>JAMLFY010000013.1:20969160-23369160 GCA_030441495.1 Dalbergia oliveri | reverse complement strand
GGGCATGCAAGATGCTACGAAGAATTTGTGAGAAGAAGATCTGTGCTGTCTTTAGCCCAAAGACTGTTACAGAGTAAGATCTTAGCACTATAAAAACAATTGAAACTGCAGCAATAGCCGCGTAGATGGAAATGAACAAAGAAGGATTAAAGGATTGAGCACGATCTGCTGAGGTTTCATATGCCAGCCAATAATCACTTGCCATCACAGTTGCTTGCCACAACAAAGAAAGAATGAATATTCCTATAATGCCCCACCACCCAAAAGCCTCAGTGCAGTAGAGTTTATAGATATGTAAGCTAACATGTCCAGTTTCCCTCTGCTCTTCTTTGATGAGTTTAGAACCTTCCTTGCCAGACTTAGGTTGGTCAAGGGAATTGCTTTCACCATTGGCTTCTCTATGATTAGAATTTCCCTTTGGAGATTTCATTGATCTGTTCAAATTTTCATCAGGATTGGTCGCACCTTGTTCAACTAGTTCCATAGAGGTCTCATGTGCAGCTACCAAAGCAGTAAAATCCATTCCAGAATCAAGTAGATCATTGTACTTTCCTGATTGGACTATCATGCCATCCCTCATCACCTTTTAGCAAGCAAATATGAGCATTTCAGTCACTTAACAAGTTAAATTTAAGATTGCAAGTAAGATATGAAACATTGCAGGATTTTAAAGAGTCTTACCATTATAAGATCCACATTATGTAGGAAGTCCACTTGATGTGTCACAAGAATTATGGTCTTGCCTTTTAGAGCTCCCCTCACACATTCCTGTATAAAAGGCATGCCAAAAACACTTGACTTGGCTTTGATCTCAACCCACTTAAATTTGTAACAAAACAAAGTTAAAAACTCAATTCCATATCATTTCTCAACATACAAATACACAAAATTGACTTCAAGCAACAAAACTAGCACTTGCCAACTAATGTCCAGAAAATATGAATCACTCAAAATTATAGAATGCTGACAGTAGGAAACAATAACCTAAGAGAATAACTACCTTAAATATTTCAGAGCCAGTATGCGCATCAACAGCACTGAAGACATCATCAAGAAGATATATATCACAATCTTGATACACAGCCCTGGCAAGTTGTATACGCTGCTTCTGGCCACCACTCAGGTTGATGCCGCGCTCTCCAATCTCTGTCTGATCCCCATGATCCATCATTTCCAAGTCTTTCTCCAAGCAACAAACCCTGACAACTTCATTGTACCTCTGTCTGTCCATTGGTAAACCAAAGAGAATGTTTTCCTCAATGGTCCCATTCTGAATCCAAGCTGTTTGTGCAACATACGCAACACTCCCACGAACTTGAACCTGACACCAAAACATACAATCAGAAATGAACATCACGGCACAAATTTGTGACCAGAAGGTAAAGAAACCAAAGGCCTATATGATGTCTACAATAACTCAAGATTTTGATTTTTTATCACTTCTAAATAAGAAGTCTTCAGGAGGTACGCAATGTTATTAATTCTACGTTTGATAATTAGTGTTCTAAATCCTAGTATAGATTCAGTTAAAATTCCTTACATATAGTTCTCATTGCTGAACCAAATACTTATACCTTTCCAGAAATTTTGTGCATCTCACCAAGAATTGATGCAAGGAGAGAAGATTTTCCAGACCCTACAGTCCCAACAATGGCTGTGAGCTCCCCCTTATTGATCTCCAAATTGATGTCTTTCAAGTCCTGCACTCTGGCATCATCATCCCAGCTAAAGGCCCCATCTTTGACCTCCACAGCAGTGTGTCCATCACACCCTTCCTCTCTCTCAACTGAATCACTTGACAATTCCCTGCTAGACATGTACCTATCCAGCCTCCCAAGCGACACCAGTGCCTGTGAAAGTGATATCATGGACTGTGGGAAGGTCCTAATAGGTTCCTGCAGGATCTTAAACACAGTTGTTGTGGTGAAAACCGTGCCTGCATCAAGTGGAACTCCAAGCAAAATAGCTGTCCCAAATGTGAGAGCTGATATCACTAATGGGGTGCTCCACAACACAATGATGTTCCCACAGATTGAGAACATAAACTTGGAAAGCCACCCGAACTCCGACCCACGGAAATCCAAGATTCTCTCATTGAAGTGATCCTCCCATGCCTGGAACTTGATCACACGCATGTAGTTGAGCATCTCATTCACAGCCTTCATCCTCGAATCGCGGTTCATCATGGCCTTAAACTGGTACCCCTTGTTTTGCTTAGTGGTTATTATAATGAACACAAGACAAGCAAAAAGTCCAAGCAAGGCAGTGACTACTGAAGCACCTAGAGAATTGTAGAGCAATAACAAGCCAATACCAACTTGAAATGGCATCATCCACACGGCATGCAACTGAAGCATCATATCAGAGAGTTGCTGAGTGTCAACAGCCATGTAATTCACAATAGGCCCAACACCATGGTCCTGCCTAGCTGAGCATGTTAGCCTCAGCCCTTTCTTGTACAAGGAAGTAATGAGTGTGCATCTGATAAGCATGCCAAGCTTCTGAGAATTGAAGTTGAAATGATGAGTGGTCAAAACTTCCACAAACTTGGCACAAAGGAGGATCAACACTAGGTAGTACCCTTCATATTCAGAGCTTCCCTTCCCTGATGTGACATCAACAAACCTTTGTATGAGAAGTGGCCCTACATACATGACAGATAGCTTAACAACAGCAAGGAAGGCAGTGAAGGCTATTTCCTTCCAGAAGCACCGGAGCAATGTGGTTCGAACCGGGTGCCTGGACCTCTCATCTGATTTAGGCCATTTTGATTCAAAGATTAATGACATCCTCTCAGCTCTGTGCTGAGGTGAAAGGGTTGGAATTTCATCAATCTTCAGTGGTGACTTGTACCCTTTACTCAATATGGGGTTTAACCAAATCCAAAACGCCCTGGATACAATAGAAGCTGAAGCAAAACCGGTAACATTGGATATGGTCTCTGATATTTTGGTTTCATCATCAATAAGAAGTTGTGTTTCTTCACTGGATTTAATCCCAGTGAACCCTTTGATCCCAACACAAAGTAGAAAAAGTGATATAGGAAGAGAAATGAAAGAGACCGTGTCATCCACCATAAAGTTGAAGCCACTGGTTTCTTCCACATCCACTGAGACCAAGCGTATAATCCCAGAAGCTGTGAACAAAGAAACAACAATGAAATTTGCAATCCAATAGATTCTAAGAGATATTGGGTGAGCAACAGCTTCAAATCTCTTCTCATGGATTATCAAGATTGCAAGCACCACTTGTGTTAAGGCCTGAACTAGCCAAAATATTCCATCAACTACCTTCCATGGCACCTGAGTAGAACTGCTAAATGCCAAAATGGAAGCAACAATGAACAAACTAGCCAAAACAGCTGTTGCAATGAGAGTTAGCTTGAACCATATAGTTGTTATGGTCAAACTTCTGGTGTTTCTTATAAGGGGTTTGTTGAGCTCATTGGTGTGGCTGTTGCCATTGGAAGAAGTGAACCTTGAATAGAGCTTTATTATGGCCAACACAAAGAGGGTGAACAAGAGTAAGACATCAACAGCAGACAAAAGAGCTCTCTGAGGACATGGAGAAAGGAAAACAAATCTAAGCCATTGAGGTAGAGTTGAAAGTGAGGATGAGCATGACAAGGAAGTGATCCAAGTTGAAGCTTCAGAGGACATGTTTGTGCAGAAGAGAAGCTTCAGTTGTATTGCAAGGAAGTGTCTTTGTTACAACTCAAGTCTCACAGACCACCCCTCTTTTATCTGCAAAGAACCAAAAGTTTTTTTTGGTTAAAACACAGTTGTGAAAAATGAAAAAGAAGTTGAAGATTGGCAAATGGGGTCCTTTTGATCAAATAATTGGAAGCCATAAAGTGGAAGATACGCGTGAAAATAGTATAATGTTCTTTACATGGAAACAAAGTAGAGAAAAAAAAGCTTGAAAAGAACAAAAAGGAATGAAATTGATAAGCCTCAAACTCTGAGCAAAACAACAAGTGCTTGAAAACACATTCACTCTTTTCCAACATGAAAAGGCAAGTTTTTTCTACGTTCCACAGTACTCTTACATCACCACAAACCCAGAAAAGCAAATCTTCAAAGTTGAAGCCAGAACTGGAAACAACAGGTGGTCCTGAGCAACAAGTTGATGCTCTGGACAATGTTTGTCTCTCTTTGTTTCATATGTGAGGAGGCATTTGTAGCTTAACTTATTTTGTGCTTAGAATAATGAATGTTCAATAGTTATAAAATTTTTGTCCTTGTTTTCTCTTCATAAAGAACAAAGAATTAAATTTATACACGTATCTGATGGTGAGATCTCTTCAGAATCACAAGTAGCAAAGATTTCATCATGCACAAGGGAGGGGAGTAGGAATTGGTCATATTCTACCTACTCAAGAGCACGCCACTTGCCAGTTTTTGAAATTTAAATAATCAAGTCTTTGCCGTAAATTATATTGTAGTTTTGTCAAAATATAAGCCAAGCATGCTCTCATATTGAGAAAATAAATGAGAGAGAGAGCAAAGAAGTCAGAAGAGCCATGTTATCTTTACTCACTGTCACATTTCGTGAGACATCATTTTTGATACACCAATATTTATTATTAGGTAAGATATAAATTTTAAATAATTTAAATATTATATCTCATTTAATAATAAATAAAAATATATAAATATCTCATATATTTTAAGTCCAAATAATACTACTCAAAATCTTAAACAAAATATTCAAAGAGTTGTATATTCAAAAATTATTTTAATATGCTTATAAAAAATATAAACTTCTAATTGCATGATCATATTGATTTTGATGCATTATCAATCATCAATAAAATTATTCTTTCTATATGAACTTTCAACTAGTGATTATAAGACTCAAATATATTTATTCGTCCTATGTCAATATATGATAGAATAATCATATAAAGATTTTGTATAATAACCATATATGAAATTTAAATATTTACATATAAACAAATAGCATTACTCCATAGCATATCATTAAAAATATTTTTTTATTTTATATGATTTATCATCCAACTTTCGATATTTAGTTAAGGAATGAGAGGACCCTTACCTCTTCATCTCAACCTGCATGGTTCATTAGAAATATTTAAGTCATTATTTATTCAATAGTTATTTTAAAAATTATAATCATAGTATTATAATATAGTAACACGTAATTAAATAATAATAATATGTTTTGTTTTTATGTAATAGTGTATTAAAATAAAAATTTATCTCGAAAACAAATGATCATAACCTTTCTTGGAGAAACCGCATGAAAGGTTGTTAAAGCCGTAGGGTCAAAGTAATAGTCAAAAAACCATTATTGTCAGGCCAAATTCACAAGGGCAACAGCCACAGATGAAGGAGACGTGAATGAAGCAATCATTCAATACACTAATGTATCGAGGGCAAAAGAAAAAATATATATAATAATACGTAACATTGGAACACCAAAGTTGAACCACATTCAGCTTGACCCAAAAATATGTCTCCGGTAGCGTTCGACAACCGATACAGAATTGCGGAGACTGAAATAATAAAGTCGACATTAAAATATTGTCTCTATATTTATTTGATTATGGGGTATAAAATATAATAATTATCCTATATTTTATTCAAAAATATGAAGATAGTATAATAAATACATAATAAAAGACTTTATGTACCATTGAGACCACTGCTACTACCAGCTAGTCATCGAACCACTGCCCCCTGCCTTACCGCCATTGCACCACCCATGATTGCGATTATACATAAGGAAATATTAAATATATAGGTATATTATTTGAAAAAAAATATTAAATTTTATCTCCACGTCCGTCCATCATTGTCTCACTTTTAAAGGTATAGAAATTTTTTATATTTCTGTCTTAGCAATAGAAAATCTATCCCTCTATTTTTATCTTCACTATCAAATAAGTTTCTATTTTTAATATTTCTATATTTCTCTCTATGTATCAGTAGCCAAACCCACCTTCTTAATGATTGGTGAAGTGACCTGGGAACAGCTTCGGGTATATCATCCAGTTAGACAAGAAGAATATAATATTAATGGCACTTGGGGTCTTTAATCTCTGGCATCTATGCTAACTATAAATTATAATGGCTGGCTGGAAGTGTAGGATTGGTCACTTGGTAATTCACAAGATAATGCCTCCAAAATCAACCGGCGTTGAAGCATCTATGAAGATCCTTCACATGGGCATAATTTACATAATTTGTATATGTTTTTCAACCTATTGGTATGTTTTGCATGAAACTTGATATCAAAGTCCATTCATATTTGTAGCAGATGTATTAAAGTACAAAATTGAATATACATTTTGATCTCTTATAAATATATCAAGGCATAAATTAATATTTCAGAATTTAAAAGTTTTGAATCAGTCCTTATAATTTAAAAATGAATAAATTAGTCCCTCAATATAGTTCTGCATTGTGTTTTTTTAGTTATATAAATCTATATGTAAGACAATTTGTCCGTCTTTAGAATTATAAGGGATTAATATAAAACTTTTAGATTTTAATAGCTAGTTTATCCATTGATATATTTATGAGGGATCAAGGGCTAATTTGTCCCTCAACATATTTCTAAGGGATTAAAATGAGTATTTTATAAAAAGTTTTATATAAATATTTAATTATATATTGTCACATTAATAAAAGTGTGATTCAACCACTCATTACTATACAACTTTTATGAGTAGAAACATATAATTAAATAACGATGAAAAAAATTTTCATGCTAACATCACATAAAATTAATCTTATGAAATAATTAAAATTTTAAATTATTAACACAGAATCCCCCTTTTTTAAAAATAAATTGATTCACCAATGTATCATTTTCAGTCCCTAATTAATTATTGGAAATGTTTAAAGTATCTCAATTTTATTAACAATCTAGTGTCTATATATCATTTAATTTATTTTGAGATATTTTTATTTTCAGACACCATTTTGATTAAGAAATTCTTTTAATAATTATCTTTGTTTAAATTTTAATTCCCTTCCTTTAAAATTATAATAACGCATTTAGTATCGTACCAAGCTTTTTACGTAAATTAAATTTAATAAAAGAAATTAGACGATCAGAATTTTTGTTAAAATTAAACTTTTATAACAATGTGACATAATTTTTAGTTCTTAAATAAATAAATAAATAGATCATATTATTTTATTTCATCTAATAATTATTATAATTTTTTATCAAAGATTCCCTTGATAAATTTTAAATCTATAACATTACTGAATTAATAAAAATATTAATATTTTTTGTATTAAAATTGATTAATTCATTTCTTATATATAAAAAAAAGTACACAATCGCGTGCAACTCACACTTTCCCATCTTTAAAAATGAGCCAATCGCGATTCACGAGTCTAAGTTATACTTTTTTTATTAGGAAAAATATGGACATATTTTTTTTTCTCTTTTTTTATAAATAAAAGTTCAGAATAGGGGAAAGCTCGCCCTCATGCAAGGTCAGGGCAAACCACTAACCTCAGCAAGGGTTTATGGTGGAATTACAAATCACCCACTAAACGCGTTGCCTGAAATCAAACCCAAGTCCTGGTTACCAGGAGCGAAGGTCTTACCAGTTGAGCTACCCGCGCTAGCTTTTCTTAACTCAAGTATTTATTACTAGAAAAACAACTAATTTCTTTAAGAGTAAGAGTTCATAGATATGAATCGAATGCATCTAATTAATTTCTTTTTAATCAATGATATTCTATCCATACACATTATTAAGAATCGAACGCATAATTAAATATTTAAAGAACTCATCTAACCGTCAACTAATACTAGATCTCTAACATAAAATAATTGTCCTTGAGTTCTTTACCTCTTATTAATTTGGTGAACAAAAATCACCAGTCTCATTTTCTTGTTTTACTCTTTGTCTTTAAATTAAATTTTATCATTATATAAGTTATGAATAGTTAAAAATATATAATTGGATAAAAAATTATGGATAATATCATCATTAAATATGTGTCAGATTTTTATTAGAAAGACAAAGAATAGGACAGAAAAAGAGACAGCCAATTTGAAATCTAATTTGGTGGGTTATTTTCTCTCCTTTGTAAAGGATGAGTGAAGAATGTAATAATTATCCAACGATTTGTCGACTAAAGTATCACATGATCCCACATTTGATAGGTAGAAAGTTTGAACCCTTATCTATTTTACATGATTACTTAAATATAAATTTAGGTCGGTTCTTATGTGGTACCAAGCATGTCTATACCACATGGTGATTGAGTTATAAAATGACTCTTCTACCTTTAGTTTATTTTTTCTTCCATGTTATGTTGTCTCCTTTCGCTTCAATCTTCAATCTCCACCACCACCAAGAAATTAAATTTTTGGCTTTGTTATCTCTTTAGTAGCAAAGGATCAAGATTCCATAGCTGAATAGATCTAAGCCAATTTAATTTTTTTTCATATCATTGTTGCTCTTGTTGTTATCCTTTGAAATCTTGTGCCCATGAGAATGTTGCTCATCATCATCATTATCACCATCATTCTCCTTCACACTCATTTTCCCCTTTCTACTATATTTCTTTCCTTCGTCAAGTGACCCTATCGCCAACTATGCAACCTACTCTCTCAAAGTTAGGTTGGTTCTTCTTGTCACAATTGAGCTCAAAACTTAGGTACAAATCGATAGCTTTGGTTGGCTTCACTCAAGCCAAAAGGGAAGCGAATAGGAACTATGGTCCCTAGCTTTTCTTCTTTTCTCACTTTGGTCCAAACACCCCCAACTTTTTTGGAAAGTTTTCATCATGAAAAAAGAAAACATCCCAAAAGGCTTAAGTTACCAAATTTGAGGTTCTACTATACATGATGACAAACCTAATATCTAAATAACAAGATGGAGGGGAAAAAATAGATCTTGGGGATGGTTGGGTTTGGAGCCTCAAATAGAGATGTTGAAGTTTTTCCTTTCTTAAATTTTACTCTTTCCTTTTCAATGCTATTATTAGTTGCCTCATAAATGGACTTGTTTTTGGAAGAAAAAATGGAGCTCTTTGTTGGAGTGGTATATCATATTTGGAGTCCAAACTTGGTACTTTTTGGTTGAACCAAGGTGGTGGTTTGTTGAAGGAGGGTGTATCATGCATGGTGGATGGTGGTGACAATGGGGTGGGGGCGAGACTAGTGATGGGGGGTGACTGGAGGCAAGGTTGGAGGTGGAGGTAAGGGAGAAGTAAAAAAGAAGGATAGTTGTGAAGAAGATATGAGGGTAAAATTGATAAATCATTTTAGAAATTGCTTTTATATAATTGAAATCAAAATATTAAATTTAATTTGGAGTAATGTTAACCACTAGATTTAAAATGGAATGGTTTAGATTCAATCACCATGTGGTGCCAAACATGCTTGGTACCACATAAGAACCTATCATAAAAAACCTCGAAAAAATTTTGACCACACATTTGGAGGATAATCATGATTAAGATTCTGAGTTAATTACTTATAAGAGCAATATATTAAAATTAAGGGATAATTATATTGACCTCCCTTGAAATCAATGAATATTACATTTACCCCCTTTTATTTTTTAATACTACACTTACCTCTCTTATTGCCTAATAATTTACATAATTTCAACATTACCCTTCTTCCCTTTCCTTTACCCTTACTCCACCTCTACATCCACAACACAGCAATAACAAATTCATCCTCAACCATCATCATTCAAGTTCTACAATTTCAATCCACCACCATTTCTTAACCCTCTTTTACAACTAAAGGAAGAGAGACAAAGAGAAGGAGAAAGGGTGATAGGAGAGATGCGGGTGGCTGCGCTTGCAACGTGAAGGAGGTGGTGCCATGTGATCTGATAGAGATAAGGCGGCAAAGCTCGCGATGGTTGTGGAGGACACAGCGGTGATTATGAACGACGACGAGGACAGTGGTTGCGCGATGACGACCAACAATGGCGGAAGGGACGACAATACAAGGTCTATTGATCTAGAGTAAGATCGCAATTCTTGTGGCGATGTCGTGGTGGACGACGTGGTGGCTTAGCATGCATGATGAGTGGTTCCTGTGGTGGTTGGAACCTGTACTATTTCTTTTCTTCTGTTTGGTTGGATTTTTTTTCTATGATCGAAAAGTGTTCTTGGATGCATAAGTTTGGTCAATTGGTGTTTTTAATTTTTCTTGGTTTTGGGTTTTATTTTGTGATTTGATGGTGGTTCTTGGATGCACAAGTTTGGATTAAGGATAATTTTGTAGGTGATTTGGTTTTCTCTGATGCAATTTTTATCTGCCACCAAGTGTCAAGTTAGGAAATTTGGATAATATGTGAGGATAAAATAGTTATTTTATGCATTATTTTAAATTTTTGGAATTTGAAATTTAAAATTAGGGGAGGTTTCTAAAATATCATTGAATTTTAGGAAAGTGGCTGTCAAATTAAAAAACTAAGAGGGGATAAGTGTAATATCCATTGACTTTAAGGAAGGTCAATGTAATTACCCCTAAAATTAATTTAACTGTACTTCACTAGCTTTGTAATAATAATCACATTAGGATTAGAAAAAAAAACACTTTATAAAAACAACTTTTCTTTTGGTATGTCACATCACGTGTGCTTTCATTATTAAGTATTTTTTTCACTATATATTGTGCCCACCAACATTATAATATAGTAATTAAAAATTCCTTTTGATAAGTAATATTTTTTATTTTTATTTAATATTTGATCTTAATATATTGATAATATAAAATTATTTCATATTATTATTTAATTATATTAGATATTGACATATTGATAAATATATTTTATTTTTATATTTATTATTTAAAATATCATACAAATAGAAAAATTTATTAAATGTCAGTATAAAGTTTTTCACATTATCAATATATTAAAATTAAAACAAAACACCCATTTTGGTCCTTTTAAAATTTTACATCAACCAAATTGATCCCTGAAAAAAAAATCTTAAATTGGTCCTTACAAAATTAAATAGTTGAACAAATTGGTCCCTAAAAAAAAAACTCTCAAATTGGACAAAATTAAATAGTTGAACAAATTGGTCCTTGAAAAATAAATCTCTCACATTGATCCCTAAAAACTTCAAATCAATAAATTGGTCCCTACAAAATTGAAGAATTGGCCAAATTAGTCCATCTGAGTCGCCGAGGAGAACTAACTTGTTCGATAATTCACTTTTAGAGACTAATTTGAGAGATTTTTTTTATAGGGACTAATTTGGCCGACTATTCAATTTTGCAAAATTCAATTCAAGAGTTTATTTTTTACAGGGACCAATTTGGTCAACGTGAAATTTTAAAGGGACAAATTTGGTAATTTTATCTAAAATTAAAATGTTAACTATTCTTTAATTATACACGAACTTAACAAATTTTCTCCATAATTATCTTATAAAATATTAATATATGCCCTTTGATCTACCATACCGATTATGTTATTTATCATTATCTCATTTCCCTTTCTAATTTTTTTCCTTGCAATTCACAAATTTAATGCATAAAATTGAATATTTTTTATTTATTGATGACAATGAGATTTAAATTTATGATCTTATACAAACTACTTAATCTTCTCATCACTATTCCGCTCATAATGGCTTATAAATTAATCATTTTTTGTGTGCTTACAAGTTGAACATTTTAAGGATGAAGTTATCAATTTTTTAATTATATATTTATTAGTAAATTATTTACTTTAAATTACCCTTGATTTAATTCTGTATACAAATAATTATATGTTTACTTTTTAATTAATAAATATAATTAATTTCTTCAAATTAGTCCTAATGAAATTTTTTGTATGATTAAACATTAATTAATTGACTTTACTGTATATGGACATTTAATTCATAACAATTTAGTAAATGATAATAAGTAATTAGTTAATAATTTACTAAACACACTTATAAAAAATAATTTGCTAAACACATAAGTGAGTGAATTCTCAAGGATTTCTATAAACAGAAAAAAAAAATTGATCATTTAATATATTACATGCATGTTTGATAACAAGTAAATGGTATGACTCCTTCCCCTGCATCCCCCCACCCCCTTCCCCGTAGAAAGCACTTCAAGTTTTAAACCTTGAGCTTGTGAATAGAATTCGTTTAAAACTCAATCAACTTTCATTGAGCTCTAATATTATATTAAAACTACAGAACTAATTTCATCCCAAAAATTGGATAAAAGGAGGGTCAAAAGTATTTTTGGGGAATTGATAATGGATTTGTAAAGTAACCATCTTGTTTGGTTTACATTTTGCTGTTAACAAAGTCACTTTTAGATGTCTCAAAGTTACTTTTGTTGGTGGTGACTACAAACAAACTTTTCATTCTACATTTACTAAATTGAAAAGTTATGTTTCTCATATTATTCTTATTAACATGTTACTGTAATCTCTTTTAAAATCATACCATGTCTTTTTAGTAATTTTATATCTAAAAGTAATATTATTTTATCCTTTCGAAATAAAAACAATTCTTTCAAACTTACCTTTGGAATATCATTTCCAAACACAAATTAATTATTTCTAGAAAAACAAATTAATTCTTTTAATTTCAATTCTACTAAGCAATTTTTCAGTTTTAATTTTTCAAAAAGTAATTCTACTAGAATATAAATCAAATAGCCACTTAAGCCATATCTTTAAATGATAAGGACTGAAGGACGTGTCTGTCATCACTGTTTTTATTTATTTATTTATTTGACGAGTTGTTTTTAATTTTAATTATGCTTTCAGTA
The DNA here is from genome assembly GCA_030441495.1 of Dalbergia oliveri. Lineage (NCBI taxonomy): Eukaryota > Viridiplantae > Streptophyta > Magnoliopsida > Fabales > Fabaceae > Dalbergia > Dalbergia oliveri. Next base: position 23,356,416 of record JAMLFY010000013.1, on the reverse strand, counting down.
CTCACTAAAATGATATAAAGTAAACTTACTAAATTGACATGAAGTAACTTCAATTATACTTTCAGTACTTACTAAATCGATATAAAGTGAATGGTGTAACATTGAATTAAAAAACATTTCTCACAACAACTAACTAATTATTAATTAACTAATTAATTAATAGTTATATACAATCGAGATTGGCGCAAATGGTTTTATAATTTGTTGTTATCTTATTAGTGTTCCCATGCGCTTTGATGATGATCACTGATACTGTCAGAGTTCTTGATTATTTTATGACACGATAAATGTTATAATTTATCATTTTTAGACATTGTCAATTTACAATATTTTAGACTGTTAAATAATCATGTAATATAAACTTGATCAAATTAATTATATAATATTATACACGTTCATGATTTGTGAAGTAATTATCTTATGGGTTAATTAAACTCTTTTAATTAAGTGATAAAATAATAATAGGAGTAGTTAATTAGATTACAAGTTTTACACTCATAATACATTAAAATTCAATCCTTTAATCATGTTGGTTTCCAAGTGTAAGAGGTGAAGTTTCACATCGGTTAAATGGACTATGTGAGATGTATATAAGATGTAATAACTCATAGACTCATTGTTTTAGGGTTTTGGATCAAGATATGATATCCAGTCCTTAAATGGTTTTCTCACTCATCTTATTGCCTTGGATCTCTCCCATGTTGGGCTCCCTTAACCCAACAAGTAGCCTCATTCCAAGTGAGTATACTCTTTATGATGGAGTATGATAGTTCTTTGAACTACGATTGAAATAAAACATCTTGGAAGTATGGTGGAGTATGATAGTTCTTTGAACTATGATTGGAATAAAACATTTTAGAAAAAGTCTCACATCGCCTAAGAATGAAATAGGAGAGGAAAATTTTTTGGAACAAGTCTCACATCACCCAGGATTACAAGTGGAGAGGGAGGCCAAGACTATTTATATGGACCCAAGTCCTTTGTTTCAACTCACACCAGTCTTACGCACTTTAAGCTTATATCTAACTTTCTTCTTTTCTGTGTACTCTTGTCTTAGAATGATATGAGATGTAATTTAAATACTTGCTTTGGAAAGTGTGAGTGTACTAGGAGCCGATGGGTGTTTAAGAGGAATGTCTATGTGTTGTAAAAAATTTTACATAGTGTTATTCTCTGGTTGTTGTTTAGCGACCATGATTTTTCTCCAATTTTTGGAGTTTTCCACATTAAATATTGTGTTGTGATTATATTACAGTTTTACTTTTCTATGTTCAATGGTAGTTCTCAATAGGGGAATGATGATTTTTCCTAACAAATTAAAGGACACAATGATTATAGTTTTGTATATAGAAATGTTTTATTTTTACACACTATTTCACTTAAAAAATTACGTTTATTATTTAATTATGGATTAAGATCTTATTTAGTGATTTCAATAACCCTAATAATTACATGAAAATTCAAATTCATCATACTATATATATAGCAACACATAATTCAAGTGTGACATTTTTTTGAATTTTATCAGTGTATTTTACCTTAAGGATGTGAGGACTCCTTTGATAGGTGATCACGTAAGTCTCATATGAATGCTCGTAGAGCTAAGGGTTTGTGCCTTGACCTTAGGGGGATGATTGTGAATCCATCTAAACTTTGGGTAACAAAAAAAAGGTACCTTAAGAAATTAAAATAAAAAACATCACACAGGATATAAAGAATTAAATGTTGATGCATAATATAAAAAATCTTTATATAGATACTCAATCATGTATATTGTCACATCAATAAAATTATTGGACTCAATCACTCATTATGTTACAAGTTTTCGAAAGCCCTACCCCCCCCACCACACACACACACACACATATATATGTAAAGGAAGTGTTATGCAGAAAAGTAATATTGGTAAAAAGTATCGCAATACTTTATTGATAAGGTTCTATGTGTTTACATATACAAAGTATAAAAGCTAGAACTATAGCTAAACTACAACAATTTAAATTTAAAATGTACAACAACAATAAACATACTACAAAATCTTAGAGAAATATTAAGTATATAACATTTTTTATAACAACTTTGTATCTTTAGTGTATAGAGGTACATGAAGACAAAACAAGGATGGACCCATGTACCTTTATATACTCTAGATCAGTGTAAAATTATTGTAAAAAAATATTGTATACAAAACATTTCTCAAAGTCTTAACAGAAGATTATGATAGCATCAAATAGTAATAAAAGATAAGAATAACAACTGCAAATATTCTAGTGGATAATACTCACCCCTCAAGATAGGTGTGTAAACTGGAAATACTCATCTTGGTCATCAAAGGTAGAAACTGCTCTTTGCCCAATGACTTCGTGAATAAATATGCAATTTTATTTGTTGAATGACTTTCATAGTTTTGGTGAGTCCAGAAGCAATTTTTTCATGAACAACATGACAATCGATCTTTATGTGTTTAGTGCGCTTACAGGACATTGGATTAGAAGAGATATGGAGAGTAGATTGGCTATCACAAAACAATGGTGTTGGTGCAACAAGAGGAAAGCCAAGGCCATTTAAAAGATATGAGAGCCAAGTTGTTTCACAAGTGGTGTTGGCCATTGCTTTGTATTTTGCCTTAGTAGATGAACAGGAGACTACAATTTTTTTTTGTCTTCCATGAGACTACACTAGGACCAAAAAATATACAATAACCGAATGTGGAGCATCTAGTTGTGGGACAACTTGCCCAATCTGAATCACATTAAGCTTGAAGGGCTAGATTTGAACCAAAAACGAAAAAAAGGCCTTGTCCTAGTATTGCCTTCAAGTAGAGAAGAAGAATAATAGCAACCATGTGAGGTTGAATAGGTGCATGCATAAATTGGCTTAAAATGTTGATAGTGTGAGCAATGTCAGACCACATTACTATGGGATAAAGGAGACGACCCACGTGGCGACAAAATGGTGAAGGATCAGGCAATAAAGCATCTTCTAAAGGAGATATTTGAGGTTGTGTTCCATGGGAAAGTCTACTAGTTTAGAAGCAGGAAGACCACTGTTAGATAAAATGTCAAGGGTATATTTTCTTTGTCACAAAAAAATGGCCTTTCCTTGATCTTGCAACTTCAATACCTAAAAAATACTTCAACCATACTAAATCTTTAATTTTAATTTTTTTATGCAAAAGATCCTAAATCAAGATGATGAGTTGTGGGTCTGAACTAGTAAGAATCATGTTATCCCCATAAAGGAGAAGAAAAAATGAACCATATTTGTGATGCAGGTAGAAAAATATATGGATCTATTGTGCTATGTGTGAAACCAAAATCAACAAGAACCTCAGAGAATTTGGAATACCGAGTTTCGTGGTGCTTGTTTTAGACCATATAAAGATTTTTGTAGCCTACAAACAAGGTTCTCCCCTTGGAACCTAAAACCTAGAGGTAGTTGTATATGCACATCCTCATGTAAATCTCTATGCAAAAAACATTATTGACATTGAGTTGAAGAAGAGACCATAGTTTTGCAGCAACAACTAAAAGTAGGACACAAACTATGATGACAAGTTTGGCAACAGGGGCAAATATATCAAATTAGTCAATCCCTTCAATTTGGGTATACCCATAGGAACTAATTGTGCTTTATATCGTTCAATGCTACCATCAAAATTGCACTTAATTTTGCATACCCATCGACAACCAATTGGTTTCTTTCGTCTGGTAATGGGACTAAGGACCAAGTTTTGCTTTTGCAGGACAAAGCATCAATCTCATATTGCATTGTGTGATGCCATTCTAATAATTCTTAGCCTCAACATATGATTTTGGCTCATGATCAATAGCCAAGGAAGAAAGGAAAAAATGATGTGAAGGAGAAAAACAATGATAAGATACAAAAATTGAAATGGGATAGAGAGTACCATGACCATTAGTAGAAGAAGAAGGTTGTGATGAAGATAAAGAACACACATAGTCATCTAAATACCATGGACCTTATCTGGTGTAAGGTGGATGATTTGGCACAATGGGTGGAGGATTTGGGAGTGATGGTGATAATGTGCCTTGCTCAGGTTCCTTGGAAAGGGTATGTGTTTGATATGGTTCGAAGGGAAGATAAGGGTGTCATGAGAGCTAGGTGGGTTAGTGGAAGGTGACGTAAGGGATGAATTTTTGTGGATATGGTCATTTGAAGGTAGGGACCCATCTAGGAAAGGATAAAGAATAGGTGAGGAATCATCCTCTATTGGTGGAAGTGGTAAAACTAATTCAAAATTTTCACCATAAAGTATTTTATAACCTTTCTGACCATAGGCATATCCTAAAAAAATTTCTACATGATTTTCAAACTTGTAACAAATGTGAATATTGCAACCATACACCAAACAACCAAACACTTTAAGATGAGAAAGATTTGGTTTTTTGACTAAATAATATTTCATGAGGGGTATAACCTTTGAGAACATTTGTGGGGAGGTGATTAAGTAAATAAGCCGTGTTAATACAAAATTATCCTAAAAATCTAATGATAAATCAGATTGAAAATGCAAAGCATGTGCAACATTTAGTAAGTGTCTATGTTTCCCTTAACAATGCCATTTTGTTGTAGAGTATCAATCAACTTGATTGTTATAAAACTCCTCAAATTTTAAAAAAAGACTGGATTGAGAGTTAAAAAACTATAAAGTGTTAGAAATAAAATAATATCTTAGTATACTTTGGGTTGATTTGATTGATTTAGGTATACGTTGGATTGATTTATATTGATTTAGGTTGAAATTATATTGATTTTGTCTTTATGTTTTGATTTTATATTTGGCCTATAAATAGGCACACCTTTTTGTAAATTATACCACAGCATTTAATAATATGTGTTCTTGTTTTCTATTATGTCTTCTAACATGGTATCAGAGTCAAAGTATCCACCTTGAGCCCCAGCTTCTTCCATTGATATTAGAGTTGTTTGAGCTTATTTTCTCTCATCTTTTTCATTTTTCTCTTTTTCCAAACATGAAATACCTCGAATACACATGTCCTTAGACAAGTCCAGGACAGCCTTAGGATTTTTCGAGACTCACTATGTTGTTGAGAAGGCTCCAGATGCATAAAAGACCAAAAGATGTAGAGACTAGAGTTGCTGACACCACATATAGTAGTCCAAGACTACTATAGCAGTCATGGGTATAGGATTTAGAGGTTTTGGCACTCTGTCAAGAGTTGTATGTGGATGGTGTTTTAGGTCCCTTGACCGCTATAGCAATGCCCCTTGACATCAGAACAATACCAAAATGATATAATTTCGTTTAATAACCTTTCACCCCTATAAATACACCCCCACACTTGAGACACAACCCCCATTTCTAAATCCCTAGCCCCTAAATCTCGCTTCCTCTTTCCCACTCAATCTTACCTCTACAAAGCTTCAAGGTAAGAAATTCATGTTAGTTTATGCTCTTTTTCTTCCTATTCTTCTATGTGTTTGAGTTTGGATTTTTGTTATTCTCATTATTGTCAAGAGGGGTGTTCTCTCAATGTTGCTAAAGTTGTTTTAGACTCATCTAGAGATTTTAGAAATTAATCATGGGTCTTATGGTTGTTATAGTAGATATTGGTGCTATCACCACTCCAGAGTTCCATTGATGTTGACACCACTCCTTCCTTCCCTCTAGGTGAGTGGATTTGAACTCACTATCTTAGTTTCATCACTACAAGTATGTTTCATGCATGATGTTGGTTAAATATGAAGTTAGAGATGAAAATGTATATAGATATGATTTTACAAGTTATGGTAAAGCTAACAAAAGCTATGGTTTATGATGATAGCATGAAAAATGTATTTTTAGAAAACCATGGGACCATGATTGGATGAATGTATGTCATAAAATGTTCTATGTGCTTGATAAGGGCATTTATGCCACTTATCTTGCTTTTACTTAGCTTTTTGCATGAGTTTAATTGAGTTATTGATATAATTAATTAGGATTTTGACTTATTCCTCATGGTGCATTTTTTATAGAATCATTGACTATTGTACCTATTTTGGAATAATTATTGGATTGCCTGTTGCATTTAACCTGTCTCTTTGAGTATGATTTTTGTATACAGGAGCTTTAAATCAAGTGCAAAATGTCAAAACCAAGAATGATAACTCTTTTCATGTAGCTTGTAGCTACAATCAATTTGAGAACAAAATAAAAGAGTTCTTGAGCTCATTTGAGCACATTTGTAAAAAGTATTGTAATGAAAAATCTGTATCACTCTACACAAGGATCGAATTGAGGTAAATAAAGATATTTTAGAAAACTCAATAAGTTCTCTAAAACTTTCATGTTCAGCTCAAAATCCAGCTCTAAGAGCATCTTGGTGAAAATCAAGTTGCAAGACTAAAGGTTGCTGATGTCCTGATTTTGTCCAACTTGACCTCTAGTTAGTATTTTCACAATATATGGAGCTACATATGTCCAATTGAGGTGATTTTAGTGGCGTTGGAAAGCTTATTCACAGGGATACAATCTCTATTTCTAGTGCCAAGGACAAATTCAGATGTTTAAAGGGCCAAAACTAATCAAATATGTAAAGACGTTAATTCTATTGTAGAGCTCATTGAGCGCTGCAATGTCAACAGGACTTGAAAAATGACTTTAAAGAGTATAACTCACTACTGAGCACCGTGCTCATTTAGTGTTGTAGTGCTTATGCAATGGCATTTTTACAACTAATTAATTTGTTTTGGGCCCCACTTTGGCCCATTTTAGAGAGAGTATTTAAGGGATTGTCACAGACTTTTACCCTAGTTTTTTACTCAATTTTAGCTTGCAAGATTAGTTGCTATTATTCTCTCTCACATCTCTCTCCATCTTCGCCCTACATCTTCTTCTTCTCTATTTTCTCTCTCTTAGAGATTTCATTAGTGAAGGTGTTTTGCCTTAGGAATTGTAGCAATAATTATTGCTATTATTTTCAGTTCTCTTTTGTCTTCATTGTTGTAATCCTCCAGATAGAGGAGTAGATTTCTTTACTTGTGTAAGGATTTTCGAATGAATTGGGATTATGTTTGAGACCTTTTTTTATATTAAATATATTATTTTTTTTAATATTCTAAAGTTTCTATTCCTATAATTATTGTGGTGATTGATATAATCGCTATTAGCATAACTAAATTAACAATCATCATTTAGAGAAACCCTTTGAGTATAATTTAATAGATCTATCAGTTTATATTTGAGGGAAAACATTATAATAAACTTTCCAATTGGAGGTTAGGTTATAGCAAGTGATTCATTAAATCAATGTGATTTCTAAATAAATTGATATCTCGTTAATTAGTTATTTGTATTGGTTAAATTCTAGAGGTCGATTGAACAATAGTATAATTGTTAGTAATTTATTACTAATAGCCACCAATGAGTTTAATATTTGATCAATGATAACTAATTTCCAATCCTATGAATAACTTGCACTAGTGTCTTCTTCACTGTTGCTATTATATTTTAATTTAAATTACCTAATACTCATTCTTCAAAGCCCCAATTTTCTCAACTAAGTGTTGAAGCCTTCTTGAGAGACGACTTAGGTTATGCCCTTTACTACATTTTTTATGCAACTTAGCATTAAAATAATTTCTAATTTGAGGAGGTAGGCGATAGCCTCTGTTAAATTTTGGCACCATTGCCAAGGAAGCATTTGATCTTAGTTTTTTATTTTTATTTTTTATTTTTTTATTTTTTTCTACCCTTAGTTTATTTTCATTCTTTTAGATTGTTCCATTGGGGAACAATCCTAGTGTTTTGATCCTTTATTTACCGTTTTAAGAGGTACAGGAAATATGGAGAACGCCACTGTACCATTGATGGATATCGATTGATGCACCTTCATGAAGCTCCTTGGGATTTAGGAGCTCAGATGATGAATTTGTTAATTGAAGCTGCACACCCTCCATGAGGGTCCTACGTCTAACTTAGGGACGTTAAAGCAAAGTGCTAGGTGGGAGATAACTCACTGTGAGGTTTTTCTTTCCTTTTCTCTTTTATTTATTTTTATTTTATTTTTTGCATTTTATTTATTTTCATTCTAGTTTTGAGTCTTACATCATATCTATTTTTGTTTGTGTTCTACACCATTCCCTTGGCACTTTAGATATCACATGCATATGGTCATACTACATGCACTTTATTGAGTTTCTTGACATTGACTTTTTCTTTTTGGCATGCTTGGTGGATTCATTGTGTTGTTTGGATTGACTACATACACTTTTACGTGTGAGATTTTGAGCCTCTTTGATTAGACTATCATGTGTCATCTTTGTTTGTTCATGTGTTTTTTCCTTTTGGATTTGTATTCTAGAACTTGCTCAGGGTCTTGTTTTAAAATATGTTTCCACGTGAATGCTTGAATATGATTGAGGCATTTTTTCTTGTTTTAGGCACTTGCCCATATAGCCACCCTTTGCATGTTACCATTGTTTAGCCCCTTTGAGCCTTATTTCTCATTCTTTTGTTGTCACACATCATTAGCCAAAATTGAAAAACCATGAAAATTCCCAACCTTTTAGGCTTAGGAGAGCTTTTATGCAATCTTATATTTGCTTGAGCATAAATGTAAGGGAGGAACAATGTGTACAAAAACAAATTCAACAAATGGCACACCAAGAAGAAAAAAAAATAAAGAAATGAGGATGAAAAAGTTGATTGAAAAAAAATTCTAGAAAATTTTGAGTTGAAGGTGTGCCACATTGCAAAAGAAAGGTTTGTAATTGTGTTAAGTTGGACAAAGTGTACCTTTAGACACTTGTGCTCTTGGTGTATGCATTTATTCTCCTTTGACTAGAGGTTTAGCTCACTGACCTATATAATTACCCACCTTCACCTAAGCCCCATTTCAACCAAAGGTAAGTCCTCTTGATTCGGTATACATGTGTTCATAACAAAATGGAAAATGAGACCTAGCAAACCTATGGTAACACATTTTCATTTGAGGTGATTGATTGTACATTATAACCCCAAACACTTGAGTGAATGAGTAGCAAACACTAACCTTGGGAGGATTTTTGTACTTGGTCCATGCATCATGGATGTGGATTCTACCTTGTGTGCCATGTTATTGTTCATGTCATGCTCGTTAAAATTCTCTTGATTGTTAGTGTGAAAGATTCCTGTTATACCTCTAGATTCATTGGATTAGTGCATTGTCATTTCTTTTCATACATTATGCTTTTTTAGAGTGAGGAGCCTAGTTTAGTCCTTGTATACTACTTCTCATCCAAGCCTTGGTCTAATTTGATTTCCACATGAGGACATGTGAAAACTTAAGTGTGGGGGGGTTTGATAAGAGGCATTTATGCCACTTATCTTACTTCTAATTCTTAGCTTTTTGCATGAGTTTAATTGAGTTATTGATGTAATTAATTAGGATTTTGACTTGTTCCTCATTGTGCATTTTTTATAAAATCATTGACTATTGCACTGATTTTGGAATAATTATTGGACTAGAGTCTAATGCGTTTAACCTGTCTCTTTGAGTATGATTTTTGTGTCCAGTAGTTTTGAATTGAGTGCAAAATGTCAAGAATAAGACTAAGAACTCTTTTCATGGAGCTTGTAGCTGCAATTAATTTGGGAGCAAATAGAAGACTTCTTACGCTCATTTGAGCACATTTGCAAAAAATGTTGTAATGGAAAATCTATTCTCTACACAGGGATCGAATTAAGACAAGTAAGGATGTTTTGGAAAGCCCAAAAAGTCCTCTAAAACTTTCATGTTCAGCTCAAAACCCAGCTCTAAGAGCATCTTAGTGAAAATTAAGTTGCAAGATTAAAGGTTGTTGATATCCTAATGTTGTTCAACTTGACCTCCAGTTGGCATTTTTGCAATATCTGGAGCTATATATGTCCAATTTAGGTGATTTTGGTGGCGTTGAAAAGGTTATTCAAAAGGATACAATCTCTATTTCTAGTGCCAAGGACAAATTCGGATGTTTAAGGGCTAAAACTAACCAAATATGTGAAGACATCAATTTTATCCAAAGCTGCAATGCACGTGCGTTGCCTTAACAGCACTGAAAAATGACTTTAAAGAGTGTAACTCATTGTTGAGCACCATGCTCATTTAGCGCTACAGCACTTATGCGATGACGTTTTAACAACTAATTAATCTGTTTTGGGCCCCACTTTGGCCCATTTTATAGGTATTTAAGGGATTGTCACAGACTTTTATCCTAGTTTTTTACTCAATTTTGGCTACTAGACTTAGTTGCTATTATTCTTCTCCACATCTCTCTCCATCTTCGCTCTACATCTTCTTTCTCTATTCTTCTCTCTTAGGGATTTCATTAGTGAAGGGTTTCCAGAGATTTGGATGATATTTGAGACCTCTTTTGATATTAAATGCATTGGTTTTTCTAATGTTTTACAGTTTCTATTCATATAATTATTGTGGTGATTGCTATAATCTTTATTGGAATAACTAAATTGACGATCATTGTTTAAGAAAACCCTTTGGGCATAAATTGATAGATTTGTTGGTTTATGTTTGAGGGAAAATATTAGAATTAATTTTCCGATTGGAGGTTAGGCTATAGCAATTGGTTCATTAAATCAATGTGATTTCTAAATAAATTGAGATCTCATTTATTAGTTATTTGCATTGGTCAAATTCTAAGGTCGATCAATCAATAGTATAATTACCAGTAATTTATTACTAATAGTTACCAATGGGTTTAATATTTGGTCAATGATAACTAATTTCCAATCCTAATAATACATTGCACTATATCCTTTTTCACTATTGCTATTATCTTTTAATTTAAATTGCCTAATTTTCATTCTTCAAAACCTCCAATTTTTCCAACTAAGTGTTAAAGCCTCCTTAAGAGACGACCTATATTGTGTCTTTTACTACATTTTTTGTGCAACTTAGCATTAAAATAATTTCTAATTTGAAGAGGTTGGCGACATCCTCCGTTCAATGCTTATGAAATGATTATTGGAAAAATATATGAATTAGCAAGTTCACCAATTTGCCAAACATGTTTTATGAATTTTTGACATCGCTATGCTTTTAGATTTGAGATTTCATACCATGCTTTAGAGTGTCAAGTTAAGCTATTTTGGAATAATGTTGAGAGATATTATTATGATTTAGAGTTTTCCTGATTTGAAGCTATTGGTTTTTAAGTATGATATTAGAGTTATGTTGTTTATGAAAAATATGTTAGCTTGAGAAATCATTTAGAAATTCAATCATAAAAATTTTAGAGCATGGATCTCCCTATGATTCATAGCAGTTGGCGACTACATACTCTGTAGGCCTTGAAATCACAATGTCTGCAAGTGGGTGATCCCTTAGACATGATTTCATAACCACAGTTATGTTAAGGTCAGACTTTATGGTTATGTTAATCTAGAGCTCTCAGAGTATTAAGAGATTTTAAGAGTTTCCAAATTTAAATTTACTTCTGGAAAAGTAGTTTAGACGTAGAGATAAAGAAATAGATAGTGAGTTAAAGATTGTGAGAGATCGTTAACCTTGGTATCAAGTTGTCCACTAGAGAACAATCTCACCCCAAGAAATCAGAGATGGAACCTCGTTCGTGTTCAATTCAGGTCCTTTGAGGAACCCATAGAGTTCAAAGCAGATTTAGAGAAATATATTGTTATATTATATTTATTATGCATAACCATTATTATTATGCCACATATTTTGTGCAAAACTAGAGAAACTTTGGGACCTTTTAAGGTGCCCATAGAGATCGGAAAAATTCAAAGACAACTATTATTATTATTATTATTATTTATCATGTTCAGCATACTATTTCTCGAGGCTTTACCATACCATTAGTTATAAAGATTTATTCATAGATTATGAATTTAGAAATGCTTTTCTATGAATCTATGAATTTAGAGATGTTTTCCGATATAGCTATGTATGTAAATATTAAAGGATTTATACTTGATGCATGTATATTGTATTTATGTATATCCCTTGGACGTCCCATGCGGGTTGTGGATGAGAATCCACTCACCAAGTCCGATGACTCACCCATCTCCCTTTCTCCTTAGGTTGCAAGTTCAGTTGTTGCACAATCATCATCCGGTAGCCCCAAGCTATCCTTTGGTGAGCTTTACATCACTGTAAGGCATAGATTAGGCTTATGTTAGAGTTAGAGTGCTCTAGTAAATGTACATGCAAGATCCGAGCCATGCATTTATTTTAGATTATGTATTTAATTTCAGAGTTAGAAACATCTATGTATATATTTACAGATTTCAAGTAAGATTTAAGATTGTAGATTGTGACTATAATTTATGTAACAAGCTAGAAAAGAATTTATGATTCGATTTTCAAGTGTTAAATAGATTTTCAGGATAGTCAAGATGTTTTCAAAGTTTTGTACATTAAAGTATTTCAGTCTTATGAATTCAAATATTAGACTTTGAATAAAGATTTGGATAAATATTTAAATGAAATTATGTTTTTAAAATGAAAATTATGCATTTAGACACGTTACCCAGAGGCTTATGTGGAGATGGGATTCCACGTGTTGGTCACGTTCCCAAGTCGAATCATGACAAAACACTTTCACCTACAATAATTTTTCATTACTTTTGCTCATTTTCAGATCAAACTCTCTTTGTTTCTTGGTTTCAGGTAGGCCAATCTTCGTGTTTCCTAATTCTGCTTAAACCATTCTCCGTGTTTCCTAGTTCCCCCAAGCCCATCTTTGTGTTTCCTGGTTTTGCCTAGGCTCTCTGCATTTCCTGGTTTTGCTCAAGCCTTTCTACACTTTCCTGATTAGGCCCATCTCCGTTTCCTGTTCAAGTCCGTTTCCATTTCTTGATTCCACCCATGCCCCTTACACTTCTTGCCTTCTTCAATATCTTCATGTATTCATGACAAGTTTAAAGCTCAATGAGCTTTAGTTTGAGGAGGGTATTAGAAATAAAATAATATCTTAGTATATTTTGGGTTAATTTAGATTTATTTATGTATATCTGGGATTAATTTAGATTGATTTAGATTGATATTAGAATATTAGATTGATTATGTCTTTATGTTTTGATTTTATATTTGGCCTATAAATAGGCACTCCTCTTTGTAAATTATACCACAACATCTCAATAATACGTGTTCATATTTTGCATTATGTCTTCTAACAACGAACATTGTCGGATTGAATTTTTTGAATTTGAGTTTGAAATTGTGTTTCAACCATTTTAAAGAATTGATGGATGATCTTGTTGACTTCACTCTTGTGCTGCATAAGAAATACCTAGGTGCTTCTAGAAAAATCATCAACCACAATAAGAAAACATTTGGCACCAGAGGAATGTTTTTCCTTGTAAGATCCCCAAATATCTAAATGAACTAATTAAAAACATTTAACGGTAGATGCAGCCCAATGGAAATTTTAAACTATTCTGTTTTTGCCAAAGAGTAAACAGTGCAATACATTTAGTCGAAAACTTAATGCTAGAGAGCTTAAATTATTTAATTGTGCATAGTTGAGGCAGGGTGTCCTAAGCACCAGTGCCATAATAAAAATGAGAGCCAAATGAAGCAACAGTGAAAAAGGAGGATTTGGCTGAACAAATGCATATGAATCATTCAAGCCCAGTAGCTCGGTAAAAAATCCATAAGATGATCAATGGCATAAACATCATTGAAATTTGGTATGACACCACATATACAAGTTGGAAGGATGCAATAGGAGTCAAGTTCATCTCAATACACCTTGAGTCATCACTATAACATTTTTCACCTAAGGCAATACAAAAAAAGTGTGGCCTAAACATTAAAAAGTGTAGCCTTTACTTAAAAGCAACACTTTTTGGGGAATGATCTAAAGAGGTGTTACTTTTTCTCTATTAAACACGCGTGTATAATAGACGCAGTGAGAGTTAATACCTTGAGAAAGATTGGAAATAGCATGCCTAATTTCAAAAATACGAGGCCCATTTTGTTGAGTAAACCGATTATCAAGATCGATCCATATATCACGTGCATTGTCAATCCAGAGGATGGAATTAGCAATGGTTGAAATAGTTAAATGCACAAGCTAAGATCTCACCATATTATTGCAACGAACCATGAGGTAAATTAGCATCATCAGGTTTAGGTTGCAAAATGCTAGCATTAACAAAGTCAAAGTTTGTTTTTGGCTTCTAATGCCATGGTCACAACATGGCTCCAAGTGGGATAATTGTTTCCATTAAGAAGTTGCGTGACTAGTGGTTGACCTGGTTGATCAGAGAGTAAAGGTAATATGGAGATGTAGGGTTAGATGGGTTGAGGTCAACCATAGGTGAAGAAAGCCAGAAATGAAGTTTGACTGATATCATGTAAAGAAAGTGTGCAAGATAAATTGTGCAGAAAGTAATATTGATAAAAAGTAATGCAATACTTTATTGATCAAGTTCTATGTGTTGATATACAAAGTACAACAGATAGAAGTGCAGTTAAACTACAATTTGATTAAAATTTAAAATATACAATAGAAAAATCCTACTAGAAATTCTTAACAGAAGATTACGATAATTAGGGATGATAATTGCTACCCTACTCAAGGGCATCCGCCACTCTCCTCGCATGGGTAGGATTTTAAACCCACCCCACTCCAGGGCGGGTAGGTGCGAGATGGTCTTTGTTTCCAGGGTAGGACAAGTGCAGGTTTAGGGTGAGTATTTTCAACAATTAAAACATTGAAAGGTTCAATAAAATTATTGTCAAAATTACTTTTCTTGAAAATACTTTTCTTGATACTTAATTGTTGAAAATACACCTTCTTCTTGTAGTGATTTATAAATATTATTATATAAAATGATGATATATTTGTTGTAATTCAAATGATCATGTGTTCGCATTAAGTTTATTCATTGCTACTAAGGATTTTCCTATTTTCTTGATAATGATGATTGTTATTATGAAATTTAAATATTAACATTGGTCATACTTTAAATGATTGTGTTTGATTTATTTGACTTCTTGTTTGTTATTTTTTGAGACAATCACTTTATACGTTTATTAGATTTTACTATAAGTTTACAAGTTTTCTTTTTAAAAAAGTAGCGGACGGGTTGAGTACCCAAGGGTATTAAAACCACGATAGGAATGAGATAGGTTGAGAGTAATGTTAATAAGGTACGAGAGTGATGTTAAAACCCACTGCCATCCTTAACGATAACATCAAATAGTAACAGAAAATAGGAATAAGATATTCTAGTGGATAACATAGAGTATTTAACAGAAATCATCATAACTATTAGATGAAATAAAATGGTATGATCGATTTATTCATTTAAAAATAAAAAATTATGCGATAATATTTTGAAAATAATATTTTGGGAAAATTATGTTGTCTATCATTTTTCGTTTAGATAGTGTTTGAAATGATAAAAATTAAGAAATGATTTGAATTAATTTAATTTTTAAGTTAATCTTATATTTGGAATGATTAAATAAAATAGGAAATGAATTAATTTAAAAATCCATATCCATATCCATATATATATATGCTAGAAAATAATTTAAAAATAATTTATTGACTATTATTGAAAATAAGTAATAATTCATTTAAATACATCTTATAGAAAATTGAGTATATAAACTTATTTTAAAAATAAGTTAACAATTAAATAATTAAATAAATGAATAAAATATAAATGAGTATGGATCTGAAATGAGTCATTCTATTTTATATCTTATGTTGAATATCATATTTATAAAGTTAAGAAAATATTGATAGAAGACCTTTAACTAACAATGAAAAACTATTTTATGAAAATTTTACACGTTTTGATGGTTGAAATTGATGAATAATAAAATAAAATAAATGGATATATTACTATCATGAGAGAGGAGATATGTCTTTCGCACTCAATCCCGTTTAGAATTTTGTACCCCCATTTTCATCCTTATTCCTGTCATAGGTCCATATTTCCTATTTCTCACAAGGATTTGAATCCCTCAGGGTATTTGCGAATTTATAAAAATAATTCTCAAAAAAATTGAAAAGTATTTTGATATTTGAAATATAAATATGCATAATACACATTCTTTTTAGAATATCTATCCACTTTCAAACAACTTCATATTTCAAAATATCTTCAATTTCGCATTTCAAAAAAGCATTAATTTTTTTCTTCAAATATTACCCCTAATTAGTTTCACATTTTCAAAGCATTCCATTTAATATTAGTGTACTATATTAATTAATATGTAGGAATACATTATTATATTCACTATATTTTACTCAATTATCAATATCATTTAGTATCTTTCTTAATATCTGTATTTATTCAAAATTGATAGATATTTTGAAAGGAAAGGAGTAACAAATACTATTAATGTAATATAATTCAAATTAAAAATAAAAATACATACATAATGCAAATTCAATAAAGATAATTAAAGAAACGAATGTGTGCTAAGATTTTCTTTTATATATATATATAATAAATAATTTATATAAATGGGGGATTGTTAGATCTCCATGAGGCAGAGACCTCATTTATTGTCCCTATCCCGTTTAACAAATGGTGACTACACCTCCGTCCTCATGAAGATTAAATGTATTTTTATTCTTGTCATTTTTTTCAAGTAATCCATGTGAGTACTTGCTTTGATGATTTTTTCAATCATCCTAGCTATTTATATATTTTTAGTAAATTAAAATATTTAATTTATAAAAAAAATATACTTTCTAATTAATAAAAAATAATGAATAAATTTAATTTACATGATTTCAATTACACCTCATTTCCTTCTATATCATTTTAATAAATATTCTCCAAATGAATATTTTTCAGGTTCCTCCATAATCATATACAAAATAAAAACATCATTTTTTAGTGGTTATTGAGTCTGTTATATTATTATAATTTATCCTCTGAATTTCATTAATTAAAGATAAGCATCCTTTAAGATCATTAGACAATTGCTCACTATCATATTTTAGCTCTTCAGCTAAGAGATGACTTTGAAATTAATTGAGTGGAGAATTATTTGGGTATGATATGGACTTAAACTCTTTCAAATACATTCCATTTGAATTAAATAACTTTTCAATTTTAATTAAAGATAAATTCTTTAGCTATATATGAACTTGGGATTGAAAGATATACAAAAAATAAAAACTTGTTTATGACAATATAAAACTCTTAGTGTATTCTAAAAAATGCAATATTTGTCTTAAAAATTTGAAAATATAATATTAAAACCATTGATAAAAAATTTAAATTACAATTTAAAACCTATATTAATTCTTTAATATACTTCTTTGGTCATATAAGATTTCACCTTCTTAAAGTATCCAAACATACTCCCGTATAAATTGTGGCATGCTCATTGTGTTTGTCACTAATAATGTAACAAAGAGTTTCCTTAACTGATTTCCAAACGGTAACTCAACAATTTCTTTTATACCTTCAATAAATTCATTGTTTAGGAAATGTGTGAGAAATTTTTTACAAATTCTATTCATATATTATGCTTCCAAAATGAAAAAAAAAAAGTTTTCAATAACCTTAACACATGAATTTATCATTTTTTAAGGATTTGAAAAACCTTTATAAACTGATTAGTCTCTATCATTTTGAATTTAAGCCATATATAAATATATTAAAATATATATTTGACTTTTATGAACATTAAAAATTTAGTTCTTATCTTTATAAATATTTTTAAAATTCTCTTTTGATTTTATAAATGTCATTATGTAAAAGTGATAACTAACTGTGAGACCATAAATATAATAATAAAAAAAGGCTAAAATGAAAAAAAAACAAAAACAAAAATAACCAATAAAGATAATAAAATAGTTATAAGATAAAACCAATAAACAATCATAGTGAATATTATTATTATAGATTTAATTAAATGTTGATAGGTTTTAAATATATTTAATTTTTATAGTGTAATCTGGCTATTAAATACTGATAATTATCAATGATAATATAATAATATATCATAATTGTAGTTTTATTTTTTCAAAAATAATTAATAATTAACTTCTTAAAAATTGTGGACCTTAAATAATTCTCGTTGCGACATGTGGAACACTTTCTCTCATAGATCTGAAATATTAGTATTATATATTATAGATTATAGATAAGAGTTTATCCAAATAAGAAAAATGCCACATGGCAATTTTTCTAAACAAAAGTATTTGACTTAGTTAAAAAAAATCATTTCATTCAATGTAATATAAAGGATTAAATCCAAATATATGATTCAAAGTTCAACTACACACACACATATGTGTGTGTGTGTGTGTGTAAAAGAGAGTTTATCCAAATAAGGAAAATGTCACATGGCAATTCATCTATAACTTATTTTTCCACCCTAAATTTCTAAACAAAAATATTTGACTTAGTTAAAAAAAATTCATTCATTCAATGTAATATAAATGATTAAATTCAAATGTACGCTTCAAATCTCAATTAATATATAATTTCAATATATATATAAAAGAAAGTTTATTTAAATAAGGAAAATGTCACATGACAATTCATCCGTAACTCATTTTCCTACCCAAAATTTCTAAACAAAAATACTTGACTTAGTTAAAAAGACATTTCATTCAATGCAATATAAGTAATTAAATCCAAATATATTATTCAAATCTCAATTAATGTATGATTTCAATCATAACTTATACATGATTGAGATCTAAATTATATATATATATATATATATATATATATATAATTTTATTCTAAATTAATTTATACAATATGTACCGCCGACCTAAATCATTGAATATTATTATGCCATTTATTTTTCTACAATTTTTATTTTTTATTTAATTTCTATCAATTATTTTTAAATTTATTTTTGCTTATTAAACATATGAATATATTTCATAGCTTATATAATCAACTATAAAATTCAAATTTTGAATTCAAAATCATTTTCAAATCAATGCATATTTATATAACATCTATCATAATAAATATCCGTGATAATTTATTTTTTATGTAACTTTTTGAACTAACTAATCATATCTATTTTTTCTCTATATACAAATCAAATTTAAATATATTATAAATGCATTAAATCAATTAATTAATTTGTAATAAATGAGTTTCAATCAAATTTAAATGGATTTGGTGACTTTTGAATTTTTTTAATTTGATTGGATTTAGTCATAATGAATTTTATTTTTAGTTTAAACTCAAATTATTATTTTTTTATTCTCAAGGTATCAAAGGCCGACAAAGTGACTAATCCATTCAAAGTCGAAATTTAGTTAAACCTTTGACTACAAGGCCCTTTTCATGCACACCACTAGGCATAAGTTTAATTCATATACAAGATTAATTTACATTAAATTTGAAAAGAAAATTCATTCTCAATTTAATTATTCCAATATCAACTCCTGAAAATCTGATATTTTATAATGTTTTATCTATTATTAAAACAACAACCTCAAATCTATATACAAGTTTTCAATCTAAAAATAGAAGTTTAGTATTTGTACTTCCATGCTATAAAATGTGCAAATAAATAATTGATATAGCCCATTATAACCATACAAATTAGTATAAATATTCAAAATAATAATAATAATAATAATAATAATAATTATTATTATTATTATTATTATTATTCTTATATATTCAAAACATTGGAAGATTTGATATAACAAAATGATTAAAATAAGTGTCATGGATAAATAAAACTAATTAATATAATTTTATGAATTGACTTTATGTTTTATATTTCCATAAAGTTTTAGGGCGTTAGATTTCTTTAATTTTTTCAATCAACATTATATTTTTAAAGAATTTCCCGATTGGGCCTTTGTTCTTCGCTTCTCTCCAATTTTGATGTTTATTATTTACTATCTTTTATTATCGTAAGCTTATTTTATTCTCATAAATTGACAACTTGATTATAAGCCATGAGGTCATTTTCATATACACTATTAGGAATCAAATCTCTAACAATTATTTAACGAACTTAGCTAGCTACTAGAATATAATTGATTCTAATATGATAATAATTCAAAATTTTAATTAAAAGCAAAAAAAATTATTGGTTATTTTTTCTCATAGTTCAAATAGGTGATGATATATATCAAACATATATTACATATGTAATAATTAATATATCTTGCATGGATAATGCAAATATGTGAATTGTATGGCTAGCAGTTAGTGTACCATATAATTATAGACCATGAAAAAAGAAATTAATCATAGAATAGTTTTCTTATATTATTATTGCTTTTATTGGGAAATACCAAATTCATATATTACATGAGTGATAACAAAGATATACATTGCATGGATAATAATTTAGTTACAACATAATTACTATTGATTTATGCTCAATTAAAGTTAGTTCCAACGCGCGCACGCACACACACACACATGTATAGACGTAAAATGTTGCTAAATTATTTATCTTAAAAAAACATATTTATCTTAAAAAAATCAACCTTGCTAAATTATTTTTAGGAAAAATTACAAAATAAATGTATTATAATTTAATTCAATTTTCTAATATACTTTTATCAATTTTTTAAATATTTATAAACGTAAAATGCCGTCAATTGCATGGGTTAAAAACTAGTTTTTATATATAAAATAAAATAAATTGTGTTTGCAATAATTAAAATAGCAAATGAATTAATTTGATTTCTGTGTAAGTTTAAAATCAATTTATTTCTATCCAAATCCTATTAAAAATCAAAGGATATGAAAATTAAGAAAATGGAATTTGATAGAATTACAAATCAATTCACTTCTCAATCTTTTTTCAAGTAAACCCCTAAATTAATCTCAATATTATCTACGGATAGTTTAGTACTTGACATTAATAAATTAGTCTTGAGATCCTTTATAATTACAATATATGAATATATTAGTCCCTAATAATCTACAATCTTAAATTAATCAGTAGTCATGATCGCAACCTCTCTCTATCTCTTTCCCACCTCCTTTATTCATACTCTTATCCCAAGAAATATGTTAAGTTTTGATTTTAATTGTAAATTTATTAATAATAAAGAAATCATCTTCTTTATATCAAAAATCAAGAAAAACTAAAGCAATTAACCTGCAATGAATATATAAATAAAAATTAAAAGACACATGTCTTGAATTAACAAACCCTCCAAAAATAAGAACATGTTTGAAGTAATCAAGCATTATGTATCCAATGGAAGTTTTTTTTGTTATTGTGGGGTGGGTGGGGGGATTGGGGTGACAATGAGGATTGAGGTAGAGATGAAGACATTGTGAAATTAGGAGTAAAGGTGAAGTGTTGGGAGATGTGAGATGATGGTAATGATTTATCGATTAATCTAATAACTACAAATAACTAGGGACTAATATATCCATATATTATAATTGTGAGAATTTCAAGACTAATTTATTTTTATTAGTGACCAAACTATTCATAACTAACATTGTTAGGGACTAATTTAAGAATTTATTTATTTTTAATTCCAAATAAATAATATAATTTATAAATCAAATCATTTTCTTTTTTTTTTTCTAAATATACTGGACTAAAGTTTATCGCTTCGTGTTACGAAAGCAAGATGATGCCAATTCCATCATGATCATCATTCACCGAATAAACACAACGTACGTATTGCATAGAGAACGTGGTGACTGATGAGGAGTGAATCTAGAGATTGCAAATATAAACAAAGAAGATAGCTAGTGCATAGTTGGTGACTTGGTGCTATCGATGTATGACCCATCTTTTCTCCTCGAGCACATAACTTATGATTTTGGCATCAAATTCTAGGAGTATTTCTTTGAAATATTCGTTGTCATGTTTGTTTGCTGATGATTTTTTGTGCAGCAATTTAGGTGCTTTTCAATTAATTGGTACACCACTTTCCCTTCCCCCACTATATGTTGTCCTGATCTCTCCTTTCATTTTCATAAAACAGAAAACATTGTCTATTCATTTAGAAGATTAATCACCTCCATGAAATTTTAAAATTAATATATTGTGTTAAACATGAATTTTATAGCATTTACCCTACTATGATAAGTTATTATTTAATAAGGACTTTTGCAATAGACATAAAAAAATCTCGAAACATTGTAATTAACTCCAACTTTTTTATTCCTTGAGAAGCCTAATTCTTTTACAATAAATATCTAATTTAATACTTGCGTCACGTTTCTCATATGAAATTAGACATGAAATTAAAATTAAACAGTCCAATTTCCATTTTTATGTTTTTCACTTTTTATGTTTGAAGTAATATATACAATTAAAATTATAATTTTAGAATCAAATTCTATAAAATTTAAAAACAGTTAAAATAAATTCATCTTAATTCCTAATTTATACCCTATCAATTGTCAATTTCAAACTTTAAATACTTCTCTTCTCAATAAAATCTATATAGTTTTTTTCTTAATTTTCTAACAATTATATCACAAAACTTAAGATTCTAAATTAATTATAATTTTAAAAGAACTGGAATTGAAATTAGAATTCTATGCTATAATTTAAATTCCAACATCCAATCGAATCCTTGAATTTAAGAATTGAAGGTGAGTCAGATAAGCAACTTTAAATTAAGATATTTGGGGTGACACTTAATTATCATACATTGTTCAGCCAACCAAAAATTTTGGTCTAATATTAATTTTATCATAAACAGATCATTATTTGCACTTTAATTTTATCACTTTATACTGTCCCTTTGTACAAAATTTCACAATTTTTTTAGACTAAGATATTAGAAAATAGAGAGTCAAAATGAGAGTCAAAATCTCGACTTCCTATAACTTATTGAAACAAAAGGAGTCTATCACTAAATCATGAGATCACTTGCTATAGAATCTTACAAATTGATCATGGAGACAATGTACTCCATATATTCTCACAAAAAATTGAAGAGCACTCTTCTAAAGAGCATATCATATATTTTTATCCACCAATTTTCTTTTCTTAAATGAGTTGAAAAGGAAAATGATTAGAAATTTCATTTCTCTTCTAGATAATATGATCTACCGCTTGTTCGTACAAAGAAACATTTAGGAATCATTTGAAGTTTATTTTCTTTGTTTGCAGTGACCATGTTAAATTTAAGAGAAATGATACGTGTACACCTCCATATTTACACCACACTCTTCCAGTTCATTACATAATAAAATAGAAGTGTGAAATATAGCAGATAAAATAGGAAGAGGAAAAAAAATAACATCCTTTCTTTTTCCTTTCAGAACTTGTTCTCTATCTGTGTTTTGTTTCTCTCTTTCCCACCCATCATCTCTAAAAGCTTTCATTCTCTCTAATAAAACTAATCCTCAAGCATAAAGGCTTAGTCCATTCCATTTGATTTTTCACGTGTTTGTGGTTTATATCCCAAGACATGGATAATTTTTTTTTTGTTTTTTCAACAAAATGAATTAAGAATGACTCTACTAGAAGTTAAGATTTGTTGTTATTGTTGGAATCTAGAGTTAGAAAATTGTAAATATGTGTTACGAAAAGTTGTAAGCCAATATGCAAAAAGTTATAAATCAATGTGCAAAAAGTTATAAACCAGGACACAAAAGTTATAAGGAACCCAATTGAGAACACACACTAAATAGGTTCAGAATTAAATGTGAAACCATATACAAAAACGTTGTAAATCAGTATGTAAAAAGTTGTAAACCGATTTACAATTAATTGTAAACCAATGGAGGATAAATACTAAAAGGTTCACAATTAATTGTAAACCGATTACAACTTTTTACGTATTGGTTTACAACTTTCTGCATATGATTTTAATATTAAATAATATGTGTCCTCAATTAGTTTATCGATTTACAACTTTTTACGTATTGATTTATAATTTTTTATATATTGGTTTATAACTTTTGTTAACATGTATTTACAATTTTTTAACTCTATTTTCTAGCAATAATATCAAATCTTAATTTCTAGAAAAATCATTTTCAATTTATTTTGTTGCTAAAAAACTAAAAAAAAAAATCATTCATGTATTAAAACATAAACCATAAATACATGAAAAATCAAATAGAATGAGTTATACTTTTATGCTTGACGATTAGTTTTGTATGCTACTAATCTTGATTCTTCTTCTTCATATGAATAATGAAAAATAAGAGAGAAACGTGATAAAGAAAAAGAAAATGAAAGATTTTAGAGAAATGATGGGTGAGTTAGAGAAATAAAACAAAGAGAGAAAATAAGTTTCAAAAGAAAAAAGAAGAAACATTACTTTTTCTTTTCTTTCCTTCCCATTTTATTCTCTATATTTCATATTCCTATTTTATTATATAGTGAGATGAAAAAATATGATATAAATGTAGAGGTGTGCATGTATTATTTCTCTAAATTTAATAATATATTTTATATATATATATATTGGTTCAATTTAGATTAAAGAAATAAAGAGTACGTGAAGATAAGTCTGAAGCACGTGATCCATGAAGTCGACTTTTTGTTATGATGATTTCTGATTAAGCAATTAGAGGTGCACTGCTATCGAAAAGTTTATTCACTTTCAGTTCGCCCTTCAGCTTTGGGAAACTAAATTTATGTGCGCTGGCTGACAGCGACATCGGTGTGCTCTTTAAAGTTTGGGTATATACATATATGTATATTTTTTTTTCACATAATGTTGTTTTGGGTATATTTTTTTTTCACCTAATATACATGTATGTACATTTTGGTTACCTTTCCGGAAATGTAAAAGTATTTCGTCAATCGAACGCCCTAAGAAAGTGTTATTTTTAAATTCAGTCATGCACCTTATGTTTCGAAAACACCAAAACTTAGGTTTTGTTTGATTTTAGTTATCATTTTCTATATCTTTGTTTTCTAAATTTTATAAAGAAAATAATAAAAATAAAAATAAATTTTTATTATTTTTAATACGTACAATGTCAGAATTAAGTTGTTATAATGATGTGATATATTAATTCTTTGATAAAAGAAGTAAAAAATAAGTTTCAGAATTTCTTTACTAAATTTTATATTCTTAATTTTCAATATAGAGTTTTCTTTTCTTTTCTTTTCTTTACCCGTTGATCGGTACTCTTATATAAATTCTAAAATAATTCATTCAAAATATTCAATCTGACCACAGATTTCGCCGTACTCAAATAAATATCACCGAAGTCAAGGTCCCCTTGCAACTCTAAGTATCGTCATGCATGATCTCAGAAGTTTCCCTTGATCGAGTGATACCAATACAATCCCAATCATGCGAAGCTAATACTATTATTTTAAAATTGACTTTGGCTCAATTCACTTTATTTTTAGTATCGTACTTTTTTTTTTCATTCCTTAATAATATAATCAAGGTGAGATAATATACTATTTTAATATATTAAAAAATTAATATATCTTCACATAATTTATGATCATATATATTAATTTTTCAATATATAAAAATAATATGATATTTCATCACAACTATTATTAAGACGATAAATATTATTTTAACTCATTTTATGAAACATTATGTCAACACATTTATATTTATTATTGAATTGAATGTACCCATTTAGTTTAATCTTATATTCTATTTAATAATAAATATGAATATATCAATACAATATTCATAAAATATAAGTTAAAATAATATCTATTAAAAAATAGAGGCAGTAATACTTTGATATTGACAATGTTGGAGCAGCATTAATCTAACTGATTCCTCACCAGAGAACATTGATTTGAATGCTGCCACACCACACAACCACGCAATTGGTACTACTACTCGGTCACCATCTTACGAGAATTTCTTCCCTCCATCTCTTCCTCCACACAACAATCTCACCATTCAATTTCATTGGATCCCACTTCTCACACACCTTTTACAAATATTTAGATGGTGTACAATGCATGTGGAGGAAAATACACATTTACTCCCGGAGGATATAAGAAAAATCCCCATCTTACAGGGGTATCAATAATTCCACCTTCTGCAATTTCGTACGGATATTAATTGGACTCACGACATTTGGGACATCGATTAACACGTTCCAATTTACTTTTGAACAAGATGTGAAAATTAAGCAAAGTTCACGTCGCATTCATAATGTAGATGACCCACACATTATTTTTAGGTCACAAATTACATTTCTTTTTTATTGGGAATACTTCTATCGGCATATCTCAGATTCAATGAATAGTAACTTTTTTATTCCAATTATTACACATTTAAGATTAAATCTAAGAGTATGTTTGGTTGGGACTACTCCCCAACCAAATACACTGTAAGAGTATTGGTTAAGGAAAAGATAAATATCTCTTGAACAATTTCATCTGTAACCTGCACAAGCCCAACTGGACGAGAAGGGGACAATCTTAATAGCATGGCAAGTTTATATTTTGGAACACTGAATTCAAGCGGACACCGTGGTGTATTCCCTAATGGTGTACGCTGCTGAGTACGATCCATTGAATGTCTTAAAAAATGGGATTAAATGAGTAATATTATGGGAATAATAAAATTACATAACAAATATATATTGCACATTTTATTATTATTAGATGTAATGAATGAGTGAAATGAGTGAGAATCACTTATCACATCCAATAATAATAAGTGTATAATGTGTATTTGTAATAATTTTATTGTTTCCATAATATTATTCTAACTAAATACACAGAAAATTAAAGTGTTGCTAAATGTACAATAATTTATTCACACCTATTTGAGACGCGGCTAAAGACGATTAGCCATATTTTTCAATTTTCTTGAATCTGCTTAAAAGTATGAATGTGGCTAAAAGGAAGGTGCCTGGTATATACACCTCAACGACTAAAATGCATGTTAAAAAAACCATTAAATCTAACATAAAGATTGTAACATTAATCCTTTATTTGGATGTGAAGAAAAAATGAAGAGAAAAGAAAGTAGAGCAACCTTTGATAAATCTAAAGACCTCGACAACTCTGAAAAAGCCACAACAATACCAAACGAAATCCATAATAACACCAAATCAAACCTGACTCTATTAAATATTTTTAACATGATAGACTAACTTGACATGTTGCCTAGCAAATATTTTTCAATTAGCACTCTGCACAGGGCAATTGCACAGCAGCATGCATCCAACGCACGATGAATTCACTAACATTTCTATTTCTTAGTAGATCATCAGATATCTATTTGTATTGTTTATACAATAATATTATTTTAATATTTATCTTTCTCAAATATCCAAATATCATACTCATAAAATATATAAATCATATCACTTACTTTTTCTTCCATTCTTTCTCTCCATCACTTTTCTCACATCATTATGCCCATACCCATGTGAATATTAAAACAATATTTTCCTTATTTAGAAGGCAAATTCTTATTCACGTGTGGAAGAATAAAGGCTATTCAGTTTTTTCCACAAAAATTAATCTCCCCAAAATTCGACTCGCACACTCTTACGAGTGCTTCTGATGTTGTCTTCTCAACGTATACACTGCATTAAATGATAGAACCTGAGATAGAAATGATAGAATCATGTGATTGTGAAAACAACAAACTAAAACAAATTAAGGGAAAAAAACCGTACAATTAATAGAATCAATCCGCGCACCTTGATATATTAATTATATGATCATGAGTCAATTAAAACATGTATACATCACATGGTTTCATTTTCCTCCAATCAATCACTTTCAGTTGTTCTCCAAACTATTATGATGCTCTTCATAATGCCAATAAAAAGTGGAAATGGCCAATTCAATCCAACACATTTTTCAAACTTTCAAGAGTAGGTAGGTCAGGCCAACATGGTACAACTTGTATTTTTCTTTCGAAATTCGATGCAGTGGTCCACGCACGCCAAAGAAAAATACTAGTAATAACGATGGTGATTGTTTAGTAGAAGTCGCGTATAGTATAAGCTTTTAGGTTCGACAATCAATGAATACGTAGCCCAAGTGTTTATTTTTTCCTTTCTCCCCACGACATAGATAAAAACAAAAGCAACTAATGCTGAATAGTACAAAATTATGCAATCAAATAGTAATAAAACGTGTGTAAGCTCTCCTCTGCTATGAATTGAACTTGTGGTATTTATTTAATTATGTATGTTGCTGTAAAGTATATAAAAATGCTATTTTAACACAAACGATATGTGTTCCATTGTCAATAAATGGGTTTCCCATCTAGAAACAAGACACCATTTTATCATTATTATTATTATTATTATTATTAGATGTGACCTTGATCTCCATATACCTCATATATGTAAAAAGCTATACAGCAATGTGTCAATAAGTTGCCATTACTTACAGATTTCTTTTTTCCTTTTTCGTGTTGCAGCTTGGTGAACCTTTAAATTATCAAAAGGAGAAAAGATGGGAATGTGTAATTAGTTTATGCAGTTTAGTAGTCAAATCAAATTTGAAGTTTTAGTCTTTAATTAATTAGAAAAAGTTAATATCCAAAGAGCTTTATATTTATAAATACAGTGAACTGTCTTGAATCAAATTAGTTAGAGTTTAATAAACTTTGAGTGTTAATAGTTAGAGTAATGTTATAGATCTAAAAAAGATGTATATGTAGAATTTTTTTTTATAAAAATCATGGTGATTGTTGGATAAAATAAAGTAATATGATCCATTAATTTATGTAAAGATTAATAACTATGAAACAGAAAATTTTGATAAAGTTTTTCTTTGTTGCCTACCATTTCCCTAAATCCTAATAGTTATGACAAAAAAAAATTATAGACAAAATACTCAAATTGGTCCGAAATGCATTGAGGGATAAATTAGTCCATTAGATTTTAAAAATTCTAAATTGGTTCTCACATTATTATTCCATACACTTTTGTACAGTTAAAACGGGGACAAATTAGTCCTCGTACACTATATAGGATCAATTTGTTCTCTTTTAAAATATAAGAGATCAATTTGGGCTTTTAAAATCTAAAAGACTAATTTATCCTCTAATACATGTCTAAGAGACTAATTTGGGACTTTAGTCAAAATTATATAATTTTATCAATTCGATCTTTTTTTCCTTCTTTCACACTCTGCGTTTTTTTTTATCTTTTCGTGAAACTAACTATTTTTTTTTTGGGTCAATGAAACTAACTCTTTCTTTCGAGTCAGACTAACTTTTAGGGTATGTTGGGTTCCACTCCGTGAGTAATACTACAACCCAGCTTGTGGGGCCTCTGCTTAAGGCCTGATCCAGTGTTTTGCCCTTCTCTTTTGGGCTTCGGCCATCATTGTGCAATAAAACAAAAAAAGAAGGAAGCATATAGCATATCCTGGAAACTTACTGAGCAGAGAGATTTTTCAAATCTTCTGCCCATTTTTCTATTTCACTTTCTCTTCCCCAATAAAAGTCAGAGACCTATTTAATGATGACATCATTATATGAATTTATATGCCTATTAATTTATATTTTTTATTTTTATAATTTTTTTAAATTTTTTTATTTAATTTTATAATTTCCTTTAATTTACTATACATTAAGAATATTTTAAAAAATAAAAATTTTAGACAAAAAAAATAATTAAAAGAACTATTTTCTTTATATATAATATAAATTATTTATAAATTTTACACATGATAAAATTTTAGTGAGAGATAGAGTAGAAAAGAAAAAAGTGCAGATTGTTTTGTTTGGGAGAAGGTACTAGAAGTGTCGCCCAACCAAACAACATAAGCAAACAAGCATTTGCTTGTGTCATCAAAATCCCAAAGAGGGTACTTACAACTCACTCCACCTGTGCCACTTTCTGTTGTGAAATTCTCTCTCTCTCTCTCTCTCTGTGCTCGCTTTATAAGCTAGGGTTTTGTTATCTCTCTTATCTCATCTCTATCAAACATGAGGTATACTATACACACTACAAAATCATTCTTGCTCATTATCTGCTTCTAATTCTCAACCTCCTTATACATTTATCTATTTTTTAAAATTTTTTTGTTGTATTTTTTTATTTTGTTTTTTCGTGTTATTGTCAATCTCGTGTTGCTACTTTACGTTTGATGTTTAGTTACTGTGTTTTGTACTTATATTGGCGGAAATGGAAACGGGGCGTCTTTTCTTTTTTTTATTGACAACCTCCTTATACATTAGTGAATGATCTCATGCTCTTTCTTTTTTATTTAATTTTTTTTTCTTCTCTCTTCGCATTTATTTATGTTCTGTACTAATTAGACTGGTAATTATTTTTATTTGACACTTTATCTTGTATTGTGGAGTAATTTGATTGGAATGGATCGTTCGACCATGTTGAGGATGAGAAAATTTTGCTGCTTAATTAGTGTCTATCTGACACACATAAGAGGTCCTAATATGTTTTTTCCCCTTTTTTTTTAATAAAAAATGGCAAGTTCAGGAATTTTCTTTTAACCTACATTGAAACCATTGAAGAGTTGGATTGTACTTGAAAATATGATTGTTGTAAATGAATTTTTGTGAATTGTGGGGCTTATTGTGATGACATTGATCAGTTGCTGTGGGGAGATATCTTATACAGACAGTTAAATGGGGTGCCATAGTCAGTACTGGCTGAACACTTTATAGCTAGATTGTGATACTGTGATAAAAAAGCATAGTTGCGTAGCTAATAAAACTAGTGCTGAAAAATATGTTATGACAGAGTTGCGGATGAAAGCTTTTGGGTGGATTTTTTAGGAAGCAGTGAAAACTAGAAATGAATACTGAAAACTGGATTTTGTACTTTTCATCATTTCTTTCACAAAATCCTGAAACATCAGAAAATTAGCTGTACACAGAAAATAAAAACTGAAAACCTGTTTTTTGAAATCAAATGCACCCTAATGTCCGGTTTCCATTTCGTTCCTTATTGTAATTTGGAGCACACTCTCTTTTCCTTTATATTTCTATTATTTTTCGCTTTGGTGCAGCCGTCATCCTGAGGCTAAGTGGGCTCAAAGGGTTGACAAGGTCTATATCACGGTTCAGTTGCCAGATTCCAAAAATGCAAAAGTGGATCTTGCTCCCGATGGCATTTTCACCTTCTCTGCTAGTGCTGGTGCTGAAGACCATCTTTATGAGTTGAAGTTGGAGCTCTTTGACAAGGTTAATGTAGAGGTGAGACATTATCTTCCCCTCTGTATGAGCTAAATAATTCCATGTTGCCCGATATGTGCTTGCACTTATGGATGTTGTTTGTCTGTAAGGTCAAAATGTTCTAATTTCTGGCTGTTTTTGTGTTTTTGTTTGTTGAGTTTTTTTGGTTATGCTTGACTTACACTGGAATGATTTTTTTCATTTATTTTTTTGATGCATTTTCTGTTCCATTTTCTCTGGTTTCAGGAGAGCAAAATTAATGTAGGAGTGAGAGGCATATTCTGTGTGGTGCAGAAGGCAGAGAACGGATGGTGGAAAAGGTTGCTGCATGGGGAAGGAAAGCCTCCACATTATGTGAAAGTAGATTGGGATAAATGGGTGGATGAAGATGAAGATGATGGTATGTATATGTTTAAATTGTGATATCTACAGATATATATTTTTTAATCAATTTTAAATATGAATTTGCATTATGATTTTCTTTATCAACTGATTGTCACTTGCTTGTTGGTTAGGTCTTGGTGACCCAGATTTGGGAGGAATGGATTTCTCGGTATGCAGTGCATTCATGTGACTCAGTTTCAATTCCATTTCTTCTTGATGTTATTTGTCCTAATTATTTTATGTGCTGCAGAAATTCGGTGGGATGGGTGACGATGCTATGGATGATGATTTTGATGATGGTGATGAAGAAGGTAAGTATTCTACACATTTTGTGGTTGGCATTTATTGGGTCCAAAGTAGTTGAGTATAATAAGATACGTCAATATAGAGATCATGGATGGTAGTTAAACAAGTTGCGGTGTGTGCTTCTTGCTTTCATTAATTTTGGGAATATGCCTCGATGTTTATGGTTGTAGTGATGGCTGTAAGATATATATTGATTGATTCTCGGTGTCAAACTAAAGATTTTGTTTCCTTCAACAACATGGTTATTGGTTGAGATGTGTATGGTAGTGGAAGTGATACATGTGAGTTACACAGTTTGGGAATTGAAGGTGACTCTAAGGCAACTGTCCTAAACTTGAAATATAAAGTTCTGTAACATGTTTATTTATTTTTGTTTTTGTGCATTGGAGCTCTATACACAACAGTTTGTGGCTTTTCTATTGATTTTCGGGGTAGCTTGTAAATCATGGAACTAACAAGTAAAACTGATTAAATTACTCACTGCCATCTCTGAGGCTGAACTTGCTTATAGTCCGGGATTTCAAATTGGTGCATGTAACAGTTTTTAAATTTGAAATAGAACCTTAAATTTTATAACTAGTAACTTCAATCTATGGCTCCCTCATTTATAGTGACCTCAAGTTCAAGTATTCCACTTAGTTTTGTTTATTGGCTAACTGGAATATATTTGTTTGCCGATTGTAATAGAGCAAGAAGTGTCAAAGCCTGGGGGACAAGAGACTAACAATGAGGAGGAGGGAGTTTCTACAGCTGGAGAACAAGAGAAACAAGAAGCTGGACCAAGCACATAATACTCTTGCTGTTCAAGATCTTAACCCTTGTTGATGCTTATAAACGTGCAGTGGAAATTTTCCAGTATTGTACTGTCAATTGATAGTTGTTGAAGTGAGAGAGGCATGCTGCTCTTTTTCTCGTCTCTTGGAAACATTAGCACGTGTTACTGGCCAGTTAATGTTCCTTCTTGTTTGAACTAGGAATATTGTACAATTGAGACTTATATTTCATGAAGGAATGGCGGTATTTGGATTTCTACACCATTGCGAAGTTCTTGACTTGGCTTTCTAACCTTTTCTATTTTGTGTTGTGTATGAAAACTCAGTTAAATCGACAGTCCCATCATTACCAATTTGGTCTTTGAAGTTTGAAGACAATACTATATGATATTCTCTTAAATTGCATAATTTTTTTGACATTGTACTTTCTTTTTCTATTCGTAAACATGCTTGATGGAGCGAAAAAGGGTGGTTAGTATGCAATCTCCTATATATATCTATTGGCTAATTGGTGGGAATTGAAGTGCAGAAGTGTTTTTTAATGTTTTATAATTTATATTACTCATTCAAATGGTTTTTCTTATTTATGAAAAATTTAAATTTTTTTTTTATTTTCCATCGGTTTCTATTTTCTATGATTAGTTTTTTATCACATTCTTTTAATTTTGTGAAATCATTATACTATTTCTTCTTGGATTTATCAAAGCTATACATCATCCTCTTCTCCATTGTAAGAGAAGAGGCCAATGTTGAAGAAGGGAGGGGATAAATTTTATCAAATTCTAAAGAAAATCCGTATATTTTACCCTAAATTTTATTTTGTTTAATATATTCACTTTTTCAATATAATATCCTCATTCATATGATATCCAACTTAATTTTTTACTGCTTAACACACATTTTCAAATCTTATGAATTTGTAGAATAACTATTTAATGTTTTTAAAGTAGATAAACTATATTTTGATTACACTTTGATAGTCAAAAAGATCAATTGTATACATTCAAGTCCTCAAAAGAGTAATCATTATAACACTTTGATCTTTAAAAATTTAATATATATACTTTAATCATCCAAAGATTTGACGTTATAAAACTCTAGTTCAAAGAAAAGATTAATTACATACATTTAAATCCCCTCCCCCAAAAATTCACGTTATAACACTAGGGTCTATTGTTAACTTTTTTCTTTGAAGTAAAAGTGTTATAATACCAAATCTTTGAAGGATTAAAGTATAAGTATTAAACTTTTGAGGAATAAAGTGTTATAATTCCAAATCATTGAGGGACTCACATGTACACAATTGAGGCGGATTCTTATATGGTGACCACCATCTTTGCCACAATGAAATTTCAGTCATTGATTTGAAAATCTAATGGTCATGATTAAATGAGATTTATCTTCTACCCATCTTCATCTTTCTCAAGGATTTGTCTCTTTTAAAGTGAGAAAATTGATAGTGTGAAAGTGAGTGATTAATCACCATAGATCAATAACTTTTATCATGTGTGTCACCACTTATTTATTCATTTATTTTTTGGTTCACAAACATTGATTTTTTGTTTTCTCTTTGAACTTCTATTCAGATCCTAGGACACAGGAGAGAGAAAGAGAGCGCACTCCATCCCATAAAACACATGTAACAAAAGAGTGTTCCAATTCCACGCTGCTAACACTAGCAACAAAGAATCACACTCACCACGATCATGGCTTTCTCTTCATGCAACTAATTGGAGCATAACAAGCCCACAGATCTAGAATGAAAAGGACAAGCTTTAGTGCTGCACAAGATGTTCCTTTTGTTTGAAACAAGCAACAGCCACCTCTCTCACATTTCATGACTTTCTTCCTTTCCTGGTACTGCAACTACTTAGCTTAATAAGCCACGACATCAAAAAAAGGCAAGCCTCATAGATACCCAAATTTTTATTTTTAGCGTAGGTTAACAATTTTGAATATCCCACAAAAAATTTAATTTGCTATTTTCATTTTTGAAATCATTTCCATTTTTAGATTTTCAAAATCAGAAAATATGTTTGGTTTATAAATGCAGATCATATTTTCAAAAGTGAAACAATGAAAGTATGTTTGGTTTGTTTGAGATCAAAATATATTGTCAATGTTTTTTAAATTAGATACAAGGCCAAAGGCCCAAGAAAACAGATCAACTACCAACAATCCGAGGAGACTAGTCCCCATTACATCAGCATGAAGAAAACTGAGGCAAAACTAGGAATGACCTGAAAAATCCAACCAGAGAAATTGGAACTATGGCCATGTATGGCAAAACAATCGGCAACAGTGTTGGCCTCGCGAGATGTGACAAATACTAGCTTGAGTCATCTGACCAAGGAGAGCTTTGATCGCTAGAATAATAGGTCCACTGGGATGAAATGATATTGCCCCATCCTAGACAAGAAGAACAGCAATCTTGGAATCAACTTTGACTAAAACATTAGAGTACCCATGGCGAAGAGCTAGAGACAGACCCAAAAGATATTATATTTGTTATTGAATATGAGAAATTGAAGATCTCGTTGGGCTTGCCCTTACTGGGTTGAACCTCGTAGCTCACGATCCCGCCACGTTAGCGGCTTCGGCGATCGGGACGCACTCGCGACGAGCTTGTCGCAGGAGTACGCCATCGTGGTGGAACTGAAGAAAAGGTCTTCGAAACCTTCTAGAAGCGAAGGCTTGACCCATCAGAGATCGAAGAGCACGTCGTGGTTCCACTCGGGTTGCCCCTCCGCTCCGTCGTCGCTGTCCTGCGATAATTTTGCTCTTCCTCCAATCTTCCTTCAGTTCCTCCTGCCTTCCTTCAGCTTTCCTTTTGGGTCGTGGCTAGCGATGGAGATGAGGGCGCGACGAAGTAGGGAAGAAGGTGGACTTGATTATAATTGCAAAAATGCCACCGCATTTTCACTCTATTTTCATTTTCAACATTTTCAAAGGAAAGAGTGGAAATGAGGATTTACCATTTCCAAATTTTCACACTTTCTTAAAAATATTTCCAGAAAACATTTTCGAACAATAGGAACCAAACATAGTTTCACCTCTATTCCTGTTTTCACTGAAAATGAAAACAGAAAATGGCCAAACCAAACACTAAACTTTCTTATATTTTCCTACCCAAAATTTCATCTTTTTTTCTGTTTTTTGGTTTGCTTTATCAGTGTACAAAGGTGCTATTTGAGTGACATTGTTGCAGTGAGGTTGCTGCTAGTGGGTGAGAGGTGGAAGAGAAAGGGGAAAATAAAAAAAGGTAAAATAGGAATAAAAAACACATTTTACCAATTACTTGTAATTAAACAATGTCAGTCACCATTGTGGTGACAAACATGGTGATCACCACTAAAGAAGCAGCCAAGAATTGATCTTTAGTTACCAAAGTAAGATTTACTCTTTTAAGGTATTAATAGTTTCTTTTAAATCTAAGATTATCGGGAAAAAAAATGACAAGCAATTTATACTCTCTTGTCGAGGACAACTAAACCTGCACACATGACACAATGCACTTTCAATGATTACTTACTTTAGCCTTCATCCTTCACCAGTGCCAAGAATCAAGATTCAACATAAACACATTGAATAATTTAACTCAGGGTCTCAAAATGACTAGAACATCAATATAAGACAAGAACAACTAAACGTTTAGTGTACAAGTGAAAGGAGCATTTCTAAACACAGCAATGTTGGGGTGTATTACATTTAACAAATAATTAACCTGTAGCACCAGAAGGCATTAGAAAATGATGTTGGCATAGAAACTTGGGTGAGCTTTGTTGTAACATCACCATTTTCGCATTCATAAACGCAAGAAAAACATTGGGAACCTAAAATCCAAGAATGCATGGGGGAACACAAACGGTAAAATTTGCTGAATGGGGGCACGAATGCCTCTAAAAGTAGCAACTGGCCCATTTGAAGTAGTTCCCTATTACATAGACAAATCAACCTCTACCTCGCCCGGCACCTACAACACAAGAAGCAAAAACATTGGAATGAGAAATATTCACAAGATCTATGCTATGTCATATGCTGGATGAGATTTAATGATAAGGAAATGAGGAAACATGACCACGACCCTTGTTTGCAAGACTTTTAGAGTATATTTGTGAGTTTAGATTTTGGAGAATGACTTATAATGTAAAATTTTAAAAACTCACGCCACTAGTCCTTCCTTCTCCTCCTTTTCTCTTTCAAATCCAAACTCAAACACACCCTTAAGAAGGGGGACCCATGGATTGGGAATATGCAAGGGGTATGATTTATTTTACATAACTATTAAATTACATATAACAGCCTTAAGGTCAGCCTTATAATGTTATAACATGGACAATATTGAAAATTTAATTTTATAACCTATCACCTTCAATCTACTATAATTTGAATCCCAAAATCCCCTCTTTTCCTTAAACATCCAAACAAGGACAGTCTCTCGTTCCTTTAATAATATTTCACTGTATACAATTTTGAAATTTTTGGCTCATCAGGAGCTCATCTTGGTGAAAATAGAAGCATAATAGCAGGAACCTCTTTGAACTCTCTCATGGCAAATTTGAGGGATAGAAGCCAACAAATGAACAGTCAGTAAATGCAATATTACACCCAACTTGGAATGTTATAAGGGATGGCTCACCTCTGTTTCCACCTGTCTTTCCACCCGGGCCACCCCTGCCTCGGCCCCCTCCTGGCCCTTTAGCTCCACCTTCGTCAAGTCCACGCCCAATTCCTTTAGCTGGACGTCCACCAGGACCATCCTCCCTGCCTCGTCCTCTTCCACGCCCAACACCAGGCGGTTTGCGATCTGTAAAAGGTCATTGATTAAAGAACTTTCTATCGTTTTTTCATATTTATTTTAACAAGGGAAGGCTACATGAATAGCAGCTCAAGTCGTTCTATACACATAACAATAACTTGTTCAAATTGATGA
This sequence comes from Dalbergia oliveri, assembly GCA_030441495.1. NCBI lineage: Eukaryota > Viridiplantae > Streptophyta > Magnoliopsida > Fabales > Fabaceae > Dalbergia > Dalbergia oliveri. The sequence goes on along the minus strand of JAMLFY010000013.1, from coordinate 23,319,042 downwards.
TATTGTTATTTGCAGATCTATAAGAGCTACAACATGCATCTTTTTCATGACAAGTAGAGCAATTATCTTTAACTTTTTATTTTTCTCCTCTTTGATCACCTATTCAATTTAAATATCATCGATGTGAACAACCAGCAAGATGACAAAACAAGGCTTACCTGCACGGCTCTTGGTTTCTTCTTGAACCTTGTCAATAACCTAAAATAAAAGGCAATACAGCAAGATTAGCATATATATGTATGAATGACTAAGAGTCACTAAAATATTCTCAACACAATCATTAAATTGGGGCAAAAAGAAAGTGTGAGCCACCATTACACACCTCATCAGGAACTCGAAGGTACTTTATCGTATTGCCACGAATGTAGCATTCAGGCATACGCCAAAATCTATCTCCATCCTACATTGACAATTCCAATCAAACATTATAAAGTTGTAACAGGCAACATATGACAAATGAATAAATAAGAATGAATGGCAAAAGCACATTACTTTAGAGGTGCAGATAACTTCTCGTAGATGGATGTTCATCCATGTATCACAATTCACTAAATGCCCATTATAAGTCTCCCCATTTTTCAGCTCCACCAACTGTTACAATTAAAATATATTAAAAAAAATCATATGAATAAGGTACAAATCATATATCATGCCATCCCCCCAAAATAACAAAACATCAAAAAAAATATCATAAGTCACAAACCAAACAGAAATTACACAAATTATATATGAAAGAGGTACAAAGAATATATGATATAACATGCCACCCCAAAAAATAAGGAATGATGATAATATAGAATCGGGTTTATATGCGTCTTGACATGTGGCAACATATTAGTTGTTGATTTTCATGGTATCTATATATATTATAATGTTAAATTATGTTGCTACGTGCAGGGTTCACGCTGAACTCGAGTCTATACTAACATCACTCAAAAGTAAAACATAACAAATACCACTGGTTACAAATCAAGCAGTATTAACACAAATTATACCAAATGAATTAGGTACAATTGCAGAACATACATCATGCCACCCCAAAAAAATAAAGCATAAAAAATATCATAATTTACAAACCACATTATTATTAACACAAATTATATCATATGAATAACGTACAAATTAAAAAGAAAAAGAAAAAAAAAGCCCCACAAAGCACTTACCATTGGGTGCCCTTGAGCAGTCTTGAGAAGGGAAAGGGGCAACTGCAAAAAAAAAAGAAAAAAAAAAGGAGTGAACAGTCAGAGTATGGGGGAAAAATAATAAACAGAGAATGCAACCCTAACAAGTGACCCAGTTGAGTGTTAAGCTGAAAGATCAGATTTTTGATGAAAAAGGAATGAACTTCGGTTTTTTAGAGACTCAAATAAGATCTGGGTCAGCTATTCATTGTTTGTGCTGAAAAGGGTCATTAGGAATGAACTTTGGCATAAAAACATATAGGAAAGAGAAAGAGAGAAAGAACGAGTTACCATGTCGTGAATCGGTGGTTGTGTTGTTTTGAGGTTAGATATGCAGAGCCCTTTTGTTGTTGAAACAAAAGAGCGCAGAGGGAGAAAGGCTTCGATGATGCTATTGAATTTTGTGAAGCTTCGAATAACTCAAAGTTTTTTTGGAACACCGAAGATGTGAATTTGAAACCAAGAAAAAAAACAATGTTTGCTTCTCAGTACATATTTTGACTTTAAATAGGGTTAATTTTTCAAGTGATTGATTTTCAGTTAATTATTAAGATTTGTTTAGATAGTTTCTATCTAAACTGCTATTTTTTCTTTCTCTTGCCGGATCTTTTTGGCTTTGACCTTATCTTGCAATTTTAAAAAAGCTATAATTTAATTTATTACTTATTTTATTTATTGCAGTTTTATTTGAACTTAAAACCTGTTTATCACTCAAGGGTTGTATTTTATTTTTTGGTAGTAACTCAAGGGTTGTATGATAAGTTAAAAAGAGTATTGATAAATTTTCATAGTAATTAACTTAAAGATATCCTTTATTCTAAATTTTTCCTGTTTAAAATAATGATGTGTAATTTTGACAATATTTAAGGTCTATTTAATACAAGTAAGATTTAAAATTACAAACATATTTAAGTGCACCATTAGCAAGATTTAGCATTTCCCTTTGCAAAATTCAATTTAATAATAGTACTAAATAGTATAATAGTGTTTAATTTAAAACTAATTTGAATTTGGTTAAACTAATGTCTCAAATTGTTAGAAAAATATAAGGTAATGAATAGACAGATGAAATTGATTAAAACCAGCTTAAAATCAATTTTCTTCATGTCTAGTTTTAGAGTGAAATTAGTAAAAGTAAAAATTAACTTAAAAAAATTTGATTGGTTAAGAAACGACATATAAATAATATTTAAGCGTAATAGGGCTAAATTTTAGAAAAAATTTTGTTTGATAACAACTAACTTTTGAAAAGTCAACTTTTTTAATTTTAACCAAAAATTAGAAATAATTATAGAAAATCAAGTTCAGGTTGGTTTTATTTGATATCGTTCTTTCTCTCCTTATCTTATCACCTTGTTCTCTCTTCAACGATTTGAAAAGCTAATTAAGCTTGCTATTTATTTTATTATTGTGTTTGATTTGGTAAAAAAATTCAAATTTTTTTTATTACTTTTACATATGCATTAAGATTAAATAAAAATAGAGTTTAATTTTTATGTACTAACAGTGTAAAATATTTTTACAATTCAATTATACATTATCACATCAATAAAAGTGGTTAAGTCTCACACTCATTACTTGAAAAGTCATGCAAATAGGATGATTTGATTGAATGACAATGTAAAAAAATTTTACAATGTCAATACATAAAAATTAAACTCATAAAAATATGTTTAATTTAATTTAATTTTCTATTTTATTTTATTTTGATAAAACTTACTTTAAAATTTTTAGTCTGGACTTTGGATCTTTTATTTTAAAATTTTAATTTCATTTATATGTATAGTTAAAAATATGCATTTAATATTTATAAAACTTAAAAATTAAATTTTGGGATTTCTCTTATACCCTTATAAAATCAAAGGTATCTTTTAATTTTTTGGCTAAGAATGAGTCATATCCCACAAACTAAAGTTTTTGAAATCTATCAAATCAAACATCAAATTATAATTGTTAATTACACAGGGGATATTGATACCTCAAGCAAAAATATTAAATTTTTAATTCTTATAAAAATTTTAAAATATTTTTCTTGATAGATATCATTACTAACTAAATTAACATAATAGAAATAAAAAATACAAATATCAAAGGCTAAATTAAAACAAAAAAATTATAAAAACTAAAATTCAATATCTTTATAAAGATTAAGAACATATTTAAAATTTAAAATTATTTTAACTTAGTTTCAAACCAAACCCTCTTTATTTGGTGGAGCTAACGATGTTGCCTAGATGAGTTACAAAAGCCCAACAATAATTTATTAGACTTAAATCTACCGCAACATTTGAAGCATGACATACCATTTATATGTAGTGTTTAGTGTTGGATATATGTTTATGTCAAATCTTGTATGATATCAATAATAATATATATTTGTATATATTTAATTTTATTCTTACTCTAATATAAAAAAACACAATATAAATAAAATTATGAAAAGAAAATAATACATAATGCTATGAGTTTATAAAAAAATAAAGTATAAATAAAACTTATATAAATAATATTTTATATAATATATTACTTTTAAAATTTTAAGTTACATATACGTCATATTTGTGTCGTTTAATTTTTAAATTCTGAAGTGTCTCTTATTTCCATATTGTATCCTATATCCATGTTAATGTCCCCAACTACTGCCACTTTATTTTAACTTAGTTTCAAACAAAGCAATGATGTTTAATTTGAAAATTAAAGTTGTAGTTGTCTGATAGAACTACAATGCTTAGAAGCCCCTTTTTTTTTCCCAAATTTAATTGTGCCTTTTTTTTTCTTTCTTTTGATAGCTCAATAATTTTAAGTTTATTAACATCGGTCAAGACTAAAACGAGCAATTCGATTCTCTTCGCAGGAATTTTCCGAAAAATTTATTATGAGATTTCAAAATGTTACTATTGAAATCTTACGTCTACTATCATGGACACCATTTTTTAATAAAAGAAATATCCACAATTTAAAGCAACCATGTCATGGCAACGTCAATACAAGATATTGACATAGAAAATTTATTTAAAAAAAATGGAAGAGCTAAAATAAAGATGCTCATTAATCTATTTAAATAACTTCCACTAAGCTGAAAAGAGGGAGGTTGTCTTCGTGAGATTCTTCACTACCCTATTAGTGAATTTGGTAAGATGAAAAAAATGGAAGAAAATTTTCCATAGGTTAAATTTATATGTAATTTTATACATAATTCTGCCCAAGAAAATTTCTCCCCTATTTTTATCCCATACCAAACTAATCCTAAGGGCATGATTGGTTGGGACAAAAAATGGAGTGGAGAGTATCATGAATGAGCTATAGAGTCACAATACTAGAAGACCACCAGCAAAGTAAACAGTCAATGGAGAAGACTGCCCAACAAGAAGCTCAGCATCAAGCATGCTCATGCAAAGAAACTCAAGACATCTCTAGACCTCTCATATAATTACAGCAAGATTGCTGAAAACGGGTATTTTGTACAAAATAAGTTACATGACTACCTGAATATCTTGATATAGCAATGGCGACAAGAGAGAAAGTCCATTATTAATTTACATCTGCATTGTCAGTTCTGATCTGACCTCTGTGTGAATAGTTGTCAAGTCGACTAAATGGCGCATTGTTGGCCTGCCATGTGGACAATTCCATGGGGATTTCAGCTCAGCCAAATGCTCAAGTATCTGAAACAGTTAGAGCAAGATACAAAGTCTGTCAGAGTGAAATATTTAAAATTCAATTTCTTTTTAGTGTCCACTAAACCAGATTCTTTTAACATTCTGCTTCTGCATTTCCCCCCAGTGAATGTGTGCGTACTGAAGATGAAGAGGCAGTGCTTAAAGTAATGTGTTTTACTACCTTCTGCATTTCAGTTCTTCCAAGTGAATCACCGATCATAATTGATGATCGACAAGCACGAGATGCCAACATTGCACGAACTTTTGAAGGGCAAATAGAATCTGAGGTGTCCATTTTATAACTACCAACAATGGAACATTCCCCATGATCATCAGACAGGGTAGAAATCAGTTCCTTGACATCTGTTGGGAGAAATGCTTATAAGTAATCACTTCAGTACCTCATTCTTTGTTTTGTCTTTTTAATTTTTTTTCTTTTTTAAGAAGAATGTAAGTCATCACATGTCATGAGCAAATAAATAACTCTAATTAATCAAAATCTCCAAAAAGAATGAGTAGGCACAAGAAGAAATGCCCTATAAGATCAAAGTTAAGGCCCTAAATATATAGTGTACTGAAAAGTACGTATCAAATGCTCACAAGATTTTATGGCTGAAGCTTTTCCTCGACCTACCCTGATAGTATAAACCAACAGTAATAGCTAAAATCCTCTAAAGCCAAAGACCCTACCTTCAATTCCAAACATTATGTTTTTACTGAAGGGGACAGACTTTAATTTATAACGGCAACCAGGTGATGCATTTGGATCTTCTTCCAAAGTAAATCCATTCTTCCTGAAAAGAAATGGGGATAATGCAAATGAATGTTACTGACTACACTGCACCTTGAAGATGCAGGAAGAAGACAAACATAAAGCATGAGATTTTTATAACTAGAAAATTGAATTCAATTTTAATGAGACCTACATAGACTTGCATTGAAAATTGAATTCATCTTTGGATCAGACTTTTTGGTATCTATGGAGAATCGTGGGTTTTTCCTAAGGACTAGCATTAGTTTCTACTAAGTTAAGAGGTTTTGGCTCGCATAAAGAAGCAAATATTTTGTGGCAGTCCACTGTTTTTGCTGTGATTTGATGTATTTGGTTGAAAAGGAATTCTAGGATTTTTAATGATTCCTTTTCCATTATTGATTTTATTAGGGAGAGGATCACTTTTTTGGCTTCTCTTTGGTGCTCAACACATGGTTTAGTCAACCGTGTTCCTCTAATTGATATTCAAAGGGGATTGGCATGCTTTGCTACATGGTTCACCCCTTTTGGTCATAGCTGTATATTTTGTATCTATCTGATGATGTCTCATCCTCTTTTATACATTCTCTTTTATTCTAACAAAACTTATTTTTCTATCAAAAAAAAAAAAGGAAAATTGAGAACAACACAGCCCTGATTTTGTTCATATCTGCTCATTACCAATTAAGGCAGTCTAGGTCAACTATTGAACTGGCTATTAACACAGCACAGAAGTTTGAGCTCAGTTCTCAAGCAGGCCATGAGTGATGTGTGCATGCTGAGTTCTATGTAGTAGAGAAAATTGTGACTAGTACATTTGGAAATGATTTTTTCAGGGTATGTTTTACATATGGAACTTAAAAACTTCCTCCACATTTTTACCCCCAATCAAATATACCCTTAGATGAAATTAAATAGCTGTTGCTACTTCAAAAAGATACTTAAATACGTAAGGAAAGATTATCAATGAAGTTCATTTTTCAAAGCTGACCATCATTGGAAACTCATTGTGAAAATCAAATTAATTGAATGAGGAGAGTGATAAGAGATGATGGAGCATCAACACTGGCCATAGCAAACAGAAAGCATAAATCTGTTTAATGCAGAATTGATATCAGATGAAATATGGTCTCTGACTGAAAACCCTGAAATAAGTATAATCAGCATCTCACCACTCAATCGACATAACTCTATTCATACCTGATTATGTCCATGTGCATTGAAGCAACAATTTCTTCTTCAGGGGATAGCTCCAATCTTATCGGCCTACATAATTGGAACAAAGTAGTTCAGACCTTGGTAGAATTTAGATCATGAACAAACAAAGCAAAGAGACAAATTACTCTATTATGTGCCATAAGAACAATGTAGAAACTATATCATCCATTACAGAAAAAGTGCTTGGAAAAAAAAAAAAAAACATCAAATTTCTATCCTAAGCACACACTGTAACTTTGAATTCACCCAGCTCATTTACCTACACATTCCCCACAAGTTTCTAGATAGATATATCTAAACTCCTCACCTAAGCAAAGGCTGCTGGTTCAAGATGGTTGACTGTGATAGACGCTCAAAATTGTACTTCTCATCAGCAGCATGCTGAAAATAAATTATTCACCATTACAAACTATGTTTTTCTAAGAAGGTGGACTTTGAAATTTAGTAACAGGATGTATTGATATGGGATTTATCATTCAAGAGGATGGTGCAAAAAAATGCAGATTCAAAAATTCTAAAAATTAAAAAATGTATTAGAAATTACCTGATCCACAATGAATAAATCTTGATCCAATTTACCAACGATAAATCCAAGATTGAATTGCCCAATCACCTATCAAAACATAATGTCTAAGTAAACAGCAAGTAATTACATTATACATTTAATCTAGGAGTGCATGTATGATCAAGCAGCTAAAGAATCTAATGTAACTTTGGTATGGTCAAATAGACATGCAGGCTTTTGTATTCCAAAAACAAAATGACTTGGATCTTAAGGGGGAAAAAAACCTAAATAGCCTAAACAGCTTAGTTTCACTACTTACTGAGACAGCAAACAGACAAAACAGCAACACAATAACCATTTACAAAAATAACACCAATGATTGATATTTGCACAAACATAAGCCTTACACAATGAAAAGACCAAAGACTTCACCATGTAATTGGTATTACAAACATATAAAATGACAATATTAAGTACACTAACAACCTTCATTCTACTGAAGTCTTCCTTCCTGAAACATCTTTCCAGTTCAGTAGTTGCTGCAGCTAAAAACTTTTCTTTCTGCTCTTCAATTTCCGGTTGTGAAAGCTCTAAAGTTGCAGCCTTGTAGCAACTAGAATAATTATGAGACACAGTCAGGATATAGATGATCTTACTATTTCATACAAAGGATACTGAAATAAAAACCTTTTGATGTTAGCTTTTCCGCATCTATATTCACTGGATTGCAACATAGCAAGCCTCTTCTCTCTCCTTTTCTTAAGGTCTTGAAAAGAAAATTGCATGCTGGAGAATATCTTCTGACCAGAAGACTTAGAAGAATCTAACCGTACAGAAGTTGAACGTAATGGAGGATCTGAGGCCAAAACATGGCCTGTAGTATTGATCAGATCATTGCTAGATGGAGCAATTGATGCTTTATCAGCTTGATGTATGTTATTCTCATGATCTAATTCCTGTAGATCAGCACAGGCATACATGAATATCACATCAAGAGAGACTAGCAAGTTTTACTTTTAATTACTTTTATTTTTTCCTTTCTTATTGAATAACAGAAGAAATTTTATTGGAAAGAAAGAGGTACAAAGGAAAAAAGAACTTCTCCTTAGACAAAGCAACATAAAAATGGACAATGAATACGAGGCAAAGACATTGATACAATGTGGAGTTGTTTATTTATAAGTATCTACTTTCATACATGAAACTTTGACATAAGTGATCTGAAATAGAAATTTCTAGAAGTGCCACTATTACTGGCAAAATATCAAATAATTGTATAGATCAACAATATTCACCATATAGTGCAATCATGTGCAATACTACTCTTCAAGAACCAAAACTCTAGATATACGAAATTGGAGCAACTCAAAAAAAAATTTGAAATATTTGTCTGCAAACCTACATACCCTTTTAGATTCTGTGTCAGTAGAGTCACCTCTAACTGAATTTTCACTTTTGTGGATGATGTTACCAGGATTAAGCTGACACAAAGATTCAATCTCATTCTCCTTAGCAGTTCCATCAGTTTGGTCAAAATAAACTGATGATCTCATAGTTAAGTCATTTGCTTCTGTATTTGCAGTCTTCAAGTGACACTGAGGAGCTTGATTTCTAAGGACAGGCACCTCAGATAAGGCTGTAATGATATCATCATGACTTCTTTTATTTACAGTAACAAATTTGTTAAGAGTTGACTGAACATGTCTTGAATGATTACTTGAATATTTGTTAGAACTGGCCCCACCCTCAACTGAGCTTGAGACAACAGTCTCTTGATTGAGCATAATACTACCAGTGTGTGTCGACTGTCTTCCACTCTTATCATCCTTCAAAGTGCTGTGTGCTCTGAGCATGAAGTCCTGGATGTCACGAATTGACTTTTCTGCAACATCTGAGTCAATAACAGATTCAGAAGCATTGTAGGAATCAGTAATATGCTTCTCCTTATGCTCATCGTTAGGAATATTACCATTATTGCACTCAGCATTAGGCTTCTCTGTATGCTCATCCCGAGAAATACTACCATCATTATACTCAGTATTATGTCCTTCTTGAGGAAGACAGCCATTTGGGGACGACGTTTTTATCATGACAGGAGATCTCCTATGAGAAGAATCAAGCTCAATGCATTCTTCCTCCACATCAGGCTGCTCAACTTTGTTAACAGAATAACAGACATTACTAGGAGAATAAATTTGTTGTAATCCCTCTCGCAGAGCTTGCAATATGGCACTTTCTTCAGAAAAGAATATTTTCCTCTTATCAGGAGTCACATTGACATCATATGCTCTTGTAGGAACTGTAAAATTCAATATTGCAATGGGATATTGTTTAGGGTTTGAACCTTTATATAACTCATTCACAAGTTTGCTGACTTTAGGCATATCCACTGGTCTACCGTTCACAAAAAAATACTGCCTATCTCCCAAATTCCGTCCACTACCCTGCCCAGACTTGGAAATAAAACCATCAACTTTGCAACTATCAGATATACATAGTGTTAAGGGCTCTAAGCAGCTGAAAGTGTTCATGCCAAGCACTGTTATGATGTTATCTTTAAGAGAATTACTTCCTTGAGTCTTAAGCACCACAGACCTTACATTTTTTCCAGTTGTGTTGGTGCAGAGGAATCGAACACCTTTTGCTATAAGGGCATATGCCTGGAGTACTTGGCAGAAGAAGATCATATTAACAAATGCATTGAAACAAGGAAAGGATCCAAGGAGATCAGGAGATAAATAAACTTTAAAGAAAACCCAAAGGCATGGAAAGGAACTAAACCAAAGGAATGAAAGTTACATGAGTGGACATTTTGGGTTCCTAAAGGTTAACAATAGGCACTAAGGCTGCCTCATCTGAACCGGAAAAGCACACCTAAAACAGCAGAGGCATGCACCTGCAATGCCTCTACCAGCAAGAGGCACTGAACCCCTATGATGCTTAGCCTTGGCACCTTTGAATAAACTATAGTTACTAGATCCTTAAAAATTGTTCTCTGGCAGTGTTTTTTTATTTATTTTAAACTTTTGTACCTTATTTTCATTTTATCTTCTGTTTTCAAAATTTTGTGAGTGAAATGGTAAAAACAATTATTAGTAAAAACATATCATCAGACAATGAAAACAGAAAACAAACCAAACACCACCCAAGATTCCTTTTTTAAAAAAAAAATGACTATATTTGGAAGCAAGTGAATTAAAGTTAATCATACAGAACATAATTACTCAACTTTTGTCACAGAAAACAGAAACTCACATTCAACAGAGACACCAACTTGCCATACTCCCTGCGAATGTTACGGCTAAATTCCTTGCTTCGAACTGGAAGATTCGAGAACAACTTCTTAACAGTGACAGTGGTGCCAATTTGGCGTGCAGTTTTCTTCTCAGCAACTAACAGACCCGAATGGTCATAAGTCAAGTGTGTTGCTACTGTCTCATTCTTCGTTCTTGTCTCCACACTCAAATTCCCCAAAGCGCAGAGCGAGCTCAGCGCCTCCCTCTAAATCCAAAAGTTGTAAGAGTCTCAAGATCAGGAAAATCCACCAATTTTGATGTATGGTGCTTCATCGCAAGAGCCTGCAATCATTAGGTATGTGTTTAGATTAGCTTATTTTGGATTCAGACAACTCATAGGCCTTCACTTCAGTAATTCCTTTTTTGGATATCTTGCTAGTTGCTTTAAAAGTTTCTAGCACAGAAAAATTACAGCATTAGTATCCAAAGTTATCATATTGGGAGTATTTGTTACATCTTAAAGGCGCCATGCACAGAGAGCAGTTCAGGTGTAGTTGGTAACTTTCAATACCACAATAGTAACTTTCTTGCGTTAGAATATAACTTTTCAATAGTTAGATGATTCCTCCAAAAGAGTACCCAAGAAGACCCCAACTTATTTCAAAAGTTTTCTTTTGAATCAAAACTAAGCATGCCTTAATTCCCCTTTCCCAGCCATCACCAAATCCCAGTAGTTTGTTTTCATAAGAACTCTATATTTATTATTTAATTTCGATGATGGACAAAGTGAATTTTTTTACACTGTCGTTTAATCAAATTCTTCTATTTACATGACATTTCAAGTAGTAGTTGTGAAAGTCAACTATATTTGCTGATATGACAGCATATGACAAGTATCAATGCATCAATATGAAGCAAGCAAAACATTTAAAGCAATACCAAACTTGAAGGAATTGAGTAGCAGTTTGTTTCACTTAAGCCAGATAGTTTAGTTGCAAAAATTGGTAAGAATAAGTTGTATTGAGATCAGCTCATTGTAATACTTGATTAAGACACACTATTTAATAACAAAAATTGAAAAATATAATGAATTTAATTTCAATGCATTGACGATCATTCAATCACTTATTGTCATGTCAAACACAGTTGACTTCCATACTCACTACTTAAAAGGTTATGCCAATTGAATAATTTCACTAGTCGATACCGTATTTGCATCAAAATTAAGCTCGATTATGGTACATGTATTCGAATGCATCCAACAAGTATTTTACCTAACTCGTACAGGTATAGAGGCCATTTAGGAGTAACCATGCATTATATGTGGTCTTCTTTAATTCACAGCCACGGCCTAAACCCTAGCACAGAACCTCGGACCAAAACGCAGCGTTTTGGTGCGCGGGCCGTGTTGATTTTATTATACCTTGAAACTGTTTGGGGAAATGCCGCAACCGTTGTCGACGACCTGGAACCATTCCCCGCCGAAGTCCTTGAGTGCGATCTCGACGGCGGTGGCGCCGGCGTCGAGGCTGTTCTCGACGAGCTCCTTGACGGCGGAGGAGAGGTCGAGGATGACTTGGCCGGAGCAGATCCTGTGCACGATCGACTTCCCGATGGGCTTGATTACTTGTGCCTCCATCGCCATTGATGCTTCTTCTTCTTCCAACTCCCAAGGTCAATTATTAAGCGTGTATGTGGCAGTGGTTTTTTTTTTTTTTTGCTATGTTGTTGTGACGTAAAAAGAGTCCATCGACATTTTGCCGCCAAAACTATAGCGGGAAGGAAAGTGGTGGAGCTAAATACAGAGTGCGTAGCGAAAAAGTTATGGAGAAAGAAAAAAACAAGAGTGCTATTCCAAATAAATCGAGTCGAATGAAATTAGTAGCATGTAATATATATAAGTTAGGATGACACTGATATAACTTTATAATAGGCTTAATTCACCAAAAAATAAATAGGCTTAAAATGTTTTATAAGTATGTATCATTTTGGTTTTACTCGTGTAAAATTTTTGTTTTGGTCCCTCTCTTTTTTTATTGTTATATTTTTGGACTTTTGGCATAGACTAGTGATGATATATATATATATATATAAAGGATAAAATAATATATTATTCAAACATTTATAAGGATAAAAATAATATTTAATATTTATAATGATTAAATGTATATTGGAATGCATTTATAGGGACCAAAATTTAGAATAACGTAAACAAAAAATAAAGGACTAAAACCAAAACAATTAATATTTTTAAGAACTAAAAACATATTTAAATGTAATAAATATATTGATAACTTGCATAATTAAATAAATAAAATAACACTTTTTTTTTCTCAAAGTATTTTCTTACTCAATACATGAGAAACTAATATCTTGAGGTTAATTAAGTGAAATGCCAAAGTGAAAATTTTTCCTAACTATGTTTTTTTTCTTTTTTTTCATATGTATAAATCTTGAATCCCATGATCAAATTTAAGATTGTATGCTAAAGAGAACTAAACCCCTTCAAATTATCGAATTCAAGATTGAATGTTTAAGAGTACCAAACTCTCCTACTTGAATCAACATTTTATGGGTACAATCTGATTTGTTTCTTTGTAAAATAATGATGACTCACAAGGTTCAATTTAGTTTGAAGGACACTAAATGTATAAGAACCCTTCCTAGTTGAAATTCAAACTATTTAAGCTTCATTTAAACCAAATATTCTGCTAAAAAGTTGAGCTGACTAGTAGAAAATCATGTTATTTAATCATATATGATAATCAGTAATCGTATCGGCACATTATAATTATATGTATCAAAATTTTCATCCAATAACTTATTAAACTCAACTCATTAACCTATTTTACCAAAACTAATAACTCTCTTCTTTTTTACGCGAAGCTAATAACTCTTTTTTTTTCGTTTAACTATTTCTAAAATATTAACTCTCCTTATTTGTATTGGATTCATTTGTCATTGTCAACATCCATTAGCCTTTCCCTAATACATGAAATTGACTCCTCTTTTAAACTCCAAATAGAACAAGATATAACCCAACATCTATCATCTTTGCCATCTTCAAGAATAAATTTTCCATTGTTCTGGAAGATGAATTGTTGAGGAACAGACATACCGTGAAGATGATGACAAATTGACAATGTCAAGTGAAGGAATGGTAGACATAATAATAAACTTTTTTTTTCTTTAGTGAAATATTTAAAATTGATCCACATCATTAAATATTTGAATAACTGAGATTAATTCACTTTATCCTCTAAAGTAAATAGTCCACTTTAGAGGATCCAGATCCTTAATGAATCTTAATCCTATAATTAAATAATATAATTTTCTATTAGTTAGTATTTAACAAAGATTGATAGACTAACTGCAGAGACTAAAACCAAATCAAAATATACTTATCTTTTGAGCACCAACAATATATTTAACCCTAAATGAATATAATATATATTTATACACGAGGAGCGTTATATGTAATATCAAATTTTTATATTCAAACCATCACTCGACGTAAAATTCATCACAAACAGCTGAAAGAGATTAGTTTTAGTTACCAAATCCAACCTGATTTCAAAGATAAAAATAAAATATCATTTTGATCTTGAAGATTCTTTGTACTCTAATAATTCGCCCCTGTTAAGAATCTAACAATTAGAAATAAGTAATCACAAAAACAACCAAAAGCTTTTCAGTAAATTACTAGCCAGGATAGTACTCATTATTGACTTGAGCATCACAAATTGATCAAAGTAGGCCCCTCAGTTTGTCACTTATCCTCTATGCTTTGCCAGAGAGAATTATTGGCCCTTAGTTTATATTATGTGGAGTATGACCCTTAGTTTCTGTATGTACTATAGATCTGAAAAATCAGTGCAATATAAGAACCATTTCACTAGGGCTTCTTGATGGAAATGGTCCAAATAAGATCTGAATCAGACTGTACTGTTACTATATCTCCCTTTACTATATTTGATGTGCTTACTAAACCACCAAATCTCATCTCCGTGTCATCTGAAACATAAAACAAAATATTACACATCATCAGGTTCCACCAACAAACAAGTTAACAATAGGGTGATTAAAAAGGGCAATGAATTAATGAGAACCATCACTGCCAGCTTTTTTTTTCCCCTTTTAGTCCATATTATTGGTACCTCGAGTCTACCAGGCCGCAACTAATTTGGTTCGAGTTAAGTTGTCTCATTATGGGGGTTAAGGTCTTCTCGGTGCTAGTTCTTTTTATTCACCAAATTTATCCAAAACCTCTATTAAGAGTAACAGGTATCAAACCACTTGAACCAATCAAACATTGGTTATATTGTGTGCTTTGGTGATACGAAGCTAATTAGTGTGTTAATTTATTCACAAGGAACACATGGTAAGTGATTCCATCCAATTTACTAATTAGTGCCAACTATATAAGAAGGGAAATTCTTTCATGCTTAAGAATACATTTAATGCATGCTTAAGAAACATGCACAATTACTCATTTTAAGTTTTTTTATATAATTTTTAAACATTACAAAGTAAAATGAGCGGTTGTGGTCAATTCTGGAGCATGTATTAGATGTGTTTTAAGAGCATGTACGAGTTTCTCGTATAACAATCACCTTTTTTGTGATGGCATATCACCAAGCATTGATTATCATCTGCTCACTGAAGGCCACAGGAAGCATCTAACTATTAATGATTAATGATTCAATGTATTATTAAGCAATGATATATACTTACTAAGGTCCCATTGGAGTCCCGTGGTTGTAGACTTTGCAGATGGCATTCCAATGGGAATCAGTCCACAATGCGGACCCTCAACAGAAGATTGTATGAAGATCTCATGATGGTGATTCCTTGGAAGCAGGTGAATGAGGCAATCATCAGAAAGAAGGATAATTCGAGTGTCAAAGAAACGGCACAGAACATTGATGTTTCCAATTTCATGATCAAATCGCCCACCAAGTGCTCCAGTAACAAGAATGCAAAGCTGCCATTAAATACACACAGCAGTTCTTTAAACTGAAGAGGAGATACGGAATGATAATGCACCGTATTCTATTCATTTCAATTACAGCAATATTAACAAAGCCTGCAATTAGAATTGACAACAGAAAAATCTCCAAGCTCCCTTAAATAGTGCAAAATAAAACAAATATATTAAAAAAGTATAATCCAGAGCAAGTTACTTTTGATTTATCAATATCTGGTGTGAGGTCACGTATGTATGTTATACATTTGTGTAAATCTGTGGTATCCTGATCCTGAGATTCATCTATTATCCTAGTTCCCTGCAGGCAGCAAAGTGAGCAAACTACAGCATAAGACCCTTGACATGATTTATGCATAGATTACATATATAGGAAGTAATAAATAGGAACAAACAATATATATGGGAATTTGTATGAACCACGAAAATTGAACTCATGTTCTACTTTACATGCACATTAGAGTGAAGGCATAGAGACCAATGAAAAAGGAACAAGTAGATACAGCAAAATACCAGCTTTGTATAGAAGTCAAGTACTTCTGGCCGGATTGAATCCATGTCACCTTTAATTACATCAGGCTTGTACCTATATAAAACCCAGCAAGTTAATGTTTGAGGAAATACCCAACTGAAGAATCAAGATGTAAGAGACTATGTGCCTCAAAAAGGGGTTAAAAGTGTACAGAGGAAGGAAGTAAAGGGCATTTTAGAAAAAACTTGGGTTCAGCTAGGACTGCATGATGTAGACTCAATTCGGCAGCTTCATCAACTTGCTGATTCAGCTAGTGGAGCCGCTGGTGATGCACATAGGGGATGATTCTGTTATGCTGAATATATCAGCCAAAGGTGGGGTATCTCGAGGTTAGGCAAGAATTAGGACTAGACTTGGAGAGACTCGTTTGCTTAGAGCTGAGACCTTTTCTCTCAACTTGCATACTGTAATACTGGTTTATGTCTTCTTCCCTAAGCTATGAGTGTGAATAATACACATACCTCCATATTTTCTATATTTTTGTTGTGGTTCTTACATAAGATAACAAACCGTTAATTGCCTGCCACAAAGCAATCAAGAATCTTGTTTTTTAGTTATCCAACCTTCCATCAATTGAACTCCTTCTACTGTAGGTAGAATAATGACAAGACTAGCTAACAAAGCTCACTTAACTCCATCCCACTAAATATAATATGGTTGAAAAATTGCATAAGGAAATGGCTCATAATATTGAGAAGTTTAATATTGAAATTGATACGTGGGAGTCCAATCCCACCGCGAGCAGAAATACTGAGTAGTTTCAGCAAAATCTATTGCACGGATGATAACATGTATGAAATCTTTAGTACCATGATTGGCAAAATGGTTCCCACTTCCCAGAATCTAAATAATTCAACACACAAAAACCGATTACCTGTACTATATCCAACTAAATATTATCACTAAAAAAACTGTGGATGGATGGGACCTTCCTATTTCTATTTTCGGAATTGCATCAGTTAATCAATAGCACAACTAGACATAGTACAGCACCCAGAGGTATTCCTTATGCAGTAACATTTACCTAATAAAATTATAATAAAACAGTTTCAAAAGGTTTTTTTTTTTGGTAAAAAAAAAGGTCACAACTCTTTTTGTACAAATCAAGACCTTCTATATTCTTACTTTCTAGTTTAAACCACCCTTGTCTATTGTTCAGTGAACTCCAAGTATGTGTAAAATTACAAATAAAGACTTTGATAATTTACTCTTATTTTTACTTCTAACAAAACATACCCCTATAGTTTTGATTTTTTTCCCATCAACAAGATTCGAATCAAGACCTTGCTTTAAGAGAACAAATTATAAATTTACTTGAACCAACCATACATTGATACATTACACTTTAGTAGTTCACGTACATCAAGTCAAGTCAAGTCAAACCCAATTGTAGGATGCATTTGTTTTGGCTTTAAAAAAACAAACATTATTTTGAAATTCAAATTCTATATATGATTGAAAAAAGTTTTTTTCTTTTTTCATAAACGGCAGTTTTTTACAGTTTTTTTATTTCTTTTAAGATTCTAATTATTAAAAAAAAAGATTTTACTAATCAATGCCAAAGTAGAAATTTTTTATTGTAAAAACAAAGTTTTAAGTTATCGATGCATTCAATTCATTGGGAGCATCAAAAGTTTTCATTGTTGGAAATCTTAACCAGTTAGCAAAACACAAAAAAAAAAAAAACAAACAAATATATAAATATTGATTTTTTGATTGAAAAAAGTGATTTTTATCCCAAAAAAAAAAAAAATCTTATGCAAATGTACCTTAAACTCTCCTATTAAACCATTTCATTTTTCACTTTTCAGGGTAAAGTTCTCCTTGACTATTTTTTTTTTTCCGTTTTTTCCATTCACGACACCAACTCAAAGTTACAATTTTTAGTCTAAATTTGAATACCCTTTTGTCCTGAATTTGAACAACAACCATCAAACATGAATGCAAAAAAAAGAATTTAAAAAAAAACACAAAGAAAAAGGATGAACCTGGATTGAACAAGAGAGGCTTGGTGTTGTTGAGGAGAAGGCAAGAGAAGAAGAGGCATTTCGTCAAAGAGGCGGTTGGCACCTCCGTCCGCGCACAGTCGCAGCTGCGCTGCACACGCCACAACACACAAAACAAAATCACACCAAAAACAAACCGAAACGACAAAGAAGAAAGAAGAAGAAGAAGGAGTACCGTGGTCCCAAAGTAGAGGAGCGAATCTCGGGAGGTTTTGGTTGAGAATGACGAGAGCGTAGTTAGTTGTTGCTGCTGCTACTACTGCGGAGGAGGAGGAGGAGTTCTCCGCCGTCTTGTGCGGCGGTGGAAGGAGGAAGCTTGAACTGTGGCACATGAATGACGACGCCTCCATCCCCTCTCTCTCTCTCTCTCACACACACACACACACACAGTGCTTGCTTTGTTAGCTTTAGAATGGTATATGTGTCTTCTTGTAATTATGAAAGGAAAAAATAATGACACAAATGTTATTTATACTGTGTGGTTGTGATTCCCATGCGTTCCTATAGTATAAAAAAAATAGTTTATCAATGACACTTGTATTTGTTTATAAGTTTAATTTTGATAGGTTAATAGTAACTTTTTTTTATGTACTTATTCAATTATATGTTATTGTATTAATTAAAAAAATTGACTCTCAATTTACTATTTCTTTCATTTCATAATAATTATAAAAAATCAGATAATATATATATTTAAGAAAAATAAAAAATATCTTAATAAATATAGAAAATTATATGAATTGATAAAACTATTCTTATCTAATCATTATTGTTCATCTTGGTAAATATATTAAATATACTTAACTAACACATATATATTAAGAGTACAAATAAAAGAAAAAAATTAATGTTACCTAAATATTATAAATAAATATATATTCTAAAATGTCAAAAATTAATAATTATTGTAAAACAGAACAAGTACTTCAAAAGTGTGGTAATGTTAAAAAAAATTACATCATAATACATTTAAATTAAATTCTTTATTTACTCGTTTTATGTTAATGTTTTGTTTATAGTTTTTTTTTTTTGGGAGTGTTTGAAGGGTATTAAGTAATAAAAATTAGTAAATTTTTTAATGTCTTTGTAATATATTAGAAACTATACAAAAATTATTAGAAACTATACAAAAATTAATCTAAAATTTATCAACTTTGATTTAGAATGCGTTTATTTTAGATTTTTAAAAAATATTATAAAACTTATATTTTATGATTATTAAAAAAATTGAAAGACGGTTTTTTCGTAAGCCATTCCTTTAATTTTTTTTTCTACATAACAGAAAACTAATTTTATATAGATATTTCAATTATTTTTATAAAATTATTTAAAAATATAAGAAGTACTATTTTCTTTTATGAAATCATCCTAATGCCTTAAAAGCTATTTGGTATTGGGGGACGCTGTATTTGGTATACAGACACTAATCATAGAAATCAATGATGCTTCTATTAAATATCATATGAATCCTAATTAACTTCATTCAATCATCTTTATATCATGTTAGTTATAAGTAATTTAATATAGTTATACTTTTGAATAATTATGAGAAGTAATAAAATAATTAAGAGTTATAATATTCTATAATCAAATTACTATATTAATTATTACTAGCATATTATAAATCAATATGCATTATATTTGTTCATTCATATTTGCAATAACTATATGATTAATGGTTAAATCTTATCACGCCGTATTTTAATGAAAGTACTACAAATTAAAATTAAGTGTATATGTATATTGATTAGTTGATGTATTTTGAACTGTAAAACTATTTGCACATACTATGAATGTTAAGTATGTATATTAAAAATTTAAATCTTATCTAAAAATCACAATGAATTAATTATGATAGTGTTAATTTCAATTTTAGTTAATGTTTTCCTTATCATTAAGAATAGATTTTTTTAGTTTAATTTCTATGAACTTTCAATGTAAATTAATTTCACACTGATATCCAATTAGATAGTGCCACATAAACAAAAAAATTTTTTTTTTGAGATAATGGATATGAAAATCAACCACTTTAGTTTATATAACAACTCTTAATTGCATGTCAGTGTATAATTATTTATATAAAAATTGAACCTTTTTTTATTAATAAAGAATGCATTCAGCTAATAGAAGTTAACTCATTTTGATGGTTTTTTGCCTTAGCAACACCAACTTTCCATTAATGGATGATCTTAATATCTTCATAAGTGGTCGATAAACCCAAATATATATACTAATCTTGAACAAGAACAAATCTTCCTATCCATCCAAATTTTGTGCACCATTAAAAAATATCCAAAAAAAAAGAAAGAACCCCCCCCCCCCCAACAACAAAAAACAACAAACAACAAAAAAAAAAACCCATCACCACAGAAGCCAATCCCATCAAGTCATCAACTACTCCCTAAGATTTCATTTTGGTACAATACCTACCTACACACGGAAATCGGTTTCCTCATCATTAAACAAGAGGCATAAACTCAGCGCACGAATCTGATTCAACAACCTAGAATTTGTTGTTCCAAATTAGGAAGCTAAATTGTACAAGACCGAAAAAGCCTCGAACATCAGAAATCAAAGATAAACTTGTACATAAACAAATCAAACCCCATATATTTAGAGGAACACACAATAAAATTGATAAAAGACCCTAAAGTAACTAAGGATCTATTTGGCAAAGGTTTTTAAAAATTGTTTTTGATTTTTAAAATAAAAAAGCAAAAAACTTGTTTGAATGAATGATTTCTCAAGACATGTTTTAAAAATAAAAAAACAGAACTCCATCTTCTGTTTTTCATTTTAGAACTTGTGTTGGCAACTTTGAGAGGAAGAAGGAAGGAAGGAAGGAACAGCGCAAGCAAAGAGCTCCTCCACCCTTGGTTGAAACGCGATCCACCTCCGGGCACACGAGACCAGCTTCTTCACAACCCAGCTTCGCCTCCATCTTCGTCGCGCACATGCGACCATATCTGCCAACACAAGACCTAGCTCCGCCTCCACCTCCGCGCAAGCACGCTCCCAGATCCGCCGCTTTCATCACCGCACGCGACCCTCCCTCTCTCTTTCTCTTTCTTTGCTTCTCTCTCTCTTCTACTTCTCCATCCCTCTCACTGTTGTGGTTACTATTGCGTGTTGATCTTTGTTATTTGTAAATTGACGTCAGTTGTAAATTGATCTCACTATTGTTCTTTGTTGAACTTTGTTGTGGTTGTTGCTGCTTGTTAATCTTTGTTATTATAATCTTTATAAATTGACACCAAGTTATCATTTGTAGCAATGCAATTGCTACACAATTTTTTTTTATCCATTTTAAAAGTTGTTTTTGAAAAAAATTATTCAAACAATTTTTCTTTTTTTATTTTTAAAAAATAAACTTAAACTTATTTTCTAAAATAATTTTAAAAAATTTAAGAACAAAAACACTTACAAACAAGTCGTAAATATATCTTCTAATAAAAATGATCTAACAGTAAATATACCTAAGCCACTCATAGCATACTTTTGGAAACTTCCAAACCATAGTTTTGAGTAAAGTTTCACTCATTACCAAACAATGGTTTAAAGTTTCTATTGGAAAATCAAACACGTTATCAATTTGCGAATTTGCTAAAATAAGAGATTTTATATATGTATTTTGAATCAAAGGGACTAGCACCGCTATGAAGGAATTCACAAGAACCATGAACTATTATTTATGAGAAAGCTGCCATGCACACTTTTAAACACAAATACTATCTAACCAAAAATCTCTAAGGAACATCATGCAAATATAAAAAGCAAACCATGATGGTTGAGGTCTCTTATCACATTGACAAAATCCTTTGTCTCGAGTAACCACACAGTGAATAGTGAGGGAAGCAGGGTTTTTTTTTTTTTTGGTCCTGGGGAATCGGGTTTGAACTCACCAAATGTTGTTTGCGACTACTTTGCTCCATCAACCCTTCCCCGAGTACATAGCTACATGTTTCATCCGAAACGAGTTTCTTGGAGTAAACAAAATAACACCCGAAAAAAAACATAACACGAGCATAACCTTGTTCCATAACAAAAAGCAAATTTTCCCATGAACACAATCCTCCGATAAAAATAAAACCTAAGTGCATTGACCCAAAAGAAGACTACAAAAAACTAGACACACACCAGGGCCATTCAAGGAACACAGAATAGAATTGGGAGCAATTTAAATCTTTTAAAAAAAAATCAAATTGAACAATAGCATCGTATTCACTTTCCATGATGGATTTGCAAGGCACCTTATCAACAACAACTGTCTGATTTGCATTTGGCAAAATTGGGAGTGGGGGGTTGATACTGCAAATCACAAGTGCCTCATGCCATAAAATTTATTAGATAAATTATCAAAAATAAGAATCGCTTTATTCCTTAAAAGAAGAAGTTTGGTATTTACAAGCAGAAAAGCCCCACAAAGCCATGGGGAAGATCAAGGGAAGAAAAAAGTGTTGGATCAGCAAGGGACCTAGAAATATGCTTTATCTCCAATAAAAATTGTCAATAGTTCTAATAAGTATGAAAAAATTTGAAGAGCCAGAAATAGATGGTGAGGATTGGAAGAAGTTAAAATAAAATAAAAAAAGGAAACAAAAAAGAAAACCTATGATATCATACAAAAGGGGGCAGGACCAACTATGGAATTTCCATATCAAATGGCCACTGACCTTGTTTACACCATCTAGGTGATAGAAGAATAGACTAAGCAAGAAATGCTATACAGAGTGCTTTACATGAAATAGCTCAGTGATCTCATTTTTCTTGATCCTCCTTCTCCATAAAGATCATTCCATTGGAGTAGCTCGTTCATATTATTTGACTCCGATGATACGCTTGCACACACCTGCGCGTATATGAAACATTAAATACATAACCCTTGCAAGCCACAAAATAACCCCATCATGCAGTCCGCAACCAATGTAAAAATAACAATAAAGTCATTTTGTTTCTTCCGAAGTGAAAAAGAAAGGCAGCTAAGTGCACAATGCTTAAACCAATGTGGGGTTTAGGAAAGGTCAATATATATATATATATACACACACACATGCACATTATGCAGCTTTGCACCACTGCTCAGCAGGCAGAGGTGGTTTTGAAGACTAAAACCCACAACCACTTAATCATAAGACAGCAACCTTACTACAGTACCAAGGCTGAAGCTCACCCTCTACTCTAAAGTGAACACAGGAAAAACACAGGATAAAGAAACAAAACTAACAAACCTGCTCATGTGCATATTTAAAATCCTCCATCTTTAAGGGCCGAATGTCAGCACTGCTACACAATCGAGGTACAGGTTTGTTCTCAGCCAATGCCAAACCTCTCTCCTGAAAGAAAATTTATGTCAATGTCATGCACTACCGATAACATCACCTATTAATTTGGCACTTTACCAGTACACACTATAGAATACGGAGACTTCTTTTGTCTATTATTTTTAACTGAGAAAATCTGATTTTGCTTTTCAATTAAGGAATTAATTGTTATATATTGACAGTGTAAAGTGTCTTTACAATGTCAACCAATAAAAAGTTGACAACTCATCCATTTTGAGCAATTTTTCAAAATTTGAATTAGACATGATTTGATGATGGACCACATGGCACTTTTTTGTCGGTTAATTAATAAAAATGATTACCCCGTCAGTGCATGGCAATTACGCTCTTCAATCAATTTATTGGAATCATACAAAGAGAAGAATGAAGCATATGTATGACAGATAACTCAAATTTGACCACATTTTTTTTTTTTAACAATCATGAAGGAGAGCATTATAATGTGCACACTTTCGAAGTTCAGAGCATAGAACCTTAAAAATATAAAATTGAATTCATCAATTAAACGAGAGGTTTTTCAAAAAGACTAATCCAGTGCAGGAAGCTTTGACCCCAAACACTCAGTGCTGGCACATTCAGTTTTATCTTACTATTGACGCGAAGGAAAATATATTCAATTTCTCAAATAGATGTGCAATCCAGTCAGCATAGAAAAATCTACAGCAAAAGGCAAGCAAAGCAATCTTACCTACTGCTAGTGACAACCTAAAAACACCAAGGCAGAAAATACTACTCACAAAGTGTAAAGAAAAAGGATGTCAGCTAATTATGAAAATAAAATTAAAACATTCATTACATCTTCATAATGAATCAGTCAGCAGTTCAAGCACAGTCCATTTCTAAAGATTTAAAGAGGCAAGTCATACAACAGAAAATAGAACTTTTTAATGTAATCCCTGAGCAAAAACCAACATAGAACAAGCATAACAAACAATGGAGACTTTAATCCTTTTTTTTTTTTGGGTGTTTGTGTGTGTGAAACTAACCTTCTTTTCCTTCTCCAAGATCTCCCTTATTGGGCAGTGAGCTGCTGTGACACACAGATTCTGCCATCAAAACAAAACAATGAGCATATTTTATGTAGAATCAGATGTGCCCCAAGTTCTATAAAAACCAAGAATGGAAGTGGGAAGATAGATAGAAAGCCAACCTTCAGATCACTCCCTGAATATCCATCAGTCATATTTGCCAATGCTTCCAAATCAACATCAGGCGCCAAATCTTCTTTTGCTAAGATGACTTTGAGAATTTTTTCTCTGTTTGGAGCATCTGGCAAATTAACCATCAATCTACAAAGTTTATGACAGAAGATCATGAATCAGAATGGATCTCATTTGTAGAACATGAAATAGAAGAAGAGAATGAATAAAACATAACATGTTTACCTTCGCGGAAGCCTCCTAATAACAGCTTCATCAAGATCAAAAGGCCTATTTGTAGCAGCAAGAACAAGTATACGCTCTTTATCTTTCGTACGCAAACCATCCCAATTGACCATAAACTCATTCTTCATTTTACGCATTGCCTCATGCTCACCAGGATTTTCACGTCTCCCTAACATACTATCAACCTGCCAAAAAACCCACAAAACAAATCAACCATAGATAGTCGACTATAAGAACTTCAATAGCAGCTACCATCATATGAGAAACAAGTTTTGAAGTTGTTAAGGCCATATAAACCAATTTTCTAACAACCCTTGTCCTTTCAGCTGTTCATTTAGTTCCTTTGAAAACTGTACCCACCAATGCATCAGCCCCTTCACAAACACTACTGGAGTACCATTGCCTCTCTTCAGCTTCACAATTCCATTCATGGTAGCCCTTCTTTTAACCCACAATTTGTTAACAAATGGAGTACCCAACTTAGTACTTCAAAAACTTTTATTATGTCCCCATCAGATGGCAAGCCATGAATGTCTTTATCATCATCACATTGATCACTGCTTTGCAATGATGGCATACATGTCCTCTGAAGCCAATCCAGCAATGGCTTAAACAAAATGATTACCCCAATTTGGCGTGAAAACCCTGGACCAAGAGTATAATATGTGGAAAACAGTTGAACTTCATCAGAGTTTTGGAAAATATTTGTCTGAAATTAGCAATCTCAAACCAATTACATTTGTTAACTAACACCAGCAACAATCTCACGTGTGCATTATGTTATGAGTTTACGATTGTTCCAAGATGTACCTCTGTTGGGTCAGAGCCAGAACCATGGCTGCACTATCCTAGATCTCAGATCACAGACCACAGGGCAGGCTACTACACAAGCCCTCAGCAGTTACACAACCACCACCCATTGAAAGCTGATTCACTCCTACAATCTCTCCATTGCAGTTACCAACTGGATAAAATCAAGGGGATTGGGGACAGCAACCAAACCCCATAATCATCTGCCTAAAGGTTACTCAGAAGTCAGACCTCTCACCACCAAATAAGGAGCAGAAACCGCCCAGGTAACTTTTAGACATACTACTACTGCCTCTAGTGCACATTCTGACTAAAGCTCCATGGTGACGTGGCAGGAATACCCCCCTTGTAACCAGCAACTGGCTTCCGGAAATATCAAGCGTTCCAAGGCCTGGTCAAACCATTCCCAGTATCCAGCATAGAACAACAATTGATTCCCGTTTAAAGATAAATGGTACAGCAAGCTACCCTTTTCAAAGGAACTACAAAGGCAGGCAGGTAAGTGAAGGGAAATTGGGACCCATGAGCATATCATCTAAACCATTGAGCCTCCTTAGCTTTGCATGTTTTAGTGTTACACTAGCAATGGGACATTAGCATGCTATGCCAACAACCGCTAGTTATGAATCAATAACACCACCTTTAAATGGTGAGAATGATAATTAAACAAAAAATAGATCTAAGGGCACAAATGAATTGGGTGCAGACGGTCAAGATGTATGGGAATACAAATAATTAAAACAAAGGAAATGAAAAATTCAAAGGAACATATACATGATGAATACCGACCTCATCAACAAAAATAACACTTGGAGCAATTTTGCTTGCAAGAGAAAAGACTGCTTTGACATATTTTTCTCCTTCACCAAACCACTGCAACAAACAAGAATTGCATGAAAATCAATAGTAAAAACCAACACATGATCAGGTCAAATCCATTCCTTTATATTGTGTTACTAAAGCATAAAAAAGGACAGGAAGTTTCAACCTATAACATTAAATACCTTTGAAGTAATGCTGGACATTGAAATATTGATAAAATTTGCTCCTGCCTCAGTTGCTACAGCCTTTGCAAGCATTGTTTTTCCCGTGCCAGGAGGGCCAAAAAGCAATATTCCCTTGCAAGGCTATTTATACAAAGCAATTTCATGAGGTGCTAATCACATTACATGTTCCACTTAAAAATGTATTCAATAGTTCATTAGAAGTAACTAAAGAAGAGCAATTTTCCACCTTAGTCAGCTGTCCTTTGCAAAACAATTCAGGCCTCTGAAGAGGAAGCATGACCAATTCCTTCAAGGTGTCCTTCACATTTTCTAAAGCACCAATATCGTCAAATGTGACCCCAATATCAGTTGGCGGAATAACATCACCGAGCAGTTTTTTCTCAAATTCATTCTCAGTAACCACATCCTGGGGAAAAAAAGATAATGAAATATGCACCTGATATTCCATAAATCAAATGGTGACAATGCAAAAAGAACAAAGAAACCAGTACAGGATTTTTCTTGTACCACATGATACGATGGTAAAGGTATAAATTTGCAAAAGCTGCTTTCAAATTACCTTCAGTGATTTCTTCAAGCTCTTGTTTTCATTTTGAATGCCCTGTAGAATGTTCAGCCCACACTTAATGCTGCACCAATGAAAAGTAAAAAAGTGTTAAAAAAATTTAAGGACAGATAATTTTGTCATATATAATTGCTCCAATTTGTAGGGTTGACATGATGGAAATGGCCAAAATTCACAAGACCTTTCTGCAGACAACACAAGCTTAGAATCTTTGTTAGGAGCCTCAGATAAGTGCATAAGATGATAACTTATAGCCCAACCAATGATCTTTTCCACACCTAGAAAAGGAATGACAGGATAAAATCAGTAATATGGCAGCAAATCTCAATATTTCACATTTAACAGGGTATTTTACTCTGAAAAGAGGGAAACAAAAACTGACTTTCAGTTGTTAGGGCTTGATCTTTGATGCTGACAGTCTCAAGCTCAGGACATTCCAATCCAACTTTGCTGAGAACCTGAAATCATTAGAAGAATCTCATCATAAGTTTGACAAATGGTAATGCAATATAAAATTTAATATCAAATAAACCCAAATAAAGTGCAACAAAAACTATCCATATTGTTTGAAAAATCAACATCTAGCAGATCATTTTATTGTTCACGGAAATGATGTATGTATCTATGAAATCTCATGGCAGTACTAGGCCCTACTAGAAAAGCAATGCAAACCAAACATTGGAGATAGATGGCCATGAAGGGTAGGCTCGAAAAAGTGGGAAACAAAAGAAATTTATGCATGCACTCAAGTTTTGAAATGACATTAAGAATTGTTAATTTCAATTGGAGAAAATATCACAAAACAAATGCATACAGTGCTCCATACAATAAGGTCACCCAATAACTAATCTCGTCCAACAACAAACATGGCAGTTGACAACATACTGAAACAGCACAATTAAGAAGAGGAAGCATAGCAAAACATGAGGAAAAAGGCACAATGAAGTTGCCAGACTCACTGAGCGAATGCTGACAACATTGGCCTGAGCTTTCATAGTTTCAACGTCACGTTCTAACTGCTGCTTCCAATCAGAAAGTAAGGCCTCATCCTGTACACATTAGGAATTAAATGGGTATACGAGCTTCAATGACAACAGAATAAATTGCACAATAATATTAATCTAAGGTGATACCTGAGGCATCTGTATTGTTACTCTGTTTGGGAAAAGGCGGCTGAGTTGCTTCATTACTTTGGGGGTTTCTTTGCTCCTATCATGCAGTCTACCAAAGTTATCCTAAACAAAGACCAAATCATAGTTGATTGATAATCATTTCCAGAAGGAACCAGAAAAATGCAAATGCTAATATATAATGATAATATTAACGAATATTCAGAAATCCAACTAGCTTAAAGCCACAACGAAGTGAGTTGTAAACAAAGACAAGAACTGTAACTTCCATGCTAGAATTACACCACTGTTAAATTAACATATGAAGACCAATGGTAATTATTATTATACCGGAAAAGCAAGATCTAGTAATGCTGTCTGATTGCTCCCAAACTTCGTAAACAGAAGGCCACCAGGTTGCATCTGGAAACACAGAAGATGGAGGAGTCAGAATTAGCAGGAAAAACATTCCTAAAATCATGAGATCATTAGAATCAAATGCTAGCTAAGAAATACAATATCAAAGAGTACCTTCTCCTTACGATTGTCCAGCTGGGCATGTGAGCCAATTACAACAACATTCTGCGGCAAGTTTTCAAATTTACTTTTCAAAACTTCAGAGTTCCCAACCATCGACTTCTCTATATCTTTAATGAATAACACTACTGCACCATTTTTACTCTGATTGGAGACAACCTATGTAAACGGCAGCAGAAAGGGGTGTTAAATATACTTCTCCAGGAATATAGACAATATTTGAACAAGTATAAAACTGGGCCCACCTCAAAGATTTCATTAATTGCAATCTTGTCAATGTCATCGCCCCAGAACCATCTACTCGCAGTAAATGATTTGCTGCAGTATAAACCACCAATGGATTTTTAATGCAAAAAGCCAATATGCAGCTAAAGAAGCATATGTTCAAAAAAGCACAGTGAAATACCAGAACAAAAGAACCCACGATCATCTTCACAAAGGCCGCCAAGATCATTGCCATCAGGAATTGATTTATCAAACCTAACCCCAATTTTTGAAGATCCATTATCTTCAAATGCAAGAAGAACTTTTCCCCGAGAGCCATAGCTTGGTCCCCTGCTCAATATAGCAGAATATATCCTTAACTTTCAAGAACAACAAATTTTAGACTAAATAGATACAAAAACAAGTTACATTAGATAGAGAAGAACGATAGTACAACTAGGCAGAGGATAAAAAGAATCCACCAAAACAGAAAATTTGAATACAAAGGGAAATGAAAAGAAATTAAAGAATCCACCAAGACAGACTAGTCTCAGCATAGCAGAAATCAAAATTCCATCAAAACAGCCTTGAGAAAAGCACCAGAGTTGAGCCATTAACACAGCTCTAACCCAAAGTGAATCCAAAGCTAAACAAAACCCCCTTAATCATATGTATTCAGCTCGAATCAAATACACAGGATAACCGACACAATCACACAATACCACAAGAGTATGGCCTCCATATTTATACCAAAACTCCTTAACTGAACTAAGATAAATCAGTTCAGAGTGACTAAGAGAAACCGCTTCGGCATAAAACTTTTCACAATCAGAAGCAATAGTCTCTGCAAAAGAGGACAGTTCTGCAACCCGAAAATTATTGCTCTTTTTAAAGCCGCATTTGAATAATTTTCACCATATTTATCCTCCCCAAGACTACAAAAACCTTACATCTCTATAAAAGATTGGGCCAAAGAGTCTAACCACCAATCATTAACTTTAAAATGTCAAGTATAATTCATCTATAACACAAATTACCTTGACGGATAATTTTGCAGCGATGAAACAGCCGAAGGGAAGTTACCCACAAATTTTACCCGATCACCTGCAAATTTTGTAAGCCTCATGTCATTAAAGCCTTCCAAATGCCACCTAATGTAGGAAGCAAATTTGGAGACAGTTGATCATTTTTTAAGACAAAACAGCATACCTGTTTTAAGAGTAGTGCCTTTTGATGATGCAGTAGAAACCTCTTGCTTCAGCATAGCCTGAGAACTTATTGTGGATCCACCTACAATTTCAGCATCAACACTAGAAGTTGGTTTCTTATGATGTAATGTGGCAGCCTGTGTACTTCTCTTAGCAAAAACAGATGGCCTTTCAAGCTTTGAACTTTCTTTTGAAGAATCAACTTCCTTTGATGGTGATCCCTGAAATATCAATTGCCCAATGAAATCAGTTATTATACGTATATATATTAATGCTGATTTAGGAAGAAACCATCTCAACAGATGCAAACAGAAAAGGAAAAAGAGTCAAAAAATTCTTAGACTAGTAATCTAAACCTACAAAGCCTCTATAAATGTAACAAAAGAATATCTGAAAAAACATACACCAGGCAATGAAAGAGAATCCACAATCAGTAGCCTGGCACCAAAATGCTTAGCAAGTGCCTTGGACAAAGTCTCCTGATATATTTCCGAACCTACAAAGAATAACATAGGATGATAACACTTCTCCATTACAGAAAAAGGAAAATAAAAGCATAAACAAGAATCATGAAACTACCTGCAGGTCCAGATAGCAATATCCGCGGGACACTGATGGAAGGTCTGAGGCGTATTTTCCAAAACCATTACACTTCAAATGAATATGTGTAGAAGCAATCAAAACATTCTTGGTTGTATCACTGTAACAATACAAACATCAAAACTAAATACACACAAATAATCTTGTTACCTATCTTAAAGCAGTAAC
Organism: Dalbergia oliveri; assembly: GCA_030441495.1. NCBI lineage: Eukaryota > Viridiplantae > Streptophyta > Magnoliopsida > Fabales > Fabaceae > Dalbergia > Dalbergia oliveri. Next base: position 23,288,035 of record JAMLFY010000013.1, on the reverse strand, counting down.
TACAGGCAATTCAACCTAGAAATATAGCAAAAGATAAGGTCGAAGTAGATATGGATGACTGTAGCTGTAAAACTTACATCTAATTGTGCACACATTAAAGATATAATCTAGTTGAGGCTAGTATATATAAGGCAATCAAATAAGAGAAAAAAATGATAAGAAGCAATTATTTGTACCTTAGATAGTATGGGAAAGTTTCAAATGAGACATCAATATTGTCAGCATTGAGAATTCTTTGTTGTAAACTCTCATTAAAAGCTTGCCTCCTGGTTGATGCCAATATTGTAGGGGTATCAACATCTTTAAGAAGTTCTCTTAACTCCTTTCGCTCTTCCAATATCTTTGAAATGCTACCACTTAAATCAAAATCGGGATATGAACTAGCAAGCATGCTCAGTAATGGCCTTAATTCATGGGCAGCAGCATTCATCTTCCCAACATCAGCATCCACATTAGCATCAACCTCCATGGTGTCCACGCTAGGATTTTCCTTCACAGTAGTAGAGGATGCGAGAACAGTTTTCTCAGAAGAAACAACTCCAGTTGGTTCATCAGTATTGGTTGTATCCTTCATTTCATTGTCTCGAATACCATCCCCATGGCCAGAAGGTAGCAATGAAACGTCCACATTTTGTTGGGCATTCTTGCCAGCTTTAGCAGCAGGTGGAAGGAGAGATAAATCTTTATGAAGATTCGATAATGAGGCCAATATTGATGCTCCAGCAACAGCAGAAGGGTCCCCAGATCTAGCTTCAACTTGAAGTCCATTCGCTGGGGAACTCTGGGCTTCTAAAATACTCACAGAAGAAGGTACGCCAGTAGTGGTAACGTTATTATTAGTGAGCTGCTGAAAGATCTAAATTCCATGCTAAGGAACCCATAAAATATCAATAAAATAACTTCAGCAACAAAAGAAATAAAACACATAGGGAAGAAGCAAACTAGAGGAAAAAGAGGAAACACATTCTTCACAGGAAACCATATGCGAAGGATACATAAGCATGTTTGCCAGAAGAGCCGAAGACCACCTCATCACCTCCACTTAAAATTAGGCGTGCATTCTTTCTATAGATTTTACCATTAACTTGAACAGAACCTTTACCCCCTGTAACTTCAAGCAATGCACCAGATGAACCTCCACGCTGTACAAAGTCAAAATAACAACTGTGATCAGTAATTTAAAATAACATAGTAGCAATATCTGAAATGGAACTTTTTTCTGTCCATCTGAGAAATGACTCATGTATTCCACAAAAGATGTAAAGCGGATAGATCCTTAGTTATTCAACTGCTTGTTTAAGTTGCAAACAATGAAAGAAGAAATCTACCTCTATGTGGCTCAGCTTGCACAAGCAATGACCAACAGAGGGATCTCTAAGCCATAGATTACAATGACGGCCTTGCCCAATGGAGAAGCTAGAATCACACAGGGCCAGGTGAGGATTCTGGAGAAGCATGAAAAACAAAAAGATTAATTGCAAACTTACAACAGTACAGCCGGAATTGGAAGAGGTAATAAGAAGACAAAACCATAAATTGGCCCACAGTTCTCCCCATTTTAAGCCTTAAAAATGTAGAAGATACTTCAAACTTTATAGTATATGTGACGGGCCACCATCTACACTTTATAGTCAAAGACATCATTGCTTTCACCAATTAAAACCAAAACTTGAGCACAAAGTTGATGGTGCATCATACACTGAGACATTGTAATGGACTAATTGCCATGGATGATATTCCTCAAAACAGTATCTTCTGTAGGCACAATAAGAATTTCAAATTTCCCATTACAAACAACACCCGTAATTCCGATCTTAAAACTTAGGGGTAATTACACTAACCTCCCCTGATGTTAGTGATCATCACACACAACACCCCCTCTAATTTGAAAAATTACACCCGCACCTTTTTCTTTGTCTCTATTGCTCTTACACCTTGATCCCATACTACACCATTTCCACTTCTAAATTACATAGCAAGGGTAGTAGTAGGTATAATTTCTCAAACAACAGGGGTGTTATGGTGTAACAGGCACTAAGATCAGTGTGATTGAGCATGTCGTGCAACATGATATGCATTTAAGAGAAAACTTGAATGAACTCTTATGCAGAAAAACATCATGCACATATCAACAGTAAAGAGTACTGAAAAATTGCAACACAACAGCTCCAATGTCATCAAAATCAATCAAAGGATCAAAATTTGACCATGAATTCCACTCCCACAATGCAAAAAATTCAAGTACTCAGAGAGACAAAACACCAAACAAAACATACAAAAATAAATAAATAAATAAAACACTCAATTCAACAGTGAAACCAAACCGGAGAACATTGAGAAAGCAGCTTTCCCCACGCAGCCTTCGGCCCCAATTTCGCCGCTGTCGCCGCCACCGTCGCCTTCGCTGGCCGTTTCTTCGATCGGCCAGTCGCAACAGCCCCCTTTGATTTCTCCCCATCCACAGCAGCCTCACCTGAAAAACAAAAACAAAAAAGAAAAAAAAATCACCACAAATTCACCTCAAATTCACCACAAATTCAACAACTCTAAAACCATTCCAAAAACCACATGCATGCCAAAAATTGAAAAAAAATAAAATGAAATGAAAAATCCAACCACACCCCACAAACGAAAAACCGAGAAAGTTTGCAACTTTCTTCACCTGCGCACTGAGGGGTGACCAAATCGTCCCCTTCCGCTGCCGGAACAGGAGGAGGAGGAGGGGTCTTAAACGACGCCGTTTCAGGTAAGACGGCGTCATCACCGCAAACCTCATCCACGACGGGCTTCAACGACGCCGTCTCGGGCAGATCATCGTTTCCGGGACCAGATTCGTTGACCGGAGGAGGAGCAGCAGCAGCCGGAATCGTCGTGGACGAAGCATCCTCTGTGTTGGAAACCTACGAAATCAAGAGAAGGAAAAGGAGAAATTAGGGTTAATCTTGGAGTTTGGGATAACTGGAGGGACCGAAAAATAAATAAAGGAATTGATGAGGAGAGGCAGATGGTACCTTGGAGCGTTTGTTGGGGTTGGAAGGAGAAGGGGAAGAGAGGCTGCGTTTGGAGGAGGAAGAGCTGCGCCTGGTTTCAACCATGGCTGTGCTGTGTTGCGTTGCTTTGTTGGTTCTGTGATCCAAGAAGAGAGAGAGAGAGAGATGGGGAAGGAGGGTTATGACTTTGCTGTTGTTGTTGTTGTTGTTGTTGTTGTTTGTTGCTGGTGAAGGGAAGAAAGAAAGAAGAATGATTGAAGAGAGAGATACCACGTTAAAATGTTATCAAGGTGTGTGTGCGGGTGTTTGAGTGTGTGTTGTGGTTGGTTTATATTAGTGAATGAGAAACAAGAAAACCAAAAATTGACAATTGTATGAAGAGACTAGTTTAATTTGGTAATATAAAAAAATTTATATGTCATCCAATTATATATTATTATATTAATAAAAATAATTAAATTTTATGTTCTTAATACATTAAAATTAAATTTTAAAGTGTAGAAAAATTTTATATGATCATTCAATTATAATTTTAATTTACAGAATTTTTAAGTATTGGATGGTCGTCAAACTTTTTTTGTAATAAATGATTTGGGATTTTTCTTTAAAACTTGGTACTCTTTTATATATAATGGTCACAATTTAATCATTAATGGTATAGATCTTAATAACTTGAGTTATTGTAGTATATAGCTCTTTTTTATGCATAAGTAATTAAAAGTTATTGATATCTTTAAATTTTATTGTAATATTAGAGAAATCCCAAATGATTTGATATTCGTATAAAAATTTTTCACCCTATCAAGATATGTATGGTTGGAAGGTAATCAAGTTCATTTATGTAATTTTTATTCTCATTTTTACCTCTCAAACAAATAAATAGTGTATAAAAATTGAATTATTGAATGAATGCCACAGTACACCAATAAATATAAACTTTAATTTATATACATTGACAATCTTTTACTCCAATAAATTTCTATGATTCCAAGTAATACATGTAAAGCTCAATCATATTTAGCAATATGAGAATATATAATTAGATAATAATGTAAAAAAAATTATATTCTAAATGCATCCAAATGAAATTTTAAATATGATTAAAAAAAGGGTTTAGTTTTGAAGTGTTTTTAGTTTTAAAAAATGAGTGTAATTTCTATACACTAACAATGTAAAATTTTAAGTGTTATCCAATTATATATTGTCACATTAGCAAAAGTGATTAAGTCTTTTATCCACTACTTAAAAAGTAATGCAAATAGATTAATTTAATTAGATAACTGCATAAAAAAATTAATATTCTCTATATATAGAAATTATAAACATTCATTTATACATTGCTACGTCATGAAAGTATTAATAATTAATAAATATTTTACAAGTCATACACATTTTATTATATAATCATTCAATAGTGTTAAATATTTTACAGCAACGATATATCAAAATAAATTGTATAATAAAATATGATTTAATTTTAGTACAATAATTTTTTATATGTTTATTTGATTATAGTTTAGCAACTTGTTGAAACAATTTACCTGTCCTCATAAATAAAAAACTGCTTATATGTATTTGGAAAACTATATAAATAAATTATTTTTGACACTATCATATTAAAATTTTATATTGTTAATTAATTATATATTTTTTTATAAATATATAGAAGCTTTAGTAAACCTCCAATTACATCTTTGAAAAAAAAATTATGCCGCACAAATTGGTTTCTCAACAATAAAAGTAGATTTTGTGGTCACTCAAAATAAAAAAAAAAAATGGAGGACAAGTTAAAAAAAATAATGTCAATAAATTGGTTCTTCAAAAATATATAAATACATTTTATGGTCCGTCATGATTAAAACATAGTTTGACAAATTTATTTAATCACAATAGTTTCAAATAATTTTAGGTCAATTGATTCGTGGTGATTTGTTTGTAAAATAGTCTAAATTGGTCCTTAATAAAAATACAAATAAGACAAACAAGTCCATTAAAATATTAAGGAGAAATTAACTTGTCATGTAATTTTAATCATGAAAAACCAAATAAATTGTGTTTTTTTCTTGATAAAACAATTTAGGTGAAAGACTAATCTATCCTACATCTATTCTTGTGTACCAATTGGGAACCCCTTTCAATTGTGTTTTTCATACGAATGAATCCTAGAATCTCATATTTAAAGGATCCCACTTTTTTTTTTTCCCCTATGAAGGCAGAGATAAGAGAGAGAGCACAGAGAAGGGGCAGGAGGTTGGGAAGAGGTGGGAAGGTGAAGAGGAGGAGGGGCAAGATAAAGGAAACAAAAAAGCTTCTTGGTTTTTACTTCAGATGCCAAATTATGAATGAGAATACAAAATGGCAAAATGGGAATCTTCAAGTGTATTGTGGATGTGGGAGAAGAAATGTACTGCAAAATATGAATATGACTAGAGAAGAGTCGCAAGAGGGGAGAGTGTGTGAATGGAAAAATGAAGCAATTAAAGCCAGCCAGACGATACATCAAGTGGCGGTTTCAGGAAGGATCTGGTCAATGGGTGATTTGATCTAATCTTAAATTGGTTTTAACTGCAACCAGCCAACATACAATGCGACAATGAGTAATGTTCGGTATTTTTTAACAATAAGATTTTAAATTATTTTGAACAACAAATTTAAGACTCTGTGCACATTTTTTTAAAGAGAATTTAATTTTGACATATTAAGTTTTTAATAGTATTAAAAAGTTTTATACTATTATCTTATTATATATATATTTATATATAGAGACTTATTAAGTAGTAAATGATCAAGTATAACTTTTTTATCGATGTGATAAAATATAATTAATGTCTTTTTATTTATTTTATTTTGTGGTTAAATAATTGCACTAGTTAAAGATTGATGTTTTAAGATGATTTGAAGTTTCTAATACAAAATTCAGCATTTTCTCTCTCTGCACATATTCATATGTATGGACAGGCGGTCTCCCTTATCTTGCTATTTCTATATTCCTATTGCAGCATTTGACTACAATTTTTTTTTTTTTTAAGTTTAACTATAATTTATGGATGGGAGTTCATTTACACCTGATATGTAACGCATTTTCCTGTAATAGAAATTACCAAATTCCGTAGGTAAATATTATATAAAATTTGAGGCCAAACAATTCTCAATAAAGGAATATAACGTTAGAAGAGAAGTTAGGAGCAATTCCAAGCGTTGCAAACATTTCTGTATGTGTAAAATGATAAAATGCCAGGTTATTACTCAGAAAATGAGGTAATGGGCCATGTCAAGGGGATGTTTTGATAATAAAGGATTGTTTGTGTATGTGTGTTAATAGCAGAAGAAATTTTGAGTTCAACGTGCGAAATGACCAAAACGCCCTACGTTTTAACTTTTTGCCGACTCAAACCTCACTAAAATATTTTAAAAGGTGTTTTTAAGTTATGAATGACCCTTGGTTAAGTTCAGATAGTCAAATTTGGGTTAAATTAGGTTTTGCAATTTGTAGTTTTGCAAATTTTGAGATTTTCGATTTGTCTAACGAAACCTAAACAATATTAGGTTCAAATTAAAGCTTATTAAATTCTAATTACTAATCTAGAGTCAAAATTATTTATTTAGATTGATTAGAACCTAAAATTGCTTAAAACACCCAAATTGCTTAGTAATTCACTTAAGCCCTTAACTGTAAATTCTCTAAATTGCATGAATACCTTGCCTACACCTAAATAATACATGGAACACACAAAATCCTCTTCCACAAGGCTGTAATGGCTGAAATTATTGAGTAATAAGTCAGAAAATTATTACACAAAAATCCAAAGAATGAAAACAAAGAATCATGAAAACATGATTCCATGTTTTAGCCACCAAACAAAATGATTTTTCTTCCTTATTTTTTCTCTAATTTTTGTCAGATTTCCTTCCTTCCTTTGTCCATTTATGAGCTGCAAAATCTCTATAAATAGGTATGCTTGAAGATAGTTTAGATGCTTATTTATAACTTACACAAATTCTAGTCTTAGGAGCACCAAAAGCTTTCTTTCTTTCTTTCTCTTGAATTTTCCCTTCAGCTTTTCAAGGATATTTTGCTTCATTTCACTCAAGGAAACCAAGTTCTCTTCCTTTCTTTCAAATCAAATTAGGTAGGGAGGTGTTTCTAAGTTCATTTTATACTAAGACAAGTTATGTTGCTAGCTCAAAAATGATGTTTTCATGAGCTTTCTTTTAAGTTTTCATTTTCAGTTTCTTCTTCCTTTCTTTTTAAAGTATTTCGGCCATATGGCCTAACTTATGATGAGACCATGGTTTGATGATGAGATTCTTGAGTGTTAGTTGCAAAACTTTCACAAGTTAGATCTCTAAAACTTGAAGGTTTCACTAGTTTCCAAAGCTTATAAAATTTCAGTTTTTCTTTCCTTATTTTCCTTTCATGGTTTCGGCCAAATGGCCTAGGAAGGAATGAAATGATGGCTTGATGATGAGGACCTTGAATATGGGTTGTAAATCCATCACAAGTTAGGCCTCTAAAGCTTGAATATTCCATTTAATGCAAAACTTTAAAGAATAATATTTTTATCTTGAGATTTGAATATGAAATATGTATTTTTTTACTTTGTCTTGCTAAGATACATATATTGGGTTGAAATCATAATTTTCTTAAAGTCTTGAAGGAGCTCTAGTAAAGAGATCAAGTGAACTTGCATCCATGTTTAAGTTTATGTCTTGCAGCCATATTTATTTTATGTCATAACTAAATTCTCAAAAATAAATAAATGAACTTGCATATCTCATGTTTAAATTTCAAACTTGCATTTTATGTTTAAATTTCAAGTTGTCACTTAATCTCTAAAGATAATAAAGAAGTTGCATCTCATGTTTATTTTATACTCTCACTTTATTTTATAATGGCTAAAAGAATCAATGCATGGCATGTTTATTTTATGTCATCACCTAAAAATCCTAGAGCTCAAAGACTTGCCTATGAATCATAAGCGAAGAAATGAAATAATTGGAGTTAAAGAATTTATTCTTTAAGAAGTCTTGAGAATTGGAGCTTAAAAAAAATGTAATTCTCTTCATCCTATGACTACCGGCTAGATTTAAGATTCTTCTCCCTCTCCTGGTCCTATGCAATTCCGCTCCAAGTTTCTTGCATCATGTTTATATTACAAGTTCTTGCATCATGTTTAATTTTCAAGTCATCACCTTAAATCTTAAAGATAAAGAAATGGAATTGCATATCATGTTTATAATTCCAAGCTATCACCTTATAAAGATAAGATTAAAATAAGGTTGCATAGCATGGTAATAATTCTAAGATGTCACCTAAATCTCTAAAGCTCAAGACTTGCTCCTTTTATCTTAAGTGAAAGATTTAACTATGAACATTCTTTCAGTTATAAATCGGTCCCATGGTTAAGTTAGGCCTAAAGTCCTATGACTTCTTTCAAGTTTAACAAAAGAATTAGTTCTAAAAGAGTTTTAAAACTTTGTAAGAATTTTATGGGAAGCTAGTAATTTTATGTGTACTTAAAATGTGATTTGATGCTTATCAAGAATTTGGTGTCATTGATTGATTCCCTGGTTTGTATGTTATAGTTGCTGTTGCAAACAATGAAAATTTATGCATGAAATAAGGACATATTTTGTTCCTGGAAGAAAGTGTATTAAAGAGTGCAATTTGGAAAGATTTTGGCTAAGGAAAGATTTGGTATTTAAGCGTGTCCATTGTGACCCACCTTTCTTTCATAGGAATCTCCAGATGCATGATTATAGTTGATATATATTATTCAGAATAATAAATAAGTCACCTAAGGTACTAAAGAAATAAATTATGTGCACCATGTCCATGTGTAGCTATTATGATATTCTTCTGCATAACATACATGAGTTGATGATGAGAAATATGATGTTTTTCTATGCATGTTATATTAATGATGATGATGAGGAATATGATGTAATGATAAAAGAAAAGTTCATTATAAATATGACATGTTAAGATTATGATGCATTATAAGACGCATAATTAAAATTGGCCGAATCTCGGTAAAAGTATTTTCTGAACTTAAAATTTAATCTTCGTATGTTCACTATTTTATAATAACCCGAGATTCCTGGAGACTTTGATGATGATACCGTAGAAGGAGATCCCTCCTGAGAATTCTTTAGTAAGATTCTCACTCCCTTTCCTTTATTTCGTCATTGTCTTCAGAATTAGATGGCGACATTCGTCCTGTTCGTTGACACCCCTACTTGGGAATTCCACTATGATCCGGTGCATCATTCGTATCACTTTGAAGGAAGGTGCTCGGTTCGTGTTTTTATTTACGTAGGTCGTCCATTTGCACATCCTCCCTATTCGTTTTCTCCTACTTCTCCCTATGGCGATGAAATGGTTTTCGAACATGCACGTCCACTTGATGAAAGAATGTTACGTTCTTATCCGCCTCATCTCCTCCATGGTTTTCCAGAGCATAATCCACGAACGAGATTCTGAACTGATCCTTAAGGACCCTCCTACTCATGCTTATTCTAGAGCTCTCTACTCTCCCACGTGTAAGAGAGGGTAGTGAGGAAACGGTTGTTCGCGAGGTTAGCAAGAAGATCGTCCATGTGACCCGCCTGGTGCATCTCGTGTGCCCCCTTCAAGGAAGCTCGTTGATCGGGTTCTTCCCCGTTTCCAAACAGTGGCCCTATAGAGTTCTTAAGTAGTCTTAAGAGTGTTATACATTTTAGTAGCCTTCCTCAGCTTTTAAGGTTATCTAGTTTAGGGGCATGAATTTCCTTATAAATAGTTTCCTATGGTGTGAAGGTGTAAGATATGATGTATGAATTTAACTCACCTTTTGAGTGAGGTTATTGTATATATGTTGTGATGTGCATTATGGATGTTATGTGATGGAACCAATATGATATATTTAGATTCTTAAATGTCTTATTTTACTACCGCTTAATCGTTTATGTTATGCGTGGCTCACGATTTCAATTATGTTAAAAAAAATGGCTCGTAATTTCACTAAGTATTTTCAAAATATGATGAAAGAACCAAAGCAAAGAGTAAAGTCTAGTCATTAATCAAATTCAACCTAGGTGTATTTGGTTAATTACTAGAGTGTTACATGATGTAAATTTTATATACTTATATTATTCAATAACTCTTAATAAAATTGAATTTAATTGATCCAACTATTAAATTATGTGATATTATATTGACAAACAAGCATGTCAAATTTTAGAAAAATTGGATAACAATAGGTATATATTTTAATTATTGATATTTACTAGTATCTTCAAAAAATATTATTCAAAATAAAGTAACATGATGACATATTAAATTATTTTCAAATTGTATGAAATTTAATATATTTGATCGATTAGGTAAGAATTGTAAATTCAACGATTGTATTGATGAAATTTTATATCCATAAAAATTATTAAAAGTATAAGTATATCAACACTTACACCTATTGTAAATAAATCCCCACCAATAATTTATTATTAACATTAATTTTTATCTATTTGTCTAGTTGTATATTGTATATTAATAGCATATTAACTTTTTAAGTTTAAATATGATTTTGATCATGAAAAATTAAAAAAACATATTTACTAATAAATTTAACATTAAAGGCAAATAGTTTTAATTAGAACTTGAAAGGAAATTATCAAAATATATAATTCAAATTGAACACAAATCCAAGTTATAAAATATAACAAGATTTAGGGGTAAAAGTCTAAAGCCTAATAATATAAAGTTATAATTAAGTCGGTTTTAGATTTAGATTTATCAATATGATTTAATTTTTAGTGTAAAAGTTTTGTACATAGTAATTCAATTGTGTATTGGCACATAGTTATGATAAATAACTCTTCTATGAATATTAACTATTTAAAAAGTTATATAAATAGAAAGTTGTGATCGAATGATAGTATAAAAGCATTTTACATTATAGTCCATCAAAATTAAACTCTTTATATATATAAAAAAAAAGTCTAATAATGAATACACATATGGACTTGAAGTAGGGTTTGGGTTATTTCAAGACCTAATTTGTTCCCAAATCTTGCGATAGAGTGGCTCACAAATTAGCGCACTTAGCTAGAAATAGAGTAGATCAAATTTGGTTATATATATATATACATATCTCTATGTGTGTGTGTTTGATTCATGTCATGGAGAGACTTAAAAAAATGAAGGGGTTGTTTGGAAAATGTTTTACAGAATAATTTTCAATTTTAAAAAATAAAAAAAAACTTATTTAGTTGATTATTCTTTTTCAGATTGATTTTAAAAACAAAAAAACTGATTTTGTGTTTTAAAAACAAAAATTAGAAAATAGTTAAAAAATGTTTTTAGAATTCCATTTTTTAAAACAATAAAAAATATAATGACACATTTATAATTAGTTAGTTTCATTAATTACTACTTAAAATAGTTTTCAAAATATTATTTTCAAAACAGTTTTAAAAAACATAAAAATAAAAACAATTCTAAACAACTCCAATTTTTTAAATGAGAAAACAAAAACCTTTTTTTTTTACAGAAAAGGATGAACCGGGAAAATCAAAATTTTAGACAATTAAAAACACAATTAAAAGTATAAAACTAAACCAAGTTAAATACTGGACAAAAAGCATTTGCGATTTGGCTTCGCCAAAATTCAACTAGGTGATAGGATCATTATTAAACTACCATTATTAGTACGAATTTATTATCATAAATTAGCGACCCTAGATAGGCATATTTTTTAAAAGCATAATAGTATATAGTCAGAGAAAATTACTAAAATTGTTGAAAAATAATAAAGGTAGTTGTTTGGTAAAATAAAGTGACGCTATTCACTTGCTTATCCAATAATCAACATATATCCCACATAATTATAAATGAATATGAACAAAAATTTTAACTATATAGCATTTTCTCTTTTTCAAAAATCAAATAATTATATGTTTGATTTTGTATTTATGAGTTGATCCCATCAAAATTGATTTAGTTTAAATTGACTATAAAATAAAGATATTTATATTTGACAATTCCTTTAAAAGTGATTCTAACGAAAAATAATAAATTTTCACTTATTCTACAATCAATTCTAGAGCTAAGAATTGATTTTGAAAACTAGAAATCAAACACATTCTCAAATCATCAAAATCAATTCATTTCCATTGAAATCAATTCTAGTTCCTCCAATGGTGAAACGAAACATGCACTAAATCTTTTCTTATTCTTGGCTTCATTACTTCTTGTATTGATATCGTCATGTTGTTGGTTTCACCACCATTCAAATTGGTGTATGTAGTCATTTAGTTCAACAATCATCTAGTTGTCGTCAAATTGACCTCATCATCATAGATCCTTGCCATCATGTCGTCATATTTGTTTAACCAATCAGCTTCTTGAGTAATGTTATGCGTGTGACTGATTGTCGCAAAAACCTACAAGGAAGGAGCAAACATGGCTGAAGTGTGAGATGGCCAACATAACAATACAGAAGTGGTTGAAGTAAGCGGCGATTTCAAATAATACTATTAATTTTTTTCCTTTCATGCTATTTAGCATCATTGATCGACCTATCACAATGACTATTTACTAAGAGCTTTACTCTTCATATGTGATACCAAAATTACGAACTTTTTGAGTAAAAGCGAAGGCGTGTTTGGTTTGAGTTTTCAATTTTTCAGTTTTTCAAAATTTGTAAAGAAAAAATTAAAAATTCTGAAAATTATTAATTGAAAACTCAAACCAAAACAAGACTTATTATTTTGGTTTCTTGCATGATGCAAGCATATCCTGGAAAAAAAAATTGTTAGTAATGACAAGTTTGCAATGCAGAAATTGGTTGGACCACTCCAGGTTTGCAACTTGGCAAAAAGTCAGGTCGCAATTAAACTCTGAAAAAATGTAGAGTCACTTGTGCGCCTTAGGGTGTCCAAGTAGCCAACAGCCACTACATGCGATTTTTTCTTCTTCAACAAAAAACAATTCAATTTCATAACTTAAGGATTCTGGTACAATCATTGTAGCTCCCTTCACTTCTTTCAAAATCTTCCGTATTCGCTTTCAGTTCTTGGAGTAAAATTTAATATGACTCGTCTTATGCTAATAATAAAATTGTTTATTTTTATAATTTGATATTGACACACAACTTTGATCTTGAATTATCATTACCAAAAATACTACCATGAGACATATATTTTTACCATTGTTAATTAAATCTAGCAACAAAGATATTTCCTTCAAATTTTTCATTTGACCTATTCAATTTCTCGTTTTGTAATAACTCAACAATCACATTATCAACTTTTGATATTTCTTTCCAGCTGGGATTATAGTGATTAAACTCTCATAATAATTTGGAGGAGATGACAATAACAACAATGTCTTGTTTTTATCATCATTTCCACACCAATATTAGATAATCGTGTAATCAATTTTGTAAAATTACTCGCATAATCTTTGATATTTGCACCACCACCGTCTTCAATTAATATATAATTTTCTTTAGAAAAAAAAAACATTTGCAAGAGATTTTGACATATACATTTATTTTTAACTTATTCCACAAAGACCAAAGCAAAGTTCCAAGACTTAAAGAATACTTATAGAAACTTACAATATTGTCAATAAAAAAAGTCCTTATATTAGTAGAGGGAAGCGGATTCACATTTTTGTGGGATACTAATAACTCCTTATCCATTTAGTCAATTTTTATCAATATGAAAAAATCATATATAGTTTGAGTTATAGTAAAATTTAATTTGACTCATCTTATGACAATAATAAAATTGTTTATCTTTATAGTTCAGTATTGACACACAACTTTGATCTTGAATTATCATTACCAAAATTACTATTATGAGACATATATTGTTACCATTGTTAATTAGATCTAGCAACAAAGATATTTCCTTCAAATTTTTCATTTGACCTATTCAATTTCTCATTTTGCAATAACTCAACAATCACATTATCAACTTTTGATATTTCTTTCCTGGGATTATAGTGATTAAACTCTCATAATAATTTGGAGGAGATGACAATAACAACAATGTCTTGTTTTCATCATCATTTCCACACCAATATTAGATAATCGTGTAATCAATTTTGTAAAATTACTCACATAATCTTTGATATCTGCACCATCACCCGTCTTCAATTGATATATAATTTTTTTTAGAAAAAAAAACATTTGCAAGAGATTTTGACATATATATTTATTTTTAACTTACTCCACAAAGACCAAAGCAAAGTTCCAAGACTTAAGGAACACTTATAGAAACTTACAATATTGTCAATAAAAAAAGTCCTTATATTAGTAGAGGGAAGCAGATTCACATCTTTGTGGGATACCAACAGCTCCTTATCCACTTAGTCAATTCTTATCAATATGAAAAAATCATATATAGTTTGAGTTAATGAAAAAAAGATTCTTTTTATTTTTAAATTATACTTAAATTATATTGGAATATAATTTATGAATATATTAAAAAAGTAAAAGTGACATTTATTATGAAAGAGATGATGTATGATTTATTAAACATGTTGAAAATGATTAAAACAAATTACTCCTTGCCTTTTAAAACCATATTTCAGAATATGTTCCCACTAAAAATTGGAATGGCTGCGCACCATTATATTGACCATACTACTTGTTAGAATGTAGTATGAATGATCTTGACAAAAGAATACAACCACACAACCACAGTACTTGCAGGCACAGCAGCATAAAACACAGTAGGAGCACTTGTTTAGGAGAAGCTTCGCAGCCACGTAAAGTTGACCCCGTTTTCATGCACCCGATTAATTATTGACATGAGCCTTCATTCATTCACATTAGTACCTTTTTGGCTCCTTTTATGTACACATAATTTCTAATTAATAATAATTCAATTAAAGAGATAAAGCAAAATGGGGGTAGCAAATCACATGCAGCCCTCTGATACTTAATCAAGTGTGGTCTTGGATTAGGTCCAATCATTGCCATGCTTACGTGGATGTAACATATGTTAAGACCCTATTAAATGAAATATATGATTCACATTAACGATGATTTGATTATAAAGCATGTGATGTAGCACTACTTGCTTAATTTCTTAGACGACAAAAGTGCATTATGGACTTGTGGCTGTGCCGATATTCGAGTTAATTAATTAACCTGTATTGCTAGGTTATAATTATTGCTTGGCGTGGATGTCTGTAGAATTTTTTTTTAAAAAAAAACTTTAACTAAACTTTTTACTTTTTTAACTCAAGAATAAATTGTACCAAAAAAAAAACTCAAGAATAATTGATCGAGATAAAAATAAATTATGTCTTAGAGGAAACTTTGTAATATTAAGATTTTGAACTTTAAAAATGTTACTTTTATTTATCTAATTATTACTTTCGATTTAAAATTGTTTGAGCAATTTTAAAATACTTTTAATTTGTGGAAAATTGATATATTAGATAAATAACTTTTGGCTTGTTAAATTAAAGTAATTTAAATAATGCATCAAACGATGTACTTCTAATTTTTTAAATTTAAAATAAAACAATATTGACACTTAGCATCGTGTATCAATTGTGGTCGTTTATAATCTAGGACTGTGTAAAAATAAGAAAAAAGATAGATAAAACATGTGGAAAGGGAAAGCTTCACGAGTTAATAATAATTAAGTTGTTGGCGGTGCTCGTATGAAATTAGTTTTTGCCCTATAAGAGGTTTCTCTTTCTATTAAGAGCTTCTAAATAAATGTAAATGAGTTTAATTTTAATGAATTAATAGTATAGAATTAGTTTAATTTACATAATTATCCAGTTAAATTTTTTTATTTTGATGATTTTTGAAGTAGTGAGTAATACAATAAACTCTAATAACTAATTTAATAACATATGATTGAATAATTGTGCAAAACAGTTTTATACTACAATTTATAGAAATTAAATCCAACATAAATATGATATTAGCCATTGGCGATTTTATGGGGGAGAGAATCTCTGGTACACACTGGCGAGACAAAACAAGAAAAATGTGTTTATATAGTGAAGGATAAATAAATTCCATTGAAAATTTTATTTTTAAATTGTTGTTTAATTAAAATCATCATCATCGATTTATGCCTCCCATAATTTAATTAATTGTTTCAATAGACCATAATTTAGTATATATGTGCTGAAATATGTAAAAGAAATATCTATTATGTAATTGAAATAACATTATAATACCTTATCCTTATTTAAATTAGAATAACACTATACAAACGGAATAAAATAAATTTTATATAGAATATATGATGGTGATTAGATTAAATGTAGTGGTAGAACCCACCTATTTATTTAAAGGTTATCAATTATACCGTGCTATTTTAGGATTTATTTTCTAGGAAAATTTTTTGGATCTCTAACATTTATTTTCTTTCTTTTTTTGGGGGTACAATAACCTAACATTTATTTTGTATTAAATTATTGACCTGGACACCAAACAAAGCTTCCTTGTTTGGTCAGAGACACAAAACAGCTGACACAAACTGCCAAGCCCAACCATGTTACAAGCAAATGGGGAGTGGGGTTCCAGTGGGCTTAATTGGCCCAGACCACAAAAGCCTTGAGAGTTGAGGCCTATAAGTCGAGCCCATCAAGAAGCTTGAATGCATGGCAATTGAGGTGCAGGGCCTATGGGCTTGGGTCTTGAAGAGAGTGAATGTGATAGGCAAACAAATGAAACACTCATGGAGATTCCGACAAAGAAAAAAAAAATCAAGGGAGATTCATCGTTTGGCACAGCCAAGGTTTAAGGATTGAGATGGATCCAGCCCATTCACTTTTTGGTTTCAGCATTTATTGTAAACTTCTTTGACCCAAAAAAATAAAAAGAACGAGAGCACTATCAACTATCAAGTCAACTCAGAGGGACAAGAACTTGTAGGAACAATATGATAAACTTTGATACTATTTTATAATTAAGTAAACCTAACTTAATTTCAAAAGTTAGCACAAGAGGTGAGAGTTATCAAAGAGTTATAAAGGCTATCAAAGTCTTATCTCTAGATAGTGCGAGACTTTAAAACTTTGTCCATTTAGACAAACTAATACCTTAAAAAATAATGTATTTTTTGGGTAAAATTCTAAAAACAATGAATTTATGAGTTCTCTTGTTTTAGATACCCTTTAACTCATACTTGAAATTCCGACATCAAGTATGATTGTGCCTTGAACTATGAAGATTGACATTTCAGCTTCGCATGCAGAGGAAAGACCCACCATTAACTAGTACATAAAGTTGAAATGCTGCTCTACAAGTGAGCTATCTAGTAATTTCTCACCAAGTGTGAACACACCCATTGTCATGTTATCATGTCGTCATTAGTTACCGTTATTATTGTTAAATTCATCAACTCAAACTTGTTATAATCAGGATTGTCACACTTTGCCATCGTGAAAACGGACATTGATATAGCACAGTGATCCTCATACCAAGTTGCCTTTTTATGTTTTTGTTATATAGCAAGTAGACGTGTTTTTTTTTTTTTTTGGGACTGTCGATTAAGAAATTAATTAGTTGCTATGTTTAACAAGTTTTCGTTTCTTAGTGTTGAATCAAAGTGATTCAATAATTACCGTAGAATAAACTCTGATACCATTTTAGTATTGAGTGAGCCTAACTCAACCTTAAAAGTTAGTTCAAGAGGTGAGGGTTATCCAAGACTTTAATAATCTTAAATGAAGATAATATGGACAGAAATAGTAGGTATTGATGAACTTGTTATGAGGAGGTTAATAGTAATTAAGAAAAGGATTAGCACTTTGAAATCATGCTACTTTATGATATTCTCAAGTCTGATTCATATTTTCCAATGCAGTAGAAAAGGGATGGGAGGGAAAGATTTATGGGGGTTTGAATATGTTTATGAGTTTTATTTTTATAAGGGAAGATATTTAAGGATTTTAACCTCTTAAAACTTTCTAAAATCTCTATTATGTACTTCTCCTAATTTGGGAGATTTTAAATTAATTATTATTTAATTTACTATATTATCACTTTTAAAATATTAAAATACCATTTATATCAATATTAATATAAAGCATATTAATTATACTAAATTAATTTAATGAAGGATAAGATTGTAAAAATACATTGTAAGTCCTCTATTTTTTTTTTCCTTATCAATTTTAATCTCGTAAACAAAATTGATTGAAACCCTTCAAAATCATTCATCCCCTTTCTCTTTATTTCCTTTTAACATCTTTTCTTTCCTTTTTCTCAAAACTCATGAACACATGTGTAGGCAAAGAACATTAGGAGTTGATAGCTGAGGTAAATGGTTTTGCACCATGTAGAGTGAAGATGCCACCTTTTTAGCATTAATTTGATCATTTTTATTTGACTAAAACTTTTATTTGTGTTTTTGTTGGTTGAATGGAACATGTAATTTTATTGGGTGGGGTGGGGGTGCTGAATTTATGGCTTGAAGTGACTCAAGCTGCGTACTGTTAGTTCGAGAACACATTTATGCTCTTGTGAATGACATAAAGTAAGCAAAAAAGAAATATATAAAGCAGAGAAAAATATGGTTGTTACTGATTAATGTAAAGATTGAAATAAGTTCAAAGACATATTTTTTTTTCATAAATACTCTTCACCGCACTTATGGGAATCAAGAGTACAAATAGCCAACAAGAATTAGTTAAAGAGACGATCAAAGTTTAAAATTTTTAAATTACAATTGTTGAAAGAAGCTTTAATCATAGAATATTGTTAAAGAATACTAGAATATATGATACAAAAACGTATAAAACAAAGTGATGTGACTGCATTTTATTGGACAGCTATTAAATTGAAAACAAAAATGCTGTTTGCTGAAAAATATTTTGTACGAGTTCGACAACGGAACATCCTCACCCTTGATTTTTGTTTTATCTTTTAATTTTTTTATTTTTCCTCAATGGGATGTAAAATATTTGCTGTAGGATTTGTTTCCCAACTTGTTTGATAAAATGTATTTTGTGACAAGTAATACTATACGTACATTTCAAAAAATATGTAGAGAATTTCTTATAGAAATCATAGAGATTATTAGATAAAATAAAGTAATATGACCTATTAATTCATCTAAAATATAATAATTATGTCATATTATTCTAAATGTAAAACTCTGAATAAAGTTATAGATGCCTAACATTTTTCTTTAGTGGCATATAGCACTACTGAGTTGAAAAGAAAAAAGAACATGTCTTTGACAAAAATCATGCCATATGACTTCATAATTACGTTCATTTGATAAATTTGGTATCAAATACATATCATTTCTCTTTAATCATAATTATGTATGAGATATTAACTTCCCAACAGTTTCTATAAAGATATTTTGATCAAAGACTGAAAAATTCTTAACCTATGTTGTTCCACCTAGCTGCTTCACTGATTGAGCTAATCTGTCTGTTGCATATTAAGGCTAGCACTATGAATGTAAGATGCATATTCACACACGCAACAAACCTCCATGCAAGTTGTATGTATGAGTGTGACAGTCTCCATTCGCCGCATTTGTTGGAGAAGGCTAGATATGTCTTTTCACACACTTCCACTCTCAAATAACCACAATATTATTTGTATCACAAAAATGGGCGTTTTAACACATATATCATTATTAGATGTAATGAAAATTTTGAATTAGTGAAGGATCATCATTCAAAAATGATGGTATAAGTGTCTTAATATACATATTTTTGATGATACAAATAACATTATCGGTTAAATAATGAGTTCTACTGCAAACCAATATGCCAATTTAAAAATGAAAAGTAAGTCCATAGATATAGAAATAGAAGACGCAGACCGGGTAGCAATGCATGTTCCTACCAAAAATATATCAGACACCTTCAGCGGTAGAGCAACGAGTAAACACATATCAATCACTTATCAAGTATATATATTGACATATACGTCATATGATGACACCCCATAATTCAAAAAAACAAAAGATTCCTATACCACTTTTCTCTTTAAAGATGGCCACAGTCCTCATTTGGCACATGTTTTCTTCCCCTTCCCATCACCATTGTCCATGGTCTAAAAGGCTACATCCACTAAGCCTAGTTGTGAACAAGAATGCTAACCCACTGAGACACACACTGTTTTCATATATCTTGTATTGAAACGTTTTCAAGGAGAATATTTCCAATAAGCTTTTGGAGGACACACAAATCCTTAGTGATGGTAATCTATATATATTGCTCACCTGTGTTGTATAGGTCCGGGTACACTAATGGTATTACATAAAGGGGTATAGGTATGAGTACAATAATAATATGAAATATAGCATCAGTTGTATCTTATTATTTTATCTTATTTAAAATTAGTATGAGGTCAATTTCACTAAGATAGCAAAAACAGAAATATAAATATATACCTTTATAATCATTAAAAAAATTCAATTTTTTTTGGAGAATGTGCCCCACCTCTTTTCATAAGTGCATTTGTCACATTCATCCTTGCAAACAAGCACTTATTAGCTTGTATTTAGGTAGCATGCTTATTATAATACTTAACCAAGATACATATTAGAGTTCCATATTGCTTAAGAATATGGGTTAGATAGCCTCTATAAGGGCTTGGACAACCTTTCCTCCTGAAGTAGGCTTACTTGATTCTTAAGATAGTATTAGAGATTATCTTGTGATTGTTATTATTATTGGGCCACTACCAGATATCTACTTATACAAATTTCATGCTTTGTGTTAGAATCTTACATTACTTAAAAGATATGGTCTAAATATGAGCTAGCTTTTATGGTTGAATTTGACCTTTATTAAATTTTAAATTTAAAAATGTTGTCCAGTATGTACTAATGAGTACTCAACAAGTATGGTAGGTTGTAACCAAAAAAACAAGTATGGTAGGAGGTACACACCCACTTAAAAGTAGCCATCCTTTATGGGTGCTCACCTAGTCATGGAAAACTGATTCCTGCTGAAACTATCACTTTCCCCTGCACTATCAATACTTCCTAGAAATTGGAAAGAAATTTCACAGCTTTTGCATCATTGTCTAGCTTAGAATTCTCATGTGGATAATGAGAGGAGCACCTATGCATTCATAAAGCATCTAAAACATGAATAAAGGCACTGACATGACAATATGACATGCAAAGAGTGTCATGGTACTTTACCTTGATCACATTCTCCTTGTGGATAAGGATATATGCCTGCCGTAGTAGTAGTCGGCAAACCAACGTTTGTTCTAATTTTCATTGTGATGTTTAATCAACCTTAACAAATCCTAGACTAGTCTAGGCTATTCTTTTTAATCTATCAGGAATATCTTTTTAAAAAATTAATGGTGGCTATGAGTGGCATTTTGATGCTTGCAACTTGTTGGCCTAAATGATATTTTTAGGACAAGCATCTAGTTAAATAGGGGCATAGTTTTGGAAAGGAATGGCTTAATAGTTCCAATTTCAAGCACACCCACTTCTAACGTTGAGACTTAAGAGAGCTTAGAACATATCAAATTTTGGAAAGGCATTTGTATAGGGCAAGTTACACTTATTTTTCTTGAGATTTGGTGAAATTTATTTCAACTATTCTATATTTATAAAATTTGTTCTGTGAAGATCCTGATTATGAGATCCTTCACCATCTTCCTCCGAGATTATGAAATCATTTCACCACACTCCTTTATATTTGCATATTGCACAATGCATTCATCAGGGATGTCATGTCGCACAACAAAGAGGAAGGCTATATGAATTTTACCAAATCTCAAAAAGGTTAGTGTAATTTATTTATTTATTTATATTTTCATATTTACTTAATCCTCTATGCTTAAAGAATTAGTGCAGAAAAGAATACAGGGAAGGAAAATATCATGTAACTAAAACCTGATACTTGTTACACATACATCCTACAACCATCAACGGTATTTGATTATTTGAAAATGACTGACGTTGCCATGATATCAAATTTGAAGAATAGACAATATAATTTCCTTCTTTTAACCAGCAACCCAGCATCAAAGTCATGAAATTGAACCTCACATCCAAACACATCCTTGTCCATCAGATTTTTTAAGAAATAAAGATACTGCTATCCCACACTTTAGCTCATACTTTGCCTTTTATTTGTCTTTTTACTCGTGCAAAATTACTAAGGTCCATGACATATAATTGTGGGAGTCATCAGTAATTAAACTTTAGCAATTAAATTATTTCAGTGAACATCCATCATGAAATTGATGGTTTCACATAACAATGAGAAAGGGTGATGAGTGGAGACACCATAATCATCAAACAATGCATAGAGAAATTTCCAGCTGATGTGCAACTTTGTCCTTATTTTCATTGCAACTTGGAAGTTGGAACCACTAAGTTCTAAGGAAGATATTTTATCTCATTATATGCAGTATTTTTGCATGAAGTTAAATTGTTTTCATAGAACCTGGCTAGGTTCTGAAATCATTAAGATGAAATCAAGTATAGGTTATGGGGACCACGTACGTCATGGATGGCATCAGCATTAATTGTTTCCAATGGGGTTGCACTGATGTGGTGACAAGGGGGAAAAAGGTAAATTAGAGGGAAAAAAAAGTAAAAAGAAAAGAGAAGATTTTTTAAGAAGAGTTTTAATAATAAGCATATAACTTATCTATATATATACACTCCCTAGTGCTTTTCAAACCATGTGAACAAGAAGTGTTATAGTCTCTACTCTAGTGAGTTCTATAGCCACAATTGTTCTATATTCTTGTTCTCCTTCTCCTTTGGCCATATGGATGGAAAGAAATTGGAGTACAAAGGTGTGGAAGCACTGAAGGAGATAGAGAGGCTTACAATGAAGGCTGGTGAAGTTCAAGAAAGCCTTTTGAAAAATATCTTAAATCAGAATGGGGACACTGAATATTTGAACAAGCACATGAAGGATGCAATGCATGTAACAGACATAGCAGAGTTTAAGAGGTGTGTTCCTGTCATCACTTATGAAGGAATCTTCCCATATATCAAGAGGATTGCAAATGGGGAAGACTCTTCTCTCATAACTGGTCATCAAATAACAGAAATGTTGTGCAGGTGAGTTCTCCTATACCCCTATTATTGTTTGCCCATTCCTTTATGCTTTGACAAAAGCTAGAACGCCGTAAATTCTATCAGGATGATGTGACATGGTTATTGACTCTGAATTCTGGGATAAATAAGTAGATTATATATATAACCACACTTTTAACAATCGCAGTAATTTATGTAAAAACTTTGACTATATATATATATATATATATATATATATATATATATATGACATTATTCTATTGTGTTTTATGTTAACAATCTTAATGATATGGTGGCATGTGCAGTTCAGGGACATCAGCTGGAGAGCCTAAGATAACGCCATCAATTGCTGAAGATCTTGACCGCCGTACCTTTGTGTACAATCTTATCATGCCAATCATAAATCAGTTAATAGTAACATCCACACATTTTTCTTCTTGGCCTAGCTAGATTATGCATGTAGACTCCTGTTTATCATAACCTTTAGTTACGTTGCATATAAATTTAACATTTCAGTGTTCATCAGTTACTTAGGATATAATTAAGATTCTTCTGAAGTTGACTTGTTTCTAAGGGTATCCCTCATTAGGTTCATGGTGATCATTACTTAATAAAATAATCTAAATGTATACCTTTAATTTCTCACTCACTTTGGAGGAGGTGGTGTTTTTCCTTAAAACTCAAACAAGGTTGAAGCTTAGTACTGCTTTTCCTGCTAAGTAACTTGATCCTTTGTTGCGTTTTAGTGTCTGTCTTGAATTATATTAAAAAAATGGAAAGGATAAGATGAAAGATATGATATCAGAAACTTAATAATAGGAGGTGGAGGGCCCATTACCATGCATCAGTTACGTTTACATGTGACAAAAGTGATTCTTTGCTAGTTAAATTGTGTTCTATAAAAAAGATCATAATAATGCATGCTAGCTAGTTCCACTTAACTTGTATTGCATTTAGACTATAAATATATCGAAGATAATCACCTTAAGTTTATTAAGTACAATGCCAAACACACCGTAAATATTTAATTTTAATATATTTTCTGTGTAAAATTAAGAGATTTAGATTTTACATTATCTTAAAAATTACATATATAGTAATATACAATCATATAAAACATTTTGTTGCATAAAAAAATTTAAATTCTGTCATGGCCAACACAAAGCCTCCTTCACAAGTGAAATACAAGAAAGTACTGCACTATTATTTATTAATAAAATAGTTTCTACTTTCATATAGTCTATAAAGATAAAACGCAATGGAAACCGCTACTTAGATATGACTACTTGTTATTAATGAATTGCATACTGAGAAGATCATCAAATGTAAGCCACTTTCCCAACCTAATAATGCTAAGAGAGCTTGAAATTTTTATGAATTTATGTGAATGATGCAACACAAGTATTGCCTTTTAGCTGAATGAGTGAGTTATTCTAGTCAAAATTTTTGTGTCAAATTTGTTACTAGGATAGTGTGACATTATTTCTAACTATTGGATATAGATTGGATATGATCTTCATTTATTTAACTTATCCAATCACTTTCCTTTAATCTTAACAAAATCTGGCAACTATTAATTTGGCAGGAACTAGGAAGTAGTAATTAATTACTCTCATTTAATCCAATGACCACCTTTGTTTTTTATGACAAATTTTTTTCTGGTTGGTCTTTCCAACCATTCACATGATCTCTAATTAACTTTGAACATAATTTAATTTTCAGGTATATTCCTGATCTTGATGAGGGCAAGGCAATGTTCCTCTACTTTGTGAAAGCAGAAATGTCCACCCCATGTGGCTTACCTGCAAGAACAGTGTTAACAAGCTATTACAAGAGCAAGCACTTCAAGTGCCGCACCCTTGACCCTTGGAATGATTTCACAAGCCCTGACCAAACCATCCTTTGCAATGACACAAGCCAAAGCATGCATTGCCAGCTCCTAGCAGGCCTAATCCACAGACACCAAGTCCAAAGGCTTGGTGCTGTCTTTGCCTCAGCACTTCTTAGAGCCATTTCATTCCTTGAACACAATTGGAGGAACCTATGTGATGACATAAGAACTGGCCACCTAAGTAACTCAATCATTGACCCTGGATGCAGATCATGCATGTCATCATTGCTTTCTTCACCTGATCCAATTCTTGCTGATGAGATCAGTGAAATTTGCAGCCAAAAGTGTTGGAAGGGAATCCTGTGCAAGCTTTGGCCTAGAGCAAAGTACATAGAGGCAGTGGTGACTGGTTCAATGGCACAATATGTGCCTGCACTAGAGCATTACAGTGAAGGGAAATTGCCCTTGGTGTGTACCATGTATGCTTCATCTGAGTGTTACTTTGGGGTCAACTTAAGGCCGTTGTGTGACCCTAAGGATGTTGCTTTTACACTATTGCCTAACATGGGGTACTATGAGTTCATCCCCCTTGGACATAATGGGACATTGTTGATGGACTTTGATGAAGAGGAGCAAGTCCCCAATGATAAGATTGTTGATTTGGTGCATGTCAAGCTTGGTTGCTTTTATGAGCTGGTCATCACTACCTTTGCAGGTGAGTCCTACTGTTGCATTTTCGTCCTAGCTAGCCCTTTTAGGCCATCCATACTTTTTTCCTACATATATAACTAATCATCCTTGTATATATATACATATTAAAAGCCAAATTCAGATCAGGCAAACTAGTTATTAAAAGGAAGGGTGCAGACTGCAAAGTAATTCATCATAAACTACCTACTTATTAATTAAGGGCATGCAGAAGAGTTCATTAGCATAGGAAATGGTGTTGCCATGTTGGTGAAATAACTGGAAGTGAAAATCATTCTAAAGGTTTTTAGACCAAGTGTTCCTTGGCATCTATGTAATCATTATCAGTAGTAGTACTAGTAGTAGTATACCGAAGGTAGTATTATAAGAACTGAGAAATATTACTTTCACAGCAAAATTTTGTTGTATCTGTGTAGCATTTCAATCTGTGTGTGAGAAATGTTTTTTGTTTTACATAAACGACAAGACGCCTTAAGAGAAACAAAAGACTTTTTAAACATAAAGTGTTTTGATCAGGCCTCACACTATTGAACTTCACATTTATTACCTACTCTAGGATAGGTGTTCCATTTGATGTCTCAAAAATAAGTTCAAATTATGAGATTTCTTGTGAGTGAAGATGTTAATCTACTATCTAAATAGCACATAAACATGGGTTTTATTGATCATTTATTAATATTTAATATGTCCATACTAATGCATTTTTTTCTTCTTTCAATACATATACCATTATCCTTCAGGACTATATAGATACCGGGTTGGTGATGTGCTTCAGGTGGTTGGATTTCATAACAAAGCACCACAGGTTCGGTTCATATGCAGGAGAAACGTTGTCCTTAGCATTGACAGTGAAAAGACAAACGAAGAGGACCTTCATAGGGGTGTCACCATGGCCAAGAAGTTGCTAGAGCCTCATGATGCACTACTAGTGGAGTACACTAGCTACCCTGATACTTCTTCAGTACCAGGACACTATGTATTGTACTGGGAAATCCTTCATTGTGGCACAAAGGTTGTGGACCCTTTAATAAGGGCCCCATCACTTGATCAAAATTTGCTCCAAGAGTGTTGTATTGCAGTGGAGGAGCAATTGGACTATGTGTATAGAAGGTGCCGTACCAATGATAAGTCAGTAGGGCCACTTGAGATATGTCTGGTGGAGCAAGGAACATTTGATGCATTAATGGACTTGTTTATTAGCCAAGGGGCTTCAATTAATCAATACAAGACACCAAGGTGCATTAAGTCTAAGAAAGCACTCAAGTTGCTCAAGTCCAAAGTTGTAGCCTCATTCTTCAGTCCTAGAGATCCCAAATGGGCCCCTAAGATGTGTTGAAAGAGGAGGAGTCTTTAATTCACTTCACAACTTTTTTTTATTGTAATTATGTTTGCATCTATCATAAGTTGGTAGTTGCAAATGAATTTGGCTTTGATCAGTCAATTAATTGTACTCATCATCCTTTCTAATGAGTAAAAAGCAGAAAACTTTTAGCATGAATATTCTAGCAAATGAAAAGTAATCTAATCAAATCATGTGTAAAAGTAAAAAACGATGAAGTCTAGGACCTCCAAGAACCTTAAAATAAAAGGGTTTTGTTAATTGGTAGTAGATTGGTTGACAGAAACAAACTTTTGTATGCATCAAACAAGAACAGTGGTGTCCTTCCAACACTATGAATCTGATGTAGTGATTTAACTGTTATGGACAAAAGTAACCTCATCAGATAACAATGCTTACGGTATTTGGGAAAAGAGAAATTATAGTTGACATTAAAAACCTTCACACATATAATTGAAATTGATTTTCACTTCTCAACAATTTACAGTTAACAACTTGTTAAAAACCTTGAATTTCTTACCAATATATATCTTTTAAATTCATTGATGGTAGATACTCCAATACTCCTTAGAAAGTATGGCGTACCACACACCATGTTATCTCATGGTGAGGTTTTGATGATGTATTGATAGGCTAATTCTATATGATACATCACAATTGCAAACCAATGCACAAAAACTTGCAAACTAATGCATAAAAACTTGTAACCAGATGCACAAAAACTTGTTGTCACAAACTAATTTAAGCACGTGATTGAGAAATCTTATCTCATGTAGCCTCATAACCTGTGTACCTCTCTATATGCAGATTTAAAATATAAAGTCCATATAAAACATAACTTCATTTTCTACAAACAAATCACCTCTCTAAAATCAATATATATACTGGAATCTCATAATCAAACCAAAATTTCAAAATCTGTCTATAAAGTCTGAAATTATAATATCAACAAATATATATAGTCCATTATGTATATACAAAACAACTTTGAATGATAAGTTCATATAAATATAACCCAAATTAATATTATAGTATGCAAAAACATAAAACATGCTCTATAGTTGGGATCTACTTGCAATGCACTTGGAGTATTCTAAAGCAAAACATCAGACACTTCACCTAGTGTGACTCACCAACTGGAGTCTAATGTTGCTGGAAAAAGGAGGTTGAGAAGGACAAACAACTACTGTATTTGTAAGGGAAAAACAGAGGGGTGAGTTTTATGCAAAACTGTAGTCCCACCTTAACCCCGCTTCATAAGACATTAAGGGATAATGAACAAAATCATAATAATCATAGTAATACCAGTAAAACCTCAAGACATTTCATATATGCATATGCATAATCAAATTATAGTTTCTATAAATTCCAAACATCAATACTCTAATAGAGAAACAAGAATCTCTAGTTATGCCTCTCATTCTCGCTATAATGAAATCTCTGCTCTATGGTTCTTAAAGAACCAAAATGTTGACATCTAACTAGGTTATATTATCTGCTTTATGAGATTGTCCATAGGATAATTTGGTACTAAGGTTAACGATCAATTCCAGCTGTTAACTCGTTATCCTTCTCTATGACTACTGTCCAGTCAAAGTCATAACTCTAATCCTTTTCTCTAAACTTGGTATCTAGGTTCCATTGAATTTAAAACTCTATCAATTAGTAATATGCTTCACAGAAAGTGAAACGATATTCTTAAGATCTTTAAATACAGTCATATTCAAGTCCAGCTCTACATAAAATCAGTTAACAAATATGATCTAATGAGTTTTGTCAGAAATATATTTCATGCTCTTAAACTAACAGTTCAAAACATTATAACTAACAGTAATCTCAAATATTATATAGTAATCTCTAAAATTTATGCTTTAAATCATATTTTTATGAAAATAACTCTAATGAACAATATAAATATCATATGTTTGAATCCATTCACCTGGAGGGTGGAATAACAAGAAACAATGCCAACAAGACTCTGGAGATAGAAATGATATCGGTATTTGTCATTGAAGCAATGAAACTCTAGATTAACCTCTAATAATCCCTATTTAACTTAAATCCAACTCTAACACAATGAAGAACCTCCCATCTTTGATGGACATAGAGACTACCATGCCAACCCCCAAAACAAGGAAGAATTGAAGGAAAAAGGAGCAAAATCAATAAAACAACATACCTTAAAGTCTTAGAAATAAAAGATTAAAGCTAAATTTGAGAAAATGGAAGAGAAATAGAGTTTGGGAAAAACCACGTTTTCTAGGTGAGAGTTTGTGTTTGGGGGTGGGGTGTCGAATATTCATATGTCTAAATCCTGAAATGGGGGTCTTATAAAATTTTTGAGCACTAGCCCACCAGAGCCCATGATTTTATGTCTTGCATCACCTTACCCTCTTTGACTACTACAATGCCGCTCATTTTAGCGTTAGGACTCTCAGAGTGGTTTTTCTCAAACCTTTAAGTTATAAATTGAGTGGGACCTATCAACAACACAAGTGGGTCCGAGAAACCGTATGGTCCCAGATTTGCCTAGGGACACATGTACCTAAGGCATTATACTGTAAACCGCACAAAACTTGTAAACGCGCAAACATTTACAAACCATTGCATAACAAGTTGTAAATAAATGCACAAAAACTTGTAAATCAATGCATAAAAAGTTGTACTATGAAAGATAAAAGGTCTCTTATAGTGCATTAACATTATATTAATATATGAATAATCACTTAGATCCTTACCATTAGATAACTTGATGTGTGGTGCACTATACTCTATGAGGTGCACTAAAGCCTTCGCCTTCATTGATAATATATATGTATATATTATTGGTAAATTGTGCCATATAAAGGATTAATCAACTGGTCCTACTAAATATTATTCACAAGTGATTGAAGGGTTTAACTAAATCAATTTAACAGTTAATGTTATCTATGTGAGAGTAATGTTATAACATTAGCAATGGAAAATTTGTTATTTATAGGTTCAGTAAGGCTGTTTGTGCACCAAAAATTTTTAGGGTGCATCTCCAATCAATTTCTTTGCTTACATATTTCCACTATCCAACCGTTCCATTTTATGTACTTGAGATGTACCCGAGAATTTCCATTATTGCATGTTGACTCTATACGGGTATTGTACTGCAGAGAGCATAATTTCTCTTCAATCCATTATGTATGCATCAAGCACTGCATACATGCATGCTGTATGTAACAAAGAAATAAGATAACGTTCTTTCGTCAATCTAATGCGCCAATTTGGAAGCTTTAACCTAATAAAATATATATATTTCTCTCTAACCTTTGGGTTCCAATTAATGTGACTCAAGTTGGATGGACTCACTCTGAAATAAAACTCTTTCTACTTAATTTTTTCCATCATAAGATTTATATTGAGATCTTGCTTGAAAAGAACAAGCGCTAGACCTTGAACTAACAAAGTGTTGGTTAGCTTAATATATTGTTAATACACCCATAATAAACATTTATTTAATAAATAATTAAGTGATGGAGGTAAAGGAAAATTTATTGAAAAGACGATTTGTATTATTTGGTGCATTTGATACAAAACTAGAGTCCATATTTATACCAAAACTAGGTAACTCTTGCCACGTCATCCACAATGATCCATGTTATGAATCTAAATACTTAGTGCAATAATTCATAGCTCTTCAAATAAGTAACTCACATAATACATTAGTGGTTCATAATACCTAGTGACCTTGGTGACTAATTAAGTTCAAATAAGAATCTCCCATGAAATCATAGTAGAACAATGGTTATAGAACAGCAAATAGACTGAGTTACAAAGGGTCACAAAGTACAAGGATTATGCAAAGTTGAGATAATTTTTTGTACTCATTATTAATACTAGAAACCAATAAATAACGATTTTAGTTTTAGAACCAAATGATTCACCAATGTAACATTTCATCTGATCTATATATGTGTGATGACATAATTCACATGTTGAGATAACACGTCACTTTCTCGAAGATATTAGTCCAATATGTGCAGTGGTAAATATTCA
Source organism: Dalbergia oliveri (assembly GCA_030441495.1). Classification (NCBI taxonomy): domain Eukaryota; kingdom Viridiplantae; phylum Streptophyta; class Magnoliopsida; order Fabales; family Fabaceae; genus Dalbergia; species Dalbergia oliveri. The sequence goes on along the minus strand of JAMLFY010000013.1, from coordinate 23,257,131 downwards.
TCAGAAACATTGAATTTTGGCAAATTAATCTACAAAGCTTCGGAGAGTGTCCCACGCGTTTGAAATTTGTGCAGTCACACAACTTTATCATAGTGTAATAATAATCGTGCCCCCCAGCATGCGCATATGACAAATCTTCAAAAGAAATGATGATATGGATTGTGAAAGCTCCAAAAAAGAGAGTTGCATAGGAGTAAAGATCTCAAAGTAATGCAAACAGGAATTGTGAATGGCATTTCTAAGGAGAAGAGTTTGATGTTAGTGAAGTATAATTTATCCCTTTATTATCCATCATAACTAAATACCAATAATAATTAACTAATAACAATAAGATTACAGGTGTTCACTTATCTAATCAATTTTTTATTCATGTATTGTCATATTTTTTTTCCTTCTTTTTGTCAGAAAGAGAGAGAATGAAGTACATTAACCTTTGAGAGGTGTGCTGTGAGTTTTACTTTGAAATGAAGGGAAGGGAGGAAGGAGTTTTAAGAGCTGAACTCCCATACTAGTGAAATTAGCAAACACACCCGAAGAGTCAAACTCATGTGGATGACCAATGTGTGATTCTACCCATGGTGCGTTGGCTCATCCACCATAATTTGGGTTTTATTTCTAGCTTTGTGTGGATTATATGCAATTATTTTTGTAAGTGTTAATTTAAGACAGTCGATCATGAAATGAAATAATCATTCCATCCCTTCAAACTAAAATTATATCAATCCTAATAACTCGTGGAGATGAGAGAGAAAAAGAATTAGCTCGTAAAACTTAAAAGGTGGATTCATTAGGAATGATAACAATTATCATGCCATGGTCATATATACTTAGGATCCAATATAAGACACATTTTAATACCATATAAGTACCACCCAAGTACGCTAATTCCATCGTAATGATTCACATACACTAGAAGAGCACTTCCTAAATACTTATCATCAAACATTAACAGAATATCTACAAGAGAATTGCCTGTGGGCCATAACCTTCACTCAACTTTTATGGCATTGTTGGATATTATGCAATTGAAATCTTTCCACTCACACTCTTGCTCTTTCCCCGACCACATAAAGTGCTATGCAATGTGTGACACCCACTCTCTGTACACTTTGAGTCGCCAAAATAATAGAAAACAAAAGACAAAGGAGAATACTACCTGCTGAGGTCGGTAAGGGAAATTTTCTACATATATAATGAGAGCAGTGACTTATGAGCAATGCATCTAACACCCCCAAAGGATGAGAGGGGTTCATGATTGATTTTGATATGATATGCAATGTCTCTAGAGGGTACTAACTTGTATTTTGTTGAGTTCTTGATATCAACTTTATGGTATTTCAAGGGGGGACCATTTTCTTAGTCTTCAGAACTATAGGGTCCATATTCTCAACAAAGATGAAAGTTTTATTTCGTGGGAACCTTATATATATACATCACCCTTTTGTAACCAACTTTCCAGCAAGGAAAAGCTTTAAATTCTTCTTGAACATGATTAAAGACAAAGTTCATGTGGGGGATCTGGAAAGCTACACCATGTATAAATAAATTAAAAAGAATACCGTATTTTCATCAAGAAATGCTACCAAAGCCCCTCTCTCTCTCTTATACTGTTCACTGCAGCAAAGATTGTTCTGGATAAGGTTGTTACTTGTTAGTCAGGTGGGATCAAGAAGAAGCGAAAAATGACAAAGGCTTTGGATTTTATTGTAGATGATATGTTGGTTTATGAATAATAAATAACTTTATTTCTTAGCCTATTAGCATATAATTAAGTATTTACCCGCAGTGTGGGGCCTGTTATATTGCCATCCCTTCGAAAGAAGTCACTCTTCGACACTCCACTCAATCACGGTCAGCCTGTTGGTCGAAATAGAATTCATAAATCTTTGGGAGAACCACATCCCAAAAGCTAGCCATTAATGGAATAACAGAGTCCACATCCTCATAAGACCTTTATTCAAAGATGATCTTCCTAACATGGAACTCGTGTATGTATATATATATATATAATGAACTATATTTCATTTGCTGAAAGCATAAATCCGTTGGAACCAATCATATTTGCTAGTGCTGCTGCCAGTCGCTGCATTACAATTTGATATTTTGGACTCTGCCCATGTGCTATTTATGCTCATGTTTTGGTCCTATGCGACAAACTATGTTGCAAACTACTTTGTAGCTATATGCAATATGTGTGATCCACAAGAATTCCTTTGGATACAAATTCCATTTTATAATGGTACGTGTGATCTTGGGAAGTGCTGCCTATAGTAATTATCTTCTCTACAGCTACCCTTCAGCAGAAATATTTGCTGTGCTTTCTGGATATGTCGTCTACCATTGTTAATCTTGTTACTTTCGGCTCAAAAATAAAGCAGAAAAGCTTTTGGATACAACTTTTTGTCCTCTCAATAAATTTTTACAAAGGAAGGTGACAAGGCTCACACTAAAAGCATTGAGGGGCAGGACTTACAATTAGATTATTTCTTGATTCTGATATAGAGAAATTTTTATAGATTTTTGCAGTAAAGAAAAAGAAGTTATGTATCAGTATTATTTTACCATTCATCATGTCACTTATAGTATTAAAAATATGAGTAGAGTACTCATATAGTTAAGGTATTAAACATACATGACTTCTTCTATATATATTCTAAAGAATTTCAAAGTGGTCATATTAGTAGGTGATATTTACTTGTGCCTTCAGGATGCATATGATGAAACCTCAAAACCTTACCAGCCTTAAGCAGGACATTCTTCTAATGACAGCAAATATGATCCAAAATATCCCTATATATATCCACTTTCGAATTGTGATACTCTTGTTTTTAATTTAATCACCAACATCTACACTTTACTAGACCTTAACTAATCTGACTCAGGTCAAGTTGACCCACTATAAGAATAAAACTCTCTCAACGTTTTTTTTTTTTTTTTTTGTAAGATCCAAATCAAAGAAGCAACAAATACTGTACCACTAATTAAACCATCCAATCCAAGCATTAATAAAATATTGTACTTTATCCACTACACATCACTTTTAGTCATTGCTTTTAGAGAAATTCTTACATGGCTCTGAAGCATATAACAATTTCAGGTGGGACTCACCTTTAACATTTATTTTTAGTTAAAGTATTACTCAATTAGTGGGCATAAATCATATCCATATGGTGCACCAATAACATATTACAATTTCTCCATCACTTGCTTTCTCCAACATTCTCCCTTAATATCTAGATCTCCATCATCAACAGCATTTGTGCCAACATATCTATCATTGCATCTTGTGGCGTGATCCATCTGAATCAAAACAGTAAGGAATTTCATTATGTATAAATAAATTGAGCTCTCTGTCAGTATGACTTGATATAAAAACTCCCGGACAAATGAAATCCACTTTTTTTTTATCAAACAAGAAAAAACGTATATCTTTTGTGCAGGCATGATATTTTTATGCAGGCAGATATTGTTTAGTTAAGTTTAGATTTCAGTAAAAGATGCTCTTAAACAGTGCCATTTTGAAAGCCATATGTTAATATTAAAGCTGTAACAGTTTGCATGTGTACCAAGTATGGGAGAAACTTTGAGCAAAATTGTTAATGCATCATTTATACCTTTTGTTATATGTGACATTCCATAGTAAGAACCATCACAAGTACTGAAAATTTGAAACTAAACAAGAATTATGCAGGGACTCAATATAAAGATCAATCAAGCTAGTAATTTCCCCTTTTTGTAATAGGGTCGATCTTATTATGTTACTTCTACCAACTGCAACTGCGTTCTGATTTCCCTTTTTCTTTAACACCAATTCCTGATTAAAGTTCAAGACATGCTGCATAAAATTAAGTAACAAACAATATACATGAAATTGCCTATGATTTTGACATAGCATTTCTCAATTCTCAAGCTATAATATGGTGTTTTTTTTTTTTTCAAAAATTTATTGAACAGCATGAGTTGTTTAGATATTGCAGACACAGGATCACTCTAAGGCATGATTTCATCAATCGCCATTCCATAACTTAATATAGGAAGACAACTGTTACAATAATCACCGATGCCTCAACAACTGAAGCTACATTAAAACTTCTGCTAGACAACTAAAACAAAATTACAAAACTGCCAGCATCAATTTTTAATTTCCGGTAAATTTTCAAGATATAGGAAAAGTCATGTTAATGACAACAATACATAAATGACAGGTTAATATTTTTTTAAAATCAATAACAGGTTAGTTTTTCAGATTTTTATTACTTTTTGTACCATCTAATTTAATTATTCCAGAATTGTCTTTCCAAAAAATTTTCATCAATTTGTGGACATAGTCTATTCTAAAATAATTGAGATTTTTTTTCGAATATATATATATATATATATATATATATATTTGAGATTCTGATTTTTTTTATTCTGAATTTCTGACTTGGGACTTGGGATGCAAAGGAAGCCTTTTATTTTTTTAAGGTCAACGTAGATTAAGAGTGAAACAGCCCATACATGAAAAATGTTTTTTGAACCTAGCCCAAAAATTAAAAATGTTAAAGCCAACAAATCTTTGTGAATCCTTTCCTGTTAACTAAGCCCACAATCGTGCAGTTTCATTATTGGATCACTTGGGAGTTGGGACGGAAGAGGCTGTAATGGCACAGGAACTGGACGACATGTCGCTTGTTTTAATTTCTCAAAAAAAAAAAAATTTAAAGTTATATTATTTTATTTTGAGTTTAATTTTATACATAGAATGCATGTACTGACACGTTAGTAAAGGTGATTAGGTCTTATTCTTACCACTTAAAAAGTTATATAAATAGAATGATTTGATTGGATGATAGTATAAAAAAATTTATACTGTTAGTTCATAGAAATTAAACTCTTTTATTTTTTACATTTTCTTTGATATGTTTCTACCAAAAGAAAAAAACTCTTAGTTTAATTTTGATGTCATATTATCCATTCAAATCATTTCATTAGAATAGCTTTTTATATAGTGAGTGTGAATCAACTACTTTTACTGATGTAACAATATTTAAATTATAAGTGCATATAATTTAAACTCAAAATATTATCATGAAGACATCAATCGAATACAGCATTTTTATCATCACATAATAGTAGTATTGATTAATTGGATTAATATGAGGCCAATTGTGCTATATCCGATAAGAGGAAATAAATAGAGTTAACTCATCTTGCTTTGTTTCGCCTCATCATATGCCTATCTAAAAATAAAATAGGGAAAGCCAATACACCTTGGTAAAAACAAATTAATCTTAATTTTTGTAATGAATTTATTTGCTTAAAAAATAAAAAAATCATGAGATAATATCCAAATAAATACATCTAACATTTTTCTATCTTTCTGTTTGTTGAGAATAGTTTTCATGCAGGCGATATAGGCTTTTCAATCCATTATTTTTACTAGATATTTCGATTTTGTCCGTACTTTTTATTTCATCTGTTCATACGCTAATCATCCAAAGTATCTTTAAATTGTCATTGTCATTCAATAAAAACTTAACAAATTGTCATGCCAGGACAATTATTTGTATTGAATTATTTTTATTATTTTTAAAAGATGACATGATAACTCAATAAATTTCTATTAAATAAATTCACACTCTCAAATGCATGACAATTATTCTTTTTTTCATTTTGACACTAATAACAATGCAAGTAACAACAATGACAAAATAATGCTAAAATTTCTTCTTGGACCTCAAAGTTTTCATCTAGAAATACTAATATTCTCACTTCAATCATCAACTTCTAAACTCCATCTGTTGTTTCTTTTACAGAGCACTCATTAAAATGAAAAGGAAGTGATAACACCAAAAAACAGTCAGGAGAGAAAACGAAGCGTTTTATTATGGTTCTGTTAGTATTGCAACTTTGGGTTCTTCATCTTCAAAAGCCTGAAAATATGCAAAGTGGGGTAGTGTGGGGACTATCATTGAAATTTGAAATTTTTATTATATATTTAATCAAATAACTCTAGAACTAAATTTCTTTGCCATTTTTGTTCAAGTTAATGCGATTAAAGCACCGATATGTTGGAAAATTCAGATAACTCCCTCCATTTTTCATTTTATTAATGCAAACAGTAGTTCTGTGTAAGCTAATCACTCACCCTCATACAAAAAGTCAATAATCTTACCTAAAAGGTTCAAAATAATGACCAATTTATTATAACTCTGTGATTTTCATTTTTCTTTTGCTGTATTTCTGGTTTGTGTTTATAAATTCACCTGGAGGTACTACTTAATTAAATCTCGAACTTCCAAGAACTAGATGTGTTGGAGGCATAATTAAGACCATAGAGAGGATTTCAGTCTCAGATAACAAACACAAACTTCGGAAATAACAAATCAAAGAAGTGACTATGTAATGTAACATAGATGTTATTTAAGTACACATATATATAAACCTAGCTATGAAAGCCCTTCATATGTTTACATTACTGCAACATATATATATACTAACATAGTACTACCACTATATATAAATATATGTGACAATTAGAATGGATTTAGCCCATTAATTTTACATATTCATCACTCAATTCTTAGAAATAGATCCTCTCAAGTGAAAATCTCATATGATCTGATCATATGTTGATTTTATCATTAATTAGATGATCAACGACAACAATCAACGTATGACCATGTAAAATTTTCATATGAAAGAATTCATTCCATTCAATTGCATCACATCCTTAAGGAGTTTCAACACAAAGGCGATGTCTCAAGGCCTCAATAGTCACTTATGTGTGGTTTGAAGATCCCAAGAACATCAAGGTTCTGATAGGGTCTTCAGCACGGTGGCTCCACCTCCTCCTCTCATGATGAGTTTTGTTAAACTTGAGAAGCCTGTTACCTTGCTTGGATTTGTCAGAGGTGGCCACCATGGCTGATTCATCCCCCCTATGGGGCTTCTCTCCAATACATCTCCTGAACTCACTGGCCTCAGAGCCTTCACCAGAGATATGTGGCTTCATCCTAGCAAATTATTATTGTGTATGCCACTATAATAGTTTGAGTGTGAGGCCAAGATATTAGAACTTTGAGGGAAGGTGCTAGGACTATATATAGAAGTTCAAAGCCTTAATTAGTGCATTCCCTGGTTATGGGATTTTAAACAAATTTTAGGCTATTAATTTAAAATTAATTAAATATATATTTTTTTGAAAAAATATATGTTAATTATACTTTAAGAGAATGTTGAGAGAATGATGATAAGATAGCAATCAGAATCCAAAGTGCTTGCTGGGCCACTTCTCCTTTTCAGAAAGGGCCATAAGATTCCTTATGTTTATGGATGAAATGCGAACTCAACTTATGTCCAATTGTAATGTGGCAAGTAATTAAATTATGAGGTGACAAGTAAGTCAGTTTGTAATCAACACTTGACTAATTTAAGTGACTAAATTTGTAATTAAATTAACACTTGCCGAATTTTGAAGAAAAGAATCACACCAAGTTTCATAATTATAACTTAATTATGAGATTAACATGGGAGCTTTGTTTCGTTATGAGGATCACATACTTTATCTATTGTATAAACTGAAAAAATAAAAACTAAATAAATAACACGGTGGGACAACTAACAAGTGCTAACGAGCTTTGTCTTTTTTGCCTTTATTTGCTCGAAGTCTAATTCTCAACTTTTATTTTTAAAAGAAAAAAAAAAGTTAGTGACTAAGCATTGATAAATACAGGTGCAGCTTCACTCCAAATGTGAAAGTGACGTCCACTAATGTTTCCACCAATATATAAGCTATTTAATTATATATGCAGCTATCGAAGAATAGATTCCAACTATAAGCTATTCATGTGAGCAGGTTTTGAATTGCATTATTGGAATTCAAAACTCACCAAAATTTTATTTTTATTTTTTACTAAGATTAAATAGATATTAAAGTAAAAATTAGTCTTACCTCTTTTTGTTTCTAGATATGGATAGATCTATTTTCATAATATTTTTTACTTGGATAAATTTTATTCTTTGAGAGTATGTTTAGTAAAGGGATAAAAATAGAATGAAATTTTCTACTGATCAACTTTATATATTTTCTGCTGCTATTTTTATTCCTATATTAAACACACGTTGAATATTAATATATTGAGATATTTTACAAAGCATTGTAAGTAGATAAATGCTCCATTCCACACTCTCAACTTCTAGATGAGATTAATTTCTTAAAATTTTTGTGGAATAGTTAGCAGATCATAAAAAGTACACTGACATTTTTTATACTATTGTAATTAATTATATAATATTATATGTATGATTTTTAAAATTTATTGTAAAAATTAAATTCTTCTAGCAATGTGATGATATATAATTAAATATTTATATAAAAAATTTATATTAATAACTATCAAAAGTAAATGTTAAAAATATATTCTAGAGTAAATATATTCAAGCTTTTATTAGTGACATCCTGACTTTTTTTAACACATACGAAAAATGAAAAGCAAATTAAAAACGCACACAATATTATTGAAATGGTATGTTGACAAGTATAGTTAACAAACCCAAGGGGTACAACCACAGGTTTTCATCTTAATTATATTACTTAGTTGAAATTTTTCTCTTTATGAATATGTGAATCTCAAATGACCTACTTGTTAGAATTTTTCAGTTTGAGCCTATTGATTGGTGTGTATTTCAATTTTATAAAACGGTTAAGCGGACAATTTGATTATTCCTAAAGACCCATTTTATATTATTTTGTGATCCAATTTGGGTTTCACCATGTATTATTGAGTTTAAACCCAATTGTGAGTGCGTAGGAGGGTGTGTGAGTTTGTAATCTACCCAGATGATGAATAGGCATGGTTATAATATATTATTTATTTAGACAAAATTCTCACTCCAGTCTATAACTTTTGACAGTACTACTCCATCAAGACGTTGCCTAGCCCAAAAGATAGAAAAAGAGTGCAAGCTTACTATACCTGACGTGTAGCACATATGCGTACGCTCATAACATCGACATCAATTGACAATATGGTTTCAAGAGGTACGCATTTTATGTCATTTATGGTATTCATATTTTCGGTGTTCTAAATTTCTAGTATTTGATCCTGTAAAATTAAAACTACTTACCAAAGATAAAAATTAGTTGATGTGCATAATCAGCTGGCTTGAATATCAGAATATCACTAAATAAGAAGCTCCTAATATATTGAAATTCATATACTTCAAAATGAGTTTAGATTCCTAAGGTAAACATCATGAAAACTATGCTTTGAGAATGCCAGCTAAGATATCCTCAATTAAGAGGCCTGAAAAAAACTTTCATTTTGTCGATATGATATGCACACACTCGAATATGTCTCCTTCAGATCAGTGGAATCAAAACAAAAGTGCAAAAGTTCTTTAGATAAGTTGCCAAATGTTAAGGAACAAATTATCTGCTCCACAGAAAATTGACAACTTTGAAGAGCTTAATGGTCCACCCACACAGAGAAATTGGGGAAAAGCAAAAAGTAAATTGAGCGAATATATCCTCTGTCTGTTGAAAGATATAGTGTGGATGGGCCATATATTCGAATCTGTCCTAATCTTTAATTTTTTTTTATATAGAAAAAATTAATAAACACCACTTCTAGGTTTTTTTTCTTCCTTTTGTCACCAACACCACTCATAAGTGCATTTTTTTTAAATACAAAGATTTTTTGGGGTCGTGGAATATAAAGATTATAATTGGTAGTTATCTTACCCACCTACGGATTCATTATTTAGTCCAGCCTGCAGAATAACTGGCCCAGGCCCATTAGATAGTAGTGTTGTAGATCAATTGGAAAGAAATTGATGTTTTGGTGTCAACAAAATTAGATGTTTTGTATATCCAAGTTTTTATCAAGAAGAAAAAACCAGACCAGACCAACTAGTCCGATCGGGAACCAGGCTCCCTCCTGCTCCGGTCAAGGCCAAAAACAACCACATAAAAAAACCAGTCAAAGCTCGAAAAAACTAGTAAAAAATCACCCAATCGCTCAAACTAGCTGCGGTTCAATAAATCACTGGTTCAAGAAAATAAAAAAAGTAAAGCATGAGATGGTGTTGCCATAACTAGCATAGGAAGCTTCCCAAGCCACCACAGTAAGGAAGGCAGCCACAACTTTGTTACCCCTATTAGAGATGAGGAGCGGCTTTCTGCAGTCCTCTTGTTGTTAGTTGGTTGTGGACCTCAAGTTCGGCTAGCTCCCACTGTCATAGTTGTTCCACTGTTGTGACTTGTGATGAGAATGAAAAAGAGGGTACAGCGACATGTTATTATCTGCAGCAAAAGGAAAGTTACAACATAGTACAACACACACACACATATATATAATGTTTAGGCCTAGTACACCAGCAATAGTTTTTGTTTTAACATAGTACATTTAGTTTGTGGGCTTAACAAGTTCCGATTGGTATAGCACAAAATAGATTTGTCTTTTTAAAAGAAGAAGGGTTCTTAGACCAAAAGGCAAAAATGAAGAAATAAAAAAGAAAAGAGTTCCGTGAAAAACAAAAATAAAGAAAAAGGATCCTATTATTAATACAATATATTTTATCATTGCAAAAAAAAAAAAAGATTTTAACAAATAATTATATATACATATAAATATTCATTTTATTATATTTCAATTTAACCAATCAAACCTGATTGAATCATTAAATTTGAAATTACCTTTAACTGATTTGATACCCAATTTAATTTTCTCTTGCTTGATTTTTACTTGATATTTGTATTAGGCTTAGATCTTTATTTTTTAATCAATGAAACTCTTCTTACCCCTAAAAAAAAAGGAAAGAAATTGTGGATTGAGGCGAGAATAAATGGTTATGCTCTGTTTCTAGTTAGACCACAAATGATAGGATCTGAGGCCAAGGCTTAGTGGTGATATGATGCCTTACGAAAAAATCCCATGACCAGGGTTTGATTCAGAGGATATGAAGTCTCCACCTTCCCTTGAGAGAGAGTGTGTGTGCATGACCCAAAAAAAATCATCACAAATGCAAAAAAAAAATCATAAATAAAAAGGAAATCAGTGGATGAGGCATTGGCAAAGTGGTAAAAGGTGCTGTCTTTGTAATACCATAAGAAAGAAGGAAATCACAAAATTAGTTGAAAAAAATGGTAGTCGAGGCATGGGTCCAATGATAAGAAGTGTTGCCTTATAAAATCACACCTGGATTCGATTGCAAAAGATTGAAATAAATTGAAAGAAATAGGAAAGAAGGTGGAGATTACTTTCTATGGTTACAAACAACAAGCGCATCTGGTGTAGTGGTATCATAGTACCCTCCCACGGTACTGACCGGGGTTCGATTCCCCGGATGCGCAATATTCTATCATTTTTGCTCTGTCCAATACATTTTATAGTTTACAAACTACAATTAATAATTGAGTCTTGTCAGTCCCATCATGTTACATGATTTTCAGTTTTAACAATTAATATGACTGCATTACTTGAAGAGTTGAAGGACCTGCAAATTCACAGAATATGGACACTTTCTGCTCTGCCTTTTGGTCAGATGAGGAGTTATAAGACAGCCATTACAGCTGAATTAGGATCATTTGGACTTGGAAATTCTAATCTTCCTCCCATATTTAGGAATCTGGAAGTTCACAAGGGATGCATCCATAATTTAGTACATTTCATTATGCCACTCATTGTATCTGCCCTTTGATTACCCCAATCATGATGTTCCTTTAATGTATAGAAGGGATGCAATTGTGAATTATATATTCGAAGTTGTCCTAAAGAACAAAAGATTGACAAAAAGAAACTCTTCAAATGTAGAACTTAACTATTTCTTATAGGGCCCAGAAAGTTGAACAAGAACAACGATTTTTATTACAACACAATTTGACGAAACAAGTTGGGAATCAATCAGAACAGCAATTAAGTCTTATCCTATTAGATAAGTCAGTTACATAGACCATACCATACTATATATAATCTAGTCAAAAGAAATTGAGAATCAAAACAACAAAAGGGTTCTTCAACTTATTCTTGTCACATTGGAACTTCAATGGAACATCCAACCAACAACACCATTCTGAATTTGCTCCCTCCCTATTAATATACTGCTTATTCTTGCATCATGGCAGTGACCTTAGACCAAGCTGGTCTTGCTGTGATATCAGCCACCCAAGCACTAACATGGGGTAGTGATTCAAACAGCTTCCTAGTCTGTGAATTCATCAAGTATTGAATTGTTGGGAGGTGATGCAGATCAGCCAAGGTGAAGCATTCTCCTGCCAAGTACTTGGACTCAGACAACCTTTTCTCATAGAAACTAAGAACAGTACTCAACTTGGCTTCATTCTCTTCCACAACTTTTGGATCCACAGGGATACCAGACCTTGGCTTTATCCCCAATTCCCACACAAGTTTTGACGCTGGTGGATCAAAGCGCTGGCTCCCCACTTCAAGCCACACCCCAATTATAGCCATCTTCTTGGAGTCACTGCTTATTAGCTGTGTCCCCTTATCAGCATACTCGTGCACAATGTATTGTGTAATGGCCCTTGATTCTGCATTTCAAATTGGTTAGTTCAGTGTTCTTACAATAAAAGATTTAGCTGTATATGTATATGCTTGGTATTTGGAATTAAAGTATTAGTTATAAGTGGGAGAAATTTTTACTGTTCCCATAGTAAGAAAAAGTTATGTTTTGTACCATATACATTTTTAACAATTAATTTTATGGGTCATAAACATGGTTTTGAATTGAATTAATGGTCACGGTCAAGCTTGTGGTGCAATACGAAAAATTGCTGTATTGTTGATATGAAGGACACTCCAACAGCAATATTGCAGCTGTAATTCGACTGCAGACCGCAATTTAAAACCACTTACATCTTTTAAGAGCATTTACGAATTTTTATAAGATATTAACTTTCTCTTGATTTCTAACAACATGCATAAGACTTTCTTGTATGTGTATGTATGTTTTTGGCGTCATATTTCCTACCGAAGAGTTTCAAGTCTCCATCTTCAAACGCTGGAACTTGACCAAATGGCTGCATCACAGGGACGAAGAAGAACAATAATAAAAACTTAGTTCAATAATGTCAAGTAAGAAGTAAAACCTTATTACTTCATAATAATTTTGTGGTGAAATAATGCTTACATTGAGCGAAAGGAAGGGTTCCTTTTTGTGTTCACCATTCCTCATGTCAACCCTAACAAACTCAAAATCAAGCTGCTTCTCATACAAGGCAGCAGTGACTCGCATGCTGGCTGTTGAGAAGGGGCTCCCATGAACTTTCATTGTTGCCATATGCTTTAACAATAGAATCCGAAGATTATAGTAATTTTGTGAAAATAGAAGCAAATGATGAATACTTGAAACGAATGAGGCATGTGATTGATATATATATTAGTTTTGGGGGGAGCTATTACTCTTCTGGAATTTTCCAATGTCGGAAAGGACTAACATTAACCGGTCAATGAATTTGTTGCCATGAATAGGTGTTAGGAAAATTTTTTTATCTAATATTATTTATTATTTGATAATTTTAAAAAATATTAATTATTTTTTTTATATTTATCCTTACATAAATTCTCTAATATTTCTCATGACAATTGTTGTACATATAAAACAAAAGGATAATTTTATAAATATGAGCTAATTTATTTTAATAGTTATGTTTTTTAAATAATTTTTTAATTTGTGTACTTAAGTCTTAAAAGATACTTATTCATGGACGGGTGTCATGATTATTATTTTCTTCCCTTGATCTTAGACCGTATGAAATCGGCGCTAATTACGTAAATGCTTAGCTAAGGAAAGCTGGCCTTGAAGTTGTAAAGTGTAACTTTTCTTGAATATTTTAAAAATCAGCTTTAAGCGTTGGACTCATTCAATTAAATTAGTTGAATACTTGAATCGTGAATTAGTTATATATTTGATTATACTTTAATTATAAACTCAATTTATTAAATTAATTAAATCACAAATAAGAAGTTTTATCTGTTTAAGTTTCAATTTATTTTTTTAAATATTTTTTTTTGTAACAAAACTGACTTATTATAAAAAAGTACTATGAACCCTATACACAGTACAATATTCACATCCAAAACCTACTATAAAATTATATATGTAAATATTTAAAAATGAAAGGTGAATATATTTTCTAGTATCGGATCCATGCATGGTATATTATCATTAGTCTATAAAATAATGCTTTCTTTTTTTCTATGTCTTATTGCCTTTCCTAATTCTTTGGTCCGCATGGGCCCTTTTTTCCACGTTGTGAGACTTCATGCCTTACATCATCTTTTTTTTTTTTCCTCCCTTCTCCTAGCAGTCAACCTTCACCTTCAATAACCTACAATAATATACTTACTCAAGTCTCAACGTCGTGTTCCGGTCACCTACAGAAATGATCATAGGCTCTTCACGTAGGCTTCTCATTGGGGGTATATTTTAGGATATACACTTTATTGCAAAATGCATGTGAAAATAAAATAAAAACATTTTAATTTTTACTAATTATATTTTTTTGTTCTAGGGAAGAAATTACTTCTAACTAGTTTTTTTTTCAAGTTTAATTATTTTATAGGTTCCTATAGTTTCATTCAATTTTTAATTAAATCCTTATAATTTAAAATTTTTAACTAGGTCCCTCGTATATGAAAGTTTTCAATAAGATCTCTTATTATAAAAAAAAAATATTCATATAATATTCTATTTCTATTTCCATCTTCATCTTTGCCTTTACAAAAACGGAATATTTCATGAATATATATATATATATATATATATATATATATATATATATATATATATATACACTACCAGAAACTAGGGATATTGACGGAATTTCCGAAAATCATGAATCCATTGGTAAAAATCAACGGAAATTCCGACGGATTGGCACGTCTTTGAAAATAATTGTTGTTATTTCATTCAACCGTTGGTAAATGCTAGCGCCAACTCGCACCTAATGGTGTACATATTATTGGAGGCGTATAACGGGTTTACCAAGGGTATTTAATTGTGATTTATAAATTATTTTTATCAAATATTACTACGAGTGTTAAATTATAAGTTATTTTTATTAATAATAAGACATGCTTACCAACGGATAGTTTTTAGTTTTTTATTAATATATAACCAACGACTTTTAATAAAAATTTATTTAATAAAAATTTAAATTATTTTTGTTAAATATTACCGAGGGTGTACGACGGCTATTTGAAATTACAGGTAGTTGTCGCACAACCTTTGGTATTTCGGTATATCCATGGGTAAATCCATCGGTAATTACTGGCACATGAAACACACAGTTTCATTAAACATGTACCCTGGTACTCAGTGTATTTCACCGTGAGCCTCATTCTTCCTCATTTTGTCAACCCCTCTCTCTCTCTCTCACTCTCTCTCTCTCTCTAAATGCCGCCCCACCTATTTTGCCCTTTGCGCCACCAGGAGCTTCGTTCGAGACCTGAGACCACCATTGCGATCTAGGAGTCTTGGTGAGCATTTTAATCGGTTTAGTTTTTTATATTTGGTTTACTTTTTCCGTTCGTTTATAGGTGCCCATAGTATTGTGTTTTGTTACATTGGAGAGTAATTATTGTTGTTATTTTGTTAATGTAGGAGTTTTGTTTGAGGGTGGTAGCGATTATTGATTTTGCGATCGATTTGACATTCTTTTTCATATCTTATTTATGTTTGAGGGTGGTAGCAATTGTTAATTTAAATTTTTCATATTCAATTTTCAGGATTGGATTTCGATTGGACGTGAAAGCTTTTGCACATTTTGTATTTTTTAACTGTATAGAGGTTAGTAACTAAATCTGTTATTTATATTATTTAATAGTTTAATATGTATGTAAGATATATAGAGACTTATGCTTTTTAGGATAGTTGTAGGAAATGGGGATTGCATGGCTGGGGAAAGGCGTAGAGGTCCTTGGACTTGTTTGCTGTGAGATTCTTTGTATTTATGAATATTGCAGGATGCATATTGTAGAGCTATAGGGGGATGGGCAATAGAACGATTTTTAGAATTATGTGAATTGTATGTAATTATTAAAATACTACTATTTCACTATATCTATTCTGTTGTTGATCTTTATAATAATATCTATAATTATTGTATTGACTGAAATATGTAACGATAGAAGCTCCTAATTTAAGGGAGATGCTCAAAATTTTGTTAAATTTTTTTGTAGGAATAATAGATTAAATAAAAATAAATATATTTGAAAAAAATTAAAAGCCAGTTGATTGTGTTTTAAAAACCAAATAAAATAAATATATGATGACGGGAGCTCCTAATTTAACTAAAATGCTGTCGTAATTTTGTTAGCCTTTTTTTAGGAATAATAGATTAAATAAAAGTAAATATATTAAAAAAATTTAAAATCGAAGTGAATATGTTGTAAAATGATAATTTAAATAAAACTTGAAAACCAATTGAGTGTGTTTTAAAGATCAATTAAAAGAAATATCTAATGACAAAAACTCCTAATTTAAAGGAATATGCTGTTGAAATTTTCAGAATATTTGTTGAGAGAATAAGATTAAAAATAGTTGTACTTAAAATTTAAATAGCAATTGAATTTGTATTTCAAAGTGATAACTTTCAATCATTACAAAATTGTAGGGTCTAGGGTTAATCACAAGCGCAATGTTACCTTCAAATCGATCATGGATGCACGATAGATTACATCCTAATAGAGGGGTATTAAAATGAAATTTTATAGTGGTGTTGAAGAATTTATAAGTGTGGCATGTAAAACACAACAGTTCGTTAATGAAGCAAAAGTTAAGTGTCCATGTAATAGGTGTAAATGTAGGAAGTATTTGGATGATGATACAATAAGGGTTCATTTGTACAAGTGGGGATTCATGCCAGACTATTGGGTTTGGATTGAGTATGGGGAGGTAATTAATGTATGAAATCAAGTAGGTATATTTCAAACTGGAAGTAACCTGGTAGGATCCATATAACTCGCATGACGAGGGTAATGTGCTATGGGAGGATAACCTAGCTATGCATCATGAAATGATATTTGATGCGTGGTCCTGAATTCCTGCGTTATTCACAGCCTTCAAGTGAGGAGTCCAACTAAGATGCCGCTCTGTTTTATAGTCTCCTAGAAGCTACCAATCAACATTTTATGGGAGGATTGTGTGTACTCTGAATTGTCATTAGTAGTTCGAATGTTGATCAGTGAGCTAAGTCCAAACCCTAATGCAATTCCAAAAGATTTTTATCAAGCTAAAAAATTAGTTTCTAAACTTGGGTTGAAGGAAATAAAGATTGATTGCTGCTTGAAAGATTGCATGCTTTATTATAAAGATGATATTTCATTAACTGAGTGTAAATTCTGTCAAGAGCCTAGGTTTAAACCCAAGAGACGTGGAAGTGGGAGGTATAAGGATCTCACTCAAAAAAGAATGCACTATCAGCCCTTAATCCCTAGACTCACAAGACTCTATGCATCAATGAGCTCTACTTCTCATATGAGGTAGCACAATGAAAATCAGAAGGATGACGGTGTGATGACACATTCATTGCACGGTGAAGCGTAAAAAAATCGATCAATAATATCCTGATTTTTCTTTTGACCCACGAAATATTAGATTAAGACTCTTCAAATGGATCATAACCAATTTAGCAAACCCTATTCCTATTGCAGATAGTTTTATGCCCTATAATCTCCCTCTTGACATATGCATGAAAGACTTTACCTGTTCTTAACATGTATAATCCTTGGCCTTGATAATCCAAAAGCTAAGATTTATGTATATCTTCAACCCCTAATTGATGAATTGAATGAGCTGTGGTGCCAAGGTGTTCTTACTTATGACATTTCAACTCAAGAACTTCTAATAGAAGCTCATTAATGTGGACCATTAATGATTTTCCAACTGATGGAATGCTATCTGGATAGATGACCCAAGGCAAATCAGCATATGCCTAATTTGCATGGATGATACTAAAGCATTCACCTTAAAACATGAAGGAAAGAACTATTGGTTTGATTATCATAGAAGGTTCTTAGATTCTAATCATCCATATAGGCAAAGTAGATATGACTTTAAAAGAAATTGTGTTGAGTATGATAAGCCTTCAATTAGGCTAAGTGGCCACAAAATGTGGGATTGAGTTAAGGATATAACCACCCAATCAGAAATTATGAAGATGAAATAAGTGATAGCAGTGCTAATGATTCACCTAGTGATCAACAACGGAGTGATGATGAAAACGTCCTGCACTTTCATATTAACTAAGGTGTTCAATACTATATGCAATATTATTATGAAATTATTGGAAATTTCCTTATTTAATTAATATTTTATTGTGGATTATTTTTTAATTATTTCAGTATGGGTGGTAGAGGCGGACCTCAGAAGGTCACCTACCACCACCCTCGCCGTCCCTTCCACCACCTCCATTATCTCCTCTTCCACCACCTCCACCTTAGTCCCTAACATCAGCACCCCAAGCTTCAAGATGATGTCCATTCCTGGGTATGCCTGGCCCCCACCTCCCCTATTCACACTTCCAGCCCACTGGCATTAGCGACCCTCCCTAGCCCTTCCATTACCCCTAACCCTACCACTGCCCGACTCCCATCCCCGTATCTTATTAGACTCCTTCTTCCTCGACTTGGTCACAAACACGGGATGTTGATGGGAGGCCTCTCAGCCTGATGCAGGCCACTTGGCCTGATGGTAGACCGCTCTGGCAGTTAGGCCAAATGGTAAAGAAAAGTATGTTGAAACATGTTTTTTATTACATTTTAATTTTACAATGCTTATGATATTTGAGTAATTTTGATTGTTTTTTGATATATTTCATTTATGTAATAGTTGTCATCAATTTGCAACAGCTCACCACAAAATCAAGGAGGTTTTACAGAGTTGGTATAACCATCCGTGGCCCATATGAATTGACATCCCTCCTAATGTCAAGGAGTCGTGGTGGAAAGAGTGGAAGGTAATTCTATGATTGCTTCGCTTTTGTTAAAATTAATTTTTATATTATTTAATTATATGCTTATATATAATCACTTATGTGCTATGAATTTATATATGTGGAAAACATTCTACACTTAGGTCGAGTATGAGCCCGCAGTGAAGAGGATTAGAGGATTAGGTCTTCAAAGCGAATGCGAGATATGTTTTATGATGTCCATGAGGAACACATAAACGCTCGTGGTTGAATGATGCTAACTTGGCTGAGCTATAGCGCCACTGGAAAGCGACCGACCTTCAAGGATAGGTCGGTAAGGGAAAGATAAATCGAGCATCACAGAAGGCGGGTCGCCACACGGATGGGTCAAGCATCCAAGAGGGACCTGTAAGTGTTTGGAAATTCTTTAACCTTTTTACATTTTATAATAACATTTACTATATTTGAATTATGGAAAATACTATATTTTTATGACTTTATTGTGCTTATTTGTGCGGTCGAGGGAGTTGAGCCGCCCTTTGACATAGGGCGAGCTATTTTGGGTGACTCGTACCGAAAGGGTGAGCAAAGGGGGCCTGGGAAGGTCCTGGGTAAACTCACTCTAAGGCTACCTATGTAAGTTTAAATTTAGACATATCTTTACTTAATTTTTATTATTATTTTCATTTATCTCATAATTATTACTTACAATGTGTTTTATTTTTTTTCCTTTGCAATGCGAGTTTATAGATCTCTAGGAGTAGGCCTAGACCCAGTACCAGACCCATATGGCTGAGGTTGGGCCAAATGTTGACATTTCTCTTCCTCTCAACAAGGAAGATGTCTAGGCCCAGGTGGTTGGCAGCCCTTACAAGGGTTGCATATGTGGGATGGGGTACTACCTTAAGAGTATATCCCATCCTCCCACTGGGTAAGCTGCTGGGATGATGCCTTAAGGGAGCGTGTCCATGCCTTCAACCAGGAGCTATGCGGGCCCAGTTGATCCGGAGGTGGGGCAGGCTCCTCGGCTCCAAGATTAGGGCGGCGCTATGGAATAGGAGCTGAGAGAGATTCGAGAGCTTAAGTTCTCATTGGAGCGGTGGCAGGCGGCAGAAAGCAAAGAAGGAGAAAGCTTACTTCCGAAAGATGCGCAGAAGATCACTCAGATGTGATAACCTTCTTCCGGGACATGCGGCTTCGGATCCTCCCTTCCAAGACGCTCCCCAGATCCAGCCCCTCCATCTCTGAGGGCCACTCAGGTGGATGGCGCGAAAGACGATGATGGTTCAAATGATGCCAATGACGCCGGACAATGTTGACGCCCAGAGTTCAGCTAATTTTTATCTAGCTTTTTTTTTTTCGCTTCTGGATTTTTTTACATTATTCTTTTTTTCCATTATGGATATTTTTTATATTTATTGTAATTTGTATATATTTTATTGTCATAATTGGCTATTTTATTTAATCATTTTATTATTTTCTTATTTAATATCAATTTAATTGATAATTACGTAATTATATAAATAAATAAATAATAAATTACCGATCACTTCATAATTAAAAAGGGCAAAAAAAAAAAAGCTACCGACGGGTAAAACCGTCGTAATACAAAATATTTTCAAAATCAATTGTTTTCCATAAATCAATATATTGTAAGTAAACCGTCGGTAATATACTAAGAAAATTATTTTATTTATTTAAATAACTATCGGTAAAATTAAATAAACTCGTCAGTATAAATATGATTCTGACGCCCATGGTGATGCCTTTTATATAATTGTACCGACATCTAAATATTTTATTACCCGTCGATACACATGTAAAAAATAACCAACAGGTTTATTATACCGTTTGTAATATTCATCGAGTCTGGAAGGGAATGCCACGTATTCGTCGTAAAGGCGATTTCCAGCGCTTCTTATAGTGATAAATTTGATTGAAAATTGCCATGTATTATAGGGACATAGTTAAAAAAATTTAAATTATAGAAACCAAATTAAAAATTGAGTGAATCTATAAGGATCTACAGAATAATTAAACTTTTTTCACAATTGCAAAAATCAAAACCTTTATACTACACGATGGTCCAAAATTTTTGAAGTAGAATAATACAAGTTGCGTTTTCTTTAATTGTTTTACATTTTTGTTGCACCAAATTAGTATGAAATAATGTAAACCCTTGAATTTTAACATCATCGAACAAAACCACATAATAAAAAAAGATGTAATCAAATGAAAAGCGCATTTTTTTAATTGGATATCAATTTAATTTCATAGACTTAGTCTAAATTTTTTTACGTTAACATCCCATCATATATGGATAAATAAACAAAAACTTTTGATCGAAGCACTCAACACTTTAAAAGTCATGCAATTACAAGAATGTACTGAGTGTACATCAAAATAAATCTCTCTCTCTCTCTCTTGTTTCGGTCAACAATAACTATATATATTTTTGGTAAAAAATATAGTTGTATATTATGAAACCAACGGTTGGGCCAAAACCTTGAAGCCTAATGTAAAGATTAGATTGAACCCGGGTTGATGTACAAAAGAAATATGACCCACGACAAAAGAAGAAGAAGAAGGAAGAAATATGACATGAAAAATACAAAAGAACCACCAGCAGTTTAGTTGCCTTTTGTGTTGTTTTCTTTGTTTGCCTAGTTTCTTGATTGTGATGCTAGTTCTTTTAGGGAGTCATCTTTGTAATGTTTTTGCTAGTTCTTTCTTAATCCTCTCTTTGCTTTGTGCCTAGACTGCTGTGACGATTGGGTGACAATACGTAGGAAGCTTGTTTGTCTTGTTTTGAGAGATCCATGTTCTTTGCTTCCATGGGCTTGGAGTTGATTGAATGGGAAAAATGAAGGATTCATCATACGGAAAAAAAACTTAAAGAATTACTGCAGAGTAGGTTCACCTGTGTGAATTTTATAAAGCGAGACTAGATGCTTTTGTTGCTGCCATCAAAGATCATGAAGATGGTGATACCAGACACTATAAAGCTATGGAGGAACTTTCTTCTTGGCTAAGGATGTATTATTAGGCTAAATTGTTAATTGCTACTTATATCTAGCCATCTAATTCGCAAGTTGTTTTGTATCATGTCTATTTTTATCCCTTTTGTAATATTGGACTTGCTCGTTTTCTTACCAATGAAATTACCATTCACAAAAAAAAAAGAGGCTCATGACCAAAAGAGAGAGAGAGGCTCAAACTAATCCTATAAGTCTGAATCATTGAAGCAATTGACTCAAATTATGTCCGCTGAACAAATTTTAAGATGTTGAGGCCACTGCTTGAAATTACCATATAGCATGAATTGTTGACAACCTCTAATTAAAGAGAAAATTTTTATATGTTTCAAACAAGGGCAAAATAAACTAGCCTCTCATGAGGTTTACAAAATTTATCTTAATTATTCTTTATTTATCTTGGTGACATAAGCGTTCAGAATGTATTTTTGAATGTACAATATAGGAGATTGCGGTGTAATATAATAATTTTACAAATTTAGGAAAGATCGAATATAATAATTTCACAAATTTAAAAATCTCAAAAGTAAATTTTATAAGTAGGGAGATCGAGATAAATTTTACTAAACTTCATGATAGATAAATATAATTTGTCCTAATAAAAAGAGTAATTTCATACTATTTATAACTCAATACATCAACTATTGTATTAAAATTATAATAAAAGCACGGTGGAGATATTATAGTGCACAAAGATAATGACAATGGATGATGCTAACTTTTTTTTTCTTACTCTCAACTATTGTAGAATTTCTCCTATATCGATTAATTGCAGCACCACCAGGGAAACTGTAAATGGACAATGGAGCATTATATTAATTTAAAATTTCATTTACTTCCTTATTAACTTTAATGAAACAAGTTCCACATAACATATAGCACTAAGATTATCTTATCTAAGTTGCTCCATACATGCAATCAAGTGGCAACAACAATTGAACCTCTCAAAAAGTCTCTCCTCATATCATCATTTCTGACCAAAAGTCATACCCCCCACAACCTTATTGAAAGCGGGCCTGGAAGAGATATCTTCCCACCATGCCTTAACATGGGGAAGATCATTCATCATTGAGGCACAAGGGGTCTGCATGAAATAGTGTGTTTCAGATATATGGCTAAGGTCAGCAAGGCTATAAAAGTCCCCAGCAAGGTACTTGGTGTTGCTTAGCTTGGCCTCATACACATCAAGCACATCCTTCAGCTTGTCAACATTAGTGTCAATCACTGATTGGTTAGGCTCTTTGCCTTGGAAAGGGGCCACAAAGTACTCATAGATAATGGTTGACACTGCTGGTTCATAGTAGTGAGACTCTACTTCAGTCCATACCTTGACCAATGCAGCTTCTTTTGTGTCCTTGTGCCTGATCAGATCAGGTCCTGTTTCCTTGAATTTTTCAGCTACATATGCTGTAATGGCTCTGGACTCTGTTGTTGACAACCACATAAAAGACATCATTTAGGCATAAGAGATATTTTTTTTAAAAAAAAGAACACATTTTGCTGTTGTCATTTCTATCTTTAGATCTGAAAGAGCAAGGATAACATTAGAATAGGTTTGTTAATATTCTAACCTAGTTTGCTAGGATTTAAATGTAAATTGTGCTCTTATCATTAGTTTTAAGTTAATCTTACCTCTTTGTTATTCAATGAGTTATTCTTGTAATTGTTTTTTCTATATAATAAACTATCTAGCATAACTCATTCTAGAGTTCAATCTACCTTTCATCCCAAACCTCTTTATCAAGAAAATTCCTAGGGTGGAAACTTAGGCAAGCAATTTAATTTGATATTTTATAAATTATATGAACTATGTTAAAACTTGATGATAAATTATTAGGTACTTTTAGAGTTAAAAAAAAAAGTTATGCTTTATTTTATATACAACTTAATTAACATATCAGCAGTTATATTAGAAATTAAATATAGTGAAAGTGAAAAACAATAATATTATGTGATATACTCAGGTGTTGAAGTATGAATATATGCTCAACTATTATTCTATTCTATAAGCACTTAGATTAGAATTTCTCAAAGTATATTTTTCATTATTAAATATTAATATATACAACTTCCCATATATGTCAAAACTCAAAACTTTAAGTTCGCAACCAAAAAATTTCTCATCAAAAGGTGTAATATATATATATATATATATATATATATATATATATATATATAAGTGAGGGAAACAAATTATTGGACATGCATTTGGGTAGTTCCAGACTTGGCCATGCTTGATAAATATGAAAACCTTACATCATGAGTGTGTGTTTCATGAATAAAATGGGCATGCAAAATCAAAAAAAGTAAAATACTATGTGAAAAAGAAGAATGAAAGCATTAAGCATACCAAAGAGAGTGAGGTCACCATCTTCAAGTACTGGAACCAAACCAAAAGGCTGCGTGTATAAAGAAAAATAGTTGGTGGGGCTAAGAGTTGATGATAAAAAGAAAAAGAAAGAACTAATTATGATAAAAAATTCAATTGGAGATCTTATAACAAGAGAGTAACCATTGGAATTATGCTTACATTTTTTGAGAGAAAAGGAGGCTTCTTGTGCTCTCCTTCAAACACATTGACTGGAACAAGCTCAAAATCCACCTCTTTCTCATGGAGACAAATCATGGCACGGGTGGTGTTAGTGGACATAGCAAGACCATATAGCTTGAGAGCCATTTTATTATCAAACAAGAGATTAAGCGATGCTATTATTACTACGAGTTGTGAGAAGTGAGGAAAAAGAGACATATATCATATCATATATGAAAATGAAGGTCCTTTTTATGAAGAGCTATAGGAGGGTATAGTGTGGTCTTGGGCATCAACCCTTGTGATTTGACTGTGATGAGGTTTGAATTTGTCGTTTAGCTCTCATACCATGCCAAA
This sequence comes from Dalbergia oliveri, assembly GCA_030441495.1. Classification (NCBI taxonomy): domain Eukaryota; kingdom Viridiplantae; phylum Streptophyta; class Magnoliopsida; order Fabales; family Fabaceae; genus Dalbergia; species Dalbergia oliveri. The sequence continues at coordinate 23,232,290 of JAMLFY010000013.1, read as the reverse complement.
ATTTCACCTGTACCATTCGCATGAAATCAAGGTGAAAGCCATGAGTAATTTATTATTTGGACATGTTACTGATAGATGCGGTCCCAATATTTGTTTAATGACTCGAGAAGCATATGGGTAATCATTATCAAAATATGCCATGACTCTTGTAAGGAAGTTGAAATGCCAGGATCTTCTGAATTGATGTATACCAGTTTTCTAGTAATTATTGAGTTTTCCTAGAATGAAGACGAAGGATGAAATACATGATCATGTAAAAATTTCACATACAAATTTTTACATTGATTAAGATAAATACATAATATTTGAGAATAGATGAGCTATCTTTTTTAATCAATCGTAAAAATTTATAAATAATCAAATCACACCAACTTTTCACATGAAAAATTTCATTTTCCATAATATTTAGTTGTTTACATACTATACAATGGAATTATTTTATTCCAGAATGTAAAACATGAGAAAATGGGAACATGCTATTACGTCAGTGGATTTTTTTTTTAAACCCAATTATTCAGCTTCAGTCATGCATCGAAGAGGTAAAGTTAGTCGTATTTACCATTTTTATAAGGCATTGGAAAAATAAAACAAGGATTTTATAGCTGTAGATCGTATAAAATAAGAGATACACATGATTATTATACAGAATAATACAGAGAACCCAAAAAATAAGATTCCAACGGTATTTTTATTTTTTTAAAAAAATCACTGATGCGCTTCAGTCAAACACAATTTTCGGAGCATAGTTTCTGAGGAAAACTATACGTAAGCATTATCAAGAGATTTCACCCTCCTTCAGGGAATAATATTTTCTTTGGTCAGTTTAGTGTTGGAGTAAGAGGGCAAAAACAAAAGAAAAACAAAATCACAAATTACGTGTAAAAGTAAAATTACATGAAGTTTAATCTTTGAAAATTTTACCTCAATTTTCGCCTCTAAACTATGGCAATAGTAATTTATGCGATAACGTACTTTTTTCAGAAAAAATGCGATGTAAGCTAATGGTCCACATTCCACAATGTCCGAATGTTTACGTTACTCAACCTCCATCAAGTAAGTCTCATGCATATGCCATATTCCAAAGATACAGTGATACCACAGCTCGAATAGAGATAGAACAGAGAAATGTTCTGTAAAATACTAACAATTGCTATTAAAAATAATCACCTATTATATAATTACAGTAGAATAATAATGGCAGTAATTATGTCCATCCTGAATAAATAATGATCAAGCATGTGGCTCAATTGACACTAATCTTTGTCCCTAAAACTTGGTTATGATAATGATGTGGAAGGTTTAGTCCTCCACTACGCCACCCTTCCCCCTCCTTTACCAATGTTTACACCTATATAATAAAGAAAACAAGAAAAATGGATAGTTTGCTATATGTTTCCGCATATTTCTATAAGAAGGTCTATCTATTTACTTTTTGAGTAGAATAACCCTAACTAAAGGATGAAACACCAGCATCACGAGTCTGTTTCTGGTTTTAGAAAGTTATGATATTCCAGTTGAGTCATCTCTCCACCATTCACTGGGTCAAACTGACATCGATAGAAACTGCACAGAACAATCAACTGCACATCATTAACATCAATGTGACATAAAATATATATCCACTAAATCGGAAGCATTAATTTCAAATATAAAGAATATAAGAAAAACGTGTATGGTGTCATTTTTTCCTCAAATCTTACCTTCCATCCATGCCAAGGATTATGACTGTATTCTTTTGGTGACCAAATGCAACAGTGAAATGAGACCCCTCCTTTAAGCGAAACTGAGCAAGTGACCACTCTGAACTGAAATACTTAGGCAAGACTCCTGCAACTGTGAAATAAAAACAGGATTAATAAGGGAAATTGGGAATATATATATATATATATATATATATATATATATATATAGAGAGAGAGAGAGAGAGAGAGAGAGAGAGAGAGAATTACACTGATCTCCCTTAAGATTTGGTGAACTTCACTCGGCTTCCCTCTATTGTCTAGGTGACACTCTCTTCCCTGGATGCACTGTTCATTGTGCGATAAAGGGGTGGTGGTGTAATGATTTCATAAACTCAGGGTCCGAGCAAATTTCAAAAATAGAGGAGAGACAAAGTGAATTTGACCAAATCTCAGGGAAGAAGTTAGTGTTATTTGTCACATTGAGTGATAGACACATAAATAGATTAGCCAAAATTATAAAGCATTCCATATATAGTCAACATCCAGTCTAGAACAATCAAACCAAAAAAAAAAAAAGGAGGAGAAACTCAAACATGCTGGGAAACACAAAATAATAAGCTATTTAAGGTGTCTGTCAGACTAATAGCATCAAGTTACATGCAAAATAGTTAATATGTGACCATGTGTAATGCAGCCAAGCAAAAAAAACCCAAAAAACAATCATTTTCATGAAAAACAATCTGTTATCAGGCTTAGAGTGATGTGTGGGATAGGGATAGAACAGAAATTCAGCTAAGTCATGACTAAGTCAACTGTTGGGAGACTTTTTAACACTCAAAATGATGTCTCAAGCACAGCTTGAATGGAAGAGTTATATCTTAGACACTGAACAGAGTTTTATATCATAACTTCAGAAGCTGAGCTGGCTTCATATTTTACAACATCGCACACCACTTAAAAACTAAAATCTTCAGTTAATAATCAATTACTCATTTTCTTGTGAAACTTAAATTCCTTAGTGAAAGTCACTAAGGACTGAAAGGTAAGTTTAGCGTGTCTAGCCTTCCATTGGATATCTCTAGAACTACCTCTTGAAGCCAAAAGCCATTTTCGAAGAAAAAGGCCTGAGTTTTGTTTGGGTGACTTCAGAAACTGTTGCTGCACAGAATCTAAACTTCCAACTCCACTAAATCACTTTTCCTCCTAAAATGGAGAAATAGCAGAGAGTTGCTTATCCACTGCAAATCTTACTTTGAATTTTTGAGCATGAAATTAGCTTCCACACAACAATCAAAATTTTCATCTTACCATCTATTATCAATGCTCCATTTGAATTTTTAAACCTTTTTGGCTAATTTGACTTAGAAAAGAAGATTTAACAACCAATGCCTCCATAAAATCAATTTCCCTCACAGTACTTTGCACATAGAATGAACACGAATAAAACCTATTCTCTTCTAAATCTTAAAGCTCAAATAAATCACAGATACAGAGTTAAGTCAATGTCATTAATTTCACATTCTGAAGTTTTATCATCTATTGCAATAAAATTTAACAGTTCTACGGCAGCATCTTAGTTATCATTAAGATTACATGTTCATACATAAACAGCAAATGAAAATACAAACTCGTATTGGAAGAAATTAAAGTGGAATAAATTTCACCTTTAAATCTGATGAATGACAGAGAGGAGCTAGATGTACTGGCAGTGTCAGAGTTGGACAAGCTTTGGACTTTTCATGCTCCATAACACCAGAATTAACCTTAAGGCCGAAAACATGGACAGTACCCTTGTCACTAGAGCACGCTAACCACTGAGCAGTAGAGGAGAATGCCAAACTGTAGATCTCTGCTGTATTTGCACCCCTTCTAAGCTAAATTTGATTCCAATAAATTTATACATCAGGAGAAAAAAATTGTTTTAAGTAAACATGTTAAATTCAATTTTCAAAAGGCAGAAACAAAATATGGTAATAGAGAATATAAACACAAGAATTTTTAATACATCTGTAAATCATTAAAAAAAACAGTTATTTAAAAAATGAGTATATGCCTACAAGGTAGAGTCTTGGTGCAATAGTAAAATTGTTGCACTGTGACCTAGAGTTTACGGATTCAAATTCTAAAAAAAACTCTTCACTTATGGCGGTAAAGTTTGCGTATATATACCTCCCCAAACCTCACTAACTAGAAGTTTTGTACACTGGACTGCCACTTATGACTACTATATGCCTAATTAAGCTTTTTTTTCTTACGGAAAAAATGGTAAAAAAAATCTTTCAGAGATTTGACATCAATCCCATTTTCTGATGTGCATGGTACGCCAACGGAAAATATTCATATAACTTCAGCGTACATCCAGTTTGCTATATGCATGAAAAAATATTAGCTGAATGGATGAATCTGTATCAGTCCAAACTAAGAAACTCATCACTGATATTGCATTTGGATTTCCATATGAAAGTAAGAAGAATTCTACACAGTAAATCACCCGACTAGACTCAATGCCAGCACCTCGCCTAATTCATCACGCTTGTAATCTTCCATTCAATTAGCGTCAGCACCATCTCCACTATCCTAACATCATTTCCAACCAATAACAACAACAATTAAACCTTACCTCACTAGGTTTTTGCTTACTAACTTAACCCAATATTCATGTCAATGAAGATTCAATAAAATTTTACGTTGGCTATCAAATGCACAACATAACCCTCCTATATGAAGATTTGCAATAAAATACAACATACCCAAAGTTCACTCCTCTGCAGACATTATGAACCTAAGCCTACTTAGTATTTGACCTTTTAGTTTATTTACTTAGTCAAGTCACTAGTCTTGAACCAACAGCATAATGCACTTTCACAGTCACATTCACAACGAAACATCAAAGTTTTCGAATTCAATCGCAATTCACAACATCACAACAACCAAACACAAATACAAACAACCAAATTTCAGGAACCAGAAACCCCCACATACCTCCTGAAGCAGAGAACCATCGGCAGCATCGAAAACCCGAATCAGCGTGCCCTTGGCACTGGCTGTTGCGAGGAACTTCCCATCCAGTGTGAGTGCCAAACTCACCATGCTTGACTCGTGTGCGACAAAGCATGTCCTCTTCTGCAAGTAGTGTTCCACCCTCACCTGGCCCCTGCGCAATCCTGGGCATGCCATCACCACCGAATCGGCAACCTGCGACACTGCACAGAGCCCCTTAGGGTTCGCAATGGTCTCAACCTGATGAAGGAGGTTGAAGTCCGCAAAGTTGTACATGAACACCTGTATTAGAAGTCATGATTCAAAATTCCCAATCATTCTTTTAATCTGCATCAATGACTATTATTTACATTAACTTATGTAGCTATAAAATTTAAACACACAGAAATTCTCAGATGCTCCTTATCCTCTTTGTTATGTAAAATTCACCACTTGATATATTAGTGTGTTTTTTTCCATTGTGAACGCAAGTATCCAACCTCCAGAAGATGTGACTAATCCCCAGAGCATAAGCTCAAAGATGTAGGTTTTGCCTCTTATCACAAGACCCTTTCTCTACACACCAAGTAAGAATCGAATCCTTGACATGATGTCTAAAGAGCCCAGCTAGCTAGGTCTCGTGATTACTTGCATTCTAGTTTTATGGGTAAATTCTTAGCCATTGCTCAAGCCTGACGGTTATAACTAAGCAAACAATAACTAACTAACTGTAACAACCTTCATCTCCAGCGCGACGAAGATCCGGTCGTGGCGGAGCTGGACGCCGCGGACGGCGGCGCGGAACGAGACCTCGCAGAAGCACCGCCCCCAGTGATCGTCCCAGATCATGACCTTGTTCGGCGGGAACTGAGGGCGGGAAGCGCCACCGCCGACGAGCGCGATGACGTTGGATTGGAAGAGCACCTCCGCCATGCCGATCCCTCCGCCGGCGAATTCGCGCCGGAATAGCTCCCGGAACGGGTCGCAGGCCAGGACGCGGAACCCGGAGTCAGTTGCGGCGGCGAAGCAGGCGCGGTCCTGGTTGAACGAGACGCGGTTGAGTGTCGCCGGCGACGGCGACGAGTGATTTTCCTCCGGCGAGGGGGTTTGAGTGTGGGAGGGCATTGTTGTGGTGGAATCGAGGAAGGAAGGGTTTAGGGTGGAATTAGTGTTAGGTTTTGGAACGGAAGGGAAATAGGGATTGAAGAGAGAGCGCGCATTTTACAGAGTGTGAGTGAGTGAGTAAGAGCTGAAGAAGTAACTGAAAAAGTGTGGCAGTTTTTTCTGTTGCAGGGTCGTACTTGTGGGCCCCTGTGTGGCACTTGGTCGTGTTTCGGCGTGAATTCGAAGCAAAGCCGAGGACTTGTTCGTCTTTTTAAGGGTAGTGTAACAAAAAGTATGAAGATAATAAGGGGATAAATTTGATATGGAAATCATATTTTATCTTTGAAATCGTCAAAAAATAAGAAATGATGATATATATATATATATATATATATATTGGGATTTGGTTGTTTTTAACATTGAAATCTTATCAAATTTGATAAGAAAAGATGCAGTAGTGATTGATTTGATTTTAAACCTAAAATTTAAGGATTGAATTTAAATACATTAACAATGTAAAAGCTTTTTAATTACTTAAACTCACTAAGAAAAACATCTTTCCATGTTTCAACTTGTTACCAAAAACCAAACATGAAAACAAATTTGATATCAATTAAGATATCAACTATTTTGAGACCAATTAAGATGCACATCCAATTCAATACCAACTATTAAATATGAAAACAAATTAAAAATTGGAGAAAATATACTAGATATCAGACCAATTAAGAAGCACATTCAAATCGATAACTACCATTTTAGATCAGTTTTTCTTTAATAGAAAAAATATATTTTTTTAAAAAGTACTTCTATGAAATTATTAGGACATTTGGATTGACTTATTCGAAAAAATACTTATAATTAAATAAACAATTATACTATTTTTTTAAGTTGGTGATACCCAGCTTTTAATAAATTTATCTTACAAAACTATCTCTTATTATTATTTTTAATTACAACTGCCACTATCATTTGTCGTTCACTGCTACCATACGTAGTCACTTTGCTCTATGACTCTGTTCTCTGTGTTTTACTGTTATTTTCAAGGTACACTCACTTTCAATTATGTACAAATGTCAATATTTTGTTTAATTATTTGTTTGAGCAATTGCTGAACAACATTCTGAAAATGGAAATTAGTTATTTTTTTCTTAGTCTACACTTGATGTTTTTCATGCAAAGTTCATGTAGCATGCAGTTTATGTGTAGTTTTTGTGGTTTATATGAAATCCATGTATTTAAATCATGCTTGAGAGCACTTTGACAGCTTGTAATTGAATAACACCACTTCACAACACGACTCAATCTCATCAGTACTTTTACTATTATTGATTTTTTATTCTTGCCGTTTCATATAACTTGGTAAAAAAAAAAGTGGTTTTATTGTTTTTATACAAACAAATTTATAAGTAGCTTCTTCTAGAAAAAAAAAAAAAGAAAAAGAAACTTTACTAAAAGGATTTAAATAAAAAAGCGTTTTCTTTAGCCAATCCAAACCCAAAATGTTTGTTTATTATCAAGACAAAGCCCTCTCCTCCTCCTAATACTCACCGAATATGAAAAGGGAAAATGCGACTGTCAAGAAATTTTTTGTATCTTGCATCTGTCTAACCAATAGAAAAAGGAAAATGCTAGGTGGGTCCCACAAGTATATTAATCCAACCATCCCTATGTATTCGATACAAAATTATGATTATTTTATTTTGATTGTGTAGCATTACATACCGAAAAAAAATCTCAGTATAATTATTAATGCATGAGCTACTTAATAGCACTCTACCAAAAGTAAAACAAAAAGTTGCTTAATAGTATAATATTATGAGTTTTGCTAATTAAAGAGACACTGAGTTTTGTGATCCTCACGTGGACTGCATACTCATTGCTTTCTCAACAAATACCCAACAAATATAATAGACTGAAAATTCCATTTCATAGTGTTTAAAGTGTTTCATACACCAATATAGCACCCAATATAATATGTGCACAATATGAGACCCAACGAATGGTCTAAGATCAACCATTTTAACCAAACCAAAAGTATGCAGCATTTCCAAAAATATCAGCAACCTAAACCCCTATGCAGCATTTCCAAAAAAGCAGCAACCTAAACCCAAAAACACTATGCAGAATTTCTCACTGCAATTGCCCTGCCTATATTATGCTGCAGTCCTTCAAAATAGCTGTGCATCGCATTTCACTTCGTTTGCAGTAGACCCTAAGGTCCCTCTAGCACTCAGTTTCCTTCCGCATCTTGAGTCCTACTAGCTGGAGCCATGGGTTCAGTCCATCATTTCCACTTTGGTTCTCCTGCGCTTGCAACATTTTCTTCAGCTTTTCAGCAACCAACCAAGGGTTATGACAGCAGTCATCTTAGTATCATGACAGCAGCAAAAATCCATAACCACATCACAGAGCACTAAAGACAAAGGCAGCAAACACAGAAAAAACCAGCAGCAAACACAAAAATAGGCAGCAGAAGAACACATGACATCGGCAAATAGCCATAAAACAGCAGCAAACACAGGCAAAAAATAAAAAATAAAAACCAGTAATCAGTAGTCATTAAATGACAACTAGCATTTCCTTGTGTTTTGGATTGCCGCAATCAGCATATGACAGCAAAACTAAAAATAACCCACGCTCACAACAATAACAATAACATCTTGTAGCTCTACAAACAAAATTCTACACGGAGAAAATTAGAGTGGTGCTGATTCTAAACAAGTAAACCTGTGCATAAACTCAATAGCCAAATAAGAGAAAAAATAAGCTGTAGCTGTAATATTGATGTATTAAATTACTAGAACATAATGTCTAGATACCAAGTATACATTAAGCAGCCTAAATTAAAAAAATAAAAGGAAAAGAAAAGTGACAGCCATTGTCAATAAATATATCCAAAATTCTAGTTCAAAATTTGAAGGAGAAAAATATCTGCTCTGAAGTTTCTCATCCAATGCATGAATGTCAGAAACCTTTCATACAATGCCAGAGTTAAACACATGTAGATCCAGCAAGGTATTGAATGACCCTTCTCAATTTCCTCCTCCTTTACTCGATGAAGAATAAGGGTCTCAATAATTAAGTCTTCCCAGTCAACATCATTAATTACCATTCCTCTTCTCTTCTTGCTTTTTCTCTCAGGATGAACCTTGAGACTAGCAGTATCAACCTGATCCGCACCCGACGGGTGCATAATTCTTTTTATCCGCAACTTGGCAGCATTAATCCTCTCCTGCCTCATTTGACATTTCACTTGACCGGCAACAAAAGAGGGTGGCATGGTATCTACTCCAACATCCTTCTCTAGTAAATGTTTGAGTAGAAGCTTCTTGCTTAGTGCTGATTTTCCATCCCACCACTCCCTACAATCCTGAAGATCAAGATCTAACCTTCTACTTTTCTGAGCATTTCCACTCCTCCTAGAGTCCTTAGCACAATGAATCTCATCTAAAAACTTCCCATACACCATTTTCAAACATTCGGGCGAAATCTGCATACTGTCCACATCCTCAGTGCCCGGTCTCTCAGCATCCCTTTGCATTGAAAAATACCGAGAATCCTTTTGGAAGTTATGCCATCAGTCCCATATGCATCGTATTGGACATCCTGTCTTAAGCATTCACTAACCACATCTTCCAAATCCAACACAGGCTGACCAAGACTCCTCCTCTTCTCACCGGGTCTTGCCATAGACTTCTTCTCCAAATACTGAATCACAAACGGCGCATTCCTAACAATGTTCTTAGTAGTGATGTCCTTCCCCCAAGGCAACACTTTCGCGGCTTTCACAAGCGTCTCAAGGAGCTCCTTGTACCTAGCTCTACAAGTGGAAACCATGGCATGAACCTCCTTAGCCAATTCATCAATCCCAACCTCAACCTGGTTCAATTCAGCCACAAAAACCAAAACCGCGACCACCAAGGGAAGCGGCCTCCTCCCAGTACTCAAGAACCACTTCACCGAGCACTGTATCAAAAACACCCCCTGCTTCCGCATTGTGTCCAATTTACTCCTATCAACATCACCAAAACAATGAGAATTCTTCAGCGTCCTCTCCAACGAATGCACAATATCAAATTCAGGGAAATCAGGCCTCAGATCCATAAAATCAACAACACGCAGAATCATCCTTCCAAGCTCATACACATCGCATCCAACCACATAGGCCACTTCGGCCATGGGAAGAGGGCGATCTTCCCTTCGCATAACAACATACGCACACGCGCCAACCAACACGCGGAACCAATCCCCTTGCCCGAACTCACCCTCCGTGACACCAGACACCATGGTTTGAATCTCGATGATCTTGGACGCTAACCCTAATTTAGAAGCTAATTCTTCGATTAAGCTATGCGCGCTGAACAGTTTCCTCTCTTTGTAAGTGTAGACGCTACCTGAGCCCGATGTTCCGACGTGGACGAAGGTCCCCTGAGGGCCGTTGATTCCGCCGATTTGGGCGTCGAATTGGTCGAATTGTTGGATGACGCCGCAGGAGGAGCAGACCAAGCCGCCGGAGTCATCGTCGCGGATGAAGGATGTTTTGCTGCAGCTGATGCAGGTACGAGGTCCCGACATGAATGCGTAAATTAAGAATGACAGTGAAGAGTTGAAGCGTGATGATCTGAGTGACGAGAAATCCAAAAGAAAGAAACATTTATGACAATAATCAGCTTCTATTTTTTTTTTAAAAAAAGACGCTAATTTGAAAAAAAAACATCTATTATGAAAAGAACGTCCAAACAAGCTTTAAAAAAGAAGAAGAAGAAGAAGAAGATTATATAGGGTGCTTTACCGGTGAGAACACAGATTGAACGCTAGAGCTAGGTGCAGGAGAGGTTCGAGAGAGGTGCCTAGTGTTCGATCAGTAATGAAAGACCAAAGGGAAATCCACGTTCACCGTTCACTCCTAATAACATTACTGTGAAAGAATTGAAGTCGACGGTCTTTGGGATTGGCGGAGGAGGAATTGAGGGAAGGGTGTTGCAGAGAGACTGGGCATTAGGGAGGGTAGAAAGCGAAGGATTGTTGCATTTTCAGGTCATCGAGTGCCTATCCTCAAAGTCATATATTTATTTTTGCTCCATTTGATTAAACAGTTTGTTATTTTTTTAAAATTTATTTTTAGTATTTTTTTAAAAGTTAAAATATTTAATTTTTTAAAAGAAGCATCATGTCTGTATATTTTCATATATTATTAAATAATGAGATTCAAATTAAGTTTGGTCAATACCTTATTTAATAATAGATCAAAATAAGATAAATCTAATAATTTTAAGATGTGTTTGTTTTGGATTAAAAAAATATTACAAAGCTTAAATTTTATATATAATTAAAAAATAAAAATTATTTTTTTGGAAACTATTTTTTTAGGTTCTACAAAAATAAAAAATATTTTTTTGAAATTTTAATTATTTTTAAAAATTATCTAAATATATGAAAAGTGATTTTTGAGGTGAAAAAAGTGATTTTCACCCACTCAAAAAAATTGTGTCCAAACACCCTCTTAATTAAATTTTATCAGATTGAATAGATTTTAAAATAAGAATATAAATTTAAATTAATCCTTTTTGTGTTGATATTTTTTTAATAAGTTCTTGGTTTTATCCAGTATTAATTGGATTTTAACACCTTTAATTTTCTTTGTAAGATAGTTATATAAATTTAATTTTTGTCTGGCCAATAGGATTTGGGGAAAATACAAAATCATGATGAGTAAGTTTGTATCATAATAACTGTTTTGTATGATTTCTTATTTTTTTAAAAATATAATAAATAGTAACATAAATTTATTTTACGCCGGAAAAACATAGAAATTAATCTTTAGTTTTAATGTTTTATTATTAGTTAGTTGAAAGATAGTAAAAGATTCTATAATCAAATTGTGAGGCATTAGTTGTTGAGTTTTTATTCTTTTTCTTGTCGAGTTGTTGAGTTTTGGTCATAAGTTTGTTCAAGCTTTATAAGTTGTTGAGCTTGATTAAAGAGCCCGCATTGCTACGAGGTCTGATGGGCTAACTTTGGATAAGGAATGGAGATCAAACGATAGTATTGGGCTCATTACGACCCACGTAACATTAAAAGCACGAGATTATTGGGCTCATATGGCCAACGTAACATCACGGAGGGAACAAAATTAACAAAACGCTTGTAACCAAAAAAATAAAATAATAACAAACGCCGTTGCCGGGATCGAACCCGGGTCACCCGCGTGACAGGCGGGAATACTCACCACTATACTACAACGACTTGATGCTTCTTGCTATTTTATTAACAATTTTCTTCGTTTGTTGCTTGGAGGCAAATGCTCACTGTTCCCAAAGTTGGTGCATGGTACCAACTGACCTTTTATCTTCGGTCTATCGTAAAAGAGATTTAATCATAAAACATGTTCGTCATGCTTGCTTATATAAATAAATAAGAAGTATACATATAATCATCATGAATTAGGAGAAGAGAATAAAAAAGGTTCAATTATTCCGAAGCTCATTATATTTTTACTAAATTTTTAATTAAATTGTATAGTTTAAAAATTTATAATTAAGTTGAACTTACCAAAATTTTCCATCAAATTCTTATATTATATGAAAATTTTTAATTGAGTCTATAAGCTATAGCTTAAATATTTGTGATCAAGTTTCTATTGTTTTGTATAATATAAGGACTTAATTGAAAATTTTTATGCAATATAAATATTTGATTGAAAACTTTTGTACAATATAGGAACTCAATTATGAATTTTTTAACTAAAGGAATTTAATTAAAAATTTTGGTACCATATAGGAACTTGATTATAAACTTTTAAACTATAGAAACCTAATTAAAATTTGGGTTAAATGTATTTGACTCCCCTAAACTTTAGGTCATGTGTTGTGTTAGGCTTAACTTTTCAAATATATCGAATACTTGAAATTTTTAACAGGACAATAAACCTCACTTTCCAAAGTGCAAAACTTTATGTCATAGCAGGTGTCAGTTGAACAAATAAAAAATAGAGGATCAAATGCATATAAGAATCACAAATAAAATATCGGGTTGTACAAATTAGAAAAATCAGGGGATTAAGTGCACATAAATTATACTTTCACCATTTGCTAAAATTATGTTGAGGGAGTGTTTTGCACTATTTAAAAAATTCAGGTGTCACGATAAACGTTTTAAAAAGTTAGAGTCTAAACTATACATAATCTAAAGTTTAGAGGAGAAATGTATTTTACCCTTAAAATTATGATTAAACTATAGAGATTTTTAGAGCAATGAAATCTAAAAATATAAAAGATTAAACACATATTTCTTGCATAGCAGCCAAAACTTTTGCCTTTCTTTTTATCTTCCTAGATCAAAAAGTTCAAAGATTCTTATAAGCGTTTGTTTCGAGGTTTGAAATTATGTTTTCAAGAATTACATTCCTGGAAATAATATTTCAAAATATTATTCTTAGGTATATTTTAAAAATTATTTATTTAGTATTAAATATTTCTGGATTATTTGTTAAGATTCCAAAGAAATTTAAAATGTGTTTGTTTTATAATCTATATTCTTGAGAATATATATTATAATTTTTAAAATACCCTTAGGTCAAATAATTGTGAGGAAAAAGTCAAATAATTAAGAGATGATTTAGTAATTGTGCTTAATAATTATGATTATTAAGTCATGAGAATATTTTTTACCCACCCTTAAACTTGGGAATAAGATTTCACTAAATTATAAAAAATTTTTTTTCCATCAAATAATTAACACCCAAGAAAATTTTTATAAAACTTATAATAAATACAAGAACATATCATTTTCAACTATCTATTTTTAAAAATAATTAAATGTACCACAAAACAAATGCCCCTTTAACTCTTTCACAAAAGACTGTGTCTAACGGATCTTCCACTCAAGTTACCTGATGTAGTTATATTCCACCAAAACACATACATTTGGCACGTAATACTATATTTGTTTAACTTAATTTATTGTAAACAATTTCCTGCGCATAAGAATACTCTTGCAACTCCCCCACTTGTTGCGACTAAACTGAGAGCACTGTGAAGCATGGGAAAAAATGACACAACACTATTTATGTTTGAATAAAATAAATATCACACTTACCAAAAAAAAATTATAAAATACAATTATTTGTACATCTAAAACATTTTTTCCTAATATTATAGATTTAATTTTGAAACACTTTAAAAATAGCATATAACATATTTTTATACAATTATTAAATCACATATTATCATGTCATTAAATGTGTTTGACTCTTTTATTAACTACTTTAGAAATCATATAAAATACAATGCTGAAAAAAAATAATTGACCATAAAGAACATTTTTATACTGACAATATATCTATGAGGAGGGTTCATTGACATTGGTGTAAACTTGATATATTATATGATATAGTTTTTGTCAATTTAATCATTGAATATAATTATAACTACGTATCATGTTTTTTATGCCAAATTTTTTTAAAAAATGGACATCTATAAGAATGAGACCAAATAGTTCTTATATATTATATAAATTTTAAAATTATTTATTACATTGATTTAGAAATATATAAAAACTTAGCCTTTATTTTTTCATTTTTGTTGAATAAAAAAATGAGATATATAAAAACTGCATTAAATGATTTTGAATTAATGTGAAATTTTATAAACATAATCTACAATGTATACATTATTCAATCCAATGATGGATTTTATAAAAACTGAAAAATTCAGTTTTTTATTTTTTTTCATTATTTCATTCACAGTATTCTTAAAAAAGGTATACATAAGAAAACAAAAATCAAATAAGTCCTAAAAGCATAGTTTCTAAACTTTGACTATGATTCAACTCGCTTACACTAGGATCATTAGTTTAATCGGTTAAATTGGATTTAATTAAATAAATATATAAAAATATATTAAGTATGTAATATATATAATTATTGTCACAATCCATAATAACAAGCTAGTTGATCTAGTGGTTATGTGCGCTGCCTCTTTCCCTTGCAAACTTAGTTTGATCCATAAGGAATATGATATATTAGGTATATGATATATATAATTATTGGCACATAATATATTAACATTAAAGGCCTGGCATTGCACACACCATATTCTTATTGGGATAAGGTTCAAACCCTTATATGAATATTTTAATTTATTCATCTTAATTTTGACCTGTTGACCAGGTTGAATATAAACCGCCAAATGATGAATTGGACTGATGAATGGTTTGGTTTTTAATACTATGCCTAAAAGTTCTAATTTTCAATAAAAGAAAAAAGTGATCATTTTTATTCTTTAACCAATATCCTTAATCACTAGTTAAAAAAATTATTATAATCATGAAACCCTCGCCCCTCAATTTTTTAACCAAAATCAAAGATCGAATAAGCTATTAAAATTGGTCTAATAATGAAATGTTTGGGTAGTGTACATGGGATTTTAGATCCAAATCTCATTATGGATAATATAATTCTAAAGTACAAAAAAAACACAAAGATGAAACTTTCGTCGGGCGTTTCATGAGAAAAATCCATTCACAAAATTCCATTTTGACATGTAAATGTGATTAAGGGGACAAATCTCTAATTCTCGAAGTTTATATGTGACTAAAACCTTTCCATGCCAAACAAAATCAGACGCGGATAATTTGTCCCTAGCTGGAATTATTTGTCATACTTAATTACTTAAGCACAAGCTTAAGCAAACGCAAACGCAAGAAACCAGAAAGGCATAGCAATATACGCAGGATGTGCAAACAATATTGCATTTTTTTGACATAATCAGAAAGTTGGAAAGCTACCTGCTAATAAACTTCAAAATAATTACCCAACAATTGGTTTGAAAAAGCACAATTATTGCCCGAAAAAATCACAAACAAAAGGAATATTATTATTCACTCTGATAGTGAGGTGCCGCATGCCTTAGTCGGCGCATATGACCCGGCAATATCCCAGCCAGGTTTTTGGAGACTGTCCAAAAGGATGCAGGCAGGATAACAAGGAAGCAAAAATAAAAGTGAGAAATTTTTACATCTTTCGAAGCAATACTTCACGAGTCTGTACAATTACCCATTTTAAATTTTTTTTATATAAATTTTAAATGGGGCTTTTCTAGTGTCACCATAAAATTTAAGGATATATAAGTATTTTTCAGTTATTTGTAGTTAAGGACGAACCACGTGTTTTATTAATTTAAGCTTTTGAAATCTATCAAATCGAAGATCAAATCACAATTGTTAATTACCTAAGGGTATAGGTACCTCATGAATACCAAAGAAAAACCCTTTTATATCTCACAAATTTAAATAAATGATTATACATATTCCTAAAACATACATTAAATATACTCAGGAGTATACGAATTTAACTCTCATATCCACATACTTTCTCCGTTTCACTCAATCTATTAATTTTTTGAAAATTTTTTGTTTCAAAATATCTGTCCATTTGTAATACTAAGACAACTTTAATTATTTTTTACTAATACTACCTTTAGCATAATTAATTGTATTAATTATATTAATGAGAATATGTTTATTTTAATAAAAATAATCTTTGTTGACTTACACAACTTTATACTATTAGTAAGATTTATTTATTGTTTTTTTTAATATATGTGATTTTTTGTTTTTGCATAAATAGAGTGAAATGAAGAGAGTAATTTATTTGAGAGAAAATACTCATAAGGGAGGGAAGGAGAAGGGTCTAAGCTCATTAAATAGGTGTGTGGAACGTTTTGGAGCTTGTTCATATTGCCAAATCACCATGTCTTCGGAAGAAGCAGTGGTTGTGGGTGTGGACATCAGCAATGGAAACATTGAAAACACAGAGAGCAGCCATGAGCAAGTTTTTGACCAACCTGCAGGCCTCACAGGGAAGAAGCTATCATGGCAAAAGTTGGGAAGATATGATTCTTTGGACATGGAATCCCGCAGCTTCCCTCCTTCTGCCCATGCCTCCAAAGTATGTACATATTTACTTTTTCTCTCATCACACCTACAATCCAACTTGGTATTTTCCTATTCCAACTTTCATGAAAATATCCAAGGAAAAAATTGCACTTTAACGCCATTGAACTATAGACTACGTGGGTTTTATTAGAAATTCAAAAAGATGCAAATCGATCCTTAATAAACTATTTTGGAGGTGGACTTTAACTCTTATACTAATTTTTTTTTGTCTATTTTCGTGAAAAATAAAGGCTACCCATAAATTTTAGATCATGTGAAATATGATGCCCAATGACGGACATAGAGAAGGCGACCAAGAGCCATGGTCCCCTCAAAACTTGTAAATACAAATGCACGTTTAATTTGCAATCAATTATCATCTTATCTCATTCATAGTTTCGAATATTTATATCTCGGCCTCTTTTGCGTAAAAGGCCATCGTATTTTACCTATTCACATATTTGTCTATCTCATTCGAGCAAATTGAAGACTTTGATATTATATATATATATATATATATATATATATATGGGGTAAATTTCACTCACATTCCTTGAAATTTATCGAAATTCAACTCATTTCCATTTTGTTGTCCAACCTATATTCACCTCTTCTGATAGCATTAACAATTAAATAATTTTACATAAGTTATCAAAAATATCCTTCATCTTGACTCCTCTTCTTTCGGTTAAGGATATGCACTCTAGTCCCACCATCCTTTAGAGTCATATCCTTGACTGAAGGAAGAGAAAGAAAAACTCTGAAGGGATGGAAAGGCAAGGGTTCTCATTAGATATGACTCGAAAGGATGATGATGATGGTGGGACTTTGGAGTGCATATCCTTGATTAAAGGAAGAGGAACAAAGATAGAGGATTTTTTGGTAATTCAATGCATTAGAGGAGGTGAGTGTAGGTCGGACAATGATTAAAATATGAGTTGAATTTTAATAAATCTCAAAATAAGTGAGTATAATTTACCTATATATATATATATATATGGAGACCTTTAGTTGGAGTCAAAAAGAAAAGGTGCAATTATACAGGTGTGGTAATTTATTTTTAATAATAAAGTATTTATATTTATTTATTTTATTTTATTAATTGTATTTATATTCAAGTTTTTTCGAGAAATAAAAACGTAATCTTACAGAGAAACACAGTCAAAAATAAATTAGAAACAAAAATTAATATATATTCAATCTTGTAAATGATTAAATTTAATGTTCTAATTATTTTATTTATTGATTTATTTTAAAATTACATAATCAAATTATTAAAAAATTTGTTTAATATTACTTTTTACTATTTAAATGAATGTCGGACTCAACTTATATATATATATATATATATATATATATATATATATATATATATTGCACTATAAATTTTTTTTTTTTGGTAATTAATAAGAAACATCCTTAAGGTTTGAAGAAAAAGTACCTCACCCTATTTTTATTCTAATATGATATACCACCCCAAATATGTAATGGATATGATACTAATAATTCTACTAACAAATTTTCTACTATTACAAAAAAGGTAAAATATAAATAGTGTTTATTAATTTTAAAAATAAAATATCCTTTAATGATATTTATATATTATTTTTACAAAATAAAATACATCTGGCTTATAATAATATAAACATTATATTTCATATATTGAATTTCATTTTTAAAATTTTACTAGATCAACAGAATAAATTAATAATAATAATAATAAATTTTAATAATTATTTTATAAGAATAAAAATTAAGTATTTTTCCAGTTCTTAATTTTAGATTATTGGTGTGCATAAAAAAAATTATGTGTTAATATCATACATAAAGATAAATCACATATAACATAACAATAAGAATATTGTGGTATTACTAATATATATATATATATATATATATATATATATCAATATTTTAAAATTAATAATTGAAAAATACATATTTTCTATGTTTACAAAAATAATTATTATAAATTATTAAAACCATTAATAATGGTTTTGAATTAAATGCATTTATAATGTAATTTTTGACATTTTTATTAATCAAATTCTCTTAGATGTATGGCTTTTGAAATAGTGGGGGAAGAATAAAGTTGTTATGTAAATGTGACAATATATAATTAGATAACTTGTAAAAACAATTATACTATTAGTGCAATAAAATTAAACTCATTAATTAAATCTATTATTATTAATAACAATAATTTATAGTAATTATTTTTGTAAAATATATATATATATATATATATATATATATATATATTCTCAGCTAGTAGTTTTAGAATATTAATATATATATTTTTATAGTAATTCTTCTTCCTATGTTATTTGTAATCTATGTTTATATACTATATTAACAAATAATTTTTATTTTATAAAAAATAATTATTACAATTTATTACTACTATTAATAATTTGTTCTCTTGATATGGTAAAATTTTAAAATTAACTTGAATATATAAATATATTAATATTTTATATTGTTATAACCAACATATATTTTACTTTGTAAAAATAATATATGTATGTAAGTTTTAATAAAATGGTATTTTATTAAAAATAATAAACATTATAAATATTAGTTATATTTTACTCTTTTTTAATAATAAAAAATTAGTTAATAGGGTCATTACTTGCATCTATCACATATTTGGGATGGAGTGTCATATTAGAACAAAAATGGGGTGTAATACTTTTTCTTCAAATCTCAAGGGTACTTTTTTTATTTATCTTTTTTTTTTGTTAGCACATATTATGATAGTTATTTGTTAATATAACTTTTATCATTCGACCTCTCCTTTATAATTTTGCTAATCTATCCCTGATGTTACCCTAAACTAATAAATAATGTACAACTCCTTATTCTAAACTTTTTAAACATGTAATATTTCTTGAAACAATAGATAAAAAATTAATAGGATGGTCAATTTGAATTGTTAGCAGATATCAAGGTCAATTTACACGTTTTCAAAATTTTGGGATAAAATGCATATGACTTATAGTTTAAAGGACTAAAGTTCTATTTTTCAAATAAATTATAAGAGATTAATTTTGAAGCATTATCGTTATAAAGACTTTTATAATTAGAATTTAATTTTGCATGAATTGTTAGTATAAAACTTTTTTACACGTATATTCAATCATTGACATATCAATAAAATTATTTTTTTGGCAAGTATATCAATAAAAGTGTTTAATTTAAACATCTACTATTTTAAAAGTTTTACAAATAAAACTTTTTTATATTATTTTTGTATCAAAGTTAATCTCTTATAATTGTAATTATACATTGTTATATGTATGACTTTTATTATAATTGTAATTGAGTAAAAATTCACTTTAGTCTTGAAATTTTAAAAAGAATTCAAATTAGTTTTATACTACTTATTAGTTAACTAAATTAAATCAATAAAGGACTAAATTGAATCACTTTTTGAAATTTAGAAACTAAAATGATATTTTCTTAATTTTAGAGACTAAAGTGAATCACACATATAATTTTAGAAGAACCTTTATTCAATTGTAATTGTAAGAATTAAACAGATTTGATGATGTTCTAAAATTGTCAACATATAAAATTTAACTCATCATGTATTATTTGTTCAAATAAGTTAAAGGGATACACATTTTTTTTACCCTTTTATGGTTTTGCTCAAATTTATTTCTCTAAAATCGTTGGACCATATTTGTGGCTTTGGAATTGCATTTTTCCTTTCATGGGTATTTTTGTAAGGTAAAAAAAAAACTTGATATTTGGACATATAAAAAATGAGTGTCCATCTTACAATAACTTTTTTCACAATTGGATATGATGGATAGAAAAAATGAGGGAAACTACTTAAAAAATAAAGAAATATTATTTTGACTCATATTTTGTGGACATTATTGACACACTTACATTTATCATTAGATGTGTGATTCAAATTAAGTGGTTATATCAATTTAATGGTGAATGTGAATATGAAATCTATAAAATGAAGTCAAAGAATTTACTCTACAAAATATGTAATGATTTTCAGGGTCCAGCCATGTCAGTGATATTGCAACTGGCGTTTCAAAGCATCGGAATTGTGTATGGAGACATAGGGACGTCCCCGTTATATGTGTATTCAAGTACTTTTACTGATGGCATAAAGCATGACGATGACATTTTGGGAGTTCTTTCTATAATATTGTATACCATCACCCTCATTCCTCTTATCAAATATGTACTCATTGTCTTGCGGGCAAACGACAATGGCGACGGTACGTGCCATCATATCAATTTAACCCTCTCATCAGTTCTTTGATTCGATTTATGGAAGATTGATGAATAATTTTGTAGTCCACTTATTATTTTCAAACATTTTCTTTGCATGCAATTTAAAGATCCATGCCGAAAAAAATTATGGGTGTATTTGTTTAATATTTTAGAAAAAATGGTTATGGACAACTTAAATGTTATATGTAATTGAAAAAAAGTTGAAAATTAATTCTTTTAAAAACTACTCCTTTTAGTTTCTATAAGTAAAATTAAAAATTATTTTGTTTAGATTTTGATTATTTTTAAAAAGTTATCTAAATATATGAAATGTGATTTTTTTTAGTGAAAAAAATAGTTTTAATGATAAAAAAGTGATTTTGTGCCAACATAATATCTTCCAAATGCACTCTAGGAACTATGTATATCCACACATAAGTATCTTTTTTCGGTAATTACAACTAAGCATCCTTTGTTTATATATATCAAATAAGACATTTTTATTTATTTATTTTTAATTCAATCTTGTTTCAACTTATATACCGCCTCCAGTACTGTGGCTAAGAATTTGGAAACTATTAAAAAAATGTACTCAAGCTACTAGCTAGTGATTAATCATGATGACACTTCCAAAGAAGGCTTACATGCAAAATGCATTATGCTATATGATAGCTTTATATATATATATATGATTTAATTTTGGTATATTTTTAGTGTAAAATTTTTTACAATGTGATCTAGTAAAAGAAATTCATAATTACTTTCAAAGATAAAAAATGTAATTGATTATATAAACAATATAGCAAAATTAATCTGTAATAAATTGATAATGGTAATTGCAGTTGTAATTGTAATGGTAATTGCAGTTGTAATTGTAATTGTAATTGTAATTTGTATTGAACATATTTTAGGAGGGACTTTCGCCTTATACTCTCTGATTTGCCGCTACGCCAAAGTGGGGCTAATTCCAAATCAACAAATTGAAGATGTAGAAGTGTCAAATTATAAGCTGGAGTTGCCTAATTGTAACCGTACAAAGAGGGCTTCAAGGCTCAAGTCTAAGCTTGAGAACAGCCACTTTGCCAAGCTCTTCTTGTTGCTGGTCACCATGCTAGGCACTTCTATGGTCATTGGGGATGGTGTACTCACTCCTTGCATCTCCGGTAATTAATCCCCTCTAATCTTTTTGAGAGTTTATATATATATATATATATATATATATATTCATTCATGAGTTATTATATCTATAACTAGAAAGTGTTACAAAAATATATGCACATAATTAGTTGATAGTATAAAAAAGTTTTATAATTTAATAAGTATATCAAAATTGAATACTTGAACCCTCTTTTTTATTTGTTTTTGTCAAAGAAATGCCACTTAAACTTGTCTTGTTATTTAATTTTTCATTTTCGGAGCACATTCTTTAAATAATAATTCATCTTTACCATGTCAAACACACCAAGAATTAACATTAAGATTTCATTGGTTGCAGTTTTATCAGCTGTGGGAGGGCTCCAGGAAGCTACTTCAAAAATAACTGACGGTAGATACTAATTCTATTTTTTTTTTAGTAAAATACAATAAAATTCTTCTTGTTTTCTTTTTCAGTTGATAGCAAAAGTATTGAAAGGAAAAATAAATAAACAAACAGAAAGAAATTAAAAATGCAGGCCTCTAGCAATGATTTGCTTTGCTTCTGCCGTTTTGGTGGATGTAGGCATGTAGCAAATAAGACAGGGGACCTTATAAGGGAAAATGAAAATTAATTCGTCAAAAACTATGATTTATATATAATCAAATATTCAAATAAATAATTTTCTTAGGTAGAGACAAACATAATTTCATTACTACTACTGCTGTAAAGTGACCTATTCAAAAGTCTTTTATTATGCTCTTTTGTAAATTAAAGTTACTTTAAATTATTATCACCTATACTAATGAACTGTATATATTGAATTGAGTGAATTCCAAGTACTTGCGATCATTGGTGAACGTAACATTGTCAATAATTAATTTTGGCACTTAACATTGTAAAATCACACTGGAATAATTCATCCATAAAAATTTTGACTTTACTTTTGCCTCGAAACCGAACACATCCTAAGAATTATAAGACAATAATTGGATGTACATCTCTTAATCAAGATTGTATTCGAGATAAAAATAGAAATAAAAAAAATCAAGATGAATGAAACTATAACATATTAATAATACCTACAGTTAGTTTTACAGATGCTGATTCTAAGGCATAGGAATAATGTTATGAAAAAATATTAGAGAATGAAAACTTTGGTTGAATGGTATAACATGCTAGTTACTTTTGGGTGAATGACTGTGTTTTTTTTTTTGGATGAATGAGTGTTCATATTACTTTATTTCATTCATTAACCATCCATATATTTTTATAAATTTTCTGCTATTCTCTGTTATTGTGATATTATATGATCATAATTCATGCAAATTCTGTTGTGTGTGCATAGATAAGGTTGTTGGGATATCCATAGGTATCTTGATCTTCCTTTTCATGGTTCAAAGATTCGGAACTGATAAAGTGGGCTACAGTTTTGCTCCAATTATATGTGTGTGGTTCACCTTCATCGGAGGCATCGGTGTGTACAATTTCATCAAGTATGATCCAAAAGTTGTCAAAGCATTAAATCCAAAATACATAGTAGATTACTTCAGCAGGAACAAGAAGGATGCTTGGATTTCTCTTGGTGGCGCTGTGCTCGCCATAACAGGTTATATTTGCCTTCATTTTATATTGGTGAATAAATGTGAATTTCAGTTATATTATATTAGTGTTGAACAGTAAACAAGGGTTAGCTCATCCTCAATCTTTTGTTTATGCATCATCACAACCTGGGCTAAGCTTAAATAACACATATTCTTTTGTGTTAAATAACCCGATACGAATAACACTCCCATAACTAAATTTCAAGCTTAATTAATTTGTGACTACCAATTTTGATATGTAAATGACTACTTACAAATAACATAATTGATATATATATAAAACCCCAAATGTCCGAATATTCTTAATGCGTGTTTGAAATATTTGGTCTTACATTTAGAATAACTAGTATCATAAGCTTCTCAAACTAGCTTTAGAAAGCATTTTTTTTTAAAAGGAAATTAATTCAAACATGGTTTTAGTCTTTTGTTTGCATAGCCTTTGATTTATGGGAAAAAAATTTGCAGGAACTGAAGCATTATTTGCTGATGTTGGTCACTTTACAGTCCGGTCCATACAAATAAGCATGTGCTATGTGACATACCCTGCTCTCATACTTGCCTATAGTGGACAAGCATCCTTTCTTCGCAAAAACAAGGATCTTGTTCCACACACTTTCTATAAGTCCATACCAGGTACTTCAATCTAATGCCCCGATTGGTGTTTGGAAATGAGCATAGAATTGGATCTTGGAATCAGAATTGAATGCCCCAATTCCAATTTTCACGTTTGGAGTAATATTATTCTTCTTGTTATAGCAATTAATTAATGTTGGCTTCATGTGTTTTTGCAGGTCCTTTATACTGGCCAATGTTTGTTGTTGCTGTTGCAGCAGCAATCATAGCTTCTCAAGCCATGATCTCTGGAACTTTCTCTATCATACAACAATCCCTAGCACTTGGATGTTTTCCCCGTGTGAAAATAGTGCACACATCTGCCAAGTATGAAGGACAAGTTTACATCCCCGAAATCAATTTCATCCTCATGGTTGCTTGTGTTGCAGTCACTGCTGGATTTAAAACCACCACAAAAATTGGCAATGCCTATGGTAACCAAATCTCTTAATTGAACACTCAAATTTTAGTCTTGCATAACATTCTAACTATCTATGTTTTATGAGCTGAAAAATATGGATCATATTGAAATTTTGAAGAGCAATTTTCACAATCAAACATAATTACCATAATTTTTGGCAGAAAATAAGGATTGTCATTAGATGAATTAAAGTAGTATTGTCCACTTACTCATATAAGAATCAATAAACATGTCACATTATTCTGGCCAAAATTTTGAATGTCTAGCATTTCCGGATAAATTGGTGCATGCAGGAATAGCAGTGGTGTTTGTAATGACACTTACATCAGCTTTGCTTGTGCTAATCATGATCATGATATGGAAGACCCCCTTGCTACTGGTTATTAGTTATGTGCTTGTTATTGGTTCTGTGGAGCTTCTCTACTTAAGCTCAGTTCTATACAAATTCAATCAAGGAGGGTATCTTCCTCTTGCCTTTGCTGCAGTGCTAATGACAATCATGTACATTTGGAATCATGTGTACAGAAGGAAGTACTATTATGAATTGGATCACAAGATTTCTCCAGAGAAGCTTAAGGAGATTGTTGCTGTGACAGATTTACATAGAATGCCTGGCCTTGCCATGTTCCATTCTGAGCTTGTTCAAGGCATTCCACCCATTTTCAACCATTATGTGTCGAATGTTCCTGCATTGCACTCTGTCCTTGTCTTTGTTTCCATCAAGTCTTTGCCTATTAGCAAGGTTCCTTTAGAGGAGAGATTCCTTTTTCGCCAAGTGGAACATGAAGAACTCAAGGTGTTCCGGTGTGTTGCTAGATACGGATACACCGATGTGCCAATGAGCAAGAGCCTTTTGAGGAATTGTTGGTTAGAAGGTTGAAGGCATTTGTTGGTGATGTAGTTTTTGCATCTCAAAAGTGAACCATGATGATAAAAATGAAGAAAGAATGCATGGTGGTGATGATGATGGGGATGATGGGGTATTAGAGGATGGAGAGAAGGAGAGAATGATGCAAGAGGCCATTAGAAAAGAGATTGAGGGAATTGAGAAAGCATTGGAAACGGGAATTGTTCACTTGATTGGTGAAAGTGAAGTTGTTGCTAGTAAAGGAGCTAGCATAGGGAAAAAGATTCTGATAGATTATGGTTACAATTTCTTGAAAAGGAACTTGAGACAAAGTGACAAAGTGTTTGACGTTCCTCATAAGCGTATGGTCAAAGTGGGAATGACTTACGAGCTTTAGGATATATTTGGATTGGTGGAGTTGGGTGGACGAAGGAGCGAAATGATATTTTAACTTGTTTCATAGTTTGGATTTGACAAACTTAGATGGAAGAGTAGACATGAAAGGACTTCATTCTATCAACTCTTCACAATTTGCTTCCACATCAAATTGGGAGGAATGTGATAAAGTAAAAAATATCCAAATAATGGAGTGAACCAATTAATTCACTCCACTCCGCTCCACCATACTCCACCAATCCAAACATGTCTTTAGAGAAGAGACAAAGCACAAATAATCATAAGAAGAAAGTGGCATACCTTTCACATGTTGACAAAAAAATTCACACACAAAAAAAGGCTCCGTTTGACATTAATTTCATGTATTGTTATTTTTTTTATTATTCCAAAGATTATCAGAAATTGAAATGCATAGGCCTTGGGTAATCTTGGCATGAAGTTATAGTAATCTAACTGCACTCAAATTGCTAAAGTTCCCTTGTGCTGGATGGTGATACCAATATATAGTATAGAAAATTTTAGTTCATCAGGATTAGTAATGTGTGGTGAACTAATTAGTCTTAGAGTAAATTACACTGACCACCCTTGAGGTTTAGCGTAATTACACACACCACCCCTCTAGTTGGTCACCTTCACTTACCTCCTTCCGTTAAATCCAACTTAACACTCTCCTGATATAATCTCTTGCCCAAAATACCCTGATCCCCACACTCACCCTCAAACCCATCCTAAAACATTTTCTAACATTTACTCCATGAAGAATATGAGATTGAAAAGTACCCTTCCCCCGCCCTCTCTCCATCTTCGACCATAACCTTATCCTCCTCGCACTCCTCGCCACCCACACCCACCCTTCCCCGCCTCCTCTCGCTCAACAATTGAACATCACCCTTATTCTAATGGTGAGACCAGAGACACCTCCGCTGGCTGCGAGATTGGATCGGAGATGACTTGACGAGCGGCCACGCGAGCAGGCCACCAGGCTCGCGCGAGAAGCCAATTGCGTGACCAATCGCGACGAGCTTGACCACGTGATGCGTGTCGAGGTCTGCTGGCTGTGCGACCATGTCCGGCGAAGCACGACCGGCAGCCCGGCGGAGACCAAATCCTCAGGCAGCTCGACGCCTGAGGCGGAGCATGGCCAGAACCGCGGTGGTTTATGACCAGTCCGAGGCAAATGGGCGGTTCAAGCACCTCGCTCCGCAGGACGAAGGGACGAACCAACCCATCACACGGCGCGGTGCAACAATCACCAAGGTAATCTCAGATTCATTTGTTATCCTCCATTATCACACTGAAACTAACCTTCTAGGCCATAACACTGAAATTGATTGTGATTTTGAACATATTTTTCCTAAATTATATGACCACTCTTACATGTAATTTATTGATGTGTTAATTATTCTGACATTGAAATTTTTCGATTTTCTAGTGTTATGGCAAGTGCAATTACTAATGAGTCTCTAAATTCTAATATAATGGATGAGGTTGTACCAAGTGAACAACAAGTAGTCATCACTGAACTTGATGATGAATGGTGTCAAAATTCTAAAGTCGAAAGTGATATTGGATCTGATTTTGATTTCTATCAACTGATGATGATGGCAAGGAAGAAACAAAAGGTCTGAATGAAAGTGATCAATTAAGTTGTCATGAAGAAAGCTATGATGTTGTTGTTAGAGTTAATTCTGACTCTGATGAAGATATGGATGAGCTTTACATTGATAGAGGTGTAAGAGGAAAAGAATTTAGTCGAGGATCTAATGGGAGGATTGAATTAGAAAAGGACTGTTGTTTGTAGATGTGTGTGAGTTTAGGGAAGCTCTTAAAGACTTTGTTATCCAGGAAGGGTTTAAGATTAATAGAATAAAGAATGAGAAAGCTAGAGTGACGGGGTATGTGCAGCTAGGGTGTACATGGAGGATTCATGCTTCCCTTACACCAGATGGAGTTACCTATAAGATTAAAACTTACAATCCTAAACATAATTGCATTAGAACTACCCAAAACTCCAATGCAACTTCAACTTGGATTGCCAAACAACTACAGCCTAAGTTGGTTGCTGATCCTTGTATGAGTTTTTCAAGTATGAAGGCTGAATTGTTGGAAAAATTTGGGTTAGAGTCTAGTGGTTACATGCAATTATATGAGGGCTAGGAAAAGGGTGAAGGAACAATATGAAGGAAGTTATGCAGACTCATATGACAAGCTCAGCTGGGCTAAGCTCGCAAGGGAGACAAATCCGAATACATAATTGCCACTGCATAAGGAGTTTATGGGATGAAATTTTTTTTTGGATGTGCACACTTGAGCTTTTGTATTCTGTATTTTGATTGTATGGGTTCACAACTTGAGTTTCTGTATTTTGATTGTCCAAATATTTGGTTGTATAGGTGCACAATTTGAGTTCTTGAGCTTTTATATATGTTAAGGGTATTTTAGTCTTTTTATATGATAAGTTTTCTGATTAATTACAAAGTTGCCATTAAAAAACATGTGCATGACACATGATTTAACTTCTGCTGTAAGTATTAATCGGAATGTTAACTTCAGGGTGGTTAGTGTAAGGTTTAATAAAGTTTTAGAAGAGTGTAAGGTTTGCCAAATAGAGGAGTGGTGTGTGTAATTACGCTAAATCTCAGGTTACCTTAATGTATCGCTTTAGTTTTATAGTACTCGATTGCAATTTCACATTCTTAGAAGGAGCATTATGATTTTGGTGAGAAGTTACTGTTATATTATTAGACCAATTCCACTCTATTTTTCAATCCAAATGGAAAAAATTAAAGAGCATATTTTATATTGACTGCATGACATATATATTGGAGTTGGATTTTCAGCATCGCCGTATATACTAGTTTGTTTTTAGTACAGTACTGCGTGAATATTCCTCAATTTTTGTTGCAAGGAGCAGATTGCTGACATATATAGGTTGAAGGCATAATTAAGTTGTATGTGGTGGCTATATATATATATATATATATATAGTGAATTTTTTTTTTTGTTGATTCATGAAGATGAAGAAAGAAATATGGGAATAATTGTGAGTCGTCTTTTTTATTTTTTTGAAAATTATTATAATTGACGCTAAATATTACACATGACAACTATACCTCAATAAAATAAATATTTAAATATAACGTAACATGTTCAAATATCAAACAAAAAAAAGTAGAAGAAATGAGTATTAATTTCACCCACTTAAATAATATATTTTCCAAAATTACGTGACAAGTTTTCTTTAAATGTTATTCTAATTATACTTGATGGTACTCAGATTTAATTGGGAGGTTAAAAAGTAATCGAATATCTAAAACATTTTTCATTTTACTGCAATATATGGAAATGAAATATGGTTAGTATTTTTATTGTAAAATAAGTTTAGTTAAAATTAATTAAAGTTCACATATCTAATACTTTTCACCTTATAAGAATTCTGGTCAATTCTTTATACATCTCATCTTCTATAAGTTGTCGTGTTTGAAAACTGCAAAATAAATTACATATTAGAAATGATAAATGAATTAGCAATTCAAGTTAACATAGTAGATGCGGTAGAACAAACTATTCACAGAATATAAATATCTTGTTTTGCATGAATTTCCCTATTCTATCCCATTTAAATTGTCACAAAGAAAAAAGACCAATAATAATCATAGAAGCTGGTTAATAAAAGTCGATCCTTCACAAAGAACAATATTCTTGATTTTCATCAAGAGAGTTAACACTAAATATTGAACAAAATGAAAATATCAACACAAAATTAAAATCAGCAAAAGGAAGAACGAAGCCACCCATAAAAAGCAGGAACCTCCCAAGGCGGTAACAGTCTATATGCATTCCCAGAAAAAAAAAATAAAAAGGTTCCCATTTCCTGTCTCCTTTCTCTCCGTGGTTCCCATTTCCTTTTCCTCATCTCCGGCATCTGATCCCTCACCTCTACCGCTCAATTCGCAACCGTCTGACCTCTCTTCGGCAAGATATCATCCCACGGGCCTGCCATCGCCTCATCATTCTCCTCCATCATGGTCATGAGCGGAGGACAGCCGTTGAAGCGCATGAAGAGGAGAGTCGCCATCCCTCGCCGCCTCGGAGGGTTTCCCTAACGGTCCTTT
Organism: Dalbergia oliveri; assembly: GCA_030441495.1. NCBI lineage: Eukaryota > Viridiplantae > Streptophyta > Magnoliopsida > Fabales > Fabaceae > Dalbergia > Dalbergia oliveri. The sequence goes on along the minus strand of JAMLFY010000013.1, from coordinate 23,202,218 downwards.
CCGGTCAGCCGTCCGATCCTTCTTCACCACGCCGCCGTCTACGCTCTTTCCTCAGCCGATGACATGGCAGATCCTCTTCTGCATTTGCGATGTCACCGCCAATGGCAGCGGTGGCAATGCGGAGTCCTGTTAGGCAGCGATGTGCCTCGACGTCGTGGAGGAGGACGTGGCCAGATCTATATCTGAGTCGACTCGGTTCTGTTTCTTTTTTGGTTCGATTTGGTTTCATCGCTATGTTTTTCATTGTTTCCTGCAAATAACAAAATTGATTTTTCATCCTTGACTTCATCTTCTGCAATTTGGTATAATTGTGTTATAACAAAATTAACAAAACTCAAAAATTAAATAAAATAAAAGATACCCACGTAAGTGTAAGCATTGACGGATCACCATTTCATATTTACTTACCCGGATAATCATCATCATCTTCTGTGGCAGTGCTATCTTTTGGAAGAAGATCAGGTGCACCACACCATTTCCTTAATTCGGGACCCCCTAAAAATGAAAAAAAAAATTGAGAACTACTCTTCAGTGTATTGAAACAGGACTTTAAAAACAAAAATGGAGTATCCCCACCTTCAATGTAATCAAGAATTTGGTCGATGAAATTGGGTTTCTTCTTAGCATGACACACAACAGCAAGTGGAAAAACAGAATGACTCTCTCTGTTGAATGGGAAAGTGGAACCAAGTGATCTTGCTGAACTTTTAGAATCCAAAGGAACGTACCTCTTTTGTTTGGTGTAGTGGATAATGGAAGATGAGTGTTGGTTTTAGAACGGGAAAAGGAGATTTTGTGAGTGGGGTGAAAGTTTAGAATGTGTGGGTGTGTGGGTCAGAGGTTTTATTTTTAAATAATTTTTTATTTCAAATTTTCAACATTTACTCATTAATTCAAATATGGAACAAATGAGATAAATTAAAAACAGTAAGTGGACATGAAACCAGCTTCAGACACAAACAAAGCAGTTATTTTGGGAATCCTCTTTACCTAATAGTTAGTGTGTGTAAACGGTGGGATCTGTTGGGTAAGTTTTGTGCACTTATACCCTTTAAGAACATTTCATAGAAGTTGATTTTAATTGATTCGATCGTTGAATTATGTAATATTAGTTTTTGACCGTATAATAAAAGAATAATAAAAAATAGTTTGTTGATCATTATCGAAATTTGAGTATACAAATTTATTTTAAAAGTAAGTTAATAGTTAAATAATTAAATAAATGGATAAAATATAAATGTGTCATTGTATTTTATATCTTATTAAATATTATGTTTATAAGGTTGAAAAAATCTCGATAGATGACCTTAACTAACAACAAAAAACTTATTTTATGAAAATTTTGCACATTTTGAAAGTTGAAATTGTTAAATAAAAAAAGAATAAGTGGATAATTTTACTATATCATGAGTCAATAGGAATAATAATGAATATTTATGAGAAAAGGGACATGTCTAATGCCTCAGGTACGTGAATTTTGCCTCTCATCTCTATCTCCATCCACGTTACGAGTCCCATTTATTCCTCGTGAGATTTAAATCCCTATGGTATTCAAGGGTTAATTAACAAATTCCAAAAAGAAAAACTTTAAAAATATTTTACAATTTGAAACATAAATATTCATAATAATAAATACTATTAATGCAATATAATTCAAATTAAAATTAAAAAATACATATATAATACAAATCCAATAAAATAATTGAAAAAACTAAAGGTGTGACATCCTCGTTCCTACCCTGTTTAACAAAGACTTCACCCCATCAATCTTCCCTATGAAAAGAATATGTCCTCATTCCTCTCCATTTTCTGTAATTCCAACGTGTACCCACTTTCAATGTTTTTTTTTTTTATCATCGCTAGCCATTTACATTTTTTTAGTAATTAAAATATTTAATTTATAAAAATATAAAAAATATATTTTCTAATTAATAAAAATAATGAATAAATTTAATTTATTTGATTTCAACTACACGTCATTTTTTTTACATCATTTTAATAAATTAAAATATCAATTTTAAAATATGTATTATAATTAATGTATAATAATTAGTAAAAAAATCATATATAATCCTAATTTACATCATCTTAATTATTAGAGTAGTATATCAATTATAATATTATTTTCAATAAAAAGGTAATGTAATTATTTAATTTTTTAAAAATTAATAAATATTTAGTATCATTATCAACAAAGTGTAAATTGTGAAATTTATTTTTTAAAATATTTTAATGCTAAAAAATTGAAGGTTTTTTTTTAAAAAATTAGTATGAAAAAATCATGGAATTAATATATTAGAATGTTCAAATTGCAAAAAATCAAATAAGGTATAGTAAGACAGATAGATAGATAATTTTTTTTGTTATGATTTTCAAAAGTTCTTAATTTGAAATTAGAAACTTTTCTTCTAATCCAATCCTCATTTTGAATTTTGCCTCCATCTCCATCCTCATCTCACAAGTCCTCATTCCTCATTTCACGTGGAATTTGAATCCTATAATGTTTATGGATTTATTAAAAAAATTTCAAAAAAGAAAATATTTTAAAAATATTTTGAAATTAAAAATATAAATCTTCACATTAACAAATACTACTAATGTAACATAATTCAAATTAAAAATGAAAATACATATATAATACAAATTAATCCAATAAAGATAATTAAAAAAATAAAGGTGGGATAAGGTTTTCTTATTATCATTAATTATCATAATTATAATAGTTTTGTTATGATTAATCCTATCATCATAATCCTTAATTGTAATAAATATGATTAATATATTTATTGTTAATTGTAATTTTTTTGCAATGTAATTATAATAGCTTTGTTATCATTAATACTATATATATATATATATATATATATATATATATATATATATATAATTTGTATGGCATAATATATTCAATTATAATTTTGTTTATGTTATTTTTTTATTCTACTTTTGTTAATGGTAGAGAGATATAAAGGTGTGATTGAAAAAAATAATTAATAATTAGAAGGTAAATTAAATTCAAAAAATTATTTTAAATATTAAGATTATGAAGATAATTGAGGCATAATTTTTTTCTATGAATAACATATGGAAGACTTTCCATATAATGACTCTTAAATATTAGTGTTATGTCAATTATTATCATTAAATTAAGAATAAATTTGGTAGAAATTGAATTTTAAATGATTATCATATCAAAATCAACCAATTAACAATTCGTTAACAATTTGACTTATCCGTTTTCTTTAGAGTCAAAAAATATGCCGATCTTAAAGGTTATTTATTTTGGAAATATTTCCTTTTTAATTTTTTATATTACCCTCATAATATGAGACTATTAATGATTCTTAATTTTAATTGTAAATCGTAATTACATTGACATGGGTCCTCTCTTAGTGCAAATTGTAATATTTAATGGTTGTAATATTTGATTATTTAATGATTGTAATATTTGATTATTTAATTATTGTAATATTTAATTTTATTTCATATAAAAAATAATTAATAAGCAAATTGTAAATTAAGTTTAAAAAAATCTTTAGACATAAAGATTGAGAAAAGTGGGGATTAAATCACTCTATAAATGACATGTTAAGCCTAAATCATTATATGAATGATATGTTTAATAATTTTCATAAAAGGAGTTCGAAATATTAGTATAGTATATTATATTGATAATCGACATGTCAAATTTTAGAAAAATTGATTATAATAGACATATATTTTAATTATTTATATCTACTAGTATTTTCAAAAAAATATTTTCTATCAAAATAAAGAGGCATGATGAAACATCAAATTATTTTCAAACTATATGAAATTTGATATATTTGATTTACTATGTAAGAACTTTGAATTCAATAGTTAGATAGATAAAATTATATAACTTTTTACCCATAAAAAGTTATTAATGGGTATAACTATTCCAAGACTTACACCTGGTGTAAAATGATCTCCACCTATATATATAGGAAGGATCTATTTACTTTAGGAGTAAATATGCTATACTTACTCCATTGAATATTTTTCTATTAACAACATATTTTATTAATCCAACTATTGAATTATGAGATATTATCTTAATAATCAAGTATACCAAATTTCATAATAATTGGACATTGATAGATATATTATTAAATACTTAAGATTTATATATATTTTCAAAATTATGGTATACGTCCAAATAAAAAGAGACGATAAAGTATCAAATTATTTTGAAATTTTATAAAATTTTATACACTTGATGATCTATATCCTGGAAACTTGCAATTCAATGATTAGATTGACAAAATTTAATGTCTATAAAAGTTATTTAATGGAGTAAATATACCAGACTTACTCCTAAAATATATAGATCCCTATATATATATATATATAAAACTCACACAATTAACATGGTTTAGTCTCTTCAACTTACATTCATGATCCCTATAAAAGACTTTTAAATCTTTTACTGAAAACTTTTGCATGAAAAACCATCTTTGTCAATTTATGTGTCAAATATATCATCAAAATTAATTATTAAAATTATTTTGCGAGTAACAAATGTGTATGTCACATTTGTCTTTTTTTATCATTTAAATTAAAAGAATAATAACTAAAGGTAGCCGATACAATTTTAGTGAATCTCTAGTAATAATTTACAAAGAGGCGAATGCCAAATATAATTGCATTGAATTTAAGAAAAATCGATTGGTATAATTTTCTTGGGCTTGGCTCCTTGAACTAAGTTCAACACCTTTTCAAACGGATTCAATTCATCATCTGTCCACTTTCTTTGTCTTTTTCACTATGCCCCAATAAAAATTTGTCATATAAAATCAACGACTACTTTTTTTTTTAAAAAAAAAGAAAAATAGTTTGAGAAGAAACATAAATAATATGAACATGTGTAATTGTCATCAGCTTTTAAGTGAAGGACAAAAATCGAGGGAAAAAAGGCATCAAAGAATTTCTATCCCTTTTAACATAACCACAACAAAATAACCCGAGAAAGGACACAATTCTGTTAAAGAAGATTTTACACGTATATTTATTTATATAAACCCCGTAACCCAACAGAGAGACTTTGGCTCCTCAGAGTATAATAGTGCTCACTTGTTGGAAGATGCACTTTTGTAATCTATATTGATGACATTGTGTTAACTGAGAATTCTGTTGAGGAAATCAACAATGTTAAGGCTGTTCTTCACTCTACATTTCGTATCAAAGACCTTGGGGTTTTAAAATATTTTCTAGGCATTGAGGTTGCCCATTTTGATGATGGTATCTACTTATGTCAACAAAAATATTGTTTGGAGCTTCTTTATGATTCTGGTTTATATTAGGCTGTAAACCGTGTTCAACACCAATGGATTCTGCCCTACATCTTCATAATGATTCCGATAATTTGCTCCCTGATGTTTTTTTCTTATCTTCGATTAGTTGGACGATTGATTTGTCTCACTTCCACTGGACCCGACATTGCCTATGCGACATAACAATTGAGTCAATTCATGTCCAAACCCTCTCATTCTCACTATGCTATTGTTGTTCGAGTTCTGAAATATCTCAAAAGTTGCCATGCTCAAGGTTTGCTCTTCAGAAGAGATTCACCAGCTCAACTACTTGGTTTTAGTGATGCCGATTAGGCGCTGTGTGTGGACTCACAGATCAATAATGGGGCTACTGTTTTTTCCTTGGCAGTTCTCTCATATCCTGGAAAACAAAGAAACAAAACAGAGTGTCCAAATCCTCATCCGAAGCCGAATACAGAGCTCTTGCTGCCTCCACATGCGAGTTACAATGGCTACTTATCTCTTAAATGATCTCAAAATTTCTTGCTCTAGGCTTCTTGTTCTCTATTGCACTAGGTCCCCGATAATGATGTTGCAGCCCAATCTTTGGATCACATAATACAAGAGAAAGATGTGAAAGATTCTTCCTTTTGATTGTAAATATCTAGAAGTAGGATGAGTTGTATAGGTGGTTATTTAGTCTTCTACAATAGTGACGATGTGTAGAGTTTGTTACTATTCTTTCTTATTTTTATTCTCTAAATTGATAGATTTACTGTGATAGGATATTTTTAGCCTTAGCTATCTGTACTATATATACACACATATATTGTACCTATTCTTAGTTTTGAAGAAGAAAGTAAAATATTCACCACAATCTTTTACACTTGTTTTTCTCCCTAATATACAAATTCCCGTGTGATGTTGCTCTATATTTGGTCGTATGATCGCTATCTTTGACCTCTATTATTAGTATTACCTGTAATAATTTATTTAAGAGAGAAAATAGTCATAATAAGAGAGAGGAGGAGAAGGGTCTAGCTAAGCCCATTATTGTTTTGGAGCTCGTTCATATTGCCAAGTCGCCATGCCTTCGGAGGAAGCCGTGGTTGTGGGTGTGGACAGCAATGGAAACATTGAAAACACAAAGCACAACCACGTGCAAATTTCTGACCAACCTGCAGGTCTCACAGGGAAGAAGCTTTCATTGCAGAAGTTGGGAAGACGTGATTCTCTGGACATGGAATCCCGCAACTTCCCTGCTTCTGCCCATGCCTCCAAAGTATGCATATATTTACTTTTCTCTCTCTCATCACACCCACAATCCAACCAATTAGTGTTTTCCTATTCCAACTTTCTTGAAAAGAATCCAAGAAAAAAAAAAAGCATTTTAATCCCCTTAAATTTTAGACTATGTGGATATGATTATAGAAATTTAAAAAGATGCAAATCGATCCTTAATAAATTATTTTGGACACCTTAACCCTTCCACTTATTTTTCATTTATTGTTAGTGAAAAGAAGTGCATTGCACCCATAAATTTTAATTTAGGTCATGTAAAATTCGATATCCTAAACTAATAAATAATGTACAAGTTGATATTTTAAAATTTTTTGAACATGTGATATTTCTAGTAATAATAGATAAAAGAAATTAGCAAAATGATCGTTTCAAACTGTTAGAAAATTGAATAACATGATCAATTTACGCGTTTTCAAAATTTTGGGGTAAAATGCATATGACTTATAGTTTAAAGGATTAATATGCTATTTTCAAATAAATTATAAGAGATTAATTTTGAAACATTATCGTTGTAAAGATCTTTTTAACTAGAATTTAATTTGTATACCTTCTGTAAGATTTTTTCACACAAATATTCAATCATTATCGACATATCAATAAAAGTATTTGATTTATTTGAAAGTTTTTCAAACAAAAACTCTTTTATATTGTTATTATATTAAAATTAATCTCTAATAATTGTAATTATACGCTACTATATGTATGACTTTTTTTAAAAAAAAATTATTATGTAATATGTATGACTTTTATTATAATTGTAATTGTAAGATTAAACAGATTTAATGACGTTTTAATATTATCAACATATAAAATTCAACTCATCATGTATTATTATTTGTTTAAAAAAGGTTCAGTTAATGCATTTATTTATTTATTTATTTTAACCTTTTTATGGTTTTGGTCAAATTTATTTCTCTAAAGTCGTTGGACCATATTTTTGGCTTTTGAATTACACTTTCCTTTCATAGGTACTATTTTTAAGGTAAAAAATATATATAATGTAATGATTTTCAGGGTCCAGCAATGTCGGTGATATTGCAACTAGCGTTTCAAAGCATCGGAGTTGTGTATGGAGACATAGGAACATCACCGTTGTATGTGTTTTCAAGTACTTTTACTGATGGCATAAAGCACGTCGATGACATTTTGGGAGTTCTTTCTATAATATTGTATACCATCACCCTCATTCCTCTTGTCAAATATGTACTCATCGTCTTGCGGGCAACTGACAACGGCGACGGTACGTACGTGCCATCATATTAATTTAACCCCTCTCATCAGTTCTTTGATTTGATTTATGGGAGACTACTGATAATAAATTGTCACAATCCAAGCTTATTGACGCATCTAACACTTTTTAGGAGCTTGACATACCAAATTTTCTAAAAACCAATAATTTCCTTTGTTTTCGATCATTCCCCAAATAAAATACAATATATATATTCAGTTAAATCCAGACATATGGGCATCAAGCTTCTAGAATGCGCCTTCCATATATATCTAAACTTAATTTACAAATCCTTTCTAAAATATAGTCTATACATATCTAAATCTTAACTATGTATGCTCACAAATATATACATAAAAACAAAACTAATCCAGGCCCTACATATGGAGCATTAAAGTTCTAACAGAATAAAACTCAACAAAAATAGTTCCAGGATACCAAAAGGCCTTCTCAAGAAGGTTCACAAACTTAGACAATCGGCTTAAGGAGCCGGGATTGGAACCTAAAGCTGACCTATGGAAAAGAGAGAAACAACGGAGTGAGTTTGCAATGTGGTAGACATGATGTCTATAACCCACATGAGACAATATATAATCCATAAATAAAATAATAATAGCTTCATAGTTCATATAAATTCAACAAATCCTTTTATTTATGAATAAGATTCTAAAACATTCCACTTTATATAAAATAATAGGGAATCATCAAATTAAATAGAAGGATTTACACTTAATCCATTCCTTCGTGTGATCCTAAAAGAATGGTCCTACCCCTATAGCCATAGAAAAGGATCCATTATGATCCTAAATTTATAATCAAGGTGCACCAAGGCTGCCTACTGTCGTTAGTAAGAATTGTCAGAAATTTTCAAACATATAATTACTTTATACAAATCAATAAAAATGGGTCATACCCACTATCCATGAATCATTTCTCAAATCTATATCAGGTCGATAGCTTTCAATTAGTTCAATCTATGAAATTTAATATTTCTTTATTAAATTTCTAAATTATATCATATTGTCTCATGTGTAAATTTTCAAATAAAATATAACCTATTTACATTAAATCTATTTTCACCAAACATTTATATAACATAGCCAAATAATTATTTCTCAACCTCTAATTTACTAAAATATATTTTTAACTAATTTAGAATAATTAAAAACAATTATAGACATAATGTCTACTCACAAACTATTTCACAGAATTGAATATCAACTTCCAAGTGCCACCAATCCAACATTTACGCTCAATTGCTCTATAACTCTAGAAACAATATAAATAAAATATTAGTAATTAAACAATAATACCAATTTACACAATTTACCCCAAATCACTAAAATCCCTAATTTATAGAATAAAAAAAATCCAATATTAATCCTAAATTAACTAGAAAATTTAATAAATAAAATATAGAAGAGGCTTATTTACCATTTAAAGAACAGAATTAGTGAAGAAATTCACTCCAATTTCTTGTAAAAACTTCAAGCTCTCTAATAGATTTTAGAGAGAAAATAGGTAGAGGAGAAAAGAACGGTAGAAATGATGAAGAGGAGGAGGAGATGATGATTATGGAGGTGATGGTGATATTTTTTTCTAAAATAAAAAGAAGAAAAAGAAAAGAAGAAGTAGAAGACGAAGAAGAAAGAAGAGAGGAAGAAGAAAGGAGAAGAAAGAAGAGAGTGTTATTGGGAGGATGAGAGGAGAGGAAGGAAGAAAGAAATAAAAAGAAAGAGAGAGAACTATGGTAGTCTATACCACTTAAGGTGCACGTGGACCTCACTTTAATTTTTAATTTTTTTTTTTCGTTATCACATTCCCCCCTTAAGAAATTCGTTTTAATTTTCAACAACTCTTAGATAAAACACATACCTCAAGAATGAAATAGATGCGGATCTGGCTCGCATAGCCTCCTCGCCTCCCAGTTGCCTCTTCTTTAGAATGGTTATTCCAAACCACCTTCACTGACACCACCTCCTTTGATCGAAGCTTTTTCACCTGGCGGTCAACAATGGCCATCTCCTCCTCATACGACAATTTCTCATCAATTTGAATCACTTGAGGAGAGATTATGTGAGACGGATTGGAATATACTTTCGAAGCATAGAGACATGAAACATTATGAACCATGGATAGTTCAGGGGTAATGCTAGATGATATGCCACTACGAACCCTATCCAGAACTTCAAAAGGGCCAATGTAACGAGGGTTGAGCTTTCCTCGCTTACCAAACCTTATAACACCTTTCATGGGGAAATCCGAAGAAAGACATGTTCTCCTATAGAGAATTCCAAGTCACGTCTTCTATGATTGCATAGGATTTTTGTCTACTTTGAGCAAAAAGTCGCTCTCTTATTAATGAACCTTATCAGAGATTCTTGTACAGGCAGGACCTAACATCTTAGATTCGCCAACTTCAAACCAACCTATAGGAGAATCCAACGCCTCCCATACAAAGCCTCAAAAGGTGCCATCTAATCCTGGTTTGATAACTATTATTGTATGAAAACTCTATAAGAGATAGGTAATTACTCCAATTTCCTCCAAATTCCAAAACACATGACCTGAGCATATCTTCCAAAATCTGAATGGTTCTTTATTGCCCATCCGTTGAGGATGGAAAGCTGAGATCAAGTCGAGTTCCAAGGGCTTCTTGAAAAGCTCTCCAAAATCGAGCTGTAAACTGAGCTCCTGATTCATATAATAGAAATCGGAATCCCATGAAGTCTAACAATCTCATCAATATACAATTGAGCATACCTGATGGGCTCAATAGGTGGTCTTTAGGAAGAAAATGAGCGACTTAGTCATACGATCTACTATGACCCATAGAGAGTCAAACCCTTTAATGGTGCGAGGTAGCCCTTCACAAAGTCCATAGTGATCCGTTCCCATTTCCATTCAGGTATTTCTATCTGTTGAAGAATCCTGCGGCCTTTGATGTTCAGCCTTAACTTGTTGACACACTAAACAACGAGACACAAAGTTACCAATATCCTTTCATGCCTTCCCACCAATATAATTGTCGAGACCCATACATCTTAGCTGAGCCAGGATGTATAGATCCAGAATTGTGAGACTCTTCCATAATGGTCTTTCTAAGGTTTTCAACGTCGGGTACACATAGACGTTACGAAATCGAAGTACTCCCTCTTGGTCTATTATAAATTCAAGGTGGCCACTTCTAACATCATCCCGCAACTAAGCAATCTAAGATCTTCAATCTGAAACGCCTTAATTTGCTCCACGAGGGATGACTTGGCTCTTACATGAGCCAAGAGTATCCCAGACTCCCCCAAGTCAATGAACACCACTAGCCTCAAGCTTGTGCACTTCCTCCACTAACGGTCTTATAGGAGCAATATGAGCCAAACTACCCATAGACTTCCTACTCAAGGCATCTGCTACAACATTAGCCTTTCCAGGATGGTACAAGATAGTGCAATCATAATCCTTAAGCAACTCCATCCACCTTCTTTGCCTCAGATTCAAGTCCCGTTGTTGGAATATGTACTTTAAACTCTTATGATGTAGATCTCACATGTCTCGCCATAAAGATAATGCCTCCAAATTTTCAAAGCAAAATTACTGCCCATCTCTAGATCATGAGTGGGTAGTTTGTTCATGCTTCTTTAATTGCCGTGAAGCATAAGCAATGACTCGACCGTGTTGCATCAAAACACAACCAAGTCCTATCAGAAGCATCACAGGAATTGAGAAACCTCCAGAATCCAAAGGTAAGACAAGCACAGGTGCTAAGGTTAGGCAAGCTTTGAGCATTTGAAAGCTTTCCTCACATGCATCTGACCATTGAAATTTCACATTCTTTTGAGTCAACTTAGTCAATGGCGCAGAAATTCTTGAGAAATCTTTTATAAACCGACGATAGTAGCCTGCCAATCCTAGGAAACTGCGAATCTCGGAACTGAGTAGGTCGTGGCCATTGCTGGATAGCTTCAATCTTTTGATCCACCATAATTCCATCCTTGGATACGATGTGACCAAGAAAAGCCACCTGATCAAGCCAAAATTCACATTTGGAGAACTTGGCATAAAGCTTGTGATCTCTCAAAGTTTGCAGGACAATCCTTAGATGGTATTCATGATCTTCTACACTCTTGGAATATACCAAGATATCATCAATAAAGACGATCACAAAGTGATCCAGAAAGGTTTGAACACCGATTCATTAAATCCATAAAAACAACTTGGGGCATTTGTCAAGCCAAAGGACATCACCAAGAATTCATAATGTCCATAACGGGTACGAAAGGCGTCTTAGGAATATCTTCATCCTTGATTTTCAGTTGATGATACCCAGAACGGAGATCAATTTTAGAGAAACAAGAAGCTCCTTGAAGTTGATCGAACAAGTCATCAATTCTTGGTAGCGGATACTTATTACTCAAGTGAGTTTATTAAGTTGGGAGTCCACACATAGTCGCATTGAACCATCTTTCTTCCTCACAAGAGCACTGGGCTCCCCATGGGGATGTGCTTGGCGGATAAAACCTTTCTCTAGCATATCTTGTTGATCTTTTAACTCCCTAATTCTGAGGAGCCATGCGGAAGGAGGGATGGATATGGGTTGAACTTCTGGGGCCAAGTCTATGCTAAACTTACCTCCCTCTCAGGAGGCAATCCTGGTAATTCATCTGAAACACGTCTGAAATTCTCTAACCACTGGACTTGGTCAATGCTAGGCACTTCAGCCTCAACATCTCTGACCACAGCAAGGAAGGCTTGATTGCCTTTATTCATCAAGTGCAAAGCACTCATGGATGAGATCAAACTAGCTGGGTGAGATAAGCATCCCCTTCAAACACGAAAGACGGACCATCTGGAATGTTAAACCTCACTATCTTAGAATAGCAATCAACATTGGCATGATAAGGAGCTAACCAATCCATGCCTAGGATGGCATCGAAGTCAACCATCTCTAGAGGTATCAAATCAGCTAGAGTGTCAACCCCATTCACATCGACACGAGATCGAAACACTAACTGAACCCACAAAAATTCTCCCATTGGAGTACCAACCCAAAATGGGCTTTCCAAGAACCCTGGTTGCTCACCAAAGCGAGATGCAAAATATGAAGACACATATGAATGTGTAGAACCCGATCAAACAACACTTGTGCATCAAAAGAACAAATTTGAAGGGTACCTGCAACTATGAATTGGATGCTTGAGCATCCTGCGTGTCATAGCATGTATCCTTGCTTGGCCTCTGCCTTATTGGCTTGAACCCTGATTGTCCAGACCTCTACCACCTATCCTCCCCTTCCCGCCAGTAGGGCAGAAGAGCCACCTGGAGATAAAATTGGAAAGGATGGTACTTGTGCTGCACGTTGTCCTGAACTTCTCCAAACCTCCCTGGGCATAAGGACAATCTCTCCTCATATGGCCATATTGCCCACAACTAAAACAGGCTCCAGGAGCTCTGGCAGCTCGTGATAATTTTCATCTGCAAAATGGTTTAACATAGCTTAATTGCCCTGAACCATGGGTACCTGGATGAGATACACTCCCAGGATGTGATCTTGAATCGACACTCATCGAAGTAGGTCCAGATGACATGGCTCCACCTGATGGTGCTTGCGTCCTGTTGACCACGATGGTGCTCATAACCCCATAGCCTGATCCTCCAGAAGACCCTCAGAAAATTGTCCTTTCATTTTGGGCTTTTTCCCAAAATCCCTTGTAGCTCTATTTTCTTCTCTTGTTATCTCCATAGCAGGGCAACATCCACTACTTGAGCAAAAGACATTCTTCCAACTTCAGAAAGAAGGTTAGTACATAGTGGTTCCCTTAACCCTTTGATAAATCTTCGCACTTTCATTGCTTCATTTGCAATTAGATGTGGTGCAAATCTAGACAGCTTGGTGAACTTGGTAGCATATTCGGTTGACATTCCTAGAGCTTGTTTCAACTTCTCAAATTCATCAGGAGTCTCTCCTTCTATTTTCTGGAAAGAACCCTTTTAAAGCTTGAGAAAATTCATCCCATTGAGGGGTGGTCTCATATTGCTTGCGCATTCTTCCAATAGAGTTTCATACCAGTGTGGGTGCCTTGAAGATTATAAGATACAAAATCCATTGCCCCCCACCTTCACATCTGAGAACCCGAGTGCTCGCTTTGATCTATCTAAAAACTCTTGTGGGTCTTCGTCTAGAGTCCCTGGAAAGTAGGTGGGTTTAGCCTCAGGAATGCTTCAATAGTTATTTCTTCACGTCCAAAAGGCTGGGCATTTCTTTGAGCGCCAGGGAGGTTCAACATGTGGTTGGGCTCTATCTCCTTGCCGGGTTAAGCCCACCAAATTGTCAATGGCTTGCGCATACCCAACATTCGTGCATCAAGATCAACTGGTTGCTCCTGTGGCCTGAGCCAACCCGTCAGGATTCTTCCGTGGCCCTCCCTCCCCACGACCTTCACGTCCTCGACCTCTTCCTCTAGGTGCTCGATTAGATTCAGGATTAGGCATTATAGTCTCCTAGCCGCACATTACGTCACGCCTCCTAGGTGGCATCGCACCTGAGATTGAACATGAAATTAGAACGCAGGAGAAATTGTGGAATAAGAATGACATAAGACCAAACGACTTAAAAATAGACTTAAGAAGACATTCCTATTAGGCCTTTGATAGGTCGCGCTTTGTGAAAATGGGCCGCAACCATTTACACAATCGTGACTCTACTAAAGGACACTTGCTCCATATTACACAGGGAAACCTAAAGCTCTGATACCAACTTTGTCACAACCCAGCTTAGGCCATGACCCGCATGGAATACTTTTCCCAGCAAGCTTTACATACCGAATTTTCTAGGAAAACAGAGTTTCCTTTGTTTTTCGAACCTCCCAAATAAAATACAATATATAATTTTCAGTTAAATCAGACATATGGGCATCAAGCATTCTCAGAATGCGCCCTTCCAGGATATATATCTAAACTTAATTTACAAATCCTTTCTAAAATATAGTCTATACATATCTAAATCTTAACTATGTATGCTTAAGCACAAATATATACATAAAAACAAAACTAATCCGAGGACCCTGCATGTGACATATGGAGCATTAAATAGTTCTAACAGAATAAAACTCAACAAAAATAGGTTCCAGGATACCAAAAGGCTTTCTCAAGAAGGTTCACAAACTTAGACAATCGGCTAAGGAGCCGGGATTGGAACCTGAAGCTACCTATTGGAAAAGAGAGAAACAACGAGTGAGTTTTGCAATGTGGTAGACATGATGTCTATAACCCACATGAGACAATATATAATCCATAAATAAAATAATAATAGCTTCATAGTTCATATAAATTCAACAAATCCTTTTATTTATGAATAAGATTCTTGAAAACATTCCACTTTATATAAAATAATAGGGAATCATCAAATTCAGGATAAACAGAAGGATTTACACTCAGCGGCCATTCCTTCGTGTGATCCTTAAAATAATGGTCCTACCCATGCGATAGCCATAGAAGAAGGATCCACTGATGATCCTAAATTTATAATCAAGGTGCACCAAGGCTAACGCCTACCGTCAGTGATAGATCCTGCAGAAATTCTTTAAACATATAATTACTTTATACAAATCAATAAAAATGGGTCATACCCACTATCCATGAATCATTTCTCAAATCTATATCAGGGGTAAAGTTTCAATTAGTTCAATCTATGAAATTTAATATTTCTTTATTAAATTTCTAAATTATATCATATTGTCTCATGTGTAAATTTTCAAATAAAATATAACCTATTTACATTAAATCTATTTTCACCAAACATTTATATAACATAGCCAAATAATTATTTCTCAACCTCTAATTTACTAAAATATATTTTTAACTAATTTAGAATAATTAAAAACAATTATAGACATAATGTCTACTCACAAACTATTTCACAGAATTGAATATCAACTTCCAAGTGCCACCAATCCAACATTTACGCTAATTGCTCTATAACTCTAGAAACAATATAAATAAAATATTAGTAATTAAACAATAATACCAATTTACAATTTTACCCCAAATCACTAAAATCCCTAATTTATAGAATAAAAAAAAATCCAATATTAATCCTAAATTAACTAGAAAATTTAATAAATAAAATAGAGAGAGTAGAGGCTTATTTACCACTGGAAGAAGAATTAGTAAGAAATTCACTCCAATTTCTTGAAAGTTCAGCTCTCTAATAGATTTTAGAGAGAAATAGAGGTAGAGGAGAAAAAGAACGGTAGAAATGATGAAGAGGAGGAGGAGATGATGATTATGGAGGTGATGGTGATATTTTTTTTTAAAAATAAAGAAAAAGAAAAAGAAAAGAAGAAGTAGAAGAAGAGAAGAAAGAGAAGAAGCAGAGGAAGAAGAAAGGAAGAGAGAGAGGTCACGGGAGGATGAGAGGAGAGGAAAGGAAGAAAGAAATAAAAAAAAAAGAGAGAACTATGGAGTCTCATACCACTTAAGGTGCACGTGGACCTCACTTTAATTTTTAATTTTTTTTTGTTATCACATAAATTTTATATAATCCATTCATTATTTTCAAGCATTTTTCTTTGCATGCAATTTAAAGATGAGTTTAATTTATATATATTAATGGAATAAAAAATTTACACTATCCAATCATGTATTGTTACATTAATAAAAGTAGTATAATCTCATATTCGTGACTTGAAAAGTTAAGCAAATAAAATACTTTGATTATAAGATAGTGTAAATATATTTTACACATTTAGTACACACTCCTCTTACATATAAGTGTCATTTTTTGGTAATTACCCATAATCATCTTTCAAGTTACTAGATCGTTTTGTGGTGAAGGGTTTAGTTAGTATGATTGAGGTTCATTACCACTAATGTAATTTCATAAATAAAAATGGAAAAAAAAGCATCCTTTGTATGTATCAAATAAGGTAACAAATTTAATTTTATGCATTGACAATTAGACAATGAAATTTCACCAAAATGACAAATCATAATGAGTGATTGTGATTGTAATTAATTTTCTATGATTTACTACTCGGATGAAATTATATTAATTGATAGTCAATACAAAGAAATTAAATAGTTTTTTTCTATTCAATCTTATTTTAACATGTATACCAGCTCCTGTAATGTGACTAATTCTAAGAATTAGGAAACTATTACAAAAATGTATTCAAACTACTAGCTAGTGATTAATTATGATGACACTTACAAAGAAGGCATACATGCAAAATGTACTATGCTATGTGATAGTTTTTTTTTTTTTAAGATTTAATTTTGCTATGTGATCTAATTATAAGTTATTACACATAGAAGATATTTATAATCACTTTAAAAGATAAAAAAAATGTAATTGATTATATAAACAATGTATCAAAATTAATCTGATGTAATAAATTAATATAATGGCTGTTATAATTTGTATTATTTTAGGGGGGACTTTCGCCTTATACTCTCTGATATGCCGCTATGCCAAAGTGGGGCTAATTCCAAATCAACAAATTGAAGACGTAGAAGTGTCTAATTATAAGCTGGACTTGCCTAATTGTACCCGTACAAAGAGGGCTTCAAGGATTAAGTCTAAGCTTGAGAGCAGCCACTTTGCCAAGCTCTTCTTGTTGCTGGTCACCATGCTAGGCACTTCTATGGTCATTGGGGATGGTGTACTCACACCTTGCATCTCCGGTAATTAATCTCCTCTAATATTTTTTGTTTGTCCAAACCATGATTCTCCTGTTAGGGCTAATCCTACTAGTTGGATATAACTATTAAGGTAGCAAAATTCTTCTTGATTTTAGCACAACTACATATCCTGCTCATGGTTTCAAGAATTTTCTTTCTTTTTAATACCACTTAAATAAATTTTTATGTTATTTAATTTTTCACTTTTTGAGCACATTCTTCGAATAATAATTTATTGCTTGCCATGTCAAACACACGAAGTATTAAGATTAAGATTAAGATTTCATTTGGTTGCAGTTTTATCCGCTGTGGGAGGGCTCAAGCAAGCTACTTCGAAAATAACTGAAGGTAGATACTAATTCTATTTTTTTCCGTAAAATATAATGAAATTCTTCTTGTTTTCTTTTTCAGTTGATAGCAAAAGTATTGAAAGAAAATAAATAAACAAACAGAAAGAATTAAAGACTCTTTCAAAACTCTTTCTAGAGCTTTACTAACATCAAATAGCTAACCACTTGACATTATTCACACACACCTTTGAGGCTTTGACTCATACAAGATACAACACACACATGTTTACTCGCACAAACCTCCCACAGTAATCACTGACAAACAACCTCACGCCTCATTTAAAGCTTGTCACAATTCCCTTAGGGTATGTTTGTTAGAGAGTAAATTGGAAATTTTTTTAAATGAGCATTATGTATAATTTTATACATTAAATTCATTTAGAAAATTTTTACCCCACTATTACTCTTCAATCAAACATATTCCATTTTTATTTTCTAACCAAACACACCCTTAGGTAGCATTTGTTTACTATATTTGGATATAAATAAGAGACATCTAAACATAAAAATGTTTGGTGGTGGAATAGAACAGAACAGAAAAACACAAAATTTCTGCTTCAAAAATTGTTAGAAAACAGAAATTAATAAGAAATTTAAATATTTTTCTTCCAATAATATCCTTATATATTTATTATTTATATTTCTATCTCCACTATCTTTATTGTCTCTATATTTCTGCCCCCCCTACCAAATGCTACCTCAGTGTATCTCATTATCCTATTTGTAATACTCACACAGCCCTCAACACCCACTCACATAGTGTATTACACACTAAGTGTTTAATCCTTAATATTCACTCAATGTTACTCTCCCACACTCATTCACAGTTTCACTCTCACTGCCAATATTTCTCATATGGCAAGATTGACCAAGACTCATTCATATTCTCCTGCAAAATATTGTAGCGTACCAGCACAACAACTAACACCAACATAGATACCTACCTGTGGTTAGTAGCTTGTCTGTCAAGAGCATAAGAGTACTGAATGTCATTATGTCACTCACCTCCAACATCACATTGGAGAGATTCATTCACGGAAATTTTCACCTTATTTTTACCTGAAAACCAAACACATCCTAAGAATTAAAAGACAATTATTGGAAGAACAATTCAAGGATAAAAATAGATATATGATATTAATAATACCTACAGCCTGTTTTATAGATAATGGTTTTAGGCATAGGAATAATGTTATGAAAAAATGTTAGAGAATCAAAACTTTGGTTGAATGGTATAACATGCTAGTTACTTTTTGGAGGAATGAATGTTTATATTATTACTTTAGTCCATTCATTAGCAATCCTTATATTTTTGATAAAATTTCTGCTATTTTCCGTTATTGTGATATAATATGATCATAATTCATGCAAATTCTGTTGTGTGTGCATAGATAGCGTTGTTGGGATATCCATAGGTATCCTGATTTGCCTTTTCATGGTTCAAAGATTCGGAACTGATAAAGTAGGCTACAGTTTTGCTCCAATTATATGTGTGTGGTTAAGCTTCATCAGTGGCGTTGGTTTGTACAATTTCATCAAGTATGATCCAAAAGTTGTCAAAGCATTAAATCCAAAATACATAGTAGATTACTTCAGCAGGAACAAGAAGGATGCTTGGATTTCTCTTGGTGGTGCTGTGCTCGCCATAACAGGTGTTATATTTGTCCTCATTTTACACTGAGAGTTAAAATAAATGTGACTTTCAGTTATACTATGAAAGCGTTGAACAACAAATAGGGGTTAGCTCATATGATCAACTTTCCGCTGTATACTGTCATGATTTGGGTTTGGGGATGAACTTTCCCTCAATCTACAATTTTCTCATGAAAAAAGGTGTTGAACGTGATTTTATTTTTAATTTTTTGTACTTAACATTCGATTTAACACTCACGTAACTAAACTTCAGGCTTAATTAATTTGTGACTACCAATTTTGATATATAAATAACATAATTGATATGTATAAAACTCCAAATGTCCTAATTATCTTAATGCGTGTTTGGATGATTTGGTTTTACGTTTAAAAAAACCTTATATCATAAGATTCTCAAATTAGCTTTTAGAAAGCATATTTTTTCAAAAGAAATCAAATTCAAGCATGCTTTTGTTTGCATAGCTTTTGACTTATGGGGAAAAAATTTGCAGGAACTGAAGCACTATTTGCCGATGTTGGTCACTTCACAGTTCGGTCCATACAAATAAGCATGTGCTATGTGATATACCCTGCTCTCATACTTGCCTATACTGGACAAGCATCCTTTCTTCGTAAAAACATGGATCTTGTTGCAGACACTTTCTATAAGTCCACACCGGTAATTCGATCTAACGCCCAATCTAGCATCTGGAATTGAGCATAGAATTGGATCTTGGAATTGGAACTGGATCCCCCAATTCTAATTTTCATGTTTGGAGTAATATTGTTCTTTTTGTTATAGCAATTAATTGATGATGGCTTCATGTTTTTGCAGGTCCTTTATATTGGCCAATGTTTGCTGCTGCTGTTGCAGCATCAATCATAGCTTCTCAAGCCATGATCACTGGAACTTTCTCTATCATACAACAATCCCAAGCACTTGGATGTTTTCCCCGTGTGAAAATAGTGCACACATCTGCCAAGTATGAAGGACAAGTTTACATCCCCGAAATCAATTTCATCCTCATGGTTGCTTGTGTTGCAGTCACTGCTGGATTTAGAAGCACCACAAATATTGGCAATGCCTATGGTAACAAAGTCTCTTATAAACTCAAGTTCTAGTGTTGCATAACATTCTTACTTATCCATATTTTATGAGCATAGAAATGCATGCAGACAATATTAAAATTCTGAAGAGCAATTTTACATACAATTAGACAAAATTACCATAATTTTTGGCAAAAAATAAGGATGCTCACTAGATAAACTAAAGTATTATCGTCCACTTCCTCATATAAGAATCAATAAACATGTCACATTATTTTGGCGAAAAGTTTTTGACCATCTAGCATTTTTGAATAAATTGGTTCATGCAGGGATAGCAGTGGTGTTTGTAATGACACTTACATCAGCTTTTCTTGTGCTAATCATGATCATGATATGGAAGATCCCATTGCCACTGGTTATTGGTTATGTGCTTGTTATTGGTTCCGTGGAGCTTCTCTACTTAAGCTCAGTGCTATACAAATTCAATCAAGGAGGGTATCTTCCTCTTGCCTTTGCAGCAGTGTTAATGACAATCATGTACATATGGAATGATGTGTACAGAAGGAAGTACTATTATGAATTGGATCACAAGATTTCTCTAGAGAAGCTTAAGGAGATTGTTGCTGTCACAGATTTACATAGAATGCCTGGCCTTGCCATGTTCCATTCTGAGCTTGTTCAAGGCATTCCACCCATTTTCAAGCATATGTGTCAAATGTTCCTGCATTGCACTCTGTCCTTGTCTTTGTTTCCGTCAAGTCTTTGCCTGTTAGCAAGGTTCCTTTAGAGGAGAGGTTCCTTTCCGCCAAGTGGAACATGAAGAACTCATGGTGTTCCGGTGTGTTGCTAGATACGGATACACCGATTTTGGCAATGAGCAAGAGCCTTTTGAGGAATTGTTGGTTAGAAGGTTGAAGGCATTTGTTAGTGATGAAGCTTTTGCATCTCAGAAAGTGAACCACAATGATAAAAATGAAGAAGGAATGAATGGTGGTGATGGTGATGGGGTATTAGTGGATGGAAAGAAGGAGAGAATGAGGGAAGAGGCCATTGGAAAAGAGATTAAGGCAATTGAGAAAGCACTGGAAGCAGGAATTGTTCACTTGATTGGTGAAAGTGAAGTTGTTGCTAGTAAGGGATCTGGCATAGGGAAAAGGATTATGATAGATTATGGTTACAATTTCTTGAAAAGAAACTTGAGACAAAGTGAAAAAGTGTTTGATGTTCCTCATAAGCGTATGGTCAAAGTGGGAATGACTTATGAACTTTAGAGAAGAGAGCAAAGCACAAATAATCAGGAGAAGAAAGTGGCATAGCTATCACATGCAGACAAAAAAAGTTCACAAAAAAAAAGGCTCCCCTTGACATTAATTTTATGTATTTTTATATATATTTTTCAATCCACAGATTATCAGAAATTGAAATGCATAGGCTTTGCGTATTCTTGGCATGAAGTTTTAGTAATTTAACTGCACTCAAATTACTAAATTTCCCTTGTGCTGTATGGTGATACCAATATAGTATAAAAGTTTTAGTTCATCAGGATTAGTAATGCATGTGTGGTGAACTAATTATTAGTATTATAGTACTAGATTGAAATTCCAGATTCTTAGAAGGAGAATTATGATTTTGGTGAGAAGTTACAGTTATATATATCAGGCCAATTTCACTCTATTTTTCAATCCAAATGGATCAAAGAACATATTTGTATTGACTGCATGACATAGATACTGGTTTTTTGGAGTTGGATTTTCAGTATTGCTGTAGTATAAACTAGTTTGCTTTTAGTTAATGGAACATGTTTGAGTGAGAGACAGTGCTACGTGGTACTGGTTATTCCTCAATTTTTGTTGCAAGCAGCAGATTGCAGGTATATATACGTTGAAGGCATTAGCTGTATTATGTGGTGGATATATATATATCCCCTCATATGTTATGTAATATACCAATTTGGGATTTGATTATATTTTTAACTATCTGCTTTTGGTGACAGGGAAATTAGTTTTGCAAAATTCTATATACCCCACAAAGCTCCTATAGCTTTTTCAATATATATGTCGTGTATGAATTTTCATATTTATTGATTGATAAGTAATGCTTAAATGTTGACATTAATATGCTATTTATCATATTATTTTCATAATTTGATGACTGAGTTTTTCAGTTGCTGAAACTGATAAACTAAGTGGATTTGGTGAATTATATATTTGACGGAGATATAGCAGTTGACATTGTTTGTCTGGTGAAGCCTTGAACATTCCTGAGGATGGTAGTATGTGTTGCAAAATTGTCAAAACCATCAATGCGAAGATAGATTGATGAATTTATAGTTGAGTCATAGTAGGTGGACTCAATTCTGATTTACTTTTATTTGAATTATGGTGATGGATAATTAATGATCAAGAGTATTTTTTCACCTACAATGATCGTGGACAATTGTAAACTTATAATAATGTTCCTTTTGTTTTACTCGGTGAACATTCTGGAGGTTATTATCATCTTCTTAGTAGATGACGTTTGAATGGTTAATTGTTTTAATTTGTTGGATATTTTATTTGTTTGAAGATAATTTTTGAGTTTCTGTTTATTATTTTTAAGATGACCTCTTGATATATTATTAATATTGTTCACAATATCATGAACCTTTGTGTTCAAAGCTGATGTTGATATAGAAATATTAACTTGGTTGTTGTTTATAATTTGTTGAATCCTGGAAAGTTTTGTATCTCTGTTGTCAGTACTTTTTCCTTAACCATACTGTATTTCTGATCTATTATTTTGTTATAATGATTTTATTCCAATGTTTTTCTTTGATTTGTATCCTGATGAATTTTCCAATCTGATTTCAATATGATCTGATCACCCTCATTAGAAGAAAACATCAGGCGATATATTAGAGAGAGCGTTTCACAAGGAATGGCTATAGGGATTAGACATGTAGTTTTCTTTGGATCATGTTATGTAAATATATCTGCACACTTTGTATATAGTTTTGTTGCCTGATTTTTGATATGTTTGTGAGTTTATAATTTAGAGGGTAATGAAAAGAAGGGAAGGGTTTATAGTGTAGAATAGAGTGAGTGCGTAAGAAGTTAGGTAGAAGAGTAAATGAAATAGAGTGAAGTGGAGTTAGATAGAATAGAGTGGAGTGAAAATAGAATGGAGGAGTGGAAGAGAGAATATCATTTGCTCATTATTGAGGTATTTTTATTCCATCTCATTCGCCCAATTTGTGGTTGGGGAAGAAATTTAGGAGAATGGATAGAATTGGATTCGAATCCATTCCATTCATCTCCATTTTATTCCATTCAAATTTTACAAATCCAAGTAATGGAACAATTTAAAATCTCATTTTACTCTACCCAACTCCATCAATCCAAACATACCCATAATTACTTTTCTATAATAAATTTTCATCTTTAATATTTGCATAGGATTACAAATCCCAAGGATCCACAGGTTCCATATATATATATATATATATATATATATATATATATATATATATATATATGCTAATTTTCATTTCTTCATGTAAAGGATAGCAAGTCACGCATTTTTTTTGGACAAAATTTCATGCTTATTTTATCCAAAGAAGTTTATAGTTTAGGGAATCAAATCTTTATCCTTTCAATTCGTCCTTATTTCATGTCCTCTTAATAAAATTTTTACAAGTGTAAAGTGATAGCATTACCTATAATTCTTTGTCCAACCAATTTTTTTCAACTATCTATAATATGAGTACATGATAAAATTTGATCGGAGAGATAGAAAGTGGGACAAAGAGGGATAAAAGTATTCAATCCATAGTTTAGAACAAAATGTAATTTTATTTGATTCATATTAATTATTAGTTTATATTTTTTCTCACCTGATTAATGTTTTCCTTCCCATTTATTACATTTTCAAAAAAACTAAGAAGATATTTTAAAAGGATTTGTGACGAATGTATGAAAAAATTATATTTAAAATAAAATTTATTGCATATCTTATTTATTTAAACTATTAACCACAAATTGTGAAGCATATATACCCATTGCACATCATATAACGATGCTGTTGCGTAAAACACTAAAACGTGAGTATAACTTTTGAAAAATATATTTTTATCTGGGTTAAGTTAGAAAATATAATTTAATATTATCCACTATGTAATATTTAATAATTTTGAATAAATAGATAATAGGATAATTTTTTATTTTTAATATATTATCTTTGTAACTTTGTTAAAACGTGGCAAAATTTTTTTCAGTTTTTATTTTATTGTATCGTTTTATACCAATCAAATGTTGCAAGGTATCTACCAAAAAATGTTGCAAGATGCTCAAGTCCTTGTTTGGCTTAAACAAGCTAGTCGAAAGTTGTATGAGAAGCTATCCTTCTTACTCTTATCATATGGATATCAGTAGGCTCAAGCAGATCATCACCTTATTATTAAATCAGAAAATTCCTCTTTTACTACTCTTATAATCTATGTTGATGACATTGTTTTAACTGGGAATTCCATTGAGGAAATCAGCAATGTTAAAGCTTGTTTTTCACTCTAAATTTCATATCAAAGACCTTGGGGTTTTAAAATATTTTCTAGGCATTGAGGTTGCTCAATTTTAATACTGGTATCTACTTATGCCAATGAAAATATTGTTTGGATCTTCCTTATGATTTTAGTTTGTCAGGCTGTAAACCCTGTTCAACACCCCTACATCTTCATAATGATTCTGATAATTTGCTCCCAATGTTCTCTCTTATTGTCGATTGGCTGGACGATTGATTTATTTCACTTTCACTAGACCTGACATTGCCTATGTGACTCAACAATTGAGTCAGTTAATATCCAAGCCCTTCATTCCCACATTATGCTGCTGCTGTTCAAGTTCTGAAATATCTCAAAAGTTTTCCTGCTCAAGGTTTGCTCTTCGAAGAGATTCACCAACTCAACTATACTTGGTTTTAGTGATGTCGATTGGGCGCGCTAGCTACTATTAATTTTTTCCTTGGTAGTTCTCACATCATGGAAAATGAAGAAACAAAGCACTGTGCCCAGATCCTCATCCAAAGCTGAATACAGAGCTCTTGTTGGCTTAACATGTGAGTACCAATGGCTATCCATCTCTTAAATGATCTCAAAATTTCTTTCTCTAGGCCTCCTGTTCTCTATTGCGTAACCAATAGCACTTTGTACATAGCTTATACCAGTTTCATCTACAAACCAATTGGCTGATATATTTTCACAAGCTCTTCCCATGTCTATTTCATTATTTTGTGTCCAAGCTTGGATTGGTGAATCTTTCTTCACCCTCCAGCTTGTAGAGAATGATCCAAATGAGGCCCAAAGGAAATTGGCATCAGCCACAATAATGGCGTTGTGGCCCAATCTTCGGATCATAATGCAGGAGACAGATGTGGAAGATCCTTCTGTTGATTGCAAGTATCTAGAAGTAGGATGAATTGTATAGGTCGTTTTTTAGCCTTTTAGAATAGTGATGATGTGTAGAGTTTGTTACTATTCTTTCTTATTTCTATTCTGGTATTAAACCCCTATTGGTCCTTGACAATTTTAGCATAGGATAAGTTAATCTTTGACAATTAAAGTGTCAACTTAGACACTAACAATATTAGAAGTGGGACACTTAGTAGTATAATACCCTAGTTTTAAAAAAAAAAACCTAGAAAAATTGTTCTAAACCAGGAGGGTGCTAGTTACCCTTATTTGTATTTTAGTTCTAATTTCACTAAATCAATCTTACATGTCCTTGAGGGCTATATGATAAAACCACATTCTTGGGATTAAAAGTCCGGTAATTTTCTAAGGGGAAAACAAGTTAAAGGACAATTTTTAATAAATTTTATAAAATATTTATGCATTTCATTTTTAACCTACAAGTTCATAAAATTTTAAAATTTTCGAATTTTAACTAAAACCCAAAATTTGGATTCTGATTTGTTGGGATTTTAATTTTTGTGATATTTTATTTGAATCCAAATGGAGGGTACTTTCTTATTTACATTTATATTTTAAAGTTAATGGAGAGTAAAATAAATAAGTGATACAATACACAACACCCTCTAGTATAACTCAAATACATGCTCACACACCCAGTAGTTTCTTTTTCTTTCCTTCCTCTCTCTATTTCGCGAAATATAGAATAGAGCAAATATGGCCCCCCTCCATTCAAGCTCTCTCAAGTTCGGCCTAGCACCAGCCACTCCTCTCTCCTTTGCCACTACCACCGCATTGCCTTTTCGCAGCTTCCCCGCCTACGCTGAATAATAGCGTCCTCTCCCTCTCTTTTGGTGGTTCAAGGTTATTACTTCAATCTCTTGAGGGGATAACTGTTATCCAAGTGGCCTCAATTAACTCAAGAGGGGGTGAATTGAGTTCAAAAACTTTTTCTTAGATTTCACACTCTAATCACTTTTTCAAAGAGTTTTAAAGATATGACTCAAAAACTTAATTTAATAATGCAATTGCAAGAGATTTATGAATGTAATTATGTATATGAACATGATTAACCAGACAATGAAAAATAAATTTGCAATAAACGTAAAGAGATAAGAGAAGAGAAATTGCAAACTTGGTTTATACTGTTCGGTCACCTCTTGTGGCCTACATCCAGTTCTCTCAAGCAACCCACTTGAGAGTTCCACTATCACTTCAATCTTTACACTTTGAAGAGCACTCTTACACCTTGGGATCCCTCACCCTTGTGTTTGAGTCTCTCAAGAACCAAGAGATGCCTCACTCTTATTCTATCAAGGGATGCCCACCCTTGTACACAAACTTGAAAAAGTATTACAAGAAATCACTCTCTAGAGTAGATGTTACAAATTGAAGCCCTATAAGGTTTCTCAAGAATAAGACAATTTGGCCAAGTATTGATCTCAAAGATTGATGATTGATAATGATTGAACAAATGATCTTTGTAGTATGTTTTCTGTGCTTTAAACATTGTTAAAGAAGGGTATTTATAGAAAACAATTCGTGTAGACCGTTAGTGATTTACCCCAAAGGATGTGTCTCTTCAAAACACACCTCTTTGCACATTTCTGGTCTTGTAATCGATTACATTCAATGGTAATCGATTACATAGTTCAAATTTTCAAACTTGCAACGGTCACCTTTGGTAATCGATTACAGTCCATTGTGTAATCGATTACACGTGTGAAATTTCAAATTTTGAATAGGAACACTTGGTAATCGATTACTTTATGTTGTAATCGATTACATGGTTTCAAAATGAAAAATGAAAGGTTTAACATGATTTGAAGATATTCTTCCATTCTAAAACCATTTTAAAAGATCTTTGATATAAATCCAATCCTTTCAAATCAAACTTGTATTTTCACAAAACAAACTTCTTCATTAAGAACATATGAAATAATTCAAAATAAATTTTCATAGATCAAAGCATGATTAACTAGAGAATGGCCAAATAGACTTATTAATGAAACCTTTTAACAAGATTAATCTAAGTTCTAGATATCCTAACCATAGGCTTGATCAAATGCTTGTACATCTTTAAGAACTCCATGTCATTTTGCTTCTATTCTTTTTGTCTTATTCATTGGCATCATCAAAACCTACAACATAGCATTCACATTCTCCCCCTTTTTGATGATGACAACCATCTTAGGTGAGGAGCAAAAATAGATACATGACAAATATACATTGCGTTGTGTTCACTCTCCCTAAGAGTATGCATGGTTTTCCATCAAGAAATAGATATGCAAATAGATATGCATGCATGCTTCCCCTTAATCGTTGATATCCTCACCATATATATTCTCCCCCTTTGGCATTATCAAAAAGAAATAAGCACATCAAAACCTGTCAACTATAGGAGAATATACCTAAGCCAAAGGTTCACAAACATATTAAACGCCAAAGACGACAATCCATAATCCAAGATATAAACCAAAGCATCATAGTAGTCATGCATAATGTAAATTCACCATAAGTCAGAAGCGATAAGTTCAACTACTAACTATTGGTTATAACCAAGAGTCATGCAGAGATCCTGATTTAAACAAAGTCCAACTAGAGAACATATATAACATAACAAAGTCCATAAACTAAGGCAAAGTCCATAAACAAAATAAACTAAAGCTATGGAGCATCATCAGGAAATCGTCGTGATACCCAGGTGACGACGGATGGAACTCATATCACCCTCGAGACGAGCATACGTGAATCAAGAGTGTCGAAACGCTCTCCAACATAAACACGAAGACCACGCAACTCAGATAGGAGTTCGAACATGGAGGAAGAAGATGTGTCCGAAGCTAAAGTACGCGAAGGGATGGAGTTCGTTCCGCTTGATCTCAGCGACAGCCCTTCTTGCGAACCCATTGATCGAGATGATTCTTTTTATAGCCAAACGAAGAAATTGCACCAGCACCAATAGCATATGAACGTTGAACTAGGACAAATTTTTCATCATCTAACGGGACATTGAAATACTCCAAGAAGATGGTAATAGGTGAGCATACGGAGCCGCATTCGCCTTGAGTGCTTTTTGCATACGATAGCGCACAAGATGAGCCCAGTTGATTTGCCGACCACTTAGCAAAGCCCACATTAAAATAATATCTTCTTCAGTTGGCTGTGCAAGATTGGTAAGCCGAGGATGCAAAATACGAGATATAATATAATGCATGACCGACACTCAAATTTAATAGACCCGCAAGCAAACGACGAAAAATCAGCCCCTTCAACACAAATCATCTTGCGTGCATCAAAATTTGAGTAATCCATTTTCCAATCATCAACAATAGTGCCCTCAAAGGGTTCCCCGTAGAACTTAACTTAGTTATATTATAGAACAGATCCTGATCAATAACAATAGGAACTTTCTTGACCTTAGAACGAATGCATCCATCACTAATTTCCAAATTAAAGGAGAACAAACGAACTCAAATCCGGAAAATGACGCTTTCTAATAGTCATAAACTCCAACAAATCATAGTTTTTGAAACTCATAGCAATCAAAATTCTCAATTCAAAGAACGCCTCATCCAAATATTTAGGATCCAAATATCTCTATATTGAAAGGATTCAAAATACCTCTCTTGTTGAGCCAAGTTTGAGAAGTATGATGAAATCCTTGAAGAAAGAAGAGGGGAGGCGAGCTTGAGAGGGGGGCTGCTGGACGACCGGGCCGAGGGCCAGGTTGAGTGCGCGGTGGTGGGTTTCTTCTTCCAGGTTGCCTCGATGATTCTGCCATATGGGGGATTTTTGGTAAAATCTATCGTTGGATTTGTAGAGGAAGAGATGAGAAATATGGAAGTTGTTTGGTTGAAAAAGGTTGAGAAATGGGTGAAATCGAAGAAAGAAGTTAGAGAGAAAAAGACGTTGAGAGGAGAGAAGAGATGTTCTTCGAATGAGGAGAAGAGAAACCGGTTCACTTAAAACGACCCTTGGTAATCGATTACTCACTTGTGTAATCGATTACATTGTGCCTAGAAGGGGACTCAATGTTGCACGCCTCTGGTAATTCGATTACATAACCACTGTAATCGATTACAATTTTTTTAACCACAAAACACATATATATATATATATATATATATAATTATTAAAAATATCATAACACAAACAAGCAATCAAACATACATAAAATACTAGGAATAATGACTAATTATATACTTGAAAAATCAATTATTCCTAGTTCTCTTCTTATATAGAAGAAACTTTCCTTGGGCAAGGGTTTTGTAAATATATCTGCTAATTGTTTATTTGTTTCCACAAATTCTAAAACACAATCACCTTTTTGCACATGATCTCGTAAGAAATGATGTCTAATTTCAATATGCTTAGTTCTAGAGTGCAAAATGGGATTTTTAGATAAATTAATTGCACTTGTGTTATCACATCTTATAGGAATATGGTCAAGTACTAACCCATAGTCTGAAAGTTGTTGTTTCATCCAAAGGATTTGAGCACAACAACTTCCTGCAACATATTCTGCGCTGGATAATGCCATTTTGTTTCTTACTATGCCAAGAAACTAATGCAGATCCAATCAAGTGACATGTTCCACTAGTACTTTTCCTATCAGCTTTGCACCCAAAAATCAGAAGAATATCCAATTAAACTCATGAGGTGCCCTTAGGATACCATAAACCTATATTTATAGTGCCAATTAAATATCTCATAATCCTTTTGACAGCACTAAGATGTGATTCTTTAGGATTAGCCTTATATCTAGCACATAAACAAACACTGAACATTATATCAGGCCTACTAGCAATAAATAAAGGAGGGATCCAATCATACCTCTATTTTTTGATGTCAAGACTTGCCTCCTTCATCTTTATCCAAGTAACAAGCAGTGCTCATGGGAGTAGCAATTTCCTTTGCATTTTCCATTCCAAACCTTTTGAGCAACTCCTTGCAATATTTTGATTGATTGATGAATATACCATCTTTGGCTTGCTTGATTTGGAGTCCAAGAAAGAAATTTAATTCTCCCATCATTGACATCTCAAACTCACTTTGCATGATATTTGAGAAATCCTTGCACAAAGATTCATTAGTGGCACCAAAAATAATATCATCTACATATATTTGTACCAAGAGTATATCATGCTCCTTTCTTTTAATGAAGAGTGTAGTGTCAACCTTTCCTCTTGAAAAACCTTTTTCTAAAAGAAATTTACTCAACCTTTCATACCAAGCCCTAGGGGCTTGCTTTAAACCATATAAAGCCTTTTTCAATTTAAAAACATGGTTGGGTAAATCAAAACTTTCAAAACCAGGAGGTTGATCAACATACACTTCTTCTTGAATGAGACCATTAAGAAATGCACTTTTAACATCCATTTGATAAAGTTTAAAATCCATAATAGATGCAAAAGCAAGTAACATTCTAATTGCTTCTAATCTAGCAACAGGAGCATATGTTTCCTCATAGTCAATTCCTTCTTCTTGGTTATATCCTTTAGCCACTAATCTTGCTTTGTTTCTTATTATGACACCATTCTCATCTAATTTGTTCCTAAAAACCCATTTAGTGCCAATAATTGGATGATCATTGGGTCTAGGAACTAATTCCCAAACTTGATTTCTTTCAAATTGATTTAATTCATCTTGCATAGCAATAATCCAATGTTCATCAATAATGGCTTCATGAATGGTTTTAGGTTCAATTTGAGAAACAAATGCCATATGATTACATGCATCTTTAAGAGAGTTTCGAGTTGTTACCCCTTTTGATATATCACCTATAATATTGTCAAGAGGATGATTCTTTGAAACTCTCCACTCCTTTGGAAGATCACTTGCCCTTGGTTCCTCTTGAAGTAGAGTTTCCTTCTTAGTTTCCTCTTCCTTGGGCTCTAACTCATTTCCTTGAATATGAGTGTTTTCCAAAGTATCTACAAGATCATCAATAATTTCCTTTCTCGGCCTAAGGAGGTTAGTCTCATCAAAAGCAACATGAATAGACTCTTCTATAGTCATAGTTCTTTTATTATAAATTCTAAATGCTTTACTATGTAAAGAATAACCAAGAAATATTCCTTCATCGGATTTAGCATCAAATTTGCCTAAGTTATCCTTACCATTGTTCAAGACAAAGCATTTACATCCAAAGATATGAAAGTGAGAAATATTGGGTTTTCTCCCTTTGTATATTTCATAGGGGGTTTTCTTTAAAATTGGCCTTATCAAGGCTCTATTCATAACGTAACAAGCAGTATTTACTGCATCCGCCAGAAATATTTAGGGAGATTTGAGTCATTGAGCATAGTTCTTGCCATTTCTTCTAAAGACCGATTTTTCCTTTCAACAACTCCATTTTGTTGTGGAGTTCTTAGCAGAAAATTATGCTCAATTCCATGTTCATCACAAAAGTTTTCAAAAGAAGCATTTTCAAATTCCCCACCATGATCACTTCTTATGGATGCAATGTTTAAATTCTTCTCATTTTGAATAACTTTTGCAAGTTTTCTAAAGGCATAAAATGCATCACTCTTATGAGCAAGAAACAATGTCCATGTAAATCTAGAATAATCATCCACAATCACTAGAGCATAATAATTTCCTCCAAAACTCATAGTTCTAGATGGACCAAAAAGATCCATGTGCAAAAGTTGTAAAGGTCTAGTTGTTGAGATAATGTTTTTAGATTTAAAAGAGACCCTTACTTGTTTTCCCTTTTGACATGCATCACAAAGTTTATCTTTTTCAAATTTGAGTTTTGGTAGACCAATTACTAGATCTTTGGAGACCAATTTATTCAAGTGATCCATGTGAATATGAGCAATTCTTCTATGCCATAACCATGAATCATCTTCCTTACTCATAAGACAATGTGCATGATTTGAAGGAATATCTTCTAAGTTTATCATATATACATTATTTATTCTATGTCCTATAAACTTTACTTGTTTATCCTTCTTACTTTCAATAAAGCAATAAAGTGAATCAAATAGTACCCAATATCCTTTATCACATAATTGACTAACACTTAATAGACTATGTTTAAGACCATCAACAAGTAAAACATTTTCAATAGAGGTAGAGGGATCTTTACCGACATTGCCAACTCCAAGAATTTTTCCTTTATTGTTGTCCCCATATGTTACATGTCCACTTTTCTTGGGAGTTATGTGTGTAAATTTTGATGCATCTCCCGTCATGTGCTTGGAACAACCACTATCAATGTACCAACTTTGCTTTAAAAGTACCTACATCACAATTTCACAATTTTGATTTAGGTACCCAAATTTTCTTGGGTCCTTGAGTGTTAGAGTTGGGCATAGTGCCCTTTGGAACCCACATCATTTTTCCTACTTTGTGACCATTCTTTCTAATGTAACATGTTGATGCACTATGACCTTTCTTGCCACAGTAGAAACATGTTAGGAATGGAGAACTAGTCATTCCAGAGGACACAAAGAAGTTTTTATAAAACTTTTGTTGGCCCTTGGGATTGTATCCTAATCCGGCCTTATCAAAAACACATCTTTGTTTACCTAATAAAATATCTAAGTTATTTTTCCCAAAGGTAAACTTTGCAAGAGTGTTTTTCAAATCATCTATTTCTTTCTCAAACTTGTTGCATGATGTGCATGAGTAAGATTTAATAGCATTCTCATACACTAAGCATTTAGTGCAAGATGAATTTGCATCAATTAATCCTAAAGTTTCATTTTCAAGTTTGAGTTCCTCCAACTCTTTGTTCAACTTTGAAATTTCTTTTTCTAAGTTGGAGATGACTTTCTTGGAGGATGAAACAAGTTTTGCAAGTTTAATTGATTCTTCATGCAAATCATTAAATGCATCTTGAAGTTCATCAAATGAAGGAGATAAATCAAGATTAGAGGATATTACCTCTTCATCACTCTCACAATCTCTAGCCATGAGACTTAGATTTGCAACTTCATTTTCAGAGTCACTTGATGAATCTATATCATTCTCCTCCCATGTTATGTATGCCTTCTTTCCTTTCTTGTCTTTGAAAGATTTCTTCCCAAATTTCTCCATCTTCTTTTTGTAGATGGGCATTCCATTTTCATGTGACCTGGTTGATCACATTCATAGCATCTTGGGATTGGGGAAGATCTTCACCCTTTTTGAAGTTCTTCTTAGGGATGAAATTTGATCTTCTTTGATTCCCCTTTTTCTTTAGAAACCTGCCAAATCTTTTCACAAAGAGACTAAAACTTTCATCATTTTCATCTATACCTTCTTGTTCATCATTGTTTTCATCATCACTTTCTTCATGTGTGGAAGATGCGATTTTAAGTGCAATTCCTTTCTTCTTTTTGTCATTCTCTTCATGTTGATTGAGTCTTGTAAGTTCCAACTCATGTTCTTGAAGTTTTCCGAAGAGAGTGGCAAGAGACATAGTGGCCAAATCCTTTGATTCTGCAATAGCCGTCACTTTCGGTTGCCATTGCCTATTTAAACATCTCAACACTTTGTTAATAAGATCCTCATTTGGAAATGTCTTTCCCAAAGAGGCAAGATGATTAACAATATGAGTAAATCTCTTTTGCATGTCTTGAATGCTTTCATTTTGATTCATTCTAAAGAGTTCATACTCGTGTGTGAGAGTGTTTATTCTAGATCTCTTAACTTCACTAGTGCCTTCATGAGTGACTTCTAATGTGTCCCACATTTCTTTTGCACTTTTACAATTTGACACTCTAAAGTACTCATCCATCCCTAAAGCGGAAGTGATTATGTTCTTGGCTTTCAAGTTATATTGAACTTTTCTTTTATCTTCATCACTCCACTCATTTCTAAGCTTTTCAATTTTCTTATCTCCTGCTATTTTTGTAGGAATAAAAGGACCATTTTCAACAGCATCCCATACATCTAGATCTATGGCTTCTATAAAGATTTGCATACGAGTTTTCCAATAATGATAACCATCACCATTGAATATAGGAGGCCTATTGATAGAGTTTCCTTCAGGAAAGAAAGAGTTTGATGAGGCCATAACTATTCTTGAAGCTTTTAAGCCTTATACAAGAATCTAGCTCTGGTACCACTTGTTATCCAAGTGGCCTCAATGAACTCAAGAGGGGGTGAATTGAGTTCAAAAACTTTTTCTTAGATTTCACACTCTAATCACTTTTTCAAAGAGTTTTGATATGACTAAAAACTTAATTTAATAATGCAATTGCAAGAGATTTATGAATGTAATTATGTATATGAACATGATTAACAAGACAATGAAAAATAAATTTGCAATAAACGTAAAGAGATAAGAGAAGAGAAATTGCAAACTTGGTTTATACTGGTTCGGTCACCTCTTGTGGCCTACATCCAGTTCTCAAGCAACCCACTTGAGAGTTCCACTATCACTTCAATCTTTACACTTTGAAGAGCACTCTTACACCTTGGGATCCCTCACCCTTGTGTTTGAGTCTCTCAAGAACCAAGAGATGCCTCACTCTTATTCTATCAAGGGATGCCCCACCCTTGTACACAAACTTGAAAAAGTATTGCAAGATATCACTCTCTGAATAGAGTAGATGTTACAAATTGAAGCCCTATAAGGTTTCTCAAGAATAAGACAATTTGGCCAAGTATTGATCTCAAAGATTGATGATTGATAATGATTGAACAAATGATCTTTGTAGTATGTTTTCTGTGCTTTAAACATTGTTAAAGAAGGGTATTTATAGAAAACAATTCGTGTAGACCGTTAGTGATTGACCCCAAAGGATGTGTCTCTTCAAAACACACCTCTTTGCACATTTCGGGTCTTGTAATCGATTACATTCAATGGTAATCGATTACATAGTTCAAATTTTCAAACTTGGCAACGGTCACCTTTGGTAATCGATTACAGCCATTGTGTAATCGATTACACGTGTGAAATTTCAAATTCTGAGTCTAGGAACAGCTTGGTAATCGATTACTTTATGTTGTAATCGATTACATGGTTTCCAGAAAATGAAAAATGAAAGGTTTAACATGATTTGAAGATATTCTTCCATTCTAAAACCATTTTAAAAGATCTTTGATATAAATCCAATCCTTTCAAATCAAACTTGTATTTTCACAAAACAAACTTCTTCATTAAGAACATATGAAATAATTCAAAATAAATTTTCATAGATCAAAGCATGATTAACTAGAGAATGGCCAAATAGACTTATTAATGAAACCTTTTAACAAGATTAATCTAAGTTCTAGATATCCTAACCATAGGCTTGATCAAATGCTTGTACATCTTTAAGAACTCCATGTCATTTTGCTTCTATTCTTTTTGTTGTTTATTCATTGGCATCATCAAAACCTACAACATAGCATTCACAACTCCTCTCTCTGCCACCGCCACCACCGCATTGCCTCCTGCAGACTCTCCCCGTTGGACGTGAATAGCGTCCTCTCCCTCTCTTTTGGTGGTTCAAGGTTATTACTTCAATCTCTTGAGGGGATAACAACACTCATTCCTCCTTCTTCTTTCCTTTGGATATTAAAGGTATATAGAGCTTAATCTTACTTCTAATTTCATGGGTTAATTGAGTTATATTGTGGATATAGGATTAGAGCTCTAATATGTAACCCTAGGGTCTCAATTTGGGGTTTTGATTGTTTGAAGTTAATAGATGTAATCTTTTATACTAAATGATGATTGATGATTATGTGATGATGTTTGTGGCGTCAGAGATTCTGAGAGACATCCTGCTATTTTCCATGATGTAGGCTTGGAACACCACATTCTTGGATTTTGTTGTGAGTGAATAATGTATTTATGGTTAATTGGTATTTAGTTCTATGTATTTAAATATCTATATTGCATATTCATTATCTATTTTGCATTAGTGAGTAAAATGATTTTCTTATTGTATTCATGTCTTGAAATTTTCATTTATTAGTTCAAGTACCCTTAAAATTGTTATATTTTAAGAAGAATATGGAATGAGATTTAATAACCATGATCTAATATTGGGATAAGCACTCTACATGATTTGATACAATGTTATGGATTGTTATATTGGAATTAGATTATGAGACAAGTATATTTTTGAAATGCTTATGGTTTTGGATAAAAGCTCTGTGACTTTATTTTCTTAAGCAAGGTTCATTGAGAACCAAACACTTTTAATTTATTCTTTTGCGCCTTAAGGAGATTGAAAACAATTGCATTCTTTATGTTTTACTGAAGTGATTGGTTTCTTGAAAAGAAAGTAGATGAATGAAACTTGAGTTATTTAATGTGAAAAGTTAATTTTTTTTTAAAGGAGATATCATTGACAAAAACTTGGAGCTAATGACCGGCGTTAGCCTTGGTGCACCTTGAGATAAACATCAGCTGAGAGGGGTTGCTAGCCTGGTATGTTAGGCCAGCCATATCAGGATTATTAGGCACTGGGATGGGTGTAAGGGTCGCCCAGATGCTTTATAACCACTTAGGGATGAGTGTAAGGTTTGCCTGTGGATTGATTTGGTCTTTGTTCTACATAGAGACCTCTTTAAACTTCTTTTTAATATCTAACTTCCATAATTCTATATTATCATTGTAAGAGACTTGTATGTTGATTCTATACTCACTTAGTTTGGTCAATATCTTATATTATTTATTTTTGACTATCCATTATTATTTTGGGACTTGTTCCCATTAACTGTAAATATATTATTCCTTAATGAGTTTCATACTCGCGCCTGGTTGTTCCTCTATTTATAGATTTCAAGTGTAGGTAGGATTGGAGTCACCGTTTTTTTTTTTTTTTTGTGAGCCCAACCTTGGCATGTGGGCTTTTCTTTTGTATTTTCTTGTTGAGATACTAATGTTGTGAATTACGAGATTAGGAGGATCTGCGGTTATAGTTATGTTTATGATTATGTCTTTTGTGTATGTAGTCATCTATGGAGGAAGGATGTAGGTGTGAACTCAATAGCCATGGACTTATATGTATGTACTTATATATGTGTATTGGTACCTATCGATTGTCCTACTTGGGTTATAAATCTACAGGATATCGACAAATACGGACCATCAGTAACTATAGGCAGTGTACTGATGTTGAGACACTTTTTTATTATTTAGTATTTTTATAAAAAAAATAGACGATAACCGTCGGATGCCTCGTTTATATATGAAGTGCACAATTTCCAAGGGGTATACTGAAAGTTTACTATCATGTGCATATTTATTCTAAGCTCATCAGTTATGCAGCGTGCCACGTGGCACGAATGGTGTACCGACATGTGCATCAAAGGGTATATTTTTTAATTTTTAATTTTTTTTAAACTTAAATTTTTGACAGTATACCTGATAGGTTTATACTTTAATAAATTTTATTTTTAATTCACATTACCAACAAGTGTGAATTAAATTATTATTTTTTATTTATTGTTATTAATTACCAATGGGTTTATATTAAATTAAGTTTTATTTTTTTAACCACATTACCGACGGGTATCCATAGGTTTTATTAAATTAAATTGAATTTTTTTTTTGTTTTTAATTACCAATAGATTTTTGAATTTTTTGGGATGTTGGAGTTCATCGCTTGGGATTCATGTACCCTCAGGAAACTCATTGATAATTATTGGAACTTTAAACGCATTTCATGTAATAGTTACTTACAAGTAAACCTATCAATAAGCCACATAAATAACCCTAGATAGAATCCTTCTCCCTCATTTTGCCATCAGTATTGCCCATACTCAATGGCTACATTGGAAGATATGTGAAGGATGATCAAGAAAACAATCAAAGACAAGTGCAGTTCTTACTTGGTAAAAGGAAGAAACCATTCAGAATTCAATGATGATAATGAGGTTCTTCTTAGCACAAAACTTGTTGGTGCGTGGTGGTGGTGATGATGATGAAGAGGATGAAGAAAGGAAAAGGATGAGGATGAGGATTTTTATTTTTTTGTATAAATAATATTAGAGACCCATTTATCTGTAATGAAATTGTCATTAATACAGAATATTTTCCGTTTAGGGTCCACTAAGTGTCCAACTTTTTACATTATCAAGGATTAAGTTGACACTTTTCAATTGTTAAGGACCAACTTGTCCAACTTTAAAATCGTCAAAGACCAATTTGTGGGTTTACTCTTCTATTCTCTTAGTTGGTAGATTTCCTATGGTAGTATATTTTTAGACTTAGCTCTGTACTATATATACACATTGTACCTATTCTTTGTTTTGAAGGAGAAAGTAATTTATCCACCACGATCTTTTGCACTTGTTTTCTCCCAATATACAAATTCCCGTGTAATGTTGCTCCATATTCGGTCGATGACCACTATCTTTAACCTCTAATACTTGTAATAATTTAAGAGAGAAATAAATACTCACGAGAGAAAGAAGGGGAAGGGTCTAAGCTCATTAAATAGCTGTGTGGAACGTTTTGGAGCCTGTTCATCATAAAGCCAAAAATCACCATGTCTTCAAAGGAAGTAATGGTTGTGGGTGTGGAGAACAATGGAAACATTGAAAACGCAAAGCACAACCATGAGCAAGTTTCTGATCAACCTGCAGGACTCTCAGGGAAGAAGCCATCACGGCAAAAGTTGGGAAGATATGATTCTATGGACATGGAATCCCGCAGCTTCCCTGCTCCTGCCCATGCCTCCAAAGTATGTATGTATTTACTTTTTCTCTCATCACACCCACCATCCAACTTGAATTGGTATTTTCCTATTCCAACCTTCACGAAAAAATCCAAGGAAAAAATCCACTTTAATCCCTCTAAACTATATATTATGTGAATTTTATTTGTAGAAATTTTAAAGGCTAGATGTAAATCGATCCTTGATAAATTATTTTGGATGTGCACTTTAACCCTTTCACTAATCTTTTCTCTATTGTCAATGATAAGTAAGTGCGATATATCTATACTCATAAATTTTAGGTCATGTACTTAAATACAATATCCTAAACTAATAAATAATATACAACTCAAACTATTCTAAACTTTGCTGAACACTAGATATTTCTGGTAACAATAGATTAAAAAAATTAACAAAATCATCGATTTGAACGATTAGAAAATATCAAGGTCAATTTACATATGCTCAAAATTTTGGGGTAAAATTCACATGGCTTATAGTTTAAAGGACTAAAGTGCTATTTTTCAAATAATTTATAAGAGATTAATTGGAAGCATGATCAATGTATGGACTTTCATAATTAGAATTTAATTTTTTATGGACTGTCAATGTAAAAAAATTTTACACTTTTATCCATCTGTGTATTGACATATCAATAAAAGTGTTTGATTTAGCGACCTATGATTTTGAAAGTTTTATAAATAAAAACTCTTTTATATTAGTTTTATTTCAAAATAAATCTCTTATAATTGTAATTATAAGCTGTTATATGTATGACTTTTTTTTTTAATTATGTTATATGTATGACTTTTATTATTGTTATTATTATTATTATTGTAATTGTAAGAGTTAAACAGATTTAATGATGGAACAATTATATTTATAGGAACCAAAAAAGTGGATCTATTTTATTCTATACCCTATAAACAACAATACACAATGATGGTGTTGATGGTGGGGGAGATCCTATTTTTTATGCGTATTTCTATCCATGAATGCGGATATAGTTTTTATCACTAAAAGAATCTGTTTGTAAAAACTATCTCTTATTTATTTTTTTCATTTGGTATATATGATTTTCAGGGTCCAGCGATGTCAGTGGTATTACAACTAGCGTTTCAAAGCATCGGAGTTGTGTATGGAGACATAGGAACATCACCGTTGTATGTGTTTTCAAGTACTTTTACTGATGGCATAAAGCACGTCGATGACATTTTGGGAGTTTTTTCTATAATGTTTTATACCATCACCCTCATTCCTCTTGTCAAATATGTACTCATCGTCTTGCGGGCA
The DNA here is from genome assembly GCA_030441495.1 of Dalbergia oliveri. NCBI lineage: Eukaryota > Viridiplantae > Streptophyta > Magnoliopsida > Fabales > Fabaceae > Dalbergia > Dalbergia oliveri. Next base: position 23,161,386 of record JAMLFY010000013.1, on the reverse strand, counting down.
ACCGACAATGGCGACGGTAAGTAGGCGTCATCATATTAATTTTATTGTACCTGATCACTAATGATCTAATAGTGATTAATCACTTCTTATTTTAACAACCTCATTTTAGAGTAGCTAAATCTAATTGATTTAACCCCTTTCATAAGTTCTTTGATTTTGATTTATGGAAGACTGATGAATAAATTCAATAATCCATTCATTATTTTCAAGCATTTTCTTTGCATGCAATTTAAAGAGGAGTTTAGTTTCTATGCACTAATAATATTAAAAAAAAACTTACATTGTCATTTAATCATGTATTGTCATATTATCAAAAGTGGTAGAGTATCATAAATACTATTTAGAAAGTTATGCAAATGGAATACTTTAATTGAATGATGGTTTAAAAACATTTAACAGAGTTATTACATAGAAATTAAACTCTTTAAATATCTCTTCCAAAATATATATACACACACTTACATACGAGTGTCATTTTTCAGTAATTACCGACAATCATCTTTCAAGCCATTAGGATTGGTTTTATGGTGAAGTGTTTAGTTAGTATGAATGAGGTCCATTACTATCAATGTGATTTCAGAAATACAAAAAAAAAAAAAAAATCCTTTGTATGTATCAAATAAGATAGGCAATTTAATTTCTATATTATATAATGAAATTTCACCAAAATGACAAATCATAGTAAATAATTGTGATAGTGATTAATTTTCTATGATTTATTACTTTGATTAAATTATTTTAATTGACAGTCAACGTATAAAAATTAAATTTTTTTCTATTCAATATTGTTTTAACATATATACCAGCTCATATGTAATGTGACTTTTTCTAAGAATTAGGAAGCTATTACAAAAATGTATTCAAACTACTAACTAGTGATTAATTATGATGACACTTACAAAGAAGGCACAGATGCAAAATGCACTATGCTATGCGAAAGGCTTTTTTTTTAATAAGATTTAATTTTGCTATATTTTTAATCAGTGTAAATTTTTTTTGCTAGCTATGTGATCTATGTTATTACACATAAAAGATATTTATAACCACTTTAAAAGATGAAAAAAATGTAATTGATTATAAAAAATATATCAAAATTAATCTGTTATAAATTAATATAATGACAATTATAATTTGTATTATTTCAGGGGGGACTTTTGCCTTATACTCTCTGATATGCCGCTTTGCCAAAGTGGGTCTAATTCCAAATCAACAAACTGAAGATGTAGAAGTGTCAAATTATAAGTTGGAGTTACCTAATTGTAACCGTACAAAGAGGGCTTTACGGATTAAGTCTAGGCTTGAGAACAGCCACTTTGCCAAGCTCTTCTTGTTGCTGGTCACCATGCTAGGCACTTCTATGGTCATTGGGGATGGTGTACTCACTCCTTGCATCTCCGGTAATTAATCTTCTCTAATCTTTTTCGTTAGTCCAAACCATAATTCTTCTATTAGAGTTAACTCTACTCGAGTTGGAAAGAACTATTAAGGTAGCAAAATTCTCTCTTGAGATCTAATGCTGCTGCATACCTAGCTTGTTTTTGTCAAGGATTTTCTTTCTTTTTAATACCATTTAAATTTGTAATGTTATTTAATTTTTCATTTTCTGAGCTCACTATTCTAATAATAATATATTGTTTACCATGTCAAATACACGAAATATTAAGATTAAGATTTCATTTGGTTGCAGTTTTATCCGCTGTGGGAGGGCTCAAGGAAGCTACTTCAAAAATAACTGATGGTAGATACTAATTCTATTTTTTCAGTAAAATATAATGAAATTCTTCTTGTTTTCTTTTTCAGTTGATAGCAAAAATATTGAAAGGAAAAATAAATAATCAAACAGAAAGGATTAAAAACTCTTTCTACAGCTTTACAAACATGAAATAGCTAACCACCTGACATTACCACTATACACCTTACATGAGAACATTTTCCCCGTGGTTAATAGTTGGTAGCCATAGCTTCTTCACACATTGTCCTGTACCTGAGAATGCTCTTTAAGCAAAACACCTGAAGTCTATTTGATTTCAGTTTCAGTTTTCACTTTCATTTTCAGTTTTAATTTTTAGGATTTTATAAAGAAAATACTAAAAAATGGAAATGAAGACTAAAACTTGAATTTATAGTTTTCAGAATTTTTAGGATTTCTTTCACAAAATCTGAAAACTAAAACTGAAAACTTAAACTAAACAGACCCTTAGCTTTGTGATACTCATTTTAGCTTCTTCATCCTATTCCAAAACATCTATAAGGGAAAATGAAAATTTATTTTGTCAAAAACTATGATTTATATATAATCAAATATTCAAATACATAATTTTAATAAGTAGAGACAAACATGATTTCATTACTACTACTGCTGTAAACTGACCTATTCAAAATTCTTTTAGTATGCTCTTTTGTAAATTAAAGTTACTTTAAATTATTATCATATATACTCATGAACTGTATATACTGAATTCCAAGTACTTGCGATCATTGGTGAACGTAATTTGGTCAATAATTAATTTTAGCACTTAATATTGTAAAATCACACTGAAATAATTTATCCATAAAAATTTTCACCTTATTTTTGCCTTGAAACCGAACAATTATTGGAAGGATATCTCTTAATCACAATAGTATTTGAGATAAAAATAGACAAAAAAAAATCAAGATGGACGAAACTATGACATATTAATAATACCTACAGTTAGTTTTATAGATACTGATTTTAAGGCATACGAATAATTTTATGAAAAAATATTAGAGAATATAATGAAAACTTTGGTTGAATGGTATAACATGCTAGTTACTTTTTGGACGAATGAGTGTTCATGTTACTTTATTTCATTCATTAACCATCCATATATTTTTAATAAAATTTATGCTATTCTCCGTTATTGTGATATTATATGATCATAATTCATGCAAATTCTTTTGTGTGTGCATAGATAAGGTTGTTGGGATATCCATAGGTATCCTGATCTGCCTTTTCATGTTTCAAAGATTCGGAACTGATAAAGTGGGCTACAGTTTTGCTCCAATTCTATGTGTGTGGTTCGCTTTCATCGGTGGCATTGGTGTGTACAATTTCATCAAATATGATCCAAAAGTTGTCAAAGCATTAAATCCAAAATATATAGTAGATTACTTTAGGAGGAACAAGAAGGATGCTTGGATTTCTCTTGGTGGCTGTGTGCTCTCCATAACAGGTGTTGTATTTGTCTTCATTTTACACACACAAAGTTAACATAAATGTAAATTTCAGTTATATTAGGAAAGCATTGAGCAGAAAATAGGGTTTAGCTCATCTGGTTAACTTTTCGCTATAAGTAATGCCATCATTTGGGTTTGAGGTCAAACTTTCCCCCAATCTACACTTTCTTTTCATGAAAAAGAAAAGTGTTGAACTTGATTTTTTTTTTTTGTACTCTAACGTGATTTTACTGACATTCGATTTAACACTCACATAACTAAAATTGAAGCTTAATTAATTTGTGACTACCAATTTTGATATATAAATGACTACTTGTAAATAACATAATTGATATGTATAAAACTCCAAATGTCCTAATATTCTTAATGCGTGTTTGGATGATTTTGTTTTACATTTAGAACAACTTATATCATAAGCTTCTCAAATTAGCTTTTAGAAGGCATTTTTTTCAAAAGAATCAAATTCAAACATGCTTTTGTTTGCATAGCTTTTGACTTATGGGGAAAAAATTTGCAGGAACTGAAGCACTATTTGCCGATGTTGGTCACTTCTCAGTTCGGTCCATACAAATAAGCATGTGCTATGTGACATACCCTGCTATCATACTTGCCTATAGTGGACAAGCATCCTTTCTTCGTAAAAACATGGATCTTGTTGCAGACACTTTCTATAGGTCTATACCAGGTAATTCAATCTAATGTATCTAGCGTCTGCAATTGAGCATAGAATTGGATCTTGGAATTGGAATTGGACGTCCCAATTTCAATTTTGATGTTTGGAGTAATATTATTCCTTTTGTTACAGCAATTAATTAATGATGGCTTCATGTTTTTGCAGGTCCTTTATATTGGCCTATGTTTGCTGTTGCTGTCGCAGCAGCAATCATAGCTTCTCAAGCCCTGATCACTGGAACTTTCTCTATCATACAACAATCCCAAGCACTTGGATGTTTTCCCCGTGTGAAAATAGTGCACACATCTGCCAAGTATGCAGGACAAGTTTACATCCCCGAAATCAATTTCATCCTCATGGTTGCTTGTGTTGCAGTCACTGCTGGATTTAAAAACACCACAAAAATTGGCAATGCCTATGGTAACGAAGTTTCTTATAAACTCAAATTCTAATGTTGCTTAATTCTAATGTTGCTTAATTCTAATGTTGCTTAACATTCTTAATTATCCATATTTTTTTAGCACAGAAATGCAGACAATATTGAAATTCTGAAGAGCAATTTTACTGAATTAAACAAAATTACCATAATTTTGGCAAAAAAATAAGGATTTTCATCAGATAAACTAAAATATTATCGTCCACGTACTCATATAAGAATCAATAAACATGTCACATTTATTTTGGCGAAAATTCTGACCATCTAGCATTTTTGAATAAATTGGTTCATGCAGGGATAGCAGTGGTGTTTGTAATGACACTTACATCAGCTTTGCTTGTGTTAATCATGCTCATGATATGGAAGACCCCCTTGCTACTGGTTATTAGTTATGTGCTTGTTATTGGTTCCGTGGAGCTTCTCTACTTAAGCTCAGTGCTATACAAATTCAATCAAGGAGGGTATCTTCCTCTTGCCTTTGCTGCAGTGCTAATGGCAATCATGTACATTTGGAATTATGTGTACAGAAGGAAGTACTGTTATGAATTGGATCATAAGATTTCTCCAGAGAAGCTTAAGGAGATTGTTGCTGTCACAGATTTACATAGAATGCCTGGTCTTGCCATGTTCCATTCTGAGCTTGTTCAAGGAATTCCAGCCATTTTCAAGCACTATGTGTCAAATGTTCCTGCATTGCACTCTGTCCTTGTCTTTGTTTCTGTCAAGTCTTTGCCTATTAGCAAGGTTCCTTTACAGGAGAGGTTCCTTTTCCGCCGAGTGGAACATGAAGAACTCAAGGTGTTCCGGTGTGTTGCTAGGTACGGATACACCGATTTTCACAATGAGCAAGAGCCTTTTGAGGAATTGTTGGTTAGAAGGTTGAAGGCATTTGTTAGTGATGAAGTTTTTGCATCTCAGAAAGTGAAACATAATGATAAAAATGAAGAAAGAATGAATGGTGGTGATGGTGATTGGGATGATGGGGTATTAGAGGATGGAGAGAAGGAGAGAATGATGGAAGAGGCCATTGGAAAAGAGATTGAGGCAATTGAGAAAGCAACTGAAGCAGGAATTGTTCACTTAATTGGTGAAAGTGAAGTTGTTGCTGGCAAAGGAGCTGGCATAGTGAAAAAGATTCTGATAGATTATGGTTACAATTTCCTGAAAAAGAACTTGAGAGAAAGTGACAAAGTGTTTGATGTTCCTCATAAGCGTATGGTCAAAGTGGGAATGATTTATGAACTCTAGAGAAGAGAGCAAAGCACAAATAATCAGAAGAAGAAAGTCGCATAGCTATCACATACAGGCAAAAAAATTCACAAAAAGAAAAAAAAAAAACTCCCTTTTGTTGGAAATTAATAGCAACATTCCCTCATAATAAGGAAAGTCATTAGTGGTTTTTTTGTTAGAGGTTTTCTATTCTTAATAATTTCTATTAGTTTGGTTGTTTATGTGAATAGTAAATTCACTACCGCAATTTTGTTTTCTTGTAAAGCCTCTCTATAAGGCTACCATCTTTGGAAGATAATAGATGTGAATATACAACACTCATCATATTTTAGTTACATAATTTACGTCACGCAGTTTATCTTGATCTCTTTGTAACAATGGTATCAGAGCTTGATACCCTGACAATGTGAGTTTTTGAGAGCGTGTCCTTTGTAGCAGCCAAATTCTTTTTGTTTTTTTTCCTTATTACCCATGGCCTTAATTAGAAGACAGTTTTGTGCAAGTAGCCATTCCTTGTTTTGATGGTCATTATGGCCATTGGAGAATGCAGTTGGAAAATTTTCTACTATCAAAGGAGTTTTGGCCAATTGTTGAATCTAGTATTGGAGAACCCTCAAAAGAAGCAAATATGATGGATGGCCAAAAAGCATAGTTTGAAGCAAGGAAGCCAAAATATTTGAAAGCAAAAATTTTTTCTCTTTCAAGCCATCGATCATCTCATCTTGGAAACTATTCTTTGCAAAGGAACTTTCATGGATATTTAGGATTCGATGAAGAAGTATGAAAGGTCTACTAGAGTAAAGCGTGCACAACTTCAGGCCTTGAGAAAGGACTTCAGACTCTGCAAATGAAGCATGAAGAATCCGTTTCTAGCTATTTCGCTAGAACCATGGAGATCTGGAATAAGATGCAGTTCCATGGTGAGAAAATGGTGGATATCACCATTGTGGAAAAGATATTGCGCTCCCTAACATCGAAGTTTGATTATTTTGTTTGCTCCATAGAGGAGTCAAAAGGCATATATACATTATCTCTTGATGAATTGCAAAGCTCCTTGTTGGTCCATGAGAAGAAGATGAACCTGAAGTTCAACTTCCGAAGAGCAAGCACTAAAGGCTTTACTAGTACCCATTCCTTCAATTTTAGAGGAAGGGGTACAAGTAGAGGACGAGGATGAGGATGAGGATGAGGGCATCGAGGAAATATAGATGGAGGTAGCAGAGAGGCAGTAAGAATTTCATAATAAATTATGGCAGAGAATATGATTTTGATAAATCCAAGGTAGAGTGTTTTAGATGGCATAAATTTGGTTATTATAGTTCCGAATGTTATACAAGTTTGCCTAATGACAAGGAAGAGAAGCCAAATTTTATTGAGAACAAGGAAGAGGAAACCTTGTTGATGGTGTATCAAGCTGAAAAGTTGTCACGACCGACCTGGATCGTGATTCGCACATGAGGAATCTTATCCCTACGTAAGCCTCGGGATCGCTAAGTCACTCTATATGCATAAAACTTAAATCATAAAATCCATTTCAAACAAAAATTCATATCTAACAGATCATTTTCTCTTTAAAGTCTAAAACGTCATAATTATTTTCATAATCAAATTCTAAATCTATAGTCATCATACAACATATACTGAATTACTCTCTAAAGATTTTAAAATCAAGAAAGCTATAATCACGCAATCACAATATAATTTAATTCATGGTAAAACAAAATGCAAAATAAAAATCCATGAATGCATGTGGTCCAGATCCTGCATGTCATATCACTGGAGCACTCTACCAAAAAGGACCCAAAATACTTCACGGCAACATGAAACTCACCAGCTGGAATAGGCTACTCCTGAAGGGGAGGAAGAGGAGGATCCTGAGCTATCCTCTATCTGGAAAAAGGAAGAAAAGAGGGGTGAGTTTTGTTACAAAACTGAGTGAGTGAATTCTCATCTAACCCCTTTCATGGGACAATAACCAAAATGCATAAAAGTCATAATAATACTAATAATAATAATAATGACACTTATAAAATAAATTCTAAAACTCTTGCTAACAATCCCATATATAACATATAAAACAAAGCTCTAAACTCCTCTAAGTCGTAGTCAATAATGATTTGAATTTGATAACCTAACCGGCCAAAAAAAAAATGAGGTGAGGACCATCGTGCACCTTAGGTGGTATAGACCACCATAGGTTTCTCTCTTTTTCTTTATCTTCTCTTCTCCTCTCATCTCCCATGACTTTCTCTGCTTTCTCTTCATCTTCATCTTCTTTTTCTTCTTCTTCTTCTCGTTCTCTCCGCTTCCTTCCTTTCTTCTTCTTTTTATTTTTTATTTTTAAAAATATATCACCATCACCTCCATAATCATCATCTCCTCCTCCTCTTCATCATTTCTACCGTTCTCTTTCTCCTCTACCTCTATTTTCTCTCTAAACTCCATTAGAGAGCTTGAAGCTTTTACAATAAAGTGATTTTCTTCACTAATTCTACTCTTCAAGTGGTAAATAGGTCTCTACTCTATTCTATTTATTTTATTTTATTTTATTAAATTTCCTATTAATTTTAGATTTTTTCTAACCTTGTAAATTAGGGATTTTAATGATTTGGGGTAAATTGTGTAAATTGGTATTATTATTTGCTTACTAATATTTTATTTACATTGTTTCTAGAGTTATAGAGCAATTGAGTATCAACTTGTTGGATTGGTGACACTTGGAAGTTGATATTCAATTCTGTGAACTAGTTTGTGAGTAGACATTATGTCTATAATTGTTTTTAATTATTCTAAATTAGTCAAAAATATACTTTAGTAAATTAGAGGCTGAGAAATAATTATTTGGCTATGTTATATAAACGTTTGGTGAAAAATAGATTTAATGTTAATAGTTTATGTTTTATTCGAAAATTTACACATGAGACAATATGATATAACTTGGAAATTTAATAAAGAAATATTAAATTTCATAGATTGAACTAATTGAAAGCTATCGACCCCTGATATGGCTTTGAGAAATGATTTATGGATAGTGGGCATGACCCATTTTTATTGATTTGTATAAAATAAGTATATGTTTTGGGAAGAATTTCTAACAGGATCTGCTAACGACAGGAGGCGTTAGCCTTGGTGCACCTTGACTATAATTTTAGGACCATACAGTGGATCATTCTCTATGGCTACTCGCATGGGTAACCGTTTTATTTAGGATCACACGAAGGAATGGCCGCCTAAGTGTGAATCCTTTGTTTATCTTGAATTTGATGATTCCCTATTATTTTATATAAAGTGGGATGTTTTCAAGAATCTTATTCATAAATAAAAGGATTTGTTGAATTTATATGAGCTATGAAGCTATTATTATTCTATTTATGGATTATATATTGTCTCATGTGGGTTATAGACATCATGTCTACCACGAGTTGCAAAACTCACTCGTTGTCTCTCTTTCCAAGAGCAGGTGCAGTTCCAGGTTCCAATCCACTACTCTTAGTAGCCGATTGTCTAAGTTTGTGAACCTTCTAGAAGGCCTTTTGGTACATTGGAACCTATTTTGTTGAGTTTTACTCTGTTAGAACTGTTTAATGCTCCATATGTCACATGCAGATCCTCGGTTAGTTTTGTTTTTATGTACATATTTGTGCTTAAGCATGTATAGTTAAGATTTAGATATATGTATAGACTATGTAATAGAAAGGATTTGTAAACTAAGTTTAGAATTATATTTTAAACTATACTCCTATTTATGGTTGGACATATATTTTTCTAAACTGTCTAATTGATTATTCTATTGCTTAGGCGCATTCTAAGAATGTCTGAAGCCCAATTATATATTTTATCCTTGTTTTTATACAGGTTGTATTTCTAAATTTGGGGATGTTCGAAAAACAAAGGAAACTCTGCCGTTTTTTGTTAAATAATGTATGTTAAGGCTTGCTAGGGAATGTGTTCCCTATGCGTTCATAACCTAAGTTAGGTCGTGACATAAACATTCATAAGGATAATAATAATGAAAAATAATAATAATAGCTATTACCAAATTTTCTTGTTCCTGTGGTCCTTCATGGACAAGCTGAGGCATCTAACTAGGTCTTATTTTCTGAAATTGCCACTATGGCGTTTACCTGCTATTACCTCCATGGCGTTTAATATATTGCCTCCCTGGCTGATTTATACTATTGCCACCATGACGTGTTAAATACTAATCATCACACATAATTGAACTGAAAATAATTAAAAACAACAATGCCGAAAGGTGGGTACTCCGTCCCTGGCGAATGCGAGCCCCTAAATTATTAGTACTCTGAGAGTTTTGGACTCAAACAATTCTAATAATCTGACTTTAGCATAATCGTGGCTATGAAAATCGTGTCCAGGGATCACCCGCTTGTAGGCATTCTGATTTCAAGCCCACAAAATATGCATCTGACAATTGTTATGAATCATCCTGAACTTCGTACTTCTTGGTACCATAAAACTAAAATTCTAGATCTATATCTTATGTTAAAATATTCTCATATACCTGATATTCTAAAATCATAGCTCAAAAACATTGGGTTTATAATCATAACACTTGAAAATCATATAACATATTTATTCAAAAGCTAAATCATGTCTTGCTATATATATATATATATATATATATATATATATATATATATATTCATTTCTCTAAAAATCTGTACTACACTTTTCTCTATGTAAACCCTATCATATAATTATCCTACTCTTAAAAATCATTTTAGCAATAATGGTCCCATGAATTCTGAAAATATGGTTTCATGCTCTTTGAAAATCGCAATTTTCTCAACTTAACAAAATTATCCCTAGCCTGGAATCCTTTCTAACAAATAGTTTCAAATAATACATTTCATGATAACTGAAACCCATGGTTTCGTAAACTTGACATAATTGACATTTATCTAAAATCTCTTGAAATATGCACTAACATTATACGTTATGCCACAATATGAGGAAAATAAATCTAATGACCAAAATAAAGGTAACAGGATTGAACCCACTCACCTAGAGGGAGAACAATAAACGGCAATACCAAGGGAGCTTCATAGAGGGATGACACCAACAACTGTCATAGAGCAACCACAACTCTAGATTAATCTCTAACATCCCTAGATAACTCTAATATAACTCTAATAATATTGAGGGTGCACTCCCACTTGATAACAATAGAGGCTATAATCCCAACCAAAGAACATGGAAATGGAGAGGAAAAGAATGACAAAACCCATAAAATCTTACCTTGATCTCTTAGGAGGAGAAGGAATGGAGTGGGATTGAGTGAGAGGGAGAGAAAGAGGGTTTGGAAAGGAAAGGTTTTGGTTTGGGAAGAAAAGGTTTTGGTTTGGGAAAGAAAATCCCAAGTTGGAGTGTTTTATAAAGAGTTGGGGCTCATTTATCAAAACTGCATCATTTTATACTATACGACATCAAACACATTCGCCAAGCAAGTAAATCTCATTGTAGCAAACCTAGAGGAGCAACAACGCTGAGCGAACATAACTCACTGCAGAGAGTCTGTTGAATCTTACAGCAACAACACCCAATTGCATTTGGGTTGTCTGATGGTCACTCATTTTACTTCCCATTAACTTTAAAACATAAATGTAAATAAGGAAATACACCCCATTTGGATTCAAATAAAATATCATAAAAATCAAAATCCTAACCAATCAAAATCCAAAGTTTGGATTTTCGTTCAAATTCGGAAGTTTTCGAGATTTTCTAAACTCGTGGGCTAAAAACGAAATGTTTAAAATTTCGTAAAATTCATTAAAAATCGCTCTTCAACTTATTGTTTATCTAGGAACAATTACCGGGACTTTTGATCCCAAGAATGTCATTCTAACATATAGCCCTCCAAGGAGGCTTAGAATCCAAACTTAGCGAACTTTAGGACCCGTGGATCCCGAAGACCCTAAGGCTGAACGAACATGTTTATGACACGTGTATCCTGGGTATTACAAAAGTAATCTGGGCAAGATGTTTGGTATGTGGATACCGACTATAGTAACCACATGAGCGGAAGTAAGTCTTCTTTTTCTCATTTAATTCTCTCGTTAGTTTTGGTTATTGCTCTATCATGGATGTAATGGGAAAAAGTGATATTAGAATTAAAACCAATAATGGTCAACTAGAAACAATATCTAGTGTCCTATATGTTCCCGCTTAATTTGAAAAGCAATTTATTGAGTATTGGTCAATTACTAGAAAAGAGATGTGTTATCACTCTTCGAAACAGTGCTTGTGTAATTTCAAATCCTATTAAGGGTGTTGTTGTTATTGTGCAAATGAATTCCAAAATGTTGTTCTCATTAAAGATTAAGAGTGTTCAATCTTGTTTGATGACGGAAATGAAAGATCCTTCATGGTTATGCCATTTTCGATATGGTCATTTGGGCTTTAGTGGACTGAAAACCTTGCAAAAGAAAAGGATAGTAATTGGTCTTCTTGAAATGGCTATTCCATCTCAAGTTTGTGAAGAATATGTGATTGAAAAACAACACAATTCTCATTTCCCAAAAGGCAAGTCATGGAAAGCCAAAGAAATCTTGGAGCTCATACACTTTCACATTTGTGGTCCTATAACTTTAGCTTCCAATGGATGTAAAAGATATTTTATCAGCTACATTGATGATTGCTCTAGGAAATCTTGGATTTTTTTGTTACAAAAAAATCATAGGCCTTTAATGCATTCAAGAATTTCAAGCTCGTGTTGAAAATGAGTCTAGAAAGACCATTAAAGTTCTCCAGATCATTGTGGAGAATATTGCTCAAATGAATTTGAGAAGTTTTGCGAGAGTCAAGAAATCAGAAAAGATCTCACAACTGCATATACACCTCAACAAAATAGTGTGTAAAAAAGGAAGAATAGAACAATCCTTAACATGGTTCGTGGTTTGCTAGCAAGAGGAATAATTTCAAAGGATTTTTGGCCAGAGGTTGCAAATTGAAGCATTCACATCTTGAATAAGAGTCCTACTCTTGCTCTTTGAGACATGACACAAAGGAAGCTTGGAGTGGAAGGAGACCATTTGTAGATCACTTTTGAATTTCTAGGTGCATTACCTATGAATACATACTAGATCCAACAAGGAAAAAGGTTGATGATAGAAGAGAGAACTATTAATTCCTTGGTGTTAAGGAAGTATCCAAGGCATACAAGTTGTACAATCCTTTGACAAAGAAAATCATGACTAGCAAGGATAATGTTTTTTATGAAGAAAAGACATGGATTTGGGATAAGAAACAGCCTACTCATATTCTTGTTAATAATGAAAGCCGAAGTAGTAGCTTCATTATTTGAAATTTCAGCAAATACAGTTCCACCAGTTATTGAAATTCTACCAACAACAAGAAAATAAGTTAGTGCAACAACTCAAGCACTTCACCGTATTAGAAAAAGACCGAGATGGATGCAAGATTATGAGGTAACCAAATTAATAGAGATGACATTACACATTTTGCATTGTTTGCAAATTGTGATCCAACAAACTTTGAAAGTGTTGTAACAAACTCAAAGGAGAAGAATGCAATGGATACTGATATTGAAGCCATTGAAAAAATGAGACTTGGGAGTTAACTAATAATCTTCTAGAAGGACATAAGATTGTCTGTGTGAAATGGGTTTTCAAAACAAATCTCAAGGAAAATGGTGAGATTGACAAATACAAGGCAAGATTTGTGGCTAAGGGATACAAATAGGAGTATGGAGTTGACTATACAGAAATTTTTCCAGTTGCAAGGCATGACACAATCAAACCGGTGGTTGCTTTGGCAACACAGAATTATTGGCCTGTTTATCAGCTAGATGTCAAATTGGCATTCTTACATGGAAACTTGAAGTAAAAGGTATTTGTTGAATGGTCCCTAATCATATTAAGTTAGGCAATGAGCATAAGGTTTTATTTATAAATTGAAAAAGGCTCTTTATGGACTAAAACAAGCTCTACAAGCTAAGTTTGATATATAGTCATATTGAAGCTTTTTTTTTTAAAAGGCATATTTTCAAAAGTGTCCATATAAGCACACACTTTTTGTCAAAAATGAATATGGAGGAAAAATGCTCATTGTTTGCTTATATGTTGATGATCTTATATATACCGAGAATGATACTACCATGTTTGATGCATTTAAGAAGCCTGTGATAGATGAGTTTGAAATGTTTGATCTAGGCAAACTGCATTATTTTCTTGGCCTAGAAGTAGTACAATCAGATGATTGTATTTTGTTTCCCAAAAGAAGTATGTACATGAAGTTTTGGACAGGTTCAAGATGAAGAATTGCAGTCCTTGTAAATACTCCAATTGAGTTCAGCTTGAACCTGACCAAAGATGAAGAAGGGGAAAAAGTCAACAACATACTTTACAAGCAAATTGTAGGCAGTTTGATGTATTTAACTACTACAAGGCCAGACATTATGTATGCTTTGAGTCTTATAAGCAGGTATATGGAAAGCTCAGCCAAATCACACCTACTAGTTGCCAAGAGAATCCTTCGTTACTTGCAAGGAACCAAGGATTTTGGATTGCTCTATAAGAAGGGTGACAAGCCAAAGTTGATTGGATTTACAGATAGTGATTATGCTGGGGGATCAAGATGACAGAAGGAGCACTTCAGGTTACATTTTTATGTTTGGGAGAAAAGTTGTTTCATGGTCTTCCAGGAAGCAATCTATTGTCATTTTGTTAACTACAGAAGCTGAATTTGTTGCTAGTACAACCTGTGCTTGTTAAGCTATTTGGTTTAGGAAAATTCTTGCAAACCTGCAATTCAAGAAAGAGGGTGCTACTGCCATCTTTTTTTATAACAGTTTTGCTATCAAATTATCAAAGAACCTAGTGCTGAAATAAGAAGCAAACACATTTATGCAAAGTATTACTTCTTGAGAGATCTCTGTAATGAAGGAACAATTGTGCTGGTCGAAGTGAAGAACAACTAAAAAATATTATCACTAAACCCCTCAAGCCACTTCTTTTTCAAAAATTGAGAAGGTTGATGGGCGTTTCGATTATGTAATTGGTGATTTACGTGAATAGAAAATTCACTATCACAATTTTGTTCTCTTGTAAAGCCTATTTAAGGCTACCATCTTTGTAAACGTGAATGTACAGCATTCATCACATTTATGTCACGTAGTTTACGTTACGTAGTTTCCCTTTATCTCTTTTGTAACACCTTTGACATTAATTTCATGTATTGTTATATATATTTTTCAATCCACAGATTATCAGAAATTGAAATGCACAGGCTTTGCGTAATCTTGGCATGAAGTTTTAGTAATTTAATTGCACTCAAATTGCTATAGCTCCCTTGTGCTCTATGGTGGTAGTACCAATATAGTATAGAAGTTTTAGTTCATCTGGATTAGTAATGTTTGGTGAACTAATTATTAGTATTATAGTACTCAATTGAAAATTTCACATTCTTAGAAGGAGAATTATGATTTTGCTGAGGAGTTACAGTTAAATATATCAGACCAATTTCACTCTAGTTTTCAATCCAAATGGATTAAAGAACACATTTTGTATTGACAAATATACAGGTTTTTTGGCGTTGGATTTTCAGTGTAGTATAAAGTAGTTTGCTTTTAGTTAATGGAACATGTTTGATTGAGAGACACTGCTGCATGGTACCATATTGCTCAATTTTTGTTGCATTTGTTGCAAGGAGCAGATTGCGGATATATAGGTTGAAGGCATAAGCTATACATATAAAAGAAATAATACATACAAAATTTAATGTAGTTCATTCCCACTCAATCTAGATCCACGACTCCTATACGAACTTTCAAATTCTTTTATTATCCACAATTTTTGCACAACTCCAGTTACAAACCATATTGATCAATCTACGTGTCAAACATTGTTTAAAATTTTGTCCTTAACAATCATGTGTATGTAACATATAATCTTTTTTATTACTTAAATTAACAATTCATCGGTAATTATAAGAGAGGGCAATGCGATTTTAACAAATCTCAGAGATCTTTATAACAATTTAATAATTAAAAATGTCAAATACCTTTTTGTCCTTGAATAATTGTCTATTTTAAAAATTTGTTTTATCTAGAAATAGTTGTCCATTTCAAATGTTTAGGTAGTATTAATTATTTTTTACTATAATATCTCTTTTAAATTCTATTGACTCATTAGTGAAAAAAGAGAGAAGAAGTTGTAGTATTGAAAATAAAATGATAATTTAGTAATTTATTCTTAATTTTTATTGATATTAATATTTTACAAATCATTTTATTAATCTTAGTGAATATTTATAACTGAAAAATTATTCAAAAATAGTCAGAAGGAGTATATAACTGTATTGAACTTTAACGACAATCAGTATAATTTTCTTGGGCTAGGCTCCTTGAACTAAGTTCTTCAATTAATTTGTCCACTTCCTTTGTCTCCCAATAAATTGTCATATATAAAATTGTGACTATTTTTTTTAAGAAAAGCGCACTTTACATCCTAAAATAGATCTCATCTACTTTATCCCAAACTTTTAACAAAATGGAAATCGACCCTTGAAATTTTTTAATATGCACTTTAGTCATTCTGTTAAAATTTTGCTTATTATTAATAAAAAAAATTTATTATATCTCTTAAACTTTAAGTTTGGTGCAATCCTATATCCAAAACCAATAAATAACATACAACTTAATACCCTAAACTTTATTAAATATGTGCTATATATTTTGGTTAACAATAGATAAAAAAGTTAGCAGAAGGATCAATTTGCATCGTTAATTAAAAATATTAGGGGATCAATTTGTATATTTTTAGAAATTCAGTGAAAAATATACAAAATCTATAGTTCAGGAGGTAAATAAAGTGGAATTTTTTCTTAATTTTTTGAGTGGTCTGAGAAGAAACATAAATAATATAAACATGTGTAATTGTGAACTTTTAAGTGAAGGACAAAAATTTAAGGGAAAAAGGCGTCGAAGAATTTTAATCCGTTTTAACATAACCACAACAAAATAACCCAAGAAAGGACATAAGTCTGTTACCAAGATTTTACGCGAATATATAAAGAGACTTTGGCTCCTCAGAGTATAATAGTCCTCGCTTGTTGGAAGATGCATAAAAAATTCTTTTGAATACATAATACGTGTCCGGTTCATCGATGCTTAAAAATTAGCCATTGGTAAAATTTGAAGTTCAAATCCACTATACGACAAAACACATCATGGAAGGTAGAGCCTCCAATTTGTGGTCCCAGCAAGGATTTTCACTAGGGCTTTTGAATTCAACTACATTATATTGCCTATGAAAAACATACATGTATCTAGCTACCCAACTTGATTTATTTATATATTGGGTTTTGGACTATAACTGATTATGGTGCCGACAAAAGTGAAGGTATAGGGACAAACAATTGCCACGTTGACATACAGCTTTGTCTTTAACGCTGTTTTCTAGTCATATCATGTGTGTATTATAATGTATAATACTCTTCATGGTAAGAAAAATGTGTCTTTTATATAAACAGAAATATAAGTTATTATATATTAGTTAAGAAGCCTAAAATAGAAAGCAGTTAATGCAAAAAGGGTAAATCATAAACGGTTTGGTTAGTTTCTACATGCTATATATGTATAGTCCCTCGCGGTCGGTAATACTTTATGGAAATTGACTCCCTTCATGTTCATGTAGGGTGGTTTTGGTAAAAAATAATCAAATGTGTGTCATCATTAATATATTGGGAGAAAAATATCTGATTCATCATATATAATTGGGAACCAGCAGCTTGTAAAGATTTGTAGCAAATCGTACTCTAGCGACTAGGCCCTTAGTTCTAAGCATAGTTTGAATTGAGGGTTTAATTTTTCTTCAAAAAAAATAATAATCAAAATGAAATTGAGCATTTTTATGTTGCATTATATCCTAGGTTTTATATATTTCAATGAAGAGAAATGCTCTTTTCTATGAAAGGCAATATTTGAACTGACACAGGAAATGAGAAAGTGCTGTGCAATTTATAACCAATCAAATTATTCGTAAAATATTTTGGTATATAGCACAATTTTTCAAGAAAAATAATTTCAATTAATTTTTTTAATAAGATATCAAATTCCACCTGTTTTCTACAGATCACTTCAATATTTTTCTTTCCATTTTCTTTCAAGCATGACCAGTTGTGGGATATATATCTTAAACATGACCAGAAATAAACTGTTAAAACACGAACAGAAGTGGAAAATAAGCAAAACCCTTTAAAAAAAAAAAAGAACCCTAAGCACAGTTGTGCCAATTGCTTCAAAATTCAAATAAATCATCGAAGACAGATATATCTGATATTCGTACATGGATTCTCGAGAGAATATATTTTAATATAATAAATCCACAACATTACTTACGGCAGAAAAAACAAATCTGGAATTTGTATCATCAATCAGTTTCTGAAAGTAAGAAATCCTGATTTAAATCTCAGATTAGCTGAAAACTGCACACAGATTAATAAGATCCAAATCACAGGTTCACCTTTAGCCTTGTTTATTATATATGATTAACCAATGTTCAAATATAAGATCTTCAAATTCCCAATTTACAAGAGGCAAGAAGAAGCTTCACGATTTGCTCACGACTACTGGGAAAACACAAAGCTTAAATTATAACACAAAAGATTATTGAATCAACTCATATGATTCCCAAGCTACTGCTATATGTTAATCTAGTGTCAAACTCAATAATTTCAACCCTGACCAAAAGATCTGCACCAAATCACATGTCTATACATATATATATTCCAGTATTCCTCACCACATCATATAACAACACCAACACATAAAAAGTACATGAAAGAAAAACAAAAGTTAGGAGAAGCTGTGCGTTTAGTTTCAGAAAACATTTTAATTTTCTGTTTTTCTATAGTTTGAATGTTATAAAGAAAATACTGAAAACTGTAAAAATTAAAATTTTCAGTTTTCAATTTTTATTTTCAGTTTTTAGTATTTTCTAAATAAAATTCTAAAAATAGAAAAACTGAAAATTATTTCCAGAAATCAAACGCACCATAGAAGATCCAATTAATTAAGAACAATAAATAGCTAGAAATTTGAAAATCTCTGGCCACTGCTATCACTCACACCTATAGCGGTTGCTCTTCTTGGTGCTGGTGATGACTCATGACCACCACCTCCATAATTATATGTTTCAATATTGTTCCCAACAACAAGATCATCAATATTATTGTTGTTACTATTATTGATATTAGCTTGCTTGTTTTGATGATTATTAGCTTTCTCACCTTCCAATTCCCTATACTTATGCAAGTACCTCTTGAGTGGCTCGGCATAGTCATCAAACCCTAAGGTAGACAAGGCCCAGCAAATATCATCACCATTCACTGTCTTGCGCTTCTCCTTGTGACACTTGTCAGAGGCTTCACCAGTGACAAAGCTTATGAACTCCGAAACACACTCCTGCATGGTCTCTTTTGCTTCCTTTGAGATCTTTGCGTTTGGGGGAAGGATTTGCTTCATGATTCGCCCAACATTTGCTATTGGAAGCAATCGATCTTGATCTTTGATGACCCCATCAGCTTGATGAGAAGAAGAAGAGGAGGTCGAAGCTGTGAAGTTGTACTTAAAGGATTCTCTGTCTGATAAGGCTTTGCCTATGTTTTCACCCATTTGTCTAAAAATGGGGAGGGGTTTTTCTTTAATCCTGTCAAACACAGACACGTTGCTCTCACTGGTTGTAAGTACCCAATATATGCATATATATGGCTATTTATATATTGGACTTGCAGTTAGAGATGGCATGCTTATGCAAATTATGCAGTGTATTTGAAATGTGAATGTGCACCATATAGTTATAATATTATTAGTATGGGATTTTCTCATATATCCCTATAACATTTCAGTGTACCAGTACAATTTATTTATTTATGGTTAAAAATGAGCTATATATTTCATTTACTAGAATTTTTGAAATCTATCAAATCAAAAATCAAATCACAATGATTGATTATACAAGGGTATTTACCCTATGGGCATCGAAACAAAAACTTATTAATATATATACATACAAATATAAATATTTTTTAAACCCATCGGTATCCATAATAAACTGGACATTAGTTTGTTTGGCTAGAGTCAAGTCATTATAGTGAGTAAAGCTCTTGAAAAATGCTATACAACTGGACTTTTTATCAGAATTTTGTAGCCAGAATGGTTTGTCATAATTGTTAGTTCTTAAATGAATTAGTGGGTTATACCATTTTATTTCATCTAACAATCATTATGATTTCTACAAAAGATTATGTATATATTTTTCTAGATGTGTAGCATTGCCCAAAGCTCTTTTAGTGCTAATTTTTTTGTTTTGTCTATATTCAAACCTAAAATTTTGGATGGTGTTAGGGAAACAATTTTATTTGAGTTCCTGATATTGCATTATCTAATATTAATTTAATTTCTTTCCTAATTCAATTACTAGTCGAACTTTGCATAACTTATAATCGCAATTCAATGTTTTGATATTGTCAGCCTCTTAAGATAAATTGAATAAACTAATGTTGTAATGTTATTCTAAATTTATCTAAGGGTACCACACAAATTAGTATTTCCATGTTTGTCTACTTTAATTTAATTATGACAATTTTTATATTGATTTATTTTATACTATACATTGTCATTTAGTTAGTATAAAATCATATGTAGAACATTCAAGGAGAAGCCAATTCCCAAAAAGAATAAAAAACACTAAAAATTGCATAATGAATTGAAATAGAAAATTAAACCAATAATAGGAATCATAAATTTTGGAGTCATGTCCATTGAATGAAGCATCAATACTTAGCCCATGTTTTCCCCCAAACCTTTGACTCTCCCTTTCCCTAAAATAATCCTTTATTCAAAGAAAAACAGAAAGTAAAACTGAATTTGAAATTTCCATGACTTTCTTCTAAATTGTTGGCAAATCTTATCTTCTTGTAATCCAAGTCTTGTATCAAATCTTCTTATCTCTTCAAAATCTTTATTCAAATCTTTCCTCAATTTTTGCAACAATTGTGTTTTCTTTAATCATGAATCAAAACAAATTAAATCAAGTGAGAATCTTTATCCATATAAGCTCAAAATAATAATTAAGTTCAAATCGAAAGACAATTCTCACATATGATAGTCATAAACTAAATTTATTAAATAAGTCATGCAAAATTACATATTTTAAGAACAATTAGGAGTAATTGTGCACAAATATGAGATAGAAATGTAAGAGTAAACACCCAAATTAGTCCTGATTTCATTGATGGACAAATTGATCCTAACAATTGCAAACACCCAGATTGGTTTTCACAATTATTAAAATATGACATTATAAGTCTCTAACCTACCTGTCAACGCTGGCCAGAGAGAGAACTAAAAAGAGCTCAACTAGAAGATAGAGCTTATCTGAGAGGAAATGAGAGCTTCAGGCAGGACTGCAGAGCTTGAAACAGGTGGCCGAGACTAATAGGCATGTGACGCTTAGCCACCTGTCATCCAAGTTCCGCCTCCTCCTGGTCGAACTCTGTTTCCTCTCAGACGAGCCTCACCTTCTCTTAGTTTTCTTCATTTTTCCTCCCAGCGAGTTAGAGACCTATAGTGTCCTATTTTTACAATTGTGAATGATCAATTTGGGTGTTTACAATTGTTATGAATTAATTTGTCTATCAAAGAAATTGTCATAGATCAATTTAGGTGTTTACTCAATATAATATTAACGCAAGCTATCAACATTCTAATTTTATTGCAAATGCAAGGGGGGTGTTATATTCTAGTTTAATTAAAAGTCACAAAATTGAGTCCTACACATGCAACTACGTTAAAATTTAAAAGAAAATTTTTTATTATCCTAGTGATCCTATTCGACTTGAACAAAATTGCCTCTAGTTATATATGAAGCTTTTTCGCATAGTTATCTGTAATGACATGGCAACTCATGAACATAGGACTAGGTCAGTTTTGTGAGGGGACACAATGGCAGGTAAGTCCCTTTGTTGCTGTGAGTTAGATATAATATCTTTCGATGTAACCAGATAAGGATCATAGGGTTCGTGGGCCAATTAACTTCCCAAGATCTTTAAAGAAATTGACTCAAAACACATCAATTATGGAGATGGCCGGTGGTCCCCTCCAGCTCTAGCTCCACCTCTATCCTTTCCTTTTGTTGCTTATATGATTAATTAATATCTTTAATTTAATGCTATCCATAATTTCCAACTAAGTACAGTAAATAAAGCTGTAAATAATTTGAGCTTGTGGACAATATGAGTGCACACGTTGCTGTATTGTTGCACATGTGTACTACCAAACTATGACCTAAAAAGAACAGATTAATCTTAAATTAAGCTTCCTGAAGTTGGATTACCAACTACTCAATGCATATACTTGTTACCAACAAAATGTTAATCTGATCGAATATATATATATATATATATCATGATAGTAAAATACCCTGAAAGATTAGTTTTTTACTTGTTGAGTGAGAGAATTATATTCATACTATGAAAAAATAAAAAATATACATATACATGTACATGCTCGGCCAAATAAAAAAGAAAAAAACCAAGCATATTAGTTATGTTGGAGTTAAGTTTCAATTAACCGGTACTAAGTCCTGTTTTGGGCGATCTACTTGTGCCCGAGTATATCTTATGTTAGCTTAATGCATTTAGATTATCTTAAATTAATATTAATTATTCAAAGTCAACTGAGATTGATTGATCTCGTCAATTTTTCGTTTATGCATCGCCATACTTTGAGTTCGACCATCAAGTTTTACTCATTCTTAAGTGATCTGTAAGGATCTTTATAAGTAAGTTCATACACATGGTCTGACCCAAGATTGAGTTAGATGTGTTCGGAACTAATCGAAAAATCATTTAATTTGAAAATATATCTCCAACATTGGTCTCTCGTTATAAAATTTCATTTTATTAATTTGAGAAATTATTTTATCCTTTGAGAGGTAAAGAAATTTTTTTTAAGTATTATTTATTTACTTCACGGCTTAGTTTTATGTATTATTATTATTTTTTATATATTTTTAACATAATACATAATACGTCAAATAATAAATAATAAAAAATAAATATTTTTTTTCTCCTAAGGCATCTAAGATTTTTTTTTTACATGCAAGATATTTTTTCCTTGTGTTTTTCACGGAGTAATATCTGTACTCATGAATTAATTATTCTAATATATCCCTCCTGTAGCATTATTTCAATCAAAGTCCCTCAAAGATCTAAAACAGATAACCTAATAAACATGGTGATGTTTTAAACTTTTTAATGATTTATTTGAAAATAATGAACCTTAAACTAAAGCTGTGACATATTTTTCTCGAAGGGTAAAATTGGATTTTTATTTCATATTAAATTTATTGTTCTTTTTAAAAATAGGTGAGCTTATGTATTTGATTTAGACTATACGTTTCTCTTTTAAATTCTGATCTTTATCCTTTCTTCATTGCAAGTCAATTAACTAAATAAAATTAAAGAAAAATCACAATAACTTCCCTGAGATTTTATGAAATTCAACCCAACTTCTTATTAGTTGTTCAACTTACAATGATCTCTCATGTGCGAACAAAAAAAATAAACACCTTTAAGTGCACATTCTCCAAATTATCATTCCTCGTTCCCTTGGTTCAACAGCTTCCTCTTCAAAGGCCTGTCGGCACAACGAGGTTTGTTTGGTATCTCATCCTCCAACAAAACTTTTTATGAAGTTGGGAAATAATTTAATTTCAAATAATTTATTTATCAAGTCCAAATCGAAGTCCCACTACACCATATTCAACATTTAATAACATTTATTATTAAAAAGTGTTGTTAAAATTTTTTACAAACATTTAAAAAGTGTTACTAAAACTATAAAAAAAAATATTGTTGAAATTATTCAGTGACATTTTTTCAAATGTAGCATATAGTCTGTGTTACTATAAAGAGTTTTACTAATATTATTATATGATTTAATAATTTTTTTTAAGTGTCAGTAAAACTCAATTATATTATTGTGTCCAGACCTTTTATTACAGCACCTAGCTAGGTATTTCAAGTTGGTACAATGTATAAATTTCATCGGAGCATATTAATTGATCACGAGTCATGATCTTCGGGATCATGATTCTTCAAAAGCCCTTTTTCACATTCTACATACACGAAAATGGAACAAATTCATCTGACTTCCGTTAATTGGAAGGCATGTTCCTAGATTATTCGGTTGATCCTAGATTACCCTTTATGGGCCCTAGATTACCCATTCCTTATTATAGGAAAGATGCGACTGCTTATTATGTGTGCCAACCATTGATTGGATACTTATGAAGTATGCTCGGTTCATAATCATTCATGTACTTTTATCTATCAATTTAAGTATTTAGGAGAAATAGTTTCATGACAATTAAACTAAAATACTTGACGTGAAAAATTAAATGACCCAAATAACAATAATAATAGCAGGTCTCCGGCCGCAATAGTCACACTAGCTATCATCATCGTCGTGGAAATCTTAGGCACGCACATATTATAGTTTACCATACAGATAGCTCATTATTTTCCTTGGGAATTTACAGAGGTGAGACCTCCTTATAGTTTAATTATCTAGGTTCTAAGAGTTGACAGAGAAATATAATAATATGAAATTTTAGGAAGCTTCCCAAACACACAAGTATAAATAAATAAATAAATAGATAAAAGTAAAAAAAAGTCTACTTCTGGTTGACAACCTAAACCCTACGCATGAATATTAAATAAATGTGTAATTATCTTTCTTCCAATGCATATCATGGAGTACAGATAATGTAAAAATTAAGCACAATTTCCTTAAATTATTGTACGATATTTTATATGTGATTTTTGTATAAGAACTTGTGCGGTAATAACAGTGGGACTTGTGCAGGATGAATTAATTTTATTTAGAACAAGGTAGAATAAAATTAATATAGTACATGATGGAAAAAAAGAAAATGGAAGATGCATATGCCACTAAAATATAGTAGTGTTATTTGACTATAATTTTTTTTAGGGCTTTTTTACACTAATAAAATAAAATAATTGATTAATTACATAAATGCTGGATGAGACATTTAATTATAGAAATATGAATGTTCATATATATAAGGGAAGTCACTTAAGTTACAACGATTTTGTTTAAGCCTAGTAATCGCTGAAGTTACAGTGATTTCTAGGCTTAAATGGAGTCATTGTAACTTATAGCGATTTTTAGTTCAAATGCCTATATATACCGAATCAGTGGAAGTGTTGTACCACACAAATGTCATTTTCAAAACTTTCCCTTTTTCACTTATTAGACTCTTAAAGTGTTGGCGATCATTTGAAATGGCGAAAACAATCTTTGCCGACTTGATAACCTAACTCACATTGCAGGAAGCTGGAGGAAAAGGTAATTTTTTTTCTTATATATTTTTTTAAAAAATTTAATTTATATATGTTTACTTGTAGTGTTTGCAATTAGGGTTTAGAGTTTGGTTAATGTTTGTAATTAGGTAGTAATTATAGTAGTAGGACTTAGGACCTAGAGTTTGGTTAGGGTTTGTAATTAAGTAATAGTTATAGTAGCAATTTAGGATTAATAGGGTTTGTAATTGACTAGGCAATAATTGTATATAAAAGATTAATATTAAAAGTTGTAATTAGTACGTATATAGGGATGATTAATTAATTAATCTGATTTAGGGATAAATATTATTTATGTATATTAGTTTATGTTAGTGTGTTTAATTATTATTAAAGTTGTTAATTTAATTTACATTTCTTAATAATTATTTAGCATGATATCTAAGTATTTTTTTTTTAACAAATTAATATAGCCTAATCGAGTGTTGAAGCCTAGGAGTGTTAGGCTTGTGGCGCCTCCACATCCCCGCATGCAGCTATTGGAGGCAATTGGGCTTTGGGAGCCTTCCCACATTGGGCATTTCGAGTATGATAGTGTCTTGTGTAGCATCCTTGTTGAGAGATGGCGCCCAGAGTTACATACCTTCCACTTTCCCTACGGAAAGTGCACCATCACCCTCAAGGACATGGCATTTCAACTAGGACTCCAAGTGGATAGGTTACTAATTACCTGGTTGTATAAGTGGGTGGCAAACTCATCTCAGGATAGATATATGGGCTTTGTATGAGGAACTTCTTAGAGCAACACCCTAGACAGAATATCTGAGGTTCTATGGTGAACCTATCATGGTTTGAGAGTGCATTTATGAGAGAGTATGATTAGTCACAAGAGTCAGACTTAATTGTGCAGGCTATACCAGGCCTACATCATCCAGTTGATTGGTCGGTTTTTTATGACTAGCAAATCTAGCTCCCGAGTTCACATAACGTGGCTGCATCACTTTCAAATTTTTCACTCATGTGGGACTTTCAGCTGGGGCTTCCAATGTTGGCTACCTTTTTTCGCCACTTGTGTCAAATACCCATCATGAGGTGACTGAGCTTGGAGATTGTACCAGGTTACTATTGTCATGGGCCTATTACTGGATCTTTGACACTTCGACCAAGCTGGACATTATGAGGTTATTAGATGGCTTTTAGCTAGCAGGTAATCTAGTATGATATATCTTTATTTTCATGTTATATTTATCCTTTCACATCATGTCTAAGACATGGGTTATTATGTGTTTAGCTAGGCAGGACTAGCAAAGAGGACAGAACCAAATAGGGCTTGATTACTACATAGGAGGTCACTCATTGATGCCATCCCTATTGAAGTGGTACTTTTTTTTTTAATTCAAAAATTGGGTAGTGTCTAGGTTTAAGTGTAGAATTTGCTAATATATTTATTTTAAATTATTGCAGTTTGTATGGATTCCGTACATGGACCATAGTGTTGCTGTTATTATTCCTTCGTGGGTGATGGCTAAGGCTACCATCTAGAGATGTGCCACCGCATTTATATGCTTCGAGATTGTGGAGTGGCATTAGGGAGATCGTGTTATTCACGAGCTGGAGGCCAAAAGCATAATCCACAGGAGCCAATCAACAGTGATAGGCTCCATGCTATGGACAGGCATAGTCTGACAGAGTGGTGATGGTTTACATGACATGCAAAGTACCACCAGCACTAGGTGGAGTGGCAGACATACATAGTTCACTTTGAGCAATCACGTGACTTTCATCCTTTCGCTCATTAATTATGATTGGTAATATAGCATTGCCACATAGATGTTCATTAGGATCTACAAACTCTTTAAAAGTTGAGAATGTTGAGGCATTTCAAAGGTTGGAGATCATGTGCCACTTCGAATATTAGTGCAACCTGAGATGTTGAGTTCCTTTCATATATTGTTGACGAACAGATCCCTCAGAGCCTAAAGTTACACTCCTCTAAGATGACTAACACCTCCATGATCCAAACTTCTTGAAACCTATTGCTCATGTTAAACACTAACCTCAGCTTAAATTATTGGTCATCTGAAATTTCTTATACTTGAGAATACCTTGCCCAAATGTTAAGGACAACCTATGAAAAAGCTTTTTAACTTTCATATGTGGCTACTCAAACCTTACAATATTTTGCTCTTCCACTCCAAAAATGTGATACATAGATCAACAACAATACAAGTTGCACTATTACTCACAAATATGTCTCCTTCCCTTGTAGTCATAATATCCCCCCCCACCCTAATGAACATACATGCAATATTTCTCAATTATTTTTCTCTCACACAAACTCAGAACAACACAACAAGATGAAAATAATGTAAGAAAACACTCAAGCTTCACTTGAGCTTGAAATTGTGTTTTATAGCCAAATGAACCTGAAATTGCTTGGAACTTGTAGTGATTTCCCCCCATATAAACCGAACTTTGCAAATTTTGTAATTTTGTAATTAAAGATGGGATTTGGTATTTCCAAAAATAATGTATTTTTTATTTTATTATTGTGAAAAACCCCTTTTTTTTTTAGACATCTACTTTGACATGTAAGAAATTATGTATAATTCTATGAGAATTTCAATTTCATTTATCTATGAGTAAATATAGAGAATTATGTGTTAATATTAAATGGAGATTTCACAAAAGGATTTTTCATTTATTATTAGTTATCTTCTCATATCGACCTACATCAACAATATAATGTAAGTAATTTAATTTAAATCCCAAACTATATGTTCAAAGTATTAATCTTTTACAAGCCACTAAGATTGAATTGAATTAATAGTAAGAGAGTTGAGTAATTAATATGAGGCCATATAATCGAACTCCATACTTTTAATTTCTAACCTGCCAAAAAGAAAACAAATTAGTCGTATACATACGCAACAAAAATGAAAAGATTTTGAGAAATCAAAGAGGAAAAATTCTAAAAAAATCGTGCGTCCTTGTATACATACATTCACGTGCTTGTACTTATTCTGATTGAAAAATCCTTCAGAAAGAAGTTTTATTGCTGTGGAATATATCCTATCGTCCTACAATTAGTCAAAGGCAGACCTAGACTATTTTACTTAGTGCCAAAGAGAAAGATTCTCCATCTGACTATTCCTCTCAGGGCGTGAAATCACTGTTAAGGGAACATGGTCTTGTGGTCCATGAGTTATTACCGGTCCTTGATATAAATAAGTTTGAATTAACAATGCAAAAGTTGAAGGCTTACTTGCAGGGATGAGCATTAATAATATTGAGAAACAGACAGCACAAAAAACATACTTATAGCCCTCACTTGTGGGTGTGACTATTATTGATTTGTTGTTAATTAAGAACTCCAACGCATTTAAAAAGTTTGAATTGTGCCAAGTAAAGTCTCAAGAATGACTTTTCTTTCCATATGGTCTTGCATAACTTTTGTTTAAAGAGATATCTACCTGCTGGTATACCTTCAAGGCTTCAAATCATAGGTTATATTTTAAGTGTTTCTGATTTAACACATGGAGTCTTCAAGTGTTGAAGGCCTTTTGTTTTTTTCTTACTAACAATTTGACTAATTTAAAATATCAGCAACTAGGGTCTGTACATTTAGTTCCTGTTTTTAATTTCAGTTATAAAAATATCACCTTGTTTCTAGCTTTTAAGGTTTTGTTATTTTGTAAAATAAACAAGAAATAAAAACCAAAAGCCTGGTTAATTTGGTTCATGTTTTTAATTATTTCTTGTCTTTCACGTTTTTTGTTGAATAAATGGTGAAAATAAAAAAAAACTGCAAATAAGAAATAAAATTTTATTATTTTTACCATGCATTTCTTTCATGAAATTATGAAAAATAGAAAACATAATAAAAATAAAAACATGAAATGAAAATAGAACCTAAATGACCTATTTTTGTACTATTTTCTGTGAAAATATGAAATAATATGACATTTGTGTAATTAAAAATAGAAAAAGAAATAAACATACTTGCTTAGGGTCTGCCGTTTGGTTTTGCTTTCAATTCATTTCCTCATTCTAATTTATTTCTTGTTTTCATTTTTTATTTTTACTACTTCCTTCACCAAGTCCTAAAAAATTGTAACCAAGTTGAAAACTAAAATCAAATGGCCCCTTAATTTTTGTTTAATTGTGAAATCGTCAAAAGGTTATGGTCTCTTCACAAGAATTGTGATTTAAACTTGCATTATCTTGTTCAAGAATCAAGATCAGTTATCACCTCAACCAACCTGTATAAAAGTGTCTCTTTTGTCGCTTCAAATTAATTTGTCCTATACATTTTGGTTTTGTGCAAAGATTAGTAATTACCGTTAGTTTCTATTCAGTGACTTCGTGATCTTCCGAATTTGTGATGAGTAAATTACTAAGTACGGTGACTCACTGGTTTTAGCATGAGTCTGTTTTAAAATGCAACAATCAACACTAAACAAGAAGAAAATAGCAAAATTAGGTGGCGACATTATGCATAATTAGGGAGATAGCCACAATCACACCCAGATTTTATACTTAAGTAATGTGAAGAAGATAAGGAAATATGTCAGGTGTATGTATCGGATAAGAAGATTATTCTTGGTTAGATTGAAAATCTGATATATCTTGATTTTTTGTAGGTATTTATATATTGGATGGATGATGTATTATTTGGCTTCTCACTTTGATTTTGGTGAGTTAGTTGAGCTTTGTAAATTATCGAAAAAATCATTACTGAGTAACTAAAATCGCCTATTGCAATTACTTTTTCTATATTCATAATAAAAATTAGACACATCTAACATTATATTACATTACATATGTTTTCTTCTCAAACTATTATAGAGTGATATCATTGTATGCTTGATTTATAGTAAATTTTACATGTGATAATATATCAACAATTTAAAATTATAATATATAAACATACTATAAAATCAATAGTTTATATAGTGGCACAGGTGTTAGGACATACATAAACCTAAGACTATGGTATCATCCTTCACTATTATAAACCACTTGATGATTTTACAAATGACAAGTTTACATTAAATAGATAGAAAAGAGAACAGAAATGAGAAAAAATTGAATCAATTCCTAATAGCTGAAATGTGCTTGTGGTCTGCAGCTAACAATTGTTAAATGGAATAATTGTTAATAAACAAATACATGACAGACCTATAATGAGTGAATAAGACTACGATTTGATCAGGGATTCTTTGTCACAACTTGGGACAATAAACAACTATAAACTTGAAAGTGGGTGTAGGCGCATAACTAAGAAAGAGACTTTATTTCTGGCTACAAAACTCGGGAAAAGACTTTGACAAACCAAAAAGGGTTATTAAAGCTCTCTATGATGGGTCTAAAGAAATTCGTACATTCCAAATCTTCTCTCTTTTCATGCTCACCTTCCTTCCCACTTTGGTTAGGATTCTTGGCCCTTGGCCCAATCTCTAACTATTTCCCACTCTTTTAGTAGTGGGCATCTTTGTTGATTCTTTAATTTTAAACTATTATTAGTAGTAGTCTCCTTATTGTGGAGACATATTAGATATATTGTAACGCCCGTACGAGGACGGGGAGTGATCGCGGTGCAAGAAGGCATGAACAAAGAGCGGCTCCTGAAGGTCTCTAAGCGGAGGGATACATGAATGAACCAGTTACATACCAGGATGAGAGGAATTCTAAGGCTTATAGATATGAGACTATACAGTTGAGGATAATTTATATGAATTGATTGGTACTACCTATGCCAACAAAGATACATCTTCTTTTCGGTAGCGCCCATCACAAAGAACTCCACGGTTAAGCATGCTTAACTTGGAGCAATTTTGGGATAGGTGACTGGAAGTTTTCCCAAGAAGCATGTAAGTGAGGACAAAGCACGCTAAAAAAACCTATTAGTTTGTGGGGAGTGTCAATCCATAAAGCAGCAAGGGGATGTTACAAATGGTATCAGAACTTGCACCTCTCCCGTACGGTGTAGTTTGGGGACAAACCAAGCAAAAGCTGGTGAGCATGTAACGCTCTGACGAAGACGGGGAATGATTGCCGTGCAAAGGCACGACAAGAAGCGACTCCTCAGACCCTTAAGTGGAGGGGTACATGAATGAACCCTTACACCAGAATGAGAGGGATCTTGAGGCTGTATAGGTATGGACTATATTGAGGATGACCTATATGAATTGATTGGTACTACCTATGCCAACAAAGATGCCTCTTCTTCGATACCCCATCATAAAAGAACTCTATGATTAAACGTGCTTGAGTTAGAGCAATTTTTGGATGGGTGACCTCCTGAAGTTTTCCTATGAAGCATGTGAGTGAGGATAAAGCATGCTAAAAAGACCCATATTGGTTTGTGGGGCCGTCAATCCATAAAGCAACAAGGAGATGTTACATACACAATATTTTCTTACAATAAATTTACATCTTTATAGTATACATGTATATAAAGAGAAAACACTTTATTGAGCCCACAATTGTTTTATCTTCATGTGTTTTCATACTATAGAAGTGTAATTTTATTGTAAAAATATTATACATCAAATATTTCTCTTCAATTAATTTTCTCAAATTAAATAGCTCTTCTAACACTAGTTTTTATCTTTGAAACTCAAGTCAAAACACTATCTAAGAAAAACCAGTATCAAATTAAACAACTTAAATCAACCCTAATCAAATGCATTGTTTAATTAGTACACTTTTGTTGATCTAATACTAATAAATTATGTTATAATGCCTAACCCTACCCATTCGAATATCAAAACCTTTTCAAATTAGGAAAAAGGCCCTATTTTTCAAATAAAATTTAACAAAAAAATTAAATAAATTTGTGCGCTACATACATGTTCAACCAAACATACATATTGCCAACGGGTTAATTCACCTAGTCGACCTCATGCATCGTCATAACTTGGATTCGATTTTCAAGTTTTCTCTTTGGTGCGTGATGTTTTCGTTCATACATCATTATAACTTAGGTTCAATTTTCAGATTTCCTCTGCGGTGGGCTTTGTTTAAGTACCTCTTTGTAATTACTCAATGAACTTAGAGGCATACCTAATCTTAGACTAGGATGAGCCTTGCCCTAAACCTAACTTTTCACTACCAAAACAAAAAAGATAGTGTAATACTCGATGTACACGTCTCCAGTCAAGTTCCACATGATCCTAGGTCCTCCTGACCACCAGTGTAGCCAGGAAGGCCCCAGAATGCGTAAAGGGCCAATGGTTGATGAAAAGCTTGAGCGCGCCTAGAATTTAGAGAAGCTCACTGCAGCAAGCTTTACTCACTTGGACTGAGAGAGGCCCTAATATAGGCACAGTGCTGAAACAAAGTAGTTTCACTAAAAGAGCCCAACACCTTTTTTTAAACCCCATTTTTGGCTCCCTTCCCTAATATCTGAAACCCTTCTCCCCAATCTCTCACTCTTCCACTCAAATCCTTCTCCTTCCAAGATTAAAGGTAAGAGTTTGTTAGTTTTTGCTATCTTCTTCCTCTCCATTTCATGTTCTATGCTATGGGTATCTTTGTTTCTCATGGTTGTCAAATGGGAGTGATCCTCTAATATTGTTAGAGTTGTTTTATAGTTATCTAGAGGTGATTAGAGTTTGATCATGAGTCTATGCTACTCTATGACAGTTGTTGGTGTCATTCCAAGCTCTCAAAGTCAAGTTGGTAATGCCACATACTCCTGGTTTCAAACAGTGAGAAGGTTCAAACTCATGGCCTTACTTTTAAGCATTATGAGTATGTTTTATGCATGATTATTGTTAAATATGAAATTAGAGATGAAAGTATGATTATATATGATTTTGCAAGTATGGAAAGCTAGCCAAAGATTATTATCACGACCCGACTTGAGCACATGAGAAATCACCTTCCCACGTAAGCCTTGTGTCCTGAACATTTCTATATGCACAAAAAAAGGATCCATAATATAGTTTTATTCTTACATATATCAATCACCTCTCTCAATATCATAATTATAAAAATAAGCTCTCATAGTCCGTTCCAAAGTATAATGCTATATTGTCACGAAATATATTGAAAGTCCTTGATATGCAATGTGTCTACGAAGAGTAAAAAACTTATACAATCCAAAATAACATTCTAATATACACGACTATGCAAAAGACAACATGCTCTAAAATCCCAGAATCATGCCTGCATTACACCGTGCACGTCTAGGGCAAAAATACCATACACCTCACCTGATGGGCTAAGGATGTAATCTAATGCTGGGAGGAAGATGGCATGGAAGTATCCACCAGCCACTATATTTGTAAATAGAGAAAGGAAAGGATGGGTGAGTTTTGCTACCAAAATCCAGTGAGTAAGTCCTCACCTGGAACCCCCTCCATGGGACATTAAAAGGTATGTAGAAAATTACAATAATATAAATAATGTTTAACCAGTTAATATGGTCATAGGAATATAAGCATATGCAAGAGTACTAAAAATGCTTTATCTTATAAAACACTCCAACAATACCTCAATAGAGAAATAGTAATCTCTACTCTAGTTATGCACAATATAACAAAATCTCTTTCACATTGGGTGTTATGTATCACCATCCCCAGGATGACAATAATGGGTATCTAACTAAGTCTCTTCTTGAATACTCTGGCCCTAGGCTACTTGGTACCAAGGTTAGCAGGTGACCGCTAACACACAGCCGTTTCTCTATAGCTACCTGCGAGAAATCAGAACACAATATCATCTCTAAATTTTAAAAACAAAGGCATCTATCCTAGGGTTTAAACTTAGTCAAGTAAATTCATAATTCTAGAAATCCTACAATCATAAACAACTCATGTTCTCTAAATTCAGCTTTATCAAAACACCTTTTATCAACAATAGTCCCATGGACTTATCAAAACATGTGTATGCTCTTAGATCACCAGTTCAAACCATAATAACCAGTATCAATCTCAGATCTTTATGTAGGAGTTTCTAAAATCATAGTATAAGTTATAATTCTATGAAAATAGTTATAATACTCAACATAGAAGTCATAAATGTAAACCCACTCACCTGGAGTGGCAGAAGTTGGAGGCACAATGCTAACAAGGTTTCTTGCAGGAGAAATGGCGCCAGTATTATCATGGGAATGGTAGAACCTTATATTAGTTTCTAGGATCACCAAAAACCTCAAATTTATCTCTACATGGAAGAAGAGCTCTTTATCCTTATAAGCATAGAAACCATCCCAAGACAAGAAGGAATTGAAGAAAATAGAGCAAAATTAAGAAAACTACATACCTTGAAGCCTTAGGAATGAAGGACTGAAGTTAGAATTGAAAGATAATGGAGGAAAATGGAGTTTGGGAGTGAATGAGAGTGAAAGAGTGAAGGTTCTAGAGTTTGGGGAGGATGAAGATGTGTTTTTGTGTATTATGGGTCCCGAAACGGATTTTTATGTTCGTTGTTGACCACTGGGGCGGTGAATTACCGTCTAGGCAATCCTCTGCCCCTGAGGCGACTTACTTTCTGGAGACCACCTGGGCGGTCTCCAAAACTGAAATGTTGGTATGTAATGGATTGGGTTGTCTCAATGTCTCAATACTCACTTATTTACATTTCTTAATTTTATCCATTAACTTTAAAACATAAATGTAAATAAGGAAATATCTCCCATTTGGATTCAAATAAAATATCATAAAAATAAAAATCCCAACAAATCAAAATCTAATTTTTGGGTCTTAGTTCAAATTCGGAATTTCAAAGATTCTATAAACTTTTGGGTTAAAAATGAAAGGTTCAAAGTTTTTATAAAATTCATTAAAAATCACTCTTTAACTTATTTCCCTCTAGGGAACAATTACCGAGACTTTTGATCCAAAGAAAATGATTCTATTATATAGCCCTCCAAGGGTGTGTAGGGTTCAAACTTAGTGAAATTTATGACTCGGAATGACAAATGAGGGTAACTTGGCACCCTTCCTAATTCAAAAGAATTTTCTAGCCCCATTTATTTAAACTAGGGTATTACAATTATGATTTTGAATATAGCATGAAAATGTGTTTTGAAAACCATGGGACCATGATTGATATATTGTATTTATGTTATGGAAATGTTTAATGTGCAAGCCTAGGAGATTTATTATAAGAATATATGACTTAATCAGTTGTTATTTTATCAAACATGTTTTAAGAGTTTATGATATCTTTATGCTTCAAGACTTGAGATTTCAAATATAATTTTAGAGTATCAGTTAAAGTATTTTGGCAAGAATATCAAGCATAGTATGACTTAGTTTCATGAATAGAGATGTTATTATAATAGCAAAGTTTTATGATTATGAACCTTTCCATTTCAAAGTATGTTATTAGAATTATCAAGTTATGAAAGGATGTTAGCTTGAGAAATGAGATTTTAGAAATCCGATTTTTATGTTATTAGAAGTATGGAATTCAGGATAATTGTAGCAATTGCCAGATACATATTCTGGGCTGGAAATTGGATTGCTTATAAGCGGGTGATCCCTTGTGCATGATTTCACATCAAGTTATGCTAAAGTTAGGTTGTTAGAGCTATATAAGTCCAGAGCTTTTAGAGTTTTAAGAGTTTTCATATTTAAATGATTATATATATATAGATTTTCTGATTTCAAGAGTAGAGTAATTATATGATAGAGTTTTAAACCTAGAGAAGAGCCTAGAACAAAGTTTTAAAAAAATAATTAGCTTTTATGATTTAGAGAACATGACGGTAGCTATAAAGAAACAAAGTGAGTTAACATATGGGAAAAATGATTGTTAACCTTGGTACCAAGTTTTGCTTAGAGGCAATCTCATAAAGATAGATGGAACCTAGTTAGGTGTCCATTTTGATCCTTGAGGGATCATAGAGCAGAGAATTTGTTATGTCATCATTGACATGCATAACTGGAATGTATATTGTTATGCAATGCATAACTAGAGATCCATGTTTCTCTATTAGAGACCGTTATTTATGTTTTTGGCATTATTGATGCTTTTTAGAGAATATTTGATTTAAGAGCTATTGTGTATATGTATGGAAAATGATTTCTCGTTAAGTAAGAATTTAGAGACGTCTTTCTATGAATTTATAAATACAAAGATATCTTTTCTATATAGTTATGTATATAAATATAAAATGGTTTATGATTGTTGCATCTATATTGCATTATGTATATATATTCCATAGTTGTCCTATGTGGGTGATGGGTGAGAGCTCACTCACTGAGTCCGTTGACTCACCCTCTCCTTTTCTCCTCATAGTTGCAAGTATAGATGTTGCTTAGTCTCCTGGTTGTCAAACATAGTTGTTCTCAGTGGTGAGTCTTACTTTGGAGTAAGGCTTAGTTTAGAGTCTTGTTAGAGTAGAGTGCTCCAGGAGATGTGCAGGCAAGATTCGAGCAATGCATTATTTACAAATTATTTATTTAATTTCAGTAATTAGGCAATTATGTATATGATTTCAATTTTACATTAATGGATTTAAAATTGTAGAGTTTGATTAAAATTATGTACGAGCTAGAGATGAATTTATGATTCAGTTTACATGTTAAATTGATTTTCAAAGTATGGTTAAGATGTTTTCAAAGCTTCATATATCAAGTATTTTAGTTCTATGATTTCAAATATCAAGTTTTAAATAAAGATTTAGATGAAGTTATAATTTCAGAATGAAAAGTATGTTATTTTATGCATAGAGAGACTTAGAGGTCACGAGGCTTACATGGGGATGAGATTCTTCACGTGTTAGTCATGTTCCCTAGTTGGGTCGTGACAGAGAGAATGCTCATTTTGGGTCTTGTAGTTATATGCTTGATTAAATTTATCCCATAAAATTAAGAAACTAACCATTTAATTCTTAAAGATGCAAAATACAAACGAAGTTAGCTAGTCCATACAAACTTTACCCTAAGAACTAAGTTTGAATCAATTTATGTAGCTTTGGAGACTAAATCGTTAATTTCTTAGTTTTAAAGATTAAAATAAATAGTTTAATTTCTATGCACTGATAGTATAAAAATTTACAATGTCATCCAACCAAATTATCATCCCATTTGAATTATTTTCAAGCAGTGATGAGTATGGGACTCAACTACTTTTACTAGTATGACAATCATATATCATATCATCATATATATAATTCAAAAATAGGTTTTTGTAAAAAAGGAAATGGTTGACGTATCATTGAACTAGAGCATTCAATTTTTTGCCAATGAAAAGCCAATTAATAATTATTTTTTGGCTCATGAAAGCTTTCAGAAGGTAGGCTACATATATGTTAGCAAACTATAGAATATATGGTATGATGCATTCTATAAGTCTTGGCAATTGTGTAAATTTGTTATGTGTTTTTTTCTTTCGATCATTCCCAGACTTTATATCGATCATCTCATTCTGGAGGTCTTGGTAATTGTGTTAATTTGTGATTTTTTTTTTGTTCCTATTGTTTCATGTTTTTTCTTTTATTATCTTTATTCCCATTTCAGGCAATCATAGCCTAGGATAGATGGTATTATGCAAACGAAGTCATTAAAGATAGAAGATATTTCTACTTTATTGTGGTTGCTGATAACATAGGAACTTTTTAAGTTGTGACATTTGTTGTTGCTTGCTTTGACTTTGAAGCTCTTTTTCATTTTTAGTTTATCTTTTTTTTAGTGTGGTAGAAAGAAATTTTTTAAATTTTATTTTGTTATTTAGGAAGTTGTTTTTCTTTTTTTCAATTGATGAGTTTTGCCTATTGTTGGCTATTGATAGACAAATTCTGATTTTGATACAATATTTTAATGGACAATTTTTTTCTATTAATGTTATAGATTGTTTAGTTTTTGTTTCATGGGATTCATTACAGATATCAATATCCAAGACTACTATTTTATGGGATTAATCACACACATGAAATAGTACTCCCTCCATCCTCAAATAACTTTCCATTTTAGAAATATGTTTTAATTTATCTAGAAATATTTGTCCATTTCACAAACTCAGATAGTATTAATTATTTTTTTCACCAATGCCCTTATTAAATAATCCTATTGACTCATTTAGTAGAAAAAGAGAGAAAGTTGGAGTTGAAAAGTAAAAAGGTAATTTAGTAAACTACTTTAAATTTTTTTCTAACATTAATGTCTTCTCAATCATTATCTTAATTTCATACGTTTTTATAACTGAACAGTTATTTTTTGGAGAGAAGGAGTAATTCTTTTTAAACAATAATAGTATTTGATATAGGACAAGGAAAATTCAATCAAATTCTTTTAATTTATTCAGATTATTTATTTAGAGAATGTATTCATTATAATAATTGTAATAAATATAATTAATGTTTGATATTTATTTTAAAGAATAATATTTGATATTTTATAAAAATAGTTTTCCACACAAGGATAATTCCACGTGTATTTCCACATGAATTCATTTTCTTGCCTAAAAAAATCATCTACTTTTATAAAATCTTAATAATAAATTTTTTCCAAAATTTTTTTATTAATTAATTATTGTTTATAATTATATGGATAAAATATTAAATTATTTTCTATTATAAATATTAAATGAATTCCATAGTGATATTATATCTATATCTAATATTAATAATATTATATTACATTATATATATAAATTTTTAAATTTATTTATTTTTATTTTGTGTATATATATATAACTTTAAATAATGTATAATTTCATAATATTTAATAATATGTTGATTTAAAATTAAAATTAATCATTAATACTATGTTCTTTTTGTTAATTTGTAGAGATTACTTTATTGTAAACTTATATTATTTAAAATTATATCATGTAAAATTTTGTATTATTCTTGAATATTATATCCATTTTATATTGGATTACTAATTATTTTAAACAATCCATAATCTCTAATATTGCATCCATTCTTTTTAATTTTTTATACTATGCTGATTTTAATTGATTGGATTATGATTGATTAGAAATTCCATTGTCATTATTATCATTTGATATTATTTGACATCAATTTCTTAATATTATCATTGCAAATTAATGTTATTTAAAATTATATTAAATGTCCATTTTTAAACATTTCTTTAATATTATATGTGTCTGTTTCTTAATATTACACTACTAATTACTTTACACGATTCTTAATCTTCAATATTATAACTATTTTAAAATAAAAAATATTATATCCATTTTTCACAACATTAGGATATCATATCTCCACTTAAAATTAAAAATTTAAAATAGATTCATTTTTAATATTCTACGCTATGTTGATTTTAAAATGAAATTAGTCATTAATATTATTTTGATTCAAGACATATTTTATTTAATTTGATTAAAATGATATCAATATGAAAAATACTTAGACATTTTAAATTGGTAAAAATTATTTATTTAATGTATTAAAATTGATCAAATAACCATCTTTAATTAGTTAAAGAACTAAAGAATTGATTGATTGTATATTGAAATTAAACAAAGTCAATTCAAAAGGAATAAAAATTGATTCAACAAAATTAGGTTTATTTAAAATTGATTAAAATATAGTTAAATAATTGATTTTGAAAAAAATGATTGAAATGATTATGTTTCAGGTTGATTTTTTGTTTTTGTAATGTGACAATTTTTTGGTAATGGTTTCATACATACTAATTTTCTTTTAAATTAGATATTTATTTTAAAGAATAACATTTTATATAGGACATGAAAAAATTATAGCAGATCTTTTTGGGTTATTTGTTTAAGAATGTATCATTTATAATAACTATAATAAATATAATTAATTATATTATATTTCCAATCATTATTCATACATTTTTATTAAATCATTTTTTATAGAATATATAACATATTATTTCTTTAATCACTATGTTTACTTATATTAATACCTGAATTTCTTGTTGTACCGAAAGTAGTATGTTATTTCTGTATTAAGTACAGTTAATTATAATTTATACAAAATGAACGATTTTTTGTTACTATTCTTTGTTCATTTTTTTTCTCACTGCTACTTCATTCATGTTGTTTATTTGGATATAAATATTTTTTTTGTCAAAAACATATTTATGAGTAATGCCAATTGTAATAATTATCATTATAAATATAATTAATTATAATTGATTTCAATATTTCACTTCAATTTGATTAGTAATTGTTGCACTTATTTATGTAGGGAATATACTAATTATAATAATATATATAATTGATTCTAGTTTAATTATCATTCATGACTCCTGATTTTAAGTTAAATCAAATATACTAATTTTTTTCAGATTAGATATTTATTTTAAAGATTGGTATTTAAAATAAGATTACAAAAATAAATCAGAGTTTTTAAAAAAAATCATGTACTAATATCTATATTCATTATTGAAAATTATATTATGGTTTAAAATAAATTGTTTCAATAAGGTAAATCTCGCAATTATAATAATTATAGTAATAAATTATAATTGATTCAAATGATATTTTTATGATTCAAATGATAATGAATGAAACAATTATAATGAAGTATAATTGTTTTTCAAAGATGTTCAGCTTTGATTTAATTAATTTGTTATTATCTACATCTTATATGTATTAAAATAATGTCGGATGTTGATTAAATAATATGTAAATATTTTGCTATTTTGTAGAACATGAAGTGATGATGTTATAATATTACAATCATCGTAAAGTTGATTATTAGTTTTGGTTCTCTTTTCTTCATAATATATATGCTGCATGAATGATATTGGACAAATTATTTATACTATTGTAGTCCACTTATTTATTTTTATTGTATTTTATAGAAATTAATATATTTATTTAAAATAATGAAATAATTTTTAAGTTACATAAATATGTATGGGGCATAATTTTTTAAAAACATGTAAATGAATTTAATATTTAATATATAATTTTTACTATTAGTTATTCTATGTATTGCACGAATAATAAACTAGTAAATAATTAAATAACAGTCAATGTATAAAAATTAAACTCTAAAATAAAACTCAAACAATTTCAGTGATTAAAATGAATATTTATTTTATTTTCTTAAGAAAAAATGCAATTAAGGTAAGAGTTCATTCTTCATTTTTTGAAAAATAAATGTCGCAGTGTTTTACTCCTTATTGAAACCTGAATGTGTACCTACCATGACTTCTTTCTATATTTTGTCTACAAATGCCGAATTGTGATTCGAGCAAAAATCACTTGATACCTTAATTTAGCCAATATTGATGTCCATAGTTAGTCTAAAGAGAATTCATGACGAGAGTTACTAAGGTCCAGATTGTAGAAATATGTATGTTATTCGATTTGTTGATACCCTAGACTTATTATGCAATGATGCATAATTGATCATATCTATTAATGATATGAGAATCGAATCCAATTGTGTAGTTGAACTAGTTGAATTGATTATATTTTGGTTTAATATATTTATAAATTTTATTATGAATATGGATTTTGTTTTAGGGTACCAATACCCTTTGAGTAATCAACGATTATAATTTGATAGATTTTAAAAAACTTGGGTTTGTAAAGTACGTGGCTCATTTTTATCCATAAATAACTGGAAATACTGGACCCTTTAATTTTATAGAGGTATAGAAACCTCAATATAAGTTATTTTGATTTCAATTTTTAAATCCTTTTTTTTCTAACATTTTAATTTTGGTCTCTACTGATCTACTGTTTTAAATTTCGATCCCTATAAATATTTTAGAATATGCCTTTGAGTTTTACAAATATTAAAAATTTTATTCTTGATTCTTTTTTTTTGGGGGTGGGGTGTCTTAAATCTGGATTCTTATAATTATTTTAACAATATTCTTTTGATCCTTATAAACATTATCATTTAACACTGTTGGGCTAATTAGCAATAAGTACCAAAAACAAAATGTTAGGTAAAAGAGGGACTAAAAGCAAAGGAAAAAAAATTAGAGATACTAAAACCAAAATAGCCTCTACTTAAAAACCAAAAATTATATTTAAGCCTTATATTTTTGTTAGGGTTTTACTAACCTAGTTAGTAAATTAAAAGTGAGAAGATTTCAAATTTTCAATGCATTTAATGTGGACTTTAGTTTTAATAAAAAAGTTTTCTATAGATATCTAATTACGTGTTGTCGTGTTAGTAAAACTCTTTTGGATCAAAATTAATCTCTTTCATGTATTAGAAACTTAAACATTATTAGGTGCTCCTAGAATATTACTCTTGACTACTTGTAAAAGGACATTATTTTAACGTTAAGTGGTAGTCAGTGATAGGATACTGATCCTATTCACTCACTACATGAAGCTGAAATATTATTGTCAAGTGGTTAAGCACAATTCTCCTTGACACTTCATAAGCAAAATGCTACTATAGGTGCTCCATTGAGATCATGGAATGGGAAATCCTCACAAAGTTGACCCAATTGTGAGGTTGTGACTGTACAAATGATCAAATTTCAGACTTCGGATTCTTCTCTTGGTTATCTAAATTCTCTGAGTACCATGGATTTCAATGATTGTGCCCAAAATACTAGCTAAGAGTTTTGACTTTAGAACTAAAGCCATCTTGGTGGGGGAATTCAAATTCAAAATATAGAAGCTTGTACAGGTATGAGCTATCTTACCCTTTTTTTTTGTGTGTCGAAAGTTCCTACATCCAAGACACAGAGGCCCAAAGCCAAGAAAGAAAACGAGGCCTGGTTTGAGGCCCAACTATTATTTGCTAGTCACTTCAATGTGGTGTCAACTTAGTATGCTACATTTTTATTCTGTGCGCCAAATTCTGCAAAAGAATCAAGCGACCAAAGACAATGAAATCACATTGTATATTGTACTGCATGCATTTTGAAACAATGAAATCATATCTAGTTCAGCCTCAACATCAGAAATATTTATGAAATATAGTTCCCCACAAGAAGAAGCTATCCAAAACTTATCAGTTTTCACAAACTATAGTCCGGCTCATTATTCAGATTGATGCTTCTACTAAATGCTTGGATCACATTTTCCTTCTCTACACTAATGTCTGCCATAGCATTCCCAATGCCATTATCACATGTAGCACCCATAACTGTCCTACTAATTGCATCTAAACATTGAGAATTGGAATCATTGTGTGACGATTCTGACTTCTTTCTCTTACTCTTTGAGTTGAGAAATCCGTACTCAAGAGCTTCCAATGCTTTTCTAGTCAATGGCCGGTTCCTTGTACTATGCCGGCGGTCGACAACCATAGGTTGCTCCTCTTCTTGTGACGCATTTTCACATTGATTGTCACTATTTTGTGGAATGACCATGGAAGATGGTACTTCCATTTCAACTTCTAACTCAGGTGGAATGAGAGGAAGATTTAAGTCAATTAACAACTTGGTTTCGGGTTTTTTTGCAGAAACTTTTCCAACCATGTGGCTTTCAGTGGCACTGCCTTCATTGCTCATGTCTGGACTGCTCTCAGATTCTCCGTAATGGTATGATAGCGAGGTAGTGGACTCATTAAAATCTTTGTCTATTAAGGTACTTTCAGTGCAGTCATTAAACTCTCCATTTTTACCAGCTGTTAACTCCTGGTTTTTTATGATGGGGGGATGATATTTTGAGCAATCCGACACTACATTTTGGTTGAATCGACATTCATTGT
This sequence comes from Dalbergia oliveri, assembly GCA_030441495.1. Classification (NCBI taxonomy): domain Eukaryota; kingdom Viridiplantae; phylum Streptophyta; class Magnoliopsida; order Fabales; family Fabaceae; genus Dalbergia; species Dalbergia oliveri. Next base: position 23,117,892 of record JAMLFY010000013.1, on the reverse strand, counting down.
TCTCGCTTGGAAGCTCTTCTTCTTTGCAGGTGTTGAGGGTCTCATGTGTATGAGTACAATCTGATGACTCTAATTTCATCCACTTGTCAGAGAATTCTTCAACTTGGTTTGAATAACTAGCTTTTTCAGCCTGATCTTCTGTATCTTGAGATGCACCTTTCTCAGATCCACTAGGGTGGATCAAGATGGTAGATATACTCATAGTTTGAAAAAGTGAACTTCTCAGTTGTCTCAATTTACTCTTATCCAAATCAGAAACTATGCTTGTATCTACAATGGTAGATTTCATTGGATCTTGACACTTTGAACTAAGAGGTTGAAGGTAGCAAAATTGTGGCTTATTTGACAGGCCATCTAACTCTTGCTTGGCCTGTATGTTTTCCCTTTCTACACTTCCCTCAGTTGCTTGTATTTCCACCTCAAGAAGCCTTGGATCAGATGCTACTTTGTTCAACACATCACTTATAGAATCAAAGTAGTGGCTACCTTTTACAAGTCTCCTCCTTGAAAATTTCTTGATACCAGGTATCAGAAAAACTAAAGACTGCTTTGAACCAGAAACAACATGATCCTTAGGCTGTTTGGAGTGCCACCCTTTCGCTAAGAGACGAGGCCAAACAGCTTCCCAGAAGAGATCGCTCGACAGAGCTTTACTTAATCTAAAATCTCCATTGAGAATCTTAATTATCTCTGCAGATGTAAGAGAGGAGCAAGCTTTGCCAATTGGTATTTCAGGTCTAACAGAGAAGTTGTGATTGGCCTTTGTTGGCTTGACAGCACTCACAGTGAGATCTTTCTTTCCTTTTCCAACACCTACTGCAGCTATAAGCAAGTCAATGCCGACAGCATCCTTTAAAGCAAAAACAAATTCCTCAAATGGCATCTTACCGTCCCCGAAATTCTGCGAGAGCTGCAATAAATAAACATTTACATGAATTCTGGAGACAATGTTTCTTGTTAGCTAATAAATGGTTTATAGAAACCATAGATGACACATCTAGCATAGCAGCATATTCTGCAATAGCCCTGTGAACTATGGAAACAGTTGGAAGGAAGCTTCTACACCATTATTTTTGAAAACACAACAAATGGAGACACTAAATAGTTCAGTGACAATAGTCGATTTCGCAAATGTCAATTGCTCAAAAACAAAAAATTATCATCACGAGCCAGTTGCAATTCATTCTAGTATTTATTTTCCTGATTGAAAACTCAATAGCCTTATCTAAACAATGTTTACAAAAATTACCACAAAAAAGGGACTTATTTCAACAACAGATGTTAAAGGAAAGGCTTATAACAAAAAAATGAAAGAAATTCTTAATCAACTGCACATTTATATGGCAACTCTCTTTTATCCAGATTATGGATGACTGTAACTTGCATATGGCAAAGCATTTTAGAGATACCTCAACCAACATGGTTTGACACTCCTTTGACACATGGGAAAACAATCGCGATAGCAATTCTTGCTGCCTCCATCCTGTGAATATTTTCTGGCCATATATACGCCGCCTAGCTCTCAACTTACGGCACTTCGACCATCGGCAATATCCTTCAGACCTGTAAAATTTTCCATAATAGAAAGATAGAATGTCTCCCATTCCTTTACTCCCAACAAATCTCTTCAGAGAGTTAAGATTCTTCCCAAATAGATAAAGGCCAAGGAGAAAACTATTATATTCAATGTCTGTCCAAGGTTGATCACTCAATAAGCCAGGGAGAATATACAAGCCCCTTGGCTGATCTAGCTCAGTTTTTACCTCATTGAATGAACCAAAAGCCGTCTCATCAAATTTAAAAGAGAATCGAAGATTTGAAAACCCTCCCACTTTTTGCTCATTCTCAGCAATAAGTTGCCCCTCCTCACTCGTGACAGGTTCTAAAGTCTTAGAACTGCTTTGAACTTTACAATGTGCCTGCTTAAGAGGAATGCCTAATTGTAGTGTACTTGACTCTGGCTTATCTGAATCTCTTAACTTCTTTATAGGTTGAGAAAGATAAGATGCTGCAACTAATGAAGGAATTTCTGCCTGGTACTGATCTCCAATGCGAGGAACCATTCGTTGGTCTCCAAATTTATCATCCATATCAGAGAAATCTGAAGTAGGAAATCCCTCAGCAGATTTCACTTCAATGCCTTCTATGTTGTCATCATCAAAGCAAAGAGCATCCATCTGCTAATATTGGACAGTAAGTTGAACGGATACCATACAGATTATGCCTTTCTGTATTGTAAACTGCAGTATTCTTGTCCCTCATTGCAATTTCTCCTCAGGGTAAATGAAACAATAGATAGACAAGATAACAATCTCACTACTACAACAATAAGCAATGAATGTACAAGAACAAAATTGAACTAAACTACCCTAGAATAAGTCATATGTTCATTTATACATTCAAACAAGAATCGATAAATCATGAGGTAAGAATGCAGGATTAGCAATAATTTATGTGTCAGAAAACTCAAGTATACGGATGCTGCATAACAGCAGAAAATATAAATTCCATCTTATTTCTTCTAAATTGGCTCTTGACTTTTGTCTATTCAAAAGGGAACATATAAAATTGACATGAATCAGTGCACAGGATCAAAACCATTGAAGTAAAGGCATTCTGAAAATCTAATCACACAAAACAGACACTGCATACCCACATCAAGTTTCAAACCCAGATCAGCAGCTCACGTAATAAAAACATGTTCAAATCATGATTAAACATTGCTGAAATAAAAACTTACAAAACAACAACAACAATCATAGTAGTAGTAGTAATAATAATAATAATAATAATAATAATAACAACAATAACACTCCCTACACAAATATATGAAACGAACAATATAATAGAAAAAATTATTGAACCAATCACAATGGGCTTTGCAATGATAATTCACGGGTATGGCCATCAAAACCAACTTCAGAATTAACAGAAGTAAACAACTGCAAAGAATTTTTAAGATGAAACACAAAAAAAAAAAAAAAACACACACACACACACACACACACACATATATATATATATGCAGATTGCAGAAAGAAAAAATGCAAAGCATGCAAGGAATGATTAGAAAGGGAAGGAAGATATATATTACCTTAAGCTTGAACATCAAAACCCCACATGAAGAAACTAGAAATCGATCAAGTGGGAAAAGGGTCTTTGGAATAAACCAGGATTTGTCAACTTGTTTTCTTACCTTGGTGAAAAACTGAAAATATTAACAATATAGACATCAAAGGAAAGAACAACAACAAATATAGAATAATAAGAGAAAACGTGTTAAGGGTGTTTCATAGATTACCTTTGTATTACAACAACAGATGTGAAGTTTCAGAAACACATCATCACCAAAGTTGCATTTTCTGTATAACTAGAGGAAAGAGTAAGAGTAGCCAAGTGAATCCAGAAGCAAAAGGAAAATTTTGTTGATAGATACTAGATAGCAAGAATTCTTTCCTGAGTTAATTTGACATGGTGATATGGTTTATATATATGTTGAATTTGTTTAGATTAATAAGGGGTAATTTTTTTGGTTAATTTTTGTCATTTTAAATTGTAATTTTTTTTATATTTTTTTCTGATTGAAGAAAAATATTTGTAATCTTTTTAAAATATATCACGGTGTTGGTTCGAAAGTTATATTGAAATTTGACTATAAAAACATTTTAGTTTTCATAAAAAATATTAGTTTAATTTATATGTATTCAAGTATAAAACTTATTGTGCTATCATCCAATTAAATTATTTCATTTAAATAACTTTTAAATAGTGGGTATAAGACTCAATTACTTTTATTGATATGATAAAATATGATTGAACAATACTTGAAAATTAACTATTAATGAGAAAAATTTATATACAGACATCCCGTATTTCTATATTACCTCGTCATCAAGAATATTTGAAATAACCATCACCTGTTTTAATAGTTTTAGAAATAAAATCATATGATTAAATGACACTGTAAAGCTTTTTAACTTATGCAGTGTATCAAAATAAAATTTTGTTTTTTATTGTATATATATACATGACAATTACCAGAGTTAAAAAAAAAAAAAGAAAAAATATATGATATGAAAAGTATTTAACTCTTATGATAATATAAATATTTATATCAACAGCTATTAAAATTAAATTAATAATTTAATACGATGTAAAATAACAGAGGGTTTCTCCTGCACTCTCATAAAATTCGGATTGGTTTAAATATATTTTGCACTATATGTGTTGATTCCTATCCTAGCCCTTAAGCATCATTCTTGAATACATTTTTGTGTGCAAATATGTGAGGTGTTCAAACACCATGAGTGCAGGTTAAAATTCAGGAGAACATGACTGTTGAAAGAATCTCTCAATTGCAATAGTACCTGAAAATAGAAATGTTTTAAATGAAAAAAAAAATGCAAATAGCGTTTTTCAGAATTATGAATCGTGTGCAAGTATCTTGTTTGGTTCTATTTATCATTTATGAATTTTGAGAGCCTAGGCCGCGTGCTCTTAGTCTTTGGTGTGGGCTCAACAGTGGAGGTTTGATTAACAATGTTAATGAAATGACGATTAACAAAGATAATATTAAATAAGAAAAATTAAATGCTATTTTATATACTTATTATAAGTTGCTTGAAATACTTTGAAAAGGTCATACAAAGTACACAAAATTAGAAGAAACAAAGAGAATGAAAAACATTGTGCGAACGATAGCATTACCAAGTAATGGCTGCATTTGCTTCTAGTTAATAAATACTTCTTTATTGTGGATATGTTAAAGATTGGCTAAATTGCCTTCCCGAGTAAGATTTGAATTCAACATAAACAGTTTATTAAACAAACATAACGTGTTTTGAACTATAACTTTTATAAAGATATACTAATTATTTTCAAGGAAAATTAAGTTTGGTGAAATTCATCTTCCACCATTTCAATTTGTAATATTTACTCAAAAAATCCTTAACTTTATTAAATTATTACACTGATCCTCTCTAGATTTATAAAATAATTATACTGTTATTGCACAATAAACGATGCATAAGCAAAATCAATATCACTTGGACAAATAAAAAAGAGATAGGGTGATTTGAAATTTATAAAATAATTATATTGTCATCACACGATAAACAATACATCCAAGAAAAATCAATATTATTCGGATAAATAAAGAAAAAATAAAGTGATTTTCATCAAATTTCATAAAAGTTAAGTGTTATATGCCGTTATTTTATTTACAGGATTCAATGTTTATATTAACAATTTATCGTTAAAAAATAATCATATATTATAATAACACTTATAAATTGTTACAGTTATTGTATGGAAGTTGAAGAAAAACAAACTGTCTACACCTAACGCGTGTTCAAACCTTCCTTAACCATAGCCACCGGTTCCACTTTTCAAATGAAATTAATAATTGATAAAGACGGTCATAAAATTATCTTTCTCTGAAGCTTAAGTAAATGAGTAAATATATATAAATAATTTTATATTTAATATATTACTTAGCATGAATGTCTTATGAACTTGAGTGCTAATATTTTTCATAATGGAAGATAATAATGATTGAATCACTCACTATTTAGTTATATAATCTTTGATATCATGTCATGAAATTATTTTTCCTAAGAGTTAAACTTTTGAGAAAAATAATTTCATGACAAGAACAAAGTGAAGAGAAAGGCATATAGCAAGGCCCTCCCCTTCTAACTGGCGAACATTCTAAGTCCAAACCAAAATTTCTTAGGTGTTTTGAGAATAAGACAAATATTTACTCCGTCTCATTTATTAATTGACACATTAGTTATGTGAGTCATTGTTGTATCATATTTTCTTAATATTTTTAATACAAAAGCTAATTGTCAATCACTAAATGACACGAAATAAATGTTTTATCTTACTTTTAGAGCACTTAAGAATTTCTCCAAGTACAACTATGCATATATAGTTTACATACATTTGTTTGCACATTCTATTTTGAGGAAAAATACATGAGTTCTTAAGCTTCATTCTAAATTTGAAGTATATTGTCTATATTTTATAGCATTAATGTATTGTCCATTTAATTTTATAAAAATAAATGACTTAAGTTCAATATACTCTTAGTATAATTGCATATACTAAATATGTCTAATCATGCATTAATAATTAAATTATTGATAATATGTTATTCTTATAATATTTACTTTATAAATTTTGTATATAGTAATATGTAATACGACACTTAAGGGCCTGTTTGGCACAATTGATAAGATAATGATTGATAGTATAAAGTTTGATAAACTTTTAATATTATACATCATTTTGTGTGACATTGTATAAGATATTATATTTTATATTATATAATATTATCATTTATTTACATAAATCTCTAATTATATATATGTATATATTAAATAAAAATAAAATAATGAGTTTTTAATTATTCAAATTTATTAAAAATATATAATATTATCATTTATTTAAAATTAATTCTAACTATAAATAATTATTAAATTAATAGTTTTTAGTATTTTTATCATAATTATTTAAATTTTAATTTACTAATAAATATTAAATTAAATTTTATTATTAATCCTTACTTTAATATACCATACATTATTTATTTATATATTTTAATAGTATATAATTTATAATTTATTTTTATATCAAATAAAATTTATTATTCATTTAAAATATTTATTAAATTATTTAATATTTTATTATTTTAATAATTATTTTATTTATTATATTATTTTCTTAAATAAGTAAAATAAGTGTTATACATCAAAAGCTAATCAAGTATTACCTTCATTTCTAGATATGATTGAGTTATCCATGATTTTAATATAGAAGAGATGTGCGATAATCCTATACAATACATTACTCACACCAAACAATGTACAAAGTTATTGCGTATTGTATTAGTTTATTCTATTATATCTTATATAGTGTGCCAAATGTAGTCTAAATAATTTAAAATATGATGTATTAACTACTAAAAAAAAATACAACGTATTAAAATTCAACTCAAAAAATAAACATGGAAGAAGAATGAATAATTAAGTACAGCCAAGCCCCCTTCTTGCCTTTTATCCTTGTCAATTTTTATTTTTTTTTCAAACCATATTTTTGGTCTTGGCACTTAGCCTTCCTTTGTTTTTGGTTTTTATATTCTTCTTTTCTCCCCAAAAGGGCTACATATCCACTCACCGCTCGGTGTACCCTGTTTTAGTTTTAAATGCCTGGCTAATTTTTTTTTCTCGTGATGCACTTCAAAGGGATCAAAACATTTTCATACCAAAAACTACAAAAGGGGTCAAAACATTTTGACCAAAAACATTGTTATATCTCTGGGCCCTGTAAGTTTGGGCTGAGGACAGTTAGGAGGAAAAATGGATAAGGAATGAACTTCTAAGACCATAAACTAAAAGAAATTGAACTTCGACCCAAATTATGAAAAGTCCAAAAAAAAAAGACCACTTCCATAAACATTAAAAAAGAAATCTTGTTACATGAAAAAATAAAGCAAAACAAAAACAAGCTTATCAGTCTTGTGGCGAGTTCTTTCATGGTGACAAGAAGTTTGTCACCATTGTGGTGACGAAATATTAGCCCTTAAAAAACAAATCCGACGGCTGAGATGCAAGGCATTTGAATCTCCTTGATATTGCGAATGTGGCCCAACATTTATATCCAATAAAAATTTGTGATTTATGCTTCAACCCACCATTTCATTTTTTTAGCGCTATGGGACCTGAAGATTTTTTTAACAATCAAGTGATTATATTTTCTTGAAGTTATTTAAGACTTTTGTAGAAGTAATTAAATTAAACAATGTTAAATATTGTAGAGTAAAAGGCCCTCAGTGCAGCTTCACTCATATATAGAACCGAAACAGTAAGAGGGATCGAGATGTAACTGCAGCAGCCAACAAAGAAGAGGGAGAGGTTGGGTCAGTAGTTTAGGATGTTGTTTTTCTCAAATCTCATGAATCCATAGGTCACAAACCATTGATGCCGCAGCTATTCATGGTGTGAAGAAGAAGAACATAGATTTTCTTCTCTTTTCTTCTCTTTTTTTTTAACTACGTATAAGTGAAAGGTTTTAGTAGATGACATTTTTTGGTTTCTATTGCAGAAGCCCTTTAATTTTTAGTTATCCTCGTTTTTACTCAACAAAAAAGCATTCACGACTGTCATTAAAGCTATTTTTAAAATTATACTTTTTCCCCACATTATTTTTCTATTAACAGTCATCATGTGGTCTCAAACTGACAAGGGACCACATAAGACTCCGTCTTAATTTTGTTACTCATATGTTGAAACTTTGCTTTCCCAATAAAGGTTAGTTCAATTGTTTGACATTCTACTCATGCATAGACCTCTAGATTGTGACAAACTTTTCCCATAACTAAACTTTTTTTCTAAAAAAAAAAATACTTATTCTTTTGGGGAGTCATACATTATATAGAATTTATTTTTAGTTTGCTTGGACTATTGAGTTTTTTTTACTTTTTTTTTGGATAACAGCTTTTAAGTTACTTACACTTCTTTTTACCTTTTTTTTTTTTTTGCTTTTTGCTTGTACGTATTATAAATGAAATGATAAAATTCATATTTTAACTAAAATTTGTTAGGTGCTCATGAGGCATAAAAAAAAAAAATTGTGCTTTAATAACCACTTAAAAAATAATATTTTAGATTCATGTGATATTTAAGAGGAAACAGATGTTCCAATCTCATAGTCTTGGTAAATTAGTAAATACTTGCAGAGAAACATGCCGATAATCCATTCATTAACTAAAGACTCCTAGATTGAAACATATGCTATATGTTTGTAGGAAGAGACGACTGGATAAGTCAACTCTTGTAGGCTAACATAGTGTTAAGGTATATAAAATGGAGTATACCAAAAAAAACAAAAAATAGCATATAAAATGGAATAATGTCAACAATTTTCCGACTTTTGTAAATTCCATGCAGGCTTGATGAGCCACCAAATACTTTAAAAATATTTCTTTTGTTCACCTAGTCTCTAAATATTTTATTGAGATTTAATCCAAAGTCTCATATTTAGTTTAATCTAGAGTCTCACATTGAGACTTAGAAGTAGAAGCCCCACAATAGTTTTGGTCTATAAATATGACCCCTTTAATTATTGGGTTAATTAGGCAATCTTTCAAGAGTTTGAGGGGTTCATTATATGAGTAGTTTATTTTTGTACCTTTTCCTAATATGCTTCTATATCAAAATAATAATTGGCTTAAATATATTTTTAATCTCTATAAATATATGTTGTTTTAATTTTAGTCCTTCTAAAATTTTTTATAGTTTTAAATCTCTCATTTTACTAATATTATGTTTTTTATTCCTACTATTAGTTTGTAAAGTTAAGTAATAATATTTATCAGGAATTAAAGAAGATTTTGAAGATATTTATAATGACAAAAAATAAAATTTTCAATATTTATAAGTATTAAATTCATATTCTAAATTACTTTTAGGGACCTAAATATATATATATATATATATATATATATATATATATATATATATATATAGTACATGGACCAAAAATAATATTTAAAAAAAGAGGGACTAAAAACTTAAAAAAATAGAAGGACTAAAATCAAAATGACATATATTTACAATGACCAAAAGCATATTTAAGCCATAATAATTTTATATATGTTTCTCGTATCCTTGGACAAAACGTAAACAAATTGTGGAAGAACCATAAGATATGCTCATGGGAAAGAATAATCCATGGTTGTCCCCTATGTTGCTTTTATCTATAGAGCTCCTTAGTCTATGTCAATTAGCAACCTGCTGATCAATTAATAATTGAGAAAAATTAGAAAACCAAACTTCTGTGGGAATGTCACTGTATTTAGGTTTAAAATAAATTAATCAAGAAATGTGTGGGATATAACTGATATAATGTTGGGAAGCTTCTGTCCCTACGTTGATGTAATTATATGTATAGGCATGCATGCTTCATCAAATTTATCGATCTCTTTATCGATAATTTATACTAGGTCCTTTTCAACGATTTTATTAATTATTAGCCTGAGATGGAGAAAGGGTATTTGCATTGGGAAGGCCCTCAAATCTCATTGACTTTAAATGGGAACCTTAGCCCATGTTTACTATTTTATTCTCTAATAAGTATTCATTTTTACATATACACACATGTTAAGAAAATGACTGAATAAACTTGAAATTAAATAAATTTAAATATATTTTACATTATTACCTTTATCATCACATACTTCAATAAACTATCCACTAACTCTTCTCTCTCTCTCTCACACACATAAGGATATTATGGAAAAAAATAAGTAATGTTATCTAGAATGTTTAAAAGGATAAATAATAGTAAAAAAATAAAATTTTATAAATGGATATTTATTAAAAAGTGGAGGTAATATTCTAGTTTCTGTCTCCTTGTTTTCTTGTTGTTCACATTATAAGCCTATGTGGGAGCAGCAAAACTAAACATAAACGAAGGATAGAAGACAATTTTCCAAGGGATTATGATTTATGGTTGCTTCAAGCAAACGAGCAATTATATATATAATAAAAAAAAACTTTGTATTGCCTTGAAAAAAAATATTTGAATTAAGGTATAGACTTAATAAGATCGATTTTCCATGCAACCTCAATTTTGTTTGGTTAGATTCCGTGAGATTATTTCTAAAGTGAGAAAGTTAGGGGTATTTGTCCTTAAATCAATAGAATATATTGTGTATAAATTTCACCAAATAATATATAAAAAATTGATATATTTATTTAAAATATTAGATGGGAAAACTTAAGTCCTTAGGACTTGAAATGGTAAACAATACGGCTCCTCTCCAAGAGAGCTTTTCATATTTTATGGGTAAAGTTCGCCCTGGACCAATTTCTATTGAACTAAACCTATTGGGTTTTACTTTAGAGAAAAAATTTTCATTCTTATTTAATTTTGTTACATTTTTTTTTGTTTCTCATAGTGTCCCTTACTCATAAATTAAGAAATTAATCACCTACGATTCAGTCATCCATCTAAATAGGGGCCCCTCTCAATGGTCTTTTTTTTTTCTCATGCAAATAAATCTTGAGATCATACACAAAACATGCTTAAGGGACTTGAGTTTCTTCTACTCAAACAAACACCTTAATGATTACATGCTAATTTTTGTCGGTTCATTACAAGATTCGCGAAATTAAACACTTTATTTAACTCCCGACTAAAAATATAATTTTTTGTTAAAACCATATAGTACAGTTTAAGAGGGAGGAAGTTGTATATCTATAAGCCTGTGCATCCGTTTTTCACATGCACATATTAAAACATAGGAATATCAAGGAGGTCATATGATACTCTTAGTTAATGTCATTGTGCCCTTCAAAGTGAACTTGATCTAGGTTAACTCGGCATAGCAACCCTCTTTTATGTCATTACCAACCACTTTATCCTTCTTTTGTTTGAAGATACTTATTTGGCTTGTTTCCTTCAGTCGTTTGTATCAAATGAGACACAGAGAATTCGGCTACATATGATATATAATAGTAACTTTCTCTTTTTCTATAATAAATAAATAAATCTGAGTTTAATTAACACTAACACATATGCTATTCTTTAACCATATTTGAGGCAGTGTCAAACACAATGTATTGGTATATTGTTCTAACTTCTAAGTAGCTAGTATTTGGGAAAGGAAAAATAATTGAAATAAATTAACATACTAAAAAAAATTCACAATGCTAATAAGAATCGACCCTATTTATTTTCCTCAATAAAGTGGGGGAAAGGAGTATTCAAACATACCTACTTAGGAAAATGCAGGAAATTAATGTCTGGCCTGATCTACCTGGTAAGTTGCACTAAAGAAGCCACCTTTCTTCTTTCTTTTATTGAATTTTAATTAAAAATTTTGAAAAATTAGTTCACAAAATTACAGAATTAACTAAAAGTCCTATGAAAAAAAAAGAATTAACTAACAGTCCAGGACAATACTTAAATTTATTGTTTACCTGCTACTGTGCTCATTTCAATTAATGTCCAGAAATTCACTTGCTAAAATCCATTATATAAGAAATTTAATTTTTCAAAGCTAGAGTCTGTTTATCTAGTACTGTAACTTGTTTGAATAAAAAATGAAAACACTAGATATTTAGAGTAGGAAAGTAAATAATAAATAGAGAAATTCTTAGGTACACCAAGAGTAAGAGAAAATATTTGCTCTGATAATTAATTAACATATAAGTTTTGTGACCATTATTATCTCTTATTTTTTCTATATTTTTAATGCAATAGCTGATTTATCAATCAATAAATAGAGGAGAACAAATGTTTTGCCTTGCTCCAAAAGTATCTAAGAATTTCTCTAATAAATATCCTATTCCTGTATGTTGAAGTTCTGTTGAAAATAAAGAGCTCATGACTTCATAGCACAAACAGACATTCAGTCTTTTACCTTATAAATGGGTCCAACAACCGTACGTAGATAGATATGTAAAAACTAAACAGTTACATGGAAAGAGAGAATTATTTGTTGTTTAGGATAGGGAATGCTGTTTAGATTCACAAGGTATAGAAATTGTACATTAATGTGAAAGTGGCCGGCTATTGATGGACAAAATTCAAATGTCCTTAAATTATGTTTCATTTTTTATCTTACCAATCACTTCTTATTATATAAAAAATAAATATTGAATATCATTTGAAATTTTAAAATAGATACTGAATATACATTACTCGTCTTTCATGTGTTAAATAGTGATTGATGCAGGACATGATTTGAGAATAGGTTAATTTTTGTCGAATATTAAAATACATATGTATCAAAGGAGAATAAATATATATTTATGTGAGAGTGATGTTGTATTTGACATAGAGGGTGAGCCTCAACCAACAATAAGATTGTTACCTTGTGATCTGGAGAATTAGGTTAAACCCTATAAATAGTCTTTTCATAAAATGGTGATAAGATTGTATACATTTATCCTTTTGACCCAGTAGTTATCTTCATCATGAGTTTTGCTATATCTTCATATTGTGTCCAAAGATGTGCCTAAATACTAAATGAGGTGAAAAGGTAATAAAAACAATGTCTTGAGATTTTAAAAAGTAAAGCATTATTACTTTACACAATATGTAGGAAGATATTTAGGAGGATAAATCATTTTCCTATGAGCATTATTATATATTTATATAAAGCCAAAGAAGACCAGCTTCCAAAGTTGGTACCACGGCAGCAATATAGCTTTCTAATTCCTCTAGTCCTTTGCTCAGAGTCTCACCAAAAAACCGAGCCCTCTCAGCACCACCACCACCAAGAAAAAGGAAGATTAGAGAAGACAGAGAGAATATCTCCTATCATATATATTTATATAACTTTTTTGCACCTTCTTTCTTGTTCAAATGTCAAATATTTCAGGTGAAGATGGAAGCTTCTCCTCAGGAAACACTACTGGGGAAGAAGTTCATCAAGAAAATGAGCAGCAACAACTACAGAACCACACTCATGTCTCAAGTTCAGGACCTCCTGGTGCTTGCAACAGCAATAATAGCTCCACTGATCAACAGCAGCAGCAGCAGCAGCAACAGGCAACCAAGAAGAAAAGAAACCTACCTGGAACTCCAGGCAAATATTCAACTACCTTACCCTTGAGCTTCAGTTTTTGCTCTTGCACACAATTTAGTTACAGCTAGCTAGCTAGCCCAAAAAACTTATGAATTTAGTTACAACTCCTTGTGGAGATATGAAATTTGAATTAAGTTCAGTGTTGGTATTCGAGGTAACTTGGAACAATAGAAGTTTGCCAACTTCAACTTTGAAATAATGTGGTGTAGCAGTACTTTGGTAGCCCTTTCCTAACTTAAACCTTGAATTATAGCTGGTATCATTGCCTCTGATCATAAATCATGCTATATGGATTAAACGATCGATTTACCTTGTCATAAACCATGTCTATAGAGAAACCGTTAAAATTTAAGTCCTTTTTAATAGTTTACTCTCTAGTTTTTCTTGGTAATGTATTATAATAAAATTGTAAGGAACTGCTGCTTTATTATACTTGCTAATATTATCACCTTTGATCCTATGCACTGTTGAAACCAATTCAAGTAACATGAAATTACAATGAGTTTACTTATTAAAATTATATGGATCATCTCTCACCTCTATGATAGTTAATCTGTTCATTTTTTCTAATATTTAAAATAGTATTGATATTTGTCCTCATAAATTGAGACTTACTATCTGACACATCCTCACAGAAAATTATGGGATTCACTTTTGGGCAATATGTTATACATTTTTTGTCCAATAACTCTCTTCTTGAGTGAGTTGGGTAGTGAGTTGGAGAGAAAATAAGTACAAAAATTATTTCTATTTTTAAACCTCCGATTGATCCTATATATATAGTAGCTACTTAACAAGCGTATTGTGGTCTAAACCACCAGTATCCTACATATCGCAGCCACTCTAACTAATCTAACTTGAGTTTAGTTAGTCCACTCCAGTGTAAAATTTTATTTGTGCTAGTTTTCTTCTATTAACTTATTTAAGAAAAATAAGTGTCGAATCCCTTGTGTCAACCAAGCATTATATTGGTCTCTAGCAAGGATATTTTCATTATGTTACTATTTTGGAGAAAAAAAAAGTCATGCATGCTAATGGATATGAATTATTTTCGCGAAACAGATCCAAATGCGGAAGTTATTGCTCTATCACCAACCACATTAATGGCAACAAATAGATTCGTCTGTGAGATCTGCAACAAAGGCTTTCAAAGGGACCAAAACCTTCAGTTGCATAGGAGAGGTCACAATCTTCCATGGAAACTGAAGCAAAGGGCAACCACTGAGGTGAAGAAGAGGGTGTACGTGTGCCCTGAGCCATCATGTGTGCACCATAACCCAGCTCGTGCATTAGGAGACCTCACTGGCATAAAGAAACACTACAGCAGGAAACATGGTGAGAAGAAGTGGAAATGTGACAAGTGCTCTAAAAGATATGCTGTCCAATCTGATTGGAAGGCCCACCAGAAAACTTGTGGGACCAGGGAATACAAATGTGATTGTGGAACCATATTTTCCAGGTAAGAAAATTTTTTTTTAAGAGAAATGTTATTTGTAGTTATAATTGGTGAAACAATTTATTGACACATTTATATTTATTATTGGATGAGATGCAAACTCAAATTAAGTGAGAACACACTCCATCCAATGTTAAAGTTACTGTCCCATAAATTATAAGTCCAAATAATATTTTCACTTGGATTACTTTTTTATTTTTTAAAGTTTAAAATAGCTTATTATAATCTTTGACTAAGTATGTTTTATTTTTTTTATAAAAAGGCTTTTTCTTAAAAATAACCAACCTTGACAATTATAATTGAGAAAAGTTATTTGCATAACTTAGGTTGACACAAGTCTCGACATGAAGAGTATTTCAATAAAAAATAATTCTAAAAAGAAAATTATGAGTCGTGTTATTTGAACACCCAAAAGTGGGTATCTATTAGGCACCTACTTTATCATCATTAGATGTGATGAATAGATGAGATATGATGGATGGATGGAGCGAATGGGGACCACCATTATATCTCATGATAATAAAGTGGGATCATAATATACATCCATTTTTTGATATTGAAGTAACATTTTTCAAATTTTAAATACCTATTAGTTTAAATACTTAAGGTGCCAGAGTAAAAGATGTCAAAATGTCGAATTGATTTGTACATTATTTATTTATATTTGGGTAGGGGAAATGATATGTACATATCACACAATTCCTTTTAATTATAAGCGTATTGAGATTATAGTATCAAGTAACTCACTCATCTGAGAGAAGGAGGAGGAGTAGTGAAGCTGGAATTTGAACTCGAACTCATGCTCTTGCATTTACTTTGGAAAGAACTTTATTGACTGAGCTAAGTTGACATCTTGTAAAGCTGATCAAATAAAATTAACAATTTCTCTTAGTGTCATTTCTAAATTTAAACTTTTAGGATATTTTTAGTTGTGAATTAAAAATGGGAATAAATTTTTTATGAATGAACTTCATGTATAATTTTATACATAAAATTCATCCATATAAATTTACACCACAAGTGTTCCATAAGTTGTTAAGATCATCGTATCTTACAAGTAAATTTGATTAAATAATGCTAAAATGTTGGCATTGCTTGTTGAAGAGAATTAAAAAGATTAAAAATGATACATGTACAATATTTTTATATAACATACTTATAATATAGACAAAAAAATACTAGGCCATTTTAAATTTTTATTTTTCTAGACCCACTATTTTATTTATTTTTTATCTTTATTATAAAAATATTATATAAAAAAATTGTACATATAGCATTTCTCTCAAAAGATTGCATTGAGCTTCATGGTAGTTTGTGCTCATAAGAAATAAATATACCGGATGTGACAGATAACATTTACTTTCCACTATTTTCCGTGTGGTGTGGTCTATTCTTGCCTTAGAAATGCCACCTCCATGGCTCTTAAAATAGTTGAATTTCGAATATTACAATCAACACAACGGTTACAAGGACAATTCTTCTGAAGAGACTTTTGTATGTAAACAATTTCAACACCTCATATTTAAATACATTTACGACAAAAATGACTCATTAGCTTCATTGGAGATACACTCACCTGCTTGTGAGTTCTACCAACTTTTTTATGGGTATACTAAATATGATTTATTGAAATTGTGTCCATCTAAAAATTTTTTTAGTGAAAAAATACATGTAAGTGATATAACACCATTGCGATGAGATACATATGGCTCTACTTTATTCGCATTAAATATTGATGGTGCTGTAATTGCCAGGACACAGTGGTTGTTAAATTTAAGGTCATAAAATTCAGTACCTTGAACCATTAAAGTGTCCTCTTGTTTGTCAACACAATTTCTCTGAACCATGCAGGAGGGACAGTTTCATCACTCACAGAGCCTTTTGTGATGCATTAACTGAGGAAAACAACCGAGTGAACCAACAAGGATTAACAAATGGCATGCCACAAAACTTGCAAAACGATCAAGTGCCTGATCTTATGTCCACAATGCCCCTAAGCACTAGTTCAAACACTGCATCTGATCAACTCAACAACAACAACAACTATGACCCCAATAAGAATAACCCACTTAGAACACTCTCCCAAGAGCTTGTCCCTTCAATGCCATTCAAGTCCATGGGCAATATCATGGGTGGTGGCATGTTCTCCACAACAAGCTCAGGTACACTTTTTGGTGGTCCAAAAACAATGCTTCCCTCTTCAAGCCTTCAACTCAGCTCCAACAACTCCTCTGGTTTCAATTACTTCCAACATGACAGCAAGAACTTAGACCTAATTTCTGGCTCAGCTCACATGTCTGCAACAGCTTTACTGCAAAAAGCAGCACAAATGGGAGCCACTGCAAGCAACAATAGCATTAACTCTCCCATGATGCAGAAAAGCTTTGTTACTTCCATGGCTGGTCCTGACCAGGTATCTTCCCTAGACCACCATATAACCCCTCCTATGACCATTTCCATGCACAACCTGATCTGTCACACATGGCTTTCACAAACCAATTCTTTCATAAAGGGCAACAAGAAATGCCACTGATAATTGATGCTAATAACACTAGTACTACTAATAATGGGCCAACAATGAATGATCAAATGGGAATGGTTAGCACAATGTTCATGGGAAGTGACCACAACAACACAGGATTGATGAAAAACAATAATGTGGAGCAAGGGGTTGGTACTTATACTAGTTCTAGTTTGGTCCATGGAAGCGACCTTGCAGAAGGGAATAACCCAATGGGGGCAGTTCCAAGGTTTGAAGGGAGTGATCACATGACAACAGTTCATGATTTCTTGGGAATAGGATCAACTTCTTCAGGGTGGAAGTGGTTTACATGAGCCACAGAAACATCATCAGCAACAAAGATTGGAGTTAGAATCATTGAGCCACCAGCGGTTACCAATGTTCAATCACTTTCACCATCATCTCCAACATGGAGATTCAGCTATGGAGAAATCTATTTGGGACACTTGAGATGATACAAACCATATTTAATTTAAGATTGTCAGCAACCGAGAGAGAGAGAGAGAGAGAGAGAGGGATTTGGTTCAAATGAGTTTGTGAAAATTTGAAAGATATGTTGTTAGCATTGGCTATTTGGTTTTGCCGATTTCAATGATGAGCCAATCTTTTGAATCAACACTACATGTTCAACCTAGTAAATCGATTTTGATGAGTGTAGAGTATAATATAAAAATAAGATACCTATAGTAAAGCGATGCATGATGAGATCTTTAAGTGATTTTATTTGCTTGATTCACAAACACAAGGCATTGCATGCTAGCAAAATCCTAGAAGTTATACAATACATCCATAAGTATTCTATTATCATTTTCATATAAAGTGTTTAATAGGATTTTAAAATTTAAGTTAAAAAAAAAGGACAAAATTTATGTCCAATGAATGAATATTATCTACCTGTTGTTGGTAAGGTTTCTAGCATAACACCCCCTCCTCCACCCTAAAAAAAAAAAACCAATAATGACAAAATAGATCATTAAATCTTGTAACAGATATTACACTTGGCCTTTGCAAAATATTTCATTTTCTCTTTTTCTTTAAAAAGGATGCAGCATGCAAAAAAATCTTGTCAACTTCATCAAACTTGGGTGAATCCACATCTTTTTCCACATTTTTTGAGTCCAAAGATATCTGTCTCAGATGCTCCTCAAAGTCATCTGCTTCCCCATCACTTTCCTCTGGAAAATTATCAAACTCGTCCACATAGAGAGGCTTCTCATCCTTTACCAAATTATCAGCATCTGAATCTGTCTCAAAGATATCTGATAAGTTCTCATATTCTGAATCAAATTCAGGGTCACTATCAGTCGGATCCTCATCTGGGCACCCCATGCTATCATTTATCATTTGACCAAGTTTATCTGAATTCTCTTGCTGGAAATTTGAAATATTACTACCAGACTCAATACTCTCTTTGTCACCTTTCTGGATTCGCTCAACGGCATCTGTGTTGCTTTCAGTTGTGCTTCTAAGTTGTGCTCGAAGAATTTCAAGCTCTTGCTCAAGTCTAGGAATGTATTTCCTCAAAGCTCTAAGGCCATCCCGATACTTGGATTTATCCAATGCCTACATAAGATGAGAGTACCCCCATGAGACAGTGAGAACAAGTACCAACCAACTATGCACTAAGGAGTTTTAAAATAGAGAGTAAAAAGTCCTTCAAAGAATCGGGTATTAACATATTGCTACAACGAAAAATCATGCACACAATGAGACTAAAATGTTAAAAACTGAAGCTTGTTAAAGAAGGTAATGAATGTGATTTTTTTTATGAACAAGTTTGTTAAGACTGAATTCTGTCAGGGACTAAAATACCATTTTGCTTTAAATTACCGTACAAGTATGCAAGAGTTAAAATATAAAACTGGAAAAAAGAAACATTTCAGTAAACAGACAAGTAGCAGGAACAGAAAAGACAGCATATACGCATCCTATGACTATATAAATGCCAGACTTCTGACATTGCAGTGGCTCTCTCTGCAAGTGCAGCATTGTTTGGAAACAAAGGAAGGAGAAGCAAGTCCTTCTGGTAAGGATTTAAATCGATTAGAAGTAGTCTAAATTTTTGTATCACCGAGAGGAAAGGAACAAAAAGCAAACATTGAATGCAATCACTACAGGTGTTTGATTGTTTAGTATATATATATTTTTCAAATCCACTAAAGGCATGAAGATGAAGTGTAGCAGTAAAGTAGCTGATTGTGGCAGATGTAATTCATTTCAGCTTGAACTGGAGTGATTTTCATATACCAATACCCGAGGAAACTCTAAAGCTATTATTATTCATTAATGACTAAAAATTGAACGCAAGACGCATTACCTTCTTCCTTGAGAGAGTGACCCGTGGAGACATTATCTCTGTTGGTGGCTGAGTGTAGTTTTTCCCTCTGTACATTATTATTGTGTTATCTTCATAAATGTCAAGTACTATCCCTCCAGTAAGTCTTGCCAGCTCCGAGGCAATCTCCTTGACCTCCTCTGGTGAAAAAGTCTTCACCACCACCTTCAAAGTCTGATGCTTTTTCCAATGTAGATGCATGTTCAAAATTACACCTTGGTAAATTCCTCGTCTTCCGACAGGCACATAATTTTTGCATTTGAGGCCCATCTTTAAGAAGAAAAAGTGCTCTTCTGGAGTCAATATCTCAGGATCATGGGTTGTTTCTGATGATTCTGCAGGCTCAATCTTCTTCAAGGCTTCACAAAGTCTCTCTTCCTTTTTCCGAGCCTAGAATGGTGAAGAAAGCATTGTACATTTACTAGTTAACATTATAGACATAAAATACAACCCAGTAAACTAAAACTAAAGGTGTTAAATGCAAAACAATAAACTAAATTCAATGAGAATGCAAGACCTTTTTCACTCCCAAGAAAAGCAATTATGTTTACCAACTATGTCAATGGATTATCTTTACTACCTCCAAATATTGTTCTAGCATTTGAAGTAATTCTCTCCCTAGGAGTTCCTTGCTGACACAATATAAGTAGGCACTGGAAGGGTTCTACTAGTGTAGTTAACTTCTCAAACAAATGGCTTGTACAGAAACAAGATGAAAACACTATTGCATGGCTAAGTTGCCAACAACAATATATTTATTTTCATCAAGAACATCACTAATTTAAGAAGCTTTTCAAGCCATAAACATTACTAGATCAACATTCACAAAGTTATAGAGAATCCTAGTTCTTCATCCTAAAACCTAAATATAAGCCATGTATACCAAGTAAAATGCTAACAAGCATAAAAAAGAAAGTATCTAAATATGGCTAGCAGTGGCCACAGGATGGTAGAGGGCAAAAGGAACAGAGTCACCATATTTGAAAACAATGAAAACGTTTAACCCTTGCAAATTAAGGGGCAAAAACAGAATTCACCTTTAACAATTTGTATAACAGTTTTTCCTCTGCTGTCATCCTTTCATATTCTTTCTTCTTCTTCCATCTGAAGAACTTTAGCCATCTTACAACTGCTCTTTTCCCCTTTAGTTTTTTTCTCTTTACTTTGGCATTACTAGCACTATTAGCAGTTGAGGAACTTTCAGAATCCTGAAGCGGCTCTACGACCTTATCATTAGACTTCAGAAATGGACCTGAATGAAAGCTTGAATGGCCCAAGAAAGGAGGCTCTTTTATGTCATAGTGGCCAAAAGTAGGTTCCTGGCCACAAACCTTGCATATGTCATAGTTCAAGCTACTGCAGTGTTAGTCAATGTACATGCAAACATTAAACATATGTATCTGATTTTTTAGCTTCACATATGAGATTACAAGCTAACTCAAATTGAATTTTTCAAAGAAAAAACGAACATCCAAAATGATCAGTAATACACTGAATTATTCAATCATACAAGATCAGTCTACCTTGTAACAGATTGTTGCCTTCCGAAGTGCCAACTAAAACCAGCAGGGTTAAACATTATCAGGGGGCATTTGTTTGGGATTATTTAGGCTGAAAATCACTTTTTTCACCTCAAATAATCACTTTTCGTATGTTTGGATAATTTTAAAGAAACAATAAAAATCTCAAAAAGAAAAAAAAAATATTTCAACTTTTTTGTAGAATCTAAAAAGAATAACTTCTGAAAAAAAAAATCAATTTTTTGCTTTTTCATACACATAATTTAAGTTTCCTAATCATTTATTTTAACATTTGAAACAAACACACCCTCAGTATTACAACAAAAATACTCTAAAATCCAGGCAGCTATAAAGAAATTATAACCATTTTCACCTACAACGATAAAATTGAAAGGCCAATCAAAGTTAATGAAAGGAAAGGAAAAATCAAGCTTGATAGAAAGCTGGAATCTTTATGAAGCTGACCACTACATAACATATGTATTTCCTCCTTCAAACAACCTTGTGCCCAATATTTGAACTCTTAAATAACTCTTTGCATCCTAAAGCCACCTTATTTGTTGCTCCATTATTTTTTCAGTAGAAATATGAGCCTGGTTTTTCTAGCAATTCCCATTATACTTATGTAAGTGACAACACAATTAAATTAAGCCACTAAACACCATAACTAATTTTCTGCTTCCTAGTCATCATGTGAAGTACAAAAAAATACTTTACCACAAAATTATAAAATACAAGAATAAAAAGTGTGTGTAATTTTGATGCATTGATTGTGTAAAAAAGTGGGGGTAAAAGTCAATCATACTTGTTAATGTGATATTACATAATTGAATGATGTTAAACCTTTTTTACACGTCGGTATATCAAAATTAAATCCAAAAATTTCCAGCATCTGATTTGTCCATGTTTTCCCTAATCATGGAAATGCCAAACATATTCAGAGATAACTATTTGCTTCATTTTTTCATAATCAACTCTCTCTCTCATTTATCAATCAAAGCACAACATACAGACACACACACACATACAGAGAGAGAAGTACCTTGTTTTGCGAAGCAGTAACGAATTGGACAAGAGGGGTGTAAGAAGCAAAGACTTTGAGGAGAGATTCTTGTGCAAGTAAAATTTAGTGAGAGCAAGTGATGCCAAAACCCTCCCCGCCATTTTGTTTTTCTCACTCCAAAATTCTAACGAACTGATTGTTTCCAAGTTCTGTATCTTTGCAGTGTATTGTGTTGGGTTAGGAACTGAATTGCTCAATGCTTCAACTCAGGGCAGGTTGTGTAGGCAAAACCAATCAAAAAACCGAACCAACGCGCTAGAGGCAAACAAGCTTGTTAAAGAGGAAGAGAGGAAAAAGAAATCGAAATTCGACAATAATTATTTATAGCACTCAAACAAGCATTGTTTTGCTCACACATTCCCTCGAACACCTTGTAGGCGAAAACAAAAAACAAAAAGAAAAGATAACCCACAATAACCCAAGAAGGAAAATAAGCGACCCAGAATGAAGGGAATCGAAGTAAGATACTTGAGATTGAAGTAAATTGGGGAGTACCGAAAGAGGAACAATCGCGAGAGACGGCTTCTTCTGTTCTGTGAATGGGCGCCTCTACTTCCCGCCGGCCGGTGGTGGAAGGAAGCTCCGGTGAGACAGTTCTGCGCTGCACTGTATCGTGCTTGTGCGACGGGGAATTTTGGGATTACATTCGAAAAGAATTTGAAGCGGAAAATAAAATAAAATAATAATTTTGATACACTACTCTAGTAAAGGAGTCTCAATTGAATAATGAAATATCGATGTAGTTAACTTTCACTTTTGTTACTTAAAACATATACAAATAGATAGATTTAATTGAATAATGATATTTTTACATCATCATTATATTAAAATTAAACTCAAAAAATTAAAAAACTCTCGAAATGGCTTCTATTTTATTTTGCATTAGACAAATTAATTTTTAAAGAAAAAAAATCCATTCTAGTTGTTGTTCTGCATTTTTGTCATCTTAATAACTCATCAACAAAATGAAATATTTTTTTTATTGGTTCATTATGATGC
Source organism: Dalbergia oliveri (assembly GCA_030441495.1). Taxonomy (NCBI): domain Eukaryota; kingdom Viridiplantae; phylum Streptophyta; class Magnoliopsida; order Fabales; family Fabaceae; genus Dalbergia; species Dalbergia oliveri. The sequence goes on along the minus strand of JAMLFY010000013.1, from coordinate 23,094,398 downwards.
TCAAAAGCCTAATTTCACTCACAACCTTTTTTTACTATAAATACATCCTAAACCCAAAAAGGATATCGTTTTATTAATAAAGGTGACTAAAATGATAAAATGAAGAATAAATGTTAGGTCAACCATTTAACACAACCACATCATAATATTCAATGAAGAAATTTAACAGAAGGGCTAAATCATCCTTGAATTTAAAAGACTGAGAGTCAGAGTACAATTTTTTTCTTTAAGGACTAATTTGTCCCATGCAAAATTTGATAATGATAATTTTGGGGACTTAATCTAATAAAAAAAGTGAAACCTCTATTTTGTCCATAAAAAATAATGTGAAGGGCAAATTAATCTTTTAAGATTTAAAAATTGCTATTTGGCCCCTTACTTCTCACAAAATAAAACAGTTTGTAAAGTGTTATATTAATGATGTGACATCTTTAAATTTCATTATAACACTAATTGATCTAAGTTTAACTTGAAACGAACGATGGATGAATGAATTATAGAACGTTTATTTTGGGTATATTTAATTATTTCCTGAATAGTATTGGGAATGATGTATTTGACGCTTGTTACAAGTTTTACAAATTTTTTCCAGATATTAATTATTCCATGCAAAAAAAATTTCCTAAAATTAAGTGAAATCTCATTCTAAGTTGAAGGGTGGGAAAAAAATTCTCATGACTTAGGAATCACAATTATTAAGCATAATTACTAAACTATCTCTCAATTATTTGACTTTTTCTCCCTTTATAATTTGTCTTAAGGGTATTTTGGAAATTATGACATATATTCTCAAAAATATGGATTATAAACAAACAAGTTTTAAATTTATTTTCGACAATCTTAACAAATAATCCCAAGAATAATTAATGTTAAACAAATAATTTTTTAAATATACTCTGCAATCATATTCTCAAGAATATCATTCCCGGAATAGTTCCTAAAATTCAATTTTAAACCTTGAAACAAACACCCCTTTAGAGAATGAGAAAAAATTAAGTTTTGAGGGTGTAAGTGTAGTTATCAAGATATACGTGTAAGTTTAGATTTAACAAGAAGGAAGAGAGAAGATAACTTATAATATACTCCAAAAGATAAGATCAAAATTCAAACTCATAAACATACTCTAAGAGATAAGATCAAAATTCAAAACATGGTTATTTTTTTTTACATAAGAAATTAGAATGAGTAAACACATCCAAAAATTATATGTACAAAACCTTTAACAAAAATCATAATAATTATCGAATGAAATAAGTGGTATGACCAATCAATTTATTTAAAGGTTAATTATTATGCCATATCAATTTAATACAAAATTCTTAATAAGTTTTTTATCGCTTAGCATTTTCCACTAGTAACATATCATTGTAAAACTTAACAGCGGGTCAACATAGCAATAACATAGTAATTTAACCTCCCACCTGACCCTTGATGGAATCTGTCAAACCTAGGTGCCTACTACAAAGATGTTAACCTGTATCATGCGTTAAGAACTGTTTAACTCCGGCAAGTTCATTATTTAACCACATTCAGTACTGTTACAGGGCTTCAGCCTTCAGGGAACTCAGCAGTGTCTTGTGCTGTGGTAACTAAATTGCCATAACATACCCCAAAAAAAATAAAAAAGGAATTAGTACAATGAGTGCAAACAAATTATTAAACTTCAACAGTCCCTCTTACTCTTCCGCATCCATTGAACTCTCCCAAGTCATTCGGCTATAGAATTGTATCAGACTAGGCGTGAGTGGCAGCAGAGCAATATTGTAATGTTGATCTGTTTTAACCTTATCCATACTAAAAAGGGTGCATGGAGTTACAAAAATTCAGCTTGCAGGATGTGTTTGGATTCAGAAAATAATTTGCAGTTTTTATTTTACGTTTTCAATAGGATATTGTGTAGAAAGTAGTAAAAACTGAAAATAAAAATCGAAGATTAAATTTTGTAATTTTCACTGTTTCCTTCAAAAAAATCTTGAAAAACAAAATACTAATTAAAAACAAAAATTGAAAACTGAAAATTATTTTCTTAAACTAAATGCACCCTAATTTTCTTGGATGGTTCTTCTAAGTATGATTAATCTGGGAAAATGGTTGCCCCAAGCGTAGCTGAATGCCAACATGAATAACACTTGAGACAGCTTTCAAAACCTCTCTTTCTGCTTGCTTTGCCATTTCCATTGCATCTCTGTGGTTAAATCAACACAGGTTACCATGAGAGACTAACCAAAATCACATACCAAACTCACCAAGGAGGTTACAAAGTTAAAGTTTACCGTATTTGGAAGTCAGGGGGCATGGAAACCTCAATTTGAAGAACAATCTTTCCTTGAAACATGTGTCGTGTTATCCGCTCGACTGACATCTGAAAACAGCTACACAAAATTAAAGATTGAAATACAAGTAATTCTAAAATCACTTCAATCTCAACTCTATTTCCACTAGCAATGGAATAGTCCTTACTTTTACCGTGTGTTTGGATGAGAGGTAATGGAGGAAGGGAAGGGGAATGATAGAAAAGGAAACTTTTTCCCTTATTCAGGAATTTAATAATGGGTAGGAAAGGAAGTGAACTCGTGAGTAACAGTTCCCCTTCTTTTCCCTCAAAAACAAATTTTTCTGTCCCCATCACAATTGGGGTGGAATGAGAGGAACAAAAAATTTGTGAAGCTAATTATTTTTTAATTTCCAAACACGATTAGTGAATTTCTGTACTTTTCCATCAGTAATCATCCAAACAAGCAAGAAAGGAACTTTGTTCCCTTCCCTTCCTGTCCTTTCCTTTAATTCCAATCCGTTTTATGGCCAAGGGAATTGAATGATTGCAAGATTATTCCTTCACTTCCAACCAATAAAACCAAAGAATCCTCTCAATTGATTGAAGTTTGAAAATTATAATCTTATTATTTTTTTCAAATTTCCTGTGGTCCACTTACCATGGGTCTATCTACCCACATCAAATTAAAAAATGAAGCTTATTTTGAGAGTCTTTTAGTTTTCACATACAGATCTACCTGTGAAAATTTCGATGAGATGATATCAGAAACAATTTCTTCGATGTTATTGTCCCCAGGAGAAACAATACTGTTATGGTCCATGTCTGCACTCCAACAATCTTGCGGATCTGTTGTTCCGGGAGAAACATATGACATTGCAGGATCTACAACAGAAGAATAGGAAAAATATAGTTAAAAGATACAAGATACCACACAAGTATACAAGACATGACATCCACTACAAACAGGTATTTAGATTTTGAAATCATCATCAGAATATGATCACCGGGAATAAGTAAATTCTATTTGCCATACGACTTCAATTTGAAACTAAAGGCAGCATTAACAAAAAAAAATTTACACATCTGTGCAATGCACAGAACTCTAGCATGAGGTAAGATAGACACAACGACCTCTGGCTCATAACAGGCTTAAATCATTTTCTCCCACACAAACAATGGTTCAACAGGCATTAGAAAAAGGTTACTGGCATTGACACAACAAATTTCAGAAGACTCGATTATATAGTAGAGCACATAAATTATCAGGAATGTCCATCATATATTAGCTTTTACATGTATCATACAAAAAAAGTAATTGATGTTCAATATGACAATAAGCAATAAAAATAAGCTTCCAGCAAAGCAAATAGAAGTTGTAGAATTTAAAGCCAAAACAGATACAAATCTAGCAAAGTTCGGGATTGCGGAGTTCTTAGCATTACTCAGCAGATACAAAAGGCATGTATATGTATATTAGTCTCTCTAGATACACGTTTAAGAAGCGAGCAAGTTAATTGGACACAAATGTGCACGCAAATGACAAAGCAAAGGCACTTTGTAAGGAAAAAATGTGCTCAACAGAAAACTAGAAAGTGACTTCTAATAATAACCATATTAGTTAAGAAATTGACATTAAAAATATAAATAAGATTCATCCTTGGCCAATGTAAGAAATTCATAGAACTATGAGAAAGACCTATATGTATAAAAATTTCAGCCACAGTAGGATGGGACTTGTGAATTTGATGACGGACATTTTCACCAATGTCATGTGCAGCACTAACACTAGAAAAAGGATCAACCTGCAACGTAAAACTATCAAGTAAGTCATGGAGACAGATACATAATGCAGTCCAATCATGAATTTGAGACACATAATGCATGTGACATAACAAATACACAATTCAGGAGAACCAACCTCAATATTTACATCAAGATACAGATATGAACCAGCTCTCCTTCCTCTTAAGCGATGGCACCCCTGTTGACAAATTTGAAGAAAATTTATAAATATTAAATTGAAAAGAATAACGTCTTAGTTCATATATTCATACGCAAAACAGCATTAAAGAACACCTGGTAAGCAGAAGTTCATAAATTTACTCAAGTAAAAGGATGGCATTCATTGAGAAATTATATGCAAAGTCCGGGGATACCAAAGCAATATTTAAAAAAAAAAAATTGAAAAAGAGATACCTTGACACCATCAACTTGCAATATTGTTTGTTTAATGGGATCCAAATGCTGTGCTGGGATTGCAGCATCCACCAGTTCCAAGATACTGATAATTGATCAAAAGGAACAAGCTAATTAGAGCTACACGCCCATAATCAAAATTGACTTAAGACACTTCTGGAGAAGGAGAAACTTTTTACCAATCCCCTTCATTTAGGCAACAACACAATCAGTTAAAGAAAACAATTTCAGTAACATATAAGACGTGTATTGTTAAACTCATGACAGACAGCATCACATGCACATAGCAAGCCACTATAAATTGAGGAGGAAGAGATCACCTTACCTTTGATAACCAGTTTCAGCTCCAGCTCTTAAAATCATGCCGGAGACAACAAGTCCTGCAAGGGGATCTAGAAACTTCACTCCGAGAATAGACCCTCCTAAAATGGAGATGAAAGTCCATGGTTAGTGACTGTAAGCTATAAACAAGACATAAATGAATCAAGTGTCCAGAAACAAATCCTCTGCAAAGAGTATACTAATACAGAGGCATGGCATCTTACGGCCTTCAGTCATTATTGAACACAAAAAAACATGACATTACTACATATTTTTAGCTCCTCAAATATCAATCTGTTATCAATTTAGTCCCTACGGGACTAATTTTATCACCTTGATACCTCAAACTTCAAATCCCAAATAATTTAGTCCCTTCACAAATTTCGGAATAACACCATTAACAGCAATGAAGGAACTAAATTACAGGGGATTTGGAGTTTGAGAATTAAAAATTATTAATATCAATCCTAAAAGGATTAAGTTGACAGTGAATATATCTTTCAAGGACTAAAAGTAGGTTTTCTCAGCCAATAATCACAAGATCTTGGGTTACATGCAGTACCATGTAGTTGTGACATGGGTTAATGTGCTGTTTCTTTTGGTCATTTATTTTTTGGTAGCATGCCAACAGATTTTCCAATATTGTCATTGCTTTTGTTACTATTATTATTACTCTGAGCTCAATTTTTCTTAGGTAGGCAGTTCAGTTTATTTAATTGAAGTGATCAGTGTACTGCACTTTTTGTTTAACATCAGAACATATTAAAATAATGTATAACAAGTACTCTGTTTATTGTCTACTGTCCATCATTGATGTTTCACTAATTTAATCTCTTCGTTTGAATTTTTTTGTTGACATTATATTGTCATAGTTCCTTCATTTTTCACAAGGCATAAATCAAAACATACATAAAAAAGTGTCAATATCAATTATAACACTGGCATTAGATAATAATTATAATATTAGCAATCGTATATGTTAAGATAACCATTTTTTTCATCAAAGAAGTCCATATAAAACTTAGAGCAATTAATACCAATAGCATCAGCAATTCACAACAATCACTAATCTTAACCCATTAATGCCTTGTACTCAAGTAAATATAATTGGTGACATAATACTCAGCCAGTATTATAACACATTATACCGAATAATGGAACTGAGTAACCTTTCAAAGACCAAGTTCCTCACCAACTCCAATGAGAGCAACCACTGATGAAATTGCATCTGCTCGATGATGCCATGCATTTGCTTTCATCAATCCACTACCCTGCCTCTCACCAGCTCGTTTTGTTATCCAGTAAAGCCTAACAATTTATAAAGCAAACATAAATACTGAGGTCTTGGAGAAGAAACAATATGCTACCTCCCCAAAAATAAAATAAAGCACAAAACCTAGTAGTGGACATACTAATCAAAGCATAGAGGACACCTCTAAAATAATTTTTTTTTTTGTCATGGATTTATTTAATTAATTCTCCAAAGAGCTCCTAGTTAGTCATGCATCGTCCTTATTGATTTGAGATTGCATCAAATCTTATTGATTTGAACCATATAGTGAATGAGGAAAAGCATTAGATACCACCCAATGAACAATGAAGGATTAGTTAAATTTAACAAACTTAAAATAGTGACATAGTACAAAGGCGACTAGAATTTGCATGGGAAATACTAGGACCTCCCCACCCTGGTGCATGTTAAAATGAAGTAATAGAAGTACCCTTCTTTAACACATATTGACACAATAGTCATATTCAAAGCAAGGATAGGATGATCCATGTCCATGCCATGGTGATGTCCACCATGGCTATGCACATGCTCATGTGCCAGTGCGTGGCTAACCATTTCAGGGCCAGATGAGAACAATCCCTGCAAATAGATAACAATGACTTCTAAGTATTGAAAAGCTGACACAGAATCTATTTTCATATGTAGAATAAAAAACCATGACACAAAATGCTTAATCAAATTTAGTTGATGTACATGGAAATAACTGAAGCAACAAAGAGAAGAGACTGAAGTCCAAATTTCAAGACTCAAGACATACCATCAAAATATCAACAGCATGCCATGCAATGCCACCTCCAGTTGCCAAAAGCATACCAGATATTCCAAGAGCTCCTATAGTCTCAAATTTACCATGTCCTGAGATACAATGAGAGAGAAATATGATCATAAAAGACATACAAACCCTTTAAAAAGTAGTAGTGAGTTCTTATAAAACTTTAGTAAATAACATACAAACTGCAAACAATTCACTGATAGTCAATTATCAGAACAAAATAATGGGAAAAGGCATTATATAGTCATCCTTTGCTCTTGGCATCACATGTGTAACACATACGCAATGATTTTGCAAATAACCCCTATATCTAGTGATTAATGAAATGGCAACAACTCAGCACTCATCCAAAACACATAAGAAACAGTAACTTGATGCATAAAAGAGATAAATGGAGTAGAGCGTAGATACAAATCAAGTGACCATATGGGTGTTCTTTATCTCTAGGCGCCTTGGCAAGTTTAAAGGACACCAAAGCTATGCCACTCAGAACCTGCAACGCAAAAAAGACACCAACTTTAGGGCAACCACAAGAGAATAACCACTGATTCTGCTAGGAATGAGAAGTTCCACACTTGGCCCCTGGTTGTTTTGTTCTTTAAGGCCTATTTGTATCCATCAATTATGTGATAAACTAGTCAGACTCCTTGAAACCTTCTAAGACCTGACAAGATCATCTTTTTTATCATGTTGGATACAATCATCTACTTGCAAATTAATAATTATTAAACACTAGATAAGATAAAATTATACAATCATATATAGCCCCACACCAAACTTTGAATAGTATAAAAACTTAGATAGAAAAAGAAGTAAACCCTTACTCTAGTCTGCGAAAGAATCAAGCTTTCATATCTCTCATGCAGTGCAGGCTAATTTGACTTTTGACTTTGAATTTGCTAAAGTCATGACTATTATGATCGATGCTTATAATTTCAGGGACTAAAGTAAAGGTTTATTTGTATATAACAATTTTATTATTAAAATATGAATTTAATTCTGATACATTGAAAATTTTACATTGTCATACAATAAAATCTCTACATTTGCATGACATTTTAGATAGTGGGGTGGAAGTTAACCATATATATTGATATAAAATATATGATTGAATGACAGTGTAAAATTTTTTAACTTGTCAGTGCATCAAAATTAAATCCTTAAAATATTATACTATCAAGTCTTATACTATTGGAATTATGGGTGAAATTGAACAAGAGGCAGCAAGTTACCACATCAGAAAGGGAATGAGCTGCATCGGCAATGATGGCGGTGCTTCCGGAAAGATATCCAGTGAAGGCTTTTCCGGCAGCCAAGCCAATGTCTGCGGCAAGACCCAGCCGGAAAATGTTCTCTCCCTCCTATCAATCTCAAAACAAACGAAAAATTTTGTGAGAATCTCGGTTCTCATTAACTTAGGTAGTGTTTGAAATGATTAAAATTAGGAAATAATTCGACGTGTAAAATTAGGTAGGGAAAGCTTCATATACACACAAGTCCCGAGTACAAAACTCTTAACAATGCATCAGTGTGTACGCTATTCAAATCCCGCATAACTAACCATAACAACAGCTCAAACTAACTGAAAAACTAACACCTAATTGCACGTAACTAACCATAACAGAAGAAACTAACTGAATAACTAACACCTAATTGCATCACGTGCAATAATAATAATAATACCTCCTTCAGATTCAATTGATGGTGGTGATGATCATGATGGTGATGAGAATGACCCAAATGCCACCTTCTAGGGATTTTGAACGCTGGATTTTCAGAGAAGATAACAAATTTCGTTGCGCCTTTGTGCCAAGATGATGATGATGATGATTGGAGGCTCGCAATACAGGCTCTGTATATGGGATTCAGATTGTTGAATCTAAATCCCATCGTTTGTTTTTCGATTCTTTTTTTTTTTTTTTTCTTCTCCCCTAATCCAATTCTAGGGTTTTCTTTTTCTTTTTTTCTTTTTGTTTGGGTTTGATTTTTGCAAGTTCGTATGTTGTTGATTATCGAAGTATAGTTGAAGCTTAGAACGAACCGTATCTATGCGTGGAAGCTGAGCTTCATTCAGTTCGGTTTTCTTAGTTTTGATGTCGATTTAACGCAACTGTGGGGAGCATGACACGTGGCAACGGGAGCACAGTGTCATTAACGAAAGCCACGTGCTGCGAATTTTCAAGGGAAGTACTAGTTGGCAATCTCGGTTCAAGGGATCAACTCGGGTTGGCTCGAGTCATCACTAGAGATATCGAAATGGACCGAGTGTAATAGATCGACTTGAATAGCCCAAATAAATATGCAGGTTGGGGGAAAGAATAAAAGAAAAAAATAAAAATTGACTTGACTTGGTTTGGCTTTGGTCCATCCAACTCGCTTTGGACTTGGTCAACCTAATGGCCTAGATATTATTTTTTTATTAAATAATAAATTTTATATATATATATATATATATATATTATAAATACTTGAATTTAAACTTTTTAACTTATTTTTTACTTAAAATGTCTAAACTAATAACAAATAAATACTTGAATTTAAACTTTTTAACTTATTTTTTACTTAAAATGTCTAAACTAATAACAAATAATGATAATATATATATATATATATATATAATTCACTTCACTATTGTATCAAATTAAGTCATTGAAATTTAGTTATCAAATAAAAATCAAAGTTTCATTTATCATTCTCACAAATAAAGCTAGAATAATAACACTACTTAATAATAGTTTATTTTTTAATCTATGATAAAAAAATAAAAAAGTCTTTTTTATTGACATTTTATGAACTATATAATTTAAAAAATGAACAAGAAAAAAAATTTAGCTCATGGGCCAGCTCGTGGCCCAAATAAATTGGGTTGCACAAGCACTTTTTTGGCCCAAAAATGCCCAGCCCAATGTGGGCCGCCTCAGTCCATTTTGACAACCATCGAGTCACATTAGGTTAAAACTAATTAAATTCGATAATAATTTGTTCAGGTATCGAATTTTATCAATTTTAATCGATGACTATAGAACCAATCATATATATTATAATAGGTAATATCTTTTTATATATAATATATTTAATTAGTAAGTCATACTTTAATTATATCTATTGATATTATTAATCTATATATGTATATGAAATTGATAAAACTTTAGACATTTAGAGTTTGTGATTATTTTAAAAAACGTTTTGATTTTTTCATTTTTATTGAATTAAATATAAAATAATAATAATCGGGTAACTCAATCACTCAAACCATTGGTTCAGGTTGGGTAAAAAAAATCTTAGTCAAACCAAAAACCAAACCAATCAACATTATTCAGTTCGGATTCATTTTGTCCCCAAACTCGAACCAACCCGACCCAATTACACCCAACTCATTATAGTCTTTACTTTGTACACGTGAGTAATTTTAGTTTATGAGTTTTTAAAATCAGTCAAATTGTTTGATATTGCAAAATATGAGTCATATTAGTTTATCAAACCACTTTTATTTAACATTTCACTAGTTAAAAGATAGGGGTGTAACATTAAGTGATATTTTAACATATCATAAGTCATTAGCTTGTAATGAAAATTTAAATGGCTCACTTTAGTGTCTAAAATTACATAAAATAAGTTATTTTATGACTTGAAATTAAGACTTCAATGACTCACTTTATGTAATTTTAGATACTAAAATAAATTATTTTAATTGACTAGATTTTAACTAAAAGTGGGTTGAGGGTCCAATTTGGCTTTTGTATTGTAATTTCAAATATTAGTTTGACTCATTTTAAATGTTATGGATTAAAATGACTTATGAATGTAAAATTAGGTACTATAATAAGATTTAACTATTAAAAAAAATTACAACCGATGTTATTCAAACGGACTGAAATGGGAAAAAGTTTGAGTAAAAACGTGATGTTGGTCCTAGTTAATATTATTAGAGATAATTTAAGAGTTTAATTTTAATATACTAATATTATAAAAAAAATTATTTTATCATCTAATAAAATGATTTTATTTGTATAATTTTTCAAGTAATAAGAGTGGGATTTAATTATTATTTTTTTTATATACAGATTTAATCATTTTACTGATGTAATAATAAATTATTAGATGAATTAATTATAAAGTGATTATCATACAAGCACAGCACCTTTTTAAGACATTGGATTGTATAGTTAAATCGTACTATTATTATAGTGTTTTTTTTTCACTCATAATATTTGAATAAAATATTATTTAAAAAATGTAAATTTATTTAGATGAAATGTCCTAAAATACAAATTCCCTTATACAATTTGATAAATCTCCTAACCACACTCCACACTTTATATGAAAAAATATATATTTTGCAATATTGTTTAATTAGTTGATGTGATTTGGTACTTATTTTAATATATATATTGGTAAGTAAAGATCTTCACCCTACTAAAATTAGCATTAAAAGTATAATTTATGTTAGGATGTGTTTGATATGAGGATAAAAATGCGGTGTAAGCTTTGTTATATATTTCTTTAATTTTTTGTATCCCAAGTCAAGTAGTTGTGTATAGAGTTTATCCATAAAATTTTATACCTAATTTTTACTCTATATCAAGCACACTCTTGAAGTGAGTTGAATTGAATAGACTCCAAATAGTTTTTGTTTTTGTTGAAAAATCTATTTTACTTAGCATAGAAGAAAAATATAGAGACAGAATATTTGTTCAAGGTCACGTTTAAAATGTACCCAGAAATTTTGGAAACATTCAATGTGCCCATGTGCCACCCGTGGGCATAGGTTAATCCCTTTCATTCCATTTAAAGTGCTCACTGTTCACCATCATCAAGATTTGTTTTTGGGCAGATGCCAAGATAGAATTTTTTCTGGAGATCGTGGGGATCTTTTTAATATTTAAAATTTCACTGAAACCGGTTAATCAATTGAGTATAATTGCTCCAGATATAACCATTACTACCTTAAATCATGTTAACAAATTTCCACCATCAGATTTAAGTGCCATTTTAGATCAATGGTCCTCTACCGTTGGAACATTGAATCCTCCCAAAATTTCTAGGTACATTGTTAACGCGACCTTTGTTCAAATTTATTTGATTCAAGATATGATTCAAAATCGGTCAATACAAAAAACACGACGAATGCTGTGGCTGGTGGAAAGTATCTTAACCTTTTTTGTCGTGATAGCGTCGTACCATTTTTTATCTTTTGAGTGTTGCTATACGGTTGAGTAATACTACGGAAATCATAGGGAGCGTTTGGTTTGTGATAAGATGATGAAAATAAGATGATATTATAGACATAAATTTATTTGATCTCTAGAGAGAATAAGAGATAAAAAAAAAATTTGTTACCGAGATAGAAATATATAAAATTTATATACATCTAAAAAGTGAAATAGTAGGGACATGATATGCAGATAAAAATGTAAATTTTTTTTATAATATCACTATACATATTTAATATTTTTCAATGTGTTCTCAAATCCAAAGGTGGTGCCGCCATTGGTCAACTGTTAGTACATGTCTTTTATCATATATTTATTGTATTGTCCACGTATTTCTAAATAAAATATTGAAAATTATCATTTACTCCGAACTAAACACAATCTAAAAATAGTATTTTTTATATCTCCATCTCTATTATTCCTATATTTTCTTTTCTATCTTTACTGCCAAACTCTACCTTACAATAGTCACTCATAGGTGGAAAGGAAAAAAGAAAAAAACAGAAGAGAAGAATTTTACTAAGTACACGTTCGTACAATTCATGTGATAATCTTATCGTACCATTAATAATTTATATTTTTTTATTCTTACAAAAAATATGTGACATGTATATTGACTTTTAAATTGATAAATAAATTATACTATTTTATTCTATTTCATAATCATATTTATTTTCTGTCAAACAAAATTGAGATGGGGAGATAAGAGTCTTCTAATTTTTTAACTGTATTGAAAGTTTGATTATCATCCAGAAAATAGATCAATTTTAAAATCCATAAGTATCATTTACTTCTTTAAGTGAACCATAAGTATATGAAAGGACTAGTAATTACATTTAACTCTACATAAACTGGGGAAACCTTTTTTTTCTATCTATTTGTTGATAGCATGGGATTTCTCCTTTAGAAATAGGTGACTTAGGGGAAAATGAATAATTTATTTCTGTAACTTGAGTATGACAAAGGAAAAAAATGCTTCATATTTGGAAAGTTGTACAATAGCAATTTACTTTATTTTAATTACCTGCATATACACGTCAACTCACATTAATTGGATTTCAGCGAATATTTACTAAGTTAATCATTTAAATTTCTTTCTGGTGCACAAAAAAAAGTTAATCATTTAAACTGATGTTGTCGTTAATTGTATATAAATTTTATCTAATATAAATAAAGATTACTTCTGGATGTAGTTAAGAGCCTCACATTATTGCTTAACTAGTCATTTAATCTGTGTAATACATGAAAAAATAATGAAAAATAGTTTCTTAATCATTTTAAATATATCTTATAAAAAATTGAGTATATAAATTTATTTTAAAAGTAAGTTAATAGTTAAATAATTAAATAAATAGACAAAATATAAATGTGACATTCTATTTTATATCTTATTTTGAATATCATGTTTATAAGATTGAAAACATCTGGTAGATGACCTATAACTAACAATAAAGAGCTTATTTTATGAAAATTTTACATATTTTGAAAGTTGAAATTGTTGAATAAAGAAAGAGAATAACTGAAAAATTTTACTATATTATGAGTCATTTGAAGGGATGACAATGTATATCTATGAGAAAGATACGTATCACATTCTCCCTTGCCGTTAAGAATTTTATCTCTCATTCACATTCCTCTTATCAGTTGATTTCCCATTTTTAGTGGGAATTTTGAATTTCTACGATATTCGGAGTTTATTAACAAATTTAAAAAAAGAAAAACTTTAAAAATATTTTATAATTTGAAACATAAATATCCATAAAAATAAATATTATTAATGCAACATAATATAAATTAAAATTAAAAATATATACATAATGCAAATCCAATAAAGATAACTGAAAAAAAAAATGTTATCCTTACCCCGTTTAAGATAGACTTCACCCCATCAATCGTTCCTATGAAGACAAAATGTCTTCAATCTCATTCTCATTGTGGATAATTCTTGCGTGTATCCACTTTCATTTTTTTTATTATCCTAGACGTTTATATCTTTTTAGTAAATTAAAATATTTAATTTATAAAAACATAAAATATGTTTTCTAATTAATAAAAATAATGAATAAATTTAATTTCTGTGATTTCAACTACACATCATTTTCTTGTATATTCTTTGAATAAATTAAAATATCAATTTTAAAATATATGTTATAATTAACATGTAACAATTAGTAAAAATATCATATATAATCCTAAGTTACATCATCTCAATTATTAGAGTAGTATATCAATTACAATATTATTTTCAATAAAAAGAAATGTCAATATTTAATTTTTTTAAAATTAATAAATATTTAGTATCATTATCAAAGAAATGTAAATTGTGGAAGTGATTTTTTAAAATATTTTAATATTGAAAAATTGATGGATTTTTTTCAAAAAAATTAGTATGAAAAAATTATGAAATTGATAGGTTGGAATGTTCAAGTTACAACAAATTAAATATGGTACATGAGATAGATAGATATATTTTTTTAGTGCATCCAAACAAATAGAAGGCGTCAAACAACTACTCTGTAGGAAAAGTGAAAGGTATATCATGATGAATGCATTCCCTTTTCTATTTTTTTCCATATCACACAGTTTTTATTGTAATGGGCACCATTCATATTTTTATCACCCTAATACATTTATATCTAATCCATTTTTTAATGATTCTTAATTTTATATTTTTTTGCATTCTTAATGATTCTTAGTTTTAATTGTATATCGTAATTTTAATGAATCTACTTTTATTGATTTATGTAATCTTTAATGATTGTAATATTTAATTTTATTAATAATAAACAATTAAATTGTAAATTAAGTTAAAAACATCTTAGACATAAATATTGAGAAAATGGACCATAAATAACTATACGAAATGACACGTGTACCTTAAAGCTAATATGAAAGACACATATAATAATTTCCATGAAATGACTCTCAAATATTATAATAGTAGATAATTAGTCTTAAATATTTTATTAAAAATAAATGTAGTAGAAATGAATTTTGAATTATTATAACATCAAAATCAACCAATTATCAATTCATTAACAATTTGACCTACCCATTTTTTTTGGAGCTTAAAAATATGCTGATTTTAAAAATTATTTATATTAAAAATATTTTCTTTTTAATTTTTTATATTACCCTCATAATATGAGGCTATTAATAATTCTTAATTTTAATTGAAAATCATAATTTTATTGACATGGATCTTCTCCTAATGCAAATTATAATATTTAATTATTGTAATATTTGATTCTTTAATAACGGTAATATTTGATTTTATTTCATATGAAAAATAGTTAATAAGTAAATTGTAAATTAAGTTTTAAAAAATCTTTAGACATAAAGATTGAGAAAGATAAGACCTAAATCACTATATAAATGACATGTGAAGCCTAAATCACTATATGAATTATACGTGTAATAATCTCCATAAAAAAGTCTAAAATATCTATAATATATATAAAGGGGGTTCTCCTATTAACTGTTTTTTGGTGTCCAATATTTATTATTCCAAAAATGCCACTCTATTAGTTATTTTTCTATCGAAAGTTATTACTAAATTACTAAACAAGGATAAATATGTAAATGTACGTGAGTATTTCTGAAGCACTAAATCCTCTTAAATTAACTCCTTACGGTTACTGTTGAAAACGTTTATTCACAAACCATGTTCATGCTTATCCTCCGTCGTCTCAATTTGTAAAACCAAAAGCAACAACTCAAAAGCTTTATGGAATGAAACACTAAGACCTTTACACTGTCGATTTAAGATATTCTTTTCCATGCACTATTATTTGTATATCATGTTTGTTTGTTGAATAATAGATACGTTGGAGACTTGGATCCACTTGAAGAAGGTCTTCTTTCACATGGAACTATTGATTTTTTCTCTCCATATATATTTCAATGCTCTGTTTTGTTAAATACTTCATTTCTATATGCATGGGATTGACCAATTGATTGTTATGTTTTTTGTTTTTCTTGCTAATCAGGAGAGTACTTCCCATATTTCAATGACCACAATTTAAATTTACATTGATATAAATATAAATTATAATTTAAATCTATTTAACTTTATGGATACCTAAAAAGAAATTAAAAAATGCAACTTACTGGCATTTTTATTCATCAATTACATTAATATGCACATTCATTTAGTTTTTTTCCACTGTTTGAAATTTTATGGTGTATATGCATGCAATGCATGAATGCAAGACAAGTGGAAAATGTGGTTTTTCCACTCTATGAAGTCTACCCAACACCCAATATGATGGTTATATTTATCTCTTTCTATGGTATCTCTTCCAAAGAGGTAAGATAGAAAAGAAATTATAGTGGTACAATATTATACAAAGTGTAAGTTTTAGTAGAATATTCCTAACTTTCCTTCTTAGCTTGCCAAATAATGTAAGACAAATATGATATATCTCATCGTTTTGTTAATTTATGGCATTGCATCAACAAATATTAACATATTTTGTTTCTCAATAGTAGTTTTACATCAATAGAGTTATGATTTATAATAGGTATATTTTTAAAATCATACAATGTGTTATTTGAAAATTTGTTAAAGACTTTTGCACTAATGCACATGAATTCATGGAATGTGACTTTTAAGATAAAAAGATTATATGAGAAATGTGTATATATTATTTATGAGTAAAATACAATCTTCTCTTTAAGAGATGTCATTATTATACTATTTATTTCTAAAATATATATTATTATCTTACATTTTAAAAAATAAAAAATGTGAGTTGACGGGCACAACATGCCTAAAATGTCACTAGTTAATATAGTAGATTTCTTTCCATTGTTAATTATTCTCAATAATTGAGTTTTTAGTGCATTCAAATAAATAGAAAGTGTCAAACAATTACTCTAAGAAAGTGAAAAACATATCAATGAAGACATTTCCCTTTTTATTTTTTTTCATATCATACAATTTTTTTGTTGTAATGGGCACTATTCATATTTTTTTTTATCACAAATACATTTATATCTAGTCTATTTTTTTAAGGATTCTTAATTTCATATTTTTTTCCATTTTTAATGATTCTTAATTTTAATTGTAGATTGTAATTTTAATGATTCTAATTTTATTGATTCATGTAATCTTTAATTATTGTAATATTTGATTTTATTAATAATTAATAATTAAATTATAAATTAAGTTAAAAAAATCTGTAGATATAAATGTTGAGAAAAATGGACCCTAAATAACTATATGAATGACACGTGTACCTTAAAGCTTTATGAAAGACATTATAATAATTTCCATGAAATGATTCTCAAATATTATAAGAGAGATTTTTATTATAATGGGTACCATTCATATTTTTATCACCCCAATACATTTATATCTAATCCATTTTTTAATGATTCTTAATTTTATATTTTTTTTCATTCTTAATTATTCTTAATTTTAATTATAGATTGTAATTTTAATGATTCTAATTTTATTGATTCATGTAATATTTAATGATTGTAATATTTGATTTGATTAATAATTAATAATTAAATTGTAAATTAAGTTTAAAAAATCTATAGATATAAATGTTGAGAAAAGGAGACTCTAAATAACTATATGAATAATACGTGTACCCTAAAGCTTCTATAAAACACGTATAATAGTTTTCATGAAATGACTCTCAAATATTATAATAGATATCAAAATCAACCAATTAGTAATTCATTAACAATTTGCCTTGCCTATTTTCTTTATAGCTTAAAAATATGTTGATCTTAAAAGTTATTTATTTTGAAAATATTTTCTTTTTAATTTTTATATTGCCCTCATAATGTGATGCTATTAATGATTATTAATTTTAATTGAAAATCATAATGTTATTGACATAGATCCTCTCTTTGTGCAAATTATAATCTTTAATTATTGTAATATTTAATTATTTAATGATTGTAATATTTGATTTTATTTCATATGAAAAATAATTAATAAGTAAATTATAAATTAAGTTCAAAAAAATCTTTAGACATAACAATTGAGAAAGATGGATCTAAATCACTATATAAATGACATATGAAGCCTAAATCACTATATGATGACACATGTAATAATTTTCATGAAAGGAGTCTGAAATATTATTATAGTAAATTTCTTCTATTGTTAATTATTCTCAATAATTGAGTTTTAGTGCATCCAAACAAATAAGGTGTCAAATAGTTAGTTATGAAAAGTGAAAACATATCACAATGAAGACATTTCACTTTTTATTTTATTTTTCATATTACATTTTTTGTTGTAATGAGCATCATTTATATTTTTATCATCATAATATATTTATATCTAATCCATTTTTTCAATGATTCTTAATTTTATATTTTTTTCCATTCTTAATTTTAATTTTAGATTATAATTTTAATGATTTTAATTTTATTGATTCATGTAATTTTTAATGATTTTAATATTTGATTTTATTAATAATTAATAATTAAATTGTAAATTAAGTTAAAAAAAATTTGTAGACATAAATCCTGAGAAAATGGACCTTAAATAACTATACGAATGACACATGTACCTTAAAGCTCTATAATTTTCATGAAATGACTTCAAATATTATAATAGTAGATTATATGGTTTTATTTGTAAAACTTTAGAGATAGTAAATAATTAAATCAAACACATTTGTAAATACAATGTAACAATACTAATGTAGTACCTATACGTGGTACAAATCAATTAATTAATTAGTATTTTTTTTATCATTAGTAAATATGATTATTTTTTAAAACTAATATTATATTATGTATCTTTTGAGTATAGTATGATTAAAGAATAATTAATAACAATTTGAATTGTGTAGATTTTATTATCTATATCTTAAAATTTATTTTAATTGATAATAATTATTGAATTTAACAATATATAAATGTTATCTATTAAATTAATAAATTTAATATAAAATAAATAATAATTGATTAAATTTAGCATTTCTGACCATAGTTTCCTCTCATACAACCTAAATAACCTTCTTTCTTCCCTTGTTAGTTTTCATGCTTTCTTAAACTATTTAACATTTCACTCATGGTTTTCACTCCATACAAATCAAAAGAATTCAATAAAAACACAATTAGATGTTAAAGAGAGAGAGAGAGAATTACATCAACATTATTTAAAATTTAGTGTAATTATATAACACTTTTTTATTTTATAAAATTATCACTGATCTCCTTTAATTTCATTAAAATTTCATTGACGTGCAATATACAAAATTTATTAATTTAAGTGACAAAAAAGATAATATGTGATATATATATTTATTAATTATTAATGAGAAAGTTATAATATTTTAATAATATTTAACACATCAATTGAATAAAATACATTTTAATTACATGAAAAATGAAACTTATAATTATAACTTATGATAAAAAGGAGGTATTTAGTTAATATATATTAAATATTGTCAAAATATTATGATTTTATTATTAATAATTATGTATATATATTATTTTTTTATCACATAAATTAATAAACTATTATATATTGAAAGGTCGGTGTTATTTTAGTAAATTTGAGGAGAAATCATTAATAATTCTATGAAATAGTGAGGTATCGAACGTAATTCATTAAATTTTAGGGCAGGCGAATATCAATTAATCGGAAGAAAAAAAAAACAACAACAACGTCAATAACTGAAGACAAAAACATGTCTGTGCCCGTGCATTCTGTGTCGTTGGCGCTTTAGTTCTTCACAACACAACACAAAGTGCCTTCGTTATAAAAACAACGCTTATTCTCTCTCTTCATTACATTCTTTTCACTTTACTTAACACACACGTTCTCTCCCTCCCTCTCTCTCTCTCTCTCTCTCTCTCTCTATATATATATATATATATATATATATATCACTCTGCTACCATTTGACTTCATTCCAATACTCACTGTAAGTAACACCTTCTTTACTCTTTTTTTTTTTTGTTATTGAATTCCATTAAAACGCGATCGTTTTGTGCTGATCATAGATACTCGGTTTTCCTTTCTGCTAGGGTTTGATAACCTTGTGTGATGATTGTAACTTGTGATTGTTATTTGGAACCTGCATTGCCGTGTAGTTCATGTTGTGTTGTTTGATTGAACTATTGTTTTGGTGTGTTTTTTGTTGTTGTTTTGAAGAGTTGGAATGGACCTCAAGATGTATGATTTGGAGCAAGGATGGGAGTATATGGAGAAAGGGATTTTGAAGCTGAAGAAGATCCTGGAAGGTGTACCAGGAACACCTTTCAATTCAGAGGAGTATATGATGCTATACACGTATCCTTTTTTTCCTTTTTTGTGTGTGCTAATTGGTTTTTGATTGATTTTAAATTTGTAATGAATTGTGTTCGCGGCGCAGCTGGAACCACATCGCGACAGCAGTTGCAGCTGCATCAGCCCCATTTTTGTGCAATTGTTGGCGATCAAGGCAATCAAAACGCAATTGCGATCGTGATTGCAATTTGAAACCATCTAGTTTTAGTTGCTAGATGTTTTATTGCTTAGTTTTTTATTCTAGGGTTTTCGGCTGCGGCACTGTGACAATAATGTGGTCACATCAGCCCTATTTTCCTTTAATTTCCATTGCAGAAATCATGATCGCAACTGCAATTTAAAACCATGTAGCATTAGCTTCTAGATGCTTTATTGCTTAATTTTTTATTCCAGGGTTTCACTGTACGGCACAAGGGCAGCAAGTGCAATCATATCAGTCCTATTTTCTGGCAATTTTCTGCAATCGCAGGAATAACAATGCAACTTCAATTGCATCGACAATCTAAAACCACTGGCTTTAGCTTCTATGATGTTTTATTGCTTACTTTTCAATTCCAGGGTTCCTTATTTCGGCGAATCGAATCTTTTTCTCAGCTTAAATGTTTTTGTTTCATGGAAAACAGGAAAAGGTTTTGGATATTATTGCTGTGGCTTTCCTTAATTTTGATCATCATAGAACAATTTATAATTTGTGTACTCAGAGGCCACCTACGACCATTCTCAAGAGCTCTATGACAAATACAAGGAGGTTTTGGAAGAATATATTAAATCTACAGTAAGGGAGCGTCATCTGATTTTTTTACTTTATGCTGTTTTTTCTTTTGCTTTAATCGTATTTGACATGCAGTGTGATTGAGTCTGATGAATTTGGCTTCTTTATCAACTTATTTGGTTATTTTTTAAGGTTTTGCCTTCTATAAGAAAGAAGCATGACGAGTATATGTTGAGGGAGCTTGTCAAAAGATGGTCAAACCATAAGGTTATGGTCAGGTGGCTTTCTCGGTTCTTCTATTATCTCGACCGATACTTCATTTCGACTCGGCCTGCCTGCACTGAGTGAAGTTGGGTTGACTTGTTTCCGGGATTTGGTCAGTAGCAATCTATTTTTACAATTTCTTATCCATGACTTTGAGCAGAAGGGCTCTGCTATTTCTCCACCAGCATGACCCCGATAATGTCTTGTAATATGGTTTGATTTATTCCTGACACGCTTATTTGTCAATTACAGGTTTATATGGAGGTGCGAGCTAATGCTAGCGAAGCTGTGATCGCCCTTGTAAGTTTTCCACTTCACATCGTGATGTTATACTCTGTTGCCAATGAGGGCTGTTGGAGTAACCATCACTTTGGTTTCAGATTGACAAAGAACGTGAGGGAGAACCAATTGACAGATCGCTGTTGAAAAACATTGTTGATATATTTGTTGAAGTTGGTATGGAGAAAATGGATCATTATGAGGAGGATTTTGAGATGCAGATGCTCGATGATACAGCCAATTACTACAAAAGTAAGGCTACAGATTGGATTGAGGTTGACTCCTGTCCAGAATATATGCTGAAGGCAAGTCTGTCTAGATTGTGCTTCTGGATTGTTCTGTCTTGTTGATTGATCAGTTCTAATAGTTCCTTTTCTTAATTGTGCAGGCCAAGGAATGCTTGGGAAGGGAGAGGCATAGAGTGTCTCATTACCTGCACTCTAGCACTGAGGAGAAATTGATAGAGGTCAGTAAAAATCGTTTACTTTTTACCTTTTTTTTTGTTAAAAAATATCATTGGATAATTAAAATTGCTTGTATTTACTTTATGTTATATCTATTGGTTCAGCAGCTGCATGCATCAGACATCACACGATGCATGATAATCATAATAAGCGTAGGATACTATGCTTGGCAGACGTACACCTTGTAATGGTGATAAATTAAACAATTTACATGATTTTTTTATTCAGATTCTGAAGTTTGTGAATTACATGTTATTACATATACTCAGGTAACTTTGGGAGATATGTTTAATCGATCCAATAATTATAATATTCATTCATGAAAGTTTCCCTTTCACCCTAGTTTTCTGTTAAATATATTTTTTTCTTGTATCTTAAGAATCTATTTAACTTTTTTATTTTTATTTTTTATTAGAAAGTGCAACATGAATTACTAGTGACACGTGCAAATCAATTACTTGAAAAGGAGCACTCTGGCTTCCGTGCGTTGCTCAGATATGATAAGGTACCTTACTGTGTGTCATTACTTCTCTGTTTGATGGCCTTTACTTCAACAAAATCGAACCATTAAAGCTACCTAAAAAAATGGATTCAACAAGGTGAACCTGGTAAATTTTCAAAACTATCCTTGCAAATACAATCCAAAGCCCATATAAAACTCAAAAAATTTCATGTTAAATTACACTTTCCTTACACGAGATAAACATATGCTACACTATAGTCCATTTTGATGCTAATGACCCTCTTACTGGTGGTAGGCTGTTTTAAGTAAGCCTCTTAGAGGTAGATTTCCTTTCCCTATGACTCTCATCATCAGCAGGAAACGGTTAGTCTTGATCACCCTTACTATTGACTTTGGTACTTCAGAAGATGAAATGAAGTTTTAAACACCTATCATTGACTAGTTGATTTCACCATGAAATCTTCATTTCAATCTCCTAAAATCCCAAAGTCAATAATAGTAGAGCTGTAGGAGTGTTCAAAGTTAGTCACCGTTGAAACTTTGAGTGCATAAAGAGGAAAATCACACCTAAACCAGAACAATGTTCATTGTAGCACATTTTCATTTCTCAGGGCATAAGTGTAGTTTTTCAAAAATAGAGGGGATGACAGTGTAATTTGAGTATATCTCGGGTGAAGCAAGTGTAAATTCACCTAGATTTTGAAATGAATTCCCTTTATGATATCAACCCAACAGCTGCTACATCATTTTACTCATGAGCATTTAGGTTAACCGTCTTCTTGATTTGTGTCATGTCTAGGTGGAAGATCTCTCTAGGATGTATAGACTTTACCGTAAAATACCTAAAGGCTTGGAACCTATTGCCAATATGTTCAAGCAGGTTGGTTTCATTGGTGTTTGAATTATTCTTTGTGATTGAAATAAACTCATCTTTGTTTTTAATCTTTTTGCAATGATGCCATTATTGATGATGGTCTGGTTGCAGCATATTATAGCTGAGGGTGCAGCATTGGTCCAACAGGCTGAAGAAGCTGCTAAAACTCAGGTTTAGTATGCTGTATGCTTAAACAATGTGATTTGGTAGATTCAAACCTGCATATTGCGGATTGATTGCTATTATGTTTTCTGAGAATTATTTTTGTAAGCTAGTATTTTGGGCGGGGCAGCTTTATTAGTAATAAAATGCTATTTTTCAGTTTGGGATATTATTTCAGTTACATGGCCTTCTTGTTTTGTTATCATGAAATTTAATTATTATGCTTCATCTCTGCCCTTTTTCTTTTCTAAAGAGAGAGCGTTGTGGGGAGGGGCGGCGCTAATTTTGGAGCTGAGTTTTCTTTCACAGGCCTCTTATTGCTTGATGATGTAACTTAATTCATGCTTAAAGTCATGTGAAATGCATGATACTGAATAAAGAAAATTATATTTAGCTGTTTTCACTTTGGAGTTGGTTACTTCTTAGAGTATGTCTCCTGATGAATTTTGTTTGACATTAATAATGAGTTTACTTGGCGGTTTTCATAAAATGAAAAAATGGACCAGTACAAATTTCATGTTTAGTTTAATTTTACCAGTGGATTTCAGCCTCTTTTATCTACAGGAAAGGAAATATAAGCATTTTTTTTTTTTACTTTTATTCAAATTTCAAGTCAATGATGAACCTGTGAAGCGTAATTTTTTTCCCCATTGTTCCTCCTGATGCCTTTTGGCATATGTTATACTGTTTCTTTCAATTGCTCTGCAATTTAAGCATGCTGAACTAAGACACGGCTGATTATACTTATCATTTATGCATTTCCCTTATGTGATGACTCATTACAGACATTCTGCTTCTCAATCTGCCTTAGGTCATTGATTGTTGTAAATGCTGATTGATGATTTTTTTTTCTTTTCTCCAGCCTGCAAGTGGTTCTGTCACCCAAGAACATGTAAGTCCCCACACCTTTTCTTGTTTTCTAATTTTAAATTGTAGTATTAGCTGGAAAGATCATAAGTTTAATCATGTGATACTGCAGGTCCTTATCAGAAAAATCATAGAGCTCCATGACAAGTATATGGTATATGTAAATGATTGCTTTACGAATCACACAATGTTTCACAAGGTTTGAGGCAACTAGGATATTCTGTTATTTTCTTTGAACAACAAATACTCATTAAATATCATAAAATCTCACAATTATTAAATGAAATATTTCATTTTTCTTGTTTTAACAGGCATTAAAGGAAGCATTTGAGGTATTCTGCAACAAAACTGTTGCTGGCTGTTCCAGTGCAGAACTTTTGACTTCATTCTGTGATAATATCCTTAAAAAGGGGGAATGAGAAGCTGAGTAATGAAGCAATTGAAGAAAGCCTTGACAAGGTAGTTTTCAGGTTTTCTTCATCAGATTTTCCATTGCTATGATTTGTGTTGCCAAATTTGTGTAATCTCTGCAGGTAGCCAAGCTGCTTGCTTATATCAATGATAAGGATCTATTTGCAGAATTTTACAGGTCAAACTTTTATGGTCATAAATTGGTCTATTATTTTATTTTCAGGCTCCATATCATAGCGTGACTATATTTTCACATTCTATAATTGCAGGAAGAAGCTTGCCCGCAGATTAATTTTTGTCCGGAATGTCAATGATGATCTTGAAAGATTATTTTAACAAGGCTAAAGCAACAGTTTGGGAACCACTTCACAGCAAGGATGGAGGGAATGGTCCGTTGATTTTGTTGCCAGACTAATGTTTAGTTGTCCTTTTTTTTTCTTGGTTAGATAATTTGAGGTTTTATGTGAAATATACAACTGTCTTGCAGGTTACAGACATGATGGTGGCCAGGGAAAAACAGACCCGCTTTGATGAATATCTTCATGATAACAAACATTTAAATCCTGGAATTAACCTGGCAGTTACTGTCCTTACCTCACTATTTTGGCCAACTTACAAATCATCTGATCTCAACCTTCCTTCACAGATGGTAAGGACATACTGAATATAGTACCTAGTCCTAGTTTCCATTGTTTTTTTTTTCTTCTTTTGTGAAGACTGAAGAAGACATACCATTGTATGTCAATTTTTTGTTTCAGATTAAATGCAAGGAAATTTTTAAGGGATATTATGACTTGGGTAAAGAAGGCAGAAAACTTACGTGGATTTACTCACTAGGAACATGCCACATCAATGGCAAGTTTGAACTAAAATCGATTGAACTAATTGTGTCCACATACCAGGTGATTCCCTTCCCTCCCAACCCATCCTCTTTTACTGGTTTTAGAACTTTTGCAATGTTGTTACCAAAAAAGTTAGAATCATGACAGTATTGTCTATCAGAATTTTGTTCTCATGATTAGAAAATTTTGTAATTTACAGGCTGCTGCCTTGATGCTATTCAACAATGCAGATAGATTGAACTATTCAGAGATTATGACTCAGCTGAACTTGGCACATGAAGACCTGGTTAGAGTGCTCCACTCCCTGTCATGCGCAAAGTATAAGATACTTACTAAGGAGCCCAGCACAAAAACTATATCTCCAAATGACAGCTTCCAGTTCAACTCCAAATTTACTGACAAAATGAAGAGGATCAAGGTCTGTCTTAACTTCTAGCCATAGGTCTTCTTTTCTTCTTTGTGGAATCATCCCATTTGATTTGGAAGCTCATTTGCTAGGTTGCATTATTGTTGTTGGCTTATGAGTTATGTAAAATGATAACAAAAATGTGCCGAGTTTTTGTTGTAGATCCTCTGCCACCAGTTGATGAAAGAGGAAGGTAGTTGAACATGTTGACAATGATAGGCGGTATGCTATCGATGCTTCACTTGTGCGCATTATGAAGAGTAGGAAGGTTTTGAGTCATCAGCAACTAGTTTTGGAGTGTGTTGAGCAGTTAGGCTCCATGTTCAAGGTAATAATATGCTTGCATCTAGTTTATTGCTGTCAACTCAGAATAATGTTTTGATGCTGAAAGTACAACAATATGAGATAGATTTTGATTAGCTGAATGATTTTCTCCAAGCCATAAAGTTTTGACAAAATTTTATGTTGGCTGTCGATAGTCTACCATAATCCTCCTTTTTTATCCAGGCTTGAGACCGCTATTATAAAAAAGAATTATAAATAAATGATTTTAAATATAAATATGATATAAATAGAACACTATGGTATCCTCTGATGTATATAGCCGGCCCCACCTAGTGGAATAAGTCTTAACCTATTGTTGAATGATTTTCTGGACTGAAGTAGTATTTTATTTTGCAACTGTTTTGGAATGGGATTTGCAGCCTGATATCAAAGCAATCAAGAGACGCATTGAAGATCTCATTGCTAGGGACTATCTGGAAAGGGACAAAGATAACCGAAATACCTTCCGATATATGTCATAATGGAAGGAACTAATGTACAGTAGCCAGTATCCTGCCCTACAAATAAAAAGAATTCAGTTTTCTGAATTAGATTAAGAAAATATAGCTAAGCTCCTCAAGATTACTCCTCAAGATTACTAGTTTTTTGTAAATGCTGTGCATTCAGGTAACTTAAAAGTGACTAGAGAACAACTTGATCCTAGGACTATTTTTGCGGTATTTAAGAGGGCACATTAGCGCACTGGATGATAGGTTTTGTTAGCTGCTGAATCGAATGTGTACTGTGGAAAAACTGATATATGCTTGGTATCGTTTATATATAGTAAAATTTCACCTGAAAAAAAAACGCATAACTATTTTAATGTTGATTGGTTAAATTATATTTATTTAGTTAATCAGATAAATATTTCTTCTTAGGATAGATGCTTCTACCCTTTTTAAGTATAGAGGTTCATATTATTATCACTAAATTCTCATGTAGCCTGGATTTTGATGAAAAGAAATTATTACGCACCAAAAAGATGAAAAGAATTCTTTTCTTAATTAAATCAAATGAAATGTAAATTCGAGACACTTAAAACAAACTTCAAGGTATAAATAGATAAAAGGCAGTGGTTTGCTTTGCACTTAAAACAAGAAACAAGAAGAAAAGGAGCTTCTGAGTTTATTGGAGGAGCATAATTACTTTGAACTCAATTTTTATACATCAAATGAAACATACTCTCAAGTCTCCAAACAAGTACAGAGTTCAATGGTGTGAGACCCGATTTCCTGTCCAAAAATCCATTTGATATTGTATTTTTATGTGGGGAAAAAAACATTTATAATTGAAGCACATAATGTTAAGGAATACAGCCAGCTCTGTGCAACAAAAATCAGAGCAGGTATACTGGTAGGATCAAAATTTAATATTCAAAGCCCAAGAGGGCCCCAAAAGAAATAATGCAAAGACTAGCTACTGATATTAATTTATATGTAAAAAAAAAAAAACCATGTATTATTATTGACAAAGGGAAAAATATATCTACATTGATCAACGGGGCAGCAAAGCTTCAGCTGCATCTGGAATTTGCTTCTACTGCTCAATCTGCAACCACATATCTGTTTAGGTTAGACCGAAGAATCAATCAAAGAAAAAGCAATGCAGCGTGCCATTAAAGAATATACAGCCAAGCAATAGGAACTTATAAAAAAGAGCTACAGTGAGCTGATCCTCACATGCAGCAGCATCTCAAATGGCTTATACAACCTATCTTTTCTTGTGGTCATGGGTTGCCATGCTACAATGTACATTGTAAAACATGAACCTTTACCAAAAGGGTACTATCCTAGCTTCAAAATTATTCCAGGATTGCATGGTTAATTAATACATTAGTTTAACAGT
Organism: Dalbergia oliveri; assembly: GCA_030441495.1. Lineage (NCBI taxonomy): Eukaryota > Viridiplantae > Streptophyta > Magnoliopsida > Fabales > Fabaceae > Dalbergia > Dalbergia oliveri. The sequence goes on along the minus strand of JAMLFY010000013.1, from coordinate 23,066,148 downwards.
AATATGATGGAATGTCACTGATCAAGACAATTTACCTCTCAGATTCTGAATAAGGCAGCAACCACCTTGAACTGTCTCTAACTTTGTTCTACAATATTTATTTGCTTTGTCCACTGCCTTCAGGGAAGAAAGAGAGAAAGAGTGACATTAGAGACGGACGTTGTGACATTTACTTTACTTACCAAAACAGAACAGAACAAAAATAAGGATAAGCACTTCTTGAATACCTCAGCTAACAAACTACTGGCTGCAAATCAATTGCCACTTTTATTTCCTGCTGTACATCCTCACTGCCCCCTTTTATTTTTTTTGTTTTCTGTTCTCTATCAACTACCAAGAATGTAAACAAAATAGTTCTCCCAGTGATCTGAAAAAATGTACACGGCAACCTGCAGTTAAGTTAACCATAAATCAGAAAAGGAACTGGCTTCAGAACTAGAAGTCATTGAGGGAACTGCATATTCATTTTAGTAAACGAAAGCATGCATCTAAAAGAGAAAAGGCTTACTTAAATATGATTTCCTTCAACTCCTTCCTCTATAAAGTGATTGACCCCAGTGGAGACGGTGCAGTTTCCATTGATAACCGGGCGATTACAGTGAACGCAAAAGCTTACAAACTCCCTTTCTCCAGCAGAGAAAAGTCCAAGTGACAGCAAGTAATTTCAAACTTCTAACTCCATTCATAGCCAACTATTATCATACGTAGCAGCTTTCTGCTTCTCAAAGGAGCTAAGAATTTGATTTACAGAATCTCCCGACTCCAGAATCCTTCTATCTCCATACTATCTCAAGGTTTGCCATAGATTTCGTTCTTGTACACAACAAAGCAACTTCTTCTTGAATGTAAAGTGAATCTTCCATGCGTATGGCATACAGTTATACAAAAATATACTATAACCAGTCGGTAAGGGCAGTGCAAGATTCAATATAATAAACCGTGCCCTTCATAGTATGGTTCAGTCCATGCATAAATGTGACCAAGAAACATATGCTCTTGACATGCTAGATCATGTTGTGATTGATTCGATACTTCATCAAGCAATAACCTCCGTAGCGAGTCGGACCAAACGTAGAAACCCCTCCACATCTTGAAAGCTAAAATCAAGAGCCTTCTTGATAGAGGACATGCCCTCTGCATACTTACCCTCACCAGGGCTTGTATTAGCAGCAGCAAAAGCATTCCTTGATTTCCTTGAGGCTTCCATGGCAAAATTCACATCCTGAGCCTGCAACCATAACATGTCACTTATGCCAAAGTGATACCCAACCAAAATACGATACAGTTAACAAAGCACACAGCTATTGTCAGTTTGTACGTTTCACTTCTGATAGAACTGTAATAATGTGCATCCCAAAACTATATTATCAGGTAGCAGCCATGTCATTGAAATCGCAATCCAGATAATAAGACCATTTGATTTTATGATAATACACCATGACCCCCAGCCATCTGGATCAGCTATAGAATTGGAATTATGTGGGATTGCATTGCTGTAGTATCAAAGGATTTTATGATCCTATGGATTCTACTGATTATATCAAATTTTTATTTGAAAAATATATATATATTCAAAGGAAAGTTCAAACAAACATTATCGTGCAGAAAAAGAGGATTGTCAAGCAATTTTTTTTATTAAAGTTTCAGAAATCAGACATTAGAACCTATAACCATATTACCTAAATTCTGAAACAGAATCGACATTTAAAACTATCTTAATCTTCTCTTGTTGATATTCTATTTCACTTTATTGGTGTTTCATTCTTTCAAGTGATTTAGATTAGACACTTTGGATGTTATAGACTTGAACAAGTCTCTTACTAGTATATGTCATTTGGCTATCCTTTGAGAGTGAAAACTATATCAATTTTACTGTTTATAAGTTTTTAATTTCTGTTTGATCTAAATCTTCACATGTTTGGTGTTTCTGTTCACATTTTTCTCTTTGAAAATGATCCAAAAAGGATTTATTAGGTATATTGTGCCAAGTTCATAAATATTGTAATTTATTTTGTTGCATTTCTCAATATCTTGCTAAATTTTATTATATTCTAGGCTCCAACCCCCATCCCCCAAAACAAAAAACATGAGAGGCCTTTTTGTTAGAATGATTATCATGTGAATAACTGTATACTTACATAATTGAGCAATCTCACAATATTGGGACGATTTCTGGCAGCAATAACATGGGTTCCAGCAACTTGGGGGGAACTGGTACTCTTGCATAACACAATCTTGTCTGCTGTTGTAGAGTTGTTAACATTGTCAACATCTGAAGCAGATGAGGAAGGAGACTCACCTAACAAATGTAACAAGGACCCCACAAGAAAAAGAAATTAGTGGTGCATCCACTCCCTTTCACAACCATCATAATCTCACAGTTAATGGTGCTGGTGAGAAAGTGAAACCATAGGTACACAATAGAAATTAAAAAAAATCTTAAAACTTATTAACATCTATGAAATCAGCCATATCCACCTTTTCCTTATTCTTATTCTACCCTACATCTCTATCTTATTCATACATTAAATCCTGCACACCAACCGATGAGATCTGTAATTTGATTTCTTGGTCTAAACCACCCATATTCAAAATCCATTGAACTCCAACTAATTTGGTTCAAGCCAAATTGGCCCACTCAGAGGTAAAGCTTTTGCTGTGATAACTTTTCCCAATTTGTAATTACGATTCTGAAATCTACTCTGATGAGCAACGTTTGGAATAACAGAAGTACAAGAGAGTAATCATTTTCCAACCAAAAATGAAAAGAGAGAAAAAAAAGGCACAAGAATACTTTATTGGGGTTGCATGATTAAGCTAAATTTTACTTGTTTATTTATCAGCTGGCATAGGGATAGGTAGGATGTCAAGCACAAATTTAAATGGAAGGTGAGAACTCCGGTGAAAGAAATTGTAGCATCATGCAAACACAGGAAATCTATTAACAAAAATTCATTACCTAGAGGAACCATTTGCAGAGCTGTCTGCAGCTCATGCCGACTCTACTAGCACTAGTGTTTGAGGAATATATTACCCTCATATATGCCACCTCCATGCATTTGTAAGCCAGAGCAGCTGCAGCCATGTCTTTTGATTTCTCATATTCGTGGGCACAAAACCTATCAAATCGAAAATATCAAAAAAGGAACTACAGAAAGATAAAGGTTCCAATTATATAAAGGCCATGATATGCCGCATAGAAGTAAAAAATATAGGTCAGATGAAATGAAATTCATTAAGTTTTATGAAAGGGCATCATTCCAAAATCCCCCCACTTAGGAAAGGTCACAATATTGAAACTTAAGGAAAAGCCAAGAACCCAATTTTCTAACTGCAATGAGAAATCAGTACAGAAATAAGTAATACAAAACATATGAAAAAATAAAAAGTAATGAGGTCTGCTTTGAAGTATATTTACTAAGGATAATAGTGCAGCATAGAACGAAAGGACACAGATAAGGGGAAAGTGTATTTACTAAGGATAACAGTACAGCATAGCAATCAAATGTACTAAGCTATATAAAGTCCACAGCAGAGAGCCCAGAGCAAAGTTAGAAGAATAAATGCCTCCTAGAATACATGTCAGAAGTCAGAACCATAAAAAAGGGACCCAGATATCAGGTGCTCTTAAATGTCACGGAAAGGATATATATGCCAAAAATACAACTCAGTAATGATTAATCATTTCATTTTTTTTCTTTTTCTTCTTTTTAGGTGCCCCACTTATTCCATTTTAGTCATGATTTGAAAGTTTAGTAAAACCATTGATAAAAAATATCCAAAAACTATTCCAACTCCAAACATGCCTATTTTAAAGTTAATATAATACAGTATGTTCCCTTCAGATTTGCTCTATACAGTACCTCGTAATACTAGTTTGTTGAAATGAACTTACTTGCATCTCCATCGATTCTTTTATTTTACTTTGTTTAGAGAATAGATAGAGTGGAGTTTCTAACTTTCAAATAACTACTCGTTAACCATAATCTTCTACTTCTTAGTTTAGATTTTGCATACTAAAGAGATCATAAGACCAACCCCCAGCCTAAAAGCATAAGTACTGCTACTAGGGATTGAAAAAATGCATAATAATTACATTGAATGACAAGGGATTGCTGAACATTACACAAGCATTTGATGGTGCAATTTTATCTTTTATTCTTTATTTTTTATTTTTTTTGACGGGATGATGCAATTTTTTTCTTGGTGACATGTTTGCAACCTAATAAAACTATAAACAAGAAGGAAAAAAATCCGTACACTCCCAAGTTACAAGGGAAGACAATATAATCTTTAAAACAAGCAAAGGTGTGATGAGTTAAAAAACTGTCGACTTCTCGCACAATTTTGCTGTGCTACTATAAATTTGCATTGATTGAATCATCTCATTATGTTTAGTATTATCATTGTTGCTAGATTCCAATAGAGAGGCTCCATGAAGAAACTTCAGCGCTGCCTGGAAGTAAAACCCCGTGCTCTCAAGGGTGGATCCTAAATTCTGCATGACAAACCCAACATTTCTAAAATAAGTGCCAATAAGAGTAAAAAAATTAACGCAGAAGGGATTGTATTTGAAAAACCTTAAGACGATCAGCCAGATGCTTTAGATCTGTAGCTTCTTTCAAAGCACTGTTAGCAGTATGGCTATTAGAATCTCTTCTGATTGGACTAGGGTTGTCAAGCTCCTTGGACCTGTGTACATTGAGCATGGAATGTCTGGAACTTGTTTGCTGGATACCATTTTGATAACCACCTTTTTTTATTTGTTTCTTTTGCAGCTTCGATGCATCATCTACTTTGGGAGGATCAACTGTTACATCTGCAAGAGGCAATGACAACCTTTTCCAATTACTCCTTGATCATTTCTATCTGAAAGAGACCTCTGTGAAGATCTTTCAGCATCACATTCTGTCAACTGATTCTGACTAGGAGCATGCAATGCCTCCTGTTTGCAGGTGCCATTTGTACAAACTTCTTGAAAGTCATGCTCTCTATTTAGTTGATTCTCTCTTTCTACCCTCATTTCCTGTATAATCTTTCTTGCCAACCGGTATATCCTCACTTATGTCAGGCCTCAACCCAAACTTCTCCTGCGACTTTACTTTGCCTTCTTTATGTTGTTTTGCCTCTGATGGAGGAGATTCATATTGCAGCTGAATAGGAGAACTAGTGTTTCTGACCTTTTCAGCATTAGATTCTGACTTATAGCTCCCGCCATTATCCTTCAAAGGGGATCTTTTGCCAATCTTCCTTGGCTGAGCCACATTAGCGTGATAAACACCAGTACTGTCTTCACCAGGGCATTGATCCTTAATCCGCTCCATAGCAGGATATGTCCCATCTTGGCCAATAGTGTGCACACCACCATTTACATGGCTGGTTGGAATGTCAGGAGAAGGTAAAGTTTGGCCTTGAGATTTAGCATCTGATGCATGATAAAACCCCTTGTTCTGAAAATCAGCACTGCAGATCCATGGGGCTTGTGATGGGCCATGGTGAAAGATTTGTTCTTCCTGACTGTTCTAGATCCATCACTCCCACCATCATCTTCACCATCCGAGCATCTTTGTGGACTGGCCACAGCAGCGGTATCATGAAAGCCATCTCCCCCACTGGCTCCCTCTTTGTAAACGTATCTGCATTTAAAATTCTCAAAGGTGATGAAGAAACTGATTCCACTGGTGAGCCTTTCACTCCCTGGAAACTGGCTTTGGTTTTACGTGAGCCAGAAACCTTAGATGAGCTTGAAGTAGTGGCAGCAGCAGAAGCCTGCATAGGCCCCAAATCCATTTTTAAACAGTCCATACCACCCAAGTGCCGTTTTGACACAGTACTCCCTGGATTTTGCCTGAGTTTCTGGTTCTTAGTATGACTACCTTTCTTGTCTGTCCTGCCACCGCCTTTACTGGAACCTGATTCTACCTTCAGATTTTGAATGTCTTGCCTTCTTTTCCTTCCTGGAATCACTAAACTCCTCCACATAACTCTCCTGTAAATGAGTATCCTGATACCCCTTCAATTTCCTTTTTTTAACACCACCATTGGAATCATAATTCCAAATTCAGGGATCCCTCATCCAAGGAACCCTGACACTTATCTTTTGTTATATCAACAGAAACCTGTAGCCTGTCATTTCCTTTGTATTTGGAGTCCCTTGAAGAGGATCCTTTGGTCTAACTAGATCCTTGTCAACTGAAGTAGTTGGAATATTGCTATTCGAGCTATAACCCCCCTTCCTAGTGGTCCCACTCTGTGAAATCCACTCTGCATCAGTAGAATGCATACCATCAATCTTATTTTTATTGTATGGCCTAGAAAAATCTTGATCAGGGTCCTTCCTGCTTTTTGCTTTCATATTCTTTGTATCACCTGTCCACAAATTTAGAAACAGAGATAATATTACTACGGCCATTAATAGGTTCTTAAACATCAGTAAATTAGCTAAAACTGAATAGATGAGCACAATCAATATCTGGTAAAATAAATTACCTTTATCAGGATTGTGCTCCAGGATTCTCTGCTTAGCTGTGTTTTTTCACCAGAACATCAGAGTTACTCGCAACAGGAGATTTGTTCACATCATTTAAGCTCCTACTTTTCATTGATGAGGGTAAGTTTTTCTTTACAGAAGATGAAAATTGAGAAGAGCCATCTTTATTGGCAGAATTTAATGTCTCTATGACAATTTTTTTCTTTGCACCAGAAACTGGATGCAGATCATGATTTAGCTGGTATTGTCAGGATGCTGGGCAGTTGGTAAAGTTCCCCCTAACATAACACTTGCAGAGACATTTTGCAGGTTGCTTTGACCTTCAGGAGGAGGCCCTTGGTATAATGTAATAAGGGCTTTTGTGGTTTCATCCTCGCTAACACTACAGCGATTCATATCAGGCCTGCACAATTATGCAGATTTTGTCAGAGATTTGACGGAAAACATTTATGTACTGAACTTAGTGTGCTATCCAACATAATCAACATAAGTAGTTCCCATTAGATGTTACTTTTAATATGGACAAATACAGTAAAATATTAATCACTGGACTAGAACTTACAGCCAATTAAGCATACTACACAGCCACTTTTCAGGTAGGCTATCAGGATTTGTGCCAACAGGAAGAAGACGCCACTTATGACACCGGTCACACTGCACCCAGTTATCTTCCAACAATCCAGGAGGTAGTGATACAGAAGCCTTTAACATTAGCTGCATCAGCACGATGGAAATTTTCAGTGTACTGGACATTTGTGGCTTTTTTAGGATATACTTCAGATGTTAATGGCTTATCAACTTTCTTACTGCCTAATCTCTCCTTTGCTCCATGATTAATTGCAGATGTGCCGCTCTTGACAGCCTCAGTTTCCTTCAGTTTACCCCATAAGGAATTTCAGGTGAATCCATCCTGTCCTCTTCTTCCAATTCCCCAAATAAATCTCTATATGTATCCATAGCCTTTCCAATATTCTTTTGTACTCTGGCCTCTTCAATTTCATTTTTTGATGTAGAACTACCATTTGAATTCCTCTTTGTTTCAGGCACTGAAGAAGTGCCAGTCTTTAACTTTTGTTTATCTCTCTGTAGCCATGGTGCCATGACTTCCTTTTGACTTCTTAGGAGGCTCTATGTGTTCAGTGTTTGAAGCTGTCTCCTTTAAAACGCTAGGCTCACCCATTATTGAGTCACAAATTTTATCTTGCTCAGGATTGTCTTTTGCCGTATGACTCATACATCATGGAGAGAAACCTTATCTCCCACAACTTTTCTTCCTAAACCTCCCTTTGTCCTACCATTCACTTCAGTAGATGCTGGCTCCACCAGTCTCTTTTGTGCCGGATCACCTGAACCACCTTTTGTCCTCTCAACAAAACTATTCTCAATAGATGTTGGCTCCACGCAACCCTTTTGTGCATGATCAGAGAAGGTTTTCTCCCTCACCATACCTTTGTTAACTTCCTTCGATGTATATGTCCCATCCACAGCCTTTACTGAGTCATCACTGAAAGAATATGAACTGGATAAAAGTGGAAGCTTCAAGGTTTTCGAAACTAGCTCCTCCGTATTCAATGCATCTATGCCCTGTTCCTTCCCTGACAGAACTCCAACATCATTTTGAGTATTCTTGTTAGTGCAACCCTTGATGTCCATTGAGGACTCATAACCCTCCAGAGACTTCATTTTCTTACCTCTTGATAATTTTCTGCCACTTTTTGCAATGTTAGATTCATGTAATAACATGTCAGAACTTTCTGGCTTATCCGTATGAACAGGAACATTGTACTCTCTCTGGCACATGGTTCCTTTTCAGTAATTGAATGTGATCATCAGTAAGAGGAGACAACGGCATAGGGAGGCTTGTCATAATCTGTTTCAACACAAAAGAAAACATTTTCAAATCTCTTCAAGCATAATATGAAAGAACAGATAATCAAATGCAGGCAGATAGTTCACCTGAAGGATACTGGCTGAAGATTCAAAAGGAGATCTTGATGCTCATGAGACATGCCTTCACTTCCTGATGGGCTGTCATCAAGTGATGATGATGGTGACACATCAAGACCAAGTCCACTATAGATTGCAGCATTTTTCCGTTTGGTAAATTGTCAACCCATCTTGATTGAAATTTCAGTGTCTTCTGATCCGATATGCTTGTAGCTTTAGAGATTATACTTAGAAGTGGATGCCTCAGCACCAGCAGTTGTCATGCAGTTGTCTTGAGTGATACCATCATCTACAGAAGGTTCCTTAACAGCAGCAGCCTTGAGGAGCCAACAGAACCAGACCAGGTCTTTGACAGAGTTCCTGTTGAAAACTGTACAGCATCCCCTTGCCCACCCTGTTTATAATAGAATACATTAATATTAATATTAATTTAAGTAAACCCAAAATGAAATCACAAATTCAAGTCATAAAACCTCACACCATTATCAATTTAATTACATTAAAGTATCACATATATACATGCCCCATATTAGCAGAATAAACATACCTCCAGTTGCAACTTAGCAGGAGATCTGGGTGTATTTTGACTATGAGCTTTTGATGGAGTCCTTGGTGACCCCAACCTGGAAGCGTTGATAGGTAGGTAAAAAAGATCCATAACCACCAAATTTTGCTCTAATGATGAAGTGTTCCCCAGAACCGTTACAACAAGAACTGAGTTATGTAGGCCCGCACTAGATGAATCATGGTTCTAAGCAATAGCAACTTACCCAGATTCTCAGCAGACACCCCCCTTCAAAATCTTTCTGAAAGTGTCCCAGAACATCTTGAATTTTTTCATCCTTAAAAAAAAATATTCCAAAGGTATAAGCCATAGAGTAGAGAAAGGTGAGAAGAAGTTATCACTTATCAGAAAAGGAAAAGGACTTAGAATTTGATGCACAAAGTTGAACAGATGTAATTCTGATTATGATACAGAAACAACTTTAGGATGCATTAACCAGTCATCTCACAGTCGGCACAATTTTCAAATTAAATAAGTTTCTTCAATGCACACAGACCCCAAAATGTGAGTTTTATGAGCCTGAAATTGTCGGACACAAATTATTGTGCTTTCTCAAAACTAAAAGAAGAAACACAGACAGAACAACTCTGATATCTTTCACTGCATAGTTGGCATTATATGTAAGCCTATCCAAGGTAAACATTGCAGAACTATAAACAGGATCTCACAAGCAAAAACAACAATGAATCTAAATAAAAAAAGGGGGAATAAGGGAAAAATCCTTTCCAGTATCAGCTTGATTGAAACGCCATTTTCATCACCATCTAGTGTGTGTTTGATTAGCTTATATTGTGTTAAAGATAGCTTATGATCAAGAGCTTCCTTAGGAGGTCTTTTAAGACACTTATTTCTCCTAAAATAATCTAAAACAAGCATGCCTCTAACCAAACATTTTGAGCACAAATTTCTTCAATCACCTAATGCATCAAGTCGAGGCCACAAATGCCAGTAAATTCCGAACCTTCTAGAACAACCTCCATGTACAAATGCCACACATAAAAATCCAATTCCAATCTTGATAAACCCTAATTCAGCACTGCACATCTTCAAATGCCATAAACTACACCAACCAGTGTTGTTAAATGACAGCCAATGGCGGCACCATGGCACGATTCCATGGCGGATTTTTTGGTGAACCACCATGAGCCGCTATCTGCTATTGACAACTATAAGACCAACGAGGGAAACAAAAAGCTAATGCATTGATTCTAAGACATTAAAACAAGCAAAAAAAACATAGAATTCAGCTAAATTTCAACTACAAGATCATACCATACAAAATCAAAAGAAACACAAAAAAATATCACTTACAATGTAAGATAGATCAACATCAGGATCGAGGCTGGCATCATAATCCTCCTCGTGGTTCTGGAATGAGCATGCCTCACCCTCTTCAAGCTCAGACTCCTCCATTCTTCCACCTCCACCACCACCAAACCCTAACCCTAACCCCTTTCTCGCATCCCTATTCTCCACAAAATTCATCCAAAAAAAATTAAAAAATTAAAAACTACACAAAAATCAAACCCTGCAACTTAAACCTCCACATTCACAACACCCAATTTTTCTCTCCCCAAAACAAATTCATCAAAATCATAAAAAACCTACCAATGATTCAACCTGGAATACTGGAAAAAAAGAAAATTCACACGATCGCGTAGAAACCATTAACCTTAGAGAATCGATAAGAGAAACCAAACCCAAAAATTAAAAAAAAAAAACGTGCCCTTAAATTTCACGAAATCTTAGAAAGGTTTCGAATGTTTGTCCGATGATCACCGCAACGAGTTTTTTTTCTTCTCTTTATTTTTTGTTTGTTTTCTCTGTCCCTCTTCTCTGGTTTTTGGTGAATACAGCATGCAGCAGCTGCTATTTTTTTTTTAATTATTATTATTTTTATATTTTTCTTTTCTTCTTTTGTAGGTTAAACTTAAAAAAACAAATATTATTATTTTATGAAGACCATGTAGAGAGAGAGAGAGAGAGAAAGAGAGAGAGAGGAAGTGTAGTTGATAAGGGAAAGTGAAAGAAAGAGAATTGTCCCCTTTTGTGTTTTTTTTTTCTTTCCTCTCTCTGTTTTTTATATGTTTCCAATTTTAGCCTTCATTTTAGTACTGTTTCTTCATAAATTCCTCTGTCTGAAGAAAACTATCGCAACTTCCACATGCCTCTCCACGTGTTGAATTTCACGTGTGCAATGTGCAATTACTTGCATGCCTATTTTGCTTAATAACATTTTATTTATTATTGTTGTTTTAAAATTTTTAAAATAAAGTTGTGATAAGGTTGGAGAAATTATAGCTTATTGTTTCTTGAATATAGGTTATTGAAGTTTAACTTGTCAAGTTATATTTTAACTCCAAGTCAAAAAAGGAAAAAAATGTACTTATTTCATCAAACAATAAGATAATATAAAGATTAAAAATTAGTTTTTGGTAAAAAAAAATATAGGAGTTTCTCTTGTATTCTATAAAATTCAAGGATGTCTATATTCTTTAGTTATTTTATAGTTAAGAATAAGTTATGTTTTCTATAATTTAAACTTTTGAGACCTATTAAATTAAAGATTAAATCATAAATGTTGATCACACAATAATACAATACATGGGTCCAAAACAAAAACAAAAATATATCACCAAAGTATATTTTTTATCCTTATATCATCTTATCGTTTGTTGTATTTTCTCTTATTAGTGATTCAAGTTAATATATATATATTTTTTGGGTAAGGTTTCAAGTTAGTTTTAGAGGAATATATTATTTTTTCTTTAATGGATAAATGGAGAAAGTTATGGGATTTTATGTGAATTTAATCAGTTTCAACTTTAAACTTTTTCAAAATAACTAGTAGTTTTTTTTTTTAAAGAAAAAAGGTGTAGTTGAGTAAAATAATAAAAAGGTATAATAGTTGCATTAGAGGTGTATTTTTCACATCGTAAAAAAGAGATGTATTTCTCAAATAAAAGAAATTAGATGTTAAAATAAAAACGTAAATAAATATATATAAGAAGTTGTATTTGGTTTTTGAAGAGAATGCAAAACTTGGGGAAGGTATTTTGTTTTTTGTCTTTGAATCATATTATATTTGATTAGTTTCTTTAAACTGTCTATGTTATTATTTCTTTTGTATTTTGCTCCTTTCCCTTTTTGGGAGGATTTGAGCATGCTTTAATTATAAAAGATATAAAAGAAGTTGTAACAAATAGAAAAAAAATTATAAAGAAATTATTTTTTGGTAAAAAAAAATATAGAGACTTATATGATACCTTATAAAATTCAAGAATATCAATATTCTTTAATTATTTTATAGTTAAGAATAACTCATGTGTCTTATTAATCCAAATTTTTTAGACCTATTAAATGAAATATTAAATTATAACTGTTAATCACACAATGATACCAATACATGGGTATATCAAAAAAAAATAAAAAATATATTACCAAAGCATATTTTTTATCCTTATATTATCTTATTGTTTGTTGTATTTTCTCTTATTAGTGATTCAAGTTAGTTTTAGAGAAATATATTATTTTTTCTTTAATAGATGAATGGAGAAAGTTATGGGATTTTATGTGAGTTTAATCGATTTCAACTTTAAGCTTTTTCAAAATAACATAATGGTTTTTAAAAACTACAAAAAAAAAGGTTCAGATGAGTGAAAAATAATAAAAAGGTGTAATAGTTACATTAGAGGTGTATTTTTCACATAAAATAATGAGATGTGTTTCTCAGATAAAAGATATTAGATGCTAAAATAAAAATGTAAATAAATATATATAAGAAGTTGTATTTGATTTTTGAAGAGAATGCAAAACTTGGGGGAGGTTTTTGTCTTTTTGTCTTTGAATCATATTATATTTAATTAGTTTCTTTAAACTGTCAATGTTATTATTTCTCTGTATTTTGCTCCTTTCCCCTTTTTGGGAGGATTTGAGCATGCTTTAATTATAAAAAAAATATAAAAGAAGTTGTAACAAATAGAAAAAAAATAAAGAAATTATTTTTTGGTAAAAAAAGAATATAGAGGCTTCTCCAAATGTCCTATAAAATTCAAGAGTATGGATTCTTTAGTTATTTTATAGTTAAGAGTAACTCATATGTCCTATTAATCTAAATTTTTTAGACCTATTAAATTAAATATTAAATCATAACTATTAATCACATAATGATACCAATACTTGGGTATACCGAAGCAAAAACCAAAATTATATTACCAAAGCATATTTTTTTATCCTTATATTATCTTATTGTTTGTTGTATTTTCTCTTATTAGTGATTTAAGTTAGTTCTAGAGGAATATATTATTTTTTTTTAATAGATGAATGGAGAAAGTTATGGGATTTTATGTGAGTTTAATCGGTTTCAACTTTAAGCTTTTTCAAAATAACATAGTAGTTTAAAAAGGCGCAGTTGAGTGAAAATAATAAAAAGGTATAATAGTTGCATTAGAGATGTATTTTTCACATCAAAAAAAGAAATGTATTTCTCAAATAAGAATAAAAGAAATTAGATGCTAAAATAAAAACATAAATAAATATATATAAGAAGTTGTATTTGGTTTTTGAAGAAATGCAAAACTTGGGGAGGTATTTTGTCTTTTTTGTCTTTGAATTATATTATATTTGATTAATTTCTTTAAGTCAATGTTATTATTTCTTTTGTATTTTGCTCCTTTCCTTTTTTAGGATATAAGCATGCTTTAATTATAAAAAATATATAAAAGAAGTTGTAACAAATAGAAAAAAAATTATAAAGAAATTATTTTTTGGTAAAAAAAATATATAGAGGCTTCTTCAATACCTTATAAAATTTAAGAGGATCGGTAATCTTTAGTTATTTTATAGTTAAGAATAACTCATGTGCCCTACTAATCCAAATTTTTTAAATCTATTAAATTAAATATTAAATCATAACTGTTAATCACACAATGATACCAATACATGGGTATCCTGAAGCGAAAACCAAAAATATATTACCAAGGCATATTTTTTTTTATCCTTATATTATCTTATTGTTTGTTGTATTTTCTCTATAAATTCAAGTTAGTTTTAGAGGAATATATTTTTTCTTTAATAGATGAATGGAGAAAGTTATGAGATTTTATGTGAGTTTAATCGGTTTCAACTTTAAGCTTTTTCAAAATAACATAATAGTTTTTAAAAACTACAAAAAAAGATAAGATGAGTGAAAAATAATAAAAAGGTATAATAGTTGCATTAGAGATGTATTTTTCACCTTGTAAAAAAAAAATATAGATGTATTTAGATAAAAGAAATTAGATGCTAAAATAAAAATGTAAATAAATATATATAAGAAGTTGTATTTGGTTTTTGAAGAAGGTGTAAAACTTGGGGAAGGTGTTTTGTCTTTAAGTCAGATTGTATTTGATTAGTTTCTTTTACTGACAATGTTATTATTTCTTTTGTATTTTGTTTCTTTCCTTTTTTGGGAGAGTTTGAGCATGCTCTAATTATAAAAAAAGAAGAAGTTGTAATCAAATAGAAAAAAATTATAAAGTGTGAGGTGATGGGAAAATAACTATATGTAAGTGTAATACCCAGATTTTCAAAAAATAAATAAAGGTCAAGAAAGGTGCCCCACTTATCTGTCATTTGTCCTGAATTTCGCTAGTTGGTCCTACACGACCTTGGAGAGCTATATATTAGAACTATTTTCTTGGAACCAAAAGTCCCGGTAATTGTTCCCTGAGAAAACGAGTTGAAGAGATTTTTAACGAATTTTATGAACCCTCAAGTACTCCGTTTAGCCTACAAGTTTACGAAATCGTAAGATTTTCCAAATTAACTAAAACCCAAAAATGAGATTTTGATTTGTTGGGATTTTGATTTTTCTAATATTTTATTTGAATTCAAATGGGGAGTATTTCCCTATTTACATTTATGTTTTAAAGTTAATGGAAGAATAAGAAATGTAAATAAATGAGTGGTGAAATAGTAAGTCCAATACACCAAGTATTAGAGCTTCTAGACATTCTGGGAACCGCCCAGGCGGTCGCAGAGCAAAGTCGATGTCCTGAGGCTTCTCAAGACCGGGCGGTCACATGACAGGTGGTCAACAGAGAGCACAGCCGTGCTAAAGCTTTAGGAAAGCTTCTGAGAGATCGCCCAAGCGGCCATATAACCGCCCAGGCGTCAACAAAGAGTATAAACCCCATTTCGGGTCCAGAACACTTCAAAACGGTTCTCTCCCTCCCTCACATGAAAATCACTCCCAACCCATTTCACCCTCCAAACTCCATTTTCTTCCATTTCTTCAAGTTTAATTGCGATTCGTCATCCTTAAGACTTAAAGATAGAGGCATCATTTTCACCTCCCAGAGATTATCGAGGGTGGTTTTTGCCTTTTCTACCCCCTAGGTAAGTAGGTTTACATGTGACTTCTATGTTATGCATTAGAGTTATTTTCATGAAAACTATGAATTACTGCTTTATTTAGAATTACTATGAGGATTTGAAGTTTACTGGTAGATTCTATGTTTAGAACTCCTGGTTTTAAAGCATGAAACATGTTTTAGACAAAACTCATGGGACCATGGTTGTTGAATTGATTCTATGTAGAATTGGTTATATGTGTAACTATTAGAGGATTTTATGATTGTTTTATTTTTGGACTGATTTATGTTTATGCTATGGTTTTATACCTAGATACGAGGTTTAGAGAAAGGGACTGAAGTGATGATTTAGATTCTATTATTAAGAGTATGATATTGAGTTTTCCTAGTTTGTGGTTAGAACTATGTTTAACAAGTTAATAGTTTGAATTTAAAAAGTTTTGATGATTGAATGATGTTTTTGATAATCAATAAAAGAGTTTGAGCGTGAGTTTTCCAGATTAGAAATTGGCTTACATACTCGTTTGGAGGTTTGGAATCTTAATGTCTATAAAGGGTGATTCCTTGGACATGGTTCAGACGATTATGTTAAGGTCAAGACTGCAATTGAATTGGACTCAAGTTTTCAAATATAAGAGGTTTATTATTAACAAGAAATAATATAGAGATTAAGACATAAAGGGATTTTAGAGCATGAATCTTTGTGTGACTGAGAGATTAGCGGATACATATTCTGGACTTGAAATCACTAAGTATGATTTCATAGTCACAATTATGCTAAGGTAAACTTTAGAGTTATAGAGATTTAGAGCTTTCAGAATTATAAGCCCACGAGGGGCAATCCATTCAGAAAAAAACACCACGAGGGCAAATTATCCAGAGAATAAATGAGCCCACAAGGGGCATGGTTCACGAGGAACCATTAAAAGCTCAATTAGGGGCTCTTGTTCACGAGAAACTGAGCACCCACTTTTTTGTTGTTGTTTATTGTCATGATATTTCAGACTAAACATTACTATTTCCCTAGAAGCTATTACATTATGAAATTATATGATTTTAGGTATGAAAGTGAATTGAGAAAATGGTTTTGAGATTATAAAATGATGATTAGATTATGGATATATAAAATATACGTATACTTGATTATGTATGATTTCAAATACTATTATTATGAGTTCATGCATTGTTTCTTTGATGTCCCATGAAGGGGGTTCAGGTGAAGGCTCACTCATCAGTTTGGCATTAAAACTCACCCCTCTTATTTCTCTCATTTTTAGATAAGAACAACGGCAGTCAATCTTACACATCCACGGTAAAGTGTCAGATGGTAAGCTTTACCAAGTGAAGCGTTTCGATTTCTGAGAGCTTCGGTACATGCAGGGTTTCAACCTAGGGTATGGGTTATTGCATTCAGCATATCATGATAAAGCTTTAAAGTTTATTTCGATAATATTTCAACGATATGAACGATTTTGTATTGAAGGACATTATGAGGTTTTAGATATGATTATTTTGATTTTAGAAAATAAATGATTGATCTAGAGAAAGTGATATTATGTTTTAAATAGACTTTTATGAACAAAGCATCAGTTTAGACACGATTATTTTGATTCTAGAGAAAAAGTCATTTGCATGTGGAAAAGTCAAGTTTTCTATGTTTCATGGATTTTGAAAATAGAGCATGCATATAGAGACAGTTACGGATTATGAGGCTGACGTGAGAATGAGATTTCTCATGTGCCGATCATGTGCCTGATTTGGTCCGTAAAGATGAGTAAATAAATAGTTGTATTTGCATTTGATTTTATTCAATTTGAATAGTTTTTGAATAAAAATTCAATTATTTCAAATAATACAATTTATAATAGTTTTGATTAGATAGATTAGTTTTGAATTTTAAATTTTATCCAATTCTATTCAATTTCTTAATCGACTTATATATAATTGGTTCAATTGTTTTTTATAAGAAAAAAATTAAGTTAATAATATTATAAATTATAAAACTAAAACTAACCAAGCCCTCGGTAACACATTAGCCACTCAAGCTAAGTTTGGTGTATGTGGGAAAAGTAAATCCGGTTGTTGGGAAAGGTAAACTTGACTATCCTTGAAATGAGTTGGGATAACAAACCTTGACTAAATAGATCTATGTGAGAATTGGAGAAAGTAAATCCAATGATTATGTATAAGAGTTCAATCCTAAAAACTGTCATTACCCAATAATGGAACAAGCCACCATAGTCAAGAGCCAAGAGATAGTTAAAGTAGCAATTGTTCTAAGTTACTTTCTATGCTATATGCTATAGACATAAGTTTTATTATTCAATTGAGATCAAAACGCTTATGTGCTAAGTTGACATTAAAAATTCCCAGATGATGATTGGATAAAATGAACCTTCGGGTAAAGATTTTACAGCCTAGGTTAACTATTATTAGCTATTTTGATTAAATGCAACATTTTATAATTAAATTGAAGTAGCTGGTAGATAATGATAACATTTGTATGTGTATGAGAGTACCTACTTAGAATTTTAGAATTATTATCCCTATGTGTATTTTATGTCTACCTTAGATCCGCAGATGACATTCACTAGAGGATACAAGTGGTACACAATAGCTGCCGTTGTCCTTACTATGTTAGGATTAGAAGCCCAGATACATGCCTGACCAATTAATTATTTGATTTAGATAAACCTTTCGTATCTTATTTCTAATGTTATGCGTTTTACTTTATAGCAGAATTCTATTGTGTATTTTGATATATGTACTCTAATTCCTGGATGACTGTACATTATACAGTATACTAAAAAGGCATAACCGTCTATTTGTAAATAAATAAATTGTTGCTATAACGTATAAATGTGATACAAAGTATCACATTCTTAATTACTATATTTTGACTTAAGCAAGATGCTGTAATTAAGGGGGCATTAATTAAGCTGCCACACGACACTCCTCATGCTTTAACTCTTAGTTTATATAGAAATAAAGTTATCATTTCTTAAATTATCTAATAATGCCCATGTTTTAAATAAATATGTTAGAAATTTTTTTTGAACTTAGGGAGGATGGTAGTTACCTTTATCGTTCTAGATCCTAAATTTTAGTAAGCCTGGATCCTACACGTCCTTGGAAGGCTATATGATAGAACCACATTCTTAGAATCAAAAGTCCGGTAATTGTTCCTAAAAGAAAAATAAGTTAAAGAATGATTTTTAATAAATTTTATGAAACATTTAAACACTTCGTTTTTCAGCAAGTTTATAAAATCTTAAGAATTCCTAAATTTAAACTAATACCCAAAATTTGGATTCTGATTTGTTGGGATTTTAATTTTTGCGATATTTTATTTGAATCCAAATGTGGGGTATTTCCTTGTTTACATTTATGTTTTAAAATTAATAAAGAGTATTGAGACAATATAGCCCAATACATACCAACACTTAAAGTTTGTTCAAGATTTAAGAAAAACCATTCTGAGAGCTGAGTGGTCAAGGAACAGTAAGACGGTGCATGCGAAAATTTTATGCTTTTTAGTGAGGTGCATATGGAGATTTTATGCTATTTGGTGAGGCTGCGCTTAAATAGCAGTGAGTCAAAATTTCAATAAAAACCCCCATTTTAGGGCCTAGACCATCAAACACAGCCCATACCTCCCCCAAACACGAAAACTCCATCGTTCCACCCATTCTCACCCCCCAAAACTCCATTTTCTTCCAAATCTAGCTTGAGTCTTCCATCCTCCAAGCTTAAGGTATGTTTAGTTTATGGATTTTGCTTCATTTTCTCCTTATTTCTTATGTTCTTGGGATGTTCTCCATGGTTACCATGTTATGATTTTCCTCCACCATGGATAAGGTGAAGTTAGAGTATTTAGAGATTGATTTAGGATTCTACTGATTCCAAGATAGATATCAATGTCATTCCTGCTTCTCCAAGTTCTGTTGGTGTCTTCCCTATATGTTCCACTCTTTTAGATAAGTGGGTTCATCTGTGATCTCTATGTTGTGCATTAGAATTATTTTCATAAAGATATCATTTATTGCTTGATTTTAGAGATTTTTGCAAAGAAGTTTGAGGGTACTATTGGTTTGTATGTTTTAGAACTCCTGGTTTTAGAGCATGAAACTTGTTTTTGATAAAACTCATGGGACCATGTTTGTTATATAGAATTGAGGATACACATACTTGTTAAAGACTTTTATGAATGTTAAATTGAATTTTAGAAATAGCTTATGTATATGAAATAGTTTTATACCTAGATATGTGGTTTAGAGAAGAGAATAGAATTATGATTGCAAACTTTGCTATTTTGAGGCATGATATTGAGTTTTCTAGCTATGAAATGCCTGATAGTTTGATTTATGTTTTAGACAATCAATCAAAGGATTGTAGAGCATGAATCTTCATGAGATTCAAGATTATGGCTACATATTTTGTGGGCTTTAGAAATCACAATGTCTACAAAGGGTGATCCATTGGATATGATTTTATAGCCAGTTATGCTAAGATTAGACCTAGAAGTGGATAGATTTAGAGCTCTCAAGAACTAAAAGGTTTTAAAGGTTTTCATATTTAGATGGATTTATTTAGTTAGTTTAGATGGTAGCTATAGAGACAATCAGTGAGTTAAGTTGGAAAAACAATCGTTAACCTTGATATCAAGTTGCTTAAGGGTCTCATAGAGAGATAGAACCTAGTCAGGTGCCGATTTGGTTCTTAGAAACCCATAGACTAGACAATATTAGATTGGACATTTTTATTATTATGATATTTCAGAACTAGACATTAATGTTTTTTTAGGAGCTACTACACTATGAGCTTATATGATTTCAGGTATGAAAGTAAATTGAGAAAGTTATTTTTGAGTTTGTAAAATAATAAGTTGAATACATACATACATATATATATATATATAAAATTATATATGCATACTTAATTATGTAAGACTTTGAGTATTATTGATGTTATTATGATTTTATGCATTGTTTTGTTGGTGTCCAATGAAAGAGGTTTCACTGAGTATTCATTCATTAAAGTTTTGAATAAAAACTAACCCTTTCTTCCTCTATTACAATATACAGAAGCCTGCCAGTACCTTATAGCCTCATTCTTCTCAATAGCAATAGAGTTCAGCTTAGCTTCACTTGAGTGAAGCATTCTTATTTGTGAGGCTAGGTACAATGCTAGGATCCGTCATAAAGCATATTTTACATTTTACTTCCTATAAATTATTTGTATTAGTTTTATGGTCGTTTTTGTAACAAAGCAAGCTTATAGCATATGCATTGTATTCTGATACATCGACATTGAATGTGATTTATGAGAAACCAGTTATGATTATTTGAGTTTTAAAGAATAGACGATTTGTATATAGAAAAAAGAATTTCTATTTTAAATGAAATTTTTATGAACAGAGCATGCATGTAGAAAGGTGAACAGGTCACGAGGCTTATGTGAGAATAGAATTTCTCACATGCCGAACACGTTTCCAGATCGGATCATGACATTATTGTTATAATAACGAAAATGTTAATATAGTTTTGAGTTTATGGTAAATCTTGCATGTGGTATAATGTTAACCAATCATTTTATAATATCTATATATTTATAATTTGAAATTTTGTTTTAAACATTGATATATTATCATATATAGAGTTCACGTGTACCCGCCAAAACTATACTATTATTACTCTAATAATAATTATTTAAATATGCACATGCACCTATTTTAAAGATTATGATTATTTAAATATGCATCTTGCTAAGGATGAAAAAAAAAACACTATGGGTCTATTTGAAAAGTGTTTTAAAAATATGTTTTAGTTTTCAAAAATGAGAAACCAATAGAACATTGATGCACCTTTGTTTCATATTAATTTTAAAATCTTAAAAAACATATATTGATTTTTAAGAACTAATAAACAAAAACAGTTTTGCGATATTTTCCAACTTTTTGTTTTGAAAAAAAATTCCAAGACACGGTGCCAGCACATCATGTAATTTTGTTGTTTCCAAAGATTTTTAACTAGGTTCAATTCTTGTTTGAGGTCCAAAAGAAAATCCCAAGATGAAACCACATCTGTCCTCTGTTCTCCTTATCCTTATCGAGGCTTCATCACAGAGGACACTAGCGTGAGCATGATGAGCAATGCTAGGCCAGCATATCAAGCTTCAGAAGGATCAATTGGAAGAGAATTCCGAGATGAACCATAACCAAGTGGCTTATATCCTTTATGCCATTAAGAAAGGTAGTAGTAAGAAGTTAAAGATATGTTTGATTTAAGCTTCTTATTTTTAGTTTTTATTTTTAATTTTTTAGATTTTATGAAAAAAATAGTGAAAATTTTGAAAATTATAAATTTTAGTTTTCAATATTTGCTTCCCAAAATCCTAAAACTGAAAACTCCAACCAAAGCCTGTTGGTTCAAATTTCAGTTTCATTTTTCAAATTTATAAAGAAAATCCTGAAAATTCTGAAATTTAGGTTTTTTTCAGTTTTAGTTTTCACTTTTAACTTTCCAGTTTTTTAGTTTTTAGAATTTTATGAAGGAAATATTGAAATGAAAATGAACACTAAAATTGGAATTTGTAATTTTTAGAATTTTCAGATTTTCTTCACAAAATCTGGAAAATCAAAAAATTAAAAATAAAAACTAAAACCTGGAAACTCAAACTTCATTTTCAATTTCCAGTGTTTCTTTTATAAAATCCTAAAAAACTAAAATACAGAAAATAAAAACTGAAAATTAGAAGCTAAACCAAATAACCTTCTTATCGAAAATCTTATTTGGACTCACTATTTATGGAATACGCGTTAACACATTTTCATTAATCATTAGATTGTATATGAACTTCACTTGAGACTCATTTTTTTTTATGATAAATAAGAGTGTATTAATATGATGTATTATAAAATGTTAGTATAAACATCTTTACTCCTTCTTATTAACACCTTTCTCGATGGCAGAAGGGACAGAAGCCATGTGTTTATGTTTCATATCTCTGTCTTCTTTTGCCAATTAATCCTTTTGAAGCTTGATATCCTGGTCCAACTTGCTGCCTGTCAAGCTCATGCCAGTGTCCTCTGCGATGGGACCTCGTTAAGAAGCATACGGAGAAGAGAGGGGAATGTAGGTTTCATCTTGGGATTTTCTTTTTGACTGCAAACTAGAATCAAACCATACTCAGAACCTAAAAAACAACATAATTACATGATGTGCCACCATGTTTCAAAATGTTTTTCAAAACAAAAAATAAAAAAAAAATTTCGCAAAACTGTTTTTGATTTTCTATTCTTAAAAATAATATATTATTTTAGTTTTGAAATCAATATGAAAAACCAACCTATGAAGCTTTTTGGTTCTTTCTGTTTTTCATTTTTATAAGCTAAAAATTGTTTTAAAAAACACTTATCAAAATGGGTCCAATGTTTTTTTTAATCATTATAAAATTATTTTAGAAGTTAAATTGTTAAACATGTTTTTTTTGTTCTTTTATTTAAAAAAAAAATAGAATTTTAACTGATTTTTTAAAAACAGTTTTGAAAAATTTAAAACAAAAAAGACTTCCAAACAAGCCCTATAACACTCTATATAAGATTAAAACATTTTAATTGTTAACATTTTCTTCTTCAATTTTAGTGTATTGAAGGCAACGAATGGAATTGGAAACTATATGCCACATTTACAAGTCAACCCACAACAAAGGTCATCAAGGGAATAATTCGTAATCTTAACCAGTTGATGGTGAGAATATGCCATTGGAGTTGCGACTCAAGCCTTCCAATTAACAAAGGACAATAACAAACCCACTCGCACGAGTCCATTGAGTTTAATTTGATGGGAAAACATGGAAATGTAAAGATTTCTATGTATGTTAGAAGTCAAAAATTATAAATGGGTTTTTATTAAGGATACTATAAAAGACAAGTTTCAGAACATTTTCGTGGGTCTTATATTTTGAAAATATAAAATTTCATATTTCCTTCCAATGCTAAAATTTCATTTTTAACTCATTAACCAATGCCCTTTGATTAGATAAATCTATTATAAATTCACTCCTGTTAAATTAAATTTACACCTCAACATCATGAGGCTAAGCGGGTGTTTGATTTCATGTCAAAGTGAGTGCAAAAATTTTATAAATGAAATTCATTCATGAAAAATTTCATATGACATTTATTCATAAAAAATTTCATATGAAATTTATTCATAAAAAAATTTACCATTATTTTCAACTTTCTAAGCGAACAAATTTTAAGGCTATGTTTATTTATGGGGTAAAATTAGAGTGAAAATTTTCATGAATAAGTAATTTAGTCATTAAAAGTAATTCAGTCATTAATTTTTTTTTTTTTTACCCATCTATCAAACATATCCTATAAGTTAAAAGACATGTGATTTCATATTTATGTAAGTTGCTTGCTTTTGAAGATTTCAATTCAGAAAAATCACAGTTTAGGGGATGTTTGATTAAAGTAAAAAGGGGTGGAAGTTGATCTATGGAAATTTTTTAACCCAATCAAACATTTTCGTACTGTGTATTAGGTTGGGAAAAAAATTCGGGTGAAGTTTTCATGGATCAACTCATGAGACACACAATGTTAAAGACCTTAGTATATACCTTATTATATTATATACACAATCAGATGTAGAATTAATTACAACTCACCTCGAACCGTGCATGATCAAGCTTTAATGGCAGAAAATTTCTTAAAAAAAATGTTATTTGGATTATTATAGATATGATTTACCACTACACTCATATTTATTATTAGATGGGATAAACTCAAATTAAATAATGAATATAAATGTGTTAATATGATATTCAAAAATATGAATTAAAATAACATTACTCTTCTTAAAAAGGATAGAAAAGCTTGATTTCTGTTCCGGTGTTGCTTTTTCTTCTGCATTAGTGATTTTTTTTGGTCAGTAGTCGTGAATAGAATACGAGGAAGATACTTTTATAGCCCTGGCCATTTAAATTTAGTTTTGTTTAACATGCTAAATATTTAATTGTTTTAAATGGGCTGGTATTATATGTTAGCTTATACTTTTAAGGTCGGCCCATTAGTCTAAATGGGCTTTTTTTTAAAGAAAAGTATGGACAACTTGTATAATATTACTATGACCAAAAAAACAACTTATATAATATTACACGGAAAAAATTAAAAACAATACAAATTTGCACCTTCGACCTAAAATAACAAACACATATGCACAAAAAAATATATATTACCCATAAAAATAAGGTTTAATATGTTTTTAATTTATAAAAATTATTAAATTTTGATTTTAGTCTCTATCAGGAGTTTGACTATATTAAATTATGAGTTAGCTAACAAAATATCACATCATTTAATCTTACATGGCATGTCATAATTATATGTACAAAAAAACCCCACTCATTAATCCATTGAATCAACCCAATAAACAATCCTGAAGACTAAATCACCCATTTTACGTTAGAATTTTAATCTATAGAATTATGATATGTTATGTAAGATTATTAGCTATCACGTATAATTAACGACATAACCTTCCGTTAGCCAATTCATAATTTAATAGGGCTTGATAATTTAGAGATTAAAATCAAACCATATTGGAAATATTTACACTGAAACCATTTTTTTCATAATCAAAATGAAATTTTGCTTATATTTTCAGCATCAAAATATATTTAATCCTATATATTATAAGAGTTTAATTGTCATGCGTTGACAATTAAACTCATACTATAATACATATTTCAAAAGAAGTTTAATTTTAATACACTAAAATTGTAAAAAAAGCTTACATTATCATTCAATCAGATTTTTCTATTTGAATAGCATTTTAAGTAGGGGAGGCGAAAGTTAATTATATTTACTGACATAACATTACATAATTGGATAATTATGTAAAATATTTTTATACTATCAATGTATTAAAATTAAATCATTTCAAAAATACATTGCATCAATACAAAATTAATATCATGTGAGCCAAAATGTATAATTAAAGAGTAAGAGTCCCATAATTTAAAAGGCGATGATATAAATATCTTCCTAACAATCAATCTAAAAATCCTTTAAAATTCACTCACAATTACATGGGATTTAATTTGCACAATATTTATGGACCACTGAATATATGTGAATGTGGAGGATTATTAGGCACACCAATATAATTAAAATGATCATTTCTCTAACACTAATTTTGCTGAAAAATATAACTTTCAAAGAATTAAGTGAATTCTAGTGAGCCAAACTAGATCAATTTGAATATGATTTAATAAGCTGCAAGTCATGATAAATTATAGGATGGGACCCCCACATGAACACTCCTAGAGGGCATGTACTATTATGTATAAATTTAGCATGGCTTAATTATCTGCAATAATCTTAACTGTTAAAGAGATAGATAATTGACTAAGGGGTGTGATTGATTGTAACTTGTAAGAGTAGGTGAAATAAAGGGAATGATCAATATTAAAATATTAAATTATGTAACTTTTTTAAATGGTTATATAATTATTAATTATTTTTATTTTTTATGTATAGTTATATGATCCAAATTTATTTTTCTATTTTTTATTGTTAGTTTATGTATCCTAATATGATGACAAAACACTTTATATAATTGTATTACTCTTAATGTGCTTAAACTAATTATTTCTTGATGACCTTTCTAATGAGTGTATTAAGTGTTTCATCTTTATTTTGAAAAGACTACTTTGTACTAATGGTTTTGCTTTTGAGCAAACCAACACATTGAGCTGACATATTAGCATATTGATGCTAGAAGTAGAACATGAAAGCCAAGAGCTGAAAAGTTTTAGCCAAGAATGACAAACATTGAGGCTCGCGATGTATTGCTCATTGGAGTAAACAAACAATATGTGCTGATGTCTTATCCTAGCAAAGAAGTGAAAAAGCAACAAGTCAAAGGTCCTTCTTTGTCCTCAATAGGCATTTCCTTTCTCGTGATCACGTCAGACTACACATTAGCAAAAGAAGGAAAAGTTGAAGCACCCATTTCATCAATAAGAACTGTTCTTAACACTCCAAGCCTTTAACGGTCAAAAACTCCCATCCTTGTATAAAAGCAAGACTTGGAGCAGCATTCAAAATAAGAGGAAAGAAAGAGAAACAAAAAGCCAATATTCCTAGCAATATCGAAATTCAGCTAAAGCATTTTCCTCTTCTCTTAATTTGTAAAAGTTTGATATTATTGTTCTGAGAGTAAACTATTGTGTCATTGTTATACCTTCTATTAATTGAGAGAAAAATAACAAAGTTAATTCAAAACAAAAGAGTCATTGTGAGGCTTTTGACTTGTAAGAGAAAAGCTGTTTGGATAAGCTTGAGGAGGCTTGTTAAAATACTACTTGGGTTTGAGCTTGGAGATGCTCATTGAAAAGACTACTTAGGTTGAACTTGGAGACTCATTGAAAAGACTACTTTGGTTGAACTTGGAGAGGTTTGGTAAATAATACTCAACGCTTTGTCCTGGTTGTAGAAGATTATAGTGGATACACTCATCTGGAAGATGGGACTGGATGTAATTCTAAGTTAAGAGACTGAACAAGTATAAAATACTTGTGTTCAACTCTTCTATCTCTTCCTCTTCATATTACACATCTGCCATATTTCTAGCATCTGTTTTAAGAGATTGAAATTCAAAGTTTTAACCAAATGATCTTATATTTTGATTGTCAAAATAATTTGCATTAAATTTCTTTTAACGGCATTTTGGTTATGAAATACAAGTTTGATCAAGATTTGAAAACGCTTTATTAAATCTGTTTTCGTGGACGACTTGTCATAACTCTTTGATAGAATTATTTCTGAATTAGTATTCATATCAGTCTTAGTTCCCTGTATTTTGTAAGTCCTATTACTTCAGTTGAGAGAAAATCTCTTGAGTGGATAAAAGATTTTTGCTGAATGTTTTGACTTGTGTGTTAAGCGTGTAAATTTTTTTAAAGGAACACTTAATTCAACTCCTTTCTTTAAGTGTTCTGATACCATCACTTATTATAAATAATTCCTCTTACTTTATACACTTTCAACTATTAAAATATGTAGTTAACAATAAATAATAAAAGGGAATCTAACCACTTAAAAAAAAACAACAAGGAAATCTAACAATATTAAATATAATAATTATTTTTTGTTAGGATAAATTCAATTAAAATATGACATACTTCTCTTGTGTTTCGTTTTCAAAGTATCAAAACAAAAATATCATAGTCAACAGTAATTACTACACTTAATTAAATCATCTAAGTCAATTATCATGGTTTATATAGTAATATATGATTGAATGATTATATAAAATATTTTTACATTGTGTATAACAATTAAATCTTATTGGTACATAGTTGGTTTTATATTGGAATTTTTTCTTATTGTGTATTGTTTTTGAGAAAGTTAATAAATTATTTTGAATGTGGGAATTCTTTGTACCCTTTTAAATTTAACGGTTGTGATTTAATCATAAATTTCATAATAATTGAAGTTAGGGTTAGTGGGGTACACATGACTATTTTTTAACCACAGATAGTTGAAGGATACCAAACCCTTCAATTTTATAAGGGTATCAAAGAAATCCCCTTTGAATATAGTTAAGTTAATTTTACAAAACTATCAAATATTTGTCCAATTTTTAAATGCACATATAGATTAAGAAACAAATTTAATTTTGATGCATTGATAATGTAAAAAAAAAAAAAAATTCAATACATTAAAAGTCTTTTTCAAAGTTATTTAATCATAAATTGTCATAACTCTCCTCTCCAATAGGTAAAATGTCACACAAATGATGAAAGACTTTGATTGAATGACAGAGCAAGAAATAATACATAAAAATTAAACTCAAGCTTTTTTACACAGCTATGTGATTGAAATTGGATGGCTGTTTTGCGTATCAAAATTAAACTGATAATATGATCTTCTCAATGTAACCTCCTGAAATTTCTTCTTATATTTCCATTTTTTGACCCACTTTTGGGGTCTGTTATATTGAAACTGGTTATACTTATTCTATTTCCCAAGCATGGAGGTGGACCATGCTTGGGATGGTGGAATTTACAGGATGCAACATTCATGGATACCCATTACGGCCGGTTTGCATCTTTTTTTTTCTTTTTTCTTCTCTCGATTGTTATTGACAACCAATTGTGCAATGGCTGAACCATGCCCTTTTTTTTTAACAGGGTGAGAATGAATGCTCCTACTATTTGAAAACGGGGCAGTGCACCATTTATTCTGCTGCTATCCGTAGAAATGTACATAAACAAATACATATGTGTATATAATACATTTATTCTGCTGAGTATGCACCATTAGGACTTCGTTTTTATTCAGAAACAAACCAGAATCTGTAGCTGTCTAGACAAGCTGCTCTTTTAGTGGCTTAGGTCCCGATAGTATTTGGTGCCCAGTGGACAATTTAGAGTTGTGTTATTTGTCCTTATGGGGTGTAACCGCGTCCACTCACATCATATCCATCATTTGAGATGCGACCCCTGTCAAGGACCTCACATTCCATTCATGGATCAGGTGTGAGTCGGATCATATCCCACATTCTATTGAGTACTAATAATAATATTTTTTGGGAATTTAACTTGTAACCTACTAACCTGGCCTTCGATACACTGAGTCAGATGATATTCAGCCCAATTGCAGAGAAACCTAATGTAAACTATGCTTCTTTTTTTTTTTCGGCTTTCTTTTTCTTTTTTAACATAAGAATAATGTGACTTGTATTCTAAGTGGTATCATTTTTTAATGCTTAAAACCCAAGGTGTTAGTGAGAACTATGCGTCAGTGGCACCTAGTTCAGAAGTGTTGATTAAGGCTTTTCAGTTTCCTTCTAAAAAGGTGCATAATGTTAAAATTCATGGTTGTTTCCATTCCTTCTGGCGTGCTTTGCATGTTTGATCTCATATCATGGTCTGGGGGATGAGAGAGAAACATAATATATTAGCTGGGGATCACAGCAGAAAAGATGTTGATTCATCACTACGGTGCATGTAAAATTTGATTTTGGTCTACTTTCTCCCATTCTTCTCTTCTATACCATCAGAGGGAGGTTAGAAGCAGTTGGGTCATGGAGTGTATTATTGAGGAAATTAGATAAGGCGTTATATATACAGAGCTTATATTAGATACCTTTCTGTAAGTAGGATTATTCATGGTAGTACTAGCCACATTAAGTAGCAGTATTAATTATAACCTGACTTATCAAATCAATATTTGTTTTTTCCTCTCATTTATGCTTGTGCTTACAGTCTAGCGTCTGATTAAAGGACCTTTTTCCCTCTCATTTATTATTTGCTTGAAGCATTGTTTTTATGGGCTGGAAAGAATTAATAGCTCTTAATCACATTCTCATGTTGTGTTGCGGGATTGCAATTTATGTGCTTTCTTGTGGGAAATTTTCTTACAAATTTGTTTTTCTAGAAAACAGGGAGTACAACCTTGTTCATTTTATTTGCAAAATGGACATTGCAAGTTTGGTTCCACATGCAAATTTGATCATCCATTGGGGTTTATGAGATGCAGTCCATCGGCATCGTCTCTCATTGATCATGCCGGTTACCAACAATGTTATTTCTACACCCAAATTCCCTTGCCCTTTTTCTTCTGGAAAAGAAAGTGAGAGAAAAAGAAAATGAAGGAACTTATATTAGTTAAATCTGTTTTACAAAAGTAGTTGTAAAGAATAGGTGTAGAAATTTGGGGTGCAGAGATAACATTGTTGTATTGGTTACTGAAATGGAAATATCTGCATTCTTGGGGAAATTGCTTGTGTGAAATATTAGAATTGATTCATTTAAAAGCGGTAGCAAATACAATTGCAGAAGCTAGGAAGCTAGAAGCCTTATTCAAATGGATATGTTTCTAAAACTGTGACCCCAAGTGCACTCAAACTTTGAATGTCAATTTACATGAAATATGTTCTACTATTTGACTTCAAAAGCAAATACTTTGTCTGGTTCGAGAAATTTGAGCCGGTACCTTGTCTGGTTCGATGGTGAATCCAACTTTTGTAACCTTGCTACAGATGCAGCAGGACTGCGACTCCTTATTCCCATGTAAATGCTAATTTTTTATCCAATGTAACATTGGTTTGGAGCAGTTAAGCTACTCCCAGTTTGATGTTTCATGACAGTGAAACCGATACTGATGCTAACTTTTAGCCTAAGCAGTGTAGTCAAATGTTAAATATGGTTACTTGCATAATTCAAGTAATTATGGTAGGATGGAATTTTTCTTAGGGTTAACGAACTTAAGTGCTCTTGGAGCAAGACAAAATATTTACTCTGTTTTATTTATTAATTGATAAATAGCTATTCCATTAAAAATGTAGGGAAAATGGAAGACAATAATAACATACAAAACTTATGTGTCAATTAATAAATAAATCAGAATAAATATTTTTTCTTATTTTCAATGTATACATATTTCTCATATTTCTGGAGATAAACATCCTGGAGAATGATTAAGAGCCACCAAATTTTATTCAGGATTATTTAACTTTGAGTGGGAACTTTGTAATCACCTATACTGAGTATTTTTTTTCATCAATGAAACAAAATGAAATTAATAGGAATTAGCTGGAAAAAAGGGGTGGAACAAAATAATTTTTATTAATTTTCTTTGAAAATTATATTATAAAAGAATAGAATGTAACATTTATATTGCTTAGATAAATTTTTTTTCTCTTATTATTTCCTCTCTATCTATTGAAGGGGAATAAGAATGTGGGTTTTTTTTTTTTTTTTTTCTGATCGAAAGATTGTGGGCTTTGGAGGGTGGGGGCGGGGGAGTGGTACCCCGTGAAAATAAGGTTACTCTTAGACCAAGCAAAAAAAATCTTGCTATTCTTATGTGTTTTTTTCACTCGAAAATACGACCAAAAAAAAAAGGCTCAAATTGAAAACAAACTCACAAATAAAGGTTATGTATTTGATTTTTATGTACAGTATAAAATATTACACAATTATCTAAATATATTGCTACAGTAATTATAATAGTTGACTTTCATATTTATTATTTAAGAAATTATGCAAATAAAAGTATTTTGTACTTCAAAATTAAATTCTTTTTGTGTCAAGTCTTTGAACTTTTTTTATTCTGTAAAATCTTCCTCGACATATAAACGGTCATGTTAGTCTACTATCCTTCCTTAAGATTTCACATTAGTGCCATTTGAGGGTCAAAACCAACAAGAAATCTCTTATTCTCGTTTTTGCACCAATGTTATTTAGAAAAGACCCACCGTTACCACATTACCCCAAAAAATCTTAAGATATAAAGTGATTTGAATGCTATTATATGTATCAGAGCAACGCTTCGTATTCTAATTGTTTTGCCACACTGGACCAAAAGTTTCAAAATGTGATTCTTGGTCATTGATCAAGGGTCCATTTAGTTTTTCTTCCAATAAAATTACTTTAAAAAGAATTAAGTTGAAAAAAATTATTTTTAGAGAAATTACTTTTAATCACCGTAGAATGAACTTTTAACAAGAAGAAGTTCAACCAAACCCATTTAATGTTGTAACTCATTCTATAAGAAATACTTTTGGCTTGCTCAAAATACAAACCGAACAGGCACCAAAATGTGGGAGTGCATGTCTGAGAACAGATGAGAGAGAACAATGAACTCTTAAATTCGTGTAACCATGTTTGGGGTAAAAGTAAATAATAAATACTGTGAGCTAACAAGTCAACAACATCAATCTCAGATACTTTACACCAAATCAAACTATCTAATCCATGGTTTTGGTAAAGGCAAATGCGCAAGAGAATGGAGACAGGTAAAGGAGATAAGTGTGAGATGCTCCACCTGAGACAATAATGAAGCTTAAAATTAGGCCATCAAAAGTTGTAAAGTTCCCCCCAAGGAATATTTAAAGCCCTTTGATAGTTGATGCCCACCAGCATGAACAACAACGGTTCCCTTAGATAGATAGATAAAGATGAAAAAAATATCATATATTTAAATCACGGGAAAAAAAAAGGACGAAAGCAATAGGTGATCTATGGCTTCTTAGGGGAGGTTAATGATTCATGTATAATTTATTAGAAAATCCTTGTGTGAATTTGATGATAAAAATTAAAATAAGACTGATTAAACTCGTACAAAAGTGCAACAACAATAATACATACACAATTAAGGATTTAATTTTGATGCAGCCATCTATTCATGTATTACTATATCAATAAATATGGTTGACTTTAACATTTACTATTTAAAAAATTATGCAAGTAAAAGAATTTAACTGTAGGGAAGTATAAAAATTCTTTTACATTATGTGTATATCAAAGTCAAACATTGTTTTTTAAGGAGCTTCTCGTGGAACTAATAAAACTTTGAAAAAGGGATATGAACAAGTATCTAGACAAAAGGATTAGGACAGAAGAGGTGTCATTTAAATCATAGAAGAGAAAATTTGACAGGCTTAGCCAACCTTGAACAGGGAACCAATCACCTAGCTTGTCCAATTAAACTCAAAAAATCGAGGAAGTCAAAACCAGGAAAATTGGCGAACGAATCAGTTTGGAACTTTTATTTTAGTTTTTTCAAAACTTAAATACTGATACCTTGTAACAATCATAGAGCAAAAATAAAAAAAATGGAACCAAAGAAGGGCACTAACAAAAATTATTAGGTTGTTCTTTTCTCTCTTCATTATTTGGATGACTCACCATAAATTTCGTCTTACTAACAAATATTATTTTTAAATACTTTGTGACCATGTTGTGAGGCTGAGACTAAAAAATTTTATATGAATTATGTTTATTTTTATAGACCTATGAATATATATATATATATATATATATATATGTATTTTTTATGTTGATTATATTAATGTTAATGATTTAATATATATTTTTATATTCTAATTAATCACACACACACACATATATATTTTATTATATCATTAACATGTAATCTTTGAACCAGGATCTTGACTTATTTTATATTTAGCGATTTTCTCATCCTTGATTTAAACTACAACTAATTGGCACATGCAACTAAACAAGTAATTGTATAAAACTAATTAATAATAAGAATTTTGAATAGAAAATTACACGAAGATGTATTATAGTAACTATATGTGGCAATCATATAGGTAGTGTTTCATGTATGAATAATACCATAGAGCCAAAAAATATAGAGTTTAATTAGCATGCATTGACAGTATAATATATTTTTATATTGTTAGCCAATGAACAATTGACGAATCATCATTCTTGTGTAGTTTTTTAAAATTTGAATTAGAGTTAGTTACAAAATGAATTATGTGACAATTTTTTATTGACTAACAGTATAAAAAATTTACACCGTGAGCACATGCCAATTAAACTCAAATATATATATAAATTTTTTTAACAAAAATCATAATTATTGAATGAAATATAATGATATTAAGCATTTATTTATTTAAAAGCCAACAATCATACTATGTCATTCCAAAAATGTTTTACTATCTAGCATTTTTTTTTTCATGTAATATTCACGCAAGGCCATACCTCATTGCTTACAGGAGTTACCGTCAAATCAGAAAACAATGCAGTTATTATGATTAAAAAAAAAGAGGGTTGGGGGGTGGGTCCAGGCAAGTTTCCAGATTCAGCAGTAACTCTTGTCTGCAAGTGCATGCTTGTCTTGCACTAGCGGAGACATAAAAGTCCCAGTGAACCCATCATTGCATGATTTCAGGCAAATTGTGGATCAAGATTTAGGAGTGCAAAACCAACTGAAAATCTTTGTCTTCACCCTGTGAAATATTTAACTTAATAGTGCTATATATTTCACTGAAAATTTGACTTGTGTGGCTAGTGATGGAATATAGTTATTGCTTTTTATTACCATTTACCATAAACTTTGGTTCCCAAGCACAAACTATCTTAACTTTGAATAAATTTGATTGCATTCATGTTCATTTCACATATCCTTAAAAACACCCTCTTTGCTAGACTTGGTACAAAAGCATATCCCTCATCACTATTCATGTCTTTGATGTGAGTAAGACAAAATCCCTTTTTTTTTTTTTTTCATGGCTAAGTGGAATTTGGAATGTCTTGAGATCGAAATCATATGATGTAATATTGTAAGAGAAGGTGAAAATTTGATTGGGATGCATGAAAAAAAAATCTTCTAACTTATTTTCAAACTATTAAACTTCTTCAGAGTTAATACCAACTACTTAATTTTATTAAAAAAAAAAAAGAGGAAAACCATAATTTTGTCCCTGAAAATTTTCGAATGTAACAAATTTGTCTTTGAGATATTTACTACAAAAAATTGATTTTGAAATAAAAAAATACATATAATTTAGTCCTCGAATTTAACCACATTTTAACAAAATACATATAATTACTCCTCGAATTTAACATAATTCGTCTTTAGAGAAATTAACTTGTTTAGCCACGATTAAATTTAGGAACATATTCTATGCATTTTTAACTTTATGAATTGGTTGGCTATACTTGGTCCTTGCTTCTTTTGTTGCTTGGTTGATGCTGTAAAGTTGTCATCTTGAAAGGATTGTTCTCTACTTGCATAGTGTTGCCCTGGGTATAGTTACTTTGCTGGCGTTGATGACAATGTCAAAAGGGCCAATGAAACTGCCTATTTTATCTTATTTTCTATATTTTTAATAGTGTTTTTTTTTATTATCTCTTTAGCCTCTTGATATTAACTTTTTGGACTATTATATTTATCTTTATTGGAAAATTAAAAAAGTCAGGGCAAAATTATAATTTTTTTCACAAATAAGGATACTTAAAATAAGCCTTTTGAGAACCCAGGACCAATTAAGTCTTCAATCAAGTCCGCATAGAAGCGATTGGATCCCTTTTACTTTGGACTCTTAAAATTAATGTTGATGCTTGTACTTATCTTGTCATGGGATGATCGATGTACAGTATGTGTTTGTTGGTAAGAGGTTATGATTGTAGTTTCTGTATTGCAGCTTCAAAACCTTGTTTTGTTGTTTATTTTCCCTCGGCTATGGAATCTTAGGGTATTGAGAGAGTCAATGCGTTTAGTACCATAAATTGGATTTAGAGCTATGTTTCTTATTTATGAAATTTCAAATGCTCAAACACAAATCGTTTCCGATGAGAAAATATATGTGAGAAGAGAGATTGAGAGAGAAATGTGATCAATTTTTAAAAATAATTGTGATATTTCAAATACTTGAACACGACTTATCTTGGATGAGAGGATATTGTAGGCAAAAAAAAGAGAGAGAGAGAAATGCGATCGATCTTTAAAGATAATTGTTGGGTGATACCACGTGCTCTCGTGAAAAATGTCATAAATCAGTTAAAACTTAATACTTTCATCTAGGACCCTTTATTGTGGAAATTGTCATTTCCATCTACATCTTTCTTTTATATGTGTCGTGAAAGTGATAGAGCTGGTGATTGGCTTTCCTTTTAACTTTACATATTAATGATATTGAGGTTTAGATTTAATTGAAAGATTCTTTCATGATTTTTTCCACTGCTACTGCATCATTTATTATTTTCACACAAAAAGTAATAAAAGAACATTAAAAGGTGAGGATTGAAATTTTACGATTATTATTTCTTTATTGTTTTGGGGGCCGATCAATTCTTAAATGAATGTATACTCTTTAATTCTTTATCATTTTATTTACTCATTCTCTAATCATATTTAAATAATTAAATTCTAGCTAAATCTTGTGAAAATTTTCTCAAAACAATTATATTTAGATCATTTAAGCTAATTTTTTTTATTAGATGCGAGATCACTATACATATCTTTATATCTGTCGTTATTCTAAATGTTGTACTATTGGTAATTTTTTAATCATACATATTTATTAGAAATTCGAGTAGAAAACTACTATAATCCCGACGATGGTAAGGACATGACTCCACTGCAGGTAATTATATGTGACAAAATTAAAAATCTACAAACTATATTTTTATCCCCCATAATTAACTTGTTTAGATTATTTCTACAACATTATAAATGTCGATATATTTTGTGAGTTTATTTGCAAGAATTGTGAGTAATTCCTTTGCGAGAAGTAATGTAACGTAAAATAATAACGAGTGTAGAGCAAACCTCTGGCCTTTGTAATGTTGTTGTTGTTTTTTTTCCTCCGGGTACTCTTTTAACTTTCTATTTTTAGTGTTTTCTGTGTGTTTTGATCTATCTTTATGATTCTTTATTGTGTTTGTGTGCCACTATCCTTTAACTCATCTATATATTTATGCTGCATTTATTCCACAATTTTATGGGTTATTATTATTTTTCACTCAACTTTTTAATTCAATTGTACGTCAAAATGATAAATAGTTGATCCCAAAAAAAAATGATAGATAGTTCAATGCAATTTTTTTTTGGTGCACAATGCAACTTTTTTTAGTTGCTCTAAAAATATCTAAAATTTTTCTGAATTGATAAAGCAATTGAGATGTTCACTAAATAAGTTATAATTTTTCTTTTTTGTAAAAGTGTAACTTTTACCTTTTCATCGTAAAAGTATAATATTATATATAGAATTCCTAAACTTTTTCATTCACAAGTAACATTTAAAGTTAAATACTTAAAGAAGAAGAATTCATGTAAGCAAATTAAAATTTTGTAAGTTATATGCAGGAGATTCATATGAATGGAAAAAATATCATTGAAAGAAGTCACACTTAGATGCTTGAACATATCTTGAAAGATTAATTTATTATCTATCGAATAAGGAAACTAAAAGCTAAATACTTCGAAAAAAAATTACAAGTAACTATTGACACACATGTATATAGACATAAACAAAAATGCAAATCTAATGATATTATCCCCCAAACCTCATATGAATATTAATTTCCCGAAAAGGGACACTAGTTTCTGCTTACAAAATTGGTGCAATAATAGTGACCTCTCTGTGTGAGAGTCTTCACAAAAACTGTAAGAAACCCACATGTTGTTCATCAATACACCTATATAATTGAAACCTGAAATTGAGTACAAGGTTAGCACCATAGAACATCAATCCCTTAAAGTATAGTAGACCCTCATCCAGCCTATGCAATAGGTTGAACAGAAGTCTGTATATTCCAACTATCCCCACAAGTTTTTAAATGGGGTGGGGTCACATGTTTTCTGCACATCATGATTGTAGCAACCAGCTTTCCACCCCTGCACTAATGATATTCATAGTCTCTTGTCACCCCCTTGTGTGTGAAAAAGAGAAGAAAGAATTGAAAAAATAACCTCTTTTGTTGTGGCTGTCCCATTTGTCATATTCTCATTGCATGGCTACAATAGAGAAAACAATGCTTTTGGAGTAAATTTTATCAGAACTAATTATGCCCTTTTAAATGAAGCAAGGCCCATAATTGATTCTTCACACATCCGTTTCATAATTGATACCTAGAAAACTTTAATGCTATTTTGCTTTATGATAGGGCTTTAAGGTATTAGTCTATTAATTAGTTTCATGAACATATATAGCTTGCACCCAAAAAAGCCACTTCTAATTTTTTCTTATTAAAGAATGCAAAGATGTTTACCTAAACATTATGTGTTTGTTATGAATGGTTATGTTATTAATGGAATGCAAACTGAAAATGAAATGGCTGCATATAATTTTTCCAGTTTTAATTTAGACAAACTTTCACAAATTAATGCAGATTTGATTCCTATGTCTTCATAATCGATACAAGAATCTAGTGTGCCTTACTTACAAATCAAATATAGAACATCAA
This sequence comes from Dalbergia oliveri, assembly GCA_030441495.1. NCBI lineage: Eukaryota > Viridiplantae > Streptophyta > Magnoliopsida > Fabales > Fabaceae > Dalbergia > Dalbergia oliveri. The sequence goes on along the minus strand of JAMLFY010000013.1, from coordinate 23,028,050 downwards.
ATATGGCCTCAAACAAAGAAACACTTTATCATATAAAGAAAATTAGATTTGCCATATTTTTCATCACACATAACAAAAAGTTTGGCCTAACTAAAGCATAATGGTGCTTTGGGATCTCACTCTTCAGCTTTGATATATCTGGTCCACTTTGAAGTCAGACAAAATATAATATAAGTGAGCTGAATTGGCATGAAGTAAGAAAGGATAAAAAAGCTGTGCTCATTTAAGACCCTTTTACTCTTTGACTCTAATTTGTTATATAGGAATAAATTCCAGGGCAAGATAGGACCACCTGCTATATGTACATAATTCTTTGGCAGGAGAAGCTGTAAAGCCGGTAACATTTTGTGTTTTTTTTTCCTATGAAACCATCGGTATCCAGATTTTATCACTAAGAATTTTATTCATATGGTACGGCCTGATTTAATGGAGATTTTTTTAAAGAGATAGGATCTCCCAATAAGAATTTTTTTTCTCATAACTTGAATTTAAAACCACTAATTAAGGAATCAAAATATCTATCACATTGACCAATTCACCTTGTTGAAGCTTGTAGCTTTGGTTTAATTAGATGGATTGATACTTTCCAGAACACAAAGTCATAGATTGATAAGAGAAATTCCTGACATATCATCTACTAGCTACTTCATTTGAGGGTTGATATGTACAAATATATTCTTAATAATTTATGTTTTTATTTTATTTATTGTAAGCGACATAACCTTACATATACTTAATATTAAATGGATCTATAACTATAGTAAGTAGTCTCCAGTAAAGAATTATTCTAGAGTGAAATAAAGGCCACAACATTTTAATCAAAATATCTGGAATTTGGTATTAAATTGCTGATTACCTACTACAACAAATAGAAATTGATGGCCTCATCATGACCTCCAGATCGATGCAATCTATGACCATGATTATTCCAACAGTTGTCACATTGAGTAATTGTGAGAACCGCAGTAGTGTCCATATCATGAGCTGACATTGATTTAATTTGTTTAAAACCTATGTGTGTATTGGGGATGACACATGGTGCTGCTTGCCAGTTACCCCTCTTTTTTGACTTGGACAATGAACTAAACTTCAATTGGTAGCCCATTAAGTCAGCTCAGTTATAGACTGACAGATTAAGATATAGTTGTTGTGTAAGTTTGCAACAGATAGGCTACATGCAGAAGTACTTTAATGGGATTGGAAATTTGCATTAGATTGCAATATCATAGAATTTATATCATTTCGATTAATTATGTATGAATTTAGTTTCAATACGAGAGTTTTATATTATTAATCAATTAAATTTCTACTTTTTTATCACCTTGCAAGTAATAAAGATGAAAATTAATTATATTTATTAATTATTTTTTTGCACAGCCACATTATATACTTTGACAACTGCACAAAACTTGTATCTGAGATGATCTAATATACCATGGTTCTCATTACATCATGTAATCCAACTCATCCTTTTAATTTCCACTTTTGTGGGCTTTACACATAATACAGTTATTTTATGATAATAATAATAATAATGTTTATGTGTATAGCTTTCCCTAGCCATTATTACAACTCCTAAAAGCACTGCAATTCCCCCGGATTCCTGCAATTTCTTAAAACAAAAACCATGTTAGAGAAAGTTAAAAGTCCATTTGCTCATTACCTTTCACCGAAAAGTGCAACCACACCTGCATTTTCCTTGACTTTAGTTCAAGTTCTCATTATAAGCACTCATAATAAAGTATGTTTCAAAGTCACCACCACCACCCTTTAGCATACTATGCATGAGTTCATGTGGGTTAACTACACTTCATCACTTCTCCACAACTTTCCACAGATAGAGAAGGTAAATAGAGGCTGAAAGAAAGTGGTCCTCAACACAGAGAATCTGCCAAAAGAATGATAGAAACAGTTCCCTTTTGGCTTTGATTTTAACTTGTATATGAAAGAGGTAGTTGACATAGTCACTTCATTGACAACAATAGTGACAATTTTCTTAGTGGGGTGGAAAGGTTTGTTTTCACAATTGCAAAGGTCCATTTTGTGGAGATGGGAGTGGTCACTGTTGGTGAATTGAAGCCAAGCATTTCAGGGAAGAGGACCTTTCGTCCTAGTTCAAGCATAAGGCATGCCACCGAATGGTAATCTTCTAGTTCTTGAGTTTGATTTTCTTTCTCTATTATTATTATTATTATTATTATTTGGTTTTGCTAACGAGTGCTTTTAGCACACTTGTTAAGGTTTTAAAAGTGAAAAAATTTAAAAGTTTTTATTATATTTAATGTATTGTAAACTTAAAAATATTGATTTTCAAGTTAAAACCTTCCACTTTTAAAATCGTAGCAAGTATCCTAGAGGTACTCGTCAGCAAAATTATTATTATTATTTTTTATAAATGTTGTTTGTAATCCTGCTTCTTTCTCTATAATATCAGCTAGCAATTAGATACATCACATGTCAGTTTGTTTTTTTAGCTTGTCTGAGGCGAAGTGAATAAATGCAATGAAAGATTCAATGAATGTGAAGAATGGCGGACATTTCAAGATTTAGATCTAATGACCCACCATAAGCTTAAAATAATATATCTTTTTTGTTTTTCTTAATTTTCTTGACAGTCATTTTCACATATCTACAAGTAGACTTTGATCTTAATTATTTAGATTTGGCCACATCTTTAGAACTAAGTGCTCCACGGTTATTTTTTTTTTTTTGGGAAAAGGAACACCGGCTGGAAAATTTCTGTTTTGTGTTGGCCTCTTGCAAGTGTGTTAGTTCATTTTTTTGTGCTTTCCTTCAAATTTCAATCTTCCATGGGTAGAGCCAAACGAATGACCAGTAATATTTTGTTCAAAAGAATCGGGTGGTGAAGATCAAAATTTTAAACCACTTGAAACTAGAGATTCTGATACCAATTTAAGAATCATTTTTTCAAATGCTTAAACTGATAAATAGAGATAAATAAATTTTATTATGACTTTTTTACTACACAACCTATGCAAAATTATGGTAGAAAGCAACACCTTAACCTCATGGTACATGTTAAACACAGATATTGGCAGATAAAGCTGCAACCATGATCTTGATGTAGTCCTGGACTCACCAGACAGCATTATGGTGCCGCATGGTGAATGTCCAAATTTCATGTGTCTTCTATGTAAAAGCCAATAAATGTTTGTCTGTCAATTATTCTCGTGCTTTTATTATCTTTTGCCCCTGAATGCTGTGTGTTTGGTAGTAGTTATCAATGAGTACGGAGATGATGTAATTGAACTCACCGACTATAGAAAAGCCTTTTGGCTGTACATAGCACAGAACAGCCTTAAACATCAACTTAAAGCCAACAATGGTTGACTATCTTTGTCAGCCTTCTATTCATGTATCGCCGTTCAACTTCTTAATTCTTCTATAGATGGGTCATCTATAAGTATCACTATAAGTGTATAATGAGTCTGGAGGCATACTCTTACCCTGGCCCTTTATCTCAACCTAAATTTTTTTTACATCAAAAGAGAAAATCAACCTGAAAAATACTTGTATGGCTCAAATGGTTTCCCCTTCTTGTGGTCAATGATTTGTATCAATGGGTTACACAATAGTGGCATGACCAATCCTGCAATAATAAATTGGACTTAAGCTCGTGTGAACATATTGTCTGATGTACTGCCAAAGATATCTCACTCAAAATTGTTTTATTCAGTTGGGGCCATTCTCATCTAAGCACTTGATCTTGAAAGATTACACTGTCTTTTGGTTTGTGGTTTACATACCACATAAATTGAACTCCATCTTGCACATTCAATTGCAAATACATGCTGCAGCAAGAGACTCTTTCAAAATCTCATAATTTCATTTTTGGTTAACCAATGTAATATGTATAGCTTCTGCACTTGTTGCTTTATACCATGTCCAAGTCATGCAATTATTCAGCCAGGTTTGCTTGTTACAGGCCTATTTCTGATGTATCTAGTGATCTTACCATCGAAGTAGGAGCTTCAAACTTTGCACTTCACAAGGTAAAGAAACAAGATATCTTTCTCATAGGTTAATGCATATTCAGCATGTATAGTATTGTTCCTTGACACTCATAGGTGTTAGTTAATATGCAAGTATATATAAAAGATATATGACCGCTGATTATTTATGCATGAGTAACACCTTAGAAGAGAACTTAAGCTCCACATTACTACACAAGAAATTAACAGCTAATGATTTCCATGCATTTTATGGCTTATCTTAAAAAGGAGAATAGAACAATATTACAAGTGCTGAGTTATTTGCAATTTTTTTTCAACAGTTTCCTCTAGTTTCAAGGAGTGGAAGAATTCGAAAACTGCTGATAGATGCAAAAGATTCGAAAGCTTCACGCATAAGTCTCCCTGCTGTGCCGGGTGGTGTGGAGGCATTTGAGCTAGCTGCCAAATTCTGCTATGGAATCAATGTAGAGTTCACCCTCTCCAATGTTGCTATGCTGAGATGTGTAGCACATTTTCTGGAAATGACAGAAGAATATGCAGAGAAGAACTTGGAGACAAGAGTTGAAGCATACCTAAAGGAGACAGTGCTACCTAACACATCAAGCACAATATCTGTCCTTCACCATTGTGAAGCTCTTCTGCCCTTCTCAGAAGAGATTAACCTTGTTAGCAGGCTAATCAATGCAATTGCAAACAATGCATGCAAAGAGCAACTTACCTCTGGCTTGTTAAAACTGGACCATAACTTCCCTTCTAAGACCATTTCAAGCATGGAACCAGAAACACCCTCAGATTGGTGGGGAAAGTCTCTCAATATTCTTGGTCTTGATTTCTTCCAAAGAGTTCTGTCTGCAGTGAAGTCAAAGGGACTAAAGCAAGACATGATCAGCAAGATTTTGATAAACTATGCACATAATTCTCTTCAAGGGATTGTTGGTAGGGACCCTCAATTAGTCAAGGGAAGTTTACCTGAGTTAGAATTGCAGAAGAAACAAAGGATCATTGTTGAGGCCATTGTTGGCTTGCTACCAACTCAATCAAGGAAAAGTCCAGTTCCAATGGCATTTCTCTCAAGCTTGTTGAAAGGTGCAATAGCAGCATCTGCATCTGCTTCCTGCAGATCTGATTTGGAGAGGCGGATCGGCCTACAGCTTGACCAGGCAATCCTTGAAGACATCCTGATTCCAACAAATTCACATCAAAACACACACAGCACAATGTATGACACAGATTCAATTTTGAGGATTTTTTCTATTTTCCTGAACTTGGATGAGGAGGATGAGGAGGATAGTCGCTTGAGAGATGAAAGCGAAATGGTTTATGACTTTGACAGCCCCGGATCGCCAAAGCAAAGCTCAATTCTGAAGGTATCAAAATTGTTGGACAATTATCTAGCTGAAGTTGCACTAGACTCAAACTTGTTGCCATCAAAGTTCATATCACTTGCAGAACTACTCCCAGATCATGCACGCATTGTTAGTGATGGACTCTACAGAGCTGCTGATATCTTCCTTAAGGTGAGAATTCCTTCTACCTTTCATTGTTATTCCATTGCAAGTCCTAAACACTTCTAAGAAAATTCTTAGGTTGACAGTGCCTATCAGATCATCTATTGAACACTCTATTCAACAATTGACAAGTATGAATTCATTTTTAGTGATTAGTACATTTTTGTTGCGTGTCACACAACCTTACACATGTTTAATATTGAATTAAGTGTCTATAGCAGGAAATGTTTCACCAAGAATTACTCCTATTCTAAGCTATACTATTATTGTTGGTTCTAGTTGCCAAATTGTTGGTTTTCCTTATGTTATGCAGGTTCATCCAAACATAAAGGACTCAGAGCGGTACCGCCTTTGCAAGGCCATTGATTGCCAGAAACTGTCTCAAGAAGCCTGCAGCCATGCAGCACAAAATGAAAGGCTACCAGTGCAGATGGCAGTCCAAGTTCTTTACTTTGAGCAAATCAGGCTTAGGAATGCTATGAATGGTGGACACAACCAGTTCTTCTTTGGTGGACTTAATGGTCAATTCCCTCAACGTTCAGGGAGTGGTGCAGGAAGTGGAGCAATTTCCCCTAGAGACAACTATGCATCGGTTAGAAGAGAGAACCGTGAGCTGAAGCTTGAAGTTGCCAGAATGAGAATGAGGCTCACTGATTTGGAGAAGGACCATGTTTCCATGAAGCAGGAGCTTGTAAGGTCACATCCTGCAAACAGGCTATTCAAATCATTATCCAAGAAACTAAGCAAGCTCAATGCTCTATTTAGGATAAACAGCATCAAACCAAATGGTGCTAGTTCGGAGAGCAGGTTCCCTTTTCCTAAGAGAAGGCGTCACTCAGTTTCATGACTAATATAATGTGTAATATTATATGCCAGAATGTATAGAATATGTATGATGATGCATGACATGGTTGTGTCTATTTTCTAGAAGAAAGTTTTTTTGAGTTCAGCTTATGGGGCTGCTGTGTTCAGTACTGGTATCTTTACCAGCACATTGGCTGGAATATTTTTGAGGGTGGGATGGGAGCATCAATCAAACTAGTATCATCTGAAATATCTGATTGAGAACTTTAACAACATTGATATAGAGGTCAACACTTTCTGAGAGGACCAATGAACACTTTATCTAGTGTTGGCAATTAATAACATATTACTACATTAGGGTCATGGCATCACAAAGGGTGAGTCTTGGGGCAACATAAAGTTGCCTTGTGACCTAAAGATCATGATTTCAAATCTTGAAAACAATCTCTCCATTTACGGGAACAAGACTTATATTACCCTCCCGAGACTCCATCAGGTGGAAGATGGGGCTGCCCTTTTAGAGTTATGGCATCCTAGGATAAGTACCACATATTCAAGATATAATTAGCAAATTAAAAATTCCTCTTTAACATGACCTTAATCAAAGAAAAGAAAGGCTTATAAAGGAAGCAGTGCTCAAACAATTGAGAAAGTGAGAAACCGTATAATGTTGTATAATGAATTTTGACAAGAATGTCATAATTATTTTCCACACCCACTCCATTGTTACAAGTAATGTCATTTTCACATTGTGGGCAAGAATTGGTCGTACTCTTTATACAAGACCTACAAACATATATTTTTAAATTCTTGTGTTTTATATATAGCTAATGGACTAAACTGTGCAAATATTGAAATAGTGTCAAATCATTTTAGTTAATGTAACTAAATAGTAAGATGGAAGGTTACCTAGGGATGAGAAATCAACAAGACGTAGCTTTTACTCTTCTGATCTCGCCTTCTTCCGGTGTCGTTGGGATGGAGGGTGGAGTATCTCAAGCACTCCATCGAGGGTATTAGTATGAGCTTGATATTTGTATGTAGGTGTATGAATAAAGTGTACCTTATTCCGTTTCGAATTACCTCTTAAATAGGAAGCCAAAGTGCCCATTGCACTACCCTACTATTTTGGAATGTGGATAGCGGGTATCATTGGGTGTGTGCCACGGAATGGAGATCGTGGGCACTGTGGCCTCATGCATGTTGAGGTTAGAGCCCGGTATCGTGTTGCCTGACGGGCTTAGTCCAACGTTATGAGTTTTTACTTTGCACCATCTGTTGGGCCTTTGTTAAATGAGTTATTGGGCCCACGTCAAAGCTTGTATTCCTGGGTCGTAATAGTTAATATAACAATTTTTTAAGTTTAATTTCTATACATTGATAGTGTAGAATTTTGTTATATCGTTATCTAATTATGTATTACAAAATCAGCAAGATGATCGAGTCTTATACTCACACTACTTAAAAAGTTATACAAATGAGAATATTTGATTAAATGATAGAGTAAGATTGTTAGTACATAAAAATTAAACCCTATTTTTCTTCCCACTTGGCAGGCATATATCAAAAGCCTTTCGTTTGAAGGATGTCTTGCTACTTGTCGCTTGTGTGCATCTCTATAAATGCTTTGTACAAGAGTAATGTTATTTTGACTCACTTTATGAGCACCGTGTGACACACTCACATCCATCGTTGGATGGTGTGAGATTCAAATTAAGTGAGATCCATATCCAATTCAATGGTAGATATGAGTATGTCGACACGTGTGCAGACAAAGTGAGTTAAAATAACATTTCTCTTTGTACAACCACTACATTACAATTGGAAGTGAACAAATCTTACCTAACTTATCATTATGGTCAATATTTGGTGAATGATTTGAATAAGCTACTAATGTTCAGTCGTGGAATCATTAAGGGAAGAATGTAGCTAGTAGACAAGGGTTCACACATGCTTCGAGTTCAGAGACACCATTAACCATGTATAGTTAGATACTCTTATTAGGAAATATTGTTGTTAAATAAAATAGGATATACTTCAATTTCAAGTTACACCACTTAGCTGTGTTTTCTAATCATTTATCGTATACTCATATTTTTTATTAAATACAAAATCAATTTAATTTTGATAAACTTGCAATAATTTTTTTTTTATATTATCATATCAACAACTATAACTGAGTCTCACATATACTATTCAAAAAGTTATATAAATAAAAAAAATTTAATTAGATAATAGTATCAAATTCTTTTACATAATTATTATAAGTATATTAAATTTACGCAAAATATTGCTCAGCACAAAAAAGGAAAACGTAAACACAATTTAATATTGTATGAGTAACCGCTCAACAACACTGACTCCATGGCCCAATGGATAAGGCGCTGGTCTACGGAACCAGAGATTCTGGGTTCGATCCCCAGTGGAGTCGTTTTTCTAATTGTGAAATTTCATATTTTCACCTTTCTCTAGGGCATACGACGTCGTGTATCAATCTAACAGCCGTTTTCTCCCGGGAGAAAGTGTAGTGTTCTATACTGTAAACAACTTAACACATCAACATTAAAGGTCATGATAATTTTTCTTACTTTCATTAATTTTTTATGGCAATAATGTCTAGTTGATGGTAATATGATGAAGATGAACTATAAATGACATGGAGTGATATTTTTCAAATTTTGTTATTGAATGCCCTTACTTAATTGCTAACGAATAAAAAGTGAAAAATCATAAAATTTTTAATATATTTAATGCATTGAAATTTTTTTTAATTAAAATTTTTCTTCTCTGAATCCCTTTACAGATATCTTCAAGGCATCCTTATTTTTTTTATTAGCAACATCATAGAATTTCTATTCATGGATGTTCAATGTAGTACTTGGAATTGACCTTAGGTTTCGTATAGAATATTCGTCACAAAATTTCCTAGACTATGATATATATATATATAAGAATAATTATTTTTTCAGGTTCAATTATTGTTGGCCGTCCCAATGGAGATGAAAAGGACACTGGCATATATGTCTAGCTAGAGAAAATAAGTTTAGATCACAAACACTTGTGGCTAGTGCGAGGTCAGTTCTTGGCATCACAGTGGTCAGTGGGGGCTATGGATACCTCAACATCTGCTTTTGCTTGTGAATGTGATGTATGATGTATGTATTTTCTGTTCCAGAAAATGCTAAATAACCAAAAATTTGTCATGAGAATTTTTATTGTAACAATTTTGATAAATAATCCTGATAATGTAGTGCTATATATATATATATATATTGAGTAATTAAACTCGCAAACAATCACATAAGCATAAACAATCACATAACCATATAATTCAACTCCAACATAATTCGAGGAACATTGATAAAGAAACTGTGCTATTGGCTTCTCTACGAAATTTGATGTAGATGAGGACATACATCTGTGTGATAAGTTCTTTACTAGATCATTTGCATAGCCAAAATTATTTCATGCATTACATATAACAGACTTGCAAAACGGTATAAGCTTTTAGAAAATATAGTTAATCTTGCATGTCAATCACTCTTGTTGCATATATCAAATTAAAAAAATTCTTTGCCTAGAACATCTTACTCTTAATTATTTGGTTCCTTTTTTTTTCTTCTTTCTATTGAAAAGAAAGTTCTGTTGATTAATTAACTTGTTCATGTGGGTCATGCAACCTGAGTTGGTTTGATGTATAGGTTTCATTTAATAAACTACAAAACATGTTTATCCTGAACTTGAATCCAGATAGCTATGGTTATTTCAACCCGCATACTAACCATTTTATAATAGAATAATCTCTTGAGATTTGTCTAATTTTTTATGTTATTTCGAAAATTAGTCCCACACACACACACCCCACCCAAATACAAGGAGGGTATCTATCTGTTCGCTTCCAAATATCAACTTAATTGTTCATCCAAATCCAAATTCCAAAAGCCTGCTTTTATGAAATTAATTAGTTACAACATATTTTCTGTTATAAATGTGCCATGCATTTCATAATGTGTACATAAAAAATGGCCATGTCTGGTTTAAGCTTGACTTGTGCATTATACAAAAGTAAGAACCAAGAAGTGCAATTCAGCACCAGAAAAAGAAGAAGAATATTCAAGAGTAAAAGTAGGCTACAAGAAGCTCCATATCATATATAGTTGTGACATACATATAGCCAGAACTGCAATAATCAAATCGACTTTAAGAAGTTTTAGAGCCTCCTCGATTTTATGTCTGATCCTCTGGGTGAATTTACATGCATATAGCTACCTAGCTACCCCAGATAAATATAGCTTTAGCACTTAAAAGCAACTCAGCAAGCTTGTTTTGAACATTGAGCCTTATGACTTGATCTGCACCACCAATAAATTGCTGCCCTATGAACACTGCTGGCACACTTGGCTTGCAACCAAGCTGAACCAGTGCCTTCTCTATTTGCTTGCCATTTGCCAATTTGTCAACCTCGATAACTGCAGGGTTGGCACCAAAGCTGAATATAAGAGCCTTCACTGTATGGCTCATGCAACAAGTGCTCTTGCTAAAAATCACCACTGGCTTATCAGCAGTCAAACTACCCAACATGTCCATTGCTACAATATTTGAGTAATTTGAAGTTTAAAATAAGGTTTGAGTAAGATGAGGATTTTGCTTTGCAATGTAGAACTTGAGCTTCAAACATGGTGTATTTATATTATCTGCAGCTGGTTTATTTGGCCGATGATATTGTGTTGTACATGTAGAATAACATGTGGAAAGGAATATGACATTTTCTAAAAAGTTTTTCCATCAGTGGATTCTCAACTTTGCCCTTTATGATTAATTGCTTGATAGTAACCATACATATATGCCTTTCCATAGAGAATGAATGAAGAGTAACTTATGGGTGCATGGTGCATCATTGTATCCAACCCAAGATCTTGGCTATGTTAGGCTGAGTAGTGTGATTTGCATTTTTCATGGAATATATTAGTAAATTCAATTGCAAAGTGCATTGAGAAAATTATCACATGGAAAGGGTTAATCATCTTAAACTTAGCTCTTAGACATTAAACTTATTTAATCATTACCATGTTGGTTAGAATAAGTGCAGCACAATTTAGCACCCTTTTTCTGTTTTTCCCTCTTTGCCACGTGACATAATTTTGTGCTGACTATATTGTATTTTCATAGAATATGATCAAATTGGTGGAGTTGGTTTTGATCTAAACAATGGGCAGCAAGTAGCAATTTTTCATCTCTTAACAAGACTAGCATCAAGTTCAAATCCCAGATACAGAAAGCTGAGTTGAAAGATGACAAACGATATATTTTTGGGGAAAAAATATGATGATATAAAGGTAATCTGTGCCAATTAAAATAGGCTAGTTTGGCTACTTTGGCCTTTGATATCATGAAAATCTTCACTTTGAATGGGGAAAGACGCTTAGAAGATGTTGTGTAATTGGAGCATATGAATTACTTTTATTGAAGAGTGGAAACATTTGCACAAACTTGTGGCGTTTTCCTTTCAATGTGTGATTCTATGGACGGTAAACTATCTAGCCATTAAATAGCAGGTTAGTATATCAAATATTTTGTGTGTGTGTTTATTTTTTAATTATGGTGTAAAAGTGTTAAAGAGTTTCACAAATATTTTCTCCAAAAAATTTAAGCCATTATGGTGTAAGGCTCACATTCCTTTGCCACAATGATTTTATATTTAACCTTCCCTTTATGCGAATATCTCTTTTAGATTTAAAACGTGAAAAATTTACAAAAATAAAAATAATAAAGATCAAATTTTAGATCTCTTGATTTGTTGGTTGTAGAAGCTCTTATACCATATTATGAAATCATCTATCATAAAAACTTAAGCTATTAGAAAGACATAAAAATAATTAAATCTAACAAAAAAAAATTGTTGTTTTTACAAAAAATTTTAACATTGAATACATTATTTTCTCATATATATATATATATATATATATATATATATATAATATCTTTTTACCTTAATATATTATGCCTATACTATATAGCTACATGAGTTTTTTTTTCTTTTTATTATTATTTGCTTCCTCGATTAATTATCCATAATTCTAAGATTAAATGGGCCAATGCTTGATTTAGTATAGGGTTGGAGATCATCTTAACCATGTCAGCAAATGTAGTCATTATTTCAGCATTTTGTCATTGGAAATTCAGAAAAGAAAAAGTGATTAAATTCCGTTGCAATTTGATTGGAGTAAAGAGAAACTGAGTTTATCATCTAGATTCTGATTTGCATCCAATCAGATATTTTTTTTCTTTCTCAAGCAATATTCCTTTGCCTCTTGTAATTAGTAATAACATTAAAATGACATGGTCGTATATGTAGACATAATTCTTATTCTTCTAGCAACAGAATTTTCCACGTGGCGCTGGTGCTATGACAAGCACCCTGTGGTTCCCCTTGTCCCAAATTCTGTAGCTTAAAAACTATGTTCCAATCCGAATAAATGGCTCTAAAATAAAGCAAAGGGTCACGTTATCCTGATAGTGTTTATAGTTGAACTATATATCTATGTCATTATCTTGAGACTACAGCGACGAGAAATTGCATAAGCATCAATTCACGACATTATCTTTTCTTTTCTCTTGAATATTATTTTTGGTAGAGCTTTAGCTTTTTATTTTTTTTTTTTTTGTGCAAGAGTGCATAGAGAGGTGATACATCAGAGAGAGGACTACATCCTAACAGAAAAGCTATAATCCGCATGCAGCAGCAAAGAAAGAGTAGCAGGGAGATTATCTAAGAAAGTAAGTGCTCTAAGTCCACTGGATAAACAATCAACAAAAGAAAAATTTTGATATTTTTAATACGTTCAATGTATTAAATTTGGTTCAATAAAAAAAGTTATTTTTAATTTATCAGTATCTTTATGTCACGACTCGCTTAGGGAACGTGAAACGCATGTAAGGATTTGAATTCTATTGAAACCTTTAATAGCGTGATTGCTAATATATATAAATAAATCGAATATATTTAAAATATCTCAAGTTTAACTAAGTTTCATAATTTGAAAATATTTTAATCATAAATACTTGAACATAAAACCATAAAATCCATAATCTAGACCAAAGCTAAATATGATTAAATAAATGATGAAATTCTGAAAACGTGAAAATAATATAATGCACTGTCCTGAATCCTCTACATAATTATTAGAGCACTACTAAACAAACATAATCAATAGTAAGATCCACTTCAAAACGAAGCTCACCAAAGAAATTGTAGCACTCCTGGGAGGATCCTGGCAACTAAGCCTTAGCTATATCTAGAGGAGAAAAAGAGAGGGGTGAGTTCATCAAAATCAGTTGAATAGCCTTTATTCACATCCCACATGGGACAACAACAAAAACACATAATATATATATATGTAACTGTGTAAAACATTTTATATACAATTACATATAGTTGTATGAAAACAATAATTTAATTTAATCTATGATAAGATGCTCACTCCCCTATAGTTGAGAGTCAATACATTTTTACAGTTGCTTTTAATCACATTTCTCAAATATGGTTAAACGCAAATAAAAGTGTGGCCAAACACAACACTCGCACTATAGCTTTAATTGAATTTAGAAAGTCCAAATTTCGTTAAAAAAAAACTTTTTAGTTGCCTTTAATCACATTTTGTAAATGTGGTTAAACGCAAATAGTGTGACAAATTATAATTAACCATATTTTAAAAATGTGGCTAAATGAAAAATTAATGTGGTCATCACCACTTTACTTCCCTTCACCTGTCAACACAGAAGTACTCATTCCTCTACTTCACTTCAACTTCCATTGTCCTCCTTCTCCTCAGTCTTGTCCTCGTTGTTAGTGGCATATGTGACGTCTTTGTATAAAATAAGATAGTGGTATGTAGAAAAGGATCCGCCATGATCTTGATTTTGAAGAATTTGTGATAGCATTGAAAATGTTGTACTCATTTATCATTACACTTACAAAAAGAATACAAATCTTTTTTACCAAAAAACAATAAAGAAAAAAAAGTATATTTCAGAGGAGAAAGTTTGGGCAAATTTTGTTTGTTGTCCTGGATCAGAACACAAAGGGCATCAGCATCGTAATGATGATCAACTTGTTAGAATTTAAAGCCAGCAAACATGCCCAAAATGCCTTGTTTGTATGGCACGAAGGTTCTCTTCAGATTCTCCAACTCCACTTTTCCTTGCATAGTGCAACTCATGTGTCGAAACCAATTCCTTTCTTCTTGACCTTGGTGGCATCTCAAAGTTTGCTGGTAAACTCATGGGCACAAAGAAGAAAGACATCCTTTCTTCTCGACCTTGGCTCGAAGAAGAAGAAGCTTTCCTTTCTTCAAGTTTCTTGAACGAAGTAGCAGGGTGCTTCCTAAGGCTCCTTGTGCTCTCTCTCCCTTTGGGGATCTTTGGACCAACGAGAGCTTGGATCTATGTTTGGCCACACTTTTATTCGCATTTAACCACATTTAAGAAATGTGGTTAAAAAATTATAAATAATTGCATTGACCATCAACTGTATGTGAGCAACCACCCTATGACAATAGCTAGTAGAGAAACATGAGATATTCTGTACATAACTGAGCTAATCACTGAATCTTAAGCCTAATCTAATGGGCACCTAACTAGGTCCCAACCACCACCTCTTTCCTCTGTGAGCTAGTCCTCTAACGGATCACTTGGTATGAAGGTTAACAATAAATCCTGAGCCGTAACTCACTAATCTGTTTCTCATTATTTATTGGCTAAAAACTAATAACAACAAAATTTACTGTTCAAACAAAACTGTAATTCATGAAATTTTCTAGTTGATAAAATAAATCTAAATCATACATACAACGAGTATGGTTCCATGAGTTTTCTAAAATAATAATTTATCATGATAACTACAAAACAATAATTTTCTAAAATTTCTCTAATCCATAAGACATATTTCTTAGCATAAATCATTTTAACATTTCATAAAAAATTTATATATTATGAAAAATAATAATAATAACCAAAAGTATGGTCATGAGCTTAAACTCACTCACCATTTATAGGGAGTACACTTCCATTAACAAATTGATTATGGAGCTAGAATGACACTGGTAACTACCAAACAATATAATAAAGATATAAACAATTTGACTTCATCTCCCAAAGTGAGTTTGGGATAGTAGGTGGAAAAGTATTATGAGAAAACTATGCTGGACATTACCTAAACTCACATACTAGATAAAAAGAGAAAGGAACTAACTAAATTCCATGAAGGTCACTTCCTGGAAGATATTAATCGGAGAAAATTGAGAGAAATTACGTTTTTCGCTCTAGGGAAAATTCTTCAGTTAGGATTCTTAGAAAAATATTTGAAAATATTATGATATACCTAAAATATATTAGGAGTATAAAACGAAAACAAAACTCCAAAGAAAAGAAAAGAAAGAAATTGCAAGCTTTTTCTTCATTTCTACTTCTATATATAGGTATATATAATAAATAACTCGCGCTACACGGGTTGTCCTAATATGTAATAATAATAATAATATATAATATATGCAATCTCGTATGCCTTATGCAACACAAGTTACATTTATATATATAATAATAATAAAATAGTATATAGTGCTACTACCTAACGCACATATATTAATAATATAGTAGTGCTACCCGTAGTACTATTAAGCTAAATAATAATAATATTAACATGCTACATATTTTCTCTTATAATATTATTAAAACGTTCGTATATACATCTCATATTATAATAAAAAAATATTAAAATATCTACCAATTAATAGTAATAATAATAATAATAATTCAAATACTAATAAATTTCATATTTGGGGTATTACACTTTAAGATATTGTTAACTAAACCCTAATTATTCTAAAACAAACCTAATTAAAAATATATGAAGGCTAAATTGAAACTGAAACTCAACTAATTTACACTTTTACTTTCCAAATGTATATGGGGCAAGAGACGGTGAGGACGGTTCCTATCATTAATAGTTAGGGTGTTTCATTTTGATTCAAAAGAGAAGAAAATAGTTAGTATTTTTGGTTAGAGTAAAAATTGAGTGAAATTTGATAAATTTTATATGTAATTTAATATATAAAGTTTATCCATGGCTTCCTCAATTGTATCTCTCAACCAAACACATTTTTCATTGGTTAGAGCCTAGTTATCAAGTTTAACCGGTGATTTGTCCTTGAGTAAATTTGCCCTTACTATTTGATTTAATTCCTTGTTCTGCCTCTCACCCGGTTTATACAAAAAATTATAAAAGTTTGAATAAAATTCAATAAATGACAATAATTAATAACAACATGGTCTTTATAAAATATAAATAAATAACATAAATTTCTAAATATTGTTCACATTTTATAATTACCCCAATCAACAATCCAATTCAAAACATAATTACATAAATGTTAGATGTTTTGTATCATAAACTCACAAATCATTATACAAACAATTATTGTATTTTTCTATAAGTCAAATCAGATCCTTTTTTTAAGGTTTTAAAAAATGACATCATTTAGCAAAAAAAGTAAAAAAAAAATCTGCCCTAGAAAAAAAAAACTCCCGCCCTTCCCAAAGGTTCCAATTGAGGTTTTCTATCATTAATAGTTAGTGTTTATTCGATCAAAATAGAAAATAGTTAGATATTTTGGTTAGAGGTAAAAATTGAGTGAAATTTGATAAATTTTATGTGTAATTTAATATATAAATTTATCCATGGAAACCTCCCTCAATTGTATCTCAAGCCACATTTTTCATTGGTTAGAGGATAAAAATAAGATGAAAATTTTCATGAATGAATTTTATGTGTAAAAATGTCAAATTTAACTTGTGAAATAGTATAAGAAAAACAATTGAAAGACTTTCTTTGTTCTTTATATGCTTATGCCCAGGTCTAGTTCATTTGCATCCATATTTTATTTGAACAACTTCGACATTATCATTGAAATTTTTTTGTATGCTCCTATAGTCCATTTAGTGTATACTAGAATAACATGCACAGCCACTCATTTTCAATCATCATTGAAGAAGGAAAAGAGATTGGTGAAGATAACAATTTTTGGCCACATAGGGGTCGTTGCTAATTATTGTTGTTACACAAGAATACAGGTTACTTTGTTAGCATGAAGCTGATTGGTATGCAGCAGATGTTCCATATTTCAAGGCTGCTCATCACTCTAATCTGGTCATCAACCATTTTGGCAGTTTCTTGTTTAGATTGATTATTAATTCTCATTAGAAAACCACAATTTTAAATGTCATTCAGTCATATAGTTTAATGTTGCATATTGCTTAGCATTTTCAAGTTAGAAGAGCATCCCCTAATTTATCAGAATTAACTCGTAGACCTTTTGATTTGCAATATAGCTGACATGAAGTTTCAGAAATCGTTTATATATTGTGGACCCTTCTATTGAGAAAAAACTAAATGAGAAAATTTTACTAATAAGTTAATAATACAAGTGATGTAACAAGTTTAATTATATAGACTATGAGTAACTAACTAACAACTAATATCTAACCAATTCAACAGACTCTAACCAATTTGAAATCTCTCAAACACACATAGCAGCACACAATGTTAATAAAACAAGCATTTGCCTATTGCTTAAGCCTATATATGGAATTGAAGCTCCTTGCTACTGAAAATGGAAAAGATAAACATAAACAGCAATAGCGCACTTAGTTCTCATTGTATAGATTAAAAAACAAAAAAAAACTGTCACAAGTGGAGACATGACATGCATCCACTAGATGAAGAAAAATATGGAAAAAGTTAGAAGTTTAAGATGCCTAATAGGTGCACCATTGTGACTTTATTTTAATCAGAGAACTATACACATACACACGACATACTGATTTAGATATCAAAATTGACATCTAGGGACCCGAGTACAAATAAGATTGGATTTCAGTTATGTTAGTGTTAAATACCTATAGTAACATCTCTTATCCTTTATCTCAACTAAAATCACATTTAACACTTACATAACTGAAATCATATTTATTCATAATACTATGACCTCTAGATCATAAAGCAGTAACATTATCGTTGCACCAGACTCACCTCAAACGCTATGTTCACAAGGAAAAAAAAAGAAATCCTTATATAGAAATATGCATATGCGGCCTATGATAATGGGTAACTAGACAGGAACACTTCAAAAACCTTATTCAAGTCTGGCATTTAGTTGTACAAATTATACCATTGCTTCAAATCCATATTGCCTTGGCATTCATCAGCAGTGGTACTAACTCACTCCGAACATGCAGGCTCATGATTCTGTTAGATCCTCCTATCAGTCGTTGCCCTATGAAAACAGCTGGTACACTTGGTTTGCACCCCATTTGAAGCAGTGCCTTTTCAATCTGCTGCCCATTTGTCACTTCATCGAGCTCATAAATTGTTGGGTTTGCACCAAAGCTACGTATCAGTGAGGTGATGGAGTGGCTCATGCAACAGGTGCTCTTGCTGAATATCACCACAGGCTTTTCGGCTACCATACTAGTGATTGTGTCCATGGTTTGCTAGAACATTTAATGTATAGCTTATGATGCAATGTAATGTAATGGAGCTAATTATATGAAGAGTTTTGGGGTTGGCTATGTGGAGAATGAATTAAAGGGCTATTCATATTTATAAGCTCATTCATAATAGTGGAGGATTACACTGTTGCCTATAACAGGAAAGAAAAGAATAAGGTGACACAAGGAAATTTTAGAGGATTCCCTGTGATAATTATCTATTTGGAACTGCACTGCATGGGTTGTGTTGTTGATAACAAGTTGTCTATCTATTAAGATCAATCAGATGGAGCCAAAACTTTCTTCAAGAATAAGATTCATGGTTGCGCATGAAGCATATTTTTATACTTTGGTCTAATCCATCTAATTATGCCACATCTTATCACCATATTATAGTTTGTAGTAATATAAAATTTACTCCTCTTTTGGGGTCATATTGCGTAATTTGCATTCAAATTACAGGACCTGCAGAACAAGGACCCTGCTGTCTGCACATCTGTTATAACTCAAGAACACGAGATGACCAGCCTGCATTGACAGCATTGATTTAAAATTATCATCTTAAGGTTCTAACTTGTCATAATGTTGACAAGTGAAGAAGGTAAACATAATGTCAAGATGTAGTATGTGTTTGGATTAGCTTATTTTTGGTTCAAAACAATTTATAATCAAATTTTATTTTTTTATTCATTTTTTTGAGATAGTTTCTCCATATAAAAAAGCCATTATTTTCCTAAATAAGGTATCGCCAAACATGCCTTGAGTTAAAGTGCATTCTTAATGGAGGCCAGAGCAAATTGGGGTATTTTCTTAATCTCTAATCAACTATTCATTTTTTCAGTTATAAACTTGCAATTCAGATAAGTTAATGGGAATCCTCAACCATAATTTGGCACCCCTTCAGATCTATAATGGTTTTGATAATACGAATACAAGGTAAAGACAGTTAAGGAAGAGACAAAAGTAGAAAGGAAATGAGAATATATGATACAAGTGGTGGAAGAGCATGTCAACTGTCAAGGACACTGACAAAGAAGACGAAGACGGTTTGCAGCATACAAGCATGGATTACAGATTAAGTTTGCTTGACATTATCTGTCACTATCTGGTTGTTCTGATTTAGATTCATCTGCTTCAACTTGAACTCTTTTCTAGATGCCAAGCAAGGCCTATATTCCCCTTGATTATTTGTAGTATGAGATAAGTATATATGCTTAAACTCATGAAAAACATGGAGCTTTATGTGGCTTAATATCTTAGTTTATGGATAGTATAGTACTCAATTTATCAGTGTATCTGCTTGTTATCTATCAGCTGTTGCTTTTAATAGACTGAATATTGGACGCTGATTATCATATATACTTGTATTGTATTACAACTCAATGTGAAGCAGAAAACAAAGGCTTTTAGCTCTGTAATGATCCAAGTTCACTAGGTTATTCAAACCTAATCTCATTAGATATGAGAATTTACTAACAAATTCAAAATCGTGTAGATGAAAAATGAAAATGTCAAGCATGATTTATTTAGAAGAGTATGCAGAAATATTAATACAAGTTAAGAACTGTGCAGTTAAGAAATATTCTTCTTGATGCAATGAGTTTAGGTGCCTCCCTATAGTTGTCCTCCCCACATTGCTGTGGACTCCACATCCTTACAATAATTTTCAAACTTCTTCGTGAGGGATTCATCAGAATCACCTTCAACTGAACTCTCCTACTGGAAAAAAAGTGAAGGAAATCATGTATCATGTCTCATATAAGCAGAGCAACCATTTCTCAAAGTTCTTGGTATGCATAAGGAGATATATCCCCAGAGAATCGAGCCATCAGGCTTTATTTTGATTGAGAAATGTTAGGGGTACTCATTTTATCTTAAACATCGCATCAACTCATCTATCATCCACCATTGAAATAATTAGCTTTTTTGTTCTAAATACTTTGTGATCATTTCCACTGGCTGATGATGGACGAGTCACACAATATTCCCTATAAAATGAGTTCAAATAAGTAACACAACTCACTTTGATTACAGTGAAACTAGCAGGATTCAACTTACTTTCCAAGTTCTCATTTTCAATCATGTCATAACTTACCATCTCACTCTGCTATGCTTGTAATCTCTGCTCCCTTTCTGCTTCTTGTTAAGCTTTTCTATCTCTCACCCTCTTTTGGCCTTCCTTAACTTTGTATGGTCAGGTTGACTAGTAACAGATATTCCAGCAATGGCATTCACAAAATTGTCCAAGCCACTCTTTTTCATTTCCATTACTATTGCTATAGCCTTATGCAGCCAGTTTGATAATTTTGTTGTGAACATGCAACTATTGACTAATCACTTGTTTTTTTTTCCTTTCCTTTTTCTTTCAATGAACCAAGATGGTAAAACTCACAGATGTGGATTTTGGCTCTGGCCACAAGATCTTTCCCATGCACATTATAAGGAATAGAACCCTTGAACTAATCACTTGTTCATGTTGCCTCTCATGAAGGCAGCAACCTCCACAAGCAATAAAGGCTGAATTTCGCTGCCCTTTTATTCTCAATTTAACATGAGTGACCTTCTGAGAAGCACTGACTAATGATATTTGTACTAAGTTGTGACTTGTGGTCTTTATTATTATTATTTTGGTATGATCAGTTGTGCTCTACAGAGTACAGACTACAATCTACATTTTTGGTCGAAACACTCTACATTTTTTTTTGGTCGAAACAATAACGGATAAATTTTGGCTTCCTGGGCTGGGCTCTAGGTGTATTTGAAAACTTGTTTTTTGTTGTGGGAGGAGGGTCGGGGTGGGAAGAATGACCCAAAAAAAAAATGAAGGATTTAGGGATAGAATGGGTTAGGTTTCTTAACCCACAAGAAAAGGGCTATTTTTTTTTTTTTGGAAATTTCACTTTACCCTTGTTGAACCACAGGTCGTATGCACTTTAGCCCTACTAAAAATATGCAAATCGACTCCTAAATTTTCACA
Organism: Dalbergia oliveri; assembly: GCA_030441495.1. NCBI lineage: Eukaryota > Viridiplantae > Streptophyta > Magnoliopsida > Fabales > Fabaceae > Dalbergia > Dalbergia oliveri. The sequence continues at coordinate 23,006,244 of JAMLFY010000013.1, read as the reverse complement.
ATTGTGCATTTTAGCCAAAGTAAATATATTATACCCTTTGAGCTTTGGAATATGTACAAATTGATATCCTCAATTTTTCCAAATGTGACACATGATACTATGTATTTTCTGAATTTTGTAATATTTTTGTTAATTTTTGATAGAAAAATTAATAAAATTGTCAATTTGCACATTCAAGAAAATTTAAGGGGTTAAATTGCATATTTTTAAAGTTGAGTCTAAATTGAACACAGCCTATAATTTAGGGGTAAGGTGCAAATTTTTTTTTCTATTATTTATACCACTAGTATTTGAAACTCATTGGATTTCAACTAATCAGACGTGATTCCCTCTTTATAGTCGTTCACTCTCTCTTTTAAGATCAAGGAGGGGAGCCATCCAGTGAGATGGTTCATCATCTCTATGGTGGTTGATCACCCCCTTACCTTCTAGAGTTTTTTATTTTTAATTTTGTTTGTCCATTCTCATTTAGTTGATAGTGTGTTTGATCTTTATATCTAATGAGTTATTTTGATAATAAGGTATTTGAATCGAAGTCTTATGCTCTAGGTCTTGCAATTGCGGTTATCTCTTCGGTAGGATATTCAACATTAGACATGATCAAATTCGAATTGATCAACTAATTAACAGGAATCTAATCATAATCTCAATCAAGAACCTAAAATCAACGACAATCAATCAAGAGATTTAAGATCAAGAGAGAAGAGAACACAAATATTCACAAATTCAAATTCAATGACGTAGAAAGTCTCAAGATCAAACCGCATGTTCTTCTGAAATCCTTCAATTGATTGCAAGATTCTACGCCCCCACAGGGTAAAAAACTTAAAGAAAGAAAGAAAAAATCGAAGGCGGAAAGGAGAGGGAAATGGAAATGAGAGGATGAAAACAATGGAATAATAAAAAAATTATTCTTATGTTTTATTTGATATGATAGGAATGAAATGAGGACTTTATTCTATTTTTTATGCTTGGTATGATATGATTGATATAAAAGACTGAATAAAATTTATAATTGTTTTGATTAAAGTTGGACTCAATTTGATTGGAGACAACCAAGTTTTTGGACAGAGAATCCAAAGCCGTTTTTTCAATTATATTACTTGTACATCAAAATTTGGGACTAAAAGTAATAATATCTCTTTTGCATAAAATGTTCAATATATCTACTAATAAGTTATTAGTCGAGTAGAAGATGTTTAGGTCCTTTAAGGATATGATTTTGGATTGGATGAGAAGATTCATTTGTATGAAAAAAATATTGTTGGAAGGGATTTTCATTTAAGCGTCTGACTATATTTTGGAAAATTAGTCTCTTATATACTGAGAGAAGGGATACTCTTGAAAAATCTAAAAATAATATATATACAACATATCTATCTCATTTTATTACGATACTTGAATTAATATATATAAGATTTCTTCAAGAAACATGCATTTTCCTTTTTGTATTGAAAATACAGGCTGATACATAAAAATATATGGAGAGGAGACAAGTGAATATATAATATATGGCACTACAAGATTTACCCCTTTGGCCACACTTCTACATGCTACACTGAAGAAATGTACCCTTATACTATAATAAGAAACACACACTTTGAAAGGGGGATTTGGCATCAGGTTATTCAGCATCGCTTGATAACAAATGTTGCTATATCATAGTGGCTAAAGGCACACTTGTTTTAATATAAGGCAACACTTTTTAATTGTTGTTTATGATAGGGGATATAAGATCAACCATGATAGTTTGTATTCAATATTTTTAAGGATTAAATATGTATTTTAAATTATTTTTAGAGACTTAAATATAGAATATAAGAATTTAGAAAAAAGAGGGACCAAAAGCCAAAAAAAAAAAAAAAGAGTGAACAAAACCAAAATTATATACCTATATTTATAGATTAGAAAAACATATATTCAAACACATTTTTTTTTTGCGCTAAAGTGAAAAAAAGCCCCAAATTCTCTTTCTCTTACAAACAAATTAAAATAGCTGAGTTCTTTCTTTTGACTTGGTTAGGTTCTCTCATAAAGAAATTAAAATACTATTTCAGCAGCGCAAAAAATTAAAACATGCATTTGTTTTTCTGTTTTCCTTTTACTAAATTTTTTATTCTCTCCGTGAAAGCAAAAAATTAGGACCACTCTTACCCTCTCCAAATAATTTTCCTGGCTGAAACAGTGGATTCTTCATCCTGCACATGAATGTCTTATCCTCCTGTTTCTATCTTGCTAGTTTCCTTTATGGCTTATTGAGTAGAGCATATTACTACCAATCAAGGGGGTAAGCGTTGAAACTAGCAGGGAGAGATAGAAGACATTAAAAGAAGAAAATTATTGCATCTACTGTTGTGTCAAATTATTTTTGTGATAAATCCTATAATCTTGAAAATGCAAGTGCAGAGATGTGGTTTAGCATTACTGGACCCTACTTGTAATAAGGCTGATCATTGTTGTTAGTAATATTTTGGTTTTGTCAAATATCAATGCAGAGATGTGGTTACTTATAGTGTTTGGGATTTATATCGATTGCAAAATATGGTTTTAACTACACTATTGTTATTTTTGCAGGTCTTGGTTTCTATATCTCAACAACCATGATTTGTATCAAGTGAATTTTATTTTTTTACTATGTCACGAGACCAATTCTCATATCCCAGAAGTCTTTTTTAATATGAGTATTCCAAAAAATATGGATAATGCTTATATATGGAGGTTTTTAGTTAGTTTATTTGAGGCACATACATGAAGATTGCCATAATGGTTTCTCACACTATGAGTTTATTGGTAGTGACAATGATAACTCTATTACTTAATTTGATTTCTTTATTATTACTTCAAATATGTTTATCTTTAATTGATATCTATAATCTATAATACTAATATTTCAACTCTATAGGGAAACTTTTATAAGTGTCACTTTAAGCGATTAAGGGCTCACAATTTTCATTTAGAATTTGAATTCTCAATCTATATTCTATTACACTTAATTGATAAATATCAATCACATCAATTATAATTAATTATTAATTATGATATCGATTATAAATCATAATCTCATTTCCACTTCACAATCCAATTTCAAAACCCATTATCAAATACTAATACCACTTTACAAATTTTTTTTGTTGGTTGATTTTGTAAACTTTTATTCTATATTTTAAATTTATGAAATAGTACTTTTTTCGTTCTAATATATTTCAAATTATTTTTTTATGATTATATTATTTGGCTAATTTATCAAAAAATTATTTGGCTTAATATATAGTCATGGCTTCTTTCAAATATATTATAGTTTTATACAAAACACGTGATATATATTATTAATGAATGCATAATTTGAAATTAACTTATTTAATAGTTTTCAATTAATATGTAATTATCAATTTGTAATTAATGTAATCTATCACAACGATGTCAATCATAAATAATAGATGAATATTTTAAAATGATATATTTTATTTGAAAACATGTCTATCAAGATAAATAAATTAAAATCTTCTAAAATTAATTTAATACTGACTTAAATAATTTAGTTTACCTTTTGAAATATATTTTTACTTTCAAAAATATAAATATTTACTATAATATATTTATTTTGACTTAATTTCAAAGAATTTTCTTTATTTAATGCTTGAGTATTTTTTATAAACTCACATATACTCTACTATCATTTAATTTTAATATGAAATTTTCAAATATGGGAGTTATTCACTTATTTTAAATGGGATTCATGAGGTGTTTTAGGGTTTTTAACATAATTTAAATATGATATTGTTTTAGTTTCCTTATATTCAAATTATATTTAAATATGACAATTAGCAGTTGAATACTTTAATTTTATATAATGAATATTTTTTCAAAATATCTTTTTACATAAAAAATGCATTAAAATTAAATCATTGGAACGATATATTGTAAAAATTAATGAGATATATATCTTTTAATCATAATCTATGTTAGCTTCAGATGAGTCCATGAATTTAGAGAAGAGATGTCAAATCGATATTATTAAATCAACCTTAAATTTGTGCTGTCATTGACATAATAGTTATATTAATTTAAAATTATTTTATTAATTAAAATCACAGACAATATTATCATGATCAATAAATTATAACTAAAAATTTAATATCGCAAATTAACACATAAATATGATCAATCAATCATTCTCAAATTTAAATTTAAATTTTTGAGAATAACATTAATTACAATTCATTTTATTTTTGCATGTCAGATTTAATTAGTATAGTATCTAATTTATTAAAAATTATTATAATATATAAAATTTGCCACATTATACTAATGATATTGATAATAAAATATAATAACACGCACTATACTATATTAGTTTTGATATTTTAATAAAACTCAATATCATAGTTAACGAGGTCAAGAGAGGGGAAATGTTGAATTTTAAATGTAGAGCTTTCAAAAATCATAAAAAAAATATGTATCTACCCATCTCACTATACCATATTTAATTTTTTACAACCCAAATATTCTAACTTATCAATTCCACAATTGTTTCAAATTAATTTTTTTGAAAAACAAAACTTCAATTTTTCAACATTAAAATATTAAAAAAAATAATCCCACAATTTATACTTTTTTGATAATGATACTAATTATTTATTAATTATTTTAAAAAATTAAATAATTACATCACTTTTTTATTGAAAATAAATGTGTAATTGATATACTATTCCAATAATTTAGATGACATAAACTAGGATTATATGTGATTTTTTTACTAATTATAACACATTAATTATAACATATATTTTAAAATTGATATTTTAATTTACTAAAAGTATGTACAAGGAAAAGTGGTGTAATGGAAATAACAAAAATTAAATTTATTATTTTTTATTAATTATAAAATATATTTTTATGTTTTTATAAATACAAATATTTTAACTTATTAAAAAAATATAAATGGCTATGGATTAAAAAAAAAACTGAAGTGGGTACACGTGAGATGAGATTGCCCACAATAGAGATGAGAATAAGGATATGGTGTAGGGACGAAGATATCATATCTTTATTTTTTTAATTATCTATATTGCATTTGCATTATGCATTTTTTATTTTTTTTAATTTGGATTACGTTGCATTATTAATATTTGTTATTATAGATATTTATGTTTCGAATTTAAAAATATTTTAATTTTTTTCTTTTTGGAATTCTTTTAATAAATCCATGAATATGTGGGATTCCAATCCTCGCGGGAATGAGGAATGGGACCTATACCGGTGAGGAAGGGAGATGAAAGGCAAAATTTTAAACCAGGATGGAGGCATGAGACATGTCCTCTCTATCATGGATACCCATTGTCATACCTATAAATAGCACATAATATAATAAAATTATCTACTTATTCTCTTTCATTATTCAACAATTTCAACTTTTGAAACATACAAAATTTTCATAAAATAAGTTTTTTATTGTTATAGATTATTTATCGAGATTTTTTTTCAATTTTATAAACATGATATTCAAAATAAGATATAAAATAGAATGACATGTTTATATTTTGTCAATTTATTTAATTATTTAACTATTAACTTATTTTTAAAATAAATTTATATACTCAATTTTTTATAAGATATATTTAAAGAAATTATTTATTTTCAATAATGGTTAACAAACTATTTTTATTATCACCATGTGCATCACATGAGTCAAACAACTAGTTAAGCAAAAAAAAAAAAAGTATCGCATGCTAGGTATAGCTATTGAGTGTTTTATTCTCAAAATATCTAAAGCCAACTTGCCATATGATTCTGTGAGTCCTCCATATGGGATCTGGATGCAAAGTTAGGAAGCGAGATCTGTGGACCATTCTTTGTAATGTTGTTGGCCTAATCGAGCTAAGCTAGCATTATCTTTTGAAAAATAATATTGAAATATAATAAAATATATAAATTACAATCGTTTTTTATCAAATCTTATTCAAAACACATGCTTGTAACATGTGATACCAACATCAAATGGAATAGGTTTGAATATCACTAAATGGTGATTTCATTAATGAAATTTTAATATTATATTTTTAAAGTTAAGAATGAGGGTTGATTTATCCAAGAACAAATCATAATATAGCAACGCTTGATAGGTGTGGCTGTAATATTTTCCATAAGTGTTGCTTTATGATATAAAAGTGTTACTTTTGATAATTGGTCACACTTGATATGGCAACACACTCAAAAGTGTTGCCATAGTTTAAAAATTGCACTCTTTGCCAAAGGCAACATTTTATAATGCTGCAAGGCACACTTTTAAGGTGTTGTTATAGAGTATTTTTCTTGTAGCGCAGGATGAATGAGGTAGCCCTCATTAATGCCAATAAAATGAAAAGTGTTGTAAAAAAATAAGAATAGAGAATAATGGAGAAGAAAAGAAATAATAGTCTTATTGATAATTTTAAAGGTACTCTATATGGAGTATCCTAAAGGCTTTTATAGTCAAAGGAAGAGAGATATAATATCACATCAAATTGTAGCAGATTATATCTAATGTAATCAAATCTTAACGAATCAGCTAAAGATTTGGACATCCATAAATAAATAATATTTCATAACACTCCTTCTTGGATGTCCATCAGGGATATGCCTCATTAAAACCTTATTAAGAAAAACCTAGTGGAAAAAAAATCTTAGTGAAGAAAAAAGAGTACAATATCCTTATAGTTAGAATGTAGAACTATCTCGTTAAAAACCTTATCAAAGAAAACCTGGATAAAAACCTTGATCAAGGTAAAAAAAAAAGTAGTATTTCTTCCCTCTTTAAAGTATCACTTAAAATCTCATAATCGTGTATTCTAATTTTGTGCACAACTTCTACAAAGAAGAAATAGGTAGTAACTTTATCACTTGAGCAAATTAGACACCTATGTTCCTCTATTTAGTTGAACTATCTAAGCCATGTTGTCATCATATAAAGCTGTATAACTTTCTTCTAAGAGAATCTACATAATTGTAATACCTGTATACACGTGTCACTAGATAAGTTCTATACTGCTAGGGTCCTTGGGACCCACCAATGCAGCCGGGAAGGCCCTGGATACGTGAAGGGCCAATAGGTGAAAAGCTGGAGCGTTGCCTAGAATTCAGAGCAAGCTTGCTAGACACCCCTAATGTCAACAATGAAACAATGTAGTTTCACTAAAAGAGCCCCATCACCTCTTTTAAACCCCATTTTGGGCTCCCCTCCCCTATATCCGAAACCTTTCTTCCTCAACTTTCTCCCAACCCTCCTCTCTCTCTCTTCCACTCAAATCCCTCTCCTTCCAAGATCAAAGGTAACGGTTTGTTAGTTTTTGCGATCTTTTTCCTCTCCATTTCATGTTCTATACCATGGGTATCTTTGTTTCTCATTGTTGTCAGTGGGAGTGCTCCCCTAATATTGTTAGAGCTGTTTTAGAGTTATCTAGAGTTGATTAAAGTTTGATCAAGAGTCTATGTTGCTCTATAGCAGTTGTTGGTGTCATTCCAAGCTCTCAAGGTCAAGTTGTTGGTGCCCACATACTCCTAATTTCAACGTGAGTCTTCAAACTCATGGCCTTACTTTTAAGCATTATGATAATGTTTTATGCATGATGATTGTTAAATATGAAATTAGAGATGAAAGTATGATTATATATGATTTTGCAAGTATGGCAAGCTAGCCAAAGATTATGATTTTGAGTATAGCATGAAAACGTGTTTTGAAAACCATGAGACCATGATTGATATGTTGTATGTTATGGAAATGTTTTATGTGCAACCCTAGGAGATTTATTATAAGAATATATACCTTAATCAATTGTTACTTTATCAAACATGTTTTAAGAGTTTATGATATCTTTATGCTTCAAGACTTTTCAAATATGATTTTAGAGTATCAGTTAAGATATTTTGAAAAGAATATCAAACAGAGTATGACTTAGTTCTATGAATAAAGATGTTATTATAATAGCAAAGTTTTATGATTATGATCCTTTCCATTTAAAAGTACTCAGAAGTATAAAATTCAGTTTGATTCATAGCAACTCCCATATACATATTCTATGGTTGGACTCCCAAATGGGTGATTCCTTGGACATGATTTCACAGTCATAGTTATGCTAAAGTCAGGTTGTTAGAGTTATATGAGTCTAGGGCTTTTAGAGTTTCAAGAGTTTTTATATTTAAATGATTTTATACATATCTAGAGATTTTGTGATTTCAAGAGTAGAGTAATTATATAATAGAGTTTTAAACCCAAAGAAGAGTCTAGAACAAAGTTTTAGAGAAATAATTAGTTTTTATGATTTAGAAACTAGATGGTAGCTATAGAGAAACAAAGTGAGTTAAGTTTGGGAAAAATGATTGTTAACCTTAGTACCAAGTTGTTCTTATAGGCAATCTCATAGAGTAGAGATAGAATCTAGTTAGGTGTCCAATTTATATCCTTGAGAGATCATAAAATAGAGAATTTGTTATGTCATAGTTGACATGCATAACTGGAAATCCATGTTTGATATTGTTATTTATGTTTTTGAATTATTGATGCTTTTCAGAGAATATTTGATTAAAGAGCTATTGTGCATATGTATGGAAAATGATTTCTCATTAGAGTAAGAATTTAGAGATACTTTTCTATGAATTTATGAACACAAAGATATCTTTCTATATAGTTATGCATATAAATATCCAATGGTTTATGATTATTGCATGTATATTGCATATTGTATATTCCTTGATTGTCCCATATGGGTGATAGGTGAGAGCTCACTCATTGAGTTCGTTGACTCACTTCTCTCCTTGCATCCTCATAGTTGTAGGAGATGTTGTCAACTTCCCATTTGGCAGACACAGTTGTTCTTCGTGGTGAGTCTTACTTTGGAGTAAACCTTAGTTTAGAGTCTTGTTAGAGTAGAGTGCTCCAATAGATGTAGAAGGATTTAAGTCATACATTATTTTAGATTATATATTTGATTTCAGGAATTGGGTAGTTATGTATATGATTGCAGTTTTACAAGAATGGATTTGAAATTGTAGAGTTTGATTAAAATTATGTACGAGCTAGAGATGAATTTTCGATTCAATTCACATGTTAAATTGATTTTCAGAGTATGATTAAGATGTTTTCAAAGCTTCATATATCAAGTATTTTTGTTCTATGATTTCAAATATAAAGTTTTAAATAAAGATTTAGATGAATTTATAATTTCAGAATGAAAAATATGTTATTTTATGCATATAGAAGACTTAGGTCATGAGACTTATGTGGGATGAGATTCCTCACATGCCGATCACGTTCCTTAGTTAAGTCATCACAATGATATTTTGAACATGTTGATCCATTGCCTTTAGCCAGAAAGATTCACGTGTTTCATGTATTTCATTAATTTCTCTTTATGCACATTTGATAAATATCTTGCATGCTAATACATTTGAAAAAAAATGTTATTTATCCATATAAAACTTCATAAGAGTTTTCTCTATATAAATGATTGACAAACAAGCATTTTTGTTTGTTAAATGCTAGATCTGCATGTCAAGACAAAATTTTGTCATTCCAAGATCTTTCATCTCAAACTCTTCTTTAAGATCTTTGATGACTATGAGAACTTCTTCAAGAGTTCCAATGATATTAAAGTCATTAACATACACAACTATTATAATTAATGAATCCAGATATAAAGATAGGGTCAAATGACATCATTTGTAAACCTCTTCTTAATCAAATACTCATTGAGATGGTTACACCACATTCATCTAGATTGCTTTAGACCATATATAGATCTTTGCAACTTGATTGAGCATATAGCCTAGGGACATTCATTATATGATGTTGACATCTTTAATTTTTTAGGGACTTTTCATGTAAATATCATTATCTAATGAACCGTATAGATAGGCTATGACAACATCTATTGGATACATTTTTAGTTTGTTATGTGCAGATAAGCTAATCAAATATCAAAACACTGTTGCATCCATTATTAAGGAATATGTTTTACCATAATCTATATCAAGTCTTTGTGAAAAACCTTCTGTTACAAGTAGAGTCTTATAACATACAATTTCATTTTTCTCATTTATTTTTCTCACAAATACCTATTTGTTTCCCATGGGTTTCACATTTTTGGGTGTTTGGACCATAGGTCCAAAGACTTCATGTTTTGCAAGTGAGTCTAATTCAACCTTCATGACTTTTTTCCATTTTGGCCAATCATTTATAAGTAGACATTCTACAATAATTTTTGGCTCAAGATCCTCATTTTTATTTCACACAAACTAAGCCTTAAAGCATCCCCCATTTGTATTCCAACATATTTGACCATGAAGGGAGAATCATATCTAAAGCATATGCCCAACTTTTTTTGGGGTTCCATTTAGAGCGATAAGATACGCAATTAGGACTTATATTGCACCTCCAAAGTTCTTAAATGGGAATTATTTGGTTGCGGGCCCAAATGATGGTATGGGGAGAATTAATGATAACTTGTTGGCCTTATACAAATAAGTGCTTGCAACATATAAAATAGTATGTTCCCAATCAGATATTGGGATATTTGTTCTCATGAGCAAGCGATCTAGTAATTAAGTGGAGGTTTTTATAAGTTAATTATGCTAGCTAACTTTTTCTATATGTGAACATGAACAATTAGATGTTCAACATTAATAACATTGGTCTGCAAGCAATAAAAGCTTCATAAATAAATTTACCATAATCATCAAAATAAACTATTTTGATTGGATTATCAAGAAATTATGCTCTTAATAATTTACGCAATTAATATCGCAAGCTTCAGGTCACGAAATCATAATGAGCACACATATGACCATTTCATAGGTACATATATTAAAATCATACAATATTTGAAACGTCCACTATGATGGATGAATTAATCCACGTATATCACATTAAATTCCTTCTTGGAATTTAAAAGATTTAAATACAATATTTGCTGGTGAAGCTATATAATTAATTTACTTTGAGAACACAGCACAAGAAAACTCAATAAAATGAAGAATCTTCTAGTTCTTTAACAAATGCTCATATGAGTTGTCAGTAATTCCTTACATCATTATTGCTTCAGGATGTCCCAATAAGTCATGCCAAAAGATAAAATCGATGGGCTAGTAAACATCTAGTTTACAATAGTATATGATGATTCAATTGTACTCATATTAGTACTATAGACTTGGAAGAAAGTGTAAACAAAATTTTCTAAAGCAACTTTCTTACCTAAAGCATAAGTTGTGATATGGAGATACTAATTATTTTCCTCATTTACTATCACAATATGATATCCTTTTCAACGAATATCTTTGAGACTCACCAAGTCTCTTTATTACTTTCATATCCAATAGAGAATTATTTATGTTTCTTCAGAAAAAAAATAATATAGCTCTTCTGAAGCCTTCATTTATCTTGCTACTAAGAATAATATTAATATTTCTAATTAATTTTGTTTCTTTGGAAAACATAATAATAGCTCTTATGGAACCTTCAATTATATTCACAAAGTTAATAATCGAGTTAAGATTTTATTATTTTATTACAAGATAAAAATATAAAAAATATGTCATCAAAATATTAACATATCATGTAAGTGAAAAGAAATTTATCACGATATGATGATATAAATACATGTATCATAACTACCCCAAAAATATCACTATTATGTATTATTTCATGAGATATATATATATATATATATATATATATATATATCATGATAATAAAAGAGATTATCATGTGACATAAATTAATAAAGTAAATAATACTGGATAAAAATATAATTAATATTTATGAAATATGCCACAAATAGCATAATTATTTTATTCAATATTGAGAACAATTTGTATTAAAAGTTTTGAAATAAAATGTTCCTTGAAAATAGTATCAAGTAATATATCTAATGAAAACTTTTATTATTAAATCAAATAATTACTATTTCTATCGAAATATTTAATGATAAAATATAAATCCAAATGATTCATTTTAATCATGAAATGATTTCATAATGTATTTTGGAAAAAAAAAAGGCTTTTGATTTTTCTCATTCTGCTTTAATGATTCTTAATAAAGATCAAACAAATATCTCGATGTAAGACAAGTACATGCCAAATTTAATTTGATTTCATAACAATAATATTTATGTCACATTCACTTCGGGGAATGGAGCAAAGCCAAGGCAAGTTTCATGATTTTTTTCATGAGAAATCATTGTTTGATATCTTGTAAAGCTCTTTCTTGATAGTGCTACTCTAGGAGCACATTTGAAACATTAAAGTCAAGAATATTTTTCAACATATATTTATCATAATACAACTATAAATGCTACCATATGGACTCACAGCTCTTCTTTGTACTTTATAAAAAAGATCAGCAAGATCTTTTAAAAATATTTAGACATAATCCTTTATAAAAGTAGTGAAGAAGGAAAATAAAAAAACCCATCATATTATTCTCTTCAAGAGCATATAAGTACTTAATAGATACATTCACTTAGGGGAATATAAATATGAAAATGGTCCTTCTAGAAAATATAATGTCACACACTTCAAGTGATGTGAATAATAGATTCATTTACTTTATGGAATGATATTTTGACATTTATTCACTTTCGGGAACATGCACATCTTCTTAAATAGAAGAATAAATCAATTATATTTTAGATAATTTTCAACAATAAGGATGCATTCACTTTAGAGAATGATTATCTATTTTTCTATAATTTTCATTCACTTCTAGAATAGTTGTCATTCACTTCTAGAAACAATTGTCATTCACCTATGGGAATGATATAGAAATATAATAAAGTAGAAGAAGTACATATTGATATAGTCAAATAAAAAAAAAGTTAAAAATTAAAACAATTAATAATTATTGATTTGTACAATCCTTCTGGGATTCAATATTTTCTTCTTTTTAATAGTGTCTCCAAGACCCATATATAAAAGATATTATGTTGCGCAATTATATTCCTCTGGAGTGCAACATTTTCTTGTTTATTAGTCTCAAGACCCATTAAGTAAAGATGAATCTCAACATATAATATTCGAGATAAATATAATTAGAATGTTTTACCTCAAGCCTTCCTATTCACCCGTATACCGATACTATAATAATAATATAGAAGAAAGAAAAACCAACCAAAATTAAATGCCTCCGTAAGTGTAAGTGGCACTGAAAAAAATTGTGGCTTGTATCAAATGCTCTCCAAATTCCTCCATAAACCAAGAATCTTAGACGAATGAATTGTGCTTGCATAACGAGCTTCTTCACTTTAAGAGCAAAGTCGTGCTCAGAACGTTTTGTAAAAAAATAAGAATAGAGAGAACAATGGAGAAGAAAAGTAATAATAGTCTTATTGATAATTTCAAATATACTCTATATGAAGCATCTTAAGGGCTATTTATAGCCAAAGGAAGGGAGATATAATATCACATCAAATCATAACAGATTTTATCTAATGTAATCAAATTTTAATTGAATCAGCTAAAGATTTGAACATTCATAAATGAATAATATTTCATAACAAAAGAAGACTCCGTCAGTTTGAGATGGGATGCATGTATTCCCTTTTCCCACAATTGTAGGAACAATTGATCAAATCCCTTTTCACTCATTAACCAAAAATAGAGATGGATACATTTCATCCTATTCCTATATCACACTCTTAAAATTATACCATCTAGAGAATTCTTACTCTCAAGTTGACATTCTATTCCCCCTTGAGTTGCTACTAACAACAAATAATGATGTCAAAGAATCCTTTAACTCTATCCTATGGATATGAAACAAGTATTCCTGCCAAAGTAACAAACATGATGAATCAGAACCGCCATCCTAGCCAGCCAAGCAAGGAATTTATACCTTAGGAATATGGAACTCTATGAAATTATTAAGCAGTATAATTAAACAGCATTGTGATTTTTACCACATCATAAACCACAATGCCCACGGTTTTTGAAGAGAATTGAAGTTAGTTAATTGGTTAGGAATCCCTTTTATAACTCAAAGGGTCATATGACACATAGGAACTGTTTTTGTATTCCATAATTTGAATCAGATGCGGGGACCAAAGTGAGAAAGTTGGGACGAATTGGATTGACACTTGTCTTTCTCCACATCAGCATAGCAAACCCAGCATCATACAGAATCCAATACAACATGCTACACTAGATGGTAAGTGATATGGTAAGAACATGTACATGATGTCAATAGATAGAGGAATCAATTAACTCTCAACTTCTAGAACAATCACCCTTTTATTTATTTAATTATTTAATGTAACCGGCTCTATTGTATTAATTAAAAAAAAAAAGCTAGCACAGAAAATTGATTATTTTTGTTGTAACCTTTATTATTTGATTTTATATCTTCTTTTAGCTAAGTCGTGTAATTTGGACTTAACTTTTTTAGGTGTCAATAACATTGGGATTCATGTGTAACTTAGAAAGCAAGTAATTGCAGCGATAAATAATAATGTTATAACCTGATTTTGTAATCATACAAATGAATTCCTCGATTTATATATGTATCTCTGGAAGCCATTACAAATGAGTAAATGTACCCAGAAATTTCATGAGATCATAAATTTAAATTTCATTGCAGCCAAATGTACCCAGAAAAGAATAAATATATCTCTAGAATAATCAGTCAATAACACCAAGTAAGTATATTTTCAAATAACATTTCTATCTGGATAAATACGGGCAGGGGTGACCTTTGCCATGTGCCAAGTGAATAACCATGCATGTGCCACTTGTAACTCTTCCAGGGCCCTTTGACTTTGGTTAGTGATATAATAATTCTAAATGGATGTGGGGTTCCATTCTTTTGGCAGATTATGTTGACAACGCAACATTGTTTTGGTGCCATCAACCCCAGGGAAGTTAGCACAAATTAACATTAGAATAATGTTCTTGATACTGAGAACCAAGGGCCGAAAGAGCTAGCTCTTTCACATAGCTCTTTCGGAAAATAAATTAAATACACACAAAAAAAAATGTTCTTATTCCATGCATTGATTATTGTATGTACGGCCATCCCAAGTGATTTGAATTATCGTTTCAAAGTGTTATGCTAAATGCAACTCAATAATGTTACTTTAATATTTAATTTTTTCAAATACCCAAATATTTTGCTCATAAAATACATGGGTTCTATCATTTATTTTTTCTCCCAACTTATTCTCTCTTTATCACTCTTCTCATACCATCATGGTGTTGAAATAATATTATCCAAATGCTACTTGTTCATTAATTCCAGTGTCACCATCGACCAACTGATCGGGGAGCATTTCCCCTTATCCAAACAAATATCTCAAGGGAACTTATTGCTTTCTCTTTCCTATCCATTATGTCATAATTAATTTGTTTTTGTTCTTTTTCTAGATTATACAATGAAGTCCACTATCCTCAACCAACCACTATAAATAAGTGGTGATGAAATCTCAAAGTCCACCAAGGAAAACAAAAGCCTCAGAGATCAAAACAAAGAATATTACACAAGCTTTCCAACACCCCATCTTGATTAACCACTACCATATTGAAACTTTTTTAGCTTTCTTATATATTTCCCATATAGTAGAAACCTAGCTAATTAAGGGAACTTTTTTCAGTGATGGATAGAGTAAGGGAATTGGCATCAAAGAAGGCTGCAGTTATATTTACCAAGAGTTCATGTTGCATGTGCCATAGCATCACACAACTCTTCTATGAGCTTGGAGCAAGCCCTGCAGTGCATGAGCTTGACAATGATACCTATGGTAGGCAAATGGAGTGGGCCTTGAGGAGCCTTGGGTGTAACCCTTCAGTCCCTGCAGTGTTCATAGGTGGCAAGTTTGTAGGCTCAGCAAAAGATGTGATATCCCTCCATGTTGATGGTTCCCTCAAGCAAATGCTCATGGATGCAAAGGCCATATGGTTTTAGCATAGCAAGCAGCACCAAAAAGTAGAAGCTCCATAAAAGTAGTATATATATAAATATATAAAAGGAGCTTTCTTATGGGTTTGAAGACAACGTTTTTGTCTTTTCAGGGACACCCCTTCTTTTTCTTGAGTGTCCTCTTTACATTGTATGAAAGAAGTCTATAAATATATCTATAAAAAAAAAAAATAGTCTTGCCTTTTGGTATTTTCTTAAATGCTTGCTTATTATAGTTAATGTTTAGTTTTCATGAACCAACTGCGTAAAAGCTTAAACTGTTAAATAAAGATAAATAAATAAATTTGATATCTAATAATATCTTTGAATTTATGTGGAACTTTTATCATGCGGCAGAAAATAGTATATATATATATATAGTTATATATTTGTCATGGAAAATAGCTATATATAGTATAGTTCATGCAATAACTTTTGACTTTCTGGGCTTTAGCTTTAAATTTCAGAATCCTTGGAAGAAAAAACATGCTTCAGTTGCACTCTTTATTTGCCACCATACAATATTACCTCCATATGCCACTTTCCACGGGATAACATGCAGTCATCAATTCAATCAATTGCAAGCGAATTTGCCATATAGAATAAAGTCTTTGCTGCGTATCACTTTTTACGAATAACAGAAAGTTTCTCATGAAAATCTCACCCACTTGCTGAAAAAGAATAATCTCATTCATCAAATGGAAGGATATAGCTCTTATCTCTACACCTTCTGAACCTTCACTTACACAGTGTAAAAACTACTTTTTTTTTCTAACTTATTTTATTTATATATTTTTCATCCCACTCACATAGTGCCCTTAAGAAAGTCAGTATAAATGTACAAATAATATTTTTCATTATGAACGCCAAATTACACATCAATATTATTCCATTAGTCTATAAGGAACGGGATAACTTGGTGCTTATTCCTAACCACTCAATTTGGGCACCTGGTGCTAGCTAGGGATAATCATCTAATTATAAACTCATCACTTAGGATTATGTATTTCAATCTTTGTAGCCAGGAACGTGCATGGCGCCCTATGCTATATATGCTTGACACAAAAAGGTAATGCTAGGCAGTTTCTGTGCCTCGGGTTGTTATTCGTCCATATCCGCACAAAACAAGATAATTTTCTTAACCATTTTCTAAATTAATTTATCTGCATGGGCACTGCCATACTACGTGGTCAAGCATCCGTAATGAAGAAAAATATTAAGTATTTTACAAAACAAGTTATCACCCGTTTGGGCGGGTGTTGGCACGGTTGTGGTTGCCAGTGAGGGGTGGCGGTACAGATCCACCTCCTTTCTTTGTCTGGGAGTTGGTTTTGAGCGGTTTTGTAAGGTTGGCATCAATCCACCATAGCTAGGCACAGTCAGATCCTTTTCTGGCAGTGGTGCCTTTATGGTGGTTGATCTTTGCAGTTTGCAAGAGATTGTTGTTTGTGGATTATATGTTGGCGTTTGTTGTTGCCACTTTCCGATTTGTGCTAGCTTCTTGTTGCCGGTGCCGGTGTTGTTTCTTTCTTTGTGGATGCATAGCCATAGGTGATGTTTGCTGTCACCAAGGCTCTCCTGTGGGGCTTGAGATGGTTCATGGCATTGAGATGTGTGCTATGCTTGTTTTTCATGTGTCATGTTTCGGGCTTAGGGTTTGGACTTGGTGTTTTTGGTGAGCTCTTATATGGTGAAGATTGGTTTGTCACCACATGGTTCCAAAATCTCAACCACACAAAAACTCATCCAATAGTTAAGATTGAAAGTAAGTCATGTTTTGTAAAATGATACATATTTCCCAACATTTTTTAATATTTAGAATCGAAAATTTAACTTAACTCACATTTTCCATTTATTTGGTTAGGTGACCCAACAATTTTTGAACCATTAAGTAAGCATGGGTATTAAAATTTTTGAATGAATTTGTTAAGTTGTTAACAAACTTAATAACAATGATATGATTAAGTTAAATTTAATCATGATCTTCTTTTCCTTGGAATCGATCATCATCCTCAAGTTTTGTCAGAGATCTGAGATTGATTTGTGTTGGCCTCCTTTGGACCACTCGGCAATGACAAAACACCATTTATCAGCGAGATGGAAAAGAGCTTGTGAGCGGCAAAGCTCGGTGGTGGTGGTGCGGCAATGACCTCTAGGCACGATGGATAAGAAGAAAGCCGTGGTGAAGGTGCACGATCTGGCATAGTGGAGGCTCGTGGTGGTAACGAGGTGATTCGGCGAGCAATGATAGTGGACAAAGTGGTTCGTGGTAGTGGCGTGGCTGTGTGAGGATGAGGACGAGGAGCCACTAGAAGAATAATGTCATCCACCTCCTAAGTATCTGAACCACTCTATGTTCTTGTTTATATATGGTGGTGGCACTGCCCCCCACCACCACCACTCCCTCCGCTCTTTCCTCACTTGTCGCGCCTCCACGTGCTCTATCTCCAAGCTGACCAACTACATCGAATCTAAGATCCAAGTCTGAATCAACGTGAAAGCCTCTACACCCTCACACACCACCTCAACAACACCCCCAACAACACTAACAAGTTAATCACACTCTTTACTTAGTTTCAAGATTGAGTCTCCAATGGCTACAACTACGAGTTATAGGACCTCATCCTCAAGAACAAGATCTTCTCTTCCCTTAAATTGGTCCTCTTCGACGCCAAGTGCTCCCAGAACATTTGAGAACATGCGGGCTTTGCCGCCATGGTGGGTGTGTTGTTGCTAGTGGTTATGCAAATGGTGATGAAAGGATGAGCGCGGGTTAAGGAGAAGAAACCCAGGGGTGGTGAGTCGAAGCAGTGGTGGTCGGCAAAAGTGACTGTGGATGATGGTCGACGGAAGGTGGTGGGTGATGAGTAAATGATATGAAAGAAAAGGGTAAATGATACTTCAAGAACAGTATTTAATAAAATTTTAAAAATTCTAATTTAATCCTATCTATTTTTGTTGTTTTATCTTTTATTTCTAACATGATAATTTAATTTGAACTTACTACTTTTCTCTATTTACAGTCTCCCAATAATCCTAAACTCATTGTGACCACATAAGAACTGGCATGTGTTTTTTCGTGTTTCAAGTTTAGAGTATGATGTTTTGAGTTTGCATATTTCATGTTTTATGTTTTGGGTGGTTGATGGTGTCAGGCTTTGATTTAATCTGTAGTGTTTTTTGCCTCACGCTTTTTCTAAGTATAATGTATTCTATTCGCTCCTCTTTTGAGAGTTGAGACTTTTATAATTATTAAAAGAATATTTTATAAAAGAACAAAAAAGTTTTGGTATATCATTTTTGCAAACTTCATTTTGACCCATGAGATTCATGTATCAATTAGTAAAGAGTTTAGTTTATGATCTGGATACGAATTGAAGAATCATGTATTCATAATTAAATATTCAATTATTTTGGTGATGAATTTGGTAAAATAGATAATATGCACTATAATATTTTTCGACTTAAGGTAATACTTATTTTTGGAAATGCATAAAAAGTGTTGTATGCAACAATATAGACAACAGTTTTTTAAATGTGTTTATTTTATATCTAAAAAATATTTTTTTATTTATTTAAAAGTGTTACCTTAAACAATATAAGTCATACTTGATTTAATTACCTTATAAAAAGTAATATCTTAACTTAAAAAAGTATTATTTGTTAAAAGTAACATTTTTTAATATTTTAAGATACACTTTTGAAAATTTGCTACACGCCAATTTTATTGTAGTGGAATATTCATCTGCACAAATAAATTTACTAATGTTATTTTTTTTTTTTGAGCACTAATATATTATAACTAAAATCATTAAATAAATATTTATTTAATAAATTAAATCTATCTTGTATCTACTATGTCTTCGATCGTGCTGGTACTTTTCTGATGGAAATTAGATTCTGTGCAATTACAGTAGTAATGACACGTGGAATTCTTTTGTTCACTTACCAAAGCAAGGGAATTCATTCCCCTTCACAAAAAGAAAAGGTTTCTAGATATTTTCTTTTATTATCTGATTAAACATGTGAGAAAGTATTGAGATAAGTGAAAAAAATATTGTTATAAAATATATTTAAATTTATTCTAATTTTAAGTTCATTCAATTATTTTTTAAATATATTTATATAAATAAGGATGAACACTTAATAAAGAATGAAGATAATAAAATTGGGTACATCGAAGAGTTTTTCGGAGGTTTTTCAACTCCATAGTTGAACACGTGCATTTTCCCCTTTACATGTGCTCATTTGCACAAGCAAGAGACTATTTGTTTTAGGAGTAATTAATGATTCGCCATACAAACCTGTTATAAATTTTCATACATACTAAATAAAGTTAAAAAAGTAATTAAGGAGTACAAATTGTCACTGCTTTATGTCTATTATATCACTCCCGCATTAAATCTTTATAAAATTTCACCAAAATATCCTTCTCTCTAGCTATTCAGATTATTTGGCCAAAAGAGGTGTTTTTAGTGACTTCGAGCTTGATGCTTGGAAATAGCTTGATATTCATCTTAAACTCTTTCTAAAGCGTGACATTGCTTAGATTTTTCTTTTTTTCTTCTTCTTTAGCTCCTATTACCAAAAAATATAATGTAATCAATAGTTATCATCGTTAAGATAATTTAAAGTTAATTTAATTATTTTAAAATATTTAATATATATCTCATCCTTATATAATCACTATATATTATAGCTCTTTAAAATTAGCATATTATTTAATATAACCAGTTATGTTTATTGAATTATTTTGTTTAAAAATCCTTAAAATAATATATATCTAAATTAAACAACATAATAGTGATAACTTGGAAAAATATCTTAATTTATCCAAGTTATTTGATTCAGCCACATTTAAATTGAGCTATTTTTGAGTAATTATGTTGAAGAAATCAATTCAAATTATCTTAGTTGATTCATTTAGTGAGTTGGATTTATTGGAGATTTATTGGCAAAATATCCTTACTAGTTCGATTTGATTTGATTTGCAGAAGATAGTAGATAAGCATTTGGAGATTGAAGAGATAATTGAAAAAGATTTCAAAATGATTTGAGGAGTAGAGATAATTATAAATTTGAATTGATTTGATTTGAAGGAACAGAAGAGAATTAGAGTATTTTTCTTTTATTTTTAATTATCTTATTCAATTTTACTTTTAATTATAAATATGCAGTCTTTAGTTTGTTCAAGACATGGCTTACTTTTACTTTTTACACTTTTCATTTTTAGTTTAAGTTCTCTCTTCATCTACGTCTTTCTAAACTCCCAAATGTGTTAAGGAGATGAATTTTTAGGGAACTGATTTGCATCCTTTTTGTTATTTGAATTTCTTTTTAATTTATTCCTTATTTTTCTATCAATTTTAATGCTATTTTTGGCTTGATCACCCATTAATCGATATATGGTTTCATACTATCAAAAGAGATTTCACCTTATAAAATAAGCCAAACTATAATTTAACACAGGTTAAAGCACTAAGATAGAAGTGCTTATTCCGATCTTTATGAATTATTGTTCTTCATCCTTAGGATAAATTTAAAATAGTATAAGAAATCGACTATTGGTTTATCCTAAGAGGATTATAGTAGTGAAGGATCATGCTATAATTATTAGTAATGGGTAATTCAATCTGGAATAAAATTATTAGGAAAAGATTTTAACAATTAGGTAATGTAATTCAGGGAATTTTAATGAAATCAAACCCTAACATTAGTTTTCCATCTATATTTCTCAACAATCTATTTTTAGTTTTCTATTTAATTTGAATTATATTTTATTTACATTTTTTCTACATAGTAAATAACTCAATTGAATTGGTACTTGATTTTAATCTTCATAAGAATGATAATCTCATACCCATTTCTTACTACTTGTGGCCCGGTACACTTGCTAGAATCCGATTTCATAAATTGGATATGAAATAGTGAATATTTTATGAAAAATAACAAGTGAAACCAATAATAATAAAGAGAAATTACTAAATCATAATATACAACATATATACATATTAGTATTTTATTACCTAGTGTTTATATAATTTTTAAAAATATTAAATAAAGATATGATATTAAAATTTATCATCAATCACTTGTTTTCTACTATAATTTTTTGGTTTGACATATCTATTATTAAAATTGAAATAATTTAATGTATTATATTTAATTGGAGTGTATTACCGTCTATATAGTGTATTGAAATACAAATATAATGAGTGTACATTCATGGTTTTTAATTTTTTAAAATTTATTTAGAAGTATGCAAAGTATAACTTATTCAATATAAAGTAAATAATATAGTCTTTACACTATTAAATTATGGATTAAAAAAACCTTTTGAAATTCTCATGTGGGTGAGAAATTAATTTAATACATCAAATTATCTTAATACTTTTTAGGAATGTGGATAACAAGCAAAAAATATAGACTAAAAATTATTAATTCAATGGTAATGAACTATGGTATTATTTATTTACTTAAAATAATTTAATTCTAAAAGTGCTAAATGTTACAATATGAGGCATGTAGTTGTATACCACAATTTATTACTATATATTTTTGTATTCATTTTATTTTTTTATAAAATACTCAATATTATATTATTGAAGTAATTATTGAATGGAAGATAAAAAAAACATTTACATTTAAATGAGTATATGAAATAAATTAATTATCAATACTTGTAATAGCTACAAACTATATAAAAATAAATATAAATATTAAATTTATAACTAATTAAATAAATAACAATAACTTTTGATCATTTTATGATAATTAATAAATATTTTATGTTAAACTATTCATATGTTGAAAAATAAGAAGGGTATTATGGTAAAACTAAATAAAAAATTCATGTAATGCAGGTGACAATATAGAGTGGTGATAGCCATCCCAAAAAAGTATATGCAATCCACGTGTTGAAATCTTAAAATGAAATTAAAACTTTTTTTATTTTGTATTTAAGAGAATTCATAGGAAGATGAAATAAATAATATATTATTTTTAGTTTTAGAACAAGCCCCTAATTTGATCGCTAATAAAAATAGCATTAACAAATTAGTTGCTCAAGAAAAGAAATATCCTTTGTGATCTCTCATGATTAAAATAGGATAAATTAATCCTTAACAATTAATAAAAATATGTCACATTGATTTTGATAAAAATACAAATAGAACAAAAAAATGACTAATTTGTCTACCTTTTAATTGTGGGGACCACAAAATATTTTTTTAAGGACAATTTTGTCCAATAAAATATTTGGTAGGGACAATTTGAAAGTTCATTCATAGTTTAATTTAGATAAGAAATTGATAAAAAAGAATAGTGTCACGACCCAACTTAGGTCATGACTAGTGCGTAATGAATACGTTCTCCGCAAGCCTTGGCATGCAAACTTTTACAGAAAATGGGTAGAGTTTTCTTTATTTTCAAACATCCCCAAATTTAAAAATACGATGACCTATATGAAAATAAAGATAAAATATAGAATCGGGCTTTAAGTATTCTTAAAATTCACCTTCAACAAGAACAACTAACTCAACATAATCTACAACATCACCTAAACATAAAAATTTCAATTCAAGTTCTAATATGTAACTTAAATTAAACCCAATCCTAAAATTAAACATGAAGTCAAGTTAGTTTTCAAACTAATTTCAAATGTAAATCCATAACCACAAGTTATATGTCCAACCATGACTAAGAATGTAGTTCAAATATAATTCAAAGTATACAAATCATTTCCATAATATAATCTATATAACTAAGTTTTAAATACACATATATAAACATAAATCTTATTCTGATGACTCTGTGACATATAGAACATTAATATAGTTTTAACAAGCTAAAACTCAAAAGATAGGTTCTAGTATGCAAAAAGGATGTTCTTAGGAAGGCTCACCAACTCACAATCAGCTATTAGGGATATTTGAACCTTAAGGCATCTATCTGAAAAAAGAGGAAACAACAGGATAAGTTTTGTAACTCATTAGTAGGATTTCTATAACCTACATGAGATAATATGTAATCAATAAGTAAAACAATAATAATTTCATAGTTCATATAAATTCAACAAATTCTTTTATTTAAGAAAAAGATTTTCAAAAACAACGAGTTCTATGTAAAATAATAGGAAATCGTTAAATTAAAATAAACAAAGATTCACACTGGGCAGCTATTCCTTCGTATGAGACTAAAACATGACGGTCCTATCCATGCAAGTAGCCATAGAGTAGGAGGATCCACTATGTGGTCCTAATCAAATATAGCCAGGATGCACCAATGCTAATGCCTACTGTCGTTAGGTACAAATCCTGCTAAGATTCTCTCCAAAACATATAATAGAAATTTTACATATCATGCCAAATCAATTCTCAATAACTCCACAAATGGGCTATAACCACAATTTCTCAAGTCCTTTTCTCAAATACATAGCAGAGATAAGATAATTTTCCAAAATCAATATCATATAATCTCATGTGTCATCTAATGTACATAAAGGATGTAATTTCTTAAAATTTACATAACACAAACAAATAATTATTTTTTAGCTTCTAAATCTCTAAAACATATTTAGGGCTAATTTAGCATAAATAAAAATAATTATAAATATAATGTCTAATTACAAATTGATTCCAAAGAATCAAAGATCAATTTTCCAATGCCACTAATCCAACAGTTGATGCTTAAATGCTCTATAACTCTAGGAACAAGGCAAATATAATATTAGTGAGCTAATAATGCCATTAATTAACACCAATTAGCCCCACATAACAAAAAATCCCAAATTTGTGATCCTCGGGTTCAAAATCTCCCAAATCTACCATGAACAATTACATAGAGAGCTCAATATGATAAGCAAAGTAAGATTGACATTTATCCACTATTCTAAGAGGAAGATTATTAGATGTAGAGAGTGTATGCAGGTACAAGAGAACCTACTCCTTCTCTTTCTCCTATGCTAGACATCGCATAATAGAGCAAAACTGTCAAGAGATATTCTAGAGTGGAGTGAGGATCCTGTCTAAATAATAAATATATAGCAACCAGGTTCTGACCATCATGGACCTAGGTTACCCAGGTCTTCACTATTAGGCCTCGGTCCAATATCACATGGTGAATCAAAAACCCATAACAAATCACATAATAATAACATGGGTTTCCAAGGAATTATCAAGTTATTCATTCAACCTATTTTATAAAATTAAAATAGCCACTAATCAATAGCAGCACAAACTCAAAAATTTCTAACATTTCTACCTTTTAACCTAATCGACCATAAGGATTTTTTTGTGCAATTAACAATCAGAATTTGATTGGTCTAATATTCACAAAAGCTCTATTTAATTTGACTTCCATCTTTAATTAATTTTTTATTTCATCTCAAAGGTTTAGTATTAAAAATACATGAATACATCTTCTTCCTTTACCTTTAATTATATATATATATATATATATATATATATATATATATATATATATATACTCTGAGGACACCTAACAAGGTCCCGTAATGGACACATAACCAGGTTCCATTTTCTGAATACTCTGATAAGGGCAATATTGTCATCTGATGGATAACTTGGTACCAAGACTAACAATCTTATAGTCGTTGACTCATTGTTTATTTCTCTATAGCTACCTGTGTAAGTAATAATCATGAAAACTAAATAAATTCTCTATCTTGCATAATTAAGCTCTATCTGAATTCTTGGAAAGTATTGTTTCATAAGTATATAATTCTAGTAAATATTAAAGCATTCATGATAATAATAATAAATCCTACACTTGGTCACAATCTATTTTCAAAGGTCTGGATGACAAAAACGGTTCCATGAGTTTTCTATCATATTTTTCATGATACATTTGAAAACATAAATTCTAACTTGTCTTAAATTCATATAAGCTCATATAATTTCATACTTGCCAATAAAATAATTTCTAAAATCTTGCTTAAATATCGTGGAGATAAGAAATTAATTGTAATAACCAAATTAAAGGTCACATGATTGAACCCACTCATCTTAAGGGGTGCAACATAAGGTGTCAACATCAATGGAACTTCAACAAGCGGAAGTGACGCCAATGTCAGCCATGGAAGAAGTATAAACACATGAATAAACTATAAGTGCTCAAGAACAACTTTATGAACATTGGAAGAGTAACCAAACTTGACAAAACCATAAACATAGACACTCTAACTCATAAACATGGAGGAATGAAGCGAAACCTAACATAAATCACGAACAATCCTTACCTTGAAGCTTAGAGGAGTTAGGATTGGAGGAGGAATAAAGTAAAGGGCAAAAGGAGAAGAAGGGTGTTAAGGTTCGAATTTTGTAAGTGGTACTAAATGGGGAGGGTTTATATAGGTTAGAGGCTCATTAAATGAAACTGTGTCATTTTGGAGCATTTTAATATGCGAAATAATGCGTCCGCGTGTTTATAGTGTGGGTCCATACACATGAAAAATCGAGAGCTCGCTGTCCTCGAGGTTAAAACTTGGCAAAAATTGAGGGAAACATGACCCTACATCCATGCACTTTTGGTGCGTGTTCGTGGAAGCAAAATCTTACGTCCGCAATTGAAAATCCGCACCCGTACGGTTTATGCAAATTCTATAGAATCTACCATGGGCATGGGGAGGGCTTTTGGCCCCAGGTGACCTTGGTATGGACACTTAGACTTGGAATAGTATAGATACCCAAAAACAGATATACGAATCCTCGATAAAAACAAAAGGCAAAACAAAATTGTAGATTGAAACCAATAAAAAATGAAATATTCAAAAGATGAAACAGATTTGAAATAAATATGGTCCCGCAAAAACTGAACCCAAACTTAAAACGAGATTTGAGTTAAAACTAGATATGAGAAAAGAAGATTCCACCGCCCCTAACAAGGATCAAGCCAGATCTAAGCCTAGATCAAGATCTGAAGCGAAACCTAAGGCCATCCAAACCCCCAAATACAATGCGACATGGTAGCATTGCCAACGAAAGCGTGATGTCACAAGTCAAATTGCTAGGAAGCCAAAGGAGCAAAGGCCATAAGCTAGGGAGAAGGATGAACAATGGAGAAAGGCAAAGGAAAAAGGTCATGAAGGGGAGGGAAGAGAGTGAAAAAGGGAGATGGCTACAAGGGAGAGGGAAAACTCTTTTATCCTGCAGTGCATCAAAATCAATTGAAATATATTAATTCTGATGAACTGATAGCGTAAAAGAGTTTTACATAATTATCTAATTAAATATCTCTTTTTGCATGACTTTTCAATTAGTAGGTATGAAAGTTAACCATATTTATTAGTATGACATTATATTAATTGGATGATTGTTTAAAACTTTTTTACAACATGTTTTAAAATTAAATCCAATTATAATTTTAAAACTTTATTCCCTTCATTTCAAAATATCTGTCATTTTTTGTACAAACACAAGTACTAGAAAGACAATAAATATGTTAAAAATTGAGTAAAATATAGTAAATGAACTAATATACTCCTATTAAATGAAATGTTTTTGGAAAATTAATGGTTAATGAGTGAAATTACTTTGGCGTACTATTGAAAAAAAGAAATAAATATTGCATTAGAATGTAAAATTATCTAAAAGTTTACAGATATTTTAAAATGTGAAATTGTTTCAACGTTGACAGAAAATCTAAAAAAGAGAGAGTAACTTAATAGTAAGTGTTGATAAAACATAGAGCATTAATATACTAGTGCTGCATCTGAGTCCGGAAATTGATGGGCACAAAACAATTAAGAATCCAACGAAAGCCATATATCATTGTCTCAATCTCTCCGCATAAGGATTCAAAGTGGTTTGATAACAAGAATCTTCAATCTGGTATGAATTGGCCATCAGCATCTGGCTACACTTTTGCTATGTACCTTTTGATGAGTTGAGAGAGAGTGTGAGCATTTTCTATATGTCATAGAGCACTAGTTTCCTAACAAATGGTCGATGGAGATACACGCCTGACACAATTGAATGAAAGAATTGCACTAGCTTGGTCACTGAGGGGTGGAAGATATTATTTTCATATTTGTCTTTGATATGTTGAGCAAAGTCTTCACATTTTATAGTTATGTTGTCATAGCCTGTCTACTAACTTAGGCATATCACATATGCAAGTGAATAATATATATGTCTCACAACTTGTTTAGTCTAAAGTCATACACACAATAGTCTTTTTCTCCAAAGTTTGCTTTACATATAGTTGGCATCAAAAAAAGCACAACCACTTTTTTCAGTGTGCTTAATTCAAAGCAAGCAAAGCACCATGCTGTCCCTATAAATAGTCTAGTATGTTGCTAGTACTACTCATTTCAAAATAACCTCAAGCCTCTCCTAATTTTCTATTTCCCAATTCCTCCTCATTAGGTGCATTATTCAACCCAATTCATCCATTGGATCAAAATTCAATCTAATTTGGATTTGATCTAGTGGTTTTGAAGTTCTAATTAGTCTAAGGTAATCAAATTAAGGGCACATCTCTCTTTCTTTTTTATACATTTCATATTTCCCCCTATTTTAATTTCTACATATATTATTTAGAAGTATATATATTTGATCAGTGATCTTATAAGATGGATAAGGTTACAAGGTTGGCCTCAGAAAAGGGTGTGGTGATTTTCACCAAGAGCTCATGTTGCCTATGCTATGCAGTCAACATTTTGTTCCAAGAACTTGGGGTGGTCCCAACGGTTCATGAGATTGACAAGGACCCTGAAGGCAGGGAAATGGAAAAGGCTATAATAAGGTTGGGTTGCACTGCACCTGTCCCTGCAGTGTTCATCGGAGGGAAGCTTGTGGGGTCCACCAATGAAGTCATGTCCCTCCACCTAAGTGGCTCACTCTCTCAACAGCTCAAACCATATAGTGCTGCTTAGTCTTGAAAAAACAAAGGGATAAAATGATGAAAACACATGCAAAACATGTTCCTGCTGCTTAGATATGTACCTTATTGGAAGAATAAATTGGCTCCAATTAGTAGGGCAGTGAGCTTGATTAGTAATTTAGTATTAATTGAATAGTCTATGCTGTAATGTGTGTGAAGTGGTTTAATTATATTCTAGGTCTAGTCATTTGCTTAGCCATATATAATGTAATTTGCTAAATATTCATAATGTAGTTTGTTTTTTATATTATATATACTTGTATTGTTGTAGTCCAAATAAATTTTTGTTATTGGATTGTCTACTGTCATATGGTGTTACTAATCCAATACTCTTCTGGGCAATTTTCGGTTATACAGTTATACATATACTAGTACACTAGTATAAAGAGTATATACTTTGCTATTTTGACATCTCAAATTTTCAAACATTTAAATATCCTACTCATAAAATATATGAGTTCTACCACTTACTTTTTTTTCCAATTCATTCTCTCTTTATCACTCTTCACACACTTACATAAACCTACATGAGTGTCTACACCTATATAAGTGTCAAAATAACATTATCCCTATGAAAGTTGTACCCTTTGATGCATCTGAGGGAAAGCTCTTTCACCTAGCTCCCTGCTTTCCTTTATTATTTGAATGTATTTCTTCATACACGTTAAAATTGACATGTGATAAATAGCGTGTATAATAAATAAAAAAATTTCATTAAAATTTAGTTATGAAAATAAGATAACCGGCCTTTAAATAAATAAATAAGCCATGTCATGTCATTTTATTTTCATTCAATAACTACCATAATCCTTATAAATGCCTTTAATAACAGTTCTCATTCATTATTACTTAATATTACATTCACTTATATTCAGTATTGATCAAATATATATATAACTAAAATTCACACATTTATATACTTTCATTATATATTACTTAATATTATATTCACTTATATTCAGTATTGATCAGAGTTACCATTATTATATATTCATAAACTTCAAGTCATCCTCGTAACATGAAAATATCTGCAAGCACTCCAATATACTCTGATCAAGTGCGTCCATCTTTCCATCTACATCTAGCTATAGTAAAGAAAATATTCTTGGAAGATCTGGAGGTTGTATCATAATCAGCATAGCAGAAACTTTAACACAGCATGCAAACCCATTATTGTGTACTCTTGCCTGTCTCAATATCTGTTATCGCACATGCATCATAAAGTTCAAACTTCCTATATATTCTGTGAATTTTTTTAATGAAAAATGCTACATAATAAAAAATTTATCTTAAATTTTGCACCCAAAATAATGTGGTATAATTATTAATCTTTAGATAAATTATTAGGTCATACCATCTTATTTTATCCAATCATTACCATAATTTCTGTTAAAAATTATGTATGTATTTTTCTATATGCAACGCATTACTCTTTTTTTCTTAATTAGCTATATATATATGTCCTTCTTATATGAAACTTATATGCCAGATTTATTTATTTTAAAAAAAACTTATTTTTTATGATAATTAGAAATGTTTAACTTTCACAGAGAGAAGCGAGAACAACAAAATATTAAATATTACATCAGAAATAAAAAATGAGACTCATAAGATGAGCCTAAAACTAACAACCAAAGCACAAGACCAAGAGCTACAAAACCTATCAGAAACAAACTATTCGATAAACCAGTCAAAGAAGCTTCTGCCTTCAGCATTTGGGATCTTGTGCCTTGCCCATGCTAAAACATCATCTCCAACCACAGGAATATGCAACATCTCCAACCACTGGAAGATGCAACAAAGACACCAAGGATAAGAGCACAAACGAAGCATCACCAAAGCAACCAACCACAGAACCGAAGACAACCAAACAACACAAATCTCATCCAATATTTCAGCAACCATAAAAAGAAACTTACTAAGCGCAAATAATTAAAAGTTGTTACTTTATTCCATTCATTCAATGTTTCAGCAATTGCATTAAAAGTATATCGTTAAAGTGAGAGATAAGCAAGTTCATAAGTAAAGTTGAGGTTTCAACTATTAAATGGTAAAAAAAATTTGTTTCTTACTTTATGAATATATAATAATTTCTCTTTTGTATGGGAAGGGGCCTCTATATGTAGTTTTTTTTTTTTTTTTGTAGAGCCTTACAAAAAGTGGGTTGTAAAATTTTATGTTATTATCATTATGTACTATTAATACATTGTCAAATTTATTTGAATTTTTGTAATAAAAAATTATTTGACTTTATAATAATTATTTAAGAAATTATACATATAATAGTATTAAATATACATACAATAATATATAATTGTTGATAGTATAAAAATTTTTATACTTAAAATGTATTAAAATTAAATTTGTTCTTTAAATAAGGATGTGTAGATGTCATAAGTCATAACCCACATTTTTAAATTTTCATTAAACACAGTGAGATAAAAGAAGAGACGATAAGAATGCAGTTATAAATTTTTAACGTGACAGCAGAGCCTATAATTATATGTGTATTCAAATCAAGCATTGATGACATATATAAAGTTGTGTAAATTATAATTAAGCTATATATGTTAAAAATGGACATTTAGAAAAAAAAAATGTCTTTAATTAGAGATAAAATGAAAATGAAATTGTCTATAAAAATTCAGTCACTCACTCAAGTTAGGGATGAAATTATTTTTATTTTTAATTTTCTCTTACTACTTTTAGAGACGAAAATTGAGCATTTAAAAAATAAAATACTTTTTGTCTCTGAAAAAAAATCTGAATTCTGGTAGGGTGCCAGTGAACAAAATTATTTTTATAAAAACTCTTAATATCTTTCATTTCAGTTATAACATGAAAAATAGAGAAAAAAGCATCTAAGCCTCCTAAACTTTTGCTTGCAGGTAGGCAGCTCAAATTTTTAAATGTTTCAATTGAATCCTTAAACTTCCACTTAATTGCAAATAACAACCAATACTAACTATTAAATCTACTAATCAAGCCAATCGTCCAAATTTCATTTATATGCAAATAACCGTTATCGATAATTAAATCTTAGTATTAAAATTCTCAAACTTTAATAAAAACAATTTTTATGAAAAAAGTGAAGATTTTGGCATATTATTATAGTTTAAGAATTTAATTGGAAGATTTAACTGTATATTGGTAGCGGTTATTTGCAAATGAGTAAAATTTTAAGATTTTAATTGAATGATTTAATAGTCAGGGATAGCTAATTGCCACATGGTGAAAGTTTAAAAAGGCCAAATGCACCTTTTCCTTAAAAATATACCTGAATTAAAAAAACAATGGTGACCTAATTAAAATATGCACATTAAATGATATTAATATAAGAAAATTTTCTAATTTCAATAACACATGAAAATTCTTTCTCCTCAAAAATGTTTTTAATGCATGTATAGTGTTTAAGAGTGTCTTTAAGTGTGAGGTGTCGCTTTACCCACACATACATGGGTGCGCATGCATGCACGTATCAAGCCAGAGAAATAATTTATTGTGATAGTAAAAGATAGGAGCAAATCTAAATTATTAGAGGTGGAGGCATATGCGATTTTAATTTTTAATTATATAAATATATAGATTTTTGACTTCATAACTTTATTGAATTTAACTCAATATTAATTTTAGATAAAACAAAATAATAAGATATACTACAATCCAATTCTTCTGTGACCCTTATCTCTATTATCAAAGTTTTGTAGAAGCGTGCGGCACTGGTGACAAAAGTAATTCTAGATCACAAAATCATACATAAATAATTAAAATTAAAAGATTAATTAACATCACATAATTATTTTAAAAGTCACGTGACTTTATTAACTTTAATAAATAAACTTTTAAATGTTTATTCTTAAATAAACAGTATGCCACACATGCTGCTTATTTAATACAAGTGAATTGTCATGTGAGGCAAATTTCACATGTAATATTAATGTTTGAATCCTCAAAAAAGGTGAGCTCCATTAGCCAACTCAATATTTAATACATGTTGTCTAATGACAATAATTAAAATGTAATAATTTTAGAAATTGACACTGAAATCATTTAAAATATTTTTTCAAGAACTAAAATAAAAAATTATTTACTTTCCTAAGATCAAAAATATATTTAAGTCATTTATTAAAGAAAAAAAAGTCACTCACAATGTTATAGTATTGGGAACTTCAAAAAACATTTTTGATCTTTTAGGAGAAAAGATGTTTTCAAATAGGAATGGATTCTTCATGATAAAATTTCACATGCTCTTGTTATCTATGGTTTCTCACCATTGATTTAAATAGTGGAACCCAAACATAACATGTGATACGAGGAAACAAATGGTAAAATATCATATATGATAAGGTTATGTGAAATTTCAATAATAGATTATCGACTCTTATTTTTGAATGATCTATTATGTTGGATAAAAGTGTGAAAATAAATTATATTAAAAAAACTAATAATTTTAAGCTAAAAATAGCTTATTTGGATTAATAACATTTTGAAATTTTTTATTATCAGCATAAGGTAATTATCTCATAATCATGGTTCTTTACCAAATTAACCCTAAATACAGATATTATATAACAGAGACACATTATTTAATACCTTTTTAGTAATTTATCACCTAAAAGCAATCTTTTCACACTATGAAAACAAAAAAATATTATCGTATAGTCACTTTTTAGCTGAAGTATCCAAAACATGAATTGATTCTTACCTTATCGATTAATATAAGAGAGCAATTCAACAGGCAAGCGATTATTAAAATAATTTTAAAATTACTGTTTGCTCAAACACATAAGATATCCTTTACCGAAAAACACAAACACAAGATATAGTAGCCGAAAAAAAAAGACAAATCAAATATAAAAAAAATGTTTCATCAAGAGGAGAATATAATCTTGGGGTTGCATACGAAAATAAGAAGGCATTTAACTTTCCCATCTTTTGGCGTTGTCCATATGTTTAAAAGATTAAACAGGGAAGCGATTCTTCAACTTTATACCCAAAAATAAAGGTATTATATTCGTTACCTTTTTTTGTTGATCTTATATTTACTTTTATTCTCTTCTTTCTCTTCCCTCTAGGCGCTAACAGCACTGGACACCGAATTATGGGGAAGGCATACTACTATCACTATTTAGAATAATTTTTTTTGTTAAGGAAATTGAGAATAATAATGATTGAACCAAATCCTAAAATGACAATAATTGTAAAATGAAAAAATGGGGCATTATTTTTAAATCAATAATTTTTATTACGTATGGGTTCAATTAAATAATATAAAGATAGTTAACCTTATATCACTTTCTCAATTTACAATAATATTTACTTTAGAAGATCATTGATAATGATTAAATTAGTATTTTTCAATTTACGAGTACGCAATCAAAA
This sequence comes from Dalbergia oliveri, assembly GCA_030441495.1. Lineage (NCBI taxonomy): Eukaryota > Viridiplantae > Streptophyta > Magnoliopsida > Fabales > Fabaceae > Dalbergia > Dalbergia oliveri. The sequence goes on along the minus strand of JAMLFY010000013.1, from coordinate 22,972,043 downwards.
TTTATTTTCTCTTAATTAATACAGTTTGAACTTGATCAATTTATTATATAATTAAAATTCTCACAATATTAATCTTTATTCATAAGATTCAATTTGAAAACTTCATTTTGAAAAAAAAAAGATAAATATCAAACTATCTAAACTAACCAATTAAATATTAGTTAATAAATAATTAATGAACTACCAGCTATGCATTATATATGCTATAGCCACAATCTAAAGACGAGACAAGAAGCAAAAGCTAAAATAATTAATAATGTATATATATAATCCAGGTTGTCTAAGCTGATAGAAAATGAATTAAGCGTTTTCTTGCCCCCACCTTCTCTGACAGGTTAGTTTTTTTTCCAACAATTTGGGAAATACCTGTCAGCACGAAGTTTAAGCTAAGGAAGCACAGGTCAATTTTCTCAGGCGTGCAACTTGAAGTTAAGTCAGAGAACCAAACTGGTCAATTAATGTAAAATACTGGTAATGACAAAATATGAATTGTGTAGTAGCTGGAGACAATTACAGTGATGGTTGAGCGGATTGGCATATTATCTTGCATGTTATCTTATAGCCGAATAATATTATTTATACATATAATTTATCAGACACGTACAAATGTGTGGATGCCATTTCCTTCTACTATTGAGAGTATTGGCATATTATTCGGTATATTATATGTGTTTGCATGGTGTCTGAAAAATTATAAGTATAAATAACATTTCTCTTCTAGTGGGGCCATGGAATCACATCACAAAATATATTATAAAATAACTGGGATACTTTCTGTATCGAAGGTGAGGTAAGGCCTTACGTTACTGATTTAATTTGTGGACGAAAAAATTTTATTCTTGAGTCATGATAAGAATCTTTCTTTTTTATATACTCATGATCAGAATCATCAATTTTGGAGATCAAGATGTCGCTTGACAACAGAAAGAGAGGCAAAACAATTAGGTAGAATTAATTACCACATGTGAAGGACTTAAATAACTCACTCAGGTATATTCTATGGTTCTATTCAATCGGTGTCAGTGTAGAGTTTAGACTATAGATCATGTTTAAAGGATTAATTACTTAGGTTCTATAATTTCACTTAATTTTTAATTCTCTATAGTTTAAAAGTTTTTAATTAGTTTCCATATTATATAAAATTTTTCAATTGAGTCCTTGAGTAATAATCGTTATAAAAAATAAAATATTTCATGTATATATTTTTGTAACTATTATTACTTGCAAGGACTCAATTCAAAATTTTATATAATATAGAGATTTAATTAAAATCTTTTAAACTATAAGGATCTAATTAAAAATTGAGTGAAATTACAAAGACCTGCATAGTAATTAAACCAAGTTTAAATAAAATCAAGAGTAAACTGGCAAGGTCCCTTAAAAATACAAGTCATATAAGTTTAGTTTTTTCAAACAAAAAAATGGCATTAATTTAGTCAATAAAAGATATACATGATACTAACTCTGTCTCTAATGAATTTGATATCACTTTAATATTTGAAAAGATACATGTGAAATCACTTTAATTTATAAAAGATGTATTTGATGATAAATAAGTTTATGAATTTATAGAAAATGAGATCAACTATGTCGCATCCATCTTAGTAGCATTTGGTCAATATATCGGGACAAAAAATATTGAGAGATAGAGGACAAAAACATATTTGGAAGAAAGGACAAACACCAAAACTCCAAAATTATCTCCATTTCGAGATAATTTTTGAGTTAATTTATGTACCTCTAATTAAGGAGAGATATTGGAGATATGTCTTTGGAACACAAATTTAAAATATTTTTATCAAGAATATCACTTTAAATATTTAATATTTCATATTTGTCCTTCTCACTTTATAATTTTTCATTAAATAATGATTTAATCTTCATCTTTTCAGCAATAATCACATCCTGTATACTATTACCAATTCCGTCTCCGTTTTCAATATCATCCCCGTCTATACTATCTCATCGTCTCCATCCCTTCTGACTCGGAACAAATACCAAATGCAACTAATTAGGTGATGCCACTTATATTTTTTAGGGACTAAACTAATATAAGCAAGTATTTTTTAAAATTAAACCGACATAAAAGGTCTTAACAAAATACTCAAATTGATCCCGAATTTTTTGTTTTTTTCAGATGACTGAGAAGCGTTCAACACGCTAGACAGGTGTATGTGGAACAAAAAAGGAAACAAGGACAATTCACAATATAGAGATAGCTCTTGTAATCAAAACAGCCAAAGAAATATGAGGCTGACCATCAAACATGACACCAGCTGTTAAGAACAGGATACCCGTAACAATCCCTTCAGCAGTAGCATCAGGTATAGGGGAAGCTCAGACAATAGCATCGCGTGTTGCAGCATTCGAGGAGGACAACAAGCACTGTAAGAAAACCAAGTATTTTCATCGGCTCTTGATATTTAAAGTATCAATAATAAAGTATTATCAAAAAAATAATTATGACAAAAAATAATCGTTAAAAATATTTATAAACTTTCATCAATAATTATTGGTTATTTTTTATATGTAATAATTGTCGATAAAAGTTTATAAGTTTTTTACGATTATTTTGTTAAAATTACTTTTCTTAATAATATTTTTATTAACACTTTAAATGTTAAAGATTGTTGAAAATACTTATTTTTCATATAGTGAAGTATATATTTTAAGATAAATTAGTTCATCAGATTTTGAAAGTTTCAAATTGGTTCCTTTCATTTAAAAGAAGAGAACAATTTGGTCCATCTGCACAAGTCCATATAATTAAAAAAATATTCTATAAAATTATATGAAAGGACCAATTTATCCTTTTTTTAATGTGAGGAACTAAGTTGAGACTTTTAAAATCTGAAAGATTAATTCGTTCAATAGATATTCGAATGACCAATTTAAATATTTTATAAAAAAAATTAGGAATTAAATTGATGTTATATATATTTTTTTAGGAATCACATTGATAGTTATGAGTAGTAGGTACCTTTTAAATTAATTTAACTTCTGATCAAAAGAAATTAAGGAAATGGGGTACCAATGAGTAAATGGAGTAACAATAGTAACCAATCAATGAGTTTCTGATTACATATATTACTAAGGCTTTTGATCCAATAATCCTTTCACTGTCCACCATCAATGATAGAATCAAGATATATGGAAGTTAAAAAATAATTAATCAGTTGATAAATAATTAAAGAAAATGCAAAACAAATAACAATAAGCAAAATAGAGATGAAAAGATTATACAAATAAATTTATCTCGTTGAGTCACGATGTGTGACCTATGTCCAGTTTCAAGTAATAGCTTAAGATTTTCTTTACTTGTTGATTTTTTTTGCTTTCAAGGATTCTGATTAATCTTTCTCAACTTGATCTTAAGTAGAGTAATCTATAGTTTATTCTCACTATTGGACACCACCAAACCCTGTGCCTTATTTTTGTCAATGACACCACAAAACCTTCTCCTATATATCGACTCAAAATAGAATATAGCCTCTTAAAGGTATGAATGCTCTTATGATCAATAAGCCACAAGGTTTAAAACTAGATTCTCTAAAGAGCATAGTTTTAAAACTTGGCTCAAGAGATTACTCGATCATGACACCTGGTCACTTGGTAAGTTTCATCTAGTGGGTTACTGGTCAAACTAGTTGAATCAAATATAATCAAATAAATATATAAAATATGTTAAAATTCAAACAAATACAATAAAATAGCATAAGTAATTAATAACTTGACACATTTTAAAAATTTGTATGCTTTGATAAATATATAAAAGCATTTATACAATTAATTAATACTTTAAATTATAAATTACATACATTTAAAATAAAATTTTATTTTATATTTTAATAAAAAAAAAGCCACTCCACATTTGTTAAGAGGCTTATTTCTATGACTCATTGTTATTTCTTCTTGAGTTTGGGCCACTCTCTATCTTATCATTGAGTTGGCCCACTCCCTATCTTGTGTGTGTTAATGAAAGAGTTGAAAAATGTAAAACATATTGGACCAAAAAAAAAAAAAATAGACAAAAACCACTTAAAAGGGCTAAATTAACCCTAATATGTCAAGCTTCTCTCACTCACAAATCACAAACACTATTGCGCCGCTTTCCCTTCCCCTTTTGGGTACTCTTCTCCCTCACACTATCTCTCTCTTTCTCTCATTCACACACAATTGCTCGCATGAGATGCGACGACGCAGGGCATGCCGTGGTGGCGTGATGCGAATTGTCATGACTCACAAATAAATTAAAATTTATTTTATGCTAAGTTGCAATAAAAATATAGTAAAAGGCACTATCTAAGTCGTCTCTCAAGGAAGTGTTACCAGCTAATTGGAAATTGAGGGGTTTTGTTTGGAAGAAATTAATAAAATAATGGAAGAAAATTCAATTAAATAAATTAACTACAAGGAGTTCCTGAGATTAGGATTATGTTATCACTAACTCAAAATAATAATTTACGGAGGTGGTTATTTTCACCAATTCATAATCACACAATTAGTGATGTAATTCTGCTTAGTAGTAACACAATCGCATAACTAACCAAGGATTTGGCTAACATGAATACCAAGAAATCACAATTACAATCCCTAAATGCTTACGCTAACTTAAATGTTAATCACAATAACCTAATTCTTCTTACAATTAATTCCAATCCCCTTGCCAAGTAAACATACTTCAAACTATTAGTTAAATTATGCCCAATTAGAACCCTAAACATGCATGACATTTACAATTGCAAACACACAGATAATAAAAGTTGGCTCTCAAAAATATAATTGTATCAAGCAACATAAAAATATAAGAGAGAAGAAGAAGTAAGATTAGAAACTCAAACTGTAAATTGCATTAAAATAATGAGAGTCTGAAAATATAATCCTTGGATTCTTTGGAATTCTTGTGCTAGGTAGACAAACTACCCCTCCATGGATGGAGGATTACAACTAAAGTGATAAAAAGTATAATCAAATTCCCAAATGGGTACAAAAATGGAGATTGGAGTGACCAAAAATCCTAGAGAGAAGAGCGGAGAAAAGATAGAGAGAAAGTAGAGAGAGTGGAGGTAACCCATGAACAAATGTGGAAGATCACTTTTACCCTAGGCTAAATAGGTATATATAATATATTATCACGTGTTAAAAAATGGCCCCAAAATAATAAAAAACATTGTACGAATTCGTATTTGCACAGACACCGCTCAACACACTTTATAAGTCTTTTTGAGCCTTAAATGTTCGAATTAGCTCTTGAACCTAAAAATAAAAGTTGTATCCCTTTAAATAAGCTTTCCAACGCCGCTAGAATCACTTCAATTGGACATATTTAGCTCTAGATATTTAGAAAATACAAACTAGAAGTCAAGCTGGACAACATCAAACATTCGTAACCTTTAATCTTGCAACTCAATTTTTACCAGAGACTCTTAGAATTGAGTTTTGATCTAAACATGAAATTTATATAGTACTTCTTGAGCTTTCGAATACATCTTTATTTGTCTTAATTTGAGAATTTTCAATTGTAATACTTCTTGAAAATGTGCTCAAATGATCTCCAAAATTCTTCTATTTAACTCCTTAAATTCTCCTAAATTGAATACTGCTACAAGCTTCATACACCTCTATGGTCTTCATACACCAACATAGGAAGTCCCTGCAATAAAATTACACTCACAAGAGAGGATTAAAAACACAAGAAGCTCCAAAACATATTAGCTCATCAAAATGGTACAATTAACCATGATATTACTCAATGATGCATAATGAGGACTAAACACAAATTAACTAAATATCAACCAATTAAGCACACAACTTATGTAATACGCCTAGAGTTATATAGGAAAAAGGGATGCATAAATCATGGCGCACACGGTATGGCAGCGGAGAGGTGGTGTAGCACGACATGGGGCGGTGAGGCATTTTTTTCTTGGGATGGCAGATACAAACTGTTGGCCTGCCGGTCATTGGGTTTTTGTGAAAACCTCCAAGTCAAGACTGGTTCATATAAGTCCTATGCATGTCTGATCAATTAGGCTGCTCAAACCAACTACCTGACCAATTCACCGATTCACCGGCCGATTCAGTCCTAGTTTTAAAACACTAGTAGTCAATTCTAAGAGCAGCAATAAGAAGAATATAGATAACATGAGTATAGCAGCTTTTTGTTTTCATGTTCTAGGCTTCTATTCATACCAAATAATTTGCCCGAGTATACAATTTCGTGTTCCTTCTGCTTTGCAATGGGTTGAGAAATTCCTCTTATCTTCAAGATCAGTACTCCTAATATATAAATGTATCTCCTTCCACATAATTTGAGATGCGAAGAATGTTAGACAAGAGTGATCCAGCTTCTTGCAGAGGACGGTTTGATGTCTTTATTTTGGGCCTTCAAGTTGGGGCTATTGATAATAGATAGTATATATTTGAATAGTTGTTTCATATAAAATTACAATAAAGTTAAACTGCACATAGGCAATACCATTCTTCCTCTCTATTATGTTTCATAACAAATATCAGTGTTGCATTGTAAGTTTATTTTGCATAATTAATTAAGTATCAATCATGTGCCAGTTACAAAACTGTACATGAATTTAAATACCATGAAACATTACATAAAGCTAGCAATCGATATTTAGGGATCAATTAAGAGCAACTTTATACTTGATATTATCTTTGGTAATCATCCATACATTAAGTCAACCATTTCTGGCACAATCTTTTGGCCCAAATTACATATTCTTCGCCTTACATCAAATATAAACTTGTGAAAGACAAATTAGACAATTTTCAAAGTGAGAGATACACTAAAATATTAGACCAAAAGTAAAATTACCAGCCAGAGCAAACTATAATATCCACTCTAAACAGTTCAAAACTCAAGTAATTATGTTCGTGAAAAAAGTAATCCTCAAAATATCATAAATATTGCCTATATATTAAGGGGTTTGCTAACCTTCATAACTTCATGTAGAGGTTAACAAGTGAAGGTTAGCAATGTCCACATTTTATTTTGGATAAAATATCTCACAATCCTATTTTCTTAATCAATTTATGATTATGGGTGGTTTTGTAACTTTTTTGTGTCACATTAATTATTACTTCAATTCTTTTTTCCACTTAATTAATGTTCTTTCTTTACTTTTTATTTTTTTCATGAATAAAATATATAAGTATAGTATTAAAGTTTAAGTAAAAATATTATATACTAACTAAATACCATTCATCGAACATTGCTTTGGCTTCTGCTTTTCCATTTTGGAGTGAGCTTGCTTCGCCCTTGGATGGCCTTGACTTCCTTCTCCCCTTCCATGGCTTCCACTTCAGTGGCCACCATCTCATCTTCCCCACTCTTCTTTTTTGTCATCGTCACGTGACATTCGAGGAGGAAACTCTGACTCGCCTGAGCAAGGACAAGATGACAAAGAAGAAGAGGAGGACGAGGACGAGCCAGTCGTCGTAGAAGAAGAATTCATGAAAGAGGAGAAGAAAGTCAAGCCATCAAAGGAGTCCACCTACTGTCTCCAAGGGAGTTGTTCTCCTCGTTGCTGTCAGAGATGGGGAGTCGAGGTCCCATCCTCCAGCTCAAGGTAGCGAACAATCAAAATAATAGTATTAGATGTTATCTGGTGGTGGGTTTTGTTTTAATTTGTTCGCTGCCCATTTTTTGTTTTTTAAAAGGAATGAGCTTATGTATAATTCATTGCCTAATTAATCTTTCTACACCCACCTAGCAACAGAGTTGGGCTTGATGGAAGTATTACGTCGCGGTTGGCATGAACTTCCCTTCCTCTCAATTATGTATCATGTTGATGTATCAATATTTGGTTCATTGTATGTATAAAAATCTTGGGCATTAACATTAAAATTGAATCTACAAAATAAAAACTCGCTACTCTTTTTTTTTTTTCATCTTTGTCTGGCCAGCCACTATTTTTAGTATCTTTTTTTTACTTTTTTTTTTTACGTGAGTTTGGGTCTTTACTAAGAGTAACTTCATTACGAATATTTCCATTATTCTTCCATGCTGTCTATGGTTGTACTTGACTATCTTGCCAGAAGCTACCTGTAACTAAAAGTGATTATTATTCTATGAGATTGTCCAAATTCAATTATTAATCTGCATATGATTTTTTCCTGAACATTTGTCACATATTATTGGCTACAATATTATCAATATATATATATATATATATACACACACACACATACACATTTAAAGGTGAAGTTATTTTTAATAAAAAATAAAATTACATAAAGAAAAGACTCACTTCAATTTAAAATTCAACATTTTCAAATCTAGAATGTGAGTACAAAAGTCCTTATAAATAGAAAAATATTAGACAATCAGAAATTTTATCAGAATTTTATATAAAAAATGATGTGTCATAACTATTAGTCATTGGATGAATTAGCAGGTTATATTATTTTATTTTATCCGATAATCATCATAATTTATATCACCATATTTATCACTCTTATAAATAATTTATCATCAAGAATACTCAGACATTAAATTCAAATTAATGTGATGTATTAGCGGAAGTTAATCAAGTGAAGTAACCCACAAAAGATGGAGATTTTGGCTGATAAAACCTTGTTTTTGTCAAATTGAAATTATGATGAGAATCGACAATTGCAAGGAAACTATATTCTGTCGGCATACTTTTTGTTCATTAAGGAAACAACTCATTGTATTTCACCGTGCCTAGCAATGGCATAAAAAACTTGATGTGATTCTAGCAAATGCACTATATTGCACAAGTAATGTGGCAGTAAGAAGAGTGTCGTGTCCCAGGATATAGCTCAAGTATTGAAATTAGCTAAATTGAATGAAAAGTGATGAGATAACTAAGAATATTAAAATTTGGAATGTGCAATTAAGAAAATAAAATAAGAACACAAATGATAATGATTAGGATGAAATATACAATGAGAAATAACTAAGGCAAATTGGTTCACCCAACTATGGTTATGTCACTCCTGAATTTCAATTATTAAATCCCTATTTCATTAACTAATGGTTGGATTCCCTTTTGTAATTATATAAGCCTCTCTTAAGGTCTTGTAATTCTCATTACTAAATTTGTTCACTTAATCTATCAGCATAAACTAAACCAGGCAAGGGACAAAAATCAATGGAATTCTAAAATGACAACCACCCAAATTGCATATACCAATCTCTAGCTTTCGCTCAACTTGTTGTGTTTGCAACAAGTAGCTCTGTTCACAATTCTTATCTCTAGTTATTGTAAACCAAAACAAGATAGTTGGGCGGTGATCAAGCAGTCAATGTATTGAAGCAGAATTATAAACATTAAGTCAATAGAAATAAAGATTATAATAAAATTAAGAACATTTGTGATTTTGCCAAAAGTGACTACACCAATTGCCCTAGCCAAGAAGGACTTAGTTCATGATAAACATGTACAAAATAGAAAATATGGAAAACATGAGAAAGGAAGAAGACTCCATTGAGATAAACCAAAGGGGAATCAAATTCCTTGTGAATGTAGGATCTCTCCGTTGAACACTTAGGGCTCCAAAATTCTTCGAAACTCTCTCTAGTTGCCTCCAACCTTTAGGGTTTTGAAAACTGTTAAAAACTTGTTCAAAATGTTGATGTAAAAATTCCTTTTACAATGTCCCAAAATCGCCCCCAATAGCCTATCATGAACTAAGCGCGATCTGAGATTTTTTGATGCTAGAGCATGACATGCTATGTTCGAGCATGACTTTAGTGAAAAGTTCAGTGCTCACTAGTTCTACCCGTGCTGCAGCATGGGTAATCATTTCTGAAAATTCTCATTTCTAGCTTTTCCTCCTTTATTGTTTGCATGTACATAATGATATGTCAAAATGCATTAATGTCCTAAAGATTATGAGAAATTGATGTGAAAGGCATAAGCTAAAAAGAACTCTAAAATCCTTCTAAAATAATGCAATTTAACTATGTAAAATGCAAGAATTAAGTTAAGACTAAACTAAAAATCAAGCAAATCAAACTCTCATTAGAGAGTTATCAAATACTTATTTTGCTGTTCTTTTCTCCAATTTTGTGCATTATGAAGGAGTCATTACGGATAATACTAATAATAATAATAATAATAATAATTTGAGTTGGAATATTCCATCAATTCTTCTGCCACCTACGACTATATTTAGATTTTGTTTTATTTTATTTTATTTTTTTCATACAAAGAGGATTTGACTCTAAAGAAGGTTAACCAAATGAGAAAGTGAGTGGTTAATCAACTCACTCTTAGATTTTTGGTAAAATTCACACATCAATGAAAATTATATTGATTTAAAGATGATTAGTCTCAATTTTTCAGTTTATCAATTTTTTTGCTTTAAACGAATCAAATCCATTGAAAGAGCAATCTAGTGGGTTTTTATTCTACTGCCTACAACAGTGGCAGAGCCAAGGGACCAGCAAGTGCCATAGCCCCCCAAAATTTTGTGCTTTTATTACATAATCATATGTATATTTGTATTACGGTCCTCTAAAAAGTCTACTACCTTTATACATACTATTTCCATTCCATAGCAATAGTTGTTTCAGACAAATTAAGTTCCTTGAAAAATCAAATGGATGGGGTAGTATACATAACAAATAACAAAAGTATCTTAATGTAGTTATATGTATAACATAGAAGTATGAAATATATAAATATCTTTATAATATATTTTTTAGGATATTTCTCTTATTAACTTTTTTAATTGAGCTTAATTAAGAGATATCTAAGAAGAAAACTATTGACTCATTTGTTAATAGAAAATAAATGATAAATAATGAAATAAAGTCTAATTTGCTAATAACTTGGATGAAAAAACTATATTATGACTCATTTTATATTTTCTACATGATAATTTATTTTATTTTATTTATATTAATCAATTTGGCCTTCTTCCAAAATTCCTAGCTCCACCCCTCTGGATAGATATTAATTTGGTGAAAGGGTTGCAATATATTGTAGAGCAAAGTACAATACAACCCCATCCTTTGAGAAAATACTTAATTACATTCCCCCTCTTCTATTTCTAAAATATACACTCTCCTCCCCTCTATTGATAAACCATACACTCTCTTCTCCTCTATTTCTAAAACATACACTCTTCTCCCTTAAAAAATGATAAATACTACTCTTTAGTTTTTTTTTTACTTTTTCATTTTTCATACTTATTATTTTATTTTTGACCAAATTATCCTTTATTAATAGTTATATATATATATTCCTTTTACATATTAAAATATATGTGCATATAATAATGTAAAATATTATACGTTTATATATACATGCATTTAATTCAATTTTTAAAATTTGACTGTATTGATAAAATAAAGTATAGATATTAACAATAATTCATAATAATTATTTTTGAAATATAAAAAATCACATACTTTTCAAGTGTTTATTTTTAATATTAGGGATTTCTTAGTACCCTATAAAATTCATGGATATCGCTATCTTTTAGATAATTTGTGACTACAAATTTATCATGTGTCTAACTAACTAAATTTATTAATATTTTAAACACTTATAATTAAATCACAATCCTTATATTCAAAAGGGTACCAATACCCTTGGAGTGGGTACCAAAACAAAAACCTTATTATTAATATATGTTTAAAATATTAAAAATATTTATTAATTTTATATATAAATATAAAGAACAAAAAATAAAAATTTTGTGAAGTTACAATAAAAATATAATATTAATGTTGTAATGTGATAGTTATAAAATATATAAATTTATGTTTAAAAATAATTATTACAAATTAACATTAATTATTTTTATTTCTACTTATTTTTTTTCTTAATATAAATAATAATTTATAATTAATATATATAACTCAATATTTAAATTATTATAGATCACATACATCTTATTTGTTAAAAATTTATGTGTATAAATCAATAAATGGTATTTTAGTAAACAATAAAATAATAAGTATGAGAAATCAAAGAATTAATAAAAAAAATTGAAAATGAATTAAAATGTAGCTTATTTTAAAATTACAAGGGAGGATAGTCTATGTTTTAGAAATAAAGAGGAGAACAATGTAATAATATTATCTCTTAAGAGAGGGGAGAGGTTGTATTACACTCTTAAATAATGTATAGGGGATGAGGGAGTACATGCTTTTAACAAAAAGGAGAGAGAGTGTAATAAAACCCTCTCTCAAAAAAGGGATTGTATGTTACTCTATATATTGTATCAATATACATTTAAAGGTGGGAGTTCATCCTATGAAACATTAACTTTTCTCCGTTAAAAAGAAATGTGAAAGATGGAGTCGTTTAATTTGTTTCTCCTAATTCATGCTATAGTACAATATTATCACATATATAAGTTTAATTTTTTTTCTTTCGTTAACTAAGCATGAGAGTTAAGTCCAATTAATCAATGACAACCCTTCACACAATTTACTCGGAAAAAAAATAGACCTTTCACGCATTTTATTTAGAGCACAAGCCAAATATGCACAATAATATAAGCCAAATATCCAATAAGGTTAACCCAATAGAATAGGGTTGAGTCGTAAGCGAACTTTACTCACAATAATATCGTTTACCAGTTCATGGTCCCGAGACTTAACTCTCCCACCTAATATTTTTTAATAATAAAAAGAAAATATGAGCCAAATTTCAGAAGAGTAGAAACCTTTCAGGGAAAAGGGGAAAATTAGCAATGAAAAGAACGTCTTAATTAGTGATAAATAGAGACCGGTAAAATAAGCAATCATTTGCTTACATTTTTTTTATTTAATACCTTTTCTTAAAAATATCTTACTTTTAAAATGAGTAAAGATTCAATTTGATCCTTGAAATTAGAAAAAAATATCACTTTAATCTCTGAAATTATAAAAAGTGATTTAAATTAATCATTATATCTGTTTGTAAAGACTAATTTAAATTACTAAAATGATTAAATTGAATCATTTTTATAAATTCAAATATCAAATTAATATTTTTTTAATTTTAGAGATTAAAATAAATTACACATATAATTTTAGGAATTACCCCAATTGTATGTCCCTTCAATAGAATTAATTTTCTGCTAACATTACGTAATTGAGAATTCTGAAAGAGTTATTTCAATAATAATCTATCATTCATAGTGATTTGCAGGTATTGACAAGATGGTCAAAAACAACTTCAAAAGTCTCAACTTAGCAGCAGAAGAGCAATGGAATATTCGAATTGAAGCAATTGCTAGCAAATAGTAACGGCCCTAGCTAACAGTAGAATACAGACAAAAAAATTATATTAGAAAGGAAAAAAAAAAGAGCAGTAAGTTTTTATTTTATGTGTTTTTTGAATCAAGAAATAGAGTTAAAGTGCTTACCATATTAATATATATGGTTGCATTAATTCCTTTTCTTTTTCGTTGAAGTGATTCTTATTTTTTTTGTCTGGTCGTTGAAGAAACTCCACATGTCCATATTTCCATTGTAGAATGTAATCAAAGTATAACAGGCCCAGTAGCCTGTGCAAAATCATTTCTCATACTTGATATTTAAATATTCCATACATCATAGTGGTTATTATAACATGTGGCATATGCTATAATGGAAATAGATTACTGCAGTTTACAAATGGTTTTTGGTGCATGTGGAGAAAAAAAATGCATAACTAGCGCTATTCCAACATTAATCCAAACTTAGGCTGAGAAGATCATGAAAATATTCTGAGAACAATCTTGGTAAACAAACATGCTTAGGTTGATCCTGTTCACAAGTTCACTATCACATGTCCCTGGTACTCAACTATAAAATGCAATGTCCACTCTCATAATCTCTTCACAAACATATACATACACACCTTATAGGATTCTCTCTTTATATGATATGATCATGCATCACTCTCAATTCATGGCTTCAAAATCATTGATACCCATCATTTGTTTCTTGTTATCATGCCAATGTTTGATCTTAACCAATTTGGCTAATTCCCACAAAAATAGTCCTCAAGGCCTACACTAGAGCTCATCCCTCCACACTCACCAAAATCACCACTTTTCAAAACCAATGTGAACTTTGCAGAAGAAGCCATTGGCTTTTGCAACACTCCCATGCTCGTGCCAAATACATATCTTCCCTTGTAGTTTCAAATTGCAGTGTTTCAAACTGCCACAAGATCAGTGCACCCCTTGTTCACTATCACTCCCCAATCAACTATGGTTGTGAGTGTTGGTATTGGCACCTTCATGTTTCTCGTGTACAATGGCTCCAGGCCCAAAGGGTACTTCTTGTTAATGGACACCGGCTCTGAGTTGACATGGACTCAATGTGAAGATTCAAGCTTGAAGCTCAAGGCAAGAAATGCTACCCTCAAATGGACTATCCATTTCAAAACCACAAGTCGAAATCTTACAAACCTCTACCTTGCAGCGATGCACGATGTAGTAGGCCGCAGAATTGCACTAATGAAGACTATTGCTCCTACTTTGTGGAGTACATGGATGGTGCAAACTCTTCCGGCACTTGCAACCGAGACTTTCACTTTAAGCTTCAATTCCTCCCCAGTTTGATGAGGCAGTGCCTGAAATTGTTTTTGGTTGTGGTGATCACAACAGTGATCCCAAGCAAAGGATTGGAGCTACCCCATTGCAGGTGTGTTTGGTTTAGGACAAGGTGATCTTTCTTTTGTGCAACAATTTGGACAAAGAATTGGTGATGGAAGATTCTCATACTGCTTGATAAGTTATAAGGATAGTGAACATGCCCCAACTAACTATCTCAGGTTTGGCTCAGCCATAAAGCCAACAAAAGATTTGCAAACAGTTGATTTCTATAAGAATGGGAGTTTAAAGGTTACTTTGTGAATTTGGAAGATCTTGGGGTTGGTGGGAAAAGGCTTAACATTAGTCCAAATGTGTTTGGTGCTAGTCCTTATGATGGGAAATTGGGAGGGTGTGTTGTAGACACAGGCACTGCTTTCTTCACATTGTCAAAGATGCTTATGATGTTCTTGTCAAGGGATTGGATGAGCACTTTTCCAATTCACCAGAATTCACCAGGATTTATGAAGGGGAAAGGGTGTGTTATGGAAGGGACAAAGAACAAGGATACACACCAAACATACCAAGTGTTGAGTTCTACTTTGAACAAGAAGGAGCTCATCTGAGTGTAAGTGCTGGAGAAGTGTTTTCAAGCACAGTACTAAAGCATCCTAAAATGGAAATGTTTTGTTTGAACATGTATCCGGATGAAAATGCAACCATCTTGGGCTGCACAGCAAGTTAATACCAAGTTTGTATACGATACCAAGTCAAAGAAGCTGCAATTCGGGCCAGAAGATTGTGCCAAGAATGGCTGAGTACTTAGATGTATGAATGAATATATCAAAGATATCAATAAAGTTGTTCTATTATCCCAAAAATAATGATTGCTTGCTTTATGTACTGCTTCATGGTATTAAAATTTTTGCTTAGTATTTCAATTGACAGGAGGATTGATAATTTGGTGTGCGATATCAGTTCTCTGTACTCAATTAAAATATTGCCTTTGTGCTCATGCAGCATAGCATTAGACAACTCAGTTAAAGATAACCTCATTTTTTCATGGCGACTCTGGTGCTGCAAATGTTCAATGCCTATGGTGGTGTTGCTGAGTTCTGCAATGGCAATGTGACATTTGGCAAAGTGGGGCCCAGTGTGGTTGGATGATGACTTTTGGTAGTGGTTGGATAATGAAGTGGCTAACATGTATAATGATGATTGATAGGGTTTAGTGGGTGTAATATTTAATGTAAAGATAATTGAATATTTTGTGAAAAAATAATTAAAATTGGAAAATAAAACCCCGTAAAGCTCTTTTTTATTTTACCAGTATTTTGCGAGAAAAAGGAAAAAAATCGAAATTAAAATTCAAAGTGAAGGAAGTTTCCGTAGATCCCGATTTGACGGTCTGATAACTAGCTGTCTTCACAAAGTGACTCCCCCGTTTATCACCAATTGGAGTTGCTCAGCAGACATGAGGGAAAAGAAGGATATTGTTGGGTTGATCGGATCTATCTCAATGAATGTTCAATCATGGAACAATGGAAGAGCCTATCTTTTCTTTTATTTTAAAAAATAAAATAAAATTAAGGGTGTTTACGTTACCCGAAAAAAACTTTAATTTTCAATTTCAAAATTATATTAAACAAACCCATTTAATAGATGTGTGCTTAACATTAACGCTGGTTGTTGTTGACCTCTGAACTTTTCGTGATCTCTTTTTGGGGGCCATGCCATGGTGATGATGGGAAAAGGGGATGAAGAAGGAAGGAATGGAGAGGTGAGCCGCGGCAAAGAAACAGTGATTTGGTGCTTGGTTAGTACATGTTTATGTTTGGCGTTGCGGGCAGAGGTGGAAATTTTTACTTTTATTTTTTTTTATTTTTTAATACTATCCAAAAAACATTAATTTTTTTCTTTTAGTTATAAGTTTAATTTTTTATGTACTGATATTATAAATTCTTTTTATATTATTATCTAATTACATTTAGACACTTTCATAAAAATAGTTAAATCTTATATCTATTACTTAAATAGTCATTCAAATTATATGATTTGATTGTCTATCAATATATAGAAATTAAATTTTTTATTTAATCTTTATACCATTGATAATGAGGAAAATAATAAAACTATGCTTAATTTTAAGAAAGAGAATAAATGTAATAATAATATAAAATGGAGTTAAATTAACGGGAATTTCACAGAGGTTTGATCACATATTGATTAATGGCATTTATGTAATATTGAGTAGGTTTTGATAAATAAAATTAAAAAAAAAAAGAAGAAAGATACACCTCGAAACCGAGCATGCCCACCACCCAAAATGCATGTGATTAATTAATTAACTCTTGCTACCTATAGCAAACAACGTGGCATGCAATTGGGACATGCATTAGAGCACGTGATTAATTAAATCACCAACTTTGCATGCCTAGATTCCTGTTACCAATAGCAAACAACGTGACATACAATGGAACAACACATTGCAGCACGTGATTGAATTATCAACTTTGCATGCACGACTAGCTAGATTCTGTTACTTACCGTTGTGACAGTTCGTGAGAGTTATCGAGAGCTGCATCACTAGTAATTGTATATATAAAACAAAAAAGGAACTATCTCAGTATCATATCCTGTTTTCTTTTTTCTCCTTTTTCGTGAGAGCGAGTGCAAGAAAGGCAACTGATTCATTCTTGTTTCTCCTCCCCACTTCTTGCTTCATTCTCTTCTTCCCTACCCAATCTCCTCTTTCATAAAAAAAAAAAGGAAAAAAGAGAGAAAGAAAGAATAATCACACTTTGTTCTTCTTCTTTTTTTTTTTTGGTTCTGGGTTGCGGAGATGTTTACTTTCTTATCTAAATTGGTGAACAGTACGGTGGGGAAGGACTCCCTGGTGTGGCACAAGGAACTGAGGAGCCACTCATGTGGCGAGTACTCGTTCGCGGCGGCGCAGGCCAGCCGGGCGATGGATGAATGCAGCCAGGTTGAGACTGGACACAACGCCATGTTTGTTGGAATCTATGATGGCCATGGTGGTCGCGATGCTGCCTCCGAGCTCAATGAAAGACTCTTTGACAACATAACCAGTGAGTGTGTTACTCTACTCTCTTTGCTAGCTTCTTTGATAATTATGGTCTCATTTGGAGAGAAAAGAGAGAGTGTATATTGCTTGTTTATTTTTATTCTCTCTTGCTTCTTCTTGTTATTTTACCTTTATATTAGCCTTTGGCTAATAGAATAATTAATTCTGGATCAGTAATTGTCTATCGTAGATTGTTTTAATTTTTTTTATGAAAGATTAATTATTGTTTCAATGTTAGACACCTGTGAAATTGGATGACCCTTTGGCTCAGGAATAATAATTCTTGATTAGAAATTCTATATAGTTGATTATATTTAATATTAAACACGTGAAAAATTGTGCGACCTTTGATAAAAACACATCAATGTATGTCTCCAAAAGATGTATTTGTATAATAATAATAATAGATGATGTGGTGGCAATGCTTTACTGAGAATTTATATTGGATTTTACGGTCTTTGTGCCAAATGGTTTTCTGGCATGTTGCTGCTTTGTTCTTATTGAGTAACTTCAATTTTGCGATTGAAAGCTACAGAGTAAAATTATTATTTTTCACCCCAAGGAGGAAGGACCATACGTCGAAATTGTTTTTATCTTCCCCTCCTTGATGATTTTTATTTGTTTAGCAATTTATTATTTGTAAAGAATGGGGATATAGAAAAGTTCTATCGATCAGCTCAATATATTCTTCACAATTCCTTGGTTTATTATTATTATTATTTTTATTTACATGCCAACGTTATATTGTCTAGCATAAATTTGTTATTCCATTGTTTTAAGAAATTTATGGAAGTTTCGTGGTGTACATGGTTACAGGGTGCGCTAGGTCGGACCGTAATGTTACTGAAGAAACTCTTAGGAATGCTATTGCTATGACTGAGCAGGAGTTTCTGACTCGTGTTCGAAACTTCCGACGATTGACACCATCGATACAATGTGCGGGTTCGTGTTGTTTGATTGGTGTTATTTGGAAAGAGACCCTTTTCATTGGCAATCTTGGAGACAGTCGTGCTGTAATGGGTATTGCCGATGGATCTGATGATGATAGGATCATAGCTCAACAGTTGACCACGGATCACAATGTTAATCAACCTGAGATTAGGCAACAAGTTCAGAATTTGAATCGAGATGATCAATATATTCTCTTCTATCGTGATGGAAGATGGCGCATTAAAGACATGCTCGAGGTTTCATTTTTTGCCTTTTACTGTTAGGACGTGTATATTTCATTGATGATTTTTTTGTCAACACACCCATCATTTATCTTTAAAATAATAAGTTTTTTCTTTTCTTTTTCTTGTGTTATTTTATGATCATTTTCAATCGTGGATTATGGATAGACAGGTCCATATGATTTTTCAAAGTGAAATGAGTTAAACAATATAACTCTTTTGACACCATTTACATACCTTATGTGTTCTCTCTTGTTACATATCTAGAAATGAGTCTATAAGATTAGTAAGAATAATATTTTTCCACCGCTTTATGTTTATTTTTCTCTCTCGTCCTCTCCTATTGTGTTGTTTTTATTTGCTTTAGTTTCTATTTACTATTTGTAGAAATATTCCTCTAGTGCATTCTTAATGGACAGGGCATGTAGCAAAATTTTAATGTGTTTGCATTTGATTGCTTCCTATATGTTCACATCGAGTTAGAATTGGGAGTTTTATTCTATTATCCTGCATGATTATTTTTTGACCCATTCAAGTTTAGTCGATCATATTTTAACTTTTAAAAATATTATTTGTACCATTAAAAATATGTGTCAAATGGGATACCTATATCATTACCATTGATATAAATGGTAATTATATGAGTATTTCAATTGGATACTCAATTTTAAGTATAAATAACATTGTTGTTCAACTAGTGTTGGGTTTCATGTGACTTAATTTTGTAGAAAGGGGTCTCTAACTTCTATTATATGCTTATTTATTTGCAGTATATTTTGGGACTGTGCAAGCTATTTTATTTGATGGTTACATTTCATTTGTTTTTACTTCTAAGCTACTCAATATGCACTTTCATTTCTGTCATTAATTAGTTGTTTATTAATGTCATGCTGACTGGGGTTGCTAATAGTTATTGAAGGTTTTCTTATTCACTCAACAATTGCTGTCAGGTCTCTAGATCCATAGGAGATGCTTATTTAAAAGCGGAAGAGTTTCGTGGTCGAACATTACCAGCACAGTACCAATTTGCGGGTGCACTTATAAGACCAGTCATATCAGCAACCCCATTTATATATTCAAGAGATATACAACCTACAGATAGATTCCTCATATTCGCATCTCGTGGACTTTGGGACCAATTAACAATTCAGGAAGCAGTTGACATGGTGAACAATAACCCAAGAAAGGTATGCATTATGTCACAAAACCATCTCATATAAAAGTGTAACTAGTTGGATTATGTGCGTGTGAATGCATCTTTTAGAAACGTAGACGATATACAATCTCATCTTATCTTGTCCTAAAATTTAATTATTTTATTAAAAGAATAGAATAGTAAAGATCTAATTGTAAACATTTAGACCATAAACACTCTCATATTATATCATAAAATCATCTCACATTCTCACCCAAAGCTTAACCTTTGAAGTTGGCTTGGATGTGAAATAGCTTTGACTTTTTTTTTTATCTTATTGTTTATTTTTTTGGTCTTAACACCAGGGAATTGCAAAAAGACTTATTAAGGCTGCTCAAAAGGAAGCAGCTAGGAAAGCAAATATGGGATATAGAAAGCTTCTTATGATTGGCAAGGGTCGTAGACGGGATGTTCACGATGATATGACCGTGGTAGTTGTCTTCATAGACCATGAGCTTGTTGGACACAGCAATGGTAATCTGCATGGCACGTCCATCAAAGGGTTCGGTGATACGGTTGGACGATCAGATTTTTACAACATTCATGACTTAATGTGATAAAGCATTGTATTCGCAGGACAATATCAAATAAGGTTGATTGGCTCAACCAAGATGGTTCTGGAAAAGCATGTAATAAAAAAGAAAAAAAAAGCTAAATGCATGCATTTGTTGGCAGTTCATAGGAGACAGTTTTATAGTGCATAGGTAGTTTCTTCCATGCTTTAACTTTCCAGCTAAATCCTCCGTATTGAAATCAGAAATGCATTTGTTGGTGATTCACACACACACCCATTATAACTTGTTTGTTTCGATGAAGCTGATGACGTGAAGCATGGTTTAAGTACAATTTTTGCCAATGTATCAATTGTTTGAATTAGCGACTTTCAAATCTATTTTCATCATGTAAATATGCACTTGAAGGGTGTGTTTGTGTTTGGTTACGACAAAAAAAAAATGATGTGTTTAGTTATAGGGTGAAAACTGACGTAAAAATTCCATGATGAATTGAGGAGGATTGATATATATTGGTGTATAATATCATCAGTTCTCTGTGCTCCCTACTAGAGGCGAAGAAATATTGCCTATGTGCCTATTGTAGGACATTATGAATGTTCCACACTTCCATATGTTCATCTTTAATTTAGATGTCTATATGGATATGGATGGGCTCTTCAATTTTTCACTCCCCAGGGCTTCATATTTCAACTCATTCTGTAACTGTATACTACTAAGTTTGATTTTTAGTGAATGAAGATGAGAGCCCTAGAAACTGAATTATAAACCTCTATAAGATTCAAACTGAATGAAGGTACTTATGCCCCCCATAAGATTTTGGCTGTTTTGGTCAGAAAGATAATGAATTTATCATTAATTAGTCACTTAGAGTTGGAAAATAAAGGTTTAATTAATATCAAAATCCTTATAATTTTACTCAATTTTTAATTAGTCCTATATAGTTTGAAAATTTGCAATCAAATTTTTATACTTTATTAAACTTTGTAATTAAGTCCTTATTATACTTTACCAGAATTTTCATTCAAGCCCCAATAGCTTAACAATTTATGATCAAGTCCCTATTCTAAAGAAAAATTTATACAATATAAGGACTTGATTATAAATTTTTAAACTACAAGGACTCAATTAAAAATCATTGTATAATATAGGGATTAGATTACAATTTTTTAAATTAAAGGAACCTAATTTAAAAAAATGAGTAAAACTATAGAAACTTCTAGAATAATTAAATAAACAATAAGAAAATTACACTAGCCTCATCTTCAAAATATGGTGAAATTCATATAATCTTTTATTTATCCAAATAACACTGAATAACTTCCTCCACTCCTATTTGCAATGTGCATTGAAAGAAATATTAATTTAATGATCTTGCAAATTTAAAAGAAACTCATGTAATGATTTCATAAACTCAATTGTATATATAAAAAAATGCTTAAATATCTTTTTGGCACATGAAAAATGAGCGAGTTTTGGTTTAAAAAAAATTTGTTTGGTTTTGGTCCAAACATTTTCAAAGTTGTTTGTTTTAGTTCTCACAATTAGTCTAACTTTGTTAAATGCTAGGGTGAGTAATGAACTCAAATAAGGGATGTATATGAGAGGTTTGATCAAACAAATCGCTTTAATTTTTGATTCAGTCAATTTTTAATCTTTAACTCAATCCAATAATGAACTAACAAGTTGATTTATTAAGAATTCAAATTTTAAACAATATATATGAATTTAAACATTATATATATTAAAGTTATAAAATTTTACAAGTAAAATAAATTAAAAAGATATTTTATCATATATATTTTAAAACAAACCTTATTCATATCCTGTTTTGCCGTTCAACCTCGAAACCGAGCATGCCCACCACCCAAAATGCATGTGATTAATTAGTTAACTCTTGCTACCAATAGCAAACAATGCATAACATACAATTGGGACATGCATTAGAGCACGTGATTAATTAAATCACCAACTTTGCATGCATGATTAGCTAGATTCTCTTACTTTCAGTTATGACAGTTGGTAAGAGTTATCAAGCTGCATGAGCAAACTACTTTTCCCTCCTTTTTTGCTCTAGTTAGCTAGCTGCCTCAGTATTGTATGTATATATAAACCCAAAAAAGCGAACCATCTCAGTATTATTATATCCTTTCTTGAGAGTGCAACAAAGGCAACTCATTCATTCTTGTTTCTCCTCCCCACTTCTTGCTTCATTCTAATCTCAAAGCTTCAATTCAATCTTTCCATCACCACTTCTTCCCTATACCCAAGTAGCCACGATCTTTTCTTTCATAAAAAAAAAATCACTTTTTGTTCTTTTTCCTTCTGGGGGGGTTTTGTGTTCATTCGCTTCAAATTCAGATCAACCTCACTGTGATAATCTCTCAAGACTTTAACTGTTGTTACAGAAATGTATACTTTCTTTTCTAATTTGTTGAACCGTAGGGTAGGGAAGGACTCCCTGGTGTGGAGCAAGGACCTCCAGAGGCACTCATGTGGCAAGTACTCATTCGCGGCGGCGGAAGCCAACGAGGTGGCAGAGGATCAAAGCCAGGTTGAGACCGCATCCAACGCCATATTTGTTGGAATCTATGATGGCCATGGCAGTCCCCATGCTGCCATGTTCGTCAAAAGACGCCTCTTTGACAACGTAGTCAGTGAGTGTCCCCTCATCAAGATTAATTTTATTGTTGTTATTTGGGATGACCCTCTGGCTCGTAGAATCCTTCTTGATCAGAAAATCATTGTTTCAATATTAAACATTTGAAAAATTTTGTGACCTATGATAAATACATATCAATGTATCCAAAAGATGTATTTGTACAATATAATAACAATAATAGTAATAGATGATGTGGTGGGCCTGGTGGCACTGCTTAGAATTTATATTGGATTTTATGGTCTTGGTCCCAAATGGTTCTGGCATGTGTTGCTGGTTTGTTCCCATTGAGTAACTATAATTTTGTAAAATTATTTTTGCATTTTGTCTGAAGTAAAAAGCACCACACGGCAACATTGCTTTTATCTGCCCCTCCTTAATGATTTTTATTTATTCCATTTTTTAAGAAATTATGGAAGTTTTGTGTTGTACTGGTTACAGGGTCTGCTAGGCGTCGCGGTAATGTTTCTGCAGAAAGTCTTGAGCGTGCTGTTTCTAATACTGAGGAGCAGTTTCTGAATGGTATTAGACAACACCACCAATCAACGCCAATGACACTAGTTACGGGTTCATGTTGTTTGATTGGTGTTATTTGGAAAGGGACACTTCTCATTGGCAATCTTGGAGACAGTCGTGCTGTAATGGGTATAGCGGATGGATCTGATAGGATCATAGCTCAACAGTTGACCATAGATCACAATGTTAATCAAGAGGAGATTAGACAAGAAGTTCAGGGTTTGCATCCAGATGATCTAAATATTGTTGTCTATAGCGATGGAAGATGGCGTATTAAAGGCATCCTCGAGGTTTTATTTTGCTTTTGCTTTTAGGAAGAGCTGGATGTACTCGTTTCATCTAGGATACCGGTCTGACAAATCCATCATCCACTGTTGAAACAATAATTTTTTTGTTTTAAATATTTTGTGATTATTGTCAATGGTGAATGATGAATAAGTTGACATAGTGTTCCATGTGAAATGAGTTTAAACAACACAATTTTCATTACCTATCATCTTGTGTCTTCCCTCTCGTTGTATATCTATAATGAGTCTATAAAATAAGCTAAAAATAATATTTCTCTACTTGTTTATGTTTATTTGTCTCTCGTTCTCTCTGGTTGTGTTGTTTTAATTTGCTTTAGTTTCTATTTACTATTTGTAGAAACATTCTTCTGGTACATTCTTAATGGATAGGGCATGTATCAAAATTCTAATGTGTCTGTATATGATTGCTTTCTATAGGTTTACATCAGAAGTAGTAGATTTTATTATGACTTAGGAGTTTTATCATATTATACTGCATGATTATTTTTTAACTCATTCAAGTTTATCATACTTCTACTATTGCTGAGTACATGGGACCAAGTTTTGAAGAAAGGTGTCTCTTAACTTCTATTATATGCTTATTTATTTTCAGTATATTTTGGGACTGTTCAAGCTTATTTGATGGTTACATTTCATTTGTTTTCACTTCTAAGCTACTCAATCTGTACTTTCATTTCTATCATTAATTTGTTGTTTATTAATGTCATGCTGATTGGTGTTGCTAATAATAGTTATTGAAGGTTTACCTATTCACTCAACAATTGCTGTCAGGTCTCTAGATCAATAGGAGATGCTTATTTAAAAGGGAACGAGTTTCTTGGTCCAACATTGCCAGATCAGTACCAATTTCTTGGTCCCTTACAAGACCAGCCATATCAGCAACCCCATTTATACATTCAAGAGGTATACAACCTACAGATAAATTCCTCATATTTGCATCTCGTGGACTTTGGGACCACTTAACAATTCAGGAAGCTGCTGAGATTGTGTACAAGCACTCAAAAAAGGTATTCATTACCCTTTCTTCTTCTTTTTCCTTTTTTTTCAATATTTGCCCTTGGATGTGAAATTACTTTGACTTTCTTATCTTATTGTCTTTTTTTCCCTTAACACCAGGGAATTGCAAAAAGACTTATTAAGGCTGCTCAAAAGGTAGCAGCTAGGAAAGCAGAAATCAAATATAGAAACCTTCATAAGATTGACAAGGGGGCTAGACGGGATGTTCATGATGATATCACTGTGGTGGTTGTCTTCATAAACCATCGGTTTCTTGGACGGAAAATTGATAAGATGCAAGACATGTCCGTCAAAGGGTTCTCTGATGCGGTTGAACGATCCTTGTTTAGGAACATACATGACTTAATGTGATAAAGCATTATATTTGTAGGACTATATCAAATAAAGTTGATTGGCTCAGCCTAGCTAGTTTTGGAAAAGCATGTTAGTGGGAAAAAACGTTCTGTGGCGTGGCATACAGTTTTGTAGCATCCAATTATTGTGCATTTTAAAACATTTGTTCTTACCTTGGTAGTTTCTTGCTTGGTTAACTTTCTAGCTTATATACCCTCATGTATTGAAATCAGAAATGCATTTGTTGGTGATTTACACACACACCCATTATACCTTGTTTGTTTTGATGAAGCTGATAATGTGAAGCATGGTTTAACTATTTTTGCCAATTTGTGACTTGTTTGATTTAGTACCTTTCAAGTCTCTTTTCGTCATGTGAATATGTAGTCTAAGGATGTGTTTGGTTAAAAGTGAAAAATGAAGGGGAAAATTGTATTGATGAGTTTATGTGAAATTATATGTAAAGTTTGTGTATGAAAATTTCACCAACATTTTTCTCCCCAATCAAACACATTGAAAAAGAATTTTTCTTTGATCCAACTAGAAAGATGGAAGTCTTTTCAAATAGTCAGACTCACAGTAATGCATGCACTAATTAACCAATCAATTTTCAAGTTACGACTTACAAGCACATAAAGGAGCTGGATATTAAATTTGAAAATATTTTACAGTGAATCAAAATTGAATGTAAATGCATCAATGTTGAAAAAAACAAAAAAAAGTAGTCAAGTTAAAAGCAACAAGCTTCAAAGTTATTGGCTAGTTAAAGCATCAAAAGCACAATGAAGAAGCAAAGGATGATAGCTACCAAATTGCATGTTTATTTCTTTTGTGAAACAATTTGGACAGCGAATTGGTGATGGAAAATTCTCATATTGCTTCGTATATTATGATGATATCAAGCATACCTAGTGTTGAGTTATATATTGAAGGGCAAGCTCACTTTTGTATAAGTGATGAAAATGCTTTAATTTGTCAAACACATTTCTGGTTATGCTTGTTACGTTTGAGAAAGTATATTCAATACCAAGTCAAAGAAGCTGCGAGTTGGGCCAGAAAATTGTGTCACAAATGGTTGATTAAATGTATGAATGATTACCAAAGACATAAATAAAGTTGTTGTTCTTGATTGATTCCTAAATATTAATTGCCAGCTTTATGTGTTGTTTCACGATATTAAATTTTATGTTAGTTTTTCAATTGACAGAGGATTGATATTTGGTGTGCAATATCATAGTTTTCTGTTCTCCCTACTCGAGGCAAAGAAATATTGCCTATGTGCTCATGCAGTTTAAATAAGAAGCCTCTAAGGATATTATGAATAATAGAATGTTCCACACTTCCACATGTTTTGATCGGTGAAAGTTAATAACCGTATTAGCATCTGTATTGTCTTTGGATGGGCTCTTCAATTTGATTTTTCACTTGCCCATGATTTCATGTTTCAACTCATCTTATAACAATGCCAAGTTTCATTTTCAGCATATAAAAATGAGTCATAATAATATAGCTGAACTATAAACCACTCAATTTAATATTCAAGCTTAATGGAGGTACATATGCTCCATAAGATTTTGGCTGACTCGGTCAAAAAGATAATCATTAATTAGTCACTGGCCTTAAACAATGACAAACAACAAAAAATTTGATAACAAATGGCTGGGCTCTTCTATGTATGTATGAGCCCTTGCATAACATAGAGTTCCAAAGCGCTTGCATAATGAACTACTATAAACACATCCATATGAATTTATAAGGGTTAATTGCATGTTTTTTATTCCCTAAAAAATAAGTGATTTTTGGTTTTGATACCTAACAAAAATGGTTTTGGTCCGAATACTATCAAACTTTTTTTGGTTTTAGTATTTGCAATTATTATGCCTTTGTTAGATGTTGAATTGATTAACTGAAAAACATGTTATCCAATTATATATGATAGCTCATAATTATATATAATATATCATAACCATATATGTCAACACAATAAAATGAGTTATTAGATTTGATAAAATGATGGTTGATTTATTAGGTGAAGGTCTTTAACATATGCTCATAATGTGCCACATATGACTATTAACTTATTATATAGGATTGGAAAATGTGATTTTATTAATCAACTTAGCATTTTACAAGGACTAATAACAAAACTCATTTTTTTTATATCAGAAATAAAAAATATATTCAAACCAATCTATAATTACGACAAGTAAATAGTGTTTATGTTAATATTTGATTTTAGACAAAATAGTACTCAAAGAAATAAAATTTATAAAAAAAAATCATAATTCTTTTATAAAATTATTATAGTTGATTAAAGTAATCAGTAAATCAAAATAATAATAACAATAATACTGTCCTTCCTAAAGTCTCTCGGTAGCTGAAAAATTGTTTCCTTTTAGCCGTTCAACCTTGAAACCGAGCACGCCCTCTTCCCAAAATGCATGTGATTAATTAACTCTTGCCAACAAACACTAGCACATACATTGCAGCACGTGATTAATTAAATTACCAACTTTGCATGCATGATTATTGATTAGCTAGATTCTGTTAGTTTCTTTCGGTTATATCAGTTAGCAAGAGTTATCAAGCTGCATGAGCAATTCTTTTCTCCTTTAATTTTCTTGAGAGTGCAACAAAGGCAACTCATTCTAATCTCAAAGCTTCAATTCAATCTTTCCATCACTTCTTCCATATACCCAAGTAGCCACAATATTTTTTCTTTCATAAAAAGACAATAATCACATTTGTGTTATCTCTTCAAGTTCAGAATATGTTTGCTTCGGTTTCAAGTTTCTTCTCTGATTTGTGGACCCGTGTGACTCGCACGGAAGTGAGGAACGACACCCTGGTGTGGAGCAGGGACATCGAGACGCATTCATGCGGCGAGTACTCGTTTGCGGCGGCGCAGGCGAATGATGTCATGGAGGATCAGAGCCAGGTAGAGACAGCATCCAATGCCATATTCGTCGGAATCTATGATGGACATGGTGGTCCTGTTACTGCCAAGTTCCTCAATAGAAACCTCTTTGACCACCTAATCAGTGAGTACTCTTCTAATCAAGATTATTCTTTGCTTGTTTAAATATGGTCACATTTAGTGTCCCAAAAAGATTATTTGCTTGTTTCTGGTTTCATTTAGTGTGCGTATGTTCGTTTGTTTTTGGGACTCTTTCTTACCCTGTTGTTACATGCATGTGTATTAATTATACTGTGACTTGCGGCTGCCAAATTTTGCTGAAGCTATGAGGTTCACCTTGCAAATATGCTTTTGATACTGTGACTTCATTCAGTTTCTTTTTCTTTTTCTTTTTGAATGATTATTTGGCCATACAACAAAATCATGTTAAGATTGCAAGATACATATGGATTATGTCTTCTTGTTATTTTATTTGGATGGCTCTTTTGCATATATACAGAATCATTCTTGATTAGAGATTGTCTATCATAATTCAATTTAGTGTGTATGTCTCTTTTGGACTCTCTATCTTGCTGCATGTGTATTATACTGCTATTAATTTAATACAACAATCACATATATAGATTGTGTCTAGCTTCTTCTTGTTATTTGGATGACACTTTGGCTCATAGAATAATTCTTGATTAGAAATTCTCTATCACAGATTCTATTTATTAATAATTAAACACACATGAAAATTGTGTGACCTACTGACCCATGATAAAAATATATCAATTTCCTAAAAAATGAATTTGTATAATACAGTTGAAATAGATGATGTGGTGACACTGCTCTACTAAGAATTTCTGTTGGATTTTACGGTCTCGGTCTCTCAAATGGTTTTGGTTGTGTCACATGTTTTGTTTTTGTTGAATTGTATATATACAGGTAACTTTCCCTATTTTGACCGTTAAATCTTATATGAATAATCAAGATTAAAATATAAAATCATGTGACTTTTTTAAATAAGGATGTGAGTATTAATTACCATTAATCAATTTTCAATTATGATCATCCATGTATGATTACATGACCCAAATTTAATCTTCTCACTCATATATATATATATATATATATATATATATATATATATATGATATCCTGTTTAACTAATACTACTTCTGTCGAGAAATAACCGGTCAAAATCAATATTTGTACAGGATTTGCTAGGGAGGATGGCACTATTTCTGGAGAGACACTTGGACGTGCTGTTACTGCTTCTGAGGGGGGGTTCTGAATCTTGTTAAGGACCCGACAAATAACATCATCCATACTAGTTACAGGATCATGCTGTTTGATCGGTGTTATTTGGAAGGGAGACTTGTCATTGCCAATCTTGGAGACAGCCGTGCTGTAATTGGTGCAGTGGATAGATCTGGCAGGATCATAGCTGAGCAGTTGACCACAGACCACAATGTTAATCAGCTGGAGACTAGAAGAGAAGTTCAGGATTTGTATCCAAATGATCCAAGTATTGTGGTCAATCGTAATGGAAGATGGCGCATTAAAGGCATACTCAGGTCTGAGTGATACCATTTCGCATTGAAGAGTAATACTATGTGTGACTGCTTTCCATAGGTTTACATCAATAGTAGTAGATTTTATTTTGACTTAGGAGTTTTAATTGCAGTATACAGCATGGTTATTTTTTCACTCATTCGTCAAAGTTTTGTAGCAAAGTGTCTCTAACTTCTATTATATGCTTATTTATTTTCAGTATATTTTTGGGACTATGCAAGCTATTTTTCTATGGCTGCATTTCATTTATTTTCACTTTCTAAGCAACTTACCATACATCACTTTGGTTTCTATTGTTAATTTGTCAATTATTAATGCCATGCTGATATGATTGGGATTGCTGCTAATGGTGATTAATGAAGGTTTTTTCTTGCTCACTGAACAAACAATTGTTGTCAGGTCTCTAGATCAATAGGAGATGCTTATTAAAGGGGAATGAGTTTAGCGTTGGTCCACAATTACCAGAGTACACTTTCCTGATCCTCTTACAGGACCAGCTGTATCAGCAACCCCATCTATATATTCAAGAGATCTACAACCTACAGATAGATTCCTCATATTTGCATCCGATGGACTTTGGGACCATTTAACAATTCAAGAAGCTGCTGAGATTGTGCATGAGCACCCAAGAATGGTATGCATGCATTATATCCTTGCTGCTTCTTTTTCTTGTGTCCTTTTTTGTTTTTTCAACTTTACCCTTAAGAGTGTGTTCACTTGAAGGGTAAAATTAGAGAATTTTTTATGGATAAACTTTAGATGTAAAATTATACAAGAACATCATTCATGAAAAACTGTCTTCCCATTTCTACCCTAAGCGATCACATCGTTAGATTACGCTTAGTTGGAGGATAAAAATTAGAGTAAATTTTCAATAATTAAGCTTTATATGTAATTTTACAGATAAAACTTAATCTTGAAAATTTACCCTTATTTCACTATATAACCAAACATACCATAAGGGCGTGTTTGGTTAGGAGATAAAAATGATGAGTAATTTTTTATAGATAAACTTCATGGTTACTTTATACATAGAGCTCATTTATAAAAAATTTACCTACCCAAAAACCAAACTTTTCTTAAATGTGAAAACGCTCTAACTTTTATATCTTATTGTATGCTGTGCATATTTTTCCCCTCTTAACACCAGGGAATTGCAAGAAGACTTGTTAAGGCTGCTCAAAAGGTGGCAGCTAGGAGAGCGAGAATCAGATATAAAAAGCTTCTTAAGATTGACAAGGGGCGCAGACGGGATGTTCATGATGATATCACCGTGGTGGTTGTCTTCATAGAACATGACTTTCTTGGACAGAGAATTAATAATTTGCTAGACATGTCCGTCAAAGGGTTCGATAATCAAGTTAGACGATCAAATTTTAGGACCATAAATGACTTAATGTGATACAAGCATTATATTTGTGGGACTATATCAAATAAAGTTGAATGATTGGCTCAAACTAGATAGTTTTGGAAAAGCATGTTACAAAAATAAAAATAAATAAAGAAAACCTCTATGGTACGGTGTGGCACACAGTATTGTCGCATCCAGTTATTGTTCATTTTAAACAATCATTCTTGTTACCTTTGTAGTTCTTCCGTGCTTCGCTTTCTAGTTATACCCTCGTGTATTGAAATCAGAAATGCATTTGTTGGTGATTTACAAACACACCCATTAAACCTTGTTTGTTTTGATGAAGCTGATAAAGTGAAGCACGGTTTAACTATTTTTGCCAATGTATCAGTTGTTTGAATTAGTGACTTTCTAGTCTCTTTTTGTCATTTAAATATGCAGTCTAAGGATATGTTTTGTAAATGATAAAAATTTTATGTGTAAATTAAAGTACACATAAAATTTATTTATAAAAATTTCACTCACATTTTTATTCTTCAACCAAACACATTCCATGAAAGAATTGTTTTGATTCAACTAGAAAAAGGAAATCTTTCCAAAGTCACAGTAATGATTGCACTAATTAACCACTCACTTTTCAAGTTATAAGCACACAAAGGAGCTGGATACTAAGTTTGACAATATTTTACGGTGAATCAAAATTGAAAGTAAATGCAATAAAAGTTGTGTAAAAAAAAAGTTAATCAAGTTCAAATTAACATGCTTCAAAGTTATTGGCAAATTAAAGCATCAAAAGCACAAAGAAGCAAAGAATGAGAGCTGAAAAAAAAATTCAAACATATATTGCACAGGTGATATACACATAAAAGGAGTGAATATTGCTACTCCCTTCTATTTATCTCCACTTTCAAATGAATACACTTTTATTTTATTGACATTAATTATCTTTTTCTTTCTTTGATGTAATTAAATTAATAATTATTTTAGTTTAACTCATTTTAATAATATTAATATTTTTCTTTAATTTTTGTGTTTTGATAATCTTTTATTGTGAAAATGTATTTTACTCATGAAATGAAATTTATTAAATTTATATTTTTGCATAAGGACAAATTTGGAACTGCAAAAGCTAAGTATAAGTATAAGACATCATCAAAAATCATTGACTATTCATTGACTATTGGATAAAAAGAAAAAATTAATAAAAAGAAAAGCAAATTTTTATTGACAGCACAAATTTTTATCGAAAAAAAAAAAAAAAAGAGAGACGTCCCCTACATGGCAGCTACCTTGCTAGCTATATATAATGCACTAGTGTGAAACCCGTAATTCATATATAATTAATGGACAGGAAATGAAAGATACCAATTGTAATTATGAAGAATACTTTGTTTAATAAAATACGCAATACTCAGCATAAAAGATAACAATTGTAATCATGAAGAATACTACATGTTTTCATGTTGATACATCTATAAAAAATAAAAGTTGGAGATCACATCTCTAAAACCATTAAATATGGATTAAATTTCAAAGATACAATTGCAAATTGCTGAAATCCTTTTATAATTATGTCAAAAATAAAGAGTAAAAAGAAAATTGTTCATACTTCTTGCTGGGACTTTCTATCTTATTACTGGACACACCATTTCTTTTGTTGAAGTTCTCAAGATCTTTTATTCCGTTGATGCCATTTGACTGACCAAAAAATGAGTATAACAACTTGAAAAACAGTATTCTTGCATAATTGAAGCATTTACAAGACTGAATTCTAGGACATGACCGGAAGAAAAAATTATTTATTATAGGAAGCCGTTAACACTCAATATGAGACCCCAAAAAGAGGCACTCCGACTCCTAGTTGTGCAGACATTCATATATCATTCTTCAGCTAGAAAAAATTAAAAAGAAAAAAGTAATCTAATATATATTCCGTCTGCATGGTAAATTTTAAATATATAGTGATTGATATCAATTTTACTTAAGTCCAGATTGTCTTATATTTTAGTAAAAAATAAATCAAAAAGAAAAAAATTATCTTACTGAATATATTTTCATAAGAAGTAACTTTTCTTTACTTTTAGCAAAAATATTTTTGCATTTTTCAAATTCTGAATAAAATGATTAATTGTTTAACAAATTTGACACTTATTCTTTTGAAATAATGTTTTGAATTTGAGTTTTATATATAAATTAAACAAAAAACTTTGAAAGAACATCGCTCTCTTAATACTAAGTTGACCTGAATTGAATTAAATTAATTGAAATTTAGTGAATTTCAAATATTAATGATCTAGAAAAATAAATTCTAAACCAAATGGACACTTAATAAAGTTTATTCTTTGCTCTTAATTATAATTAAAAAAAAACTGGGATTTGATGATGTAGAAATTGGTGATGGTTGTGGTGCACTGAGTAAAGTATCACACATTGTGCATTCAACTATGCTTACTAAATGTGGCTAAATGCTTCAAAATTGAGACTAAATATTTAATTTATGATGCACCATATTTTAGCAAGTGCACCGTAGACAAAGCCATGGGAGTAGGAATAATCATAGGGAGTCGATTTTAGGTAAATGAAATGAACGTTTCAAATGTTTTTTTTTTTTAATGTCATTTGGAAAAATTTGTTTAAGATATACCAAGCATAAGAATCCAAACAGTTGAATTCGTCTTATTAGGTAACTTGGGTCTACCCACTAACTCGTTCATTTGCAGACTTTTCCCTTGTGGTTATGAGTATTTCTAAATAATATCATTTCGGTGCCGTTTATTGATTACTACTGTGAAAGTAAAAACGGATTATATAAAGGTTAAGTAAATCATCAGCTCTAAGTTGCTTCCTCTTAAACCATGGTTTTGGGCCAAATTTTTCTAGTTCAAATCTCTGACTATTCTTTAAACTTCAATCAAATTGAACTTTTATTAATTTAATTTAACCTGAATCAACTTATTATATATAAAAAATCTCTTAAATTTTAATTCTTTAAGGAAAAATATATTTAAATTAGTTTGATTGAACCTGTTTTACAGCAATAGCCAAAGAAACATGTTTACTTAGAAGTTAGATTATTGACCATTGTTCACAGAAAGTAGAATTTATGAAATTAATATATTAGTATAAATTTATACTGTTATTTTATTATGAATTTAATTTATATGCACTATCATTAAAAGTTAAACATGTTTAGTCATGAGACCTAACATTAGTAGGTAGTTAAATTCTTTAAGCATATAATCAAGGGTTTGATTCATGAATGTGTGTATGGAAAACATCTAGGTTTACCTCTTAGGAACTTCACCTTGAAGGGAATTAATCACTTTATTGACAATTGTAATATCCTAGACAACCAAAAAAAAGTTAAATATATTTTTACACTTATATTTAATTATATATTTGACTTAACTATTCAATCATATATAATAAGATTTTCTTACTTTTCTCTCTCCATTTTCTTTCTTCTTATTTTCTTTTATCATCCAAGTAAAAGGTAAAGGTTAGGAATTATTCCTAAAGGATATGAAAAGGGAAAGGTGAGAGTCAAACATGAAAATTTACTCAAATATGCATAAGACGACCACAATCACTGGGTTGTACCCAATTGTGTGATTTTCAATATATAACCATTTATAATTAAATAATTATATAAAAAATATTTTAGATTGATAATATTAAATTAAGTTCTTTCTATATTATGAGTTTAATATTTCAGCCTCTCAATGTGAAGTGCAGATAATATATTGCCAGGGCTTGGGAGGTAAAAAAGAGTGAACGATTTTAAGAATCATTTGGGCTCTTCGTAATTAGGAATTTCAATTGGCCATGTTGAAACTCGCAATGCTGATGATGCCAAACCCATTCTTCAAAAAGCAAACTAAGACTGTGTTTGTTTAACTTTGAGCAGCAGCGGCATCATTGTAACTTTTCTAATCATATACAGCATCATCCTAGTTGGGCACTTTAATATGATAATGAGTGTGTGTGCGCTAAACAACAGTGAAAAATCAGGAAAACGAATCATACGTAGCAGGGATGGAAAATGGGGAGTGAAATTTTAATCATCAAAAGGCACCATAGTAATAAGGGGAATATAAATGATGATAATCATGAACATGAAAACGTGCGGCCATCATGAACCAATGAAGCGAACCCTCCCTTCTTTACTGTCACACATATCTTACCCTCTTTTTCTTTCCATTCCTCACCCTTTTTTTTATTTATTTATTGATCAGACAAGTTTGGTTTGGGGTGGGGTTGTCCCTGCAGTGTTATGTTATTGTCTTTGCCCACTTGTCCTGCCTAGGGTTATCTTTCCTTTTCTTATTCTCCTCCTCCTCCTTTTTTTTGTCAGTTTCTATTAGATTTTTCATTTTCCTGCTCTCACCCTATTGTCTAAAAAATTTCAGCGATTCTTAGAAAAATTACATGGACCATTTTAGGAATTAGAGTTTAATTTCTATACATTAATATTATTTAAAAAAAATTACATGTCATTCAATCATGTATTGTCATATAAATAAAAGCGGTTGAGTCTTATATTTATTATTTGAAAAATCATATAAATGAGATAATTTGATTAAATGACAGTGTAAAATTTTTTTATACATATAAAACTTAAACTCTAAAAATTAAGCATTGTGACACACAAGACCCATAACTTTGTAAAATTAATACCATCTTGTTTTAAGGTATGAGACCAAGATAAGTTTGTGTAATATCACCTAATTTTAAGAGAAGTTAGTATAATGTACGCTTGATTTAAGAAAATCTAAGGAAAAATTTAATAAACAAAGGCTTTTTGAGCAATGGTACCTGGTTTGTCTTAGGACTAGTTAGAAAGGAATAGAAGGGTTTGTTCTGTTTGATAATTGGCTTATTGCTGGGTCACTGGCTCACTGAATTGGCCTCCTTACATATCAGGTTGGTGGTGTGTCGTTAGAAAATTGAGCCTAAGAAAAGAAAAGGAAAGAAAAGCTGTGGACACCATCCAATGTCACCGAATCTATCACGTGGCTCACCAGTCGAGGCTCTCCTAACTCTCTTTCCTCGATAAACATTCAATGAAAAGCAGGTCTCACCACACCTGAGGGTACCAGCGCAGTTACCAGACCACCCTTTTCCCCTCTTCTTTTTTTCCATTTTAAAATTCATATTGCCACAAATTTAGGGCCTTTCACTGAAGAGATATTTGTTCCCGGAGAAGAGGCCAGAGAGAAACACTGATGAAGATGCCATTTGCAGAGGAGATAGTAAGGTCTAAACATTGCATATAATAAATTCCGAAAAACATATACTGAGAAGAGACAAAAAAAAAAAATTAAAGGGTAAATTACACTCACTTAAAATTTATGAAAATACAACTCATATTTTTTTTTTGTCCAACTTACATTTATCCCTCTATTTATCAAATTTTAAATATTTATATTATACTCATACCATTTACTAACAAAACTAAACAGAATGATATTTTTATGATATTAACGTCATAATTAATAAAATTATAAAAATACATTTACCCACTCTTGTTGTCGTCAAGCAAGTAAAGACATTTTTATAATTTTATTAATTATAAATAATTAATATCATAAAAATATAATTCTGTTATATTTACTAACGTTTGTAAGGTTGAATATAATATAAATACTTAAAATTTGACAGAAGGTATGAGTGTACATTAAATAACTAAAAAAAATGAGCTATATTTTTACAAACCTTAAGAAAAATAAGTATAATTTAACCAAGATAAAATGAAAAACTTTACTTCATTTCTGTATAGTTCTATCTATACCAAGTAGATTTGATTAATGTTATTAAGACTGAGTGAAAAGATATCTCCAATAATGAAACTTGTACAAGGTTACTTATATATACCCCCTCACTTCCACAATAATAATAATAATAAGTCATTTGAACAAATTATGTTCATTTAAAAGTCAATATATCTGGCTGTTGCGGAGGTAGTAACTTAAACAATGTATTATTATACCATTGTTTCTTCTCAAGCAAGTTTTCACGTTGAACTGAGAATCAAAAAGACATAGTTTCAAAATGGTTTTAAGACATGGTTAACGAAAAATACAGTCGAAATATCTCAAGCGGTTCCATTGAACTGCTTAAACCTTTTCAACAGTCGAGCCATTCACCCTTTCAGAGTCGGTAGAACTTTATGGCTGTATTCCAATTGTTGATTTCACATCTCCATGCAACTCTGAATCCATCAACAGAAAGCAAAGCATAGTTACTTCAAATATATCAACATTGCAAATAACCCAAGGTTAGATGAGAATATGAATCTTTATTCCTTCCGAAGGCTAATAAATGCCAGAGTTTACCATATCTTACTACAAAAGATCGAAGTACCATGCATATAAATTATGCTAAGTCTGCAAATATCATCGTATGGCAAAATAATAATAATAATAATATAACGACATAGTTCCAGTTTCCTCATTGTAGCTCTCAGCCAAAGTGTAAAATGAATGGCAATTGAGCTCAAGCCTTAGTATACAGCCTCCTGTACGTAGCTCAAACACCAACCATAGTTGCAACATAAGCCGGTTTAACATATAATTTCATTACTGAGCAGAGCATAATGAGCATGTACCTGCCATCAACAATTCCCATATCAAATGGCTCGCTAAATCCCGTGTATCAATCCACACAGGACAATCACTCAAGAAACCCTTAGTGCAGAATTATTTTTCATCGTCCATACAAAACTAGGCATGTCCGATCTCGGCCCGGAAACAGTCCTGTACACGTAAAGCTTCTCAACGGGACTACTCTCTGGCCTTGAATCTGGAGGTCCTCCTTCATCAATGACTTCAACATTAAGTCGCGGAAATTTCTGACCCAGCAGCTTGCATGCTTCAAAGCTCACTGAGCAAGAGGACATCCAAAGGGATCGCATTGTCTCCAGCTTTGCAGCATTGGCCAAGAGGGCCTTGTCGCCAAAGGGGCAATCCCTGATCTCCAGCTTCTTAAGGTTGTCGCACCCGGACAACACGTGATGGAGTGCCAAATCACTGTCTCCGGCAAAAGCAATAGAAAGCATCTCAAGCTTCTTCCCATAAGTTCCAATATAGTCGAAAACACGGTCAGTAAGAAGCCCGGAAAGGGACAGGCGCGAAGATCCTTGCAATGCTGTACTATGGCTCCAAAACCGTCATCCAGAGATTGATGGGTAAGGTAGTCAGGAGCTACAGGATCAATTATACATAGCCGGAAATGAGTGAAATTAGGCCGGTTCCGGGCAATTGTACTTAGGGCAACATTAGACATTTGTCGACAAAAATATAGAACTGACTGGAGCTTGGGGCAGCCTTCAGACACGGAAACAAGGCCCTGCTCTGTCAATTCTACATTTGCTTCTAAACCAAATGGGTCAGACGGAAACACCCTCAACTCCCTCAGGTCCTTGCACGATGCAGCAACCTCATCTAGCCCACCATCTTCTATGTAATCAAGAACCTGTAGCAAATTTACCTTGATCAGTATAATAATCAATCCACACTACAACTCTTGTGACATGAAACACGCAACAAAAGGAATCGGAAAACATTATGAGTCAAGACATACCCATAACTTCTGCAATCTCTCACACTGAGAGACAAGCTTGATAAGATCAGGGCTCTGGATTGTAGCATAACTCAAGTTCAGTGATGTTAGCTTGGAGCAGATGGGATAGACAGCTGGAAGGTAAGATGGGAGCACATCCCAGAAGCCAGACAGGCTCTTCAGCTGCTGGCAACCAGAGAATGCTGCAGCCAGGTTCGAGAAGACATCCGGTCGCATCTCGGCTGTGTACGCACCAGTGCCCAACTCAACCAGCTGCGGCGCCCACGGAGAAGGTTGGCTAGCCGGTCAAGGGGCACGGCACGGTTGAGGCGCAGGGTCTTCAGGTCAGGGCATCTACAAACCAGGCGCTCTAGTGCAGACAGATTGACCTCACTAGATAAGCAGGAGATGTTAAGGGAAACTAATGATGTGTATGAATCAGGGAAATGGCTTAGCCAATGCCCACTATGGTCTTCCACATCACTCTCCCGCAAGTCCAACTCCCTCAAATTCCTAGAATACATTAGCAGACAGTGGATTTATCAACGACACAATAAGGCAATCCTTCAGGTTTCAGGTTTCAACCAAATAAAGAATGCCAATAATTAGCATCATTATCATAGCCACTTACCGTATTGACATATTATTTTTAAATGATATAGACGCAACTACCACAATAAAAAAATATTAGACCAAAAGAAGACTGTTATTGGTTCCATTCCATCTTCACCGTAACCGTCAGAACTCCCTTTGGTTTCATTTTGAAAATTTCAAAAAAATCCCTGCACTTAAAATTTTACAAATTGGGTACATATCATATTTTTTTAAAAACAAAAATGGCATAGGGCCAACAAGGTAACTTAAATATGTACTAGCGGATTAATTCCTATCAATCCACATTTTTTTTTATCTTGAGTGTGACTTTCAAAATTATCTATGCTTTTTTCAAGAAAAATCGAATTAAAATTAAAATAAAACTCATTATTAAAACTATGAATAGTAAGGGGCTGTTTGCTATGTTGAAAACAGTTTTTAATTTTCCAGATTCAGTTTTTCCTTCACAAATCTGAAAACTGAAAACTATTTTCAACAAAGCAAACAGCCCCTAAATTTTTCAATTCACGTACTAGTACCTTCTTATCATAAAAATATTTCTTCGCCTTTTTTAATTTTAATTATAATTTACATCAAAATCTAATATTTAAAAAAGAAAAAAAATTAGATAACAAATAACAACAATCCCCTATTTATATAAAAGAAGATAGATTTACCTTATCATATTTACGGATTGACACGGTTTATAATTAAAAGATTAAGTACAAACAAAAAAAAAACCATTATTTCTACTAAAACAACAAAAATACCCATCTGTACTTTACTTCCCTTTTCTATCATCCATTTCCGAACTTTCTTAAAATTAGATCAAAAACAACGATATACTGATTAAAAAAATAATAATAAACAGATACCAAATAGAAAAAACCATCTCCATTATATAACACATGGATTCATACCGTCTTATTTCAGCACTAACACAGTTGAAAAATCATTAAAAGACAATTTATTTTCCTCAACAACAAAAAAGTACTACTACTCCAACTAAATTCATAAAAAAAAAAAGGCCTAACATAAAACAAACAAATAACCAAACAAATATACTCCCTCCGATCCTCCCCAGTCAAAATTTTCAGGATTTTTTTTTTTGAAAAAAGGTCTCTACCAATACTACCCTTATTATAATTAATTGCCTTTACTTTATTGTAATTAATTAATCATGTTTACTTACTTTTTTGGTTTTCCACAAGGGACAATTTAATCTATTTACACAACTTTGTTTTGTATTATTACCGAGATCTACCTATCATTTTCTATGTACGTTTTCTTCGTTGTTTAGAGAGGAGTGAAAAATTAAAAGAAATTACAAAAAAATTAAAACAAAAAAAAGAAAGAAACGATTGATTCCAAGATGGAAAGAAAGGAAGGAGGAGGAGAAGAAGGGAACCTGCAATTGGCGGCAATGGCGGCGAGCCCATCAGTGGTGAAGCCTTCGCAGGAAGTGAGAACAAGGACCTTGAAGTTCTTGAAGGACTTGGCTAGGATCTCGAGGGTGTCGTCGGTAACAACCATCCTCTTGAGCCTGATCTCCTCAAGCCAAGGGTAAGGGGCGGCCATGGCCTTGATCCAAGGGCACAAGTACCCTCCCCAGCCTTCAGGTACGAGGTTGAAGTCCGCGAAGTGCGGCTTCCCCTTCAGCCACACGGATCTCACCTCTGGGAACCGTTTGATCATGATCGCAGGGCTCACGGCGTAGCAGTTCCCGACGAAGACCCTCTTCCTGCTCCACCGCTCGATCTCGTACCATGATTTGCATACCAGGGAGATCGAGCTTCTGTCCTGGTCGGAGACTATGAAGGAGAACACGTGCTCCAGGACTTCTTCAGGGAACGAGTATGTGGCTGTGGCTGTGGCTGCTGTTGCTGCTTTCTTCATGGTTTTGGGTGGAATTTCGCTGCGAATAGTAAAACGACGTCGTTTTAGGGGGGGTTGGGGTTTGGGTGTGCGGTTTTAGATCTGAGATGCCATTGAAGGAAGGGGATGGGTTGTGTGGAGTTGCAGAGAGAGAGAGAGAGAGAGAGAGGATAAGGGGGGGTGGTTATGTTATGAATGATGGGGAAAAGTTTGGGAGGGTTAGAAGTTAACTAGGGTTAAATAGGTGGTGGTTGTGGGTGGTTTGGGTGGGGGATGGGGAGGGTTATGTGAGGGGGGAGCGGGATGGACGGGTGTAGAGGGTGACACGTGGAGGTGCAGGTGAAGGGGGAGCCGTTGGATGGGCGGCGTGTGTGTGTGAGAGTGAGTGAGTGAGAGAGTGAGAAGATGGGGAGAGAGAGAGAGAGATCTTATCCGGTTGAGAGAAATTGAGAGCTGAGAAAGTACCTACAAAACGTAAACGCGTTGATTTTCAAGGTTTGCATTTTACAAAAATATTAAACTAATACCTATAAATTTTATATAATTATAAAAATCTCCTTAAGTGTTCGTTTAGGAGGAATGTAATTTTTTGAAGAATTTAAAATTCATCATAATAAAATATTTTTAGATATTTACTTAAAAGAAATTATAAAATTCAAAAAATTTTAAAAAGAAAGTTTATCCACCTAAAATAGATGAATTTAATTTCCACCTATATAAAAGAAATTTTGGAAATCTATACGTATGTAAGTATACGCTTTTCTCATTTTGGTAACTCTCATTTTTATTATATTCTATTACAATTTCTTTATATTTATGAGATTTTTGTTTAATATTATTTTTAATTCATGTTGTTGCATTTTAAATTTTTTAATATTCAGTTTATATTATATATGATGTTATATTCATGTACATATCATTCCATTTTATTTATATAACAATTAAATTTTATAATTCAAATTTAAAATTTTTTGAATGAAATTTAAGATAATTTATGAAATATAAAATTATTATAATTGATTTTAGATCACTTAAATTTTTATTATTAATGAAAAACTTATTTTTTAAAAAAATATATTATTTTTTCAAATAAAATATGTTAAAATTAAGGTAATATAATTACCTCACCCAAATAAAATATTTTACAAATAAAGAAAATGTAATTATTTATCCAACCAAAAAAATTTAAAAATTGAACTAAATTTAATTGAAGCATTTTAAATCCCTTTGTATTTTAGAAATAGTCCATCCAAACTTATACTAAAGGAAAATTTAAAAAAAAAGTTATAGGATTTTAATAAAGTAAAATGAGTTAAATCAAAAATAAAATAAAATGAGTTAAATATGATTTTATTTTTAACAAAAAAATGAATTTCAATTTTATCTTTTAATTTTTATTTTGAGATAAATATTTTTTAAATTGCTCAATTTTAATCTCTATTGTTAATCTATATTTTTTTATATGATCTATATTTTATAATAGGATTAACATAGTCCTCTATTAATCAACTCAACATTTAATATAGAATTAGATAGTCTCATATAATTGAAGGCGATAAGTGCTAACTATATGTTTAAGAAGCTCAGTAATTAATTATCAATTGTGTTAAGTCTCATGATTTATCTACATTTAGGGTGTAATTGGTTTG
This sequence comes from Dalbergia oliveri, assembly GCA_030441495.1. Lineage (NCBI taxonomy): Eukaryota > Viridiplantae > Streptophyta > Magnoliopsida > Fabales > Fabaceae > Dalbergia > Dalbergia oliveri. The sequence goes on along the minus strand of JAMLFY010000013.1, from coordinate 22,929,238 downwards.
AGATAAAAAAAATAAGTGAAAATTTTTATAAATGATCTTCATGTGTAAAATAATCCATAAATATCATCTATATAATTTTTATCCATACTTTTACCCCTCAACCAAACACAATATTAATGTAAAAAAAATTAAATAAATATTTAATCACATATTATCATATAAGTAAAAGTATTTGACTCAATTATCAACTATCATAAAAATCTAATAAATAGAAACATACAATTAGATAACATATAAAATTCTTTTAAGCTTACAACACATCAAAAGTCATTTCTTTAAATTATTTGGAATTTATTCTCTACATTTAAGTTCGAATTAAAATTTTATGTGTGAAAATAAAATTTGCTTAAGAATTTTTTTTGGGCAATAAACTTACTGGAATTCAATTAAATTAATTATTAAATGTTTAATAAAATTTAAATATAATTTAATCTTGATAAATTATCCTTATGAAAAACATACAAACATTCAATTATATTTTATTATATAAAAAAATATTTGACTCAACTATTTAGTATTTTTTAAAACTATTCAAATAAAATTATATAAATGAATGATATTGTAAATTATTTTAATTTAGTTTATAAACACTTTCAGTGTAAAAAAATTTATTTAAATACCTAATTGTGTATTATTATATCAATAAAATAATGACTCATTTATCTACTATTTTAAAAGTCTTACAAACATAAGTATATAATTAAAAGACAGCATAAAATATTTTTACGCTAATAATATATCAAATTAATTCCAAAATCTTTTATCCTTATTATGTATCAAAATTAATCCATTTTAAATAGAAAATGAAAAAAACATTTAGTGACGAGAAGGAGATGATCGTTTTCTCATCGCGAGATGATGGTGGTTTGATAAAGTGTTATAATGTGTACCGTAATGGGTGTAGAATGGGAATCTCATGATTCATGTTGCACGGCTCGATCTGAATAGTTGTATGCACTTGGGACCACATTTTTATTTTTTTTGATTGGGACCACATTTTTAGCCAAAAGAAAATTCATAAATATTTATCTCCCCATGCCAAGTTACTCAATTTTAATTGGACCCAATGGGAATAGACTAGGATACTGAATAAGATTTTATTTGAACCATTGAAAATTTAAAACATAAACATATACTTATCACTTTTGAGTGAGTTTTATTTAATTACTACCCTTAACTCAAGATTATATAACTATTGGTAAATATTCCACGTTGTCTCAAGGTTGATTCATTTATATCCTTCAAGCATAGTTTATAAGGGCATAAAAATAGTTTTTCATCACAGAAATTTTATTAGTAATTTTGAATCAATGTCATTTTTAAATAAAGTCCTCTTTAAAATGATTACTTTAAATGTTCAATGTTACAAGTAAAATTTACTTAAGAATGTTGTTTATTTCTATTTTGGCCAGCAAAAATAGACTTAAAATATTAATTAATAACTTATGTAAGATAAATACAAAATTATAAGAACGATGGCCTACATAAATAAAAAATAAATAGTATACATAGGCTAAGGTGGATTTTGAAAAAAAAAATATAAGGATCAATTATGCAATCACAGGTGAAAATTTGTACAGAAAATTATTATGTTAGATATCTAATTAAGAAGTTTTAAAAATTACAATCTATACATATGCATTTATATCATTTTTCACTGAAATTTATCATATTAAAAACCCCACCACACAATCAAAAAGTGATGGCAGATATATAGCAAAAAGAAAAAGTGTTCAACCTATAGTACAGAAAAAAAATGAGCCTTTTTTTGCTTGTCCGTGCCCGATATCCTTACAATTTTTATTGGTGATATTAGTGCTGTTTAAAATCTTAAAAATAGCTCTCACAATATTTGAGATAAAAAGGAGAAGGAAAATTATAGATTAAAGTGACGAGTGATGAGATTTTAATCTCATCTTTTTCTTCATACAAAACACACTTGATATTATAAGGTGGACTACTTAACTCAAGTTTTGCTACATTAATGTGGTGGGTAAAAATAAAAACGTATTTGATTTTCATTTATCATTTGAAAAAATAAATCTTTTTTCTGTTGTAAAGATTTTATATTATTTGGAAAAATGTTTTGAGTTAATAAATTAAAAAAACTATTGTTTTTATTTCTTACACTTTACAATAATTTTTACAAAATCTTCGAGTTTTTTTTTGGTAATTGTATGACATGAATGTCATTTTATTTTGATTAAAAAATTTGTAATTATTCTTAACCTTTTTTTATTTTAACACATTAAAATAATACCTACATTAAATTTTTAAAAAAGAAAAATATATTAAGGTAATGAATGAATTCATGTGGAATTTAGTCAGGAAATCATGACATCATGCCCATCCAATCATATGTGACTGTTTTCATTCTAGCAGCGAGATAACTGTTTCCACACATGATCATGTCAAACTCATTTATTCACCCAATCGCCAAATATACCCCACTTTCATCAATTCTTACATGAACATTTTTTTTTAATATAAATTTGTCTTTAAATTTTTGTGCGATTCAAATGGCAGTATAATTATATAATATTTTTTAAATGTAAAACTATAAAGTATAAATGTAAGCATAGTAAACATCTACAAATTTACTTTTTGGAAATACTTGTTTTTTTCATTTATTTATAAGATAGATTAAAATAAAAATATATAAAAAGTGAACAAATCAACTGCAATGAAATGATAAAAAGTTATGAGGATGAAAAATAATATAAATATCAATGTACATATCATTGACGTTGCAGCATACCCTAATTTAATGATCTATTACCATTATTTACCTTTGACAGTATGAACAAGATCGTACTAGTTTTGTCCACTTTTTTCTTTTGGGTCAAAATACTAGTTTTGTCCTTTAACCCTTTGAAATCTACTGCCATCAAATCAGGCTTCAAGTGTTTGCATAATTAACCACCAAAATAAATGCAGCATAATGACTCAAGCCTATGTAATTATGTAGTGGTATCTAACCCGATAACGTAGCCTTATGTCACCTTTTTTTTTTTCCCTCTTTGCAATGAATAAGAGAGTTTCTTTGGCAGCGGGTTGTTTTTTTTACCCTTGAAGGGTGCCAATAATTCTTGATGGCCATCAGCTACTATTAATTAAAAAATTAAATCTACTTAAATATATTTATCTAACTCCCAAAGGATGAATACGCGAGCTGAATATTATTATATAACTCTAATGATATTGCAAAATTAAACATTAAAAGCTTTTATAAATAAATTGTATGATATTTTTATATTCAGTAAAATAGTTTTTTATTTTACTTTAAAATTTTAGGTCCTTTCCACATAAAAAAGAAAATTCCTTTTGCCATATAGGAGGTATAAATATCTAAAGTCTTGAATTATCATTTTAAAAAAGTTTTCTTAAATGTTGTTCGGCTAAATTAAGAGAATGAAGGTATATTTAGTTTTGGGAAAAAAGAATTAATGAAATTTAGTAAATATTTAGATTGGTCCTTGACAATTTTATTAATGGATAAATTAGTTCTGACAAAAAATATTAATATTGAGGCCCACAATTACAAAAATAGGACACTATAGGTCACTGATAATAAAAAATTAGTGTTGAGATTCCTCATAATTGTAAAAATAGGACATATAGGTCCCTAATTCACTTGCAACTTGTTAAATGCTAACGTGGATTTTAATTATTGATCTATATGACACCCACTAATCTCAATCAACACTAACTAAAATACACTCTTTTATTTTTATTTTTTTATTTTTGCAAATTCCTACCCTAACGTTCTATTATTTCATCGTACCCACTATTATAAAAAAGAAACCTTTGGCTCCAACTTTGTCATTCGAAGAAAGGAATTAGATTTATAATTAGTTTCTATGCTTTATCACCACCTTATTCTAAGAACTATGGTCCAATATCATAAATTCATAATCATTTTCTCAAAGAGCTGTTGCTAGAGTGCAATGATTGCATATTATAAAACAACACGGCACTACCACGCTTTTGGTATGGGATGCTCTATTAAATTTTGAAATATTTAGGGAGAGACTTATAAAAATGAAAGGGTGTATTTTAATAAATTGAGATTGGTGGGCGTAGATCAATAATTAGTAGGTTGCATCATAATGAAGGATCTATAGTATCCTATTTTTGTAATTGTGAGATATCTCAATACTAATTTTTTTTATCATAGACCAATTTGTCCATCAATAAAATTGTTAAGAACCTATAATATACTATTTTTGGAATTGTAAGATATCTCAATACTAATATTTTTTTTATTAAGGACTAGTTTGTCCATCAATGAAATTGTCAGGACCTATAGTGTCTTATTTTTATAATTGTGAAGAATCTCAACACTAATTTTTTATTATTAGGGACCAATTTGTCCATAAATGAAATTAGCAACGACCTATAATATTCTATTTTTGCAATTATGACAAATCTCAATATTAATATTTTTTGTCAGGGATTAATTTATCCATCAATCAAATTATTGGGGATTAATTGGGTGTTTATTCAATGGAATTATAAAAGTCTTCATCTTAAATTCATTTTATTTTTCTTTTTCAAGATTTCAAAAATGTTGCTCACAAAATTTTTAAAACAATATGCAAAATAAAATTAAGTAAGTTGAATTGTGATTAATATCAAAAGCAAAATATTGAAAATAAGATATGTTTTAACAAACCAAATAGAACCCAAGCTATCTAACCTATCTTTTAAATTAAGGATATGTTTAGTTACAAGATACAAATAGAATGAAAAATTTTAGTTATTATTTTCATATATAATTTTACACATAAAATTTATTTATGAGAATTTTCACCCTATTTTTTATCCCCAAACTAATCATGCCCAATCTTTTTTAAAAAAAAGGTAGAAAAAAGTGGTAAAAGAAAATCCTTCTAGACAATTAAACTTTAAACATGGAACATGAACATAGCAAATGAGAAATGACTCAATTGTACTTCATTGTTGTTCCTCCCCGTTTTCTAGGCTTAAGGGCACTATTGCCAGGCGATGAAAACGACGTGGTATTAAGTATTATAGTGCGAGCATGATGGAGGAGAGAGATGAAAAACAAAGTTATAAATACAGCTGACTCCAAAGAGATGCATTAAAAATAAGCAAAAAATAATATCCCAAATTATTAATTTATATGTGAGCTTAAATTTTTCATTGTTCCTTAAATTATATGTGAGCTGACAATTTGTTTCCTGAACATTGCAGTAACTTTATGGTAGATCAATTTAATTTGTCTTGAGTCAAATTAGTTAAGTTGCTCAATTAATTTGACTCAAGACAAACTAATCTATTGTGAAGTAAAACTATACATTATCATGTTAGTTTTTTCATCACAAATTTTGAATTAAAAACTCTGTTTAATAAAAATATTGTCATACTATTCTTTTTTTAATGATAATGAAGTTTAAATTTATAAATTCATCTATAATAGTCAAGTAGTACTATTAGTTCATTTTAGTTGCTTTTATAAATGTTGAATTACCTGAATTAATTGAGTGTTGGTAAATCTATTTTTTTAATATATCTGAATTAATAACACATTTCACTATCATCCAGATAAAGAAATTTCATTATTACTTTGAAAATGACAAGAACCTTTCCCTAAAATAACAATAACGAATTCTTCTCACAATGGTAACTTACAATCATTCAATGTCTCTCTCTTTTTCGTTTCAAGTCCAATAATTTGAATAAACTAACAAAAGAGCTGGCTGAGTTGTCTTGCACGTATAGTTAATTTTTTTATCAGCAAGAAATCGTGATTAAGATTTAAAGATACATTAATCAATTGAGATAATTAATGGGTTTAATATTAAGCCCACGCATGGTTCTCCGGGAATCTCTCAAATCCCTCGAGTGGAATTTGCCATTGGACTTTATTGTACAGCGTTGTTTAAGGCACCTCCCACTATATTAACCTAAAAAATGCATCTGAAAATTTATATTCAAAACATTTACATAATTAATAAATGTAAATAAAGCTGATCTAACTCAATTTACGTGGTACGAAATTAAATTAACAAATCTGAGATAGTAGAAGAGACTTCGATTTGATGAGATATCTTAAATTATAGCATAGGTTTGCTCATGCTCTTGCATTGATTTTTGCTCTCAAATAATTTTTTAATGGTTTTGGATGACTTAGGTTTCTTATTATTTTATGGTAAATCCCCTCTACACGTGAAGTTGCACACCCAAGGTCGAGGATTGGGAAAAAAATAGACATATTCTTTTAATTTATAAGAAATGAATGAAATAAATGCAAAAGGGAAGAGAAGTAAGCAACTCAAGGATCCATGGTGATAGAAAGCGTAATGCATGGCGGCACACATGCTGAACATATATCATTATATATATATGGATGGCAAATTTAAATGAAAACAGGTAGCTAGCTTTGCTTGCATATTGCCATATGCTATAGTCATTGATGAACAGGGTTTTTGGCTGCTGTAACCAGCTCAATCTTGTTGACACACAGCTTTGTTAATAATATCTACCGACAAGGTCCATTTATTTATTTTTTGAAGCCATAATTCACAACTCATTTCACTCGCCATAATTAGCTTGATGTTGATGTGCAAAGGGGTTATTTATATTTATCTGATGTCATTGTCAACTTATAACATATATCACTCATCATTGATGAAAGTAACCATTTAAATAAATCCATATCCCATTCAATAGTGGATGAAATGTGAATCCATGGTCTTATGTACAAATAATTTTTTTTTCTTGGTCTTGGTTTCAATTTCAAATGTTGATAGCTAGCTAGATCTCATACAACACCAGGTGACACCTATTTTTATTATTATTATTCTTCCTTCAATAGGATCAATAACGGGTCTTCACAATTCACTTTGCCGACTAAGCCATTCGTGCGTCTCCTTATTTACTTATAAAAAAAAAATCATATGACTATGCATTAACACAAATATTATAAAAATTTAATCTTAATACGTTTACCCATGGAAATGTCGTTTACACGGTTATATCGCTATATATTACCACATTATATGACGTTTGTAATTATTATCTCAAAAGTCACACTAACATATAATTAAATAATAATATGAGATATTTTACACGAAAAAGTATATTGAGATTAATTTTTATTATTATTTAAGTTTAATTTATGTATCCTATCAGTATATAATTATTTTCTCCACGAATATTAATTATATATAAATATATATATAAAAATACAAATGTTTAAATATAATAAAAACTTCAAAAAATATACATATATGAAAATATAAAATATGTGATAATATATCAAAATTAATCTCCCATATGTTATGTATTTTCAGTAAGAGAAAACTGAAAAAAATTGCATCGACATAATTTATACTTCTTAAAAGTTAAAACACTCTCTGACTCTCCATGGTTCTTGTATGAGAATAATTCTGCGCTGCGGATTTAATATGCCCAAGCCCGACAAATATATTACCCTCGGATAGCATTTTTTCATCTTATCCTCTACCCTCGTGCAAGATCCAACAGTATCCGCAGAGCCTTCTAACGATGTGGTGAAATTAATGATAATATAATATACGTATACTATAAGAGTAAATATTGATTAATCAACAATCATCCAACTATGTAAATAATTATTCATAGTTGGATTTGAAAAAGACTTTTTTTTTAATAAAAAAATTCTCAAACAAGCTATTGGAAGATGTGAACGAGCCGAAAAAAAGAATTAGAGTACATATTGTTCAGTCAAGAGAAACAAGATAAAAAATAAATACCAAACAAGTCAATAAATAAAAGAGAAAATAGACATAAAAAAATTAAAAAATTAAAATATTTTGTATTAATTAATGAGGATTTTAATATTCGAATTCGAACTCTTTATATGTTAGGGTGGGGAAAAACCAACTGGCAATAACATTACAACACCTATTTTCGTATGAGTTTTGGGCAATTTTTTTTCTCACTAATATCTTTCTCTTAAGAAGCATACTGCATTTCAAACCCCTAAATTACAAGTCAAGTACAGTGCAATCTCTCAACTTCAAAAAAAGTGCTTAGTAATTTCATAATTTTTTTCACTCCATATCTTAAGTTTAATTTTAATGTATTGATATTGTAAAATATTGTTTACACTGTTATTATTCAATCACATATTATCTTGTTAGCAAAACAAATTTGAATCTCACTTTTACTATTTCAAAAGTCATGCATATGAAATTATTTGATTGGATAATAATATAAAAAAAATTTATACTATCAATACATTTATATTAAATCCATATATGTTAGTCTTTTTATTAATAAAAAATACTGTATGCATTCAAAAAAAGGTTTAAAGATGGAGTACTTACACTTGTTTTTAGTTTAGATATTAAAATGTACATAGAGTCTAAATTTCAAAGAGTACATCATACTTATTTTAGGAAAGATTGAAAAAAGATTAAAGTGTATATTTAGAAAATGTTTAAAACACATTAAATATTGTATTAGTTTAAAAACTAAACTACATATAGTTTATAATTTACCAGGCAAAGTGCCTTTTTTCCTTCTCTTTTTTATATAACATTATCTTATGTTGCTTAAGCTCATGCACTCTATTTTTTAATTTATTTTCAAAAAAAACTGTATCATGCGTTCCATTTTTTTATTAAAATAAATTATACGACATTGTTCATATCTTTCACTTCTACAAATTCTAAATACGTAAATCAAACATACCTAAGAAATGGGATCTTATTAGCCTAGTATTTATTTAGAGCCGATTATTGATTATTGACCATAGCATGGCATGAAAGAGCTAAGCCTCTAACCATGTGATCTTACAAATCATTATTATCCCAATTCGGTGGGAAGTTTAGCAAATTAAGCAATATGGGAATTTTTGGTGAGCTAAAAAGTTGGGGTGGAGATCGAACAACATGGCAATTTCAAGATAAAAAGTTGGAGTAGGGATTGATGAATAGCAGGGCAATTTCAAGATAAAGACTTTTGAGGACCTAGCCCATCAAAATTGTTGATGTATAATTGGACGACCAAAATTTGCTACGCAAATGAAAGTGAAGTCAATCATAGAGATTGGGTGCCCCTGGTGGAAAGATATGTTTGTTTATCGGTCCGATTTCCACGCATATGTTAAGTTTTGTATAAAAAATTTAGAATAATTCTTTGCTAATTTTAAATAACTAAATTTAAAAACTTTACAAGATTTTTCTGGTATCCTCGTTTTGAACAAGGGTATCAATATATCAATAATTAATAAATTTTTTCCTTTTTAAATATTCTGATGAGAGATTAATTTCTCAATAAACAATCAAATACTTCAATAAAGACCTCTTTCATCATTTTTTTTTGTGCATGTAAATTTTGGAATGGAATTTATGATCACAAGTTTAAGAGACTAGAACCCTTTTTATTTGGATCAAAATACATCTTATTGGTTAGTAAGTTACTTGTTAGTATATAGTGACTTGTCTATTTTTCAAAACAAAAAATAACATTATATCTAAAATTAATTAATTGAATTTATAATCAGATATATATTGGTACCCTTATAAAACATGAGGGTACCAATGTTAAAAAAAATAAGAATAAAGGGTATTAAAGAAATTTGCAATTTCCACTTAAATTTAGAGTTTTTAGAGAATAATTTATCTAAATTAACGAAAAGTGGTTATAGTCTCTCTCACGTAGAAGCCGAACTCTCGTTTATTATATGTTTACGTCAAGTGGGTTTTCCATTAGTGGAACGGTCTCTATCTTATCATTAATAAAAGATTATTTTATTTTATTTTTTTATTTTTTCTGTCGTTATCTCTTTTTCTCTGTTGCTTTATCATCCCCCATTTTACATACGTATGCCCTTCACTTTCAAATCCCATACACCTATAATATAATTCTTATTAAGAAACCCAGAACTGAAGGATGGATTTCTCGTGAGCATGGCATCAAACAGGAGCCGCAGCTAACTTTTGTTGACCTCTAAATACATAGTGAGAGAGAGAGAATAATAAAAGGTGCCACATTTTAAGAGGCTAACATAAGATACAAGTGTTGAAGATCATTGACTACTGTATTAAATGGAGTCCCACTTGAGAGAATCTTTGCAAACATTAGGTATCATTGACTGATTATTAATCATTAATCAACTTGATAATTACAAGCTTATAAAGCCCCCCAAGAAAAGATAAGAAGGATTATATAGAGTTTATTAATTAGTACCATCATTTAATTTTATTGCTCTCTTTCATCTTTTTCACTTTACTGCGAGAGATCATGCATGACCACAATCAATAATTAGGAAAAAGCCAAATCCTTAAGGAATTGCGAATTCAACAATAAGGAGAGGCCACATATACATAACCCATAATTAATCATGGCAAGCCTTCTTGTCAGCATCAAAGTGTGATTTTGATTTTTTTTTTTTCATTATAAAAACAATCGATTTGGTACGCTTATTAGTCATAAAGGCTTTTTATTTCCCGAGTAGTTTTCCCAATCAATGATATCTAGTAACACCTTAATTGATAATATGACCCATCATGAGTGTGTTGGGATCGATAATGAAAAATATATTTAATAATTAAGTATACATAATCAATTTTTATTTAAATTAATTTAAAAAAATCATGTTTTTGTTTGGAATGATAGGTGAAAATTATTTTAAAATAATATATTATTATTTAAATTATATGGATTATTGTTTCGATGTGATAAGTTACCAAAAAAATATAAAAGTTGTTTAGATATAATAATATTTAATGTTATACTATAGTAAATTATTATAAGTAACATTATTATAAGCAAAATATTGAAAAAATATTTTCTGAAAAAGCAATATCCAATGTGTAAGAAATAATATTGAATTGTAGTCAAACAAATCTTTTCGAAAAAAATATAATTAGTTTATCCCAAACATCCACTAATCCACCGTCTAAAATTTAATCATATATAAAATTTAGTTTTATATCTTTAAAGTGTAATATCAAGGAAAAATAATTTGTATATAGTATTTTAGTAGGTGATTTATACTTATATAAATAACAGATAAATTTACTTGTATATGATGTTAATAGAATCAAGATAGGTTCTTTGTTATTTTTATTTTATAGAAAATTTAATATCATCAAATTCCAATCTATATTTGATGGATCTTATTAATTTTCATTTTCTGCGAATCTGATTTATATCTTTGAATTCGCAAAAGCAATTCTATACTGAAAATCATATTGCGTGAATTTTTTTAAAATATCATATTGATGTAAATACATCATTCAAATCTTATGTGTAAAAAAATAAAAATAAAAAAGAAGACCCTAATATCAATTTTTATATTTCTTTCCTCTTTTGATTATTCTTCTTGAGGATAACGAATATGTGATGGCCTATAATTTTTTTTAAAAAATACCTCAGATAAAAAAAATTAAATACTAATATTTCATATATGTTAATAGACCTAATTTGAATATTGAATCTATGAGAAACCTTACACATGTCAAGTATTAAATCCATCAATCGGTTTTTATTCTATCAATTCCAAATCAGAGAATTATTCAATTCCACACCCATACGTCAACGATATACATGATAATAATGATGAATTCATTGCATTCTACGTCGGACACAGTGGCATATCAACATTTGCATACAGAACTTTCTCTTTCACTTTAAAGACTTTTGTTTTTTTTAAGCATGGGATGGAAAATGACCAATTTGTAGTGGTTGCCGCCAAATCCTCCATTGCCCCAAAATTGCAAGGCAAACCCCTATAATATTTTTTCATATAGCACACGAATTCACGAAGTAGGAAACCATTTAGAAGAAAAAGATAACTTGGAAGCTGTAAAAGAGAATATTGGGGACCCCCATCATTTCCCAAAATGCACAGAAAATTAAAAAATTAAAAATTAAAAGAAAAGAAAAAAAAGGAAAAGCCTCTCCTACTGTGAGTTTGATGAAACTATTGTTGATGAAGAAAGGGCAAAGAGCCTTTGACAAAAGCCCCTGCCGCCTCTATCGCCGGCCTGCAGTGTCTTATCAAAGGAGCAGTGACACATCGTTTCCTTTCTCTTTCTTTATTTAATTCTTTTAATAATAAATATTAGTAGTGCTGATATTATACACTATGACATGAATAAATAGGAGTCTTTCATTATTATTTTTTCAAAAAACATCGGCTCGTTTTGTTGTATATGAAATGTAGTAATGATGAAGTAAACTCTCTAGTTTACGGTGAATTTTATATGAAATAATATATTAATTATTTAAAATATAATAATTTGGAATTTAAAATATATAAATATTATGAAGTAGTTATTGAGATTCTATCATATATAGAATTCAAGATAAACTTTAAGGAGGCGTTTGTTTTAAGGTTAAAATTAGTTTCTACTTAAATTATTTCTGAATGATATTTGAATATGATTCTATCTTTAAAAATTATTTGTTTAATATTAAATATTTTTGGGATTATTTATTAAGATTTTTAGGAATAAATTTAAAACTTGTTTGTTTTATAATCTATATTCCTAGAATATATGTCATAATTTCTAAATATTCTTAGCAAATCATAAAAGAGAAAAAATCAAATAATTGAGGGATGATTTAGTAATTATGCTTAATAATTGTGATTTTCAAGTCATGGAAATTTTTTTCCCCACCTTTCAACTTGGGAATAAGATTTCACTAAATTATAGAAAAATCTTTTTCATAAAATAATTAATATCCTAGAAAATTTTTGTAAAACTTATAACAAATGTAGAACATATCATTCCAATTACCTATTCAGGAATAATTAAATATACCCCAAAACAAATGCTTCGTAATTTGTATTAATATTTTCTAATGAAAAGATGTAGTAGTTTTTTTCATCATATTTTCAATTTACACTATTTAGACATTAAAAAAATCTTCATGTAATAACTTTTATGATTATAAACTTTTGTTATATATTTGATATAATTTTTTTAAAGGTAATAACACGGCGCCAACTCAAAAAAAGTGAAAGCTTATATATATACATATATTATGAAAGTTATTATACTTCTTTTAAAAGGGCATACACGCTAATAATATGTGTAATTTTTTTACGGGAATAATATCTCTAATCTCTATCTCGTCGTATAATAATATAAAACAAGTAGATGTAGTTGACAGCAGTGTTTGTTTGTAAGTAATGCAGGTTTATTCCATAACATAGCTCTGTTTATAACCGGATGCGGTTCGATAATGTGATTTGACCTAAAGTGTACTATATTATTTGAGCTTGAGTCTTAAAATTTGACTCAATATATTTTATAAATTGTATAAGGGTTATATTTTGAATTAGTTAACCCAATTCAAAATCAATTATTCTTTTAGAATTGTATTTTCATAAAAATTATAAAATTTTATATTTTAATTAATATATTTTATATAATTTGATATTATTTATATATTGACATGATTTATTTTGAAACATATATTATAAAATATCTCATAATTTTTTTTCATTTATAAAATTTTATAATTTTATTATATATAAGGTTCAATTTTCACATGTTATTTAAAAGACAGTTGATCCAATCACTAATTAAATTATTATCAAGTATGATTTTCAATATTAAAAAATTAGGTTAGGTTTGAATTTGATCTTTGTACATCTCTACCATAATATGTGGGGTCATTTTGTCAGTGAGAATGCATAGTATAGTGAGAATCACTATCAGGTATAATTCCCAATATGTGGATTAGCTAAAAAATCAGGTCTAATTTGAATTTGATCTTTGTACACCCTTACCATAATATGCTGGTTCATTTTGTAAGTGAGAATGCATGGTATAGTTAAATGAAAAAAGTATTTAAAATAAAAGCACACTGAATAAATTAACCATTTTTTGAGATGATTTTTCCTTGTTAGATAGTTTTGAATTAAATTTAATTATATAACAATTGTGTACTTGATTATTCGTTGTGTACTTGTCAGATAATAATTGAGAGGAAGGAATGCTTAAAAATTTATAAATAAATTAGTGACTCATGCCATTTTATTTAGTTAGTTTTCAATTTTTTGGCACTCCATAACACTCGCACATATGACAGTCCTCTTATTTTTGGACTCTTTTTTGGGACGTAGATACATATCAATCTACTAGTTAAAATAATTGTTGGTTATTAACTATATAAACTCATTAGTGAATCATATAAAATAATGATATAGATAACTTATTGGGTATATTATCCTTTTCTGACATTACAAAAATATAGTATTAAGATTGTTTTGGTGAATTAATAATATAAATAAACTAATAATTTGGTCCTTAGTTCAAAGATTTACCAAGCGTCAATTTGGTTCATGAAAATTCTTTTACATTTAATTGAGGTCTTGAAAAATATATGTGACATTAGTTTAATTTTTTAAATATTTTTTATATTATTTGAGCCCCTAAAAGATACATGCAATTACTTTGGTCCTTGAAAGATGTATCTAACATTTATTTGATTCTCCTTTTCTATAAAGTCACAACTTATTTGATGATACATGTATCTTTTAGAAATTAAAGTAATGTTGCATGTATCTATCATGAACTAAATTGAGTTTTTGTCCCTTCATCTTTTGATCTGATTTGCTTCCCAAGTACCCATGATCTGATCTGATTTATCAAAAAAAAAATATTGATGTCAAAAATCTTTTAGAAACAAAATTGATATCAAAGTGTATTTTTTGAGGGATGAAATCGCTTATTTAGTCTAATAATAATATTTTAATAATACCAGGTGTAAACACAGCAAAGTTTACTATCCACATATACATGTCAAAGCTAACTTGGCAACAGAGGTGGAACCAGGAAGGGCTTGGGGTTGCCATGGACCCCAAAATTTTCACTTTTCCATAATATATATATATATATATATATATAGAGTAGTGGTCTCCCCTCTTCGTTTTGAAAAAAGTCATATATGTTGAGTGTGTAAAAAAGTTTTTATGTATGTACTTGAACTTATATGTATATTATTATATGTGATATATTGTTTATGTTGATCTTAAATATATGTGGATAATTATATTTATAATTTGTCAGTGGTTTCATACATTATATATATGCTTCTATATATATTACAATTAATTTTAATTTTATTTTATATTATATATATTAATTAATTTGGCTCCTCC
This sequence comes from Dalbergia oliveri, assembly GCA_030441495.1. Taxonomy (NCBI): domain Eukaryota; kingdom Viridiplantae; phylum Streptophyta; class Magnoliopsida; order Fabales; family Fabaceae; genus Dalbergia; species Dalbergia oliveri. The sequence continues at coordinate 22,914,105 of JAMLFY010000013.1, read as the reverse complement.
CTATAAAATTTCTAGCTCCGGCCCTGCTTGGCAAGATATCGGATTACACCGCCTTAGATCTTGTTATACAATAATATATTTAATTTTAATGCAGTAATAATATCAAATCAAAACCTCAAATACTTGGATAAACACTTTGTCAATGTTCACCAAAAAAATTAATAATAATAATAAAATACTTTGTCAATTAGCTAGGAAGTTAGGCTGATGATCGACAGATATATTTGTCAAATACCAAATAGGATTTACACTTTTGTTTTGTTTTGTTTTGTTTAGTAGGGCCACTATGATCCATATATTGTGAGCATACATATCAAAGAATTCCTCACTCCCATCCTCTTTCTTTTCGTTTGCAAGCTTCGAGGCTCTGTTTTAAAGATGTAAATCAGTTTTAAAGATGTATTTGTCACCATTACATAGGTGATAAAATCACAATATAAATATATAAATTGTGATATAAATTCAATTGCAATTAAATGATTATAAAATATTTAAAAATATAGGATGATTTGAATGTAAACATACATATGTGATATCATTGATGCGGATAAAGACAAGTCAAAAGTTGAAGATATCATTCACCTAACTTGAACAACCTCTCTCCCCAAAGAAGAAAAGAATAATCGAGGCAAATAATTGGGTCATGCAATAATGCAGCTATACACACAGGAGAACAACCAATTGGTTATTGAAGAGAAAAGGGAACAAGATCTCTCAAACTTCAACAATGTTGAAATTCTCTCTCAAGTAATCGATTTTAGCTAAATGTACAAGCTTGAATTAGGATAATGATCTTCTCATCATGTGCAAGATATATTCTGACAACAAGAACCCAATTGGTTTTACATTCAAAATTAGGCTTATGCTGTATATTATGGACAATGAAAGCTATGATTACTACTAATTTCAAATTTTGTCATTTTCAGGCACAATTAGGAACACATGAAACTAGGGATGTGCAAGCATTGACTACCTCCTCTTTTTGCTAGGAAGTCATGGTTTTATGGGATTTCATCAACAAAAAAGCAACACACACACCACGCCACAATACCCCAAACCCCATGCATGTTCTGTGGACAGCCTTTTCTAAAAGGCTAAAAAAGCTTTATCCTGGTTTTTCCACTACATGACAAATTCAAATTCGGCACGCTTATTGGAGGATCAATCCTTTCTTCCATTTCGTTAGAAAAAAATATTTTGGATGAAGCACAACATATGCATAGATGCGCTCCTACCTTCCTTCCTTCCTTGCTTCTTCCCTGGCTAGACATATAAGAGAAATTTTTTTTGCATGTTCATATTTAATGAGTGTTTCAGAAATATTTACAATATTTTTTTTATTTTTTATATAACTTATAAATATTATAAATTAAAATATATGGTTACATTTAATATATGTTTCGGTAACATATAAGAATTTCTCATATATAATCTATATCCCACGAGCAAAGATTTTTCTGGCTTGCCATGGAAAAGTTCAAACTAGCCAAATTGTGATATTGTACATACCATTAATGTGGAATGACCCGATACATATTGCCAACAGTTTTGCAAGTTAGACTATATATCATTAGTCTATGTGCGGGTCTTTATGATGAAACGTGATGGGATAAAAATATAATGGAGTTAGATGGAATAAAATAAATAAAAAAAATGCAAAGAAGTAAAGGTTGCCTCCCATCTTTAGACACAGTGGAATGGAATAATAAAATTTTTTAAGTTATTTTACTTTTGTTTCATTTTATTTTCTTTCGATCAAATTGGAGGAAATAGTATTAGCCGAAACAGACACAATTTAGTAATATTTGAAAAATATAAAATTATATAGAAATATTAGTAAAACTTTTAACAATATTTTTTAAACTTTATTAACAATGCTTTTTAAATGTTACTAAAAAGTTTAAACAATACCTCTCATTAATAAATGTCACTAAAAGCACATACGTTGCAGTGAGAATGATATAAATGCTATCCAATTCTATTATATATTCTATTCTATTTATCTAGACTAGATAATGGCTAATACTGTTCCGTGCCATTATTACTTTCTATCCATCCAAACACAACATGTTCCTTAGTTTCATTAAGAAGTCTTAAATGATTTCCAAGATTCACATGAAACTTATATTTCCACATCTTCCATGTATTATGTGTATCATACACATGAACAGGAACATGTGGTTAGCAAGCTGTGAAATAAATTTGGATCATAAGTTATTTTACCTTTTACTGGGGCCCTTGCTACACTATACCTACGGCTGAAATCTACTCTCCAATCTCTTTCTAATTGCCAAGAAATAAATTGCTGGCAATTATATGTGTATTATTTTTCAGGACTTAAAAAAAGATATATAATGAGAAATGGCAATGAATATTCCAAGTTCCACCACATTGTGTGGTACAGAAAGTAGTTAATAGGTAACATCATTTGTTATTATTGTAAGTGTTGGGGCCATACATAAACCATAAGTAACTCTCAAATCTCCCCTCTCCCCACCACCACCCACCCCCACAAGCCAATTAAAAAAATAAATAAAATACTTTTTTAGAAAAATTATATAAATATGAAAGGGAAGGCTGTTATAAATTAAAGCTGTATCTTTGAGTTATCAATTTCACCTGTGGATTTATTCAGCATTTATATCATGGCCCTGCAAAGCTTGTGTTCATTGAAGGGACTAGTGTGGTCCTTTAGATTGAAGTCCCTGAGGCGGATTGAACGGCTGTGATTCATCGATTCATGGACTAAGCCACTTTTGGACATTTAATATGGACCACGTTCAAAAGAGGACCACACACCCAAGGACTAAAACTGTCCAAACTACATCGCCTTTGTCTCTTGGGGGACCAATTGCTCGTGACATTGACATGTTTGTAAGCCCTGCACAAGATGCATGTCCTAGTTCAAGGCCCAATTAACTTATTCCACAATCACATTGCTATTTTGTGTTCATCAATTTAATTTCCTCCTAAGTCTTGTTGAATAAGTACCCTAAGGTATCAATTTACTAATAGCATAGCAGGCTTTGATGAACAAAATCAAAATTTGGGATCCCCAGACAGTGATTTGTTACAATTTCATTTTTTTTCGAAAAAAAATTACTTTGTTAGGGTGCAAGTCCAAATGTTTGATATATTAATTAATGTGAAAATAGAAGCATGGACATAAATCTTTGGTGATGTGGGAGTGGATTTGATTTATTTACTTATACAGCACATCAAGAGCTTTCATTTTCTCCTTCTCACAACTCTCATGGGAGTGGGTCACTGCTTGGTCTATTATTATTTAATGAGCATTTATAATTTTTCTGGGTCCTTACACATCCTTTTCTTTATCCTTACTTTAATTTTCCTTTCTTTTTGTCCAATGAAGTGGCGATAACGACGAGTATGTCACGGTAAGGCAAGTTGACAGCAAGTTCTGCAAAATTCCACAGCTCTATTCCGCTATGAACAAATAATCAATTGCATATGCCATTAGTTACTTTTTTTAGGAAAAAAAAAACTTCATTTACTTATGACACATTTCATTAAATTTCATTTTAATTTTATTTTATTTTTGTTCTATTTACTATCCTAACATTTTCAAAATGTTTTACAGCTTGTTCGATTTCCACTGTATGCTATATATGGCTTTTAAACCAACATATGATCGATTGAAGTGACAAATATTCCTTTTCCTTAGCTAGTGGTCTCGAGTTTGAATCCTAAATATGGAAAAACTAGTGTCATGAGAGTTATGTCCTCTGTGGATCTCAAATGCTCGAATATAATTACTTCAAATTAGAGGATATGGTGGAAACCAAAAAATACCGCTTTTTTTCCATGACATATCAGGAAGCTCTATTTATAATGATATCCAAATTGGCATTCAATCTTACCCTTTCGACAGACGATATCCAAATTATAAATAGACAAGTTGATGGGAAGGTCAAATTATGATATTAAGAAACAACAACATAAATGCTAGGCTTTTAGAGATTCATCACAAAAAAAATGAAATGTCAAAATTACCATTCATAAATTGGATATTGTTTACATTTTTATAATGTTAAGGACAAAAATAGAATAAAAAATTGGGACAAAATTAAAACATTGGTAAAATGCGAGGGAAGTAAATAAAGTTTTACGGTTTTTTCTTTCAAATTACTAGTATTGGAAATTCATTGGAACTAGTCTCATGTGATTTGAATAATGAATTGAGCCAGTCAATTATATAGTAAGATTTTCCCTCACTACTTTTTTTATTCACAAGACTCAAATACAAATTGATTAATTAGTTATCCTAACATTTTCAAAAGGTTTTACGGCTTGTTCAATTCCCACCGCATGCTATATATGGCTTTTCGATCAAAATATGGTTAATTGAAGTGACAAATACTCCTTCCCCTTAGCTAGTGGTCTCGAGTTTGAAACCTGAGTATGGAAAAACTAATGCCATGAGAGCTATGCCCTCTATGGGAACTCAAATACTCAAACATAATTGCTTCAAATTGGAGGATATGAGTGGGAAACCAAAAAATATGCCATTTTCCATGACATATCAGGAAGCCCCATTTATAATGATATGCAAATTGGCATTCAATCTTACCCTTTCGACAGTCAATATCCATATTATAAATAGACAAGCTGACGGGAAGGTCAAATTATGATATTAAGAAACAACAACATAAATGCCAGGCTTTTAGAGATTCACAATAAAACATGAAATGTCAAAGTTACCGTTCATAAATTGGATATTGTTTACATTTTGATAATGTTAAGGACAAAAATAGAATAAAAAATTGGGACTAAATTAAAACATTGGTAAAATGTGGGGGATGTAAATAAGGTTTTCCAGTTTTTTCTTTCAAATTACTAGTATTGGAAATTCGTTGGATCTAATCTTATGTGATTTGAATAATGAATTGAGCCAGTCAATTATAGAGTAAGATTTTCCTTCAATACTTTTTTTATTCACAAGACTCAAATACAAATTGATTAATTAGTTAATTTGTCAAAAAGAAAAAAAGAAAAACTAGAGTAAATGAACAAAAAAGATCTGCATCTTCTGAAATGCACATCATAGTTCATTTTTTGTAAATAAAAACTATACTTTGTAAGAAAAAATTAGATGTAACGGTATTACTTATGAAGTATTTAAATTGACATCTTAGTAATTTCATGGGTAATGATTTTCATAAACACCATGCATTTGTTTGCCTCTCCACAAGTACAAACTAAGTTGGGTATAGAGAATTACTGGGCTTATGTAGGTCCGTTGAGTTTGTATATTTGTCTATAGGCCTCATAGATAAATTCTTTTGGGTCTAAGAGAGGTGGCCCAGAGGAAGAGAACATGCAAGCCCAAAAAATGGACTTTTCTGGTCCAAAAAACAGAGTTTTATCATAGTTCCCTACTTCTTTCTGTTTTGTCAGTAGATTGTTATTATTATTTTTATACATAGAAAATGTTATACTATTTGCAAACTTTGCTAGTTTAAATTATATAAAAAAAATTAGTTTAAATAAAAGGGGAGATTTTATTGGAATGTGTCTTATTTTTTATTTTATTTGAAATTTATAAAAATATGGTAATAAGTTTTTTAAATTTTTTTGTGTAAAATAATTTTACACTATAAATCCATAGAATTTGAAAATAATATTAAATTATGGTGGATAATTATTATTAAAAATAACCCCTAATTTAACATTTTTCTCAATATCTATATGAAATGGCAATGTAAGATTATTTTATACCATCAATGAATAAAAATTAAATATATCAATAATTTTTAATAAGAATTATAATAAGATAGAATCACACAAAATAGAGATTCTAATATTTAAAACAAATAAATCTGGCTTACAATCGCAGTTGTGAACTTTTTTTTGGGCAAAATAACAATGTGGGAAAAAAAATACTTATTCGTTTTCTATGACAAGTTGATTTTGATTGAAAAGAAGAACCATGAAATTGGAAGTAGAGAATTTATTTTGTTTTATCTTTTAAAAAAGAAGTTTAAGGAGAGAAGTGAAATTTAGTAGCTGATGATGACGACGACATTATTATTGGCTTAAGAGGCGACAACATTCTGAGCACCATGTTGTATTCTGACCTGGTTGGTTGTTGCCATGAAGAAAGTGCCAAAATGCTAATCTGAGGCTGTCACGGACTTCGTTCCTGCAACTTCCCGTCCTTGTCTATCACAAAATCAAGGGGAAGGATCCGTTGGTCTGCACCAAATTTATTTGAAATATGGTATTTATATTCATAAAATATGAAATATTATGATGATTTGTATTTTATTTATCATTAAATGGGATATAAATTTTATTTGAATGAGTGATGGATGAAATATGAGTTGATAGGGTGTCCACACGTATGAGTATATATGGTGAATGAGATATAAGTCGATAGGATCTTGCACCTATGAGTGCAAATAACAAAAGTCAATTTATTTCCCTTACTACTGTTCAATAGAATTTAAATAAATGGATTCAACTAAATAATTTGTAATATTATATGCAATTTATTAAAAAAATACAGTACTTTTAAATTATAGGTTTATCCCATTATCTATACAATCTCTGTTCACTCCACCATTTTGAGTTGGTTCGTGTTTTCTTCACCTAGCTGCCTCCTACTTCACTTCTAATTTTAAGTGTAACCTTCATCCACCACCACCTGCCCCCTTCCTCCATTCCACCTTCTTCCTCTCTCATCTCAAATGCATCTTACAGTTCCACTTTTCTTAGATCCTCATTTCACAATCTCACACGGTTACACTTCCTCTCCTCTCTCTCTCTCTCTCTCTCACTATTTCACCATTATCACTGCAACAAGAAGTCACTATTAATCATTTAATCTTCACAATAAAGCCACACTCTGTGTTTTTGATGCACACATGGCATTAGAAAAATAATAGCCATATGTAAAATTTCTTAAAAGAAAAAAAAGGACATATTTTGAAACCTCAAATCTATAGATCTGAACTGGCAATGGTGCCTTGTTTGGTTACCCTTCAAATTGGATCTTCTGCCATGAAATCATGCCTTAAAGTAAATGTTTGTTAGATGGCATATATCTAGCAATAATTTCTTTGATGATATATTTGATTTAAATGTTGAAACTTCATATCGAAATATCAATATCATTGCATCAATGTTGATCCTCATATTGAGCAACATATATGAAGAAAATTTAGAACTATGATCTCTCTCATTTCAAGATGTACATCAAGGTTTTTTCATATTGTGTTCGAGTGCCCCCACTGTACTGGTTTGGAATGGTTGATTATGGAGAGCATACAGATCAATGGGTTGGTCTCTAGAATGGTTGGGGGTTGGATTTTTTTAGCATACTTGCACAGATAAAATAAATTAATAAAACAATAAACCTCGGAAGAAAAAATCTTTTTCACTTGATTTTAGGAACCACAAACTCACTTAAAGTGACCACTCCTCAACGTTTAGAAACAAATTTAAAGATATGAGTATGAGAAAGTGTAGTAGATATTGCATGCATGACCAAACCATTAACAAATGCATTCCCAAACCAACGAGCAAACTAGCCTGATACCACCTTATCTTCCAAGAATTTTCAAACTACTACTTTGACCAAAACCATCTTAAAAAGCAAAAATATATGCAAATGTCAATATACATATATAGTAAAGTAACGTAAACAACCTTACGGATAACTTCACTAAATTAATATATTTGATTTTGAAATAAAAATAATATAATAACTATAATATTAATAAAATAATATAACAATGCCCCACAATTAAATTCATTAATTCAAAAATATTAAAAAAATGAACATGTGTACATGCATCTAAATATGAATCAGTCTAAATTGGAACTTGGTGAAGTAGAACCTATGAACCAAAAATTTTAATGAAATTAGATTCCTACTCCACATGACACCAAAACATTTAATGTAAATTAGTCCTATCTTGATCTTTATGGCCATGCACTTGCCTAGTATTAAGTGATTGAGCTTTATGGCTCATGCACCCTCATAATCACTCTAGAAACTTGGCACCAGTCTATAAACTTTAACTCCTAATTATATGGCGATGAACCATTCATTAAAACACTTTATAACCAATCATAATTAAATTTTTCTCACACTATAGGAAGGGATATAAAATGTGCTAGCAAGAATTACAACAATTTCTCAAAACTTTATTAAATCAAAAATCTCAAAATGTAGCAAATTCCCATACTCTTATGAACCTTTTTCATTGATCTCCATTCACAAACTTGATTGTTCCCATCACTTTAATTTCAAAGATTGAAGTCTCATTTCCTTCTTGACTACTTCTCCCATAATCTTATCAGGAAATATTTCAACTTAACTTAACATAATCAATGGATCTTAATGTCTTTTAACCTAATGGTCTGCTTTTACAACTATAATTTTGTTATTTTAATACATTGCCGCATTTTTGTTATCACAATAGGAATAGGCTTTATTCCTAATGGAATATTGCTCAAGAAATTATTTAATAAATACTCACTCTTATTAACTCTTGATTCTATGGTAGACTTTGACAATTATTGTTTGCTTGGTTGATTTGCCAAGTAGCAACACCTCCCAAGGTAAACACATATCCACTGATGGATTTAATTTCATATAATACCATCCAGTACCCTCTCAAATATAGGGAATCCAATACCATAATATGATCCACTCAAATATTTACTCAATCTCAATGTACCCAATTCATTTTTTTCCCAAACCAACACTCCTTCAGCACTTTTGTAACATCACGCTTCTTGGGAAAACTTCCCAGGAGGTCACCCATCCTAAATTACCCCAAGCACCTCGCTTTGAAATTCTGAGGACTACAAAACAAAGATGCATCTTTGTGTCATAGGTAACCACTAAATTAATATATTTGATTTTGAAATAAATAATAACTATAATATTAATATAATATAACAATGCCCTCTCTTCGGGTGTGTAATCGGTTCTTTCTATGAATCCCTAGATTGGAATTGGTGCTCCTATGAACCGTGCCTTCTTCACATTTACACCACTTATGTCCGGTGCGTTACATGCACGTGCCATTACTAGCTTGGCTCGTCTCATAACCTCACTCCTACACTGGTGATCACCAAGCTGCACTTTATACCCGGGCGATGAAATTCATGCATGCTTATCCTTTGCCGCACAACCATTCCACACATAGGACCATTGGATTTTTGTTATTACCCGTCCTTTTTCATGGGATCTCCATTCACATTGGGAAAACTTCAAAGGAGGTCACCCATCCTAAATTCCCCAAGTCAAGAACTAGACAACTATAACTTCACGGATATTACTCCATCAAGTGGACCACTTAATGTCATAATGACAACTATATGATTCATAGCCCTCATTAACCTAATAATATCTCCCATCCTTAACTCCCCTCTCATTTATGGTGTAATCGGTTCATTCATGTACCCCTCCGCTTCCGCTCCTTGTCCGTGCCTTTCTTTCTCCCCCTCCCTCTCCACACAACATGATATGTCAGGTCGAAGTGAAATTCATCAAGTGCAACAGATTCCCAATAATATGTGCATACTCAACTAGGCCAGGGTCACCCTTATTCTTCTTTAATTGAGCATTAGCGTCATAAAGGGTACTCAAGGTTTAACATCAAAATGTCCAAACTTCTTTAGAAGTTTCTCCACATATTGTTCTTGTGACAATATAATATTGTCACACTTCCTTATGACTTTAATACCCAAAATCAAACTAGCTTTGGCCATATCCTTCATATCAAAATTTGAAGCTAGAAACTCAGTTTCAATCACAACATTAAAATTAGTGCAAAATGTAACACCCTAATAATTAACCAAACATGCCTAGGACGTATTACGTTAATTATTAGTCATTACTCTTTTGTTTCAGTTCTTATCATTTAACTTGGAAATACTTTAGTGAAAATACGAGTAAATTTTTTTTTTGAAACTATTAAAACAAAACGTGAGCCGCGTGTACAACTAGAACCCATCACTTACCATTATAGTAAACGGGGATAAAACTCCTCACAAGCATACATAAAAGGAAACAAGTAATTAAACATAGTCACACTTCCGTATATATACATATAAGTAGCGAGACATTAACCGTTTCATAACCCACACCAAAACAAACCACTAAAATAGTAATATGCTCATTAGTAGGGGTTGGGCTAGTAAGTCATCACACAAAGATATGAACAAAATATACACAGAAACCAAGGTCCTCCTACTGATGGCGCTCTCAAGGAGATGGACGGTAGCCAAGTACGCGAGTGGGGTCAAAGGGGGAGCGAGTCGACCCACGGGGTAAACGTGGGCTCCCAACGTGGACGGGTGGGTCCTCTAGTGGCATGCGGACTCCTCTCATGGGCTGCATCACAGTGGCCTCTCCTCTCACATCTCTGGGAACGGTGGGAGTGAACCGCCTGAAGAATGCTGGGAGGGAGACTCCTGACGGGTCTAACTTTGACGTGACGGGTCGGGGCGTATAAAATGGGAAATCACGGGTCCGATGAGCAGTGTGACCATGAAGGGGCCGCTCAGTACGCGGACGGGCGCGGTCGAAGGCAAAATCGTCAGTGAAAGGGGTAGCGTGGAGAACCAAAAACTAGTAACTAGATGTGCGAAAGGACGGTCAGGAACATGAACGGACGGGCAGCACATCGTCCCACAAAGTGATAGGACTGGTTTGCAGGGTCAAAATGCAACTCCCAAGTGGGAGCTTCAAGGTAAATTACGAACGTGGCCATCGGCCTCTAAGACGAAATGGAAATTAATAAGTAATCTGAATAATCACGGAGGACTCTTGCCTCCAGTCATGTGTCATCATTTTCATCTTCAGGAATCTCGGTTTCATTATGAAAACAGTGGACATAATAATGTTCATTTATTAAGTTTAAAAGCCATTAACCGAGATCCGTGTCTTTTAACATGATTCTTAATACTATGAGTGCATCATATCTCATCATACATGCATGTGAATGCCATGTGAACACATATCAGCATAATAACTCAATATAGCATAAAGAACACAAACTATCATAATTTGATCTTTCCTCTCTACTAATCTTAGGTGACTTAACTTTTTAGTTCCCTGCTATGGGCCACCTTACTACTCTCTTCTCTTGAGAGTTCTAGGTTATGAGCTCATATCTAACTAGTCGTCACTAGTCTATACTTATCGTCTCGATAAGCTAATTCCCGACTCCCAGAGTGCGGGGTAGGGGCATGAGATCACCTTTCATAACCATTAATACCTGGAGTTTAAAGGAGTCCCTCTTTGGGTCACCTCCCATAACCATTAATTCCTAGTCTGGAGGATTCCCTTATTGAATCACCTCTCATAACCATTAATTCCTGAGTCTAGAGGATCATTTTCATATATCTTATGTCACCTGTTAATCTTAGCATAGTATTAAGAGATGTAACATATAATCATAACATATCATTTAACATCTCATGCTCGTAAAACACATAAATTATGCACCTCCATATTTCAGTCATAATCACATGAGCATGCATCACATCCTTAAGCATGTCATTCAGATATGCAAGTATGAGCATACAATCATAGCCATCATCATAACTTATGAATTAACATTTTATGTACAAACTAAAGAATTAAGGAAAAGTCGAATAATAATAATAGTAAAGAAAAAGGAGAAAGGAATTTTAAGAAAAATTAATTTTTGCTTGATAGCTATTAGCTACGGGACGTATCCTTAATGAGAAACTCAAAGCCACGTCGTTCTCAATATTCATTGGCCAATTAGTTTTATTTTCTTTGAAAAGGAATTAAGGGCATCAAACTATTGAATAAAAAGAAATTTACATTAAAGCTGCTTAGAGGTCTATAATAATATTATAGTTATAAACAAAAATGACATATTCAATATTCGATCATATGGTTTTTAATCATGATGAACAACAATTCACAACATAACATTCTCATATGCAACATTCAGTGCAATATATATATATATATATATATATGTGTGTGTGTGTTGACATAAAATAATAAAGCAATTAATATCTAACAGTGTATTCTTTAAAGAATGCTAACATAATAATACTACTACCACATTGTATACAACAATGCAAAATTAATTAAGGGATTAACTAAGTACGGAATAATACAAGGAATAATGAAATTGTTAAAAGCTAAATTGAATCTAGAAGAATAAACTAATATCCAAATATTTTTATCTTTCTTGTTTTATTTATTATTATTATTATTATTATTATTATCATTATTATTGGAAAGCAAATGCTTAAGGTGAAACTTAACTTGAAAGTTCAAAACTCCTAGTAAGACCAAATACTAACTCAAACCAGCAAAATTAAAAACCCAAATCACAGCATCTGAATAAAATTTTCTCATTGCAGCAACTGAGCCTAGAGACATGTAAAGCCCAAATACAGCCTACTAAGAATAAAATCCCCAATAATCATTTAAGAAAAACAGACCAGAATTTGAGTAAGAAAAAATACTCCAAGGCTCAATTCTACCCAAAACAAAAGAGGCCAACAAGTCCCAAAAAAAAAACCTGGACCGGTAGCCCACATAATTATACTAAAACAAACACAAAAAAATAATCCTCTCTCTCTCTCTACCCGCATTCGAACAAAGGTTATGGTTTAAAAAATTTTACTGCAAAGGCCCACCATTTTATTTTTGTTTAATTGCCCAACACTCTCCCTGACACGTGCAAACATATATGAAAGGAAAGGAGTTATATTGAAATCAAGGGGTCTCTGAAAAGGAAAAAGATTATTAACGAATTTTACAGCCACCAAGGGGTTACAAACTTGTTCCTTTCACTTGGGTTGCGGCTGTCACACGCACAAAGCTTAGTTCCCTCACCCACACACTCAGTTCTCTCGCACACACTCATAGGCAAAGATAGAATGAGAGAGGGACGGAGAGAGTGGCGAAGAGAGGGAGGGAGGGAAAGACAGAGACCGAGAAGGAAAAGGGAGGAAGAGGGAGGGGAAAAGCTCGCGGCTAGGGGTAGCGCGAAGGGGGGCGGTGAGGGGGGTTTTGGGTGGTGGGGGACCACTATCAGAGGGGAACAAACCCGCTGCCATGGCTGGGCAGATCTGAGAGTTCCGCAGGGGGGAGGGAGGCACTACATGCGCGACCTGGCATCTTGATGGGGCCTCGGGTTTTGGCGGCAGGGATGACCCGCGAAGGCCGTGCCGGAGTTAAAGAGAAGGGCGACGGCGTGGCGGCGGTCACCCCCTTCCTCTCTTACTTTCTTTCTCTTATTTCCTGCTAAGTGTTTATGGGTTGTGTATGTGAGAGTTAAATTAGTGTTTTAATGATGCAGGTGAAGATTGGGTCTTGCGTGGTCGGGTATGCATGGCCGCGGTGGTGGACGAGGATAAAGCCACTGGTGGTGGTCGCGGCTGAGGGGGCTAGTCACCAGGGAAGGTCGTGACCTCCCACTTCTGTACTCTCTTAATTTTTTGCTCTCAGGTTTGGCTTTTGTTGGTTTTTATTTTGAAAGATATGGTCAGTATTAGTTGTGGCTGAAATGTTGAGACTGGCTGAGATTGATTTCCTAAATTTTTTTTTTTTGGTCTATAGTTTATGGGTCCTGCATGGTTAGTTCTGGATATATTTTGTGGGCTGGGAATGGAATCTATCATGGTTAGTGTTTTGTTCATAGTTCGGAGGGCACTATAATTGCTAGGATGGATTTCTGAAAAAAAATGTATGAATGGCAGATCAAACACTAGAAATATAGGATAATTGAGCTTGATGTTCCTTACTCCTCTGTGTGTTTGGATTTCCCCCGAGCTCTAACTCTCTGTTGTTCCTTTTCTTTCAACAAGAGAAGTGCTGGTGATAGAAAATATGGTGAGAGGGAAGGAGACTGAAAGCTGATTGTTAATGAGGACGGATGCAAGGTATTTATTAATGCCCCTCTGATCTTGCTTTTCTTACTCAATGTTTGTTCCCATGTTATTCATGGGGTGGGAGAAGAACCCACGCTCACTTGTCTCCCCCATTTTCTGCAGTTACTAAATTTCTTACTAGCAAAGCATGGAGCCACAGGAAATGCTGAATGTAGGTGACATGTCTTCCCCATGCTTCTGCAGCCGCTGGATGCTCCACTAACCAAGGGAGTGGAGATGGCTGCTTTGGTTTCTATTGTTATTGTTATTTATTATTATAGTTTTGGCTGTGTTTTGATTTTGGGGCCTGTACACGGACTGTACCTATTATTGTATGTAGAGATTCTCTTCCCCAATCTGTTTCACACCTATAGAACTAACCCACACAACAATACAAATTGACTACCGACAAAAATAAAATGGTACCCCACGGTCCATCCCTAACACAATTACAATAACACGCTCACTATCTTTCTTATAGTAATGTCTTTATTCCTGTTCATAGTATTAGAGCTTTGGAGTATATTTCTCTTGAAACAATACAATTGATAGAACTCAATTAATGTAAAAACAATACGTGTCTGAATGACACAAATGAAGGTTTAAAGGAGAATGTGTCTTTCACAGAGCATGGTAGAATTCCTTCATATAATATCAAAACAAAATTCTCATGAATAAAACAGTAGCAAGAATAGCAACCAATTTTCACTAGTTTGGTGTATTTTAAAATTTAAAGTTTTTTATGTACAGTTATATCAATCAAATTTACGATAATGGTATAGTAAAAAAATAATGTACTCATATACATCATATCGAAATTAGTGATGTCATATATGGAAGTACATACCCTTAAGCTTTAGAGTAATTAATAATTAAATAAGGTAATTAACATAATCATGTATTTTAATCATCACAAGGCTAAAATAAATTAGGAATGACTACTTATCCAGTAATTAATCAATTAAGGGAATTAACTCTTAATTTGACTCAGTTGATCTTAATTAATCACTCAATTAAGACGATATGAAAATTCGGGGCATTACACAAAAAATAAGCATATTATCACATACAGGCAAATAATTATGCCATCATCTCTAATCAATTTAGTATAAACACATTTATCTACTTCTACAGGAGAAACCATCAAAAATTAGAACTTGATCAAAATTTTCATGCCACTGTTTGGTGCCTGTTTTAAACCATAAAGGGATTTAATCAATTTGCATATTTTATTTTCTTGTCCAGGTTCCACACATCCTTCAAGTTATGTCATATATATTTCTTCTTCCAAATCACCATTTAAGAAAGCTATTTTGGCATCCATTTGGTAAATTATTAATTTATGAATTGAAGCTAACACAATTAGAACTCGTATAGACGCAATCATTGTTACTTGGGTAAGAGTATCAAAATAATCAACATTTTATTTTTTACTTAAACCTTTAGCAACCAGTCTTGCTTTATATTTTTGTATTGTTCCATCAGGATTAAATTTTCTTTTAAATATCCATTTACATCTGATAGGTTTTGCTCCAGGTGGTAAATCAACTAAAACCCATATATTAGATTTTTTAATTGAGTCAATTTCAGATTTTATTGCATCTCTCCATAATTGTTCATCAGGCGAGTTAATAGCTTCAGAAATGTTATTAGATCATTTTCTATAATATATGTATAAAAATCATTTCCAAATGATTTCTCCACTCTTTATCTTTTACTTCTTCTCAAATCTTCATATGTGTTATCTTGATTAGTTTGAGAAGGCATACTAGATATTTTCTCTAATGTTAATGGATATATATATGTTCAAAGAATTCTGCATTTTTTTGTTTCAATTATTGTATTTTGTTCAAGAGCTTCACTTTTTAATACTAAAAATTTATAAGCAGCACTATGTTTAGCATATCCAATAAACATGCAATCTAAGATCTTAGATCCTAATTTCTTTCTCTTAGGTTCAGGTAACATGACTTTTGCCAAGCACCCTCACACTTTTATGTAATTTAGTTTTGGTTTGTATCCTTTCCACATTTCATAAGGTGATTTATTTGTTTTTCTGTAAGGTATTCTATTTTGTATATGACATGCAGTTAAGATTGCTTCTCCCCATAAATTATGGTGCATTAGAACTTATTAATAATGCATTCATCATTTCTTTTAATGTTATTTTTTTCTTTTTGCTACACCATTAGATTCGAGTGAATAAGGTGGAGTTACTTCATGTATTATTCCTTCTTTTTCACAAAACGCATTAAATAAAATATACTCTCCTCCTCTATCACATCTAACTCTTTTTATTTTTCTATTTAATTGATTTTCAACTTCAGCTTTATAAGATAAAAAATATCAAATGCTTCATCCTTATTTCTTATTAAATAAACCTTAGTATATCTAGAAAAATCATCGATAGATGTCACATAATATTTTTACCTCCTCTAGTCATAATTCGTTTTAAATCACTAAGATCAGAATGAATTAATTCTAAAAATTCAGTTTCTTTGTGTATATAGAAGGACATGACTTTTTAGTTAATTTTGATTCTACACATATTTCCCATTTATCTAAATTTGAACTAGTTATGCCAAAAATCATATCCAAATATTGCATTTTCTTAGTATATGGTATACTAACGTGTCCTAATCTAGTATGCCAAATATCCATAGAGTCAATCATATAAGCAGAATTAGAAACATTCATTATTTTAAACATTGAGAACAAAAAGTCCATGATTACAATAACCCTTTCCAACTAAAACATTATTTTTCATCATGACTATCTTGTCAGACTCAAAGGAAACCTTTACCCTAGCTTTCCCCAATGCTACAAAAATCAAATTTGCCCTAATACTAGCCACATGTAAATCATCTTTGAGTGCCAAAGTCTTCCCAGATGTCAGGTTTAATATAATTTTTCCTTTTCCTTGCACCTAGTTTAGAGTCATTAAGATAAACTCGCCTTTCTTCTTCATCCCCTATAATAGTATAGAAGGCAAATGCATTCCTATTAGCATAGATATGCCTAGTAGCTCCAAATCAACCACCCAGTCATTGACATTGGCGACAAGCATTACTTGAGAGACGAACTCAGCAACTATTTCATCTCCTTCAACCAAATTTACTTTTGGCTTTGGCTTAGGAGGATTTCCAGTTCACGGTCACTCTCCTTCAACATTGTGATGCTCTATGACCTAGTTTACCACATATATAACACCCTCCACTTCTTTTGAAAGTGGGATTATTTTCTCTTTGATAGTTGGTAAAGGAATTGTAATGAGAATTAGGTTTAGACCTTTTGTTATTGTCATACCTCTTTTTATGACCTTGCAGCAAGTGAGCCTTGGATGCTAGTGCTTTAGGCCTTGCTTCCGCAATCTCCTTGCGGCTAGTGTCTTCAATGATGATATGTTTGATTAGTTCAGCCAGTGAAAATTGCTTGTTCTTGTGCTTTAGTTGGTTTTGGCAATCCTTCCACGATTCAGGAAGTAAGATGTTTTCGCTTTCAGATTCTCCAGGAGTATGTAATACTCATTTATTTGAGTACGGATGTCTTTATCGTCAGTCATCTTCCATCGGTAATAATGTCCGATGACAAACTTCTAATGAGCACCATCTTCAATATATTTCAAACATTGACTCCCATATCTTGTGGGCCTCTTTGTAAGTGCAGGAGACATCAAACAACTTGTTTGATAGAGTTGAGATAATTGTGTGACGGCAAACCATGTTAGCAGAGATCCAATCTTCTAAAGCTTATAAAGCTTAAGGGGACACTGATGTTGGACAAGCAACGGTGAAAGCCTCAGCCACCCGTGCATATCGATGATGGAATAGATCTCTCTTGTCAACGCGATAGCTACTACCATTTCCATTGAACACCTCAATCTTGGACACGTCTTGGAGAGGTTTGGCATAGACGACATTGGGAATAACAACAGGAGTAGTATTGTTGACAGGCGTGGTTTGGGAGTCATTGATTGGAGTGCCACTGTTGTCTTATTGCCAGCATTGTTGGAATTGTTACGCTATATTCCTTGAGATTGTTAGTGTACTGGACCTACAGATAAAATAAATTAATAAAACAATAAAGCATGGGGCGTGCAAATGCACTGGGCTAAGGAATATTCCAATGTAGTCAGAAATCCTCCAGGATACCAGGCTTTCCTATGTATCGAGATCTCTATAACTAGCAAGGTTTGTATCTATTTTTAACCCAAATTCTTAATGAATTTTTTTTAATAAAAATAATGAGATAAGAAGAATAAGAGATAAAGTAGAACTTTTCAGCTATATATAAAAACACTCTGATAGGCCTTTTAAAAAATATGACTCTATTGAAATGCTCCCTTCAACCTCGAAAAGAAAAAAAAATCTTTTTCACTTGATTTTAGGAACCACAAACTCACTTAAAGTGACCGCTCCTCAACATTTAGAAACAAATTTAAAGATGAGTATGAGAGAGTGTAGCGGATATTGTGTGCATGACCAAGCCATTACAAATGAATTCCCAAACCAACAAGTAAACTAGCCTTACACCACCTTATCTTTCAAGAATTTTCAAACTTACTTTGAACAAAACCATCTTAAAAAGCAAAATATCAGGATGTCAATATATATATATATATATATATATATATATATATATAGTAAATAGTAAGTTAATGTAAACAACCTTACGTATAACTTCACTAAATTAATATATTTGATTTTGAAATAAGAGAATAATAACTATAATATTAATAAAATAATATAACAGGATTTGGGTTTGGAGAGACTGAGTCTTAGGAAGAGAGAGAATTTGGGCGTTTTAGGATAATTTTGGGTATATTTTGAGGGAATACTAATGTTGGTCCATAACTAGGCCGGATAACAAATCCTCACCCTTCTATTTATAGGGCTTGTTATGTGTTTTCACTTACTTTGTATATTTTGGCTTAAGTTCTTGTTTCTTAGTCCACCAAAATTATTGTGATATGAGGTTTATGGTGGTTGATAATTTGGTCCGCTCTTCTTCTAGACCTTCACATGCTCCCTAATTAATTTTAGTGAAATTGCTTAAATAACCCTGGTTTAATTTTTAATTTCTTCAACAACCATTAACCCTATTTTCTTTCTTCCATGTTTCTCGATCTCATCACCATTATTGCCTCACGCCGCCCCAACCAAGGTAGCCGCCTCCGCACCTACTGGTGCAACCACCCCTACCAACGTCCTCTTTTTCAGATCAAAGATTCTCATAAGGGGAGTGTTATGGTTTACATGCCCTTGATCTTCAATATTGAGAAGCTCCACCACAACCTTAGAATCGCTTTTCAATATAAGCTTCCTATAGCTTGAGTTGAAGGTCAGCTGAAGAACCAAGAAGGCAAGAACACCCACCCCCATAGCACTACCACAAAAGTCATGCATTACCCAATAAATTCACTTCCTTCGCTTGCCCCATAATCAGTCACAGTTAGTGTTTGAGCAAAGCTGCGAAGAGATTGAACATAATCCAATTCTTAAGATTGAGAGTGAAGAAAATGGTTGACGCTATAGGATTTAACAATCTTGTCCAAATAGGAGCCGCCTTGGCCAATCTCCCACCAAAATAAAAAAAGAAAAAGTAATGGGAAAAAATATTATTTAAAGAGGTTGTGGTTAAATATTGAAACAACAAGAGTAATTTCTTATGAATTGATGATTTTAAATTGATATAGTCTTGGATTATTGTCCATTTTTGTTCTAATTATGCTGTCAATAGTGAAAGGAACCTGAAGATGAGATCTGAGTGAAAGGAGGGAGAGTGTGGATGGAAGGAAGATTGAAAAGTAACAAGAGGTTAGTTTTGTAATTTGAGAAGTTATTATTTTATTATCTAATTTTATATTTTTTATATAATTATTTTAACTTTAGATCTGGACCGTCCAAAAAAAATCTAGTTGTGCTAGATGACAAATCATATGAAGGTCCAAGACTAATGCTTACCAAATTATTTGACACCGAGGTTTATAGCTACAGCAGTGAATTATTATTATTATTGTTATTATTTGGGTTTATTTGAGGGGCATAACAATACACTGCTATAGTTATAAATATATTAAGGGAAAGAGCAATGGACCAAAAGAAAAAAAAAAGAAGTGTCTAAATCATCATTTGGAATTTAGTTACAAAAGAGAAAGGGCAGGATTATGACCGAACACAGTGACGGACAGGAAAGTACAACAAGAAAAGCCCTTAGCCCAACTCAAAGGCCACTTCATCATTGCCTCGTCATTTATACAAAAGTTATTATTTTGACCCAAAAAAAAAAGTTTCTATGAATTAAGTACATACTAAGGGGGCACGGTTTGGACCCATCCGATGCAGCGGTTTAAGACCTTTTGCCCCCCTTCTCTCGTTAAAAAAAAACAAACTCTTAATTGGTGAAGGATTGATTGAGCTTCAGAATCTCCGTTGCAATTGTGCTGTCCAAAACAATTAGCAAACAAGCTAGGTTATTTAGCTAATCACATGCAATTAAGAAACAACAATTTTTGTTCCCTTCTTTAAAGTATCCTTTAACTAGTGAGGTAGCAAGTGAAAGATTAATTTCCTAGAATATGGTAAGAAGGGGAAGAAGTAATGGTATTTTTGTTTTGTATACATATAAGTCTTAGATTGAATCCATAATCACATGTTTGAGAGACTTGAGCCTTTTCCACTCATACTAGCCCCTTATTAATTAGTTTATTTTGTTTATGGCTCATAGCTCACACTTTGCTATTCAATGTTGCGTCAATTCCACGGATATAGACTTTGCATGTTTTGCTAGCTAAACGCTACTATCTCCGTCCACGAATATTACATTAATTTTTTAATGTACCAATTTGTCCAAAAAGCAGTTATTCCTAAATAGAGGGAGTAAAAGAATAGGTAGATTGATCTTATAGCAATGTTAAATTGAATTAAAAATCTAAATAGAGATACTCATAGTTCATAATCTGATTAATTCAATCAATTAAATTTATAGTTGAATCATAATTCAATAAAAATATTTAATTGAAGGTCTAGAGCCTCTTTGATTTGCATTTTCCTCACAGAAAAGGAAAAAAACATTTTGTTGGTTCATAGTCCAACTGAATTGAATGGCGGTTTGGTCGTCTTTTTTGAAGTCCTGCTTAATGGCAATCCATGAGGACTTGTATGCTACATTGTTGTCGTATATTATAATGCTTATTCCGTTGTAAAAAATCACTTTTCATATAAGCTAATTATATTAGCTTCTACTCAAAAGTTAAAAACTATCTAAAATAATTTGATTTTGACTTTTGAGTAGAAACCAATATAAAGAGCTTCTACAAAATGAAAGTATCCTGAATTAAATAACTCGTGCAAGATTTTTAGTGTTTTATTGGTAGGTCTGAAAGGTAGTGGTCTTCAGGCCTTGAATGGGCTTGGCTGAGATGTGTTGTTGGCAAACATCATGTTAAATAATGCATTCAGCCATTCAAATTTACTATCACTTAGTAAAGAAGGAAAGTTGTTGATGTTATTGTTACATGTATATAGCTTCTGTTCTGTATAGTAAGGGCTTATAGCTTTAGGCTTCATCACATTCACATATTATTTGAGGGAGGACAAAGTTTCGTTTTCAAGATTTCAAGATCTTTTGCTTTTGATCTTGCAATGGGAAGGAACTCTTGCTCTGCTTCTTTTGGTTAGCCATGAGATATGGTTGGACCCTCGATCTGATGGCTTTTTTGGTGGATGTGCTTATGGTTTTATGCAGCATCATATATCTTTTTGGTAACTAGTCATTAAACATTTGAGCAAAATAAAATGTAGAAATTAACAATATAGTGTCCCCATAGACGGAAATCACTTGTCCTCAAATCATATCTCCTTTTCTCACCCAATAATTTATTGTCACATGGAAGATAAGTATGTGTGTGTGTATATATATATATATATATATATATATATATATATATATATATATATATATATATAATATTCGTCTACACTAGATGTAAATTTTGATATATTCACACCTTTCAATAATTTTTCATGGATATAAAATTTGATCAATCCAACCATTGAATTCAAAGTTCTTGTCTATTAGATCAAATATATCAAATTCCATACAGTTCAAAAATGATTTGATATTTCATTATGCCACTTTATTTTGACGGATAATATATTTTTTAAAATCCTAATAATTATCAATCATTAAAATGCATACCTAGTTTGACCTAATTTTTCTAAAATTTGGCATGCTTGATTGTTAATGTAATATCAAATAATTCAACAGTTGGATAAATTAAATTCAATTTCTATGAAAAGTTATTGAATGATGTAAATGTACAAAACTTACATCTAGTGTAAACGATCTCCACCCATGTGTGTGTGTGTGTGTTTATTATTATCATTAGGTTACACTATCTTAGAGATGTCAAACGGGGCAAAAGCCGCAAGGAGGGGCGCCACCCCGCAAAAATTAAATAAGCTGAAATAGTCAACTCAGGCCATTTGTTTTTGGGGGGTGGCGTGACCAAAAAATAAAAAATTTGTAAAAAAAATGTAATAGTTGGATGATTTTGTTTAATATTTTTTTTATTAATTGATGTATATTCAAATTTTCAAGATTAATAACAACTATATACCAACTCATTAAATTTAATCATTTACATATAGTAGATTATAATTTATTAAATACAGTGTACGTATTTTGTCTTTTTTTTTAATTAGAAACTTGTTAAATTTGGTTTGAGTTTGGTCACTTTTTTTTTTTGGCCTTTGAGGCTATTGCAAAATAAAGACTAACAAATTGTAGATTTTTTATTCTTAAAGAAAAAAAGAAAGGTTTGGCCCAGGCCTTGTAGACCAAATCCCCCTAAACCGCGGGCTAAGCGGGGTAGGTTAGATGAACTGAAATTTTAGGCAAGCTCAAAAGTTCAGTTTATCCAACTAAAAATTATGGTTTTGATGGATCAATGTGACAAGTCGAGCTTGTTTTGACTTCTGTAGCCTATCTTCCTTAAATTAGTTTTGTACGTGTGAATTTCACTAACCCATAACCATGGTTGTCAAAAGGTTAAGGTATGGGGCGGAGCGTCTAATGTTAGTAAAATTTGGGTTATGTGAAATATCAGCAAACCTAAAGGGGTTTAGGTGTTTTTTACCCTAAATTTTTAAATCTTTTTTTATTCTCATCTTATAAGTCATTTCCAACCATGCCCCACTGCCTAGGCTAGCTATTAAGTTGTTCACAATGATGATAATGCTCATTAATCCTTTTCATCTTGAGTTGTCTCCCAATTTTTAACAGCTCCTTTTTTAAAGTCAACCAAAGATGAATATTTCCTCTTAAAATCCCCCATTATATATATATATATATATATATATATATATATATATATATATATATATATATATATATATATATATATATATATATATATATCATTTGGTTCCAAATTATCCGTATCTAGAGGTTAATTCAACCCCCAACTAATTTGATTCAACAGAGTTAGTTCACTAAATAGTAAAACCTATCGAACATTATTTGTTTATTTATTTTGAGTTTATCCATCCAATGCCCTTACTAGTGCTCTCAGAGCATTGATTAAAAAATAATTTTCAATTTTTCTCTAATGTTTTTCAGAGTTTTTCTATTTTTCTTGGTCTTATGAAGGAAACAATACAAATTAAAAGATCTAATTTTCAATTTTCATTTCTATTTTTCACTATTTTTAAACAAAATCCTGAAAACAGGAAAATGAAAACTAAAAACAATTTTATGAAATCAAACAAATTTCTATCTTTTCCATGTATAAAATCCTCCCAAAAAAATATTAAAATCATACCTTTTTTGGTTTTCATTCTTTCCCAACCCTTTTTAAGGGTCAACTCTCGACTTTATATTGGCCCATTTTTTGGCCATTAACTCTAGATCATAAGGCCCAATTTGCTTGTGTTGGAGCTTGTTTACTTGTGACCTGCATGATATTAAGCCATGTTCTCCTAACACATGGATTATGGCTGAGCAATGTATGTATCAAGCAGTGAATTCATTAGTCGTATTTCCACCACAATCATTCCCCAATACAACTTTTTCTTCTCTCTCGCTAATAGCATCAATTTTATGTTAGCTAGTGAGAAAGGATTTTCTCATGATTCTCATCCATGAAATCATATCATGTGAAGAAAGACATAGGCTAAAAGTCAAATTGCACTCTATTGACTTCAATAAAACCCTTTTATTTTTTAAAGCTTACCGGTTCATCGGACCATTTGATTAATCCAACTCAACCCATAGAAATCCCATAGGAGGTTTTATATCTCGCGAAATTTTTCTCCATTATCAAGACTGAATTCAAAACCTCTGGTTAAAAAATCGAAGCATTTAGCACTTCAACTAGCTTCACGTTCGTAAGACCCCACCTATTTAAAATGTGCCTACATCTCTTCATATGGCATTATTCTTTAAATAAAACATGAGAAAATTCAATTCCTATTAGCTAGTACATGAATGTAATTTCACACTTTTCCCCCTTATCAGCAATGAAGGAAAATTAACATAAAGAAAGATAGATATCATCCGCTTCTTGGTTTGCTGTAGCGCCCATTTTTGCATGGGACCTAACCTCTTTTCTTTTGGTGAATACGTCCCATTCCTGGATAGAACCTACATTATCAATTTTGTCCCTCAAACATTGATTTTGAGTGCATTTGTTTCTGATTATTTACAGAAAAGTGACTTTTCTAACTGAAAGAATCACTTTCATAAGCTATTCATATCAGCTTCTATGCACGCGATTTTTCCTTGAAAAAAAAATCCACTTTTCTTTAAAAAAACGAAAACAAAACTAACACACCCTTTATCAACTTAGTTCATCTATGATCAATTTTCAATTCAGTGCCTCTATCCATAAGGAAGGAAACGCTGGTGTTCATATTTTGTTATATATACTTGTGACAAAATGTGCAAAGAAGGTGAAACTGGATTCCACTAAAAATACATAAGGCAGAAGAGGTCAACATGTATCAAGGATTGTAAACAAATTAAATAACCACCTGAGTTGTGGCTGGTTTGGATGAGTTTATAAGTAAAATCTGTTTATGTTTAGATGAAAAATTTAAGGAAAAAAATTGAATGGCATTACTAACTCAAGCTTAATAAAGTGCCTCAGGTTTTTTTTTAAAAAAATTATTCAAATATAGTAAAAGATAACAAAAGTAATTAATCTTTTAAAAAAAAAAGATAATTTTCATTAAGAAAAGCATATCCAAAGGAGCATTATGTACCCATTTAGATGACATCGCTTATGACTTTTTTCAGTTTTTTGAAAGTCAAAAGTCATATTTGTCCTAGCTGGCTATATAGCTTTACTTCTCCAAAGTCATATTTAATACTTTTGAGAAGTTAAAATTCCTAACTTCTCAACAAGCACTTTTCAAAACACTCAGAATACTTTTTCATAAATACAAAATATGACTTATTCATAACTTACTTTTCAAAAGTTACTCTTACATAATATGGGCCCTAAATATAAACTCACTCAGACATTAGTACTTGAAATAAAATCAAATTAGCCACAACAGTAGTGACATGCACACAATAGCCACAATAGTGCCTTTTGTAAGGATGAAGAGTCCATCAAGACTAGGGAGCAAAATGTGCACTCATGAAGTTTCAAGATTTTGTTATATTGACAAAACCAAATCCATCAAAAGAAAACTGGAAATCTCGTAAACCAATCACAACAATGGTCATCTAAAAACTCATGGCAGGAAAACAAAAACAAAAGGACTACAAGTTGGCACGCAAGAGAACTAGACATGCAATCCACATTGGTTACATATAATGCACACAAACAATTATATATACAAAAGGGAAGGGGAGACCTTGAAGCCTAGTTGGACATAAGAAGAAAAAATAGAGAAGAAAGAAAATAGATTGCCAATATCTGACCTACAATACTTTGTGCAATTCCAACCAGCAGTAGCACTGATCAACACCTGCCATGTGTAATCAACAACGTCGTTAGCAATAAATTTGAACCTAATATCGAATTGTCAATTTTAAGGTTGACACAAGGTCACAAATATAACCAGACAAATTGATTTCACTCTTTACAACATGTTGGCAGCAATGACATTATAACAAGTCACTCAAAATTCATAACTTGCATATTAATGTTTTGTTGATCATCGCCTACACCACTCTGAGAGCATTAAATACAGCTTCTAATTGACATTTAAACAATGAATTTTCACATGCCATGACACTTTAACTGTTAAGTTGAATTGAAACAACTACTTCCAGATTGAAATAACAAAATACTGCCGGTTAACAACTGTTAATTTTTGGGGGCATATACTAATTAAATTATTTTATTATCATTAAGAATACCTGCTTGTCAATCCTGGCAATCATTCACAAGCAATCTTGGTGTCAAAACTGCTAAGGCATATTGCAAATGCTTCAAAGGCAGAGATTGGATACTGGTAATCCATGGTGAATACATCCTTTCCAACTTTTCCAAACTGTCAGATAACATTTTCCTGAGCCTGCTCAGAAACTCCATTTTTCGGAGAAGCAACCAGCTGGAAATTTTTAACTGAAGCAACTGTCACTCGTCCATTGAAGTTCAGACACCAGCACTGGAGTTGTTCATGCCACCTAGGAGACTTGTTCCGTAGAACCAACATTCCCTCGTTTTGACAAGTCAAAGGCACTGATGGGAGATTCTCCATGCGTGTTGATTTTGATCTAAAAAATGGGATAGATGGAGAAGTTTCAATTCTGCTATGGAGAAATTGAGTCTGTGTTGGGACTACACCTCCTGGTTCAACAGCTGAGGCAGGGATGGCATCCATAACACATTGCATAATCCTAGGGCCCCTGTTAACATTTTGGCAATGAACTCTTTAGTTGTTCCGAATATGAATTCCATATAATAACTGAGCAGTAGAGCTACCTCTTGAAAGGAAAGCGGGGAACAATCAATAACATAGAAAAAAAAGTCATCAAGGATCTTCATTTAATGATTCTTGGCCTGCAAATTTCTCTTTACCCGACAGACCTTTTTAGCAACAATACTAATACCTGGAGCCCAAGACATTCAGATCATATGAGACATGCGCAATGGGATAGTTGCCAGCGGGAACTCTTGGAGACACTTGCTTGAGACTAACTAGCCTAGTAGAATGAGACTTTGTAACTTTCGCTCCACAAATTGGTGGGTGTGCATCATATACGGTGAATTTGGTGCCCAGAAAGTTTGATCTATTTTGACAAAAAGATAGAAGAGTGATTTTAGGAGCACAAGACAATGATTAACAAGAAATGTCAGATATCATCTAAAATACCTCAACTTCCCAATATAGGTGCTACTCCCTCTTGATACATCATCGTAGTTTAGAGAGATGATATAGTCAGTGTGGGTTGCACGCCGACACTTGCGTGTAGCAAGAAGGAATTTGCCATCGTCAGTTGAGGCTGCAAGGTTACACATGTCAGCATCACAAATGCATCAAAGGATATTACAAAAGGGATGTCTTCTCTAAACATTATATTAGTGTATAACTGCAAGGGAAAAAATGATGACGACTAATCCAGCCTATGTGACAAAAAGTTTAGAAAACATGATACCACAGAGATTGAATATAAATGGCTGGAAGCACTCACCTTGGTTCAAACCAAGGAACAGATAATATGTTTGATTACTGCGACTCCGTTGATATAGCACTGAAGAAGAGAGTCCCTTGGACCAGGCTGCATGATGATATCATGAAAATCTATTAAAGCTTGGCAATGAAAAGGGGGACAATTAACAAGTATAGTGACCTTCCTAACAATAAATTTAGAACACTGTAATAGTAGTAACCAAAATGTTCAGTAAACAATAGATCATCGAGAACATTTTTAATTATAGTACATGGAAATGAATTTCAACCAAACTTGCACCTACAACATCCAGAATGCTGTAATACAGATTTTTTTTTGTGCTACTACTATTACAGTATACATCCAATCCTAATCATGATTCAATGTTAAGCTGTTCTTGCTTCCATTGTGTGATATGAAAGAAACCAAAACTATTTTCATGATTAATCTCGAGTTTTATTGCATTTGGTCTTACAAGTTAAACAAAGGCTGAGAAAGATATAAACCATTCACATTCAGCACTGCCCACAAAAGATGAAACTTGTGCTTCTTAATAGAAAAATGTATCAAGAGTCAGTACTTATTTCAAGCTATTGCCAATTGAGTGTGAAAGTGGACTGAGAGCAAGCAGTGCAAGGATGACCTCTCTGAGATTCATGGAAACATCATTCCAATGGATAAACAAGGTACAAGTAATTGCAAAGAGGCAAATGTATCCACCACCCCAAATTTTCTTACATCCTTCTGAACTTGTAGAAAAGAAAATGTAATATCCATGACCTTAAAGAGGCTTAGATATATAAAGATGGAGAAAATGGCACATAACAAAACAATAATATGGCAAACCTTGGATCTAAAACAAAAACAAAGTAGCATTAGCCCTAGTATACTGCAATGTGTTTTCCCAATAGCAAAATTCTATTTATATGCAACTCTTGCATGTTTCTTTATCACCTCTCTTACATTCAAGACATTGTTGGTCAATCTCATTTAAATATAAAATATGCCGTTTTATAATAGTAGAAAAATGAGAACATGAAGGGGGTGTGAAATGGGCGGACAAAGGGGCATGCAAACATCACTGCATGGACACAATTCTAATGCCATGGATCACCAAGATGCTAATTGAAGAAGGTGATTTCTGTATCTTATAAATTTGTAACAGACTAATGAGACATTTCAAATATAAAAGTAACCCAATTCCAACAATATTTCTAGCTCTCTAACTGCTCACTCTTGTGGTAATGAGTAGGTTGGGAATTCACCTCACCATACACACAGCCAAAGTAACACTATGTCATTCAATTATGCTTGCCTAACAAATATGTGGATCGAACAAAATCTAAATTAACTATTGTTGTAAAAACAATGCCCCTCGCCAATCTTCCCAAAGTGAAGTTTAGTCATCAAGATCACATGAAACACTGCAAAATACTGTCTAGAAAACCAAACTACTTCAACTCAACATGAAGTCTGGTCAATAACAAAGCTCCCTTAGCTAATGAACTTAACACAAAAAGCTAACAAACCAAACACTAGCAAGTGAGCAGCTCACTACTTGAACTGAATTGACTAACTTGCAGCCACAAACAAAAGACAACACACAAACCACCACAACAAATTCACAACATATATACCGAAAGGAATCTCACACAAACCAAACCATAGCAACAAATTGTGGAAACGATTAAAAGTTTTGGTGCCAAGTTAGACCTGCTTCAAGGATATTGGGAATGTCAGCTTGCTGGAAACTTGAGGGGACTTGACAATCTCCTTCATGATCTCCCTCCAGCTGCGGCAGACGCCGGCGCAGTAGACGACGTGTTTCCTGGCAGGCCAGGCATCTTCAGAGGCCTCAATCCTCATGAGCACATCCCTCAAGAGCTCAGGGGGCATGTTAGCCCAACAACTCTGCTTCAACCCATCAATCACCACCAAACTACCAACACCATCACCATCACGGTGTGACTGTGACCTGGATCTTAAACCCTTCCTATCAAGGATAATGCTCCTAAACGACATCCTCACACCCCAATTTTTCTCTTACACTCAAGATTCCATTTTGATGCCAACCCTTCAAAATTCTAAACAACAGTTTCTCTTACGCTCAAGGTTCCATTTTGATGACAACTGCTCAAAATTCTAAACACCCCACTTCCCCAACTGCTACCCTTTAGCTAGATGATGCACAACAACATGAAAAAAGGTGGGAATTTTCAGGGAAAAAAGTTTTCCCTTTTGAAGAAACGAAGCATTAGCAGGACCAAGAGTGATATATACACATTTTTTTCAGCAAGATTTACATGAATTATCATTAAAAAAAAATAAGAAAGAAGAAAAGAGAATTAATTGAGTGAATCAGAATCGGCGAGAAAGTTAACAAACGGGGAAGTTGAAGGAAGAGTGCATCCACTCACACCCTTCTTCCCTTTTCCCTTGGAAGCATGTGGAGGAACCCTTTTGAGAGAGAGAGAGAGAGAGAGAGAAGGGAAAGGTGAGAGAGGGTGCGGGCTCTTGTTGTATTTGGGAAGGAAGGAACAAACAAAGAGTAACGGCCATATCAACAGCAATAGTTTGCTGTGTGAATGAGTTCGGACGCATATGATATGATGTTTTGTGGATTGGGTTGGGTTTTGGTTTGGTATGGTTTGGCGTGAAATTGATCTGCGCGTCCTTGTTTCTCTCGGCTTATGTTTCGCACACATGCACACGCAGACAATTCACATCATACTAGGTACACATTTTTCCAAAACAAATTTAGAAAAAAAATCTCAATTGCTCCCATGTAAATTTTGCATCTAATACTGATCCTCTAAAAGATAAATATTCAAAAAAGTCCTTGATAATTGAAAATGTTGGATAAACCAGTCTCCCCATCAAGATTCTTCTTCAAGAAATGCTGAAGTGATCTATTAAGAAGCTAACATGTGAGTTAAAATGCTAATAGTGGTCCATTTTGTGCCACATCAACAATAATAAGAAGAAAAATTAGTTCATCAAGAATTATAAAAGGTTCAAATTGATTCTTAATTACCATAGTCTTCCTTATTCCTTTTTTTTTCAAATCCTTTAACATGGATCTCATCTTCCAATTCCTCTTGTCGATTCACTTTCTTTTTTGTGTTTTAATGGAGTGAGCAGACAAAGGAATTAACTGGATTTTTCACCCAAATAAACCATGGAATTTGATTAATATCCATATTGAACCTTTCAAGGTATATTTATGTTGATGAATTGTTTGTGCTTTTAGGTGATTTCGTTAGAGCCTTAAACAAAATCAATTATAACATACAAAATCTTGAAGAAATTGATTTCATTGAAACATCCTACAAAATCATGCTGGAATTGATTTCGTTTGAGGCTCCAACGAAAGTATGTACACATATACCTTTTCAAATACCTCAACTGCCAATGTTGAGTTGTATTTGAGTTTAGTGAAATGCATGTCCACCTTTTCAAATCTGTGTTCAACTCTTTGTAAGAGCCTTTGTGAATGGTTTATTTTTCTTGGAGTAGAAAACTGGATCAGTGCAATTACATACTTGTCCAGCGAGGGTAGAATCATCCATACAAATGAGGAAGACACATTTAAAAGTGAAAATCGTACTGTTATTGCTATTCATCCTTCTATCACTTTTGTGGAGTTAAAGACCACTATATTGGAAAAATTGGGCAAAGAGCACATGAAAATTAAGAAGATATTCTACAGGTTGCTTGCACTCGCCTGTTGTGGTGAAATGGGTTTCGTTTAGGCCCCCTATGAAATCATTTAAAGGATGTCAACCAATTCATTTGCGTAAAAATCATTTCAAGGGCTCATTTGCATATTTAATTATTTATTTTATTTTATTTGCATAAAAAAATTGGAATTAACTTGCCCAACATTTATAATTGTTAGGGACATCTTTGGGTAGTTTTTTTCTTAAAGAAACCAATTTGTCCAATACAAAATTTAAGAGAAATAAATTTGGGGGTTTTGTCAAATTAAGCATCAATAAATAAATAAAAATAATGTTGTTATTTGGGCACAATTTTTGTTTAACATCAAGACACTTATAAATCATTTATAAATGAATGAAGATCTCAGTTCCAAAACCGATAAATCTGCTTATGGAGAAATATGGAGATTCTGATATGAGTCTTAAATCAAACAAACAAATAAATTTAAAATGTAAAATTTAAGCTATGGAGCTTGCCCATCCAAGTGGCTAGTCTTTTAAATTAAACTTTCTCTATGAATTTGAGTCATAACAATTAAGTTTAATTAATTCAATAGCCCAATTGTTGAAGATGAATGATGGATTAAATAAAATGGAGGAGGAAGCTCTTTTTTGTTTTTTAAAAAATAGTATGTTTTTTGCCTCGGTGGTGGTAACGGGGAGGGAGGATGAATGCAAGTTAGAAATAAAACAACATCATTTTAGATTCTTAATTAGTCTTAATTACTTATTACGATGATTATAAGTTAACTATGTTATAACTTTTTTTTTTATTTGTTTTGGGGGTATTGTATGTATTGTTGTGAGAACAACATAAAATCTCTTCGAATAAGATATGCTCATTTTCCTTTAGTAGTGGCTCAAATCCTAAATATAGGAAAATCAATGTGGAGAAAGTCATACTCCCTATGAGATATTAAATATTTGAACAAGATTGGAGCCCTATGGAAAAACAATATATATATTCCCGTTGTCCTTCAATAATGGTTTAGTTTAAATGTTCATTGAAATTAAGGAATGGTAAAGCATCAATTTTAATAAAAGTTATAGTAATTTACTTAATTATCTTTGTTTCTATTCAATACTCTAACTTTCTCTCACATTCTTCATCATTGAGTCAATAGTAATTTAATAAGGATATTATTAGAAATAAATACTTAATACTATTTAGATTTTTTAAATGAACAATTATTTGTAGACAATTTTTTTTTTAAATAGACAATTATTCAAGGATGGAGTACATATATATTGTGAGATAAAATTTTCAACCATGTCCTAATTAAAAAGTCCTTTAAAAGAATATTTGATTACATAATTACATGATTAAATGATAATAATTGTTTTTATGCAAATGATAGAATTTAATTTTGATGGTCTAGGATATAAAATTCAACTACCTTTACTAATATGTCAATACATAATTAAATAATAATATATATTTTTTTAATAATATCAATGCAGAAATTAAACTTTAAATAATATATCAAAATTACTTTCATTCTTTTCTTAAAAAACCACATGCTCAAAACGAATACCTCTGCACGTTCGTCTAATAACAACAACAACAACAATAATAATAAATAATAAATGAACTTATTCATGTCCCCGCCACTATTTTTTTTTCGTTAGTATATGTGTGTTCAAGTAAAATTAAAGCTTCCCGTCACAGGGGAAAAAAAAAAAAAACTAAAGCCCGAGCCACGTCCCTTTTTTTCTGTCATTTTTTATGGTAACATGCGTAGCACGCCTTTAAATAATTGTGAATTAAAAATTGAAATCAGGTGAAGGCGTTATC
Organism: Dalbergia oliveri; assembly: GCA_030441495.1. Taxonomy (NCBI): domain Eukaryota; kingdom Viridiplantae; phylum Streptophyta; class Magnoliopsida; order Fabales; family Fabaceae; genus Dalbergia; species Dalbergia oliveri. Next base: position 22,881,060 of record JAMLFY010000013.1, on the reverse strand, counting down.
ATGTTCCCAAGACAGGGGAACAGATTTATGGAATCCATTTTCGGAAGCACATGATGTGTTGCAAGATTGAGTTGTGACAAAAGGCATAAAATCCCTCTTTTTTTGAAAAAAATGATGAAACTATTAATTTGATGTTGTCAACTACGCTTTTTTTTTAATTAATTGCTCAATAATTAATATTATAAAATATTATTCAGATATTAATATATGGACTAAGAAATTTATTATTTATACATTAAATAAAATACTTATAGATAAAGATTAATTAAGTAAAAAACTACTCGTGAGTTATAGGTTATTATGACTTTTGACTAGCGATTAAACTTTTGTCTTTTTGATATATTTTTTTATACTTTTTAGATATAAGATTAATTTTGTTTGAGTTAATCGCAAGATTAGTTTTAATATATTATTTTTTTAAAAAAATTATATTATCAAGCAACTATATAACCAAGAGGAATTAAGTCTAGTAAAAGAGATTAGTCCTTCGTAAGGGCAAACCATAGTTTAAATTTCAACTGAAAGAGATATTCAAATGTATTAGCCGATCATGTCTATAATAGAATTGTGCCTATATAGAATATATTTGAGAACAATTAAAAAAATCATTTAAATATTTTTATAAATGTAATTCTTAAGAAAACTATTTTGCGAGTTCATGGAATTAGTGTATTAATTTTTATATTATCAATCAATTATGTATTGTGAATGTGTGTTAATGTATAATTAAATAATAATATGAATTTATGATTGAGACTTCAGATAAAAATTGCAGTCTTATAATTCCACGTCAAAGAGGTGTAAATCCCATTCCTCTCTCGTTCTTAGAAAAAAAGGACTGTGTAATTTATTTTAGGAATTAATTACAATTTATGGAAAGTGTAAAATATGTTTATACTGTTAACTAATAAAAGTTTGAGAACTTATCCTCTTTGAACAATTTTTTAAAACATTAGACATACTCTCATAAATCATAATGGATTGTATGGTAGTTTTTTGTTGATTAACAGTGTAAAGATGATTTACTATGTGTACATGGTAATTACATTTTTTTATTAATACTAAATTAAAATTAAATGCAATCCGTTACTTTTTGGTACAAAACGCAATCTGTTATAAAACAAACATGTTTATGGCTAAAGATTATGAAAAATTCTTGCGATTTTATAACATTGTTTTTTCCCTTAAAGATAAAAAAATTGAGGAATAGAAAAGTTTGATTGAATATCTTCAATTAAATTTTAACAATATGTAAATCAAATTTAAATAACATATTTCAAGACTAAATTCCTTGCATTTGGAGACTACTGTGAGTAATTATTTAATTCTTCTTACTTATCGAAATGCATTACATTAAGCTTTGACTAATATTTTGCACGGTCCATAAATGACAATTAATTCCTAAAAGAAATTATACCGCCATTTTTGAAAAAAAAACTTTGACTAACATAAATCAAGTTAGGTCAATTTATTAAGAAAATAATCTTTCGTTGTCGTAGTTTTATTTTTCAATCTACATAACTCAAATTTAATATTGGATTTAATTTATATACACTATCAATATAAAAATTTTTTTACATAAATATTCCAAATATATCGCCATTGAAGAAAAGAGTTGGAGTCAATTTTATCTATTATATTAAAAGTCTTATAAATAGAAGTATATGAATGGATAATTGTATAAAATTGTTTTGCATTATCAGTAAATCAAAATTAACTCTTAAATATTTTATTTAAGAAAAAATAAGTGACAAATCTTTTAAACTATGAAATCATTTAGCAGCGAGAAAAAACTATAAAATTATTTATATAATTATGTCATTTTTCTGACATTTCTATAAAATTTAAGATACATTTTTAATTATTTATGATTGATAATAAATTATGTGTCTCATTAATTTAAATTTTTAAAATTTATCAACTCAAAAATTAAATCAATCATTAATTACATAGTTATGGAAGGGAAAACCTATAATTATTCAGGGTATGTTTGGTCTTAATTTTTAATTTTTTAGATTTTATAAAGAAAATATTAAAAATTCTAAAAATTATTAAAAATTTCAATTTTAGTTTTCATTTTTTGATTTTTTTCATAAAATCTTAAAAATAAAAAAATTAAAAATAAAAATTAAAAACTAAAAACTTAAACTAAATATCAAATACCAAACAAGCCCTTGGAATTAACAAAAAAAAGAAACAAGCCCTTGGTTTTTGGAATAATTTCTTGGTGAAAAGGAGGGACAAGAATCTCTTGATGGGGGATGTGTTGACATAAAGGCATATTTTATTTTATTTTGGCTCCCTTACCTTACACGCGAAGGAAACACCCTTTCATTCTTTCGAAGAAGTTGCATTTCTAGTTGGTCGTTGCACACTATACATAAATAGTACATGATACCACTGCTACATAGAAACGCCGTATTGGATTTTGCCGCTGCCAAGGTCAGGTGTTAGCGTAGATTCGACAACAAGTCAATGTCAGCATCAAGGAACCGACGGTCCCGATTGTGGTAAACGAAAACAAGATCAACGGTCTTCATGCCAAACCTTACAATGTTATTACATTAATTATGTTAATCGATTTGATATTTATTTTTCAAAATAATATTTCAAAGTCAAACTATGTGAAATTTTTTGAAAGTTAGATGCATAGTTTAGGCTAAAATGAAAGAATTCAAATGTGTTTTTCTTCTTCTTGATGAGCATAAGTTTGCATCAGTTCCACCAGTGAGGAACACACCATTTTAATATCATTTTACGTGTTAACATGTGTCCATATTAGATTTTCCATGATATAATAATAATATACGTTTATATATATTTAATTTAATATTTACTTTTTTCTAACACTAATATAAAAAATATAATATAAATATAGTTATAAAAAGGAAATAATGCATAACTTTTTGAGTTTATAAGAAAATAAAACATAAGTAAAATTTACATAAATGATATTTTGAATAACGTATCATTTTTTAAAAATATTTGGTTATATATATGTCATATCCGTGTCTTATAATTTTGACAAAATACCCAAATTGGTCCTCTAAAATATATTGGACAAATTAGTCCCTAAGATTTTTTAAAAAGGGGACAAATAGATCTTCTGTAGAGTTCATATAGTATATGAATAGACCAATTTGTCTTATTTTTCACTATACAGAATTGTAGAAAGATCAATTTGTCCTTTTTTTAAATGTAAAAGACCAAGTTAGAATTTTCAAAATATGAGGGATTTATTTGTCCCGACGCATTTATGAGGATCAATTTGAGTATTTAATATATAATTTTTTAATTTTAGCGTGTCTCTTGTACTTGTGTAGTGTCGTGTCCCAAGTTTGTGTTACTTCATAAGTTCCCGTGATCCTATCATGGTTAGGGTATGATTTTGGATATTATTTAGGGTAAATACATTTTACCTCTCGAACTGTATATCATGTGGAGTTTACACTCTAACTTTTTAAAATATGTACGTGGTACCTTGAATTTTTCAAATAATCTAAACTTTAGTTCATAATGTAGTCAAGTTGGACATAATAAAAAAATTAAGGGCTAGTACACATGAAAATTCACAAACAAGGTGTCGATTTTCACAAATTAGAACATGAGAGGGTTAAGTGTATTAGTTGTTAAAATTATGCGAGGTATATTTTGCATTGCTTGAAAAGTTTAGGATGTTACAATACACATTATAAAAGTTGGGTATAACTCCATAGACTTAAAGTTTAAGAGTAAATATAGTTATACAAGAATTTACAAGATTGTCTATTGGTATTAAGACTGTATTAATATAATCCTCACATGGAGATAGTTTCATGCAAGTTGGACAATCTAATTAGGTGATAATTAGTGTATTAAAACTAAACTCTTCTTATTAATTATGCTTTTTTTTCCATACTTATGAAATTACAATAATCATATTGATATTTAATCATAGAATTCCATATATACTATCCAAACTCATCATCTATTTGTTATTAAGTATGCTAACCCGGGAGAACTCAACTTTTTTTTTTATTAATTATTTATTGCCACATTAAACTTAGAACTTTTCCCCAAACGCGCTATGCATATATATTTTCCCACACTGTTTTTCTTTTTATTATTATTAATTATTTCTTATCCCACTGTCCCTCGTTGTGGTTGATGCCTCAATATTGTCAGACACCGTCTCTGATCTCACTCATGTTTCTGTTTCGCAGCCTCTTTGTTCCTCTCTTTCTCTCTTTGTTCCTTCCATTGTTACTAACAAGGACAAAACAATTGTTATGAAGCTCCACCACTTCTAATTCTACTTCAAGGTAACCGCTTCTGCTGCCACGTTAAGCACCATACTACCACCGTGCACTGCACTTCTTTCTTTTTCTCTCTCCTTTTTTAATAATCTCTATGTTTTGTTTTTGTCGCTTTTCATTTGTTGCAATTTGGAGCTTAGAGGGTAGAACCTGAATTGTTCGGGCCAGAAAGTTTTATTATTATTATTATTATTATTAAAAAAAATATATTCTTTGTTTTTCTAAATATGAAAACGTGTGCTTGTGACAATGTGAATGGAACAAGGTAAAAAAAAAAAAAGCCAAACCAAACCCTTAAGCATACTCTGTTGTTACTTGTGTGTTTGTTTCGTGTTTCCTTTTCTTGGAATCAAAAACAGAAAACAGAACCTCATCAGCTTAATAATAATAGTAGCTATTTTGTTTTTATTTTTTTTTAATTTTGGCTTAAAAACCTACTATTGCCACTGAAAGTGTTCCAGAAATTTCTCCTGATCCCCCTTTTTTCAACTGTTAAATTCAGCACGAATTCATTCACGTCAGCATTTTGATTTTGGTGAAATTTTTTGTGGTTTCTTTTAAGTATTCAATTCAATTATATTTTGTACTGCAATTGTTGCCTTAAATTTTCTTCCTTTTTTTAATTTTTTTTGTTTATTTTCCATTTAAATGATCTGTTTTTTTCAATGTTGAAGTGATTCTTTGTGTTGGTGGAAGAAGAAGAAGGTGGTGTTGTCATCATCATGATGGCTTTCTATTCCAGCTCCATTGTTATGAGATTAGGGTTACGTTCATCAGCTGATAGTGCTTCTGTGGATTCCATTACTCTATTTGTGCTTCTCCTTTGTGCTTGTGTTCTCATTGGCCACCTTCTAGAAAAAGTCGATGGATGACTGAGTCGGTCGTTGCCATCATCATTGTGAGCATCTCTCCCCTTACTACTACTGAATGAATACCATAAACACCTTTCCTTTTTTTGGCTTTTTGTGATGAAAACTCGTTACCACAATCTTACCATATTTTCAATGTTGCTGAGAGTCTTTGTTATGGTTTTGATCTTAAAATGTATGATATTTTTTGCATGGTTCTACTCTTTTGTTTACAGGGGCTTGTTACTGGATTCATAATTCTACTGACAACTGGGGGACAGAGATCACAAATCTTGGTGTTTGATGAAGAGCTTTTCTTTTTTTATCTTCTTCCACCCATTATATTTAATGCAGGGTATGTTTGGTTGTCTACAACTTCTTCGCATCTTCCTACATTTTCATTCTGGCGTTGTTATATTAATTAAAAAGTATGGGTTATACTTAACTCATAGAAGGTTTAGAAAGAGTGATTAGGACTGAACCCTTATTTGTGATGTCAGCTGCTTCACAAAGTTGTGATTTTTGGCTCTAAAAGTTATGCAGTAATAATTTTTTAACCCCATATCACTAAATAAGTTCAGGCATGCCATGATCTTTTGGTAACAATGCTGCTTTTGAGCTAGCACTTTTACTTATTGAAATGAAAAGTTAATTGAAAGAGAAAGAGGCAAAGAGCTGAAGGGTGACAAGAAATAATAGGTAACTACACAATGGGAGAAAGTTTCAGAAATTTCTAAAGAATATGACATAGTACTGGGAACTGGTTGCAATGCACAGACAATGTTGGTATATTATCTCTTTCTGTGTCCCTTCCTTTCCCTCTTTCACTTTAATGATAATCTTTCAAAACTTTTATATTAAATATTTAAATTATTGAATTTGTCATTTACCTTGAAAAGGATAATTTGATGATTTAAGTGATTCTTTATTTATTCTTTCATTACTTTTGTGTTCAATGGATATATGAAATGATAAATTCCAATAGATATTGATATAATGAACAAAGCAAACTACCAAATAATTATCTTGTCAACTTTTAAGTTTCCTTGTTTATATGGACGGATGCATTCCATGTTTCAATGCTCCAATTGTATTTACACATGCACAAATTTGATTCTTTGGTTGTATGAATCATCTTGCTGTTACTTGTAAATGTCGTAGATGAGCTGGAAAAATATCAGGTTTTTTTTCCCTTCTCCTAATTCTTCCTTTCTGATATGTTTTTACCAGGTTCCAGGTGAAAAAGAAGCAGTTCTTTCGGAACTTTTTGGCAATTATTTTGTATGGTGTTCTTGGGAGTCTGATATCATTTCTTATTGTATCACTGGGTATGTTCAGGCCTAATTTATATGAACATCTATGATATAGCATGAAAATAATCCATGTGTGAGAATTTGTCCTCAACTATCCAGAAGTGTTTTTTCTGTTAGATGAATCAACTTCTACACTTTATATTTATTCAAATAAATGGAATGAATCTCCCTATTAATTCTCAAGTTCAACAAGAGCAAAAGCATTTACTTTAGGTTTATCTTAAGAATTAATTGCCCAATTACCATAGTTGGTGAAACAAGGTTTTTCTTCCTAGTTCATGACAGTTCAAAAAATCTAAGCAGAATTTTGTAATGTATCTCTTGGTACTTGGTAAGCAACTGTTATTACTTATTTTTATAGGTCAATGGTAGTTAATTTTTAAGCCATTATGTTTATTTACCCCCACTGGATCCATGTGGTAAATTTTTCTAAATAGAAATGTTGTACAGATTAATGGCAACTTTGACATGTACCAAGAAAAGTTGTATCTGTGTGCCTTTTTTAGTGGTAAACTTGAGTATGAAAAATTTCTGTTGTTACTTGTGAACTAATTATGCTTATTATATTTGGACAGCCATTTTTTTCAAAAAAAAATTATCATGGTCATAACAATTTATAGCATTATGATTCAGGTGCCATACAGTTGTTCAAAAAATTGGACATCGATCTAGTGGACTTGGGAGACTATTTTGGTAATTTCTTACCTTACTAATTCCTTTAACATGGCATGCATCTGATATTGTTGTTGTTCAAAATGGAAGCCTGTAGATGAAGCAGAGTTTGGAGAAGGCACATGTTTTATTATGAAGTGAAATCATCTTTGCAAATGATTGTGCAATGCTAAGCCAATAGGTCTCAGCATGAATTGTTATATAAGTTATAACTAGTCAAATCAAACAGCCATCAATTTTGGGTGCGTTCTTGTTCTCTTGTTTGTGCTGTGCGTGCCACCTGCATGCATATGTTTATTCCTTTTGCTTTTATGGAGAAGATCTAGCCTGTATTTCATGCTATATACTTTCCCCGTGATATCTCTTTTTTATCCATACACAAACTGGGTATCTAGATAGATATTATTCATAATGCTTGATTTTGTTGAGGTCAGCAGCAATTTGCTCTCCCTCATTAAGGTGAGGGTTGATTATTGTTTAACATTCTTTCTGCTCCACTGTTTATTCTCTATCTGTAGCACTTGGAGCAGTATTCTCAGCGACTGATTCTGTTTGTACATTACAGGTGTGTGAGTAAAGAAAAAGAGATTTGATTATAAATTAGGTGGATGAGAGAAGTTGCTTAGTTTCTTTTTTATGTTGCAGGTGCTTAATCAGGAAGAGACACCTCTTCTATACAGTCTAGTTTTTGGTGAAGGGGTGGTCAATGATGCCACTTCTGTGGTTCTTTTTCACGCAATCCAGAAATTTGACCTCTCACACATCACCTCAGCCAATATCATGCAGTTCATTGGCAACTTTTTTTATTTATTTCTGACAAGCACTTTGCTGGGAGTAGTTGTATGTTATTTCTCTTCTTCCTTTTTGTCCCTGTCTTTCCTCTCCCTTGCATGTTTGTCTGCTCATAATCCATATATACACCCCCTATTGGCTTTTATCATGTCTCTATCACATTAGTTGTATGTACTCCAAATTTAAGAATATGATATCAGATTTACTCAGCTCATTTTCTTTGTTGGATTCATTATTCAAATGCTATTATTTGTATATTATTACTTCATCCTTCTTCCGTTCCCTATTGGCACCCTCAAGTTGCTAACTACACCCAACCTTGCATGAGATTTCTGGAATTAGTGCACACTAGCTGCATCTTTTTGTGTTAAAGCAGGCTTGCATGTGATGTTCTTTGTCTTTTACACAGACTTCTGAAATTGTCATCATTTTAATTTATTATATCTCTTGTTTCTTGATTTCAGGTTGGCTTGCTTAGTGCGTACATTATAAAGAAGTTGTATTTTGGCAGGTACTTGAAGTCCAGATCCTTTCATGATTAATTTACGACTTCACTTCAGACATTGTGATATATTCTTATTTGCATATATTGATCTGTTGAACTTAGTTTCCTATGGTTGGTACAGGCATTCCACTGACCGAGAAATTGCTCTTATGATCCTGATGGCTTACTTGTCTTATATGTTGGCTGAAGTAAGTGTTCTAAAGCTAAATATTTCTCGAATGTTCGTTTACATATTATAAATTTATTCACTACCAAAAGGTTTCACATTCTAACTAAATGTTGACAACTTCATCTTCCAGCTTCTTGATTTAAGTGGGATCCTTACTGTGTTCTTCTGTGGGATTGTCATGTCTCACTACACCTGGCATAATGTTACTGAAAATTCTAGGATCACAAGCAGGTATGATAGAAGCTATGGTGCATTTCATTTAGTTTTCCTAGATGCTAATAAAGTTGTGATGTTATCATCTTCCTTATGCTGTTTATCTATATCTACAGGCATGCTTTTGCAACTTTTTCTTTTATCTCTGAGATTTTCATCTTCTTGTATGTTGGTATGGATGCCTTGGATATAGAGAAGTGGAGATATGCAAGCAACAGGTACTGATTCAATGACATTTAACAATCTTAAGTTAAAATTTTTAGGATATGCAGACGTTACTCTTGGTCTCGGACCTTGTATAAGTTTTTCCAGTATTAAATTTTATCAGAGAACTCATATTTTTTACTTATGTTTCTTCCAGTCCTTGGACATTACTTGGGGCAATTGGAATACTGCTTTGCTTGGTGCTGCTTGGAAGGGCGGCTTTTGTGTTCCCCCTATCATTTATAGCCAATTTATTCAGGAAGTCCAAGAATGATAAGATTGCATTTAAGCAGCAGGTAAGTGCATTGAGGTTTTTTATGAGTATTCTATCATCTTGTCATCTTGATCTACTACAAGTCTTGATCAATTGTGCAAGTTCAAACAGGTTGTAATATGGTGGGCTGGGCTCATGCGAGGTGCCGTATCCATTGCGCTTGCGTATAATAAGGTATGAGAATGAGTTTTGTGTGGCCAGATTAATCAAAGTACAGGGCTCAATCCTTCAGTACTGATCACAAATTTGATTTGAGAGGGTTTCATTATATGTGGAAGTTTGTGACCTTGTGTGGATTTTGTATATCCAGTTTACTAGTCGAGGGCATACTCGTATTCAAGGGAATGCTACTATGATCACCAGCACCATCACAGTTGTTCTCTTTACTAATGTGGTAAGAATCCTTCTGTTAACCAGGAACGTATGAAATTTAGACCACTCTCTACTCCAATAAAGTTCCTTTCCACAAACTTGTCATTTGGTTGCATTTCTATTTAGAAGATATCTCTTTGGTCTATAAAATATCCCATTGGCCTGATTGCTATTATTGACAATATTCTTCAGTCATGCCCCATTATGAATATAGGGTAATATACAATTGAGGCACTCTTCACTTTGCTTCTTCAATAGAAAAAAAATTATCAAGCTGGATGTTAATTTTTGTTTTTTTGTTTATCTTAGAAATCATAAAAAAATCCTAAAGGTTAAAAAAAAAAAACCTATTGGAAGTCGAGTTCAAAGCTTGAAAGCAGTCTTTTTTCTTACAGCAGTAAGATTGTGGAGAGCCTTGTGCTTTAGCGCACCCACCCCGTGGGCGGGTCCTCTTACTTTCTCCCTTTTTTAATTTTATCTTAGAAATCATGCAAACCTGGATTTCCAAAAGCACAGCGATATTAACAAATGCACCTACTTCCTTTTTAGCATGAGGATGGCACGAGCAATTATGGACTAAGACTATCTTGTGCATGCACATATCAATTATTTATCTGTAGTTGACCATTACCACCCGTTGGCTACATTAATCGGATCAGATGACGCAATAGTATTCAATCATAAATCAAGTTTATTTTTAAGCCATTAAAACGTAGGTGCCTTTTTAATAGTCTCACTAACAGTTTTTCTAGGTCTCCTCTTTATCTAGCTATTGGATATTGGACTGCCCTCCATCTAACCTACACTCCTTATTGATGCCTTCTTCACTAAATCACCTAAGGCAAAATTCTACCGTTTTTCCACAATGGGTGCTACCCTAGTGTGCATAGAAAAAAAAAAAAATCAACTTAGTTACTGTGATATTGAAGCTCAATACATTGATGAATATGCAGGTGGGTGGATTACTAACCAAGCCTCTTATAAGGTTCCTGCTTGATCCTCACAAGCATGTAGGCACTTCAATGACATCTGGATTATTTTCTTCCAAGACTCTACCCCTTCTCTCCAACAGACAAGATTCAGAATCTAACATAGACACTGGGAACCCCCTTGATTCAAGTCGAGTTGTCCATCATTATTGGAGGAGGTTTGATGATAGTTTCATGCGCCCTGTATTTGGAGGAAGGGGATTTGTTCCACTTGTTCCTGGTTCACCAACAGAGAACACTCTACATTAGTAGCTGCAGAAAGGGAAAATTATTTAGTATTATATTAATATGAGGCATACATAGGTGGCTACTAACTACTTTGTCACGCATTACACAGGCAGTACTCACGAGAATTAAGGAGAAAAAGTTACAGTTTTTCACTTTTTATTATTTAAATTTTGAACATTTGTGTGAAATGTGTACATATGTCAGATGTAAGGTCTAATATATTGTGTGTGTGTGTGTATAAATTTGTTTTATATTTAGTGAAAATGCACAATGGATTTTTTTTGGCTGAAAATCTGTTCTTATATAAAATGACAATTTATATTGTGTAAACATATTTGTTGCCCGAAGCTTAGCCTAGTAGGACATGCAAGATATAATATGTTTTTTCTATTGGTTTTGCTCTTTGTAAGAACGTTTTTACACATTCATGATTTATCATGTCGATATTTATATTTTACAAATTCTAAATTATTATTATTTTTCTTTGGCAGTTAATATTACGCATTCTATCTTTTGAAGGACACTACACACTTATTAGAGTCAAATCCTAATAATTACATGGCAAAAGTCATTCTAATAAAGATTTTAATTTCATTACAAAAAAAAAGATTTTAATTTAATAAAAAATGTTAATTAAATCAGAAAAAGAAAGTGTAGTATTACGAATATAAGTGGTTGAATTCAGAAGCTTAGTAGTTGTGGTTATCTTTTATACTCTTTGAGTGTGAGGTTTTGTGTTCGATCTCCATCTTCTCCCTTCTTCCAACGTCTCCTACACCCTTTGAATTAGAGGTCCTGTATATGACTCCCACATTCCCTCTTCTCAACTCTTAGAAAGAATTCCTAACTATAATATCTTCATTGAAAAAAAAAATTATTGGGAATATAAAACATTCAATGTTTTTTCTATGTAGTAATTAAGAATGTTAGTAAAAAATTGACCAAGAGGATTTACGGTTACTTTTATTTTTCATATAAAAAAATAAGGTTTTGCTAAATTAGCCAAGGAAAATTCAATAAATTATATTACCAGTAAATGCTTTTAATTATTTTTCAAATATTAACCATTAAATACAAATGAAATACAAGTAAGGCCCACGAATTAACTTCCAATAAGTAATAACACACTATGGAGCTTAACCATAATCCTTCTTTGTCTCTCTTTTTTCTGGTCCTCTCTTGTGAAGTGTTGTTGAGGGAGTCTATCAGTTTTCTTTTGTGATGGTAGTCCTATCATATTTCTTTTACTTTTCTTTTCATTCTTTAGATTTTTTATTTCTTTCGTTCTATCCCCTTTGTGGATATTTCCGTTGTCCCTCTTACAGGTGTTTTTCAATTCCTTTTATGGATGTTTTTATTCAATTTAGATTTATAATATCTCTTTTAATTTGTAAGTGCCATTAAATTTATCTATGAATAAAATTTGCTTTCACGTTTTAAAAAAAAATACTATGAAGCTCTGTAACTGGTATATATGATAAATTCTTCAATTTTTTATACTAATTTTTACTTTAATTTTCTTAGTATTATGTGATGTCATATGATGGCTGAAGAGCGGGTAAAATACTGGTCGTTTTAGTATAAAGTGAGTTAAGTATTGTCTCCAATTGGGTATAGATATGCTATCGAGTTACTAAACTACGTGTCAAACGAGTTAATGGAGTTACGAAGAAATTCTAAAGAGCAAATAGCTAGAAAACACTAACACAAATTAAAGTTGAGACATCCAAGATTAAAAAGCCTAGGGGACCTTTTTCACCCTCTACTTCACTTGGATATGCAAATTACTTAATTGAACATTAAAGAATTGGTTTTGTTAGCATGCAATTATAGTTAAACGCCTATGTCTAGATAACCGTCTCTTTCACCTAAAACACTAAGTGTCCTTTGAGTTAGTGTGAAATCAACCCATTGAGAACTAACATCAAATGTCTACTATGCAAGGTCAATGAGTATGTTTCCATCCATTGACTAATTCTCACACCTAAGCCAATTAAGTATAAAAAAACAAGCATTACCCATACCAAGATCCAATATCTCTATTCCTATGTCTAGTTCAAGAGAATCCAAAATCAACTTAGATGGTGGCCAAACATATAAGAACATTAAAAATAGAAATGGATAACCAAAACCAATATCATCAACATTCAAATAAGCAACATTACAAGTATCCAAGATCCATAGAGGGATTCAAAGGATCCCTTACAAATTTAGCTATCCATAACAATGAACAAAACACAAACTAGTTCAAGAGATATAATGAATATTAAAAACATAGAGAGAGGAAGAGATGAACAAATGGGGTTTCAATCCTTCTCCTAGCCCTTGGCTTTCAATCTTCAAGATGAATCCTTCTCTAGTGTTAGCTCCTTCCAAAACCTAGGGTTCCTCTCTCAAACCTAAAGGCAGCAAAAAACTCCCGCTAAATGGGTAATTATTTACTAAAAATGGGTAAAGACAACAAATTGTAAGGTCATGACCTCACTCAAAACTGATCTAATGTTTAGGCGTTAGGTTGCAACAGCAAAACAAGGTTGCGACCAATAGCAAAAACTTCAATTTAATAGTTTTTTCTTCATGCTTTGCTTCCTCCTCTGGCTTCAACTTAAATTCTCTTTAAGCTCCAAACTTCTACAATTTTCTCTATCAAAAATCATTTAATGAAAATTTAATTTGAATTATGCAATTCATCCCAATAGTCTTGATTTATGACATTGAATTTTTCAACAAGTTCTAAAACAAATATGAGCCACTTCTTCTATTTTTAAGTGTTTCACTTGGAAAATGAAGGATAAGTCATGCGATTTCAATCCTAATTATAAGCTAAATAATTTCATAAACTGGAGTTATCATCATATCATAAAAATATTTGACTAAATACTCACTAACTAAAAAATATCACAAAGAGAATCACATGATTAGTTGAGTGCAAAAATTCTTTACATGGTCGATGGATGAAAATTATTTTTTGGACAAATTACATTCACCTTTCTTAAGATGATTAAGGGTATAAAAGTTATTTCATGCTCTTTTAAATTTTTTTAAAAATAAAAAATATGTAGAATTGATACAAAGGGAATTTAGTGTAATTTTATTAAATAAATTAGGGGAATCAAGTGTACGCTTGAAAATGCAGTGAGATAGTCTAATGGTAGATTCCTGCTAATTTCTCTCATCCCCACCCTCTCTCTCGCTATATATATAGACTTGAAAACTATATAGTATGTTTGATTGGGGAGTAAAAATGAGGATAAAATTTTCTAGATAAGTTTTATGTATAAAATTATACATGATATTTATTTGAAAATTTATTTTATTTTACCATACCAGGGTAAATGTACTATAGAAATACGTGTGAGGGAGGTGAATGTGATTTATTTTATGAATTTTTTTTTCTGTCAAGGAATAGTTTTCTCAGTTAATGCGATGATGACATTCCCACATTAACAAATCCCATCAAACTATGTCAATGGTTCAATTTCAATATGTCAGGCCACCATAAAATTAAATCATCAATGAAAAGAATTATGAATTGTCGTTGAAGTATATATCTTTAAAGAACATATTGAAGAATTAAAAAAAAATCAAATATAAATATTTTATATCTTAAAGTTTTATCTTTTTATGGGAAAAAGGTTTTGTTTATTTCATTAGCGCTATTATCTCCTACATTGTGTATCCATCTTTATTTGTCGTAAGGAACTTGTCTTAATATATCCTAGGATGTCTCGTCAAAATATATTAGTAGTAAGTACTCGTTGCTTCCAAATGAGATGTTCAAATTAAAGAGACCGAGACAACGAAATTTCTAATATACTAAATATTTCTGGATTTTTCTTTAAGTCTGGATTTGTGGGTTTTTTTTTTATTATTATTATTAGTGCTATTCTGATTATCATTGAAATTTGAAACATGTCTTGATGTTAAAATGTGGAGCTTAAATACAGACAACGCTTTCTTTTTTTGTCCAAATTTTGTAGTGAATCAATAAAATACTACTAAGACTTTACCTGGAAAACAAAAACTTGCTCTTTCTTTCATCTTTTTATATCCATTTCTTTGACTTTTCTTTTACTAAAATATTAACCCTTTATTTTAAGTGATCATATTAATTGTCGTGATTATGACCCTAACAAGGGAGGAAAAACGCAGATTCATGCTTATCTTGGGTTATTATACAAGCATTCCCCGCAAACTACTTAAATTTTGCTTTGCCGTTTGTTAGGTATTTTTTTCTAATAAAATATTGACTAACACGTTTAAGAATTACTTAATTACTTAATTTAATCATGGTAAACCAAAAAAAAGAAGCATAAATGCAGTTAGCCATGACCGAATTTAATTTTGTGATGACCACAAGAAAACTAATCATAAAGAAGATATGTTTGGATGGAAGGTTTGGTAGGAAAGAAAAAAAAGAGATATATTTTTACTTGAATTTAAAAAATTATATAAATTCTACAAAATTAAAATTAAACTAATTCAAAATTCAGGTCAGGTCATTAGGATCCTCTAAAATAAAGATAGTTATAAAATGAGAAAATAAGGTAATTAATCTCATATTTTTCTTACTTTATGATAATCTTTATTTTAGAAGATTTAAATCTAGAAAATTTAATTACAATAAAGTATTTTCTTCTTTGCTTTAAAATTTTTAAATTAACATATTTTTCAAAATGAAAAACATAATACCATCTCCTCAAAAACTGTCTTTCTCAATAATAGCCTTACCAAGCACCATAGACATAAATTTGGTGGTGACAGAAATATTAATGGAAGTTTTTGTATGTAATTTCGGATTCTGACCGTTAAATGAAAATTCGTGAATTGGCATATGAGCACGCTCCCTCTCACCTTTCACATTCCCATTCAACAACGCCTACAGTGACAGAACCCACCCACCCATCTTTTATTTATTTATTATTATTTTGGTAATTTTTTATTATTGTTTTGAACAGACCCAATCCCATCCACCTGTTATTGTTTCCCAATTTTATTAGGAATTATATTATTTATACTCATAATATATAAGATAGTTGATATATTTAATTTATCATTAGATGAGATGTAGATATTTGAATAGGATTCACACTACATGATGAATGAAATATGAATTGACATAAAATTTAAAACATTATGAATACAAATAATATTTTCCTTTTATTAGATATCATATCCAATTGCTATGGACAAAATTCCCAAAACATATTTTCTTCTGTAAAATAATAAAGTAACTAACATTAATGACTGCATATTTTATTTTTCTGTTACATTAATGACTGCATATTATTCAAGCATTATTGAACAATCAAACACAAGAAAAGTATAGTCAGAATTTCTAATTAAAAAAAAGATGGTAAGAAATTTTTCTATAGAAATAATATATAATTACCGGCTTTGATGGATATATACGTATATATAATCTTTATTCATCCAAACATGTCATATTATTCAAGTAACTAGATTTTGTGATGTTTAGAACTACCAACTTCTACCATTATCTTTAACTATCAATTCACAAGCAAAACAACTAAAGATTTGTTTTTATTTTTGAAATTATATGCATGCATTATTTCAGTCTTTTAATCAAGAAATTATCAATTTAATTTTTAGAATTATCAAAAGTAATTGGAATTAGTTTCTAAGATAATATTCATAAAATTAATTTGAATTACTAAAATGATTAATTTAAATAATTTTTTACAGTTTTAAAGATTAAATTACTAATTTTTACTTTAAAACCTAAAATAAAAAATAGGTTTTTCCTTCTATAAATTGGGTATCCACACCCGATTTGATTTTTGATTTCATATATTTCAAAAATTAAGTGAGTAGCACATATAAGGCATTATTAATCACAAATATTTTAAAAAAATATCAATATCTCTAAATTTTATAAAAATACTAAATAAATTCCTGAAAAATAATATAATTTTAAATATTAAAATAAACATAAATACAAAACATAATACTTGACAAGATAGTTTGGTCAAAATGACAGAATGAGCAAGATTTGAATCTCTCTATATGGCAGATAAGTCTAAGCACACCATCACCACAATAGGTTTCGGCATTTGTCTCGAGGCAGGAAAAATTTGCTCAGTTAACAATTACACGTGTCATAACATGATAGGTTAACACGTTTGGAATAAGACAGAGAAATTCAAAACCCATAAAACAAACAACACTATTTATGTTCCTAACTCCTCTCCCTCCTTTCTTGCTCAACTACACTACACTTCCAGTTCAAGCAGAACACAGAGCGAGTCAGGGTTAGACACTGACTCAGTGAGTGAGTTAGTCTTATGTTTGAAAAACACACCGAGTCGAACGAGTTGCACCAACGAGTTGAGTTTGAACCAGGTGATTCTCTTTTTCCTCCTTCGTGTATCTGTTTTGCGTGATGGGCATTGCAAAGTTTGAGTCTTTTTTCATTTTTGATCATTTTAATGTTCATTCCATTCTTTTTCACCAACTGGGGTAGCATCACATCATCGAATTCTTGAACAAAAAGAAAAAAAAATCGTGGGTTTTTGAAATTTTTCTCCTTTTATTATTTTTTTTAACTTTTTTTTTTCTTTTGATCATCTTGATTTTGATATGCTCATATCTATTGGTTCATATATTTTTCTGGCCTTCATTTTATCGTGATTTTTTGAATTTTGAAAGTTTCCCTCAAAAAATGGGATTGTTTTGTTTTCTGTGTTGTGTTGGTGCCTTGGTCCGTGCATTTGTCACTTTACGCAAATTCTGATATGTTTTGTTCTTTTCATTCTTATCTTAAATTCTCATGGCTACACGTATTCTTATAATTTTTGTGACTAAGACGTATTAGTTACCTAAGGTGTATAGATATAGCCATGTACTATTTTGAGTGTGGGTAAGTATTAAGTTATCTATGCATTGAATTGAGATGGACATAATATGTAATTATGTTAGAGGGTTATGGATTATGGATTTGGTATCCAAATAATGGATTTCTATTGGTTATTATCTTATGTTGATTGTGCAATTGCTTGTTTGGGAATTTAAAGTTCTTTTTTTTTTGTTTGATTTATTCTATGATTTATTCATATATAGGACTATTGCTATTGGTGTTGGTGATATCTAAGAGAAATTGTGAGGTTGAAGATGGCTGAAATTGTGAAGAATCAACCGTCACAGTGGTGGTGGCTTGACACAAACACCACTACTAGACGATCACCATGGCTTCAATCCACTCATAATGGTAATTCCACTTCCTCTTATAAATTTGGTGTATGAATTTCATTTTCTGTTGACTTATATAATCTAATGACTATATATCTGAATGGTTGGCGTGATTGGTGATTAGATTGGCTAATTAGATGCACGGAAATTCAGGTTGTCTTAGTAGGTTGGCCCAAAATTTCAAACATGAAGTTTGGGAAATATGAAATGAATGACATAACTAACAGGCCTCATGGATGATGTCTTGATTGCATGAAGATTCATGATGGCGTTACCATTTATTAAGGGCATAACATTTAAATGACTATGGTCCACCAATCATTCTCTAGTGGTCTAGCCCTTTGTAAATTACATTCACAAGTTGTACCAAGTGGACCATCATTTTATTTTTCTATCTGTGTAGCTTGTTAAAGTTTTGGACCCACATGAGTGAGCACCTAAATGAAAAATCACTTGGAAACTACCCCTTCCCAAAAGAAGGTACGAGAGGATAAAGAGAGACTAAAGTACTAGGATGGACTACAGAAAAGTGAAAAGGTTATGAGCCTATGTTATTATTTCATTAGTGTTACTTTTCATGTTAATTTTCTCTTTATACCTTTTGGGTTTTTCCCTATGGATTTAACATTTGAGCAACCATTGTTTTGATTTTGACATATGTATGGTATCTATCTAGGCCTTTTTGTGAACGTAATATACTAGAGTGTAATGACAGCATGTAAATTTGTTGTTGAGAGGTGAAAAAGAGAGAAATGAATTGATATGCGTATTTTTTTATGGCAGAGCTAAATGAGAAGACAAAGGCAATGCTGAGATTGATTGAACAAGATGCAGATTCCTTTGCACAACGTGTAGAGATGTATTACAAGAAAAGGCCAGAGCTTGTGAGCATGGTTGAAGATTTTTATAGGAGATACCGCTCACTAGCTGAGAGGTATGATCAAGTCAAGCTGGACACCGGAATTCGTGTACTCAGGACTGGGGGATCCCCTTTTGCTTCACCGAAGTGTGGATCACAAAAGGGGGTGAGCTTTGCAGATAATGGTTATGATAGCTATGCTGAGAGTTTTGATGTAGAGGAGGAGTCTGTTGAATCTGAAGTTGATGATCCTGAGCAAGAGGACCAAAGTTTGGAACTGCACAAAAGAGGATGATGCTGGTTTTTTGGCTGCAAATGATAAATTGATGAGGCTGAAGAAACAGATTGAGAGAGTTAGTGAAGTAAACAAGGGTGATAAGGTTCAAATCAAGAATACCATTTGTGATGAAGTGATGATGTTGAGGCAAGACATAGAAAGGCTCAAAGAAGAGACTAGAGCACAGAAGGAACAGCTCAAGCAGAAAGATACCATTTGTGATGAAGTAATGATGTTGAGGGGAGAAAATGAAAGACTCGGAGAAGAGAATAGAGCACAGAAGGATCAACTCAAACAGAAAGATAGCATTTGTGACGAAGTAATGATGTTGAGGAAAGAAATAGAAATACTTGGAGAAGAGAATAGAGCAAAGCAGGATCAACTCAATCAGAGAGATTGCATTTGTGCTGAAGTAATGGTGTTGAGGGAAGAAATAGAAAGACTCAGAGAAGAGAATAAAGCACATATGGATCAACTCAATACGAAAGATAGCATTTGTGGTGAAGTAATGATGTTGAGAAAGAAATAGAAAGACTTAGAGAAGAAAATAGAGCACAGAAGGATCAACTCAACCAGAAAGATGGCATTTATGAAGAAGTAATGATGTTGAGGAAAGAAATAGAGAGACTCACAGAAGAGAACAGAGCAAAGCAGGATCAAGTTAGACAGAAAGATTCAGTTTGTGCTGAAGTAATGATGTTGATGGAAGAAGTACAAAGACTAGGAGAAGAGATAGAGCACAGAAGGATCAACTCAAGCAGAAAGATAGTATTTGTGATGAAGTAATGATGCTGAGTAAAGAAGTTGAAAGACTTGGAGAAGAGAATAGAGTTATGCAGGATCAACTCAAGCCGAAGGATACCATTTGTGATGAAGAAATGGTGAGAGGCGAGAAGAGAACACTGAAGGATCTACTCAAGCAGAAAGATAGCATTTGTGATGAAGTAATGATATTGAGTGAAGAAAGACTCGGCGGAGAGAAGACAGCACTGAAGGATCTACGCAAGCTGGAAGATACATTCTCTGATGAAGTAACAGTGTTGAGGAAAGAAATAGAAGGACTCAGAGAGGAACAGATCACACAAGGATCATCTCAAGCAGAAGGATGAAGAGAAAATAGGGGTGATAAGACACCTTAGTTTAGCAATAGATTTGCTGAAGCAGGAGAATATGAAGATGAGAAGCTTCATTGCTAAGGAGGGTAGCAAGAAATGGAAGAAACCATTTGAGTTCAACAAACTCATGGGAGCATTGTCTGGGAAATTGTTCAATGGGACTACTAGGAATCACACTAGTATTGTAGCTCTCTAGATGTGGTTCACAAAGTTAGTGAATAGAGTAATTTTGTAGAACAGGTGTTACAAAGATGTCCATATCTACAATAGGGACTTTTAGCCGAGTAGCCTAGAAATCTCATTCAATATATTTTGCTTATATACATTATGTTCCTAATCTGAGAAATGAGAATCTTAGTGTAATTTCTTATATAATTAATTATTAATATTATTAATATTGTTACACATGTCCTTCTTTAGCAAGATATGCATGTTCCAGTTGTCTCATTTTTTATTAATAATCTATGTATGGCAGCCCACCCAATGTGCCCATCTCTCTTTTTCATGCCTCAAATGTTTTTATCTGTATCTTAATGCAAAGTGCACACAAAGCTTAGTCATTAAAAGTTTCTTTCTGCCACATCAAAGTGATTTGTGGTCCTAACTCCTAGGGAGGAATCTAGAGTTCATCCAATTGCTAAGGCCAATGGTCATATTAAGAAATGAGAGGCAGAAAGACTATACCTACACTTGCTGAATTCTAGTACATTCTGTGAACTTTTAAAAGGATAATAAAAAAGAAATTAAAAAAAAAAGTCTCTTTTAATGATGATAGGTAGTAAAATAACAAAGAATATAATAGCACAATCAAAAATTGGAAGAAAAAAAACATGTAACATACGCTAAAAGAGAGTAAAGCTTCTATTACATCTGCTGAGTTATTTCTGAACTGATATAACCATGAAATTGTTTTTGTGCTCAACTATTATTTTTACATGAAAATCACGCAGAATATCAGACAGACACTTAAAATGTTTACTAGTATTTAAATTTTAAAACATTATTACAATACCAGTACTCAGCAATCAACAAAGCCTTGCTAATGCACTTGATGTTAACTATCATGCTTTCAGAACATAAGCTGGAATACCAACATATCTACTCACATGCCATGAAACTGAACAATGCAAAATCCTACTAAGGCCAGATGTAGAATTGAATACAGTGGCTGAGATACAGCATGTGAACTAGGTGCTGCAGCTGGCATAGAAACTGATGGTGGAAAAGCCAACACAGATCCTGGACTACCAAAGACATCTGGGTTTGGAGGGCTTGGACTTGAAGGAATTGTAGGTAATGAGGACTCTGATGGAGTGTAAGCAGCTCCACCAGGGGTAGGAAACAAAGGCTCAATATCAGGTGAAAGTGTAGGAGAGACTAATGGAGGGGCACTACCTCCTGGTAACACAGTTGGTGCTGCTGAGATGGTTGAAACATGCATGTTTTGTTGAGAAGCCAAGGATATTGAACAAGTGCATGCCATTAAGGCCATGAATATTGCTGAGAATGACCAAAAGGAAGCCATAAATGATGATGGCATTAAGGTATCAATTGCCTTATGATGAACTCTAATAAATGTGCCTCAAAGAGTGGAAAATTTGTTTTTGGAGAAACTGAGGTGGTTCATGATTGAAGCACAAAACTTAAAAAGGGCCTACAGGAAGTAGTGGTGGGCTCCAATTTACTTAGTGGCAATGGATGATTGGAAACTTTTTTATTCTTACAGCTGCACATTGTATGCTAACAGACAAAGTTGATAAGTAATTGCCACATGAATGCTGGTGGTATGCCTGGTACAAAAGTAAGCAACTAAAAGAAGAACAAAGAGGGATTGAGGGGGAACAATTAAATAACTATAGAAATTCTTAGGCATGAAGTAGTAAATTTGCTGATTACAACTTGCCCCTCAGGATGTGTTGGTTAAGAGATGTAAATGAGGTATAAAATTTTATGGATGGATTTCATGTGTGTATATATATATATATATATATAGATCTTATTTATGAAATTTACATTTTATTTTTATCCTCAACCAAACTCACCGTCAGTCTTCAAATAGTAACACTATACTGCCAGATTAATTACCAAAACATGATATGAGAATTATGTGCCAATATAATGCAAGGTGGGAGAAAAAATGGGAGTGGATTAAAAAATTGTTAAATTTATTTACCCTATATATATATATATAAATAAACGTAAATACATCAAAATTAAATTTTAAAAAATAGATGTATACCCATTTCCATGCCATTATGCCACTCAAGTTGAACAAATAGATTTGGGCGTACTCTTTCTAGTTGCTAAGTTTTTCCATCTTCAAATCATCCAACCCAATTTTTTGATCACTTGAGTGAAATACAGATAAAGAATGCTTTATTTACACATAATGAAATCATTAGAAATTTAGAATTCAACTTTGAACCTTGAATACACATCAAAATCCCTTTGAACCTTGAATATTAAGTTAGTTGATTTTCATTATCTAAGGTTATGTTCCATCTTGCTTAGGATGTGAATCCAAAACAAAGAAAAAAGGTCTAATGGAGCTTTTTAAACAACAATTAAAAATGTAAAAAAAATGGTAATTAGTTGCTCTAAATATTTAATTTTCTTTATAATGTAAAACTTCATAGCAAAAGTGAGGGGTAAAAAAAATATTCAACACGATTCCCATAGAGATAAACGGTGCCTGCTCATTGTGCATATGATTACAACAATAATTAAACACGGGATAGTAAGCCAAACAAATAGTGGAAATGTATAGGAATCTTAGGTTACTATTCATTCTTCTTTCCTGCATGACTTTCTTTAATTGTGTGGGTTATTGTGTCACTCCCCATTGTATCTTAGTTGTGAAACTTTGTCGTTATTTCAATCACGGGCAGCACATATGAAGCAAAGATTTGTAATTGATATTTGATATTGATTGTTGGGTAGTGCCACTGGAATCAAGTAAAGGTTCTCGTGAAATTGTACACTTGCTTTGCTTCAATACTTGAAATTAAAAAACAAAAATTAAATTTAGTTTCTCAAATAATAGAAAGTGATTCAAATTAGTCTTCAAGTTAGCCTTCACAAATATTATTATAGGAACTAACTTAAATATTTTTTATAATTTCAGAAATTAAATTGATAATTTTTTAATTTTAATAATTAAAGTAAATCACATATATAATTTTAATTAATCAGTCTATTTGGATAGTTATAATTTTCACGTTGAGTTGGGAAAAAAATGTTTTGAAAAATTTTAAAATGATTTGGTTTGGTATTTTAGTTTTGATAGAAGTGTTTCACTATTGTAAAAATTGATTTTAATGAAAGCTAAAATTTTTTAAGGGTTTGTTTGATTTCAGTTTTCAATTTTTTAATTTTTCAGATTTTATAAAAAAAATAATAAAACTTGTGAAATTATAAAATTTAATTTTTATTTTTAATTTTTTCTTTACAAAATCCTAAAAATAAAAAAACTGAAAATTAAAAGTAAATAGACCCTTTCCTTCTACCTTTTCAAATCACATCAGTTCTTCTAAACTCAATCTTTTATCGCCTTTCTCAAACATAAATTAATTTTTTCAAAATCAATTCTTTAAAATTAATTCCTTCAATATCAATTATTTCAAAAGCAATTCTATCAAAATCTAAACCACACATTTACAAATTCTTGGAATCACACCAAACTTTCCTAATGTCAATCAAGATGAGACACGTAATGTTAATGGTAGGGACCGGAAGCTATAAACAGGAGAGTGTGGACAGTGCCTCTAATGACAAATAACTGACACCCCACTTCACCAACTGCCATTCAGATGGTGCGTTGTGCTTGTTGCTGACATCTCTATAAATATTTTAAATTCACTCGTTTATACAAGTTGAGATGGCCGAGTTGGTCTAAGGCGCCAGATTAAGGTTCTGGTCCGAAAGGGCGTGGGTTCAAATCCCACTCTCAACAATTTGTGTTATTTTTCTGTTCAGTACTTTCAGCTTCACCCAAATGGTAAATAGTTAAATACTTTTGCCTATAGTTGTTCAAACTATTTTTGATGGGCCAAATTTAAATCCTTTTACTATACCCAAATGTTATTTTGAAAAGTTACAAAATGGAAATTAATTTGGATTGAAAAAATAAAATCTTGTTTGCATATAGAAATTCAGTCAAATTTAATAGAATTTTATAACCATTTATCTTACTGTTAACCTTAGCTTTTTGTGTGAGTTTTATTGTATTATTGATGTAATTACTTAGGATTTTGATTTATTTCTTATTGTGTAATTTTGGAAGAATTATTGACTTTTGCATTGATTTTAGAATAATTTGTAATTACACCTTGTTTTTTGACTTGTCTTTTGAGTATGGTTTTGCCAGAAGCTTTTGGATCAAATGTAAAGTGCTAATAACAAAGTTGGAGACTCTCTGGAAGGAATTGAGAATTAAAAGAAATAAAAGCCATAAAAGCTCACTATAGGTTGAGCACTACATCACTATTTAGCGCTCCAGTGTCAAGAAGGATAATCGTGAAAATTTTGGACTTCCTCTGGTGAGTGCTGGTATTGAGCGCTACAAGGTCATTGCACTGCAACACTCATGTGATGAAGGCAGAACAATTCATTAATCATTTTTACTTTGGATTTTAGAGAGCGTATATCTGACAATAAATGTTTACCCAGCTTTTGACTTACTTTTAGGTTGTCAATTTTAGTTATTATTATTCTCTTTCTACATCTTTCCCTTCTCCTTCTCTATTCTTCTCTCTTAGGATTTCATAGGTGAATTTGCTTGTTCTTGTGGAATTATAGCAATGACTATTGCTATTATTTAGATACACTTTAGATTTATTTTTGTAATCCTCTAGAGATGAAGATAGTTTTCTTTACTAGTGTAAAGGTTTCTGGATAGATTGGGATGATGTTTGAGACCCTTTTGATGTTAAATGTATTGATTTTCTTAATGTTTTGAGTTTCTATTCCTATAATTATTGTGGTGATTGCTATATCTTTATTGGAATAATTAAATAATAATCGTCGTTTGGAAAACTTTGGGCATAATTGATAGATATATTGGTTATGTTTGAAAGAGAACATTAGAATTAACTTTTCAATTTGCAAGTAAGTTATAGCAATTGGTTTATTAAATCAATGTAATTTCTAATTAAATTAAGATTTCATTCATTAGTTATTTACATTGGTCAAATTTTAGAGGTAGATTAATTAATAGTAGATTATCTGTAATTTATTACCAATAGCCACCAATGAGTTTAATATTCGGTTAATGATAATTAATTTCCAATTCTAAGAATACCTTGCACTAATGTCTTCTTACTATTGATATTATCTCGCTACTATTATCTTTTAATTTCAATTGCTATTATTTTATTCTTCCAAATTCCAATTTTCCAACTAAGTAATAAAGCCTCCTTGAAGACGAGGTTGTACCTTTTGCTATATTTTCTTGGTGCAACTTAGCATAAAATAATTTCTAATTTAAGGAGATAGGCGACCATTAAAGGGTTATGTGTTTTGTATGTATTGATTTTTCTTTAGTAAAATACGCTCAAATGGTGAGAAATTAAGAAATGACACTCCCTTTATTAACCAAGACAATCTATATTTCATCCTATTTTATTAAAATGATTTATACATCTTTATTATAATAAAGTATATATATATATATATATATATATATATAATTCTGAAGTTTTTTTATTCAAATTACATATACAACAAATAAAAATTAAGAAATGTAATTTTTCAATATTTAAATTATAAATTTTATTGTAAAATTATTTTAAAAAATAAAAATAAACGTAATATAAATTTAAGTCGTGATATTGTTATATATAAAAACTATCTGAGTTTCAATCTTTAATATTTTTACTTTTACTAAAATGATCCCATTTTTAATAAATAAAACTGTTTGTTTGTTTACAAAGCATAATTTGTTTTTATTTTTTATCTATTAAAATTTTGTCATTTTATAATAGGATAATATAGTCTAAACACTTTTCTTTTCTCCATTGTCATTTTCTTCACTAGAACGAGCACAAAATATCTCATGTGGATCCCATGCCAATTTTCTCTCCCCTCTATTTTCTACCAAATGAGGAGAAAATAAAATATCCACCAGTTATTCATTGTTTATTTTTTATGGGAACATATGATTCTCAAAATGATTTTACATTATCAGAAATCCTATTTTCAAGAAAATTATTCGCTCAAATGGCTTTCCCAAGAATATAATATACAGATATTTGGTGTGTCAAGTGGCATTCCCAAATACGGTGTATTTTTAAAAAATACCTATGATAGGAGGTCGTCCTTGGGCAATTTATTTTTTCATTTCCTGAAATATTCATTTTCCATGGGAATCCAACATTTCATGGTGCAAGGTGGAATAAAAATGGTGGTATTTTCATTTTCAGTAATAAAAATTTCCTGAAAATACTTTCTATCCGCGAAGTAAACATGTGAACCTTGCATTTCCCCTCCAAATTTCCAGAAATGTAAAAATATTCGCAAACCACATGTCCCCCATCTTATTTGCTATTAAAATAGATGGACACTACCAATATGTTTGTGGATTTGAACCTTGGAGGAAAAGAATGAAGGAGTGCTTATAATATAAAATACAATTTTATATTACGAGTTCTTTCTTCCTTCCTTTTCCTAAAAAATCTAATCTTACAAGTATACTTTGCAACTATTTAATTACTAAACTATAGCCTCATCTTCATCTTTTTTTTTTTTAAATTTGAATAATCTAGGTTAGAGAAGAGGAAAAAGTGGACCAATTAAGGGTTTTTCGTGCAATGGGTTTTAATTATTGACCCTTTAAATTGTATAGATACTTCACTTTATAAATTGAAATTAAGAAATTAATGATCCTTAAAATTATAAAAAAATGCTTCAAGTTAGTTTATAAGGCAATATTTACATGAACTAACTTGAATCACTAAAAGAATTAATTTAAATTACATTGTATAACTACAAAGACTAAATTATTAATTTTTTTAATCTCAACAATTAAAAGAAAACATACATATAATTTCAAGCATAAAAAATAAACCTCTCTTGCTAGTTGTATTGGCATCACCCTATCACTTTCATAATATCAATTTCAATATCGAACAATAAAAAAAAAAATTGGCTGTGAGACACATAATGTTGATGGTAGGGACTAGGAGCATGGACAGGAGACTGTATACATAGGGTGCCATTCTTCTATGACAAATAATTGGCACTGGCACCCGACTTCAAACTCAGATTGTATGTCTTGTAATTTTCTACTTATGGTGTATTTGGTTGAGGGATAAAAATGAGGAATAAATTTTCATGAATGAGTTTTATGTGTATGGGTAAATTTTACACATAAAACTTATTTATAAAAATTAGCCCTTAGTTTTATGACGTAATATACTATAAAATTAATAGTTTCTCCCACTATCAGCACAAGTTGAGATGGCCGAGTTGGTCTAAGGCGCCAGATTAAGGTTCTGGTCCGAAAGGGCGTGGGTTCAAATCCCACTCTCAACAATTCACTTTTTAATTTTGAAACCCAAAGGCCAAAAAGCCTTTTTGTCTGTCATGCTCAGTTATAGGTGTTTAGGTTCAGCTAATGATGAAATGCGCTTTAAACAATTTTGAGTGCTCCAAATCTCTGAAATAATAATCCTGGCTCTCCTTCAAACATTTTTTTAATGCCCAAATCATATCACTTTACAAAATTGTTATTTTGAAAAAGTTACAAAATATAAATTAATTTGAGTTGAAAATCCTCATCTTTATTATTAATTTTTTTTTAAAAAAGAGTTGTTTGGTTGTATAAATTCACTCAAATGTAACACAATTTTAGCACATTTATTTTAATTTTAGTTGTTGAAATTGATAATATTAGTTTAAAAGTAAACAACCTTTTTGGACCTCACATTTTAAATTTGACATCAATTTAGTCCTAATAAAATTTCTTATGTCAATTTAGTTTTAACATTTTTTTAATACAATATCAATTGAATCCTAGCAAAATTTTACATCAATTTGACCCTAATATTTTTAGTTTAACATCAATTTACTCATTTATTTAAAGTTAAAATCCAACAAAATGATTAAATTGATATTAAAACTAAAGTATAAGAACTAAATTGACAACAAAAATTGTATTAGGACCAAAATGATGTCAAATTGAAAATGGTATGATTAAATAAGATGTTTACTCTTAGTTTAAATTATTTAACCTATTCTAAATGAGGGCAACAAGGCAACTAACATATAATCAATACAATTCAAATCTTATCTTTTATAATGAGCTCTAAAATGAAAAGTGACTTTTAAATCAAAACAACTCAATTCAATTGAAATCAAAATTAACACAACACAAAATATTACTAGGCATGAGGCCAATCAAACTGGGAATCAATAACTCCACGAAATTGTGTTGTAAAATTTTACATGAATTGCATCAAGGCTTATAAGAGCAACTCCTATGTGCACTATTTCCCTAAAAATACACAATGCAAGTGAAAATTTGAGATCAAACCTGATGCAATCTTACAGGTTTATGAAATAAAGAGCGACAACAATAATAAAAAATACATTAAATTATAAAAATCATCATGAACTCACTTTCCTATCCCTTTGCCTAACAACAAAAATCTAATAATAGGATGGGGAGAAAGAGAGGGGATCAATGCTTTCCAGCATGCTCCAGGGTAGCATAAAACTATCCATGTGTTCACATCAAGGTTAGCTGATACTGTTGCTGCACTTTTTGCTGCCCAAAAGTGTGACAATATGCTTCAAAAGTGTAGCCACTAGCCACCATGAGAAATTTCACATTGACATCACCCCAGCTGCAAATTTAACTACGCCCAGAGAAGTCCATCAAAACCTATTTCAAAATTTGAAACCGGGCTATCGCCATTTTCCGGGTGTGCTGGTTGGTTGCCTTCAGCCGAATCCACGTATGGTTTCAAAAGATCAGAAGATCTTTCAGATGGAATACCATAATCTGTCAGTATGGAAGATGAAGCAGCGGCAACAGCTTCTCTCTCCAAAACAGCAACATAGCTATCTTCGAATTCGAAACATAGATACTTGTCCTTGCATGCTGATCGGGACAAAAGAAATGGAACAACTTTGAGAAATATTGCAAAAGAAAATGAATGGACAACAGATAAAGAATGTCGCAACTTACAATCAATGAGGTGTGCAAGGTGATGAATGTTTTTTATTGGGTTCCGTTGAATTTTAAAACCTGCCCAAAAAGAAAAAAAAAAAACTATTAGAGAAGCATACAAGAAAGTAGTGAGGCTCAATCTCACAAATGGAAATTACTTGCCTGCTGATTGCCCATATCTTCATAACCTATGTTGACTTCATTAGCTAACACCTGTCAGTCAGAAAAGGACAAGCAAAGGAAAATTATACCACACAAAATAGCTAAACAAAGGACTAGAGAAATGCTAAATGCCATGACATTGTTGAATAAACTAATAAGATCAAGGAACAAAAGCAAAAACTACATGTGATGCGGAAGTTTCAAAGAGTGCAACCAAGCATCATCATAAACATAATTTTTGAAGAATAAATCCAGCAACTAACCTGCGAAAGGATCACTAGCTGTTCCCCTTTAAACCTTGCCAACGAATAACGTGCCTTTGCCAATAACTTTAGCTGACCAAGGAAATATTAAAAAAAAATCATTAACTAATTGTTTTTCAATTTTGTGCTTTAAGATGCAATACAAATTCAGAACTTACTCCTAAAGAGTCTTCACATTCCTCCCTGCCAAAGGTTTAATAATTAATAAAATAATAATTAAAAAACCAAATAATAGGAGTACACCCCCTCCCTCATTTTAAATAAAATGAATACTGCTGAATCTGAAGAATAATTACGACATACTCTATCAATGGCTCTGACAGGGGTGTGAATACTAAACCAGCAATTATTAGATAGGATGGCTGTCCACAATCAATGTGAAAGGGAACCTTGAAGAGTGGCAAAAACATTGCAAGACTACGAGCATCAGATCAAGAAAGCCACGAATTGATTGATGCAAAATGCATGATATATTATCACATACCAAATGAACTCGGGGATTCAGAACAAGTTTAGTTTTCATGAAAGTCCCTGCTCTGATGATACCAAGCTCTGCAGTATCACCTGCAAATCTGTACAACATCATTATTCTCAGCTTCCATTCTAAGCATATCAATGGCAAAGAAAAGCAGACAGCAAATGGTCAAAAACCTGCTTCATGATATTGTCACAATAAGATTTCATGACTAATGACATCTGATTGGTTGGTTTTTTATTAGAGAACTGAACCAAACCAATAGTTTTGGTTGGATTTAGTCCAATTAGTTTTGAGCCAAGCCCTTTTTTTGGTAAAAATATTCCTCAACTTCACCTTTTTTCATTTCCATGGCCCAGTTAGCAATGAATTAAGCTAAGATATTAATAAAACATCCAATAGATATAAATAAAAAGTTGGTCTAAAAATTTTCACATTCCTCAACTTCTGGTTTTGCTTTGTTGGTCCAGTCTCATAAATGAGGATTGAATCCAAACCTAACCAATCAACTTTGATAAAAAGAGAACTATTCAGTCTTCAGTTTTTGAGTATTTCAGTTTGGTTTATTTGGGTCAGTCATTAACACCTCCACAAGAATAAACAGCCTATATGAATGTATCCAATATAACATGCATCAAGTATCTTTGCAGAATCAATTGTGAAGTGTTATGCCCTCAGTACCCATGAAATTTAACCTTCCAATTATATTACAAATATATGGCGAAAGGTGGGGGAATGGCAAGCAAAGTGCAAAGATGAAAGCTCACAAATATAACCATCGATGAAAGTTTATTAGCAAAACTAAATGATAAACTATAAATCAAATGAAGATTGTAATTTGTTTAATTTGGAAGAGAATGAAGGCCTTACTTTTGACTAATAAGGAAGTGGAAGGCAATTCGCTCATTTGATCGGAATGGGACTGTTCCCTCACAACCAACACGAATATCATCAAAGCTAACAATCACATCACCCTGAAATGGTAAAGTTTTTTCTAAAATGTTAAATATCTAAAATCTAAAATGGCAAGGTTCAATGAGCTTTAGAAAAGGCAACATTCTTATGTGAGCTCCACAGGTGTGCATTCTCCCACTCTTTAGTCATCTTTTTACAAGGTAAGACAATGTTATCCAAAAAAATTACATAAAATAAGGCATGAATGATTTTTCTTCCCAGTGAGGATGATAAAGAAGACATGCACCCAGCTATTGACAGTCCAAACACTTCATGCATAAGAACTTTTGAAAACAATTAAAATGCATCATAGTTCTCAGACTCCACAGCTAGCTTTTATTTCTAACACACACATAGCACTTCATGTTAAATTTGCTTGTCCCCTTTAGTATTCCACCATTAAAAATTCAAATACACTAGGTTTTTTTTAACATCTACCATACTTATTATGTAAAGGAGCAAAGATTCTGTAAGTGCAAAATCTTCAGGATAATTACAAGTCAAAATCATTCACAATACCTCCTTTAGTACATTATTTGCATCAGAAGTTGGTTCAACTCTACGTACCAATATACCCTGCACAGGACAGAAAATGTTAAATATCAAAACTACATGCTATAAAATTAAATTTATAACCATGATATTGCCAAACGAAACATATCTTCATAAGTGCAAAATTCTGTTTGTCAACCCCACCTGTGCAATTTCCATGGGAAAAATACAACAATAGAACCCTATCATCAAACATTGAATAATTAATAACAAATTCCTAACATATGATAGAAGACCAGCAACTGCTATACCACTTAAATCACAAACATGTTCATCAAACAACTCCAGCACCTCTTCCTTTTCCAGCCTCCAATCTTCTGACTCAAGCAACTCCTTCCATTTCAGACCCTCAATGAACTATCCTTATAATACAAGCAAGCCACCACATGCACAATCCTATATTCCTATGGTAATACTATAAGTTCTATGGGTGTAGAACTAGTTCAATATTCGATAGTGAACAAAAATATGCAATCAAGAATGTCAAAATCATGAACTGCTGAATATGAGAAAACAGAAAAAGTAGCAGGAGACGATGTTTAACAGGACACTACTGATCACGAGTTGAAGCTGCAATCATAAGTGTTCAAACTAATAAACTCCACTCATAACACAACTAAAGTTTCCATATAAGACCCTATTTGAACCATCCAAGATCAGCCAAAGACATACCTCATTAGACTGTACTTTCAAACATGCTCGTAGTGCAGGATTCTCCAGCTTCTGTATAAGTACACCAAGGCATGGGAAACCTAGGAGTAAAAAACACAGTTTCAGACAACCAGTACAGTTCGCATAAGCTTGATTATGAGGCCAGATTTGTAATAAACAAAACATATGACAATGCTTGCTGAAATACAATAGGAATTAAAATATCCCAGGCATCATAGAACATCACAAGAATACAGATTTGGAGTTCAAAGTACATGTATTGGTCCTAAAAATTTTGTAGTTATTGTTGTTCTTTTGTGCAATGATGCAAAGAGATTAATTTATGCAGATGAAACAGAACAACACGGGAAGACATTTTTAGGTGGTCAATAAATTGGCATGTAAAAACATGGGCACATGATTCTACACCTCATCTTATATCAGAAAAACTGTCATTGCAGAAGTCTAATGTCGAGTAGCTTACTAGCTTATAACTATTATCAGTAATACATGTTCTGAGACAGAGTCAATGAGCCATACAATATTAATTAGATAAAACACTAACTTTGCCCAAGCAATATGATGCAATGCTTCTGGTAGACATAGTGAACACCAAATCTACCAAATATAACCATATTCTTAGAAGAATTTCATACCAGTATATCTGCCATGCTTTTCATAGTCAGTCAGAAAATGAGAGACAACTGTTGTTGGAATCACATATCCAATATTCTCAGCCTCTTCAGATCTGTAGACCTAGAGGTGAAGTCCCATAAGAAAATGACCCAGAAGGCCAGAACAACTGATAATGTAACGTTGTTTCTAATTAGTTATCACACGAGATATATTTAAGATCTGAACTCTGAAGTAATATTATTACTCAACCAATAGAACTGAGGTGGGCATTCTCCCTGATAAGATTACTTTAAGGGTGTGTTTGGTATGCTGCATTAGGCATGATAATATAAACTTATACTATACGTTATGCACTTATACGTTGTTTGGTGTAGACAACGTATTGTATAAGCTTATACATCATAACCCCTTTATACGTTAAAATGTTATATAACTTAATACAATATAAGGAGGCCGTATTAAGCATAATTAGCTTTTAACGTATAAGGTTACTTTTATTTTTTTAATATTTTATTAAAATAAGATAATTCTTAAATAAATAATAATAAGTAAATATTTATAAATAAAATTATTTCATAATAAATAAATATTATTAATAAATAATATATTATATCAATCTAGATATATAAATAAAAATAAAAAAAGTAATTATAATTAATAAATATTAAATAAAATAAAATAATGAATATTAAATAGAAATAAATATTTAAAATAAATAATATGTAATATATAAAAGTAAGCATCAATAATAAAAATATTTTGAGTTAATATTTATTTTAAAATTGAAATTTAAATAATTACAATTAAAAATATAAAATATTAAAAATATATAAAAGAGTTATTTAATATATGATTTATTGAAATAATAAATAATTATAAAATATTGAAATAAATAATAATATTTAAAATAAATTAAATTTTAATTAATAAATATTTACCTAAATATGATATTTAAAAATTATATTTAAATCATTAATAAAAAATTTATTTTATTTGATATTTAATTAAAATATTAGAATTATTTATAAATAAATGATAATATTATAAAATATAAAATATAATATCTTATAAGTGTTACACCAAACACTGTATAGTATTAAAAGTTTGTAATGTCTTATCCTATTCTTATCTAGGGTCTTATACTAAGGCTTATCCTACGTCCAACAGACCCTAATATGTCCAATATCCCAGTGTGAAAGCATGTAATATTTTTGTCCCACAAAAGAGGCCTTTCATAGCAAAATATACAAGCCAAATAATAGCAGGCTATCAAATATACCTGAAATGCCACGCCAATGCACTCCCCTTGGTCATTAAATGCAGGGCCTCCGCTATTACCTAAAATTTAAAAGTTGTGATCATTGGCTATCACACCAATGTATAATGGTTCCATAACAGAGTTAAGAGTAAGACATGAATCTAGTTATTCCAATACTAGGTGGCAGTTTTTAGGATAAGAAAAGAGAGGCTAGAGAAAATTTTTGCCTAAGAGGCAGTGAAACCAAAATCTAAACCACTTTATGATATACTAACCAGGATTTATTGCTGCATCAATTTGAATACCCAACAACTCAGACGATCCATGAGCATATGATGTGACCTGATTAGAGTTTTTACCAACAAGTGAGCACTAAAATCATAGAACAATTTGTTGATTTCACCACAAATGGAATGGTAAATTTCACAATCAATATAACAAACCTCTATACGAGATACAACTCCTTTTGTCACTGAAATTGTGTCTCCTCCAAGGGGATATCCCACCACAGTTACAGAATCCTGTAAGTTAGAACAAAAGTAAAAAGAAATTTCAGCTCAAACCATGCAAATAGAAATATATCACACGAAAGTTCATACTTGAAACTATATATGCTTTCAAAGATTGTCCAATTATCATTTCTCATAAATTCATCAAAACAATCTTGGTAAGCCATAGATCGCAATGAAAACTAATCAGCTACTATTTTGTAGCCAGAAGCAGTGGAGCCAGAATACAAAAGGAG
This sequence comes from Dalbergia oliveri, assembly GCA_030441495.1. Taxonomy (NCBI): domain Eukaryota; kingdom Viridiplantae; phylum Streptophyta; class Magnoliopsida; order Fabales; family Fabaceae; genus Dalbergia; species Dalbergia oliveri. The sequence goes on along the minus strand of JAMLFY010000013.1, from coordinate 22,845,861 downwards.
AAGGTATCGATAATCTCCATGTACAAGTTGAAAATTTTGAGGAATAGTACATAATAGTTTATGTTATCATTTAATTATTTGATAACAAATACTGATCAGCTGACATGGATCAGGATTGCTGCCAAATTCATTCAATAGATATTACTTTTTCACCTAAAGCAAATGATAGCTTAACAAATTTTAATAACTCAACAGCCAGAAACAAAGATATAGTCATCATCCTGTAACTAACTATTGGCAAGAAAATATCATTTCAACCTAGTTCTATAAATCCATCTTATACTGTCAGACACTACTGTCAGACAGTACACCATTCATACATCAGTCATTCAGTTGTCTTTGACTTCAATAACAAATCAGTTACTCCTTTCTTCAGGGAAGATAACATTGAATAAGTAGCAAAGCAGAATGCAAGTGACATTCACAAGAAGATGAACACTGACAATTTTCAAATAAAGAGAAAGAAAAGCTCTTTTAAACCTGAAGATGTGGCAAACGTCCAAATCTGAGAGGTTCCACATCTCTCCAAAATTCATCACTTTCTACTGAAAGCAAAGCTATATCACAATCAACACCTCTGGCTAAAACCTGTACAGTTCATCACTGAGAGTAAAGTAAATATACAAACATGCACTAAAATATAAACACCTCATGAGCCTTCCATTCAGTTGAATATTAATTTGGGAAAAGAATTACTTGAATATTTAAAACAGGATATTATATTTGATCATGGTAGGGGTGTTTGATAATTACTTATTCATAATATTGAGATATATATGAGAAATGCCATATATTTACAATATAAATCTTACTTACGAATACTCCATTTTTCCATATCATCATAAATCAAGAAAAATCAGGCAACTGAATCGACAAAGTATGCCTAACAGGGACTTGTTGCTTTGAATCATCAAAACCATTTTATATGTCATATCATGCTGTTCTTAGACTATTGAAAAGGGTCACTGCAGTTTACATGAATTACAATAACTGAACTCCATAAACTTTTCAAGAAATTGGCCCAACCTTCCAAGTTGCAACTGAGTGATTGCTCCATGCTTCCACAAGTTTCTACCACCTATAATATAACCTACTTCTACCCATGCAGGGGAAACTTGCACTTTGCAATTAGTTCATTAAAAATTTAAAACACAGTATAACTTACATTGAACCCTAGTGAAATCAATTTTTTCTGCTCTTATACATTTATAGTGACTATCTCATTAATACTTTTTATTGTCCTTACTCTCTGGTCTTAGTGTGCTATAGAGGACAAGTGAGATAATCCTACTAATCAAGATATTTTAAGCAAATTGCTCTAGACCAAATACAAGCATATGAGAAAAAACAAGGATAACTCCTTCGTAGGAGACACACCTTAGCCACATACTTTGTATCATCCCCTCTTCTCTTGACTTTAACCTGCAATAAAATGACATGTTATTGCCTTTAACTTGCTCTATGCATCAGACATTACAAATTATTGGATAAAGTAGAAGCATTATAGGAATATCAAATAAAGCCTTTGATTTTATCGGGCATGCTATTTATAACTATTAGAATGAGTTAGCATTGTCAACTATCAAAGACAAGCCCATGAATTACATCTATAATTCTGATTTTTTGCAATCTGAACGTGCAGGAAATTTCTCCTAACTTCTACATTGGGTGGCTATTTCATGAGCTTCATTTGCCAACTTATTCTAAGAACTTACTATAACCCATTAATAAATTTATATTGCATGATCTACAGTCTACTGAAAATAGGACAATTCAGGAAATTACCTGTGTGTCATGCTCCACACAATGTGCATTGGTTATTAGTTTCCCACCTCCAATAATAAATGCACTGCACAAGATGTGGCCCGTAAGATTAAGAAGAAATATATTCTAACTTTACTATTCTACAGTTAAGGTTTTCAAAATCCTGCCTTCCAGTACTTGTGTATTGTCTCTGTTTTTGCCAAGGAAGTGAATAATCTGGCGCAGTATGGGTGCAGTAAACCTAAAGACATTACAGAAACACAATATCTTAACAATATGAAAATGCATACAATAGCAATGCAATATGCCACACAACAATATTATATGAAATTAACAAGATGATTATTGCCCATTACTGAAAAGAGGAAGAAACAGTTTTGAAGCACTGTGAAGTGGGAAACCAAGAGCAGTATAGAAAAGAGTCAATTTAGCATAGGGTGAGGTGTAAAAGTCACATTATCAAGAAATGAATGATAATTCATGCCTAAAACAATTAATCATATTGAAATAGAAATCATTAGACAATAGACAACAAAGTGACATGCCATCAAAGCTCCCAATCAAGCACATGAACAATCCAGAACACAAACGTACACAGAATATAGGCTAATGGGTTTGAACTTTGAAATTTAAGGTGAACCCCTTCCCAGGCCAAAAGTTTGAAAGTTGAAAAAACAACAACTACCAAGCTTGTCCCATTAGGCAAGGGCAGTTACATGGATTATATGACGCCATATTTTATTGTAACCCTTGACTACGGTCAAACCGTGAACATCTAAATCTTTTTTAATGGTTTTATATGTAGTTTTTCTTGGCCTCCATCTACCTCTAACTATCTGGCTACCCTCCATCTGATCTACTCTCCTCAATGGGCTTATGTAGGTCTTCCCCACATATAACCAAATCACCAAGAGCAAGATTCTACCTCCTTTATCCACAATAGGCGCTACCCTAAGTCCCTAACTATTTCTTAGATACATTCATTCCTAATTCTATCTTGACTAATCTATCCACATGAAATAAAAATAATTCTTTACCATGAAAAAAAGTGTTGAATTTTACCTTCACAACAGCATTAAGGAAAGCCGAGTCTTGTATATTATTTGGTTCAACCTGAAATCCAATGTAATTAGAAACGATTTGTAAGAAGCAACCCAATATATTCAAACCCTAACAATAACAATAACAGTCATTCCAGCTTAGTCAGACACACACAAAAAGTATCAATGACTGCTTGAAGAACTACGCCATTGTCTTTGTACCTGTTGATCCTTGGAATCAAAGATAAAATCCTTATCTTTCCTAGAAATGCCAAAGGATTTATAGGAAGCTGGTTGGGGTCCCACCACATTCCCTCTACCAGCCCTTTCTTCTCTACATTGCCCTGACTGCTGCTTCTACAATTTCAACACAGCAACAATATAACAACAATAACAGCATCAACAACTATATCTTTTCCCACCAAATGAAGTCGATTACATGAATCAAACAACTCTGTTGCATATGTCCTATCATAATTCACAAACCATGACTTGTCTGATTAATAATAATAATAATAATAGGATTTAATTTTAATACACGAACAGTCTAATAAAGTTTTACACAGTCCTCCAATAATGTAATGGTACATCAGGAAATATGGTTAACTTCCACCCCAATGGCAGTGTAAAATTTTATTATATTGCGAGTGCAAAAATTGATCTAATAATAAATAACAACAATATAAATGTACATTGAAAAAAAAAAATATGATTCATTGCTGAGAGTATTTAAGTGAGGCGTATATATATCCTTACTTGTCGAATGGGTTTAGGAGAAGAAAAGGGTTCTTCTGGATTGGAAGCTGCGCGCTTGCAAGTAAGGGAAAGGATGGGTCTGTGAGTGTATGAATGGGAGAGGATGGAGTAGCGGAACTTTACTGTGGAGCTCAGCACAGAGGATAACGAAGTGCAGCTTGATAGTGCAACGGCCATTTTCAGTTTTGCACAATAGAGAGAGAGAGAGAGAGAGGCAGCAACTCAAGTTGAACTGAGTTGAGTTCAGTTGGGAGGTGTTGAGCAGTGTTGATTTTGAGCAGCCACCATGTCTATAGTTCGCTTTGGTCCCTCACGAGTTCATGTTGTCTTGTTTTCTTATCCACTTTTACTTCACGCTCGCTCCTGTCCCATGCTTTTATCATCATTTTTTTAGGATTTAATTTTTGGGGCTGGTTGCTCTATAAAATCCAAGTGTTCATTTTGATCCAAGCTATAACTTATAAGTTAGATTTCACTTTTATTCCTTGCAATTTTAAAATTAATTTTTTTTAGTTTATGTGGCTCATGATGTAACATTAATTTAAAGATGTGTTTCTTTAAAATTCTGAAGCCCTAAAATTACTTCTTTTCACTAAAAAAAATTCACTTTTCATATATTTGAATAGTTTTTAAAAAATAATCAGAATATAAAAATATTATTTGTCAGTTTTTTTAATAAGTTAAAAAGAGTAGTTTCTAAAAAAAAATAATTTTCAGATTTTTCAATTAAATATAAATTTAAGTTTTATAATAATTTTTAAAAATTTGAAACAAATGCATCCTAGATCTAAATTCATCCATAAAACTTTTAGGTATATAAAAAGTTTTCCTAAAATTTTTTAAAATATGTCAAAAATGTGTTAGACTCTCCACCTTTCCCTCTCTTTCCTTATAAATGCTCAAATCGGTGGCATGCCACATGTGCTTAATGTGAGTCATCAATAAAATAGTAACAGCTGACCATAGATTAAAGTGATCGACCAAATATAATTTTAAGGACTAAAAAACTAATTTTAAAATTTCAATAATTAAAGTAAAATATACTTATAATTTCAGGATTTAAAGTAAATATCTACTCATTTCTTCTTCCATGGGTATGTTATTATTTACCCTTCATGGAACATGGATAGTGATCGTAAGTGGTAGAATTTCTTATGTTCTCAGGCCCAAAGAACGAAAGTGCCCAAGCAGGCACAGAACAAATTGAAGCCCATCAGGGACAAATGAGGAGCAGCATTTATCTTTTTTGGGTTTATCAGAAGCACTGCTGAACAAAACATAGAATAACTGTTGACCCAAAAAGACACATACCATAACTCATTTACCTTTATTAAAGTGGTGAGGATAATCTACAATAGTAGGGGCCCATCTTTACTCGATTGAAAAATTGAGGCCTTCATGTCACATCGTGATTCACCAAAAAAAAATAAAATACACAGAATGTAGAAAATTAGAAATAGGATACACAATGTAGCTGAAGCAAATGGCAAATCTACCTTTATACATCAAATAGTTTATTTTAATATACTATTAATGTAATTTTTTAATACCAATTACATGTATAACTTTTGAAAGAAACATCAAAGAGTTTAATTTTAATATATTGACGATGTAAAACTTTTTTACATTATCATCCAACTACATTATACGAAAACCAACATTTTGCAAAATGTCACTAGTGGTGGCCTCGTATGTGGTCCATGTAACTGGGGCCGGTCATAACCCAGACTTGTCAATCGATCTAGCTTGAAGTTTATGGGAAGGATTTGGCTTTGAAATTTACAGAATGCACCTTTTGGTTTGAGTTATATTTCAGTTAACTTATTTCCCAAAGTCATATAATTCTTTTGTAGATATATTTTTTATAATAATTAGTTATGAGATTTAAAATTCAACTAACATATTTTACATGATGTTATTTTTATATTAATATATTTTGTTTTGAAATATATATGATAATTTTTTTTAAATTTTGTTACTTATAAAATTTTATAACTTTACTATGTATAATGTTCAAATTCTTATATGTTGTTTGAAAATCAGTTACCCAAATCACTAATAGGTTCATTATCAGGTCAGATTCTGGGTTCAAAAATTAATCTAGTCTAAAATTGAGCCGAGTTTGAGTTTGATCTATTCCAGCTTAGCACATCCCTTATACACCCTTACATGTAACAAAGTCTCACATTGAGGCTCCATATCATTTTTCAAGTACAAGTGTGATACTTAGGATTAGAACTTCTCCCACACAATATGCTAATTTTTTTGGATTGGACTCTCTTGGCCAAACTTGCATCCATAATGGTGGTACTTTCATTGAGAAGTCGGCACACGGGGAACAAATTAGGAAAAGAGCGATCGAAGAAAGGGTTATTGAAAAATGTTAAGTGAAAGCTATTTAAAGTGGTCAGACTATCATAGTTCAGCCTATATACATTTTTGGTAACAATTCTCGCCTTTATATGTGACAACTAAATCTGGTATTTGAATATAAGAGTTCTTCCATTCGTTAATTTAGTCTTTTATGTTTGACTCCCTCTCAAGTTTATGTATATAAATAAAAGATGAAAGCAAAATATAGTTTCTGAAGCCATGTTAAACTCTTGAGCCTTGAAATAAAGATCACCTCTTGGGGGCAAGTGCAATTCCCCTGCCCTGCGGAAATACGTGGGTGCTATAATCTCATTAGAAAATTTTCTATATTAAAAAATAATAGGATAAAACAGCATGTAGACGAACAAAATTAAAGAATTTTTTAGACGATTCAAGTAAAAAAAATAAACACCTATAAGCATATTATAGTGACGTGCACAAATGAAAAAGTTTAAGGATCATTTTGTATATTTTTAAAATAATAGGATTAAAGTGTACATGAACTAAAATTGAAGAAGATTTTCTAGATTTTTCCCTTACTTTATTAACAATAGATAAAAAAAGTTAATAAAAAGTCAATTTACACAATTAAAAAAAGTTAGGAGGTCGATTTACATGCATATGTTACAAACTATACTATTGACCCAATATCCAAGGAGTTGGATGATACCTCTTAAAGTCCAAGTCAATTAAATAGGATCCTAAATAAGGATAAATCTCGATGATGTCGGGTCCACTTCAAATGACACCCTCTCTCTTTAAAGCCCTCTAAATAGATGGCTCAAGGGTATAAAAAAAGGCATGTAGTTTCCATTATTTAATTAAGTCTCTTGAGTACTCCTAGACCTGAATGACAAAATTATTGTAAGTACGTCCCACCTGAAAGGACCAAGGACGAGGATCATATGTTTCCATTATTTATCCACATAGCAATTTCGTGTTTCCTAGGCCACTCTGGATATCAGGGATTATATTCTTGATCTGATTTACTACTTTTGAACAACATCTGTTTTTAAAGTCTTGGGTTAAAGTGCACCGGGTTTATAGTTTAGGGATAAAATACGATTTTTCCCGAGTATTAAATTGCTTCATCTGTATTCATTGTTTTTATTTTTAAAGCTTTGCATTAATTAAGAAAGCAATTATTAGCTTTGAAGCCTACACACATAACACATATACGAACCATAATATTCCATACACCCTACTATAATCTTTGTTCAAAGTTCCTTTGCAAGCATCCATCGAAAGTGTTCACAGATTAAAGATGCAGATTTTCACGGAACTCAGAATTCTGGTAAGATCAGATGATCTGTCACAAGATGCATGGCTCATATAATAAGTCCGAAATCTGATAATTTGGAATCTAGCTATTACTGTTTATACAAGAATCTCTATATATCTGTCATAATTTTGATGGTCTGTGATACGGGGTTACAAAATTCACAGCTTATCTAAAATAGTCTGACATATGATCACTTGCTTTTAACTTTACGGCATTCCGTGACATGAACATGTACAGCACAAAGGACCCCTGCAAACTGCAAATGTCCTTCGTCAAACAAAGTTTGATCTAACCGATATTCAAGAAACCTTGTATTGTAACAACTTGTTTACCTTCTCTTAACTAACTCCAATTCAAGGCTTTGGACCACACCGACCCTAACTTTTGTCTTGTAGTAATAATAAGAAATACTAACATGTTTTTCAGAAAAAAAATATTTAATATTATGTAATATTTACATAATATTTAACATCATTGCGTTAAAGGTATAGTTAAAGTAAAAAAAGAAAGAGAAAAAAATAGTTTGTAAAATTAAAGTATTATTTGGTTTAAGTCACTAACATTTAAAATTTATTAAATTTCTATTAATTTGATTTGATACGTATAACATATTATATGAGTAATAAATATTCTCATGGACAATTTGCTCAATTCATACTACGTTAAAATATTTAAACTAATCAAACATTAATATAATATTTTAAGAAATCGCGAAACTAAAATGTTAATTCATAAAAATAATAAAAAATAAAGTCTTTTTCTTACTTTAAATTCACTTAACAAATTTGAAATTGATATTATCTTATTTCTTTCTTTTTAAGTTGTGGTTCCTTTTGAGTGAAATGCATGAAAAGCCATTAGCAAATTGACTTAGATATATTTTAATTAAATCTTTATAGGTAATTTTAGTTTTGGTCTCTTTAAAATTTTTGTTTTTATTTTATCTTTTTTTCCCTTGTTTTTGGTTGCTGAAATCCACGGCAAAACAGAAAAAGAAGAGAGGAAAAAGATAGAGCTGATTAGGATGAAAAATAAGGAAAAGGTGATTACAACAGATATACAATGTGACTTATATAGTACGAGAAAAGTAACTAATGACCATGACCTCCTAACTAATCCTAATTAATAACTTGTAACAAACTAGTGAACTACTAACAAACTAAACATACTCTAGCATTGGACCCATGATTCTAAATATTGGACTTTATAAATATTTTAGAATATGCATTTAAATCTTACAAATATTTAAAAAATTATTAATTTTATAAATATTTAATAATCATTTTATTCATTAATAATGAAAAAAATTGAGATAAATTTTGAAAAAAATTAAAACCAAAATAACTGATATTTGTAAACACCAAAAAAAAATATATTTGAACCCTCTTCTGAAAAACTCTGGAGAGAAAAAGTGAAGATGCTAAGATTGAATTAATCAAGGACGATTTCTTGTCAATCAAACCCAAAGACCAAACAGGTGAACAGAGAGCTTGTGAAGTCTTAAATGAAATCTACGTGGTCCAACCCACTCAATTAAGCTGGGTAGTCCCGGAGAAGAAAGTGCTTGGCACTTGATTGCTAGAGACAAAACTTGTCAATAATGCCTCTGAACTTTTCCAAGTTTTCGTTCCACTTAAGAAACTTTTTTCTTTTTAATAGCCAATAAAAGGTCGCTAGATTATCTGATCAACTTTTTGTACATAGATAGCAATAGCTCACATTCGATTATCATATTTTTCCTATCGTATGATGTGTGACAATAAGGACCTCTATTCATAATCAATTAGTCTGAAGATGGGTCATAATCCTAAATTGTAGCGAATTTTTCTAAACCTAAACACTTTTTTACAAAAGAAAACTTTTGCTTTTTTATAAATACACATTTAAGGTCTAATTAACCCATTATATAGTAATGCAAAATCCTCTGCGAATTAGATTCTTCTAAAATATATATGGTGCATTTCAAAAGATAAAATACAGCATCCCAATCACTAATGAAAAAATTATTCAAATTACCATATATGTACGGTAGGTTATCTTGGTATTTATAATTTTATAAAATATTAAATTACTGATTTTTTTCCAGCAGTTTGAAAGGATGCACTCTACACTCTTTAACACATTCTACATTTTAATAGAACCAAATCTTTTACAATGAAATTAGTAGAATTTAAAAACAATAGTGGATATTTTGAAACTAATAAGACTCCGATTTGTTGTGAGTATAGCTAAATAGAGAGCTCATAACAAAAATATTGATAGTGGTTAGTTTAAAAGAAATTTTCATAATTTTTTTTATAAAAAAATATTAAGACTATGACTTCTTTCTAGAGGATATAAGGGAGAAAAAGGTAAAAGTCAAACACTAAATTACCCCTTAAAAGTACAAAAAATAACCATAACTAATAAACAGTAAATCGCAAACTTTTCTTAAGTTGCATGAAGTAATAAATATAAATTTTATAATGACTAATATACAAAAAGATAGCTAAATATAAAGTATTAAATTTATATTCGTAACATAATCTCTCAATCAATCATCACAATAATGGTCCTATAGGTAGAGTGCTTTTTCCAACAACGCGGGATCAATAATTTAGCCACCAACTCACCTGTATTTGACCTGATTTGGGGCCCAAAATTGGAATCTAACGAGAAATACCATAGACAAAGCCGCTACCGTTCTTAGCCATTTTGTCAAAAGTTTGCATTTAAGTGTGAACGTGTGATAGCAATGTAAGATTTTAAATTACACAAAAGCTCTTCTGCTCAATCTTTTATTCATATATATACTTATGATTTAAGTTTGATTTTCAATTTTTTTAATAGTAGATAATTTGTAAATATTATTGATCTAGAACCATATCTGACTCTAAATTGGGGTGAAAATTGTTTTTAGAGTGTATTTAGTTAGGTTTTTATCCTTAATTAAAAAAGAAGTCAAAAATAAATCGTACAGTTATTGTTCTAGCGAGTTCTATAGTGAGAAGGGATGAATTTGAGGCATGATCTCTTTCTTCAACCATTCAAATTTAAATCTAACCGTCTAAATTGATGAGGATAAAATATATTTATATTTTAATATTTATAAAAAAAAATCAATGATTTGCCCGTTTTCTCCCTCTTTCACAAAAGATTGCACCACCATCTCAACACCATCTCTCCGATTTCCAGAACGTTCGCCGCCTTCTTTAGCGCGTCATTCCTAGCCATAGCTCCGTCGTGGCATCACTCGACAGCGGCAAGCGCATCCATGATGCGCTTGCGCCACCCTCTGTCCTTTCTCGGTCATCCTCCGCAGTGGGAACAGAACTCGACGACGGAGATATGGTCGGTGGAGCCCAGCCTCTTCACCTCCACAACCATTGTCGTAAGCGGTGGAGCAAAGTCGTTGAAACAAATGAAAGGAGAGCCACCGCTGAATTTCCACTCCTTCCCCTCGTTCCCCTGTCAGCGACGATGGCAGAGGATGGTTACTCTGGTGGACCCTTCTGAATCGACATGTGGTTGTTCTAGACGAAGCACGTGTTGCTCCCGATGTTCCCTCACTCACCTACTGATGTGGCAGATCCTATTTCGAATCGGCAACACAACCGAGGTGGAGGGTGCGGAATTGTCATCGTCGCCGAAGGTGGTGTGCCTCAACGTGTTGGAAGAGGACGTGGCCAGATCTAAAATTCAACACCATTAAGAATGAAACACTTTCTTTCAGAATTATTATTAAAATTAGAAATTAGAATTAAGTGATGCAGGGACGGTGATGAACTGGATGGATGCTGGATCTATTAAGTATCAACAAATGCTTCTTTATTATCTGAGTAAATAACCTATATAATTTCTTAAGAAAATTTTACAAGATTATTAGTTTTAAAACTAAATTAAATTAGTTAACAAAATGTTAATAATAAGCATATTAGTCCCTATATGTATTTGATTCTTTAAACACTAATAGAATTACATATTGCTATTAACATTATGTTAAATTATATATATGTCATTTGAAGTGAAATAAAATTTAAAATGACTTATTTTAGTGGTTAAAATTTACAAATGAGTTATTTAAATTTCTATTATAAGTTATAAAGCGATTCATTTTGGATAATTTTAACAAAAATAAGTAATATATTTTAAAATAGTTTCATTTACTCCTAACGTTTTAATACACATCATTATTATATATGCCACATATAGTAAACTAAAAACTAACAGGAGAACTAATATATCTATCATTTTCAATATTAAAGAATCATAATATTAATTTATTTTATTAAAAAATAAAATAATCCAATATATAAATTTTGAGGGATCATGTTCACTTTTTTTTTTAATGGCTTTTGGTCAATGCAATGAGCCATTCGGAGGACAAAGTTATAATAGCTATGGAAAATGGGAAACACGACATTCTCGACGATAGGGGCAGCAATCATCTCTGTTTTGGAAAAGGGGCTTGCAAGAGTAAGGGCACTATCATACAGAGATTGAAATTAAAAAAATTAAAAATAAAAAAATAATTTAACATTTTTATTTTATTATAATAATAGCTAGGACAACATGTCCCCAAACTTCTCATTTCTCATTATAGAACTCTCCTTGGTGTTCTACAGTTTGCATTGTTGGCCCCAGTTTTGTCAATGGTGCATTAGACTACTATGAAGCTTTGTGGTGTAATAATGGTGGAAAGACATGTGCCTTAATTATAACTTTAATTTAAATCTAATCATGATGATTAACATTTCCTTCACTGTCTACCTTGCTCCCCTTTCAACTTCCTTCAACCACCTTTCAACCACACTGGACACACGTCCTTCAACTATTGCAACACCTCAAAGCTTCATCTATAAAGCTTTTGAGGCAGCCTCTACTGAGAACCCACCTTTGTCAATAGTCTTCAATAATAATGAAGATCAATTATGGGATGGAGATGTCCAAATCAATATGTTTCACGTGAAAGAGGGGCCATGGCTGGGACACTATTGAAGATGTGGCAGTAAGTGATTAACCAATCCTCAATGCAACTATTATCTTTTTATTTTATTTTATTTTTTTCACATGCGATCTTTGGACTTAATTACTTTAGCCAAAGTGACGGTAGTCATTATCATATAGTGGGGTTGATATCCCATTATTTAAGGTGTAGGACCATATGATAAACCCATTCCACATTATCATGTGCGCCCATGATCACTCGTCGTGTGCACATGGCATGTTAAAAATTAAAAAAAAATGTTTTTCTTCGTGAGCGGACATTTTAATTTGTGAATAGTGTTTCAAAGGATTAAATTATGAACAATATTTATCACACTAATAATAAAGTTAATTTTAATTAACTTTAAACCGATTCCACATCATGGCATGTTAAAAATTAAAAAAACATGTCTTTCTTCGTGAGCTGACATTTTAATTTGTGAATAGTGTTTCAAAGGATTAAATTATAGACAAGATGTGCACACTAAAAATAAAGTTAAGTTTAATTTTTTTTATATAAAGTTAAGTTTAATTAACTTTAGTCAGTATATATCCATTTACTTCTTAGTTCCACCAATATTATTATTACCAATATCACAAAAAGTGGTTAAGCCCCATATTTATTATTTAAAATTTCATACAAATAAAATAATTTAATTGGATAATTCTTTTTTATAATTATAAAATGCTCAAATTATCATAGAGGAGCAAGTAAATTACAAATAGTTCACTATTTAAAAAGTAATAAAAATGAGATAATTTGATTAAATATGAGTTTTTTTCAATATCAGTATAAAAAAAATTTATATTATCAATGAATAGAAATTACACTCAATGTTTACTACAAAAATTTAAACTACAAAGAGAAATTGGTAAACCTCTAAGTTTTAACACTAATAGGAGTGACAAACGGGTGGACGGGTGGGTTAACCTTTTTTGATTATTTGGGTCAAAAATGTCAATTGCCTATCAAAAAATAGCGGATTAATGGGTCAATTTGGCAAATCAAGTTTTTTTTGTTATATTTATGGTATGTTCGACAACTTGCCCTATCCCATTGCAAGTTGGTCATAAAACAAGTTGAATTGCTTATTTTAATTATTTGAGTTGAAAGTCCCATCCCATTAAAAAATAATTGATTGGCAGACCAAAGCCAGCTCAATCCACCCAAACACTAAACATGAGGAGTGAGCAAATAGGTGGAAAATAACTGCCAAAAATATTGAGACATCTATGCCTGTATTCTTTAGTTAATATATGCATGCGAGTGTTTTTTTTATTATAGTTTTTTTATTTAAATCACCAATATTTAAAGTCTATTAAATTTTAATTAGTTAGTTTAATTAAGTTAGATAATTATTCACTATGATTTTTCTTGAATTTTCATTAAATAACAATATAAAATTATTTTATATTGTCATTATCTAAAAATTAGATATACAAAGTGTTGAAACATTTAAATCAATTAAGTGTTAGTAAATGTACTCCCTCCATTTCAATTTATCTTCCAAAAGCAAAATAAAAGACGCAAAGATTAGGAAAAAAATTAGTCTTTATAATAATATAAATTTATATAAGAAGACGAAATTATCTCTATCTACTTCTATTATAATGAAATTAATATACCCCTTTTGTTAATATAGATTGAGGGTACTATTGAAAGGAAAAATTAATACTGTCATGATATTAGAAATTGACATATATTAAAAAAATGACAAACAAACCGAAGGAGTACTTTTTTTTTTTTTTCAGAAAAGCTGGTAAATGTACCTAAACACGAATAAAACGTTTATCTCCATGGGGCCGAAAAAGTTTTCTAATGTTATATTCGTTGGTTCATGCTTATATATAAAAGTTGAGGCAAATCATCAGTTATTGGCCTGCAAACTGATAGGCCTCAAGCGCACAAGCAAACACATGCATGTGCTTTGCAGGTGCTTATAGGTACACAGGCAGAGATAGAAAGCATGGGATCCATGAGCTGCCCTCTGATTTGTGCACCGATAGAATGTCAGACAATGAAAGAAATGGCAGCTTCAATGGTGAAGGCAAAAGCAGAAGGTGCAAATATTGTCGAGCTATGCATTGATTCCTTATCACTCCTTCACATTTCTGAGGTTGAGAGCCTCATAAAGTTGAGACCACTTCCTGCAATAGTGTCCTTCAGGTTTGTGATCTGATTTTGAGCTGAGCATTAATGTATATTTTTTGGAATAATGTTATGTGTATAATAAAATTACACAATAAACATACAATACACTTTATTATCATTATATGTGATGAGTGAGTGGGATGAGTGGAGACTACTCATCACATCTAATTATAATAAAATATGTGGTGTCCTTTTATTATGCAATTTTACTATACATATAATATTACTCTATCTATAAACATACAAGCTGACATGACAATAAGTTATTCTCATTTCTTTGAGGTGAGGTTATTAAGTTATATAGAAAGTAGAAATGATGTTCGTACTTATTTATCTGATCGACTCATTGCCCGTAGTATATAATACAGAGATGGACTTGACAAATTTTGGGGGGGGATAATAAGTCCACTTTATCATATTCAATATCCAACATCTTAATTAACTTGGTAGCCTGATCACCATAAAATTAGAATTCTATTTTTTTTATTATATTATTTTCATAATTTCCTTCGCATAATTCTAAAAATAGAAAATAAAAATAAATATTAGAGTCTCAGCTATTAAATGTACAAACAAACTATTTTTTCTTTATTTTGAGAGAACTTAAAAGTTTTCCTTTTTTTCAACTATTCCACTGATGAGATAAAAGCATGAAATGCTACTACAGTTCTCTGATAGAATCCATATGTATCACACAATAGCGGTAAGTTTGTAAGATACATTGACCAAAGCCAAATGCATGCTGATATGAAGTAGCATGTATAAGTAGAAGAGAATAGAGCGCAATTTTTCATCTTCGCCCTTTTGGTTTTCTTATGTTAAGAAAACAAAACTTATTTTTATTGTATAATAGTTGAATAAATTACAATATTGTAAATGAAATTAGATGCTTAAAATAATTATAATGAAGTATACCCTATATTGTTCTTTCCATTTTCTTGATTTTCGCTCTTATTATATTTTCTTTTTTACATTCACTCGTTTTACTAATTAATTTTTAAACTCCTTTTTTTTTCGGCATTACTGTTTGATGTGTGCTTTACTTCCAGTACTCTTTTTTTTGGGTTACAACTTCCAGTACTCTATTAAGAAAGAACAAGGGGAGCCTGTCTAGAAGTAGCAACAGCCTTCCATCTTGTTGTTTTTCACTAATGCAAAAAATAAATAAATAAAAATAAGGAGAAGAAGAAAAAAGTGCATATTCACCTCTAATGATTGAATAATGAAGTTCATATGAGTGATAAACGTTAATTTTAGAGGAGGTAGTATCAGCTAGGGTGTTCATAATCAGTTTAACCGCCAACCTGGTCCAATAGAATTTTATTGAAATGGGTTAAAGTTATGAAATTTGACCTGACATCCTTAAGTTGGGTTTGGGTAATGGTAGGTTCACGGACAGAGGTGAAAGTAAAATAACTCTTAGGATATATATATATATATATATTTATAATAATTTATAAAAAATTATAAAATTTTAAAGTTCAATTAATATATTTTACGTAATTTGATATTATTTCTATATTGATATGATTTATTTTGAAACTTATATAGTACGTAAAATATCTTTAAAATTTTATTTCTTACTTGTAAAATTTTATAACTTTACTATATATAATATTTAAATCCTCATATATTATTCGAATATTGAATAAAGGTATGCATAATCAACTCATTATTGAATTGAGTTCAAATTTTAAAAAATTGGTCCACTATAAAAATCAAACCAAATTCAAATCTTGTCTACCCCGACCAAACATATCCCTCGTATACACTTAGTAAGAGCTCTAACAACTTTGTTAGAAGACCGACAAGTAATAAAGTAAGCTTGGCAGTATTGAAACCGAAGGACACGTGCCCGCCCCTAATATATGCGTGGCAGTTAGTTTGTTATTTCAGGACTTTGTTTGACATCTTTTCAATTAGAAATATACTTTTGTGCAAAATACTTTTGGTAGTTAGTGTAATTTTCTTTATTTTGTTGTAATAATTAATGAAATTTATAAGATATAAATATTTCATATTAGTTGATATTATCTTTTTAAAATTTTATTTCATACTTAAAATTTTTTATAATTTTATTATGTAAAATATCAAAATCTTCATATATTATTTGAACGTTAAATTTATTTAACCCAATTACAAGTCGAATCATTTTATTGGGTTAGGTACCAAAAGCTTAAGTCAATCTAAAAATTTAGTTCGATCCTCTACGATCAAATGGTTTAGAATTTAATTTTTATTATCTTTATTATTTTAAATAAAAATAATTAAATTTCAGTATAAGATAAATATGGATATGTGCAGTGCCTACATTTTAAGCTCAAAAGAGTCCTAGTAGACGTTAAATATAACTTTATATTCACGTGCTCACTAGCTTAAGTTTCTGAGAGGGGTAGTTTTATGACACAAGTTTGGTCCATCCGGAGCACAGCTAGCCATAAAGCCTCGGAACTCACTGTAACTAACGCTTTAAATTGAAGAATTGCCGAGAGCATAATTCTAATTTGTGCTCAAAAAGCACTTGACAGTTCCTCTTTCTCCTATGCTTCAACGCACCTGATTAATTAGTTATTTTTATTTGAGAGATATTATTTTAACATTCTATATCTCATGCTCAGCATAGACACTTAATCCATCAATTTTAAATTCTGTGGGACCTTTATTTTAATATTTTTCTATTTCATTATTCATCCTTTAATTTGAATGTGTCTATAAATATCTTTATTTTAGATATTTAAATAACACAATTATTTTCCTCTTCATTACATTATGCACAATGATTTCGTGCTAGGTACAGCAATACTTATGCATAAAAGATCTAACACATTTTCATAACAATCATTCACTTTTCTCAGTTCTGTCCCTACATCTGAAGATTCCTGTGAGCTATGTTTCGCTTTAATGCACAGGACCTTTTGTGCAAATACAGTGTCGAAAATAGTGGGGGCATCAGCAAATGCAAGAGGGTGATCAGACCCAGCCTGACCCACCAATTTGTTCTGATCCAAAAATTTATTGGATTGGGTTTGGATATTTAAATTTATTTCTGTGTATTTTTTTGTCAAGTTCGAGTTATGTTTTGAACTGACTCGGTCTAATCCATCTAAAGTCAATTTTTTTTTATTTTTTATAATATTTAGTAATAAATTATAAAAATTTATGTTTAAATTAATATATTTTGAATAACTTAATATTATTTTTATAGTTAGATAAATTATTTTGAGATATGTATTTCAAAATATTTCTTAAGTTTTATTTTTAAATTATAAAATTTTATAATATTACTATATATAATATTAAAATCTTTATAAGTTATTTGAAAGTTGATTTGACTCTGTCATTTATTAAGTTATTATTAGAACTTTGTGTATTAAAAAATGCTCTAATCTAAAAATTACATCAAGTTCGAATTTGATCCAATCCATCCCACATGTTCCTTTGTGCACTACTGACTACAAGCCTAAGTTAGATCATAGCAGTTGGGATTAATGCTGTCTGTGGACCACTGTACCATCCTTCTGTTTGTTGGAAACTATTTGAGAATGGCCCCTACAGGATTTTGATAAACGGGAATGATTGATGGGAAAGAAAAATTCCAAATCTCACATAATAGATTAAATTATTGTGATAAAAAGCAAAATTATTGATGAGAGAAAAGAAAGTAAAAAAAGTGAGATGTGTGAGAACTGTTTTTGGATTTTGCTGATGACTCATAAGTATATTGGTTAAAAAAATAATGGACATTGGTAGGTATATACCAACTATTAAATCATTGCGTTTTTTATGATAAAAATATGTAGCAAATTCCATATTTTACGTTAGTGACATATGTTTTAAAATAAAGATCCTACTTAGTCCCTCTAAAATATTTTATAAAACAATTTAGTTCCTTTAAAATTGAAATTAAATTTATAATTTTTTAAGATTTTAATAATAGAACATATTAATCTCTATGTGTATTTGATCTTTTAAATAATAGTAAAATTACATATGTGACCTATTAATAGGGACATTAAGTTATGTGTGTTATTAAAATAAAATGGAGTTTGAAATGATTTATTTTGTTGATTAAAATTACATGAAATTAATTATTTAAATTTATATTATAGTTAATAAAATGATCATTTTGTGCGATTTAACACAAAATGAGTGTAATACGTTCTAAAATAGTATCATTTTGCTTGAATCAAAGTTTTAATAACATTCATTTGATTATCCTATAACAATATAAATTCACTAACAAATAACTAACGAAGAAATTAATGTGTCTAATATTTTCTATCTCAAGGAATCATGGATCAATTTCTTTTCTTGGTGTGGTTGTCCCTTTTCTTTTATTAATTTATTTGTTTTTTAGTCTTGTCTGTTGCCCTTTATAGACATATTCAGTCACATGCTAATGGGCCCAGTTGGTACCATTTTAATTTATGGAGCTATTCAAAATTCTTACTTGCACATGCACAAAAAAATCAAATGGGCCTCTGATCAGGAAAACCTTTTTTTTTTTGGTAGACATAGTTTAACACTACAACCCCTGGAGTTTAATTAATAAAATATCTTTACACTATTAATTAATAGAAAATTCTCACATAATTTATTTTAGGGTTAAATGCATTTTATCCCTGAATTTTAAGTAATGTCCAATTTAACAACTTTTAAAACGTACATGGCATACTTCAAACTGAAAACCTACTTTCAAACAAGCGTACGACATCATCAATTTTTTAAACTGTAAAAGGTTCAAAAATTTAAGTCATAGGATGTAAGGTTGCGCAAATAAAAAAATCAGAGGGTTAATTCCACGTAGCATTCATGAACAAGGTGAGTTGCACAAATTAGAAATATCAAGGAGGTTAAGTGCGCATAAATTACTTCCTAGTTGTCAAATTATCCTAAGAGGTTTTTTGTCCAGTTTGGAAAGTTAAAGGTATCGCGATACGCGTTTGAAAAGTTAGAGTGTAAATTGCGCGTGACTAAAATTAGGGGGATAAAATGTATTTATCTTTATTTTATAACTAACTCTAATTCAAATTTTAAAAAACTACACATATTGAATGATTTGTCAATTGTTTATTAATTAATAATGTAAAGATGTTTTATATTAATATATTAATGTCAATATAAATACATATTAAGATTTTAAAGAATGTTATGCACATTCATGTAACAGATATCATTCTATTTTCATTTGTCTCTTTCTTTGTCTTTCTAGTTATGTCTTCTTCTGCAGTCCACGTCTAACTTCACCAGCCATGTGAGGTTTTCGAAACATTTCTTTCTAAACTATTCCTTGATTCCAAAACATTGGCAAGTGGCACCTACACAAGGCTAGAGTAAGTAGGGACCAAAACAGACCAACAAAAGAAAAAAGAAAGTTGGGAGCAAAATTAATTTTTCATATTTATGATGACATTGACAATAATAAAAAAAAATTGAAAAAATTTAACGCATTGTCCCTGTGTATTATGTATCACGGTATCAGGGAGAATGGACACAAGTTGAAATAAAGGGAGTACCGAGTGACTACTTTTGCTTAGTAATTAAATAATTATATTATTCATAGATATTTACATGAGACGTAATATTGGCTTATATCTTCATTTATTATTGGATAAAATATAGACAACTTGAATTAGTTTACGTTTCATCCAATAATATATAAGATATTGATTAAGTATCCATGCAAAGTATATACAAATAAGGGAATACTGCAACATATATAAATTTGGCTAGGAAGTCAAATGGCAAAATATGAGGCAATGGCCCATACTGTAGTAGGATAATCGGTTTGAAAACTGATGTTTGTTTCAATTGTGATTAACAGACTCCAATCATCAGGTTTAATAAGCAAAACTAATATCAAGGCTACATGCTTGGATGTACTAGGATTGGCACTGGAATTGGAGGTGGAATTCATTGAAGTGGACTATGAGGTAGTCATCCATTCCAATTATTTGGCTCCACTAGAGGATAAACTGGAATCTTACACCATAAAAAATAAAAATAAAAATAAAAATCGAGGGATGTGGAAGCGGTGAGATTCAACAAAAATGGAGGATGAAAAAGATGTGTGAAGGAAGAAAAAGATTTCCTCCTTGAAGAGAAAATAATTTTTTTTGCTTGATTTTAACTATCAATAAAAACTAGCTATTCAAAATTTTAACACACATTATCTCATAGTTTGTATAAACACCAATCTATTACTTTAAATTTTGCGTAACCCCATTTAACATTTTCTTGTTCTCCACCCTTGGATATGGGTGGATGTCCAATAACACAATTCACGGATTTGGATCACTTTAGGATAAAGTGAGTAATTTTATCGTTAAATTAATAGAATGAAGAAAGCTCCATTTTTAATTTTATTGATTCAAAGATAAAATCTTTATTTTACTTTGATCTCACTTTAGAAGATCCTTGCCGTGTGTGTGTATATATATATTATCATCATTTTTATGATTGAGTTTAATTTGTCATTAATAGTTATAAAAAATTAAGAGATTAATTTAAAAACACTGTCATTAATAGAAGAAAAATTTCTGCACTTACTTTTTAGTTAAGGGTGTGTTTGGTTGAGGTTAAAAATAAGGTAGAAATTTTTATAGATGGAATAAAAATAAAGTGAAAATTTTACCCCTAACCAAATATACCCGATATGTAATAAATTTTACATGACATACAATGTTAATTTGTAAAATGAGTTGTTAATGTTGCATGCTTAGAAAACAATGTAAAATTTATATTAACAATTCTTTGATTATAACTCCTCATAGTGGTTTGGACTATTTTTAATGCTTCAATTTGTATTGTGAGTTCTAACACATTTTCAATCCAAACAAACTTTTCAGATGGCTTCTGATATAAACATTTTCGAATATAAGTATCAGAATCCAAATAGCAAATTTATTGTATCAAGGTATGTGAATGGAGGAGGGAAACCATCAGCCGAAACACTAGGGGATCTGATTGCAGAGATGCATTTTACAGGAGCTGATGTTATCAAACTCAAAATTGATGTGAAATACATCACAGATTTAGTACCAATTTTTCGGATGCTCACACATTGCCAGGTAACCATTTCCCCAACTGATGTCATGTGTCTATGCAAGAGCAATTTGGATGAAGACCAGTTTTTAGGTAAATATGAGTTAAGATAAACTTGCCATAGACCACATTTTATCTTAGAAATGTTTCTGTTTTTTGTAAAAAAATTACATAGTGTATAGATAACAAATTGATATAGGGTGATTATAATTCAAAAAAGTGAAAATTTCAGTTATCTAGATATTGAATGCGATATTAGTTTAGAACTTTAAAATGAATCCACATTGTTAGTGAAAACAATATATCAATTCAAAACTTATATAATAGAAATCTACACTTATTTGAATTGATCACCATATATCTATTGAGTGTCTAAATTGCCATCGACGCGTGTTCAAAATAATGCAACTGTTCTATCATATAACCACTAAAATGCATCTTCTATAAGCTGGTGGTACACATATACAGTTAAAAGTACCTTGGAGTAAATACTCAAACTGAATTAGTTTTAGCATATAAAAACTGAATTAGTTTTCATTTCTAAAAATTTCATTTCTAAAAATTTTACACATCAATTTAGTCCTTGTGTATATGTATATAATTTTTAAATTGATGATTATTTTATACTATAAAGGATTAAACTAAACTGATATGAAATTTTTTGATGAACTAGTTTTAAGTCATTCATGTTTTCAAAGACTAATTTGAGCATTAACTCATTAGTATATCTTGAAGTTAAGCCATTCCACTTTTCTGTCTTCAGGTTCCCCTCATTGCTATTGCAGTGGGAAGTAGAGGACTTATATGCCAATTACTGGGGCCAAAATTTGGAGGATTTTTGGCTTATGGATCTTTGGAGGGCAAACCAATACCTGGCTTGCCAACTCTAGCCAGCCTTAAGCATGTTTATAAACTGGAGCATGTGAATGCAGATACAAAAGTTTTTGGTGTAGTATCAAATCCAGTAGGCCACAGTAAAGGGCCTATTCTGCACAACCCTGCCTTTAGACATGCAGGATACAATGGAATTTATGTGCCAATGCTTGTTGATGATATAAAAGAGTTCTTTAAGACCTACACAAGCATGGACTTTGCAGGTTTCAGGTATGCATACACTTTTTGGGGTGTGCTTGATCAATAATTGTATCAAGTGGAAGTGGATGGAATGTGTAGACAAGAAAAGAAAGAAAATTGAAGATGTATCAAGGCATAAGACCAATTTAAGGGTGTGTTTTGCTTCAAAAAACAGTTTTTGATTTTTCATTTTCTGTTTTTCTATTTTCAGAATTTTGTGAAGAAAATATTGAAAATAATAAAAGCTACAAAATTCAGTTTTTAGTTTCATGTCTAATTTTTCAGTAGTTTCTTCACAAAATAAAAATAGGAAAATTGAAAATGAAAACTAAAAGTTATTTTCTAAAATCACTCTAAATTTTCACTCATCCCCAACCAGTATTCAATTTTAACCTCCTGCAAGCAAACTGAGTGAGGAAGAAAATTTCTTGCCTCATGAACTTCTTTCATCTTTGGTTACCATTATGAATAGTGTGGAATTAGCAATTCCAGCTAGGGAAAGGAGTTTTGCTATTGTTTAGAATCTTTCTTCTCTGTAGTAAGGAAAGAGTACTGTTATATGTCAATCAAAAGTGGACCCAAAGGATAGGCACCATAGAAAGAGATACCTAGAGTTTTGACCTACTCATCACCACCAAATATTTTGTGTGTCTCTCTCACTCTATGTGATTCTCTCCTTGATGTCCACTTTTGATGTACAATTAACGCTACTTGGTAGGGAATTAATAATGTTATTACATGGTTGCAATAGTACATATGGCATCATATGATCCGTTTAGCCGACTCTACTTAGTGGGATAAAGTTTGATTGTTGTTGTAGTTGTATTGCATATACAGTTGAATGATCTTAAAGAAAGCTTACCAGTTCTTAGCTGCAGTAAAGCAATAAACTCCACAATAAAGAAACAGCTTCAGCTGTGCCTGTGTTCTTTGTTCAATTTCTGCAGTGTTGGAATCCCTCATAAAGAGGCAGCAGTCAGCTGTTGTGATGAAGTTCATCCACTTGCTAAGGTTTGTAAACAGTCACCACCAGATGTTTCATCATCCTTAAATGACCTCCAGAAACCGATTGACCAAAGACACATGAGAATGAGTTTAATAAACCATCATTTAGGTGCACATTTAGTCGTCTTCATATATGATTCATGTAGTCATGTTTTTTAAGCAACAGGAACCAAAGTTCTTTTATGGATTCTTCATACAAGCATAGGTGAAATGAGTTTGAAAGGTAGTAATCAAAACAACCCAGATTAGTTTCATTCATTAGACAAATTCCATGCTGATCTAAGCTATATATGTTTGGTTAAGCACATTCTAAATTATGGTCCTATTTGTCATGTAGTCCATTGGAGCTATAAATACTATAATAAGGAGGCCTATTGATGGAAAGCTGATTGGTTACAATACAGATTGTGAGGCTGGTATCACTGCAATAGAGGATGCAATGAGAGGTACCCTGAGAATCAAAGCCTTTTTCTCATCTTTTCAAAGTTGACTATAAGCATCTTTCCATATAGTAAAAGGTAAACATGTAGGATCTTATTTGTTGGAAGCTGGTGTTGTTAGCAAAAGACTAACATAAATTTTGTATGGGATGAACAGGTAGGCAATGTGTGAATGGGGAAGCATCACATGCTTCTCCACTTGCAGGGAAAGTATTTGTTTTGGTTGGAGCAGGAGGAGCAGGAAGGGCATTTGCCTATGGTGCAAGAAGCAGGGGGGCTAGGGTTATCATTTTCAACCGCAACTATGGTAATGACATGTTAAATTTAACCTTAACTACCTTCTAAGAAATTCTTAGATGCTTTCTGAGCTATAAAAAAGTAATACTCTATATCATTCACAACTCAACACCCTTACTATTGTATTGAAATTGTTGTGAAAGTCAAAAATAGCAATGGCCCACTAAGCTGAAGTGTTGAGTCATGAATGGATCCGAGTATCACTTTTTACTTGCTCCGGTAGCACATAAGAGTTTTCTCCTTATCTTATATACAAGTTACAACAATATCATTTCTTTCTTTGATAGAGAGAGCAAAGGCTCTTGCAGATGCAGTATCAGGAGAAGCTCTACCATTTGAATATCTGGATAGATTCTCCTCAAAGAGCAAGATGATCCTAGCAAATGCATCAGCTGTGGGAATGGAACCAAATTCCAATGAAAGTCCTATAACAAAGGTTCTTTCTCTTGCTCTCATACTCCTTGTTACAATCATTTCAATATACATGATTTTTATATGCTTCATGGTATAATTAATGCTTACCTAGGGTGCCTTGAAAGCATATGAGCTGGTTTTTGATGCTGTTTACACACCAAGAAACACAAGGCTCTTGCAAGAGGCTGCAGAGGCTGGAGCCATTGTGGTGAGTGGAGTTGAAATGTTCATCAGACAGGCTCTTGGTCAATTCAGGCTTTTCACTGGAGGATTAGGTACTAATCATCTATTTTGTTTCCAAGCTTTTTTGACATCTTCAACTAAATTTATAGAATCTAATTCTAAGATATAGTGTGCTTTGGTGTTTATGTTGTGCACTGCAGCACCAGAAGAGTTCATGCGCAAGCTTATTCTGGAACAGTTTTGATCTCTTAACATCATATTTCAGTCAGTAACAAGAGGTCTTTGCATTGTACTTGTAACAAGCTCTCTTGCCACTGAAGCAATATGCATAAAAAAAATGGCCTCTCATATCACTAGAATATGGCAATCCATAGATCTCCCAGCACCTAATGAGAAAGAGGAGAATGCAGAATTCAGCTTTTGCTGGTTAATGATATTGTTAGAGGAATCTAAGCAGCTGCAATATTTCTATCAAATTGCATAGAATGAGCTGTGTTTTTAATGTAGAATGTTATGAATAAAAGTGATTGTATAAATAGTGCAAGCTCTTATTTTGGTCCATGGCATACTTATCTTTTTGAAGAGTTTCTACATAGAGTATTATCATGGTCTTTGATGCACAGGTATCTCAAAATAGTCTACGTATCCATTATTAATACTTTTAGATACTCCTAATTATATTTTACTTGTTTTTAATTTGATTTATGTTATATGTTCTTATCGCATTATCGTACCAGATTCCTACTAGTACCCATGCAACATAGACCATAGCCAGTAATTTTTACAACCATCCAACTTCAATTTACTCCATCCTTTTAATTTTTATATTGAATTTTTTTTTCCCTCCAAAAGGATCTCAAATGACATGCCTGAATAAGTTTGAAAGAGTAATTACTTGGAAACTGAAAAGGAGTGTTTTTTTTTCCAATCACATTCTTTACATTTTTCTAAATATAAACTGCACAAGCTTCTAATGCACTCGATGTGCATGGTGCAGGAAACTCAATTCTTAAAAGATGTAAAATCTCCATGCACAACCAAATTATGGCCAATAACACAGTTTACATCATTAGATGCAAGATAAAGTTCACAGTTTGTCCCCTCTTACTCTAGGACACCAGCACTATGAACAATTTCTAAAATCTTTGAGCAACAAAATGTGATATATATATATATATATATCCTGATTTCTTTCATGGAAAAGGAAGTGCAAATGCCAAAAGGTGGAAAGGTGGTGATATAGAGTTGAGTCTAATTCCATGACTGCAAGATCAGAGCCAACAGCCAAGGATTTAGCAATGCCTTTAACTGTACTATTATGTCTACATAGACTCTTTTTTCAATATTTGTGAAATAATTTATTCAGTTATGTAAGCAAAAAAATTGTCTATATGAAAATGTGTAGAATTATATACGTGTTAATAACTGTGGATTTCAGTTATATAAGTGGTGAATTTGGTGGAAATATTTTTTCATAATTTATCAATTATTTTATCACATTTACTTGAAATATGACTACAATTCCAAGTTATTTGCATCTCAATCTGCATATTTCCTAAGAGAAATCTAAAACTTATGTACAAATAATATTTTCAAACAAGAACCTTAAACACAAGAAATTCTTAGATGCACTTGGAGCATCATGTGATATACTTCATATCCACTATCATAGTAACATTTCAACTATAAGTGAATAGTAAAAGTGGGTCGTGGCTGAAATTTCAGTATGTTAGTAGATACTGAGTGCATGTTTGGATGAGCGTTCAAGCACCCCAAACTCCCGTTGCCTTCCTCGAACGTGGCATATATGTTGTTTGGGTGTTTTTGCGGTCAGTCCAATTCAACGGAATTTTGACTTCAAACCTCAGTTCACCTTAAAGCATCTTTTTCTTGCTTCTCCGTTGAGATTTTCAGTTTTTCACGTTTAGAGATTTAGGATTAGAAATAATTTTTCAAGTACCTAATTTAGTTTCCACCAATAAAAAGGAAGCTTGTCAAATTGTAGTGCATACCCTTTTTAGTAATTTCATAACAAAAAGTGATTCTAATCTATATCATCCAGGCAACATTCATTTTGTCAAATTCACTTTTGACATAAAAGTTTCCAAACATAAATCATATTAGTACTAATTCATTTTTTACCAAAATTAATTTTGCAAAATCAAGTTAGTGCAAACCCCCATTTGCAGACTTTGAACCAGACACACACTAACTATATCCACGTAATATTCCAGTTCCATCTAAGAATTTATATATCCTTTGGACACTGAGTAGATGTGCTGCATGACCAAAGAAAAAATAACATGTACTGCATGCTTCATTCCCTGCCATAACCCCCCCCCCCAAATATTTATGCTAATAACTCTGTCAAATTGTGCCAGGTCCCGTACCACAATGCTTGGAGGAGTGCTGCATGCAACCGCTGCATTATTGTACATGATATCAAGCCGGTTACACTCAGAAATGGCAAATTCAACAGCACTAGATATCACATATGTCTTGACTAATAATGGCATCACACGTTATGAAAGTAGCATTGGGTCCTAGTTCTTTTGTTGTCTCTTGGCCAAGTTGTTCTAGGATATCAGTAATTATAACCTTGGCACCATTATTAATGTTTATGCTATGGCCTTTTCTTTGCCACTTCCCGCCCCCAATGATCGATGCCAATTTTTCTCTGGGATAAAACAAAAATATATTTAGACGGTGTTAGAATATAAAATCATTCTTGTAACTTTAAGTTTTTAGGAGATAATTTATGATATAGTATTACAGCTACCATGACTAAGAGGTTAAGAATTTGATCCTTGTTATTTTTCATTATGAAAAGTTGTTAGAGCTTATGTTTCAAAAGAGGCATTTGCAGGAGAGAGTCATTGAAGTATAAAATTATTTATATTCCTTTATTCAATAGCTTAAATTTTTTAGAGATATATTTTCATATAAAGACAATTTGTAGAAATTCACCTATTTAAACTAAAACCTAGCAATTTATGTCCATGAATCAACAGTTGACAAAAGGGAACGTAATCATCTCATTATGCGAGACCACTTGAGCTATAGTAAATATTTGGTTTAATTATTCTGTAAGTCTCCAAAGTTTTACTCAATTTTCAATGAGACCCCTAATTTAAAAGTTTTTAACTAGATTCTTATAGTATATGAGACTTTTAATCAGTCTCTATCGTTCTTTTTATCTTCCTCTTTATCCTCTCATAGAATAGATATTCCTAAATATTCCACTTTTCAGGAAAGACCCACTTAAAAATTTTAAAATTATAGGGATGATTCAAAATTGAGTGAAACTATAGAGATTATAAAATAATTAAACCTAAATATTTTTAGATACTTAAGTTTAGAAGAAAGAGAAGGTCAAATGTAAAGAAGTACTCCCGGTTTCACAATAACAATCGATTTTTGACTTTTTGATGTTTTAAAATATTGTTATTGAGGCTATCTAGGTAGCATTACTTTTTTTCCATATATACCTTTAAGTATAATTATGTTAGTTAAATAATCAATACATTTGCCAAGATTTTTTTTCTTTAACATGTGTATTTTTTGATTTTTGACAATTATTGTGAAAGTGAGGGAGTAATTTATTGAGCAAGCAAAAATGAGATCCATTAATTGATGACATGTCTTATGGAAATGAGGATCCATGTCAAGGTTGAGTTGAATTTTCGTAACATGTCACCAGTTAACACGAATCTCATTTAATAATAGGAACCAAAATCACAATTTTTGAAAAAAGATCGAGCAGAACCAAAACAAAAACTAATACGATACCATATCTAAAATTACCTATATTTAGGTGACTAAAAACATATTAGAACGTTTCTTTGTTACGGGTGCTGAGCAAATAGATGAATCCCTCCAGACTTCTGTATCATTTGTTTATGCGTAATCACTGCTACATCTTGAATTTTGACCAAAAGAGGGTCAAGGACAATGTTCATTATTAAAACATTAGCTAAAAGGATTCATCAACTGGGGCATTCCGAGAATTGAACTCGGGACCTCTCGCACCCTAAGCGAGAATCATACCACTAGACCAAATGCCCACGTTTTGAGAATGTTAACCATTATTAATAAATATCCTTATACTACCACTGAACACGCAAATAATGAAGAACATATATGAGAAACAAATTCAAAAAATAAAACAGTAACTCATTTTTGATCGTTTAGAATAATAGAAAGGTCTTTGCACTTTGAAATTGTTACATCTAAAGAATTGGTACGTGTGACGCATCTTTTTCGTTTCCTTACTATGACTTCAGTTTGGTGTATGTGGGTCTTTTCAATTAGAAAAATGATAAATAACCACCACCACATTTACACTATATATTTATACTAAGTTAAAAATTGTAAATCAACATACAAAAAGTTGTAACCCAAGATGAAAGAAGTTGTAAACTAAAGTACAAAAAGTTTTTACATACTAATTTACAACTTTTTACATTTTGATTTACAATATTTTGTATATGGTTTTTAACTTTTTACACACTGATTTATAATTTTTGATTTGATGTAATTATATGATGTAAGTGTAGTAATGGTTGTATACCACTCCTCATATTCAGTTAAGATTAACGTACTATTCAATTCACATTGCAAACGCATCATACTTTGGTGAAATTTCAACTCAAGATCCTCATTCATTTGTTAACCAGAGTCTAAAATAAATTTTGATATCTTACGCGATCCAAAAATGTGCAATTGGACATGCAACAATTTCAGTGTTAGATTTAGGGTCTTTCACTTTGAAATATTGATCCTTAACAATTGCACTTTGGATATGCAACAAGGATCGATCCTCATTCCCTTTCTCGTCCTCCAGCCCCACCCTCCCAACTGGGCTACAAAGCTATTCACATAACTTCTACTCAAAAGCTAAAAACTACTTTAAATAGTCTACTTTTGGCTTTAAAGTAGAAGATGACAGGCATAGTTTCTATTTTGCGTTAAAAGAAATCCAAAACAAACGCAAACACACCCTCAAAGTGGTTAAAAAAATTTAGCTGGAAAATAAACTATCAATAGTTATTATCAATAGTTCATTCACTTCCTGGAATGTCCCAATCTGTTTGTATGACTTTAATTACTAAGGAAAACAATAACATGTTAGAGAGATGCGTAATCTCAAGTTATGAAATGCACGAAATAGTTAAATTTTACAGCTTCAAACATTGTATTAAAGGCAGATTCTAAGGTGGGGAGTATTAAGTATTATTATATAATATAAACAAGTATTAAAATTACTTTTTCATCCTTGTCTTCTACCTCCCTCCCCTCTCTCTCTCTTCACTCACCTCTCCCCCAACCCACCCATTTCCCATCCCCATTGCACATTATAAGTCCAAACAAACCAGAAACCCTTCGACCCCTCATAACCATTCACAGTCCAAGCACTTAGAAGATCAATAATTCCATAATTTGTCCATACACGCACAAATTGTTGACTCTTCAACAAGCTCTAATGGAATTGAACAAACTCAGAGAACCCAACCCATGGAATCTGAGCATGAGACGGTACAGTGCTTCCAAAAAACAATAATGGATCTATGTTAGTTGGTGTTGGCATTCTATGAACCCATTCCTTCTTGGTGACAGCATACTCTATGTTGACAGTGATGATGGGTGTTGGTGACGGAGGGAAGAGAGCTTGGCGGGGATCAGAAGGAGGAGGAGATGGAATTTGGGAGAATAAAATTGGTAACGAGTTTTTTGACAAATACTAAAATATAAATATGTATTATTATATATTATTATGGGATTATTGTCTTGATAAAAAGCTTTTATCTCAGTTACTAGATTGGATTTTAATGGTTAAGATTCAGTGATCACATGATTACAAACTCAACCCTATCCATCTAAGAACTTGCCTTGTATTAAATCTTAATTTTGTAAGCCACTTGCCAAGGGACAAATGCATGACATCCATGATCCATAACGATCAGGACAACAAAACTAAGCCATTCTGTATGCAAAATTTTAAGATAACTCTGACTCAGTTATCAATCATAAAGCTTATCAACAAGACCATAAAAGAAAAATCCAAGGAATCAGCACTTCAATATGAATACTTTCATTCCCAAAATAAAGAGTAACTCGCAACTTTTTCCCACAGTCAAGCCCCTAGACACACTAAATATTACATACCAAATATCTCAGGATATGATTCCACTAAATATGAGCAAACATGACAAGTGAGAGTCCTCATTTGATTGACTGCTAGCAGGATGAGCACAAATAGTTATAGTCATGAAACTCGGACACCAGGTAGAATCATGCAGAGAGAACTGCAGAACACACAGAAATAAATAAAATAAAAAGAGAATGTTGATTAGTATAATTCTCTGAAAGTTTGAAACTATGAATCCATGTAGATGACATAATAGTACACATTTTTTGTCTTTTCAATCTGTTTACTGTTTTCAGGATTTTATGAAGAAAATAGTGAAAACTAAGAATGAAAAATAAAAACTGGATTTTGTAACTTTCATTGTTTCTTTCACAAAATCCTGAAAAAATAGGAAACTACCTGAAAACAAGAAATAAAAATTAAAAACTGTTTTCTAGACCAAACGTGCCCATGCTTTCCTTTTTTTTATTTGGCAGCAATGCAATGAAATAATATTAAACAAATATTGCATCAGTAAAAATTTCATATGACATAACATACCACTTTGACCAGGTCAGTGATTGCCCTCAGATGCTTGAGCATTGGCATTGTAACTATCATAACCCCCAGTTGATGGTGCTGATGGATTGGCTTGATACATCACTGATGAAACCATAGAGGGAGCACCATTGGAAGCTGGTGCTGCAGTGCTTCCAGGAACTGTTGGTGGAGGAGCTAATGTAGGGGGCCTAGGTAGGGTACTTACTTGACCTGGTACCTGGGGAGCACCAGGTGGAGGTACCATTGGTTGCATGGGAGGTCCAGAAACATATCCTGCAACTCCAAGTGAAAACCACTTGCATCAGGTATGCTGGCACAAAGCAACTGGCTCATAAGCTTGAACATCATATTTAATATTTTCTTATTGAATAAAATAATAGAATTTGTTTTAAAAAAAAAGAGAGGCCAAAGAAGATAGTAGCATAGTTGAAAAAGTGCAATTCAAATTACAAGGAAATTGCAGTAATGAAAGCCAATAATAATTTGTGTCCGCCAATCAATATGTGCATAACCATACTCATCATAAAAACAAGAAAGAACCACGGATGTCTTCATGCAAAATGCAGATTAAATACTCCAATGAAAGGAGGTGGCAGTTTAATGGAAGTCGTGAAATGGGTGGAAGAGAGCATATTCACCTGGTGCACCAGGAACAGGCCTAGGCAAAAGAGGTCTCATCCCTGGCATCAGTGGCTGGCTTCCAGGTACTTGTGGAGCTCCGGGAACAGGCAATCTTGGCAGTGGCAATACAGGGGGCATGGTTGGCCTTACTAGAGGATTATAAGCCACACCCACCTGCTGAAATGCTGCTGCTTGCCCAAGATGTTCTTTGATCCGTTGATCAATTAAGCTTTGGGTCTGTTGTTCTTCAAATTGCTGGTAGTAGGACCGCACATTTGCCTGAAAGCATAAGGAGATATTAAAACATCATGTATATGTTATAATTCATAACATAGATTGTAGTGCACTTCTTTTTAAGAAGTGATAACTTCCCAGTACCTTATGTTTGTAACCTGCGTTGTGCTGCTTCCTCACAGATGGCTGCATCATTACATAATTAAAGTTAGCAACGACAATTAGACATACTGTTGCAAGTAACAAACATTCAAGAAATTACACTAAAACACCGTAGGAATCCCGCATAATAACTGAAACACTTCAGATTAAGATTGCATCTTATTAATGCAGGGTGGGGAAATAAAGGAAGAAAAGGAAACCATTAGAAAAATTAAAAAAAATCTTTCTTGCCAGGCAGGACTGTAACTTCCTTGGGCGATTTCGGAACAAGGTAGTAGGTAAGATAAAGCCTGCCTCAAAGTGGTGGCACTAGAAACCGAACCCCAACATTACAGGTTAAGTTCACCTAAAGCTATAGACTACCAAACTTCAACTAATCCAGCTCAAGCCAAATCAGTCCACTATGGGATAAAACTCTTATAGCACTAGTTTGTTTTTCCATTCACAAGACTTGAACTCTAGATCTTAATGAGGGGGACAAGCTTCATGTCACTTGAACCAACCAGGTGTTGATATATACTTTCAGTCTTAAAACAACATAACAATAAACTATTTTCCTAAAAATTTTACTAGTACGGGTACGTTTTGTTGGGGAGTGAAGATGGGATATAAATTTTCAAGAACAAGTTCCCTGTGTAATTTTACAGCATGAAGTTTATCCATCAAAACTTATGCGTCATTTTTATCCCCTAACCAAAGATAACCTAACTAGTAAAACTAAAAGGGTAAAAACAAAATGCAGTTTTTTAAGGGAAAAAAAATAAACCCTAGTTTCAGTTGCCCCCAAATTTTGAAAACCAGCTTCAGCATTGGCAATTAGCCAAGTTAATCTATAAAAATACAAACATTTCAAAGAAGGGTAGGCTATATCAATTCGAAAAAATCAAAATGAGGTGAAAATAACATTAGATATTAAAAAATTAACTTACAGAATCGTGGGTCAAATAGGTATCGCAGTAATCACAGTAGTACCTGCAAAAATTCGAAAAAATGAATTATTAAAATCATTCATGGATTTGGTGAAAGCTTTAGAAACATCAAAAAGGAAAAAGAAAAAAAAGGAGGTATTTGAGAGTTTTGAATGAGTTATGTTAGTGAGCAATAGCAACGTACCGAGGCATCGTTGTTTCAACGCGAATGGTTCCTTCCTCCGAAAAGTGAAGAGAAAAAAAAAAACCCTAGAAACAGAGATGTATGTGTGATTCAAAACTGGGTACCACAATGCTTGAATGTGAATGTTGTTGAGAATGAGAATTGTTGGGAATGAATTGAAAGGTAGAAGACGAAGGAGAAGAAGCGAGAGTGTGATTACTAAAGCACGAAGAACGCTACCACTAGGGGTGGGAACAGGCCAGGCTAGACTACGTCCTAAACAGGTTAGGCCTGTACCAAGAACACTGGCTCTCAACCTGACCTATTACTGTTATACGCTTTATTTTTGGCTTGGCCTGGCATCTGGCCTAAAGCCTGCTTACGAAGCCTATTTCTAAAATTCATTCAGACAGCTTACCAAAAAGAAAAATTCATTCAGACAAAAGAACAAATCTGCTTTCAGATGCAAGAAAATGAAGGTTCAAAAATCTGCTTTCAGATGCAAAAATCTGTTTCAACTAATCTGGATCGGAAGTATTGAAGGTTGAAAATGAACATTAGTTAAGAAAGCCAAAATCAATGACATACAAAATCTGAATACAGATGCAAAATCCTAATTAATAAGCCAAAATGCAAATTAACAAACCCTAGAAGGAGATACAGTGACAAGCAAAATCTGAATTAATAACCCAAAATCAGTGTCTATGTTACTAATATATAGTACCTTTCAGCCAGAATCTGAATTAATAACCCAAAAATATGAACATAACATGAATATATACACCCAAATCGCGATGGTGCGAACAGAGGAAGGTGAGGGGTTCACGCGAGGCTTCACGGGGTCACGCGAGCCTGTGGCTGTGCGGCGGTGACTGGTGGCTATGCGACGGATGACGGCTTCACTAGGTGTGGGGGCTTGGCCGCTTGCGCTTGGGGTGGCACTGTAACCGTGATAGATGGAGAGAGTTTGTACTGAACAGCCTAGGGTAGCATAATGTGTGTTTGATTTCCGAACACTAATTTTAAAATTATTTAATTAGTTTAGTTTTAGAAAACTAATATAAATATATTAAATAGATTACATTATTATCAAACAAGTAAATTAGTGTAGTGGATTGTATTCTTTATAGAATGTCTATGACCTCGATTCGAATCCTCCATACCATATATATAATTTTACATATAATTAAGTATATATATATATATAATAAGTTGGCTATAGATCTAACAGGTTTTCTGAAGTCTAACCTAGTTTTTTGTCTAAATAGCATTTTTAAAGGGTTGAACCTAGCATAGGTGGTCCTACCTATTCCAGGTTCCTAGCTACCATTGTGTTTGTTACCAAGCTGGAACTTTCTCGATGTATTATTTACTCTTGATTTTTCATTTATTTGGGTTAATTTCTTCTTGTTTTATTTTTTACTAGCGCTTTTTAATTTTTTTAAAATTATTATAATTAGTGTTAAATACTACATATGATAATTTTACTTTAATAAAATAAATATGGTTTTTGTTATGGTACCCAAAAGGTCCAGGTACCCTTTGAAATAAAGGGTTGTGATTTAATTATAAATATTTAACATATTAATAAGTTTAGTTAGTGACGTGGTAAATTTTTAAGAAATTATCTAAAGGTCCAGGTAATTTTATAGGGTCCTAAAATCCCTTTACATTTTAAACGTTAAGTTTGCCTAGCCATATTTTCTATTTTTTAGGTATTTATATAATTAATTTTTAAAATTTATCTTTTTTATTATTTTAGGAGATTTTGGAAAAAATGGTCAAGACGAGTAAAGTGTAAAGAAAAGAAATAGAAGAGGCAGAACAAATTTTGAAATGTGCACAATCAGTCAAAGTTGGAAATTATCATCCATTAACACAAAATAAAGAAGTTGGAAACTACCACAAAAGGTGGGGAACATAGGGAGCAAAGTGGGAAAGGAGAGAGTGCTATAAAATTTTTGACAAATTAGTAGATATTTCAATACAAACTATGTTTATGGACTTGAAAGTGGATTCCAATTCAATTAGAGACACCAAAACGGTTATCCTAAATAATCTTTATATAATAGTATAGATTTATTTATTATCATTATTTTTTAACAAAACCTCATAAACCAGTCCTCGTAAGGTATGTTAGGATTGATAAGAGCAGGGGTCAATTTTAAGTTGTTCAATTTTTGGATTTGTAAAATTTGGATGGAATAGAGCAAAGATAGATGGATTTCATTCCATCTATTTCCATCTATTGCGTCAAATTTCTCCCAAATTGGGTGGAATGAAATGGAATAAAAATATCAAACAATGAGCGAAATAATTATCACTAACGCAGCTCTACCAATCCAAACATACCCTTAAATTTTGCACATAATAAATTGGTCATTCGGAATGAAAAATGAAAAAAAAAATTCAAATAAGTTCTTGCCAATTAAAAAGTTGGACAATTTAATTCCTCTAAAAAAAGGACAAATTAGTCTCTCAATAATTTTTTAATGGTTTAATTACTCTAGGTCTATAATTTCACTCAATTTCCAATAAGGTCCTCACAATTTAAAAGTTTTTAATCAGCTCCCTATATCATATAAATTTGTTCAATTGAGTCCTGCGAGTAATAACATTTAAAAAATAAAAATATTCCTAGTTATTCTAGGAATATTCCATTTTTATACTAGATAGAGATGAAATTAACTTGGAATATTTCATTTTCGTAACGGCTATTACTCGGAAACTCAATTAAATTTTTATATATAATATAGGTAAATTGAGTTGTAGGTTTTTTGTTCTTTTAACACAATTTTGATAATTTTGATATAACTATATGAAATGCAGGATTTTTGGTCTACAGCATGTGAGATTCCTTGTGACCTCTTCTAAGTTAATATGTGATCAATGATGAGTGGCAAAGCCTTCTAATTTTCACCTAATGACTTCAACCAATCTTTAATCAGACTAAAGGTGGTCAAGGGAAATAAAGATTGAATTCATTTCCTCCAAATTACCAGTTACTTGCTATTGTTGTCTATTTAGTCTATTGTCATTTTCTTTTTGTTATAACGCAATACCACTCGCGTAGTGAAAGAGATATGGACTTATCCATAATGAAGAATATAATGGTCTATGTGCAAATGATATTTTCTTTTTATTTAGATGAAATGGTGATAGGACCTACTTTTAAACAGTAACTTTGAGATTAAATACATTAAATTCCCTCATAAATCCAGCTTCTTATGTAACCCTCATGTGTTATTTAAACATTTGACAATGAAATTGATTTTATTTAAGAATGAATATTTGTGAGAAAAATAAGAAAGTATATTAAGTAATTGATTAGTTTCTACTTAGAAAGGAATTTCTAATGAGTTTTCTTTTTTGAAAGGTATAAGGAAGACATGGAAATTGTGGATAATTACTTGTACTAATTACTTTTAGCAATTACATGATTTACAAATTATGTCATCCTATTTTAAATATTCGTGTGTTTATTAATTTCTCCTTTTTGTCCATTTTGTTTATAGTCTTCACTAAGTTCTTTTGCTAACACTGCTTATCTCCTTTAAATTTGCATATTGTTGATAAGTTCTGTGATTTGTTGGTTTGCCTAGGAGATTCATTAATACCTAAGCTTTAAATAAAAATGTTAGAAAATTGTTTTGATTCAAAAAGGGTGCCAAGTTTCCCTTTGTTATTTAATTCAGGTCATCATTAATTCTAAACCCACACCACCTTTAAAGGGCTATATGATAGAATTATTTTCTTGGAATCAAAAGTCAGAAAAATTATTGTTCCCCAAAATAAATTAAAGAATGAGTTTTAATGGATTTTGTGAAATTTTTAAACAAGTCGTTTTTAGCCCAAGAGTTTGTAAAATCATAAGGATTCCCAAATTTGAACTAAAACCCAAAAATTAGATTTTAATTTGTTGAGATTTTGATTTTTATAATATTTTTTAAAATCAAATGAGAGGTATTTCAGTATTTACATTTATGTTTTTAAAGTGATTAACTTAAAATTAAATATAAATATTCTAATGCAGGGTGCGGGTTAAAGA
Organism: Dalbergia oliveri; assembly: GCA_030441495.1. NCBI lineage: Eukaryota > Viridiplantae > Streptophyta > Magnoliopsida > Fabales > Fabaceae > Dalbergia > Dalbergia oliveri. Next base: position 22,808,227 of record JAMLFY010000013.1, on the reverse strand, counting down.
AAGGAGGCGTAAGGAATGATTTTTATCCTCTCTAGTAAGCTGCGTCAACAAATATTATAAAACCGCGTTTTCGTGGTTCAACATATTTCATACAAACACACCCCTAACTCAGAACTTCATTCTTTCACCTTCCTTCACCAAAACTTCACTTTTCTTTTCCTAAACTCACCTGGAATTTATCATATTTGAAGCTTAAAGGTATGTAATTCTCTTGGTTTCATTCTCGTTTCTTCAATTTCTCCTTGTTCTTTTCAATGATCTCATCTCTATCAAGGAAATGAGTTTTTCATTGTGTTAGTATAGTATATGTGTAAAGTTATTGAGGTTAATCTAGATCTCCCACTATAATGGCATATATTGGTGCTATTTCTTCTTTCTAGAGTTTCCTAGATGTTGTTTCTATAGATTTCACTTTCAGGTGAGTGAGTTCGACTTATGACCTTTATGTTTATTAAGCTATTTTCATGAAAATATAGTTTTCTATTTGATTTTAGAGATTGCAAAGAAGTTTGAAGTTTATTGATGGATTATATGTTTTACTCTGATTTTAGAGTATGAAATATATTTTTGATAAAACTTATGGGATCATGGTTGTCATGCTAATTTTATGCAAATTGAATTATGTAACTATTAGAGTTTTTATGGTTGTTTTAATGGATTTCTGAACTTGTTTTATGTATATGCCTAGTTTTATAACCTAATAGGAAGTTTAGTGAAAAGGATTGGAATAATTGGATTCATTAATTTAGAATATGATATTGAGTTTCAGTTTATGAAACTTCAATTTAAAATATGTTTTAGATATTAATAAAATGTTTGAGCGTGAATCTTCTAGATTTCGAAGATTACAGCTACATCTCTGTGGAGGTATGAAATCACAAATATCTACAAAGGATGATCCCTAGGCATGATTTCATAGCCATAGTTATGCTAAGGTTGAGCTTTTAGAATTAGATAGATTCAAACTCACGAGAATAAAAAGGTTTTTAAGGGTTTTAAACTTATTTGGGTAGCTATGGGGGAGCGGCCGTGTAATGGTAGTAAATCCATTAACCTTGGTAAGTCGCCTGAGGATAATCTCATCGAGAAGGGCGGGAGTGGGACCTAGTTAGGTGCCCGAATGCGTGTCTTCCTTAGCAGATGTCTCGGGAAGTACAAACCTGGAAGATGGAGTGATGTCACCCTTGAGCTATATAGTTAGACTCAACATTGGTGTTTCTCTAGGAGCTATGGTGTTTCTCTAGATAGTATAAGCTTATATGATTTTAGATATAAATTGAATTGAGAAAGTTACTTTTGAGTTGGTAAAATGATAATTTGAATATATAACTTATAGATGTGTACTTGATTATGTATGATTTTTGGATATTATTGATGTTATTATGATTACATGCATGGTTTCTTGGATGTCCTATGAAAGGAGGTTTTGAGGTGAAGCTACTCACAAGTTTGGTATTAAACTCACCCTTTCCTTATTACTTTATTTTTAGATAGGACAATGGCTAGGACTTCCAAGTCTTCCTAAGGGATGAGTCTTAAGTGTAAGCTTCACTGGGTGAGATTATATCTCTGGGTTGTATTGCCCAAGTACAAATGCGGGCAGTTTGGAACTAGAGCATGTGTTGTCTTGCATGTGACATATTATGATTGAGTTTTAAGGTGTATTTCGATGGTATAAACATTGGAAAAAAATCTTTTAACTTATATATATGAATGATTTGTGATTTTGGAATGAAAAAACTCATTATTTAAGATTTCATATATGAGTATCTGATTTAGAAAAATAGTTGATTTATCTAGAAGGTGAAATTGTGTTTTAAATAGATTTTTACGAATAAGCATGCATATTCACAGGTAAAGGCTGACGTTAGAATGAGATTTCTCGTGCGTGAATAAGCCTAAAGGGGTTGACAATTCTTTTAGTAGGCCTCCATCTTGTTAGTTGAGACGTTTTGGTTGTAACCCATCTTTTGCAACTATTAAACATAGGTTGATATTTAAATTTATGTGTATGAACAAAAGTTTAAGTATGATTTTTTGTATAACTAGTGCTTACTATGCCTATAGCTAAAACTTTAAGAATGTATCCGTCAATCAATTTTGTGATTTCGTGATATGTAACAAATTAACTTAATATGTGGATTGTTTAGTTTATAAGGAAGGTTACGATGGATTTTCATAGTCAAAGTAATTGCATTATTAATTTATATTAGTGGGATAATATGGGTAGATTCCAGGCAAAGTAAGTTCATTTACATCCAGGGTAATGCAGTTACAGCTTCGTCGTAAATCTTATATAAGTAAGGGTTTCTCTGGTATTAGTTAAAGTTAATAATACAGACATTTATATAACTTATAACTGAAATTTGTCACATGTCTCATCACTAAATTTATTAATATTTTAAATATTTATGATTAAATCAATCTTTGAATTTAAAAGGATCCAATACCTAGGGTATTGAAACCAAAAAAATTGTAAGGGTGTGTTTAGTTGAGGGTAAAAATTGGGATAAAATTTACTTAGATGAATTTTATATATAAAATAATACATGAAATTTATTTAGTAATTTTTACTCATATTTTATATGAACTAAACAGTTAACTAAAAATTTGACCCTTCTATCCTTTTTTTTTGGGGAACTCAACTAAAAAATGTGATTAAAATAGGGAAGCGTTATTTGACTTCTTTCGTTACTTGTGCATTGTCTTTTTTTTATTTTTTAGGTTGCATAATAATAAGGAACTAAAATATAAAAAAAATGTGATTAAAATGAGGAAGCGTTACTTCTCTGACTTCTTTCGTTATTTGTGCATTGTCTTATTTTTTAATTTTTTCGGTTGCATGATAATAACTTGCATTCAAGCCTTGTTTTGTTTTTATCACCCAAAAAAAAAAAGCCTTGTTTTGTTTTTATTTTTCTACCTCTCGTTTATTCATTTATTATTTTTTTATATTATTATTCTTGTCTTCCCCGAACTCGAAGGTGGAGCTGTTTCTTCTTCACCTCAATTTCATTTTCCCTGTGTTTTTCATTTGCTTTGAATCTCAAATCACAGAGCAGCGATCTGCACACGTTTTTTTTTCCCATCAGGAACAAAATACAGGAAAAAAAAAAAAGCCAAAACAATGACTGCAAATTCAACCTCCAATAATTCGGCACTTTCAGGTTACGCTTGCTTCTGTTTCTGTGACCCTTTTGCATGCCATTGAATGTAGTTCAATAAATGTTTCATCTTTCTTGATACCAACCCGTGCCCATGTTTTTTTTGGCACTGTAAAATTGTGATTTTTTATTGTTGAAATTATGAGAAGTGAACAAAAAAAAAAGTGTGTTTCAGGAACTACTACTACTGGGAATGGTGAGAGGCAGAGTTGGGCTGCATCCCCTTCAACTGTTTTGAATCACTTTGGTACAAGTGGACTTTCTGTAGCAGTTGCAACTGCAATCACTCACCCTTTAGGTGCTTCTCTCTCTCTCTTCCCTTCTCAAATTCTTGGATTTTGGTTTCTAATAGTCAACATTTTTCTTTTCACTCTATTTGGTATACTATGGGATTTGTAGATTTATAGCATGTTTAAATTTGATTGATTTTAGCAAAAAAAAAAAAAATCACTTGCTGTGGGATATATGAGCCTGTTTGGATAACAAGTCAAAAAGTCACATTTGTCATATTTGGTTATATAGTTTATTACTTCTCAAGAAGCACTTTTCAAAACGTGTAAAATAAATGCTTTTGTTGCTATGTACTTAAATACAAAATAACCTATTCATAATTTACCTTTCAAAAGCTACTTTTACAAAATGACTTAAATAAATCATTTACACAAATGGGCCCATAATCTCTTTTTTTCAACAGTGTCATTAAGTTTTTAATTAGAAGCTGTTTTAAACTAAAATAAGCTAATCTACTAACTCATTTGAGCTTTTGATATAAGCTCTCTTTAGATGTTGTTTGTAGATTTAGTGCATGTTTGGATTTATGTTTTTGGGAATAATTTTTTCCCCTTTTCAAAAGCTATCTCACTAGGAATTCGAGTATAAGCTGTTTTTTATGCAAAATAAGTTAATACAAATTGGCACTTAATATGTCTTGTATGGACAAGTTTTTCAATGTTTGTTATCTTTTATTGTTTTGCATTTTGACACCCTTTTGTGTTTTGTTTTATTAATTTCAAAGTGATCATTAAGCTAGTGGATTTAACAAAGAATACAGTTTGTTAACTCAAGATATATGAAGGAAAAAGGAACTGAGGACTTCCCAAAATTTAACCATGGTGCATCATAAAGTGCAATGCACCCTCTTTTGTGCATAGTTGCTAATTGAATTTGTTGATTTGAGTGCAAAAAGAGAAAATGGAGTGCTGTCTATCAGTGTAGAACTATGTCTTTCTTGTTTTGGGTTGCCATAGTTCATTGGCAAGCCATACTGGAAAAGTTTTTAAGCACAAATGGTCAATGGTTGTAATAAAGATGTTATGTTTAAGTTGGGGAGGGTTACATGAGATTGAGCCCTTGAATATGCTTAGAAGAAACTATTGCATTTGAGTTTTGGAAAAAGGGAAAACAAATAATTAAGACCATCTATGTATCTTGTTTCCACGTGCTGCGCAGATGTACTGAAAGTAAGGCTGCAAATGCAACTTGTTGGCCAGAAAGGTCCTTTGAGTGGAATGGTAGTGTGCCGAGTTCAACCTTTCCTCTGACTGACCTTAGTTATCACATTATAGTGCAGAACTTTTATCATTTAAGCATTTCTTCAGGGACAACTGTTTTTAAGTGTGGTGAAAATGAAGGGCCGAGTCTTTGTATTTGGGTTTGACGCCTGCACTAACAAGGTCAGTTATTTATGGAGGACTACGCTTGGGCTTGTATGAACCCTCTAAGTATGCTTGTGGTCTTGCTTTTGGCTCCTCCAATGTTTTAGTTAAAATTGCTTCTGGAATGTTTGCTGGTGCTATTTCGACTGCACTGACCAATCCAATTGAGGTTCTTAAGGTGTGGAACCATATCATTTTCTTCTATTTTAAATATTCTTTTACTTTTTCTCTTCAAAATCATATTCTGCACAATCAGGTGCGTTTGCAAATGAATCCAGGCATGAGAAAAGCGGACCAATTTTAGAGCTTCAGAGGACTGTATCTGAAGAGGGAATCAAAGCTCTATGGAAAGGGGTGGGACCTGCTATGGCCAGAGCAGCTGCCTTGACTGCATCTCAGTTGGCTACATATGATGAAACCAAGCAGGTCAACTTCTAACCATACTATTTTTCACATACTATTTTTTTCATATGTCGGTGATGCAATTCCAAATTTTAAAAAGATTGTTATCAGAGAAAATGTTGAAAAAGATTAAGCTAGCAATACTTTAATTGATGATCATAAAGAGTATTTCTGTTTATATGTTGTTATTGTCAATACTACCATTTCTTTATCATTTATTTTGCTTCTTCTTTATGCAGCTTTTAGTCAGGTGGACATCTCTTGAAGAAGATTTCATCTACATCTGATGTATGGTTCTCCTGCCAATTTTGTTTCTTCTTCACATCTTTCTTGATGGAAACTGAATCAAAGTAAATGGAATATGTTTAAAACTTGAAGATTGCATAGTGAAGACTGAAAAGCTTTTAAAAAAATGAAATAAATTATTAATCTGGACAAATTAAATCATAATTTGATTTAGAGTTTATGCTATCATGTGAAGTATATTGAAGCTAAAGTAATATCTTCCTATAAAAGTTGTCTTAATAATTTTGTTCATCTGATCAACTTGAACAATATTTCTTTTCCAGATTGATACGATTCAACACTGTATAAATTTGAAAGTAATACCCCTAACAACTGATCATTATTATTTGATCAAAACTTATTTTGTATTATCTGATCTAATCGACATCTAATTGTAGTTTGTACCTTATATATAGCTCAAGCACAGTTGCAGGCATCCTGAGCACCCTCATAACTGCACCCATAGATATGGTTAAAACTCGTCTCATGTTGCAACGTGAATCCAAAGATGTTAGGATCTATAAAAGTGGATTTCACTGTGCATACCAGGTATTGATGTTGTTTTCTCTGTTGTCACCTGAAATGCAGTACTTCTTTCTATTCTACCAGTCTTCTGCTTCTTTACCCACTTGGACATGATTTGCCCAATAGCAATCCATTCATCATTGTTCAGAACTTTTTCATAAACTTTTGGCTGAATTTTGAGACAATGTCAAGGAAAGTGTCATTGACATGTGATTATGATAACCACTTGCCTTTAGAAGGCTGGATGCACATAGCTCAATTTTGGCCTAAAAAAGGGCAAAGTAAACCCCGAAATTCACCCTTGACAAATACAGCTTCGGACACATTAATCCCATAGAAATGAAAAACGCCAGCATAGTTCCCAAGGATGAAAAATTTCAGTCATATTGGCCTAAAACAGGACAGAGTAAACCTCTAAATTCGCCCCTAACAAAAAGTTTCAGTCATATTGGCCTAAGAAAAGACAGAGTAAACCTCTAAATTCGCCCTTAACAAAAACAATGTTGGACACCTATGCTGGGGATTTTCACTTTGAGAACTTCTCAAGGGCTAATGTGTTTTATGCTATTTTAAGCGGGGACAAATTGGGGGGTTTATTCAGAAAGGCATAGCTTGGTATACCTCTTTATTATGTGAAACAACCTTTCCTCTATTTTAATTGCTAGTTGTAATGGGCTTAAGGGATTTGAGAAACAAGATTTTACGTCATTTTCCTTTAAGTTGAAGGCATACTTATAATCTGTAATAGTTAGAGGGAAATATTGAAAGCCATTAATCTTCAAATCAATCGTTGTATGGCTGAGTTTGGATTGTTTTCTATTATGAGATTTATATTGTAGACTGGAATATGATTATGCTACCATCATAAACACTTGATATCAAGAAATTTTTGAAGCCAGCATATTGGGATCCTGGAAAACTGTAATTTGACCGAAGTTATCTTACTTTGAAAGGTTGACTTTAGTAGATAAATTGTGTGTCGTTTACGTTCTTTGCTACTTTTGTGTATTCCTTCACTCTGGCTTGATTTTCCTGATTTTTGTTTCATACAATTGATAGTTATGTGAGAATCAATCTGCATTGTTCCTAGTAGTGCTAGGGTTTTTCACGTTTTCATCCACCACGAGTCCCCCCTTTGTTATTAATGCGTTTCTCATGTGTGGTTTAGGTGCTGCTTACAGAGGGACCAAGGGCACTTTACAAGGGGTGAGTTTATTTATTTATTTATCATTTTGGATAAAAGAAAATTTTCATTAACAAGAGAAGAATAATACAATAAAGAGGACAAGAGATCCTCGTAGCCAAGGAAAACAAAAGAAAACATGAAAAGATCAAAACTTTCCAATCTCTTATCATATCAGAGATGGAAACCCCTCTAAAAAGGTCATGTGCCTCACACCAAGTAGAGACTAGGTGTCTAATCTTATCCACGAAACTTGCTTGTATGAATGTCTGTCATGAAAGATGCAAGAGTTACGCTCTAATCAAATACACCAAATAACTGTAAAGACAGCACGTTGCCATAAGGATTTGGCCTCCTTTCTCCTCCCAAAACCAACAACTCTAGTTAAAAGGAATTGATCTGAGGTTTTAGGACACACCCAATGTTCACCAAAAAGACCAGGGGGTGAGTTTATGTTCACCAGCATTCTTGTATCAGACTTGTTTGCTTTACATTATCTCTGAAATCTTTATAATTAATCGCTGCTGTTTTCATAAGACATCTTGAAAATCATTGCAAATAACACGGCCCTTATGATTAACTAAATTCACTGTTATTGCAACTACTTGGAGAAGAGATACTATCAGACACTCATAAATTCAAATTGGAATGATTTTTCCTTTGGGGTTAGGGTCATGCATAACTTTGTTTGCATGTTAGCTTACTTATATACAGTACCTTTTGTTAGGGGCTTTGCAATATTTGCAAGATTAGGGCCACAGACCACAATTACTTTTATATTATGTGAAGAGCTAAGGAAGCTTGCTGGATTGAAGGCAATCTAGTTACAGTTGAAGTGCCTACACCAACTGACGAAAATGATTATTGAAGTGCTGAAGAACTATTCTTCTTACAAACAAATCCCAGATGGGGAATTCTTTTACATTTTTTTTCCTGTTATTTAACTTATTTTCATTAGAGGGTGACTCTCGCGCAAATTAGGTTGTCCTTGTGACTGGAGGTCATGGTTTCAGATCTTGGAAATAGTTTGTTCGCTTACAATGAGAGCCTCGTGCACCAGATCGCCCTTTCTTTAACTTATTTTCATTGGTGATTTGAGGTGCATTCTCCAGAGAACAATACCACATTTTTTACTGGCAATCATGCAATAGTTTTCAAGAGATCCATCTAATCTAGTATGCTTTTGTTTCCAAGTTCTCCATCTCCTCGACTGTGGTCCAGCCAGGTTAGAGGTTCAGGGGTTTACTTCCAACCCTTTGTATTACTACCATCATTGTATTATCAACAGGATATTGATTGTTCTTTGTATTATTATTATTATCATCATCATTGTAATAAATAGAAAAATAACAGTGGTTACCTGCCCAATAAAAGGGGTTGGGTGATTTTGATGTGATGATTATTTTTCTTAGATCAAATGTTCAATTAATCAATTGGGTTCTCAAAAGTTATGTGAAACATTGAGTTTGTCAAATAGTCTTTCAAAAGATTTATAACATCAATTTAATTTTCAGAATGGAAACTAAACATTGATTTGAAGATCAAATTAATGTCTGAATTTACGTTGGAAGACTGAATTGATGTAATTTTAAATCTTGGGGGACTAAATTTTCAAATCTGCAGAAGACTAACTTGATTTTATCTATGTCTTTAGAGTATTTGAGTATTTACCATTTTTTTCCGTATCTTTTCTGTTCTTGTTTTATATACATGGTTGTTGGTTGATTAGATATTCAAATTGACAGGGTTTCAATCCAATAAGTACATTTTTGTAATTTTCTGTGAACATGAGAATTCATTTAGACATTGATTATCAATTTATTGACTTTCCCCCTTAGAAATCAAGTTGATTGTATTATAACTTTAGTGGTTTCATTTCATTCAGGATGAGAGGAACACTATTCTTTTGACACTAATAGACAACAAGGACATTATGTTGTGCTTAGTTCACTGTAGTTTCTTTTCCATAATAATGTTGCCATGTTGGGAGGAAATGGCATTTTCCCCTGCTACTATTTGTTGTTGTTGTTGTTGAGCGTGCTAGCCACAAGTATTTGAAGCAGGTCAGGGTCACTTCAAAAGTGGACTGCCGCAAAAGGCATGGTGGAGGCTATTAGTTAGGATTTATTTTTGTTATTAATTTGAGTGAATGATAATAGATATAGCGGACATTAAGCTATTTCTTCTAAAAAATTGTGCATCAATTTAGTTTTTTATAGTATAAAACATTCATCAATTAGTAAATTAAATTGACGCCTATTTTAAATACTCTCTTTGTTTCACAATAATTATCTGCTTTTGACTTTCTCATGTTTCAAGAATATTGTTCATTTATAATATTTATATAGTATTAATTTTTTTCTATTTATATCTTAATATAAATGTATTAGTTAAACAACCAATACATTTATCAAAATGAGTAATAATTAATATAGAATGATAATTTTATCAACTCATAATTTTTTACATTTATCAAAATATTTTTTTATTTTTTTAATATATGTATTGTTTGATTTTTTATAATTATTATAAAACAGAGAGATTATTTAACAACTAAATTAATATTTGAAAGTTTTAAGAAACTGATTTAATGCTAGTTATATTTTAAATGAGTAATTTTAGTGTGTACTCTTTATGACGTTATTTTTAAAAGTCTAAAACCCAAACTCGTCTCTAAGTTATTTCGGGAAATAAATTAGTTTTTAAGACTTGAAAGCCATAAGCTTTTGCTCAGTCTCTAACTCTAATAACTTGTTATTCAATATTAATCTTTGGGGATCACAGTAAGACTTTTAAGTTTTGGGAGATTGATTTATCTTCACAATATTGATTAAGTAGAATCTGAGATTTTAATATATATTTGAAAAAAAATGGTGTTTGCCAGAATTGGTAAGGCATACAAAGTTAAGACCAAAGCTGATTGGAAAATCTCCCAAATATCTCAAATGGTGTAATTTACCAAATATGCTGCAATTGTGACTTCCTCAGAGAGAGTGCATGATAGAAAATCGTGAAACTGAAGGAATCACTAGTAACGTCACGGGGAATGGGATTTATTGGCATTGGTTTTGCCACGGTTGGTGGCTGCTTGTTGAGGCTGAGGGTGCCACTGGCATCATTTACGTATTTATTCATTCATTAGTTTGAAAATCTTTAATAAGATAAAATTGAGTTAAACTCTTTTAAGAATTAAATTCTATTAAGAATTGAATTTCATCAAAAATTAAATTGAATTTTTATATTTAAATGAATCAGTAAATTAAAGAATTAAATTTAATTTCTTGATTTGGAATGAGTTTAAAATGAATGAATTTAATTGTTTTACTAATTTATCCTTTATTAATAGGTTAGGAACAAAATATTATATTCAAATAAGATTATTTTGGTATTTTCATTTGTTGGAATTCAATTCCCACACCAAATCACAACCCTTAGATCTAATTTCAATTCCTTAGTTTTGTTAATTTCAATTCCATGAGATTTAATTCCTTCACTTAGTTGCTTCAAACATGGAATTCAATTCAATTCCTGATGGAATTGAATTTTAGGAATTTCCAACGCCTATTTCAAGGTACGGACTAGGGTTGTTCATACCTTGATCAAGTTGTCAATCTCCCAGAAGTTTATTGGATCGAGTTTAGGTCTTAGAATTTGACCCAATACATTTAAGGCTTAGTTAAGGTCATCTGTCGGGCAGCCCACTCTGAAGTCAAATACTTTCTTTAAAGATATATTTTTTAATAATGATTTGTTAAAAATTATAAAATTTTATGGTTCAATTAATATATTTTACATAATTTGATGTTATTTTTATATTGGTGTGGTTTGTTTTGAAACATATATTGCCAAATATCTCTAAAAATTTTTTTGTAAAATTTTATAATTGGTGTGGTTTGTTTTGAAACATATATTGCCAAGTACCTCTTAAATTTTTTTTCCTTATAAAATTTTATAACTTCCTATAAATAATGTCCAAATTCTCATATATTGTTTAAAGGTTTTGGTCTTTTACCATAGACCATAGTTAATCATTCTGGTAAGGTTTCAAAAATTGACTAAATCTTAAATCGACTTGGTTTGGGTTTTGTCCAGCCCTATTTAACTTGTCCCTTATACACCCCTAGTGCTAACTTCCCACTAAATTATCTTGGATTGCAAATCCTCAATTTTATCCCTCGTTTCACAATAATTGTCAAAAACCAAATAATACACGTATTAAATAAAATAAAAAAAACATCTAGATAAATGTAAAAAATGATATGAGTTCACAAAACTATTTTTCTATAGTGATTATTACTCATCTTAGTAAATATATTGATTGCTTAACTAATACATTTTTATTAAGGGTATAAGTGAAAGAAAAAAATTAATGCTATCTAAATATTGTAAATGGATAGATATTTTAAAATAAGAAAAAATAAAAAATCAATAGTTATTGTGAAATGAGGGAGTATAAGATACTCACTTATACTTCATCCGTCCTTAATAATGGTCCAATTTAAATGCGTACTTGAATTAATAAAATAATTGGTAAAACATCAATATTAGTAAAAATTATGAATAATTCATTGAATTGCCCTTGATTCTTTTCAATACATCAACTTTTTCTCTCCTTCTTCACTAATGAGTTAATTATATTTAATATGGGTATTATTAGAAAGCAATAACTAATACTAAAGTTTTTGAAATGGACAATTATTTATAGACAAAGTAAATTTTTGAAATGAACAATTATTCAAGGATTGAGGAAGTATAGTATTATATTGTTGGTAAATCATAATTTGTTGGATAATCTCTTGGTTCTAATAGTATATAGAAAATTAATTTGACAATAATATTTGTAGAGATGTCTTGTTAAAAAATGTTGTAGCATTGATGCAAATTTTTCATATATCACTTCTTGTTATATTATTAAACTATTGCTTTCAGTTTTGTGAAAATCTGTTAAGTTTCTTAAATAGTTATTATCATAGTTAAATATTTTAAAGATTGTACTAATATATTAAATGGTAATATAGGTGAAAAAAATTAAATGCTTTAAAATAATATCTATTAATAATAATTTATTATTAGTTAGGACAAAAGCAGGCCTTAGAGACAAGCTAAAATATAGATGAATTTATATTTATTTATCATAAAGATAAGTATTCAATACATTATTTTTAAAAAATTATTAAAAGATAAATTATATATTAATGGGGTTGATTCGCCTCGTAGACTTTTTCCTCGCGACTAGGGTGGGAATAGATCATTCATCATACGGCTTATTTTCAGTTTATAGAGGTATAACATATTTAACAAACAAATTAGGCACAAACTTTTAGAACTATCTATTTAACTATGTAAGCTATGTCCTAAGCATAAAAAATATTTCAATAACAAATTTGTCCTTAATTTTGAATAAGATAAAAGGATAAAAAAATTATTTAAATATAATTACATTTCATTTATAACCATTGTTTATCCGATTATATATTATCAGAAATTTATTTTTCTTATTTATTTTCTATTTATTTCTTTTTTTTTTTTTTCACTTTCTCTAGCCTCTGAGCTAAGCGGGCTCATACAATAAAAAATATGTGTGCATAGGAATTTTAAAAAATAGAATCCTAGTTATTAGCGATTTATTATTAGCTATTTAGAATATAATAAATATGTTAAAACATAATTAAATTATTATGAACATAGAAAATTAATATCATTTGAAATTCTTGGACAAAGCAAAAAGAGCATAACAATTTGAATTATATATTATTTAGACTTTACTTCTTTTATATTATTTTATATTAAAAATATTTTTTTAATCTTTTTTTCACTTTAATAATGTTTTTATTAAACACTTTAATAATAATTATATATATAGGCATACGTATGTCCAATTAAACCATTCTTTATAGCCATAATTATCGGTATAGCTTGCTTGAAACATGTTTAATTTGTGTTGGTTGCAAACTTGCAATTAATTTCAATCACACAAAAGTCAAGTTTGCCAATACTCAAACCTAATCCATCGATCGATCGATTTTAAGAACAGCAATTGTCACCCACTAATATGGGGCCCCCATTTTGTTTGATTAGTGTGCATTTTTTTTAATGAATATGACTATTTTAATATCTAAAAATAGATATTTAATTAGGATATTTATTCAAATATTAATCCTTATTTTTTCTATCAATCCATCACATTTAATAATAATAGAATGAATTTCTAATTATATACTAATTATTAGGTGTTAAAATAACATTTATTCACTGTTTCCAGACTCGATTTCAACGAGCACGGCCATGTTTCGAACATGCCCAATTGGCTATTTTGTATTGTGGAATCAAGTAAAATAGACCAAGAATTAATTTACGCATGCTTCATGTACTACCGTTCAGTTCTTTACCCATGTGGAACTATTAATAAATAAAAATATCGTTAAAAGTTATGTGCAGTGAGTATCACGGTATTAACCCCGAAGCATCTTAGCATGTGGTGGACGTACGCGTGGAAGAGCGTGAAGCCTACCTAATTCACACATGTAAAATGCACATAATTTACGGAACACTAAAATATATGCGCGTGATTTGACTTATCTAAAGTCAGCAATTCACAACCTAATTGGACTTGCTAAGACCATTTTTCAATTTTGGTAAGGAGAAATTCTAATAATAATGTCATGAAACTATGGGAATGCTTTGGATTTAAAGCTTGAATAACTTATCATAATAGGAGATAATAAAAATTAAAACCCTGACCTCTTAGACTATAATAGCCCTAATATGCCATGTGATAAGGTCATCTTTTCAAAAGCTTAAGCTAATAGTTAGAAATAAATGAATGAATTTCTATTTAATAACTAACCAGTACATAAAAACTTTAGAGTTATTTTTTTCTTTTTTGGGTTCTTTTCATGTGATAGTTCATTACTTGCAATTGTAACTTTCTCTTCTCGTATTCTTTCTTCTATTCTTTTCTATTCTTTCCTTCATTGTGTTGGATTGTAGGCTAAAAATAGGTCAAAAGACACAACTCAATAAAGAGAGTCCCAAGTTTTTGTCTTTGTAGGCTGCACTACGTTTCGTGCAGCCCATAAGTCCATAACTTTACTTTCCATCCCTAATATCAAACACGGAATTAGCTGAGATTGGCTATGTGTCACATAATCAACATATTAATCCTATGGATTAGTTTAGCGTATTACAAGAAATATAAGTGATGAGTAAATGGTATAACCTTAAAGCAATTTTAATTTTTTTGGTAGTAAAGTAATTTTAATTTTATCATTTTCTTAGATTTTTATTTATTTAATCTGCCAATGTTAGTTGGGCAGCTTGCCTCTAACTAGATTAAAAAAAAAAATTAAATTAACATGTCAATCTCCAACAAAATCAAGCCAACGAGAATCGACTCACCAAATTGTGGTATTTTGCTTATGCATGTATTGTTATGATTTGAGTTCATTTTTTACATTTTCTTTATTGGTGGATCATGAGTATGTACTAAATTCAATTAGTCTAAAGGTATGTCCTAACTCTAGATTGAGGTGAATCTTTTGCAACCTATATTTTAGTTCATATGACAATATATCCAATAAAATTACCAGTCCAATTTTACCTCATCAATGATAGCTTAAGTCTCAATTAAGCATGAAGAATGCTAGTTTAATTTTTATACTCCAATTGGCAATACGTAATTCTGCAGTCATAAAAGAAAATTCCCAATTTTTGAGAAAATCATATTGTTGCTGGAAAATACTATCTTATATGTTTTGGAAATAGTAAAAAAATTGTAATATTTAGGTTCTATTTGGGTAAACAACTTTTTTAAGTATTTATATAAAAGTAATTTTTAAAAAGTAACTCATAAATAAATTATTTTATATTCAAATTTATGATAATAAAAGTGATTGTTTTAAGTGTTTTAAAAAGTGCTTTTTAAGAAGCTAAATATTTTAAGTTCTCAAAATACACTAAGAATAACTTTTAAAAAAGATAAATTAATTAGTCAAACAAGACAAAGTAAAAATGTGACTTTTGACTTTCAAAAATTATAAAAGGTCATAATTTGCATTATCCAAAGACCCTTAGTATATTGATTACTTATTGAGTAATATTATTTGCACCATATTTTATGGGCATTATACCAATACACTTTTATCTACAATTAAATGAGATGTCGGTTCAATTAAATGGTGTCACTCCATCCAATTGTAGATAAAAGTGTATCAATAAGTGTTCTCACAAATGTAAGTACAAATAACATTTCTCTTACTTTTCAGTTTCAATTTATTGTTCAAGTTTTTGACATTTTGTTTTAGAATATGAATCCATTTTTAATATCATTAATTTTCTTTTTCAATAATATCCTCAACCTAATTAATTCAATTAACCGGAGTTGAAAATAGAGTGGAAGTACGTTATTGGAAGTGTCTAGGGTACTTTTGTCTAATTATTTTTCACATAATTATATCATTACCAGCACCAATTTATTATTTTCTCAATATGTATTTTTTTTAAAACCGATAAACTGAAACGGAACGAATAAAAGAGTTTTGCTACTGAAAGCACAAACGAATGAAAGAGTTATGTCAACAACTATTCAATGAATGAAGTGTTTTCATGTCTTGAGATTGGTGCATTTAACTTTTTGGGTTTTTTTTTTAATTTTTAGCTAACATCACGAGGGCTAATTATAATATTAAAAATGTAGTTAAAATAAGAGAGAGAACGATAACTTAAAAAATTAAACTGATAAATTAATAATAGCAATACCATGTTCTTATTCTCAAAAGCATGGAACTGGGACCCCTGCAATCAGATAAATCAAGACCTTCTAGAAATATTAATGAAGATATACTGTATACTTAACATCTCCTCCGAAATCATGCTAAATCGTCATCCAAAAGGATTAATAAATAATAAGATATTGAGATAAGGCTCCATTCACGTTAAATCATTGTCTACCCAATTCCTTCTAGAAGCGAGAGCTTCAATACAAATTCGTATTGGCTATTACTAATGGGCATGCACTAGTTGCCTTGCCGCACCACCCTTCTAGAAGACCATCACAAACCTTACTTGAGGCGCTTTCTCTTTTTCCTTCCCTTTAATAATGACACGTTTGGTTGGGGCCTAAAGTTTTCATAAGATTGCCTAGTCTCTGTCACCAAAAGTGTGAAACAAGTGTGCCCATGTTTGCTTCAGATTTTGCCATATTGTTTTAAATTTTTTATATTTAAAGTGCTTATTAGATGCCCCTTTTGTGTTATGTTCAAGAATTGTCGTTGTAGAATAGTGGTTGTAGAATCCTTAGACAATATTAAAGGAAAAGGTTCATCTTTGTTACAAGGTTATGGATGTGAAGGGCCCTTCAGATTTTTCTTCTTCTTGCATGTTCTTTGAAGCCAGCGGTGATTCTGATGAAGCTGATTATTATGATCCCAACATGGGTGGATATGCTGATGAAAATGCGAGATTTGGTTATGATCTTCATGACCATGTTGTTCATGATGATGATGATGATGCTCTATCTTGCAGCTGTGATAGATCTGATTCATGTAATGCTGCTGAGGCCAATTGGGTTGAGTCTTGTGATGCTGATGATGATGATGATCAGGATCATGATCATGATGAACATGATGGTGATGAAGTGAAGAAAGATGGTGTTTATGGAACATCATATTGTGACGATGATGATGAGATGTTGCAAGAAGAACACCACAAGCCATTTGTGTCCTTTGACTCAAACCAAGAGTTTGTGGATGAAATGGAAAGAGACAGGTTGTTCTGGGAAGCATGCTTGGCATCTTAGATTGTGTTTGTTCGAGTTCTTTTTTCTAGATCACTTTTCAGATCATCCATCTTTGGTTGAGTTTTCTATATTTAGTTCATAGCTTCCCTAAAAAAGAACTCTTTTAGTTTTATGTAAATTATTGAAACTGATGCAGCTAACTAGTTTGTTCTGGCCTTATTTCATGATTTTGTCAATTGAAATGTAAATATGTGGTTTCCCTTCACTTGGTTACATTAATGCAATTACAATGTTTGTTCAAAAATCATTTGTTTCATTTTATCTTATGAAATGAGAAATTACTAATACTCTTCTAGCAAGATATTTTAGTATTGTGGTAAAACAACTAAGGTGTGTTTGGACCATTTTGCATTCAGTTGGCTTCACCGGGTTTCCTATCCAAACCCACGTTGAGGCCAAAGCAACTCGTGGCTACTTTTCCATTGAACAGAATCGCGCTCATCTGCTTTACCTTCTCTTTTATTGTGCCAACATGTAAACTACCCAAATTAACCCAAGCCTTTCACCCATTTTGTTAATTGGAAAACTTATCTGATTTGATATATTAAACTTTAATTTCTATCATACATTGAATGAATTTATTTTCCTTGTATATATATTTTACAGATTTATTAATTGAAACTATGATTACATTATTTTTTGTATGTGTTTTATACGAGTCGTTGTAAGTTTTTTTTTTTATATATATATAATTTGATACTAACACCAAGAATTATTCAATAATCTTAAAATGATATTTATATAATTTTATTAGTAATAATATTTATATAACTTATTCAAGTATTTTATTAAAAACATCACAAAAAAAAAGAAATAAAAGGATAATATCAAAAGCATAATATAAACTCATATCCATTTTAGTAATTTTACATTCAAATGTAGTTTTAATTACTATCATCCAAACAATAACCATTCTATCATAATCACTTTTAATATAAAAACTTCCAAATATAAATCATATTGACATCAACTTATTTTTGATCAAAATCAATTTTATAAAATCAAATTGATACAAACTTCCGTTTGCAGACTCTAATCCAAACATACACCCATAATTTGTTTTGCTAAGAAGCACCTAAAGATTTTTCCTTCTGACATTCAGATGATCATGTGCCAACAACCCAAAAGGCTGAGGACACTTAGGAATTTGTTTGGTACAGGCAAAACTCTCACGTTTTCCTCTGATTTATAGGTTAGGACACAGCTGGCACTGGCTGAAAAATAACCGGCTTTACTTTGGCCTTGCAGATTTAAGATCTTCCAATTTTGCTCCTGATGAACATCTTATGGAGTGTTTTTTAGAATTGGTTTGTGGATTTTAAAACTTGAAAAAGGCTTATATAACTTTATTCATGACAAAAAAATTAGAAACTATCTTCTTTAATATATATATATATATATATATATATATGTATATATGTATTTACTATAGGAATTTTAAATTTTAAAAGTAATTTTATAATATATTTATCAAATTTTATATTATTTTATCAAACAATATTACTATAGCCTTTTAAGAATGATCTATAGAGAGTTTAAAGCATTTAACAGCTCTCAAAAAGTCACAATAATATTAAATCAAGCCGTAGTGTGGTTATTTAACCAATTTCAATTTTTTTTCTTGGGTCGAGACCAATTCCAATTCAAATTCCAGTTCATGACAACATTTTTTTTTGGGTCAAGGTTCATAACAACACTTCGATTTTCATCCGATTGCCTCGTACTAATCCAGGCCCTAAATCACAGCAGGCCCAATCTACACCTCTTTCGATCTTATTAGTAAGGGCAACAAGGTAGCTAAGTTCGCTGGTCTCTTTCCTTATTCTGTTTGGCTGCCCCACCTCAAATTTGTAATCTGGCTTATTTGGATGTTTTGGCTTGTCCAACCCGATAATTAAATAACTATCAATAAATTAATAATGTTACAAAGAATATAACGGATATTCAAACACTTCTTGAATTATGTAATAGTAGTAATAGTATAGTGTTTGGTCAAGTTCATAATTACTTTGCTTAAATTTAGTCCCCAAAGTTTGCATACACAAAATGTAGTGACTAAATTGTATATTCCCACAATATGAGCTCATTTATTCGTTTAAATTCTTTGGTTAAAAAAATCAATATTTATTTTTGTTTTTAAAAAAGTAACTTTTAAGCAAAGAAATTAAAACAACATAAAAATATTTATATACGGCCTATAAGACGTATTATCAATAACAAAGCCACCTGGGCTTCATGTATTGTTTTGGTAATGTTTGCCAATGGTAGCCATTGTGGTCGAAATCTGGAATCCATCAAATTTTGATCATACACAGAAAGCACCATCTCAGGCCTAGATCAATCTACCTATTCCCTAGGAATTTGGAAATTCATCAATCTTAGAACTTTCACCTAAGTGAAACTTGAAGCTGTGGCTCTCCTTAGCCACATCCCCATTTGTCATGGTTAGAGTTTGTCCAGTACAGGAAAATACAGAACAAGGTCAAATTCAGCCCTAAACTGAACCATAACCTGCCAGCAATCCACAACAAGCAAACAGTTCCTACTCCCATGTATTCATTTACACAAGCAAAACATGCTTGTAGAGACAAAATCTGAAACAAGCTACTCAAGAAACTGCTAGAAAAGAAACACAGTTCTTAACTGGATGCAAGCAGTGGCACTGGCGGCGCAGAATCTATAAATTTGTCCATCATCTCCACATCATCAGTGCCTGTGCATCCTATTGATGGACTAGTTGTTTCAACATTTGAGCTCACAACAGTCATCCTTGTCCTCAAATTTTCTCCATCACAGGAATTTCCTATTTTGATGTCAGTAATTGATGCAACAGATTCCATGCTATAGCCTGCACAACTTATAGGGTTTACATGCAAATAACCTGAAGGTTCTTCCGAGAATCCTTTTGTTTTATCATCAAGTTGCTTCAAGAAGCATGCCTCTATATCACTTAAAGATTCAGCCTCCCCTTCTTCCCCTTCACTGCTATGGCTGTAGTGAGCATCATGATCATCATAATCTGACTTGGTCCCTCTCAATTCGCCACTGGTGTCCATTTCTCGCTGGCTGTCATATTCATCCTCGGACTGGTGATCTGATGAACGAAATGACATGGGTGAATATCCTCCTGTTGCGTTTCTTAGCGTTCTCTAAGGGTCTTCATTATTAGTGTCTTGAGTAAGTTCATCACTTGAACCGCATGCATCAGAGCAGTTAGAGGATCAGACATCTGTTTGAGGAGAACAAAATATGAATTTAGAATTAGACAATTTCCCCAGTGTGCATAGTTATAGTTCTCAGGCATAAAGGAATAGAGTAGCCAGCTGATTATGCAAGATTGTTTGGTAATGATTAATGAATACTACAGATTGCTAGTGTGAAAGAAGATAATTATAACAGATTATAGATTATTATGTTTAAAACAAAATTACATATCATTTACTCAACACAAAGACAATACAAGAACACTAGCAAATATAATAAGGTCTGTTTGGTTTCATAAAACGTTTCTATCTTCATTCCCTATTTTCAATTTTAATTACAAAAATGGCACATTGTTTTCATTCAGTTTCTTGTTTTTAATAATTTTGTGAATGAAATGGTGAAAAGCAAGAATATTGATACAGAATCCTAAAAACATGAGACACAATGAAAACTATGGCAAATGAAGATAGAAAATGGCTTTTGAAACAAAACAGGGCTTAGATATTTAACAGAGAAAGAATGCACTTGCATACCTGAGTCATGTTAGGAGCAAAAACCATTGCAATATTTCTTGCATTCATTTTGTTGTACTCCTCCTCTTCTACAACATCAGCCATGAGATCAATAGCCCAGCCGAGCAAGGCAGACTCTGTCGGCTTCAACTGCTTGACAAGCTCAACAGATTCTTCTTCAGTGTTGCACTGAAGAACTTGCTCAGGGGAAAGTCCATCTAGCACTCCTGAAGGAAGCTCCCGGAACCAGGCTTTAATTAGACCCGCCAAGCAGTGGACATCGATGTTGTCGGCACAGTGCCCCTATTCAACTGGTCCCTAACATGCTCCTCTTGACTGTTTTCTGGATTTATACGAAATATACCTTCAGCCTGAAAAATCATCAAAGAGGGAGGAAAAAACCAAAAGTTAATCAGAACTGACTGTTTGCAAGACCTTAGTGTAAATGACAAAACGTATTATACATTCAGTACCTTTAGGCCTCCCTGTGAGTATAAACGGTCTTGCATTAGTAAAAGAATAGTGGGGACACTGTTTCCTTTTGAATCATAAGAACACTGCATTGATTCTGCTGAGACTCCAAACACACTTACACTGCAAGCATAGATGACAGCAAATCACTAGTTAGAATGAGTTGGAGGGAAGAATAAAAAAGTAGAGGAAATAAAGAAGGATTGATTTAATAACTTTTTAAAATATATAATAGCACCAAATAGCAAAGAAGAAAATGTAAGTACATAATTCAATGAATTTGTACAAGGCATTCTGATTATGATTTATGCGTATTTGAAAGAAGTCAAAGAAACCTTAATGCCGAACTATGTTCATTCTGTGGCCATCAAAGTATGTAATTGACATGTCACTCAAACCCAAAACAACCTGAAGCTCCTCCATTTTGAAATTATATATCCAAGCCAATAATCTACAGGATCAGGAAGACCTCATTTCCGAATAAACTTACAATAGCACAAAAGAGGTGCGTGCATTTTCTAAATTAAGCAAAAACCTAAGAAAATAAGAGAATTAATACATTCCAGATTTTGGCTAAGAAAATAAATATATTTTCTTAAACCAAGAAGACTTCACCACTTGTATTCAACTTAGTTTTGAATCCTCCTTCTTTCTTCCACACTCACAAACATTCTCATCAACACCAAAAGCATTTCACACCCAAAAAGGAAAAAAAAATAGAAAATAGCATTTCAACCAAACACACCATTTGAAATCTAACAAAACCAACCAAAAGCATGTTTGGAATCATATATTTTACAGATATAACTACTTCTTTTCCCCAAAAAAAACTATTCTTTAAAATTTTAAGCTATTTTATACTTAAAATTAAAATAAACTATTGCAATGTGCACACACACACACACACACAGTTTCTAATTTAATAAAAATAAAATACCTAGAATGCATTTCAACCAAACCCCATTTGAAATCTAGCAAAACCAAGAAATAACTACCCCACATAAAAACAATTTTTGTTCACTTACATTCAAATCACAATTTTTGAGATTCAAAATCATGTTAAAATGTATATCAAATATGTTCAAAATCACAAAAAAAAATTGAAACATTAGTTACACCCAAAAATTATATAATGTCGTTATAAACTCAAATCTAAAACCTGCTATATTAAAAAAAAAAAACTTTTTTAAATTTTTGAAAAATGAAGTAGTACAGTACCTGGCACTGGGAACACGACCAGGGATCTCGACTTGGAACTCAAGGGGGAGGCCGAGGAAGCCGTTGAAGCGGTCGAAGGTGACGTGAGTTATGTGCTGCACGTTTGTGGGCCATCCGATCTCCATCTGGTGATGATGGACGGTCGAGATCACTTCCTCAGCTGGTCTCTCCATCCTGCAAGCCACCATAGATTTCCTCAGCGCCGCCAACAGCAACGCCAACAGCGACAGCTGCCTCTCCTGCTCCTCTTCCTCCTCCACCGCCGCCGCCCTCGTCCTCTTCCCTCCGCCCCCGCATCCGCCGCCCCTCGTCACCATCACCATCCCCGGCATCTTCTCTCTCTCTCTCTAAAATGAGACAGTACTCTCAGTCAGCCAGAGACAATACAAACGATGTTGTTTGTTGTGTATTTGTGTGTTTTAAATTTCTTGAGGATGTGGTGGTTATCTATAGTTAATGTATGTGGTTTTGTTGGGTTGCATTCAATTCAATTCAATTCTTGGAAGCTCTCTCTCTCTCTTTTATTTATTTATGCAGAAGAACTTTGTTTGTTTGAACTTCAAACGGACACTCCACTCGTTTCAAATTTCTCTTCACTCTCTCTCATATACGGCCTCGCTTTATGCACAACATTACATGTCCTTTTTTGGCCTCATTTATTCGCTCAATTATCACAACTGCCACTTAATCCGCCACTTTTAGTGTGTACTGCGTGAAATTATTATTATTATTTTTAGTATTATTTATTGATTTGGCTTCTTTAGACAGGGTAGATTGGCAAATTTAGGATTAACTGCTCTTAATTTATTTGTGGGACTCATACACATAAAATATTATTTAAATAAAAATAATTAATCTTTTCATTTACTTATTTCATTAATTTCTACATTTTAAAGGAGTCAAATTTATTTTTTATAATGTGTTTTTAAGAAACCACTTGAATTTAATCAAAATATCATATTATTAAAAATAATTATCCATTATCATATTGTTATGATTTATTATAGGAATTAAATATTTATAGAATTTTGTGGGTATTTTCACAAATCAAATAATTTGAATGACATGATTATATATAATTGAATGAATATATAAAATATTTTACACTAATTATCCATCAAAATAAATTATTTAGTATATATGTTCATTTGATTTATTATATTTTAATAACTCCTGCAATTCAATCCTTATTCATTTATGTTTGTTAATGCATTTCGTCAAAATATAAACATTATAGTAATTATAAATTATAAATTTATAATGTATGAGTAGTCTTGTAAAACTAATTTGACTTTTACTATTATTGAGGTAATTGATTGATTTTGTTGATATATGTGTCAACCTTAAAATGACAAGTATTGTAAAATGGAAAATTACTTAGCACTCATGGAGTATCAAGTACCAAACAAAGGATTATAATCTAAGTACGTGTAGAGTAATATTTTAGTTTATCACTTACGAAGTAAAAGTGAGATGACTCATTACCGACTATTATTTGAAGTTCAAATGTTACTTTAATATTATTTTAAAATATAAATTAATTCTTTTTACAATTAAAATTTTCAACTTCAATTATTTTAAAAATAGATCTATCAAAATCTAAATGAATCGAACCCATAAAAGAACATTTGTTTTCGTTTGATGTGAGTGAAGTGCACCAATTTCCAAGAAATTCAATAGAGAGACATACCTGCTTGGACAGTGGAATTCGAATTTGTGGAAGACCGTTGCCAAAAAGTTTATTTTGCTTAAGGGTCATAGCGAGGAAGGGACCTTCTTGCCATAGTAAGTACGGAGAGGGATTATTAATGTGGTTGGACCCATGACGCTGACTAAATCAATTTTCTTATATTATTTTCATCTTATTATTGGGGGCAACTTTCACATTTCCAACAACAAATATGGTCCTTTTTATGTGATTCGCGTGATTAAAGGAGGCTAAGAGTTTTCCTTCATCATTTTCTTTTGTTACTTCCATTCTCATTGGTTTACCAAAACAATTTGTCATTTTTGTCACGGATATTTGGATCCTAAGCAATCTGTCTTCATGTGAAGGCACAGAGATTATGTCCTTTTCATGCTATTCATTTCTACGAGCCACCATGCATTGAGAGCTACATAGATAGATTGGATTACATTATTTACTAGCAATCTATTACTATTGCTTACCACACAACAAGGCAAAGTCCAACGGGTAGAGTTTGGTGAGCTACTATTGGTTCATAGTAAAAACAATAATTTTAATGTAATGAGTCCTACCGTGTGAAAGGATTTTATATTTCTATTTAAATGTATATAATTTTATATTGTCATCAAATCAGATATTTATATTTGTAAGGCTTTTAAGATAATATGTGATTAAGTCAAATTCTTTTGTTGATCTAATAATACATTACTGTTCTTTTACAAAGATGATAAATATAAATTAAATAAAAAAACTCAATTATGTGAAAAAGGGTAAGTCGTTTTCAATTAAAATCAACCATTTCACAAATAGTCAATTGCTTTAGGCCTAATTATTTTGTTTGCTGGTGGCTGCTGTACCAGAGAAATGATCCAATCTTAAGTGGGCCTCTTGAAACATTTATAGGACCTTGAAATTTTGTTATGCTCCAACCAACACATTGGCTAAAAGAGAAAATGACACGGAAAAAGTAATTAGATGTTTTTCTTCTCTGGCACATCACTGATTACACCCAAAGAGAATCTCAAGAAAAAAGGGAGTGGGATCCTAGACCAAATTGAAAAAAAATTAAAAAAAAATAAAACAGAAAAGGAAATGGACCATTCCCAATATTGATGGGCCAAGGAGCGTAACTTGTTGGATCCTTGTGGACCCATTTGACTCCTCAATATGGGATTTGGGATCATTATGATGGGACCCATTCAACCTTGTTATACACTATCCTCCTTACAAATTACCTTCTCAGGTTTTTATCTCTAGGATTTTAATTAACACATCAATTTGAGAGGGACTAGAATGTCAAATTCTTGAGATATATGTTGACCAAGGATCTCACAAGCATATGAATACAAGAAAAAAAGTAAACAGAGATTATTCATTTTCCTAATTGATACCCTAAAATCTATAGTTTTCCAATAAAATACTTGTAAGAATAAAAAAAATGGAGAAAAAATTTATTTTTTAATCTACGCTGAATAACTAAAATCCCAAAATTGTAACATTGATATGAAATATTGTATATAATAATCACAAAATAAAATTTTGTGACTATGGTACTCCAAATCATGTTTGTGAGTGCCATAGCCTTGTTTGTAGATTTCTTCTACTCTTACATACATAAAGTTTCAAGGATGGAGTGTGTCTTTGAGTAATTTAAGAAGAGGAAATTGAAAGCTACTATAATTAGGGGATGAAATCTTCTATCCCAAATAGTATTCCTTTCATGTTCTCTAATTTTTATTTGTTATATAAAAGGATAAGAATTAAAATAGATTTAAAATTTTAGAAGTTATCAAATATATAATAGATATCTTATACGTGTCAATAAATGATTGAGCGACAGAGAAATGGACAATATTTTAAAACAGAAGATTTCTATCCATGATTAGGTTGGGTTAGTGTGAGAGGTTTCAATACTTTACATTAGTCATGTGTTTATATGTGTGTATATATATAGAGAGAGAAATGATAATATCAAAATAGTAAAATAATAATATCTTTCTCTTACCACTCTAATATCTTATTTTTGTCAGTCTAGATTAAAGTGTGTGTTTGGATTGAGTAATTATAAGAGGGAATGTAATTTTTGAAATGATTTAAAATTCATCATGATAAAATATCCTATTTGGATATTAACTTAGAAGAAATTGTAGAATTCAAGGGATTTTAAAGAGGAATTTTATCTATAAAAAATAAAGGATTTTAATTTCCACCTATAAAAAGAAAATTTTTAAAATTCCTACAAGCATAAATATACACTTTTCTCATTTTGGTAAGTCTCATTTTTATTATATTTTATTATTAGTTCTTTATATTTATGAGATTGTCATTTAATGTTATTTTAAATTTATTTTATTTCATTTTAAATTTTTTAATATTCAGTTTATATTACATGATGTTATAGTTACTTATCATTCTATTTTATTTATATAACAATTAAAATTTATAATTCAAATTTAAAATATTTTATAAATAAAATTTAATATAATTTATGAAATATAAACTTATTATAATTGATTTTAGATCGTTGAATTTTGATTATTAATAATAAAAATCTTATTTTTTAAAAATTATTTTATGTTTTTCAAATAAAATGTTAAAATCAATGTATTATAATTACCTCACCCAAACAAAATATTTTACAAATGAAGAAAATGAAAGTATCTATCTAAACAAAAAATTAAAAAATTAAAGGGAATATAATTGTAACATTTTAATTTCCTAACATTTTAAATTTCCTTTTATTTTAAAAATACTCTATCCAAATACACACTAAGAGATGAATAAGAAAATGTCATGACAGTTTGTAATCATTCATTAAGAGAAATACTTTTAGCAAGAAAAGTTATAATCGAGAATAAAACAAATGACTTGTCATGATTGCCATTTTTCTTTTCTATTTTCAAGTGCTTTTTTAGGTATAACATGGCTCAAACAAATTTTTAAGAAGAAAGGAGCCAAAGTAATCAACATAACAAAGCCTAAAAACAAAAACATATAGTAAAGAAGGAAAGAAAAAAGAACAAACAAGCTAGAACATAGAATCCAAGACAACAATATGACCAGAATAATAAGTCAAAACAAAACAAATTTTTGTTTTTAAGTTTAAAAATTTCATTCTAAAATTGAAACCAATAACTTACGATCATTTCGTACCAATATTTTTTGATTCATAACATACAGCAGTTCTCCTTTTGTTAAATAATTAAATTAAGGGAACTATATTCTTCATCTTTTATTTTACATTATTATTAGTCATTTCCCTACCAAAAATTATTATTATTAGTCATTTCTTTTTTCTCTTTACATTTCTCAAATATACCTTAAAATACATCTAGAATATCATAGTGGAAAGTTTTAACAGTGCAGATCTAATTTAATAATATTTTATATTTAATTTAATGGCATATAAAATTATACACTATTATGTGTTATATTTTCATTACATAAATATAGTGTTCTCAAAATATATAAGTACTTCTTCTTCTTCTTTTTTTCACATGGGACCGCAATGCATTCGCAACATTGCATCCGTAACATATTAATACTAATTAATTAAGTAACAATAGCTAAATCTCACAAGTATCTCCCTCCAAAAAGCCACCATTCAAAATTCAAAACAGGGCCAGACACAATCTGCAATGTTGGTCGTTGAATTCTTTGCTGGTGCCCGATGGTGCCTGCCGTCTTCTTCAGAAGGTTATTGTACTTTCCGTCTGTCACAGGGCAAATAGTAATTAGCAGCCCTATTTATTTGAGAAATGCTAACGAGCACCAAGATTTTTTGAAATCGCATGGAATTACACCTATTTATTATTAAATAAAATTTATTTTTATTTGATGGTAGATAGATATGAATGAATATAATATCTTATATTTTATAAATACAAATAATATAATTTTATTTATTTAAAGTTGTGTTATTTGTATTTATAATATGTGATTCAATATGATATAATATAAATAATGTTTTTCATTTATTTATATTGTATAGTCTTTATGTCAATAAATGCAGGCCTCTGATCTAGTTAGATCTGATGAACCAACGGATAATGTGGATCTTTTGTCATACTTCGATTTATCATTGACACTGAACCCTCTTTAATTATTAACTGAATTCAGCAGCTTTACATTTCAAAAATAAAATGAAATAAAATGACTATGTTCGATTCAAGTCCTAAACCACTACTAATAATTATCGAGAGTTTGTCTTTGATCAATCCGTAGCATATTTGGTTTACTTTTTGCTAAACTTCACATATAAATTAGGCAATTTTGTTTTTAAATTTTTATCCAGATTATGATTTTGAATTTTAAAAAATCAAACCAAACAAGCCATTGTATAACCTTTTTATGATGATATTTAAATAGTCGACTATTGATTTTTTTTCAATAAATTAAGGTTATATACACTTACGGTATCAAATAATTTTTTACGAGATGAACTAATAACAACAGTTTGCTAAATATCTAAAAATTCTATTCGAATTTAGTTATTAAAATGATAAGATATGCTTGTTATACTCTTAGATGCATGAACTATATTTCTTTATTTTATCCAACTACTGCTATTTTTTTTATTAAAGAAATTGGTAATATTATTTTGACTGTATAATATTACTCGTAACTATGAAGCAGCCTTTTCATATGCCTAAGACCACTTAAAAACTACAATTTATGTATGCATCGATGAATTTTGAATTTTTTGGACTTAATGCCATTTTTTTTGGGTCGGAGGATTTAACACCTTAACAGTATGATAATGCCAAATAAGTTTGGTAGCCCAGCTAAAAGGTTGAGTGGAACCGAATATGATTTGGACTAAGAACCAAATATGATTTGGATTTTGGAGTAAGATTCTTGACATTTTCATTACAACTTGGGTTTGAGGGCCCATATAGCCCCAACCAATCCGTGATTGCATCATTGGGTATGGAGGTCAATGTGCTACCCAATTTGGATGAAGTAATCAGTTTAATTTCCAGGAACCATTTGGAAAAAAATCGTTTCAATATTGTGTTGTCCAAAAACCATAAGTATGCGTCTTGTCAAATATTTTTAGCAAAATGCTATTAGTTAAGAAAACTCTTTTCATTATCCTGCACATCAACGACTTAGCTTCCTCTCATTTGTTAGAAACATGCTAAAATCAAATAAAGTTATCTCATATAATTTTTTTTGTCTCGATAAAATCACGATATCTAGGTTCTATTATCAAGAATCCGACTAATCTAGGTAGACTGGACTAATCTTGTATAACAAAGTATGCAAAGTGTAAAATGCTTGTAATTGATTTGCATTTTATTTATTTATTGGTCAATTTCTTTCCTTAATGCACTGAAACGAAAGCTTTTGGCTGCTTTTGAATTAGAGATAAATGCATTTTACCCAAATTTTAAGTAATGTGTTATGTCTTGAATTTTTAAATATGCATTACGACATCTTAACTTTTCAACTGTGCAAAACACTTAGAATAATTTTGACAACTAATGAGGTAAGATTTATATGTACTTAACCCCCTAAAGTTTAGTTTGTGCCGGACACCTTATTTGTGAAAACCTATGCAATTGACTCCCCAATTATTTATTGTGCAACCCAACACCTTACTATAATTTAAAGTTTTGCATTTTTAAAAAGTAGGGCTTTTTGCATAGTTTAAAAAGTTCAAATGTCGTAATGCACGTTTTGAAGTCAAAATATAAATTACACATAACCTTTATATAGGGGTGTAAAATGTATTTAACCCTTTGAATTATTGATCCACCTCATAAAAAAAGCATTCATATCATGTAGCATATCTCACATTTTTATTTTTATTTTCATTTCCAATACAGTGAACCAATATTGGATCTTAATTTTCTAAACTACATGATTGCATGCAGACCAATTACTATTTTTGTAACCTCTTGTATCAAAAGCAGCACATTGATATAGTCCACTAATTATGGAGCTTGATCCATCAAGTTGCAACCAAACTAATCACCGTTTTCAAATAGGAGTATTTATTTAATCGTATATGAGAGATTTTGTTAAGTTTCAACACACGGATTTCCCTGCCTAGAAGCAAGTTTATGCGTAGAGAACCAGTAAACTAATCTCCGCCAACCACTTTCATTAAATACTAATACTGATTATAAATTTCAGTTCTGTTCAACAGATCATAAAACATATACTCTAATGTATTAGCAAAAGAAAAGCGAACTAGAGTGTGTGCTTAGATTAACTTACTCTTGGTTCATAACAATTAATAATCACGATTTGTAATTTTAGAGAACCTAAAAAAAGTAATTATTTTTCAACAATATAATAATCAAAATCAAAATAGCACATTCGTATACGTAAAATAGATTAGGGTTTTAATTTTTCTAACAATTTTATCTAAGAGTACTGGTTAAGGATTCCACAAATAGAAAATTTGTATATTCTTCAATGGACTACACATTTTAAAAACTTGAAAATCACACTTTACAAATTTTTTTTTTTACCTTTTTGAAATTTTTAACTTAAACACAGTTATGCAATGGCCATAGAAATTGTGACCTCACAACTCACATACTCTTCCACCAATATGACCTCACAACTCACAACTCACCTTATACTCTTGTATAAGGTCAGATATTATATATGTACTGTGATTGTTAATGGTGATCCAATAATATCGTGCACGAATAAGGATGTGTTTGTCATTAAGAGAATAAAAGTGTGGCTGTGCATGTGCCATAATATATATCCAAATTATTAAAGAAAAACTTAGCTTCCTTAAAGTCCTAAGCAACCATGTGATAGGGGAATAAGCTAGCCATAGAAGACAACCTTGGAAATAATTGAATATTCTGACGCGTTCGACAAAGATATATAATTCATTGACTTCGGTTAATGAATTCATTTTTTTCCGAATTTTCTCTTGTTGAAACCTTCCCTTGCCTTGTGAATACCTTGAGTGGTTGACTTGGATCACAAGAAACAATATGCATACAACTGTTTATAAAGATCATATATCTATGCCTAGAATAGATAAGTATCTTCAAATTAACATCTAATCCTGTATGGTTGCTGGACGAAACAAAATCGGGCTCCAACTTCACTGTGTCTGACTCGCAGTGGAAGCTTCAGCTTGACCTATTGACTATAGGCACATTGTTATAGCTAGCCGGCTTCATATATTCAGCACAAAGCCTATATAAATCATCTTTGAATGGCATAATTAAATGATAATGTAAAACTAGTATATAAGATTTGCATAATTTTTCAAGTTGTGGATTTGAGAGTTAATCATATTTACCAATAATGCAGTGATAATGATTGAATGATATCATAAAACTCTCCTATACTCAATAGTGTAATATTTCATTTTGATGCACTGAGGATAACATAAGAATTTTATACTAATATATTCAATTATGTATTGCTATATTAATAAATATATTGCATTGATCTTCACATTAATTACTTGAATGGTTAGTAAATAGAAAAAAATATATTCAGAAGCGTAACTGGAGTAACACGGCTACAGAAGAGTTGTATATCAAATGTCAAGAGTGAAAACACTGGTGAAGGCTATGATTTATCAAGTGAAGTATGTGTGCCACACCCACCAGGCATTTAGCGACAAAAATAAATTTAGCCACACTCTGTAACATTTAGCCACTTTTTAAAAATATGGCTAAATAATTACTATATAGCCATACTTTACTTGGTTTACTTGGTCTGCATGTACAATACTGCAAAGGCAAACCTGAGTGCTAGGTTAAAGAATTTAAGGTAAGATTGTACAGTAATTTCATCTCACTACATGTATAATGATAGGAAATTCTCATGTATAGATGAATGAGTTATCTGGTCATGAAGATATGAGGCAGAAATTGGTGAAATACATATGTAAGTGGGGGTCAATAGAAAGTTATAAACCTATATGTAAAATGTTGTAAATCTATACGTAAATGTTGTAAACTTATGTGGATAATAGAAAGATTCATAAACCTTTTAAGGAAGGTGAATAGAAAAAAGTATAACTTTATCTAAAAAATTATAAACTAATGAATAAAATGTTGTACACGTATTCTTAGAAGTTGTAAACTTATGTGGACAATAGAAATATTTCTAAACTTCTTAACCAAGATAATTACATAAAAAAAAAAGGTTATAAATCTTGCATGAAAAGTTATAAATCATTGAATAAAATGTTATAACTTATGCCTAAAAATTATAAACCATATATCTTCATCCAAATAATCACTATCTGCACATGAGCAACCAGCATGTATGATTAGTTCCAAAAAGGAAGTGCAAATTCAACGAGTTAGCTACTCAACTTTAATTAGTTGGCTAGTAGAGGTGTATAGTATGCGCATTCAAACCGAAGAACAATACAAAATAAAATATCTTGAAACAAGGGTTGACCTTGGAAGATTATGACATTAATTTAGAACATTACAGGGCTGGCACTCTAACCCATTAGAATTTATGCACGTATTCAACGTTTTCATACTAACTAACTTTATCGCATAGCGATATTACCAAACTGGCATAGGATTTTTTTCAAATTTAATTAATTATATCCTTTTAGTTGAGAATATATCTCTATAATATTGTAACCAAAAAAATATATTTCTATAATATTATGTCCTCTCTATCCACTACTAGCTACTTGCTTGCTTAATTATCTAAAGAAACTAGCTAGCTAGCTAATATACACGCGTATTGTATCCAATGATTGAAGATGAAATTCATTGTATGGTGTGGAACATGTTGAAGGGGCACCAATTAATAAAAAAGTTAATCTTTTAATTTCCACACAATTCAAAATACATAATGCTTAACTGGGTTTACCTTAGAAAGTTGACAAATGATGCCTATAAAAGGGAGCAATGTCCTTGTAGTTAAGCATTCCATTTTCTCCAAGTAAGAGTTGAAGACTACTATAGGAAAGTGAAGTGAAAGGAATTTGAATATGAAGATCACATTCTCACTTGTAGTTTTTGTGGTACTTTTGGATCTCATTGGAGCTTGTCATGGTG
This sequence comes from Dalbergia oliveri, assembly GCA_030441495.1. Taxonomy (NCBI): domain Eukaryota; kingdom Viridiplantae; phylum Streptophyta; class Magnoliopsida; order Fabales; family Fabaceae; genus Dalbergia; species Dalbergia oliveri. The sequence goes on along the minus strand of JAMLFY010000013.1, from coordinate 22,775,111 downwards.
GCAGCCTCAGGAAGAACTTCTATGAGCATTCATGCCCTCAAGCTGAGGACATTATTAAGAGCAAAGTCCAGCAGCATGTCTCTGCAAGGCCCAATTTGCCTGCCAAGTTGCTAAGGATACATTTTCATGACTGCTTTGTCAGGGTAAATTAAATTAATATTCTAATATCTCTTTACCTTGTTATGTTTGCTCTTTATGAAATGTTCATGTGGATGTATGAATTTCTACACAGGCATTTAAATACAATAATAATGCTGATAATAATTGCCTTGCAATTTGTTTTGCACAAGATGATACATACTTTTCAACAGTGATAAGTAAAAAAAAATTCATTTTTAGTGCCGTTTAGAAAATTGAAGTATCTAACTTCTGGAAAAAGTTACTTGCACAACTTTATAAACAAGTATCACAAATTAAAATAAGTATTTCTAATGGAGCGTATCCAAACATAAAATAACTTATTTCATAAAAAAAAAAATTCATTAGTCTTTTTGTTTGAGTTTACTCAAACTAGATCTATAACATATTTGCATACATTTCAGGGTTGTGATGCTTCAATTCTGTTGGACTCCACAGCCAGTAATACTGCAGAGAAGGATGCAGTTCCCAATTTAAGTCTGACTGGATTTGATGTCATAGATGACATCAAAACTGCAGTTGAGGCAAAATGTCCCAAAACTGTTTCTTGTGCTGACATATTAGCATTGGCAGCTAGGGATGCTGTTTCAGTCCAAGTAAGCTATAACTATAATTATATATATTCTTCTTACTATTCCTTCTGATTATACAACAAAGTTCAGGCTGCAGAATTTTCATGCTTTGTTTTAACATGCACATGTCGCATATTATAATCTTAGCTTATTAGTATTATATTAGGCTGTATGCATGTACCTGATATCATTGATGAAATTTGCAGTTTAATAATAAACCTATGTGGGAAGTTCTCACTGGTAGAAGAGATGGCACAGTATCCAAAAGTAGTGAAGTCTTTGGCAATATCCCATCACCTTTCTTCAACTTCACCACTCTCAAACAAAACTTTGCTAGTAAAGGTCTTACTTTGCACGACCTGGTTGTATTATCAGGTACATCTATATATTCAAATAGAAAAACTGCAAATTATTTGTACCTTTGAATGAATGAGTTGTCTTCACTCTTAATATATTGAACTATACTTCTTAAATGTGTACAAAGTTTAATGGTTTTGACAAATAAGAGTGCAGTTCGATAGCCAGAAAATCTGTCAGATACAGTTGGTAGAGACGTGGCAAATTTTTAGCAGTTAGATTGAAAATTTTAAAGTTTCCAATAACATTTTGCCACATAATCCGGGTAATAATATTTTGGCAGATAATTCTGGTTGCGTAAGATTAAGGTCATATAAATGAAATGACATAGTCATAAAATTGCTGGTCAATACTAATATGGATGCAAGGAGTAATTACAAAATAACCATGATCACTCACCATATATATATAAGACTAATTAAATTTTATATTGGCTAAATACTTTATATATGCAGGGGCACACACAATTGGAGTAGGTCATTGTAACTTGTTCAGCAACAGGCTTTATAACTTCACTGGAAAAGGTGATCAAGACCCTTCTTTGAACCCCACATATGCTGCATTCCTGAAGACTAAATGTAAGAGCCTCAGTGACAACACCACAACAGTGGAGATGGATCCTGGTAGCTCCACCAAATTTGATACTCACTATTATCCTAATCTTCTCCAGAAAAAGGGTCTGTTCCAATCAGATGCTGCACTTATAACAAATGAGCAATCAGCAGATATTGCTAAAGAATTGGTTGATCAAGACAAGTTCTTCACTGAGTTTGCACAGTCAATGAAGAGGTTGGGAGCCATCCCAGGCTCAGCTGGGGAGATTAGGATCAAGTGTTCAGTTGTCAACTCATAAATAATTAAGATATGTTTTATGTGTTTTTTTTTTGGTTTCTAATTTGAATTGCAAATTTGTTCTGTTGTAACTTGTAAGATGCTTTGAAACTTGATAAAAGCAATGTGTTACGACTAATGTGACTTTCTCCTCGAGCTGTTATAGATTTACCATACCAATAGTATTTACATATATCTATTTATACATTATATATATATATATATATATATATATATATATATATATATATAATGCATACTCATTCACATACATAATTGGTGCTGATGTTAAGGAACATGCAAGCATCGAGGATCTTGGTACCAAACACGTAACTAGAGTGAAATTCAGTTGCTCCGATCCATTCTAAAGTTGTATGTGTAGGGCTATTGATAAGAATAACTATGATCATGTTGATTGTTTAAGACAAATTTGTTTTTTCTTTTGGTCTAGGGGAGGGGTGCATTCACCCGTTTGAGGGATTATACCCTGGTCCTTAACGTGGTATTATAACGCAACACTTTCACCACTATTTTAATGCCTCAATTTTATTTTCTTTTGGTCATGATAAGCCTCAAATTTTAAACATGGATATAACATCTACAAATTTTTTGGACTTAAATACCTTCCTTTTAGTAAGAGGACTTAATTTGTTTAAGCCAAATAAGTTTGGACGCCCAACTGAGAGTATTTTCTGGACAGGAGGCCAACTGAAAGTTAAATAGACCCAGGACCAAAAAAAAAAAAACCAGTTGAATAGACCGTGTGTGATTTGAACTACGAGTCCGAACATCCTCATCACAATTTGGGTACAAGGGCTCCTGGCATAATTTTGGAGGGAGTGATTAGTTAGAGATGTCAAGTCAGCCAACCCACCCCAAAGTCTGCAAAAAATGAGATGGGTAAGCTAGTAATCAAATAAAATGGAATAGTAGAGCTTGCCCCATTTTGGTGGCTGCGAGAATTGGTGGGTTAGCCACTAGAAAATTAAAATTTTTAAAGAATAATAAAAATCTTTATTTTAATATATTAATGAATTTTTATAAAGAAAATTTAAAAAAAAATTAACAATGACATTAGTATAATAGTAAAAAAATCTAACATGAACAATTATAACAATAAAACAACAACTCGGCCTTAGAAGTTAATACCAATATGTGTTCAATAATAATAATCTGAGACTTTTTTTCAAAAAAAAAAAAAGCACATGGCCCACAGGCCAAACCCTTCCAAACCCGTGAAACTCTGGTTAAGTAGGGGCAAGTTAGGTGGGCCAACATTTTGGCAGGCTTTAAAGTGTAGCCCAACCCGGAAATGAAGGTTAGCATATTACAACGGGTTGACTCATTTGACATCTCAATTATTAGTGAATAGTTATCACTTTTTGTGAACCAAGCATTCGCTAAATATATATATTTTTAAAGAAAAATACTAATTTTTTTAAGAAATTAATTTGTATATACCTGAGATTATAAAAAAATTTTATACCTGTCAATCCGTATAGTTTTATCAAAGTGACAAATCATAAAACGTAATTACTCACAATATCAAAGCATCCGCCATGATTTGTCATTTTAGTGAAATTTTATTGAGTTATTTTTATACCTGTAATGCATAAACTTAAACTTATTGTTTAATAAAAAAATGTATTAATTGTTAAGAAATTCTCTTCATTAATGGATATTCCTCTTATTTGCCATACGGGCCAATTATTCCGCAAATTAAAGCATGTCACAGCTGGCTTTAGGCTAATATTCTTCATTATGAAAGCCTTCTTTGTTTATTTTTTTGGTTCGGCTTTTGAATGCGTTATTGATCCATCTCATACAAATGCATTCATATCATATAGCATAACTTTTTTTTAAAAAAAAACTTTATTTTGATTTTCCTTACCATTGGAGTGAATCAAATGGACCTTAATCATCAACTAGGTTTTTTTTTTTTTTGTGACTAATCAACTGGGGTTTGATCTAGCAACGAAGGGATTAATCCACCACAACGGGACAGCGAATCGTGGTTCAAATCTCATCTGAATCAAGACTCGCATATGGAAGGACGCACAAATTTGCATCCAGCGGAATGTGAGGAAAAAAAGAAAAAAAAAAGAAGGAATGGACCTTATTCCCACTTACTTGCACGCCCTTAATTTTTTATTTTTAATTTTACCTCTTTGTGAAAGTAGCACATTATAAGCCCACTAATTGTGGAACTTGGTCCCTCAATTAGCTAGCTAAATAACTAATCATGTCACGACCAAAAAACAAAAAAAAAATAAAATTAACTAATCATATTTTCGAATCTTTGTCATAATTTTTGTTAAGTTTCAATAGACGGCTTTAGTTTCCTCGTAGACAAGCAAGTTAACACGAGGAGAACCGATAGCCTAATCTCCATGCACCCACCAGTTTCTTTGAATACTAATTATAGTTTCAATTTTGTTTAGCAGATAAAAGCATAAAGTCTAATGTATTTTCTTTTGCTAAAATACAATAATGATCATTTGATGAAATATAATATGACTCACTTAATCATATAAGGATTAACAAATATCTCATGTCATTCTACCAGTGTGCTATATGAACTTATTTGCTAGCTAACTATTCCACAAATTCAGGTATGTTGTATATGCTTTTTTAGCCCTTTTTTTTTATATAATTTTAGAGTATCCCTACTCGCAGGTGAGAGACTAATCTCGTGACACGATAGATATCTAAGTGAGAATTCTTCTTAATAGTATTTTTTTCATACACATGAACCTCATAATCAAACTTGATGAAGACTTCTTTTGTTTTCATAGTTGGCCATTGAAAGCTTCTTTTGATCCATCCCAAAAATACATTCATAATTGATATTCTTAACTTTATTTTTATTCTCATGACAATTAGAGTAAATCAAATGGACCTTATTTTGGTTTTCTATAGTATTCCTCCCTCACAGGTGAGAGTATTCTAGGATCCGATTAGATGCTTAAGCGGAGATTTCTCCCAATAGCATTTTTTTCATACATAGAATCTTAGAATCGAACCCAAGACTTTATGCTTAAGGGATCCAAACATTTTCTACTCGGATCAATGTCTCATTGGTAGGCTGGTAGCCAATGGAACTTATTCCAACCAGATAATTGCAGGCCATTAATTTTTTTGGTAACGTCTTTATGAAAGCGGCACCACATAAGCCACTAATCGTGGAACTTGATCCCTCAATTTACTAACTAATTATAATGTTTTCGAATCCTTATCACATTCATATATATATATATATATATATATACGGCTTTCCCTGGCAAGTTTACGTGTAGAGAACCACTAAACTAATCTACACCAACCAGTTTCATTGAATATTGATATTGATTATAATTTCAGTTTTGCTCAACAGATGAAGCATATACTATAATGTATTTTTTTTTCATAAAATACTCTAGAAAAGTTATCTCTCTCTCTCTCTCTCTCTCTCTCTATATATATATATATATATATAACTCTCTCTCCATTAACAAATAAATGTCCATTTTGAATATTTTTCTTTTTCACAAAATAAGTGTCCAATTTAAAAATCAAGACAATATTAATTAATTTATTTCAACTATACCCCTATTAATAGAGGAGAGAGAGAGAGAAGTGGATGGAGAGAGTAATTAAAAAAAATAGAGAAAAATAGTAAGGATAATTCAATAAAATATACTTAAATTATTCTAATATCAAAATTGTGTCAATCATTTCCTTAATCTATATACACATTTATAATTGGGCACTTATTTGTGAATGGAGAAGGAAGTATATATGTATATATACACACGATTAAAAAAATTAGCAAAATTTTTTAAAGAAAAAAGAAAGATCATTAATATAATTCACTTAACCATAGAGGATTAATGAGCATATCATAATATTCTAACAAACAAATTTGGAAGAAAACTTTTTACTATCAAGCATTGTCTTATATAAGCTTATTTTGAATTCAAAACAACTAAATCAAAAACTTTTTTGGATTTTAAGCAAATCATCATTTAGAAGGGCATTTCGAAAAATGAATGTGCAAAATTCGATAAAATGCCCAAGACACGTTAGCTGAACTTCAATTGCATGATATAAACACTCCCATTTGCACAATTAACGATCCACATCTTTCATAAGTAGATTCATGCGATATCACTTCGCACCATTTAACATTTTCATATTTGGAAATTTAAAAAAAAAAAAAAACTTACACAAACATGTGCTTGGATAAACTTTTTTACATATAAGATATACTTAGAAGCAAAAGCAAAGATACAAGCAGCTCCATATGTGTTTCCACAAAATAATTAAAAAAATACATTATTTTCCGAAAATAAGTCCTGTGTATTTGTCTCATAAAAATGCTATGGCCATAGTTTTGACCTGACATCCACATGCAGAGAATATATTTAGAATGAACAATGTCAGAACGGTGTTACTTTGTTCTATTCACTACTAGTTTAATGGTAATCCAATTCGTGCAGGAATAAGGCTGTGCATGTTCAGTGTTGAAAGAATGGACGTGTTATACCTGAACCATTTAGTACCTTAACAAAACTTCCTAGAAGTCCTAAGCAGCCATGTGCTGTGAGGGACAAGGGAGAAGACAAACTTATAAATAATGACCCCACAAAGATAATCATTGACTTTGGTTATTGTATTCATTATTCTTTTCTCTTCTTGAAACCTTCTTTGGCTTGCAAACAACTTGAGTGGTCGACCTTCCATCACAAGAAACAACCTGCACAATAATGTACAAATGTTTTTTAACCCTGAAAGATAGACAAAACTAAAACCAGTTAATTTGAACTTCACACAAAATTTAACAGGGCTCAATCTATTCAGAGCATTTGTGTCTATCTTTCTTTTTACATAATATGGAGGAAAAAATCTTGGAACAAGAGAAAAAAAATAGTAGATTGTCATTTATTTATAGTTCAACACTTAGCCTTCAAAACATAATATGATTCATCCTCATATAACCAGTAAAGAAATATCTATGCCTGAAATAGATAAATATCCTCTAACATCTAATTTTATTTGCTAGACGAAACAAAATGGAGCTCCAATTTCAGTGTTTTACTCCAGTTGGAAGCTTCAGCTTAACCTTTGCATTTGAGTATAGGCACATTTTTGTATCCGGCTTCATATACACAAAGCCTATATATTTGGCTATGTCAGTTTTTGAATAATCAACTATGTTGGTATAGCGCACAATTTTCATGACTGCAGTTTTTTTTTTCAGGTGCATGACTAGGTTGAGGTGCTTATATGATATAAACATGTTCTAGCATAAACTGGTATACATCTGGAAAACGACAGCTATAAAAGGGCCCATATCCAATGTGAAGTAAGACACAAAATTGAGTGCTGAGTTAAAGAATTGAAGGTATGGTAATTGTGTTGACCCAGAAAAAAACAAAGGTAAGGTTCTGCACTTTCATTCCACCATTATTCATTTGAAATTTAAGGGACGTGCAAAATCAAGGAGTTAGCTACTTAATCATCAGTTGGCTAGTGGAGTTGTGGTATGCACACTCAAACCCCCAAAACACAATAAAGAAGCCTTAGAAAAGGGTTGACCTGAAAAGAATATGACCATAAAGAATACAATAAGACGGCAAGATACAAAATTGATGCATATACTCAACATTTTCAAACTAATTTTATCACATAATGCCATTACCAATCTGGCTGGCAGTTTTCTTAAATTAAATTAATTATCATTTTAGCTAAGAGTCTATGTCTAAATTATGTCCTCTCTGTCCAACAGTAGCATCTAGCTGATACATGCATCGAACATCCAATGACTGAAGATGAAATTCGTAATATGTTGTGGAACAAGTTAAAAGAGCACCTGTTAACCAGACATTAATCTCTCCCACACAACTTAAAATATGCAATGCTTAACTGGATTTACCTTAGAAAGGTGACATATAATGCCTATAAAAGGGAGCAATGTCCTTGTAGTTAAGTATTCCATTTCTCACAGTTAAGAACTAACACTACAAAAGGAAAGTGACTTGAGGGTTTTAGTTTGAATATGAAGATCACATTTTTCCTAGTGGGTTGTGTGGTGCTTTTGGGTTTCATTGGGGCTTGTCATGGTGGCAGCCTCAGGAAGAACTTCTACAAGCATTCCTGCCCTCAAGCTGAGGACATTGTTAAGAACAAAATCCAGCAGCATGTTGCTGCTAGGCCCAATTTGCCTGCCAAGTTGCTAAGGATACATTTTCATGACTGTTTTGTCAGGGTAAACTAATTCATATTCCTACATCTTTATGCAGAGTTTATGTTTGCTCTAAATGAACATTTCATGTGGACGTCTAAATTTATACACAGGCATTTAAAATGCAATAATGCTGGTAATAATTACCTTGCAACTTGTTTGGAACTAAAGAATACTTGTGTGCCTAACATGTCTGCTAACCTTTCAGGGTTGTGATGGCTCAATTTTGTTGAACTCCACTGCCAGCAACTCAGCAGAGAAGGATGCAATTCCTAATTTAAGTTTGACTGGTTTTGATGTCATAGATGACATAAACGATGCAATTGAGGCAAAATGTCCTAAAACTGTATCCTGTGCTGATATATTGGCATTGGCAGCTAGGGATGCTGTTTCAGTCCAAGTAAGCTAACCATTACATTCTTCTAAGCAATGCCTGCTGATAATACAACAAATTCATGCTGCGGCATTCGGCATGTATTGTTTTAACATTATGTCACAAATATAATATTAGCTTATTAGTTTATTTGGTTTTATGCATGTACCTGATCATTGATATAATCTGCAGTTTAATAATAAGCCTATGTGGAAAGTTCTCACTGGCAGAAGAGATGGCACAATATCCAAAAGTAGCGAAGTCTTGAGTAATATCCCATCACCGTTCTCCAACTTCACCACTCTCAGACAAAACTTTGCTAGTAAAGGTCTCACCCTGCACGACCTAGTTGTATTATCAGGTATTTATATTTAAATGAAAAATACTAAACTTCGAATTTTGCTGTCAGAATGATGAACATTAGTTTTAGTCTCTGGATAGATGAGTGATCCTCACTCTCTAACAATCTAACTGCTCTCCTTGAATCTTAACAAATTCTGATAACAAGTTTGACAAATAATTTTAGTTTGGTACCGTTATTCATTAAAAATTACAGGTCAAATAAATGGTATTGCACATTCATAATAATTGCTGGTCAATACTGATACAGATGCAAGGATTTACAAAATGACCATAATCAGTCATCATACAGACTTATTAAGTATACTGGCTATATATTATATATGTAGGGGCACACACAATTGGAGTAGGCCATTGCAATTTGTTCAGTAACAGGCTTTACAACTTCACCGGAAAAGGAGATCAAGACCCTTCTTTGAACCCCACTTACGCTGCATTCCTGAAGACTAAATGCAAGAGCCTCAGTGACACCACTACAACAGTGGAGATGGATCCTGGTAGCCCTACCAAATTTGACAGTCACTATTATCCTAACCTTCTGCAGAACAAGGGTCTGTTCCAATCAGATGCTGCCCTTCTAACAAGACATGAGGCAGAAAAAATTGCCAAAGAACTGGTTGATCAAAACAAGTTCTTCACTGAGTTTGCACAGTCAATGAAGAGGTTGGGAGCCATTCAGGTCCTCTCAGGCTCAGCTGGGGAGATTAGGGTCAAGTGCTCTGTGGTCAACTCATGAATAATTAAGATCTGTTTCATGGTTGTTTTCTGATGTTTTAAGTTCATTTGTTTATTTTACTAATAACATGAGGTAGTATGTGAAATTGGTGAGTTGCAAATTTGCTCTGTTGTAATGCCTTTAACTTGATAATAAAAGCTATGTGTTACTAATATGACCTCCCCATGCTGCTAATAGTCCACACACACACATCACTACATATTTATCATTTAAATTATTTTATTTATTTTTATCCTTACAGTCTAATTTTGCAACCTACAATTGATTTGAAGAGATATATATCCAAAAGATGTAAAAACTGAAAACAATACTTTCTCCTCAAAAACATAAATGTACTACAATACTTTCATCGGAGGATCTACAATTCTACATAAATGTGCTACAATGGTGCTTTAGCAAACCAAGGATATAAGTCATCCAAAACAAGAACATGTTGCAACTGAACCTTCTATTCATGCTTTGCTCTTTAACATGCAAGCTTCTGCAACACAAAGATTTAAGTTATCCACATCCAAAATGCCAAAAACATGTTGCAATTGAACTACTATCCATGCTAGGCTCTTCAAATATTCAGCTTTTGCAACCAAAATAATAGAACTCATCCAAAAGCCAAGAAGCATGTTGCAACTGAGTCTACTATCCATGCCAAGCTCTTCAACTAAGCAGCTCTTGCAACTCAGAAGACAGAAATCATCCAAATACTGAAATACGTCTTAAACTGGGAAGGTTAATTTGCTGATTGGTGCCAGAGAACACCTTTAAGTGTATTTATTATGAAAGCAAATAAAAATTTCTCTTAATGTATTCATTATGTACTTATAAGAGGATCAATGCAACTGCAAAAACTAACTTTTATCGAAAACAATTTTTTTATTTTTTTTTGGATAATGACTTACAAAGAAAAAAGATACATATAAACAATTTAGAGAGCAATCAGATAAAGAGATCCTGCAATAAGCAAAGTATATTAAACTCTACTATATTAATAGGAAAAATAATGCCAAAGAACACCAAAGTTGTAGAGGATTAATTATTTCACCTTGCTAGTGCTGGTCATTAGATGTTGCAATGGGCAGCTGCTACATCATTTTCCAAGACAGAAGATTGTTGAGCACCTAAATTAATTGGAGGTAGCCCTTCCGAGTATTCATTAAGTATATAGACAATGCCCCTAGGTATGCAAAATTATAATGTCATGTTTTTATTATGGCTACCGGAGAGATAGCTTTTGCAAGCTCAAACACAATGTGATGCAGCTAAATGTCTCATTTAGCTATGCAGTATTATGTTATTAACCACATGCTCTTAAATTATGTTATTAACCACATGCTCTTAAGTTTTAAATTTCCGATGGATATCATACAAAACCACATGGAGTTTCCAAATAAAACCACAACATGAATGATATACCTTTAAACATAAGGATAATTTAAACATTTCCCAGCATTTTTAAGGGCATACGATTGCCAATAAAAATTCTCATCAAATTAAAAATTGCCTCAATTAAATAGCAAAAGAAGAATACATTCTAAAGAAGTAAAAAAAAAAAAACAAACCGGTGAGCAATATCATCTTATACATAAACGAAATCAGGCCAAATTTTCATCTGCTTCCGGCAATCTTCAACAAAGGAGAAATTATACCCTGTATCTCTTGCAATGACTGCTGAACCTTAATCTCCTCCTCAACAGACCTCTTAAGATTCCTGACATGACCCCTGAGGGCTTCAGAGCCTTTAATATCATCAGCCCTCATTTCAAGAACCTTCCTTGCCAACCCCATCAACAAGCCAGAATACCTAGGCACAGTGCAATACTTTCCCAAGAACACCAACAACAACTCCAGCTTCTCCTCATCCAAATCCAAAACGCACCTCAACAACTTCTTCCTTGAAACCAGCTCCTCCATCACAGCCAAAACATTCCCAGGATTCTTCCCTCCAATACAGAAACCAGAGCCTCCCCGTGCCGAAACTTCTTCAAGAGCTTATCATGCTCACCAAGCTTCACCTTCTTAGGCCTCATAACCAAGTAATCACCCTCAGAAGGCTTTTCACTTTGCCCTCTATGAAAGTACCTAAAATATGAGGGCCTCAAAACCTGCTTCTCAGTAGTGTGCTCCAAAGGCCTAACACTCCAAAACAAGCTCTCCTCACTAACCCCATTTTCAATTTCCTCTTCCTTAACCCTTCTCTTCCCAACATATATAACCCCATTAGAGGTACCAATAACCCTAGTTCTACAATCAGGTGAATAAGCCACAGATAACAATGGTGCAGGGAACCTCATAGAATGTGTAACCTTCATTGAAGCATAATCAAACACTTTCATATACCCATCTAACCCAACACTCAAAACCCTATATTGATTCGATTCCTCATCAGAACCCTTCCCAATTCGACCAACACAAATCGAAGTAACCGTCTTGTTGTGCCCTTCCATTGAACCGACAAGCCTCCCGCCAGCAAAAAGGTCCCAAATTTTGACGGAATTTCCGCCGGCGGTGGCCACCATCCCTCCCGCCGGCAAGAAAACAACATCCTCCACAGGATTCCCATGATTCACCTCAATCACAGGTTCCGAATCCCTAACCCTAACATCCCAAAGCTTCACGGTGTGATCATAGGAACCGGTAACGAACGTGTCAACGTTCACCGGAGAGGAATCGCCGCACCGGACGTAGTCCTTGTGGCCGCGGAGCTCCATCACTGGAGACTCGCCGGCAGCGACGTCCCAAACCTTGACGAGAGCATCGTCGCCGGCGGAGAGAAGACGGAGACGGTGGAGTTTAGGGTAGTGAACGAATCTCACCGGACGGAGGTGCGATCGGAGGCGGCGGAGGGCGGAACGCGACGCAGAGCCGCCGCCGCCGACGTCGAAAACTTGGACTAGGCCGGAGAGGTCCCCGGTGGCGAGGAGGCGGCCGTCGGAGCGAAAGGAGAGGGAAGTAACGACATCGGAGAAGGAACTGATTGTTGTGGTTGGGGAAACGACGGTGTCGTTTTGGGGTTTGAAGATTGAGACGGTTGCGGAGTGTGCGGCGGCGAAGGGGTGAGGGGAGGAAGGAGAGAAGGTAAGGGAAGGTATTGAGATTAGGTTTTGGATTTGTTGGGTTTTGAATGAGGACCAGTACTTTGATTCAGGGGTTTGGTTTTGGGTTCTTGGTTTGGGTTTTTGTTTTGGTTTCACTGGGAAGGTTTTGGGTTCCGCCATTGATCGAGCTTCAAAGGAGAAGAAGAAGAAGAAGAAGGTTTAGGGTTTTTTCGGTCAAAGAGGATTTTAGGGTTTAAGAGAACGCAATTATTATTTCCGTTCTGTACATACGAGCCATAAGAAAAATGAATAGTTATCATTTTTTTTCTCATTAATTAACGATGCATAACAATACTCAAATGATTAACTTAGGATGTTCAGGAGGGAAACATATGCCCTAAAGTTTATGACCGAAAAAAAAAAAATCCTAAAGTTCAAACACAAAAAATTGAATTAAAAAAAAGTTCAAACAAAAAATAATGCTAGAGTTTATAAGTTATTTTTTTTTTCCTTTATCAATCCTTTGTTTTATAAATTTTTAAGTTTGAATATAAATCAGGAAGTGACTATACCACTCTCATTTATCTATTATCACTCTTTATTGATTATTTGTATTTAAAAAATTTCTAAAATATGCTTAATAAAAAAACTTGTTATATTACATGAAAACCAAAGGCTCCTTCCGTTAATATTAGCGATTTATATGAATATCAATTGTTTATTGTAATTCAAAAAGAAAAATTTATGGATTTAATTACCTTGCACTAATAATATAAAATTTTTTTACACAATCATCAATTATGTATTGTACATAAGCTATGATAGTTGACTATTATATTCACTATTTGAAAAGTCATAGGAACTAAATGTTTTGATTGAATGACAGTATAAAATTATTTATATTGTTAATCCATCAAAATTAAATTTAATAACAAATGTTTGCAATCACAATTGCAATACCAAAAAATTATAAAAAATATAAAAAGTGAAAATTTTGATTAAATTAACCAGATGACACATTAGAAAAAAGAAGTATGATGTGACCATAATTTCAAAAATTGAAATATATATTAAAAAAATAAACACATGACTCCCATATATTAAAAAACCCGATTATAATTTTTTTTTTGAAAGAAACAGATTATTGAAAGTCTTAAAAAGAAAGTAACAGAGATATACTTTAAATTTTATTTCACTATACTTTTTAGTTTTAATTAATTATTATCTTTGAATTAATTCTTTTTGGTGCTATGATAGAAATTTAATTTTACTTAATCTTCATGTTTAATATTAAGTAGTGTAGTTATTAAATATAAATTTAAAACATTAGTGTAATGATACATTACAAATATAAAAAAAGGTTTTATTTAAAGTATTTAATTTAGAAATTTTATAAATAAAAATAATAAATAAGGAGTGACAATAGATAATTGAAATTCTACATATCACATAAAATTTGATTTAATTTTGAAAATTAAAAACTAACTAAGTATAGTACTTTTTGTGCTTGCAAACTTTCGATGATTTTTTTTATAAGTATTGTGGAATTAATATTAGAAGATTTGGATGTAATATAACAAATTAACAAGCTAAGTATATAACAAGATTTTAGTAAAAAGCTTTTCTCTCGTCGATTTCCTTCCATTTTGGCTAGTTATATAAGTGGAAGGCCTTACAATAGACAATTATATAACACTAGCTAAATATACAACGGAAGGAGCCTCCTGTTTTGGATGTAATATAACAATTGAAAATTAAAAACTAGCTAAGTATTTAGCAAGTTTTTCATTAGGGATATTTTTGGAATGTTATAAATAAAAGAAATCAATGAGGAGTGACAATAGATAAATAGGTGCCACTACCTATAAATTAAATGGAGATTCCTTTACCAAGGGCTAATTATTAAAGACTAGTCATTTGAGATCCGAAATATACGAGGAAATAATAAAAAATAATTTCTTAATCATTATAAAAAATAAATGATAATTAATTTAAATATATCTTATAGAAAATTGAGTATATGAATTTATTTTAAAAGTAAGTTAATAGTTAAATAATTAAATAAATGGATGAAATATAAATGTGATATTCTATTTTATATTTTATTTTTAATATTATGTTTAGAAGGTTGAAAACATCTCGGTAGATGACCTATAACTAACAATAAAGAGTCTATTTTATGAAAATTTTACACATTTCGAAAGTTGAAATTTTTTGAATAAAGAAGAAGAATAACTGGATAATTTTATTATATTATGAGTCATCTATACATATTATAAAGGGGATTGTGGTGATTTGGTGTCCAATTTTTTTTACCACTTTTATCCTCTGTTTAATGAAATATAAATTTAAAAAATAGAGACAAAATGGTAATGATACTCCTCATAAAATAAAACTGTTATAACTGATTATCTATTTATTTTAACCCACTTTGCTTCCCATTCCTTCTTCCTCTATCATCATTTGCATCCCATGAACATTTCTTCTTCTAAGTGCCATTTAGAATCTTGGTGGTTCTTTATTCATTGTTAATCTTCTTCGTTTTTAGTTCTATTTTTTTCTTTTTCCACCATTCTTCTTTACTATTTTTATTTCTTCATAAATTTTATAGTAATAATTTTCTTTCGCTGAAGCAAAGTTTTAATTGTTTTTTTTTATTTTGTCTACAATTGTATTTTCCTCTACCGTGTTACATAAAATAAAGAAGTGGTCCTGATTCCTCTCTGTTTATTAACTACCCTTCAGCCTTTAATGAAGGAGTAATATCATTTCATGGTTAAATTGAATTATTGATGGTACATTTTTTTTTGTTTAAGTTTCAATAAAAAAAATTCAATGCTTTTTGGTTATTTCAGCATGAACACATGAAGTTCTTGATATATCGCTTTCAATAATCAGAGATAGCATGATCAAGCATATCTTTTCCATTGATTTTTTCTCTACAAGTATTTGATTTTCTTTTTTGGATGAAGATTCCATTTTTATATTGATTCTGTGTGCTTTTCAAATGAGTTATAACACAACGGTTGAAATGTTGAGTTTCAATTTTCTAACATTTTTGCCTTTTTTTTTTTACATTTTCTGATCTCTTGGCAAAGAAGTTGCAAGGATGATAAGAGAGGATGATAGAGGAAAGAATATGAAGATTATTAAGATATTGACAATACATACAAATTATATTAAAAAAAGCGGCTTGATGGGCACGATAGTGCGGGCAAGATGCTAGTTTATAGGAATGACAATATGTATCCATGAGAAAAGGGATATGTCTCACACCTCCCATTGCCATTAAGAATTTTATCTTCATCACATTCCCTTTACGGGTCTCAATTTCCCATTTCCTGGAGATTTTGAATCCATATGATATTAGGGGTTTATTAACAAATTTCAAAAAGAGAAAAACTTTAAAAATATTTTACAATTTGAAACATAAATATCTATAATAACAAATATTATTAATGCAACATAATCCAAATCAAAATTAAAAATGCATACATAATGCAAATCTAATAAAGATAATTGAAAAAAAATAAAGGTGTGTTATCTCCGCCCCTACCTCGTTTAACAAACGGAGACTTCACTCTCATCTATCGTTCCTATGAAGACAAAATATATCCCCAATCCTATTCCCATTGTGGGTAATTCTTGTGTGTATCCATTTTTAACATTTTTTTTATCATCCCTAACCATTTATATCTTTTTAGTAAATTAAAATATTTTACTTATAAAAATATAAAAATATATTTTCTAATTAATAAAAATAATGAATAAATTTAATTTATGTGATTTCAATTACACATTATTTCCTTGTATATTCTTTTAATAAATTAAAATATCAATTTTAAAATATATGTTATAATTAACATGTAATAATTAGTAAAAAATCATATATAATCCTAATTTACATCATCTCAATTATTAGAGTAGTATATCAATTATAATCTTATTTTCAATAAAAAGTAATGTAAATATTTAATTTTTTAAAAATTAATAAATACTTAGTATCATTGTCAAAGAAGTGTAAATTGTGAAACTAATTTTTTAAATTATTTTAATGTTGAAAAATTGAAGGTTTGTTTTTCCAAAAAAATTAGTATGAAAAAATTATGGAATTGATAGGTTGAAATATTTAAGTTGCAACAAATTAAATAAGGTACAGTGAGACAAGTAGAAAGATATGTTTTTTTAGTGCATCCAAACAAATACAAGGTGTCAAACAATTACTCAAGAAAAGTGAAAGACATATCATGATGAAAACATTCCCCTTCTTTTATTTTTTTCATATTACCGGTTTTTTGTTATAATGGGCACCATTCATATTTTTATCACCCCAATACATTTATATTTAATTCATTTTTTAACGATTCTTAATTTTATATTTTTTTATTCTTAATGATTATTAATTTTAATTGTAGATTGTAATTTTAATGATTTTAATTTTATTGATTTATGCAATCTTTAATGATTGTAATATTTGATTTTATTAATAATTAACAATTAAATTATAAATTAAGTTAAAAAAATTTGTAGACATTAATGTTAAGAAAAGTGGATCTTAAATAACTATATGAATGACACGTGTACCTAAAGTTCTATATGAAAGACACATGTAATAGTTTACATGAAATAACTCTCAAATATTATAATATTAGATTTTATTCCTCTATTATTATAAAAAAAAACTACTAGAAAAAAAAGAAATAAGGGTAAAGTTTCAGTTACGATCCACATTTTATCAAAATTTCAATTTAGTCTTGAAAGTTTTTTGTAATTCTATTCATGTCCCTAACGTTTTCAAAGTGTGAACAAAATATAAGTTATGACTGAAAATTTGATATTTTATGTCTTGTGGATCCCCTAATATTGTAAGATGACATTTTATGTTTTGTTATGGTTTTCTAACATTCTATGACCTTTACTTTAGTCTTTTCCACGTATAATTTGGGCCATTCTATGAAAAGGATAAGATTGAAATGTTTTAAAAAGTTAAGAACATAAATAAAAAATAAAACTTTTAGAATTTTATCAAAACTTTGGTAAAACATAAGGGACATAAATGGGGTTGTACCCAAGAAAGAATGAAAAGATGTAACATGCATTTATTCGCATTAGCCATAGATGCTTTCACCTCATAATCAAAGATATCAACAGTTTGTTTGGTGTAATACCCAGTGTACACCTCGGGACCCACCCATATAAGGGACATAAATGGAGCTGTACCCAGAAAGAACGAAAAGATGTATAACACGTGCATTCATTCGCCTTAGCCATAGATGCTTTCACCTTATAATCAAAGATACCAACAGCTTGTTTGGTTTAATACCCTGTGTACACCGGACCCATCCATACAGCAGGAAGGCCGAATTTCAGAATCATGTTGCAACTCCAATTCTCAGAATTTTGCAAAACAAGTTCGCTGCGCGCATCTCGTGTCAACACTGTACCTGAAGGCCACCCCAAACCTTCATTTTCTCTCAACGTCACTCTAATCCATCATCCCCAAGCTTCAAGGTAAGTATATGTTATTAGATTATGTCTCCATTCCCTCCATTCTTTCATAATCTTAGGTTGGGCTTTATTATTTCTTTCATTGTTGTCAAGTGGGGTATTCCCCAATATTGTTAGAGTATGTTTAGAATAATTTAGAGATACTCATAGATTTCTTATGAGTTTTATGGTTATAATGACAACTTTGGTGCTTTCATTCCTCCTAGTCCCTGTGGTGTTAGTGCTTCATGTTCCAACCCTCTAGGTGAATAAGTTTGATCTCATAGCCTTATTTTGGTCATTATATTATTATTTTCTAATATTATGGAGTATTTAGAAAATTGGAAAAATTAGTTTTCACATGATAGTGAATTATATGAAAAATGTGCCTTAGTTAGAAATGTTCCATTTGAATCCATACATGAACATTTGTATTTTAGAAAATGCATGGGACCATAATTTCTCTATGAAGATTTTATATGATTTGATTTGATTATGACAAAATGCAAGTAGTTATGATTGAGGAAAAGAAATTTAAGGCTTTATTTTGTTATAATAGTTGAGAAATGTTGAACTTAGAAATGTAGAATCCCCCTTTTTAACTTCAGTTGGTTTTAGATGAGAGAGTTATTGAAATGAACATAACTATAAGTTAACGGCAGTTACTCGTTAACCTTCAGTATACCAAGGCCCGTAAGGGCCAAGTTTTCTTGATTTAAATTAGTTTGCTAGGACGCGCACAGGGACCATTAAGATCTCATTTAGTTAAGGGCTCTTGTTTGCTAGGACTTCCTTCCGTTGACGGATAGTCTGTTCCCTTTTGTAATTCTTGAGAAGATAAAGATGATAATTATTATGTAAAGTAAGTAGATATGTTTTGTGATTGTTGCATTATTACCTATTATTTATGTTTCTTTCTTGTCCCATGTACAGTTATGAGTGAGGATTTACTCACTAAGTTTTGTAACAAAACTCATCTCTCTTTTCTTCCTTTCCTCACGGATCCAGGATTAGCTTCGGATTCTCCACCTCCTCCCCTCGACGGAGCATACTTCAGCTTGGTGAGCTTCACGTCACTGCGAAGTGTTTTGAATATTTTGTAAAGTGTTCCAGTGATATGATAGACAAGGTCTCAGACCACATATTCATACATTTTACATTTTGGATATATCATGATTCTTTTGTATTTGACCATTGATATAGCTTTCATGAATCTTTTGCAAATGAGCAACTCAGTTTGAATTATAAATTATAGCGGCAATTTTAGATTTTATTTGTGAAAAAAGAGAAATTTAGATTTATTACGAGTTTATTATGAGATTTGATCTACGTTTTAAGATATATTTTATGAATAAAATATGCATATATTACGTGCACCGATCATGGGGTTTTTGAGATGACATTAACCTCGTGTCACGACCCAAGTCGGGTCGTGACATTTGGTTAACAAAAATTTTTCCATTGTGTTAAATATAATTTAGTTGGACAGAAGTAATACTGTTTTGATAACAATTTTGCTGCCACTAGAAGTGTTGTGCATCGAAAAGAATCAATTCCTTTCAAGGCAGCTCATATTAGTTTTTGATTTTTGAACTTTAAAGAAAAAGTTATGAGCATTTTATCCATGTCTTTATTACCTCCAACCATTACCCACACCTACCTCGTTTCTCATCTCTTTTTGTCAGTTTCATCTCCATATTTGAAGTTACTGCAACTCCATGCCTACAGACCCACTCTCATCGTACAGGTCCCACTCTAATTCATTTTTGTTGTTGTTAATAGAACTATGTTGTTGGCTAGGTAGTTGCTTGAGGATTTTCATGTCACATTGAAGCTGAATGTTCCGGTGGTTGAGTTTTGATTGATTTCTTGCAAACTCATCATCAAAGTTAAAGAAAAGCCAATGAGGTTGATACTAGTTCTTGTTTCTCTTCCCTGTTTTCAGTTGTGGGGTCTATCTCTCTTGCATCATACTTTTTGGTTGGCACGTATAAGGCGAAATATCATTTCTTTTGTTGCCTAATTTTAATAGTATTTTTACTATTTTTTCCTTTGATTTTTGTTTTATGTTGTGTTTATTCATTGATTTTTGTCGGTGCCTAATTATTAAAAAAAAAAGGTTTTTGATTCTCCAACGTTATTGTTCATCCCATTTTACAATGCTTATATCTTAGTGTTCGACTAAAAGATTACTTTTCTGTTAAAAATAAATGTCTATTTTAGCAATTATTTGTACAAAACTATAATTTTTAAATAAAAATAATTTTTTCAAACTCACTTTTTCAACCCCATTCCTAAACATAAATTAATTCTTTCAAAATCAATTCCTTCAATATTAATTATTCTAAAAACAATACTACCAAAATCTAGACCAAATAGACTCGGAGATATAGTCCTGAAAATGAAAACATTCGTCGTCTGAAGATATCTGCTTCTTTCTGATAACAAAACTAGGAAACCGGTATTTTCACGGAGACCAAAACAAATTATAGACTTAACGGAAAGAAACATGGTAGCTGTGATATCACCCTTGCGCAATAAACCAATTCAAACTTGAGAGACGCTAGATCAAAATGTTATGAACATTTATATAAAGGAAAAATTATATGTTCCTTTTTATGTTACAATATACATGCTGACCAACTATAATCCCTCTGTCATCCTAAGTCGAGGGGGCAGAAGACAATTACTAACATCTCTTCCACTTTATACATGTCCCATGCCTTGCAAATCCAACCTTCACAAGATAATCAATCACCCATTACCTAATTAGCTATCATAAAATCCCAATCTCTCAAGCTATTTGTACACTAAACAAGATTTTGATTTACTGCAACTATAGAAACAGTACAGTACAAGATATATCTTCTTTCAACAACGGCAGATACAAGAACACAACAATGGTTGAGCAGGAACAGGCAGACAAATCTCAAGTGCTGCACAACAAGTCATGAATTATACACCATCATATGTATGCTAGCGAGCCGCGGTCAAGGTCAGGCTGTGGTCGGCCTCGAGTAGGAGTTGGTGGCCTCTGAATATTAAGTTCCTATAATAATAACAAAAAGGATGAATATTTATCATCAAACACATTCATCATTTGCAGTTGTTAAATGCAGTACACAAAAGCAAAGATACTGCATGAGGCTTACCTGCATCCATGTCTCATCCATGACGTGCTCAGGCGAGGTCTCTGGAGACTGAAGTGGTGGTGGTAAGGGGTGAATCAATTTTGGAACCACAACCAAACCCCTGCCAACCACCAGTATAGCTCCAGCATTGTTTGCAGTTCCTAAATAACAAGCCCCGCATTAGACTGAAATGCTAATACACATACAAAGGTCAACAATGGTGAGGAGTTATGCTTACCACAGTAGTTGGTAGCAGAAAAAAGTGTGATTAGTTGACCCTGTGCAAATCTCTCAAAGCCATCCATGACACATTCATGGGCCCTTATGATGAGCTGTAATTTATTTTTCTTACAGAATTCTGTGACACGATCAGGCTGCAGCAAAAAAGAAAATGGGTCAGATGTACCTTTACTGGAAACTAGAAAGAACATGAAGGCTAATATATGGCTACTTAACTAATTTTCCATTGCAAATAGTGGTGTGAATAGTAAGAGAGAAAATGTAATTTGAGTATTCAAAATCAAAACAATCATTATATTCCATAGAATTTTGGCATATTAAATGGTGCCTTAATTGAAACTCCTAAGTAACCCCTTTTTGAAAGTCTTTAATAGAACCGAAGGTAAACTAATGAAGCACGTTTATTGAACTCTGAAATATAATCTGATAAGTGAAGAAGAATAGAAAACTCTGAGCAATAAGCAACTCAATGCTCCAGAACTAACTAAATTATTTCCTACCCTCCATATCCTTTTGTTCCCACTATTATACCCCTTCCCTTAACAAAATTCCCATGCTACTCTCTAATCTGGTACAATCATAATTTAAATTCAAATCTGGTAACAAACATAATTTAAATTCTTAAACTAACAATTAATCTAAATATCTAAACTACCCTTATTTTTCTTCCCCTTGTAAACCTTCAATGAATCAGGGAATTTATCTCTAACAATACCCCCTTTTTGAAGTACCACCTTGTCCTCAAGGTGAAATTCAGGGAAGTTCAGCTCAATATCTGTAGCTAACTCCCAGGTACTCTCAAAATCCGGTAAATCTTTCCATTGGATCAACACTTCCTTCTCTCCGTGTTCAGTCACTCTAGTTGCCAACCCTGCAGCTGGTTGTACTGTTAATTCCCACTCTCCAGTCAGCCCCTTGGGTAGCAGTTGGCACTTGCTTTCAGGGGATAAACATTTCTTGAGCAGGGACCCATGGAATACGGGGTGGACTGCAGATTCAGGAGGCAACAGCAATTTGTATGCAACTTTCCCTACCTTCTCAATGATCTCAAAGGGGCCATAAAACCTCGGGCTCAATTTCTGGTTAGTGCGTTTGGCAAGCGTCCTCAATCGGTATGGCTGAATTTTTAGGTACACCTTATCCCACCTCAAATTCAACTTCTCTTCTTTTCTGATCTGCCTGTGCCTTCATTCTGGCTTGTGCCTTATTCAAATACCACTTCAGTTCATCTATCATAGAGTTCCTCTCAGCTAGCAACTGATTTACCTCCTCAACAGCAGAGGGTGATACGTCACCCTTGATGAGTGCAGGGGGGTCCCTTCCATACAAAATTTTGAATGGGCAGGGATTGGTAGCAGAATGATATGTGGTGTTAAACCACAGTTCAGCCCAAGGTAGCCACTTACTCCATTGCTTGGGTTTGGCACTTGAGAAACACCTAAGGTAATTCTCCAAACATCGGTTCACTACCTCCGTTTGGCCATCTGTTTGGGGATGGTACGCAGAGCTATACTTCAATTTTGTTCCCGCCTGTCTGAATAGCTCAGACCAGAAGCTACTCATAAATACCCTATCTCTGTCAATCACAATGGAAGAAGGAAATCCATGTAGGCGAACTATTTCTTTAACGAACAGGCCAGCCACCTCTTTGGCTGTGTAAGGGTGATTTAACCCTAAGAAATGCACATATTTAGAGAATCTATCCACTACTACTAAGATAGTGTCCATACCTTGAGCCCTTGGAAGTCCTCCTATGAAATCCATGGAAATATCTTCCCACACTCTTGATGGAATCGGTAGTGGTTGCAGCAGGCCCGCAGGGGATAGAGTTTGGTACTTGTTCCTGTTACAAACATCACAGCTTTGGGTGTATTTCTGAATTGTTTGCCTCATGCCCTCCCACCAGACCAACCCCGAGATCCTTTTATAGGTTCTGAAGAAACCGGAACGCCCTCCCATGACTGAATCATGAAATTCTTGCAAAATCACTTGAATTCTAGGGGAGTCCTTAGGAATGACTACCCTTCCTTTGTGGTACAGCCTAGCGCCTTTCAGTTCGTAGCCCTCAGGTTCTCCCCTTCCTTCAATCAGCCTTTGTATAATTTGCTTCAGTTTTTCATCGGCCTGCACTTCATCCTCTAATCCTTCCCAATTTTGAAAAGTAACAAAAGAAATTGCTCCTAGGCCCGTCCTCCTTGATAAGGCATCAGCAGCCCCATTTTCCTTTCCTGCCTTGTAGACTATTTTGAAGTCAAACCCCAGTAATTTGGTCATCCATTTTTATTGCCCCTCCCCCATGAGTTGTTGTCCCACCAAATGTCTTAAGCTCTTTTGGTCAAAATGCACAATGAATTTTCTGCCCAATAAATAGTGTCTCCATTTTTGTACAGCTAAGACTATGGCCATAAGCTCCCTTTCATATACTGATTTTTGCTGGGCCCTGTCAGACAACTTTTGGCTGAGGTAAGCTATTGGTCTCCCCTCTTGCATCAAGACTGCACCTATTCCCTTCCCTGAAGCATCTGCTTCCACAACAAAGGTCTTCTCAAAATTCGGGGTTGCCAAGACAGGTAAAGTGGTCATGGTCTCTTTCAGCTTATCAAAAGCTAATTGGGCTTCCATATTCCACTGAAATCCATCGTTCTTCAGCAATTGAGTCAAAGGCCATGCAATTCTTCCATAACCTTTGACAAATCTACGGTAGTACCTCATGATCCCCAAAAATCCCCTAAGTCCCTTTAAGTCGGTGGGGACCGGCCAAGCCACCATTGCTTCAATCTTCTTAGGATCAGCCTTCACACCTTCAACTGAAATCACATGTCCCAGGTATTCAATTTCAGCCTGGCCAACGAACATTTCTTCTTGTTGATGAAGATACTATTCTGCCTTAACAATTCTAGCACCTGCTGTAAATGCTCCTTGTGCTCCTTGATCCGGCTATAGATGAGTATATCGTCAAAAAATACTAACACAAAGCGCCTCAGGAATGGTTTCAGAATGCTGTTCATAAGGGCTTGGAAGGTGGAAGGTGCGTTGGTGAGTCCGAAAGGCATCACCAGAAATTCGTAGTGACCTTCGTGAGTGCGAAATGCCGTTTTCTCCACATCCTGCTCCTTCATTCTGATTTGGTGATAGCCTGACTTCAGGTCCAATTTTGAAAATACACAGGCTTCACCTAGTTCATCCAGAAGCTCATCAATCACAGGTATAGGAAATTTGTCGGGATTGTTACCTTGTTCAAGGCTCAATAGTCGACATAGAAATGCCAACTCCCGTCCTTCTTTTTCACCAGGATAACCGGGCTGGAGTAAGGACTCGTGCTGGGTCTGATGATTCCAGAGGTCAGCATCTCTCCAATGATCTTCTCAATTTCATTCTTCTGGAAGTATGGGTACCTGTAAGGCCTAATGTTGGGTATATTTGCCCCTTCCTTCAAGGTGATGGAATGATCTTGAGAACGCGAGGGTGGCAAGCCATCGGGTATGTGACAAATGCCGTCAAATTGCAGCAATAGCTGCTGTAACTCCTCCTGCTGCTGCTTCCATGGGTATAGCCTTCTCGGATTCCTCAGTTGCTCCTATAGCGCAAGGAGCAACCAAATAACCTTCTCCTTTTGCCTTCAACGTTGTGCGCCACGAAACCCGTGCGTCCCTAACGATGGTTCCCCCTCTATATGTCTCCACTCTTCGCCAACCTTCCAGTGAATGTATTGCTTCTGGAAGTTGGCTCTAATTCTCCTAATCCTTATCCATCCATAGCCGAGAACAACATCCGCACTTCCCAACCCTAGAACAAAGAAGGATTGGGTAATACATACGCCTTAGATCTCCAATTCTAAGTTTTCACAAAGCCTAGACCCTGATGGACCTCACCTGGACCCACTTCCACCGTAAATGAAAGATTCTTGCGCGGCGCTGGAGACGCTCTGCCAGCGGGCTGAGATGAAGTTGGCGTCAGCCCTGTATCCACGAGAACTATCACCTACGCGTCACCCACCTTGCCACGAACCTTGAAGGACTTATTAAGAGTTGTGAAACCTTAGAGGCTGTTGAATGTGAGATGGAGAGAGTTCATGGTCAGCTCTGTTCCCGCTCTTCTTCGTCTGGCTTCCCTCCTCCTCCTTGATACTTTCTTCACCTCCATTCCTCTAGTAGGACTAGCTTGTAATGCTTGAGCTTGCATGCATGGTCACGGTTCCACCTTTCACCACACTTGAAACATAGCCCCTTGCGGCTTCGTTCTTGTAGCTCTTCCTGTCAGGCGTTGGGAGCTGCTGCTGCCACCTACTCCTTCTACGTGTTGTTTTGATGTGGTAAGTGGTTTGGGTGTGGTAATTGGTGCTGTATCCTTATGTCCACTGCTCTTAGCGAAAATTGTGAGGGCTTGGGGCTATGGGCCCTTAACAAGGCCCAAAGATCTTTCGTTGGCCCACTCCCCCCCCCTTCCATTCTCTGTTACGTTCCTCTAGCATGAGAGCTTTGTCTTTGATTTCAGCTAAAGAGACTAGCTCAAGGCTCTTGATCTCAGCTCGCAACCCTCCTTTAAGTCCATTGATGAACACACCATTAGGATTTCACGATCCACATGTCCCATTGGGCCTGATATCCGTTCAAAGTCTTCAATATAATCCATCACGGAGCCCACTTGCCTGAGACGCAAGAGTGGTCCGTATGGTCCTGTTAGGACCCAAATAATATGATGTCACCCTATGACAAGGTTTATAAGAGGAGGAATAAAAAGGAATTGGTGACACGGGAAAAACATGTGATCGTGAAAGGAAAGGAGGGTGTGTAACTAACTTTGCCTAGCTGGCAAAGTTAGTGGGGAGGGAAGGGAGAGGTGAACGCTTGATGTTTCTGTTAGAGGAAAGAGGTGGGAAAATATAGGGGAAGGGAGGATGCTGAGGGAGCATTCAGAGAGTGGGAAAATAGACTAGAACCAGGAGAGCACTAAGTCTCTCAAATACTTAGCCATTACACCTTTACTTGTTCTTTTCTTACTGCTAAAATAACACATGTTATAGCAAGGAAGAATAATTTCACACTGGTATTGTTCTTCCTGAGTTATTCCTTTCAGTTCTTGTAGTTGTTGTGGTTTTACTCAGACCAGTTCTTCCAGGGTCCTTCACGAAACCGGGCTGAAAACGTCGTGTGATGCCGTCGCGGAAGGAACGCCATGATGGAAATTGGGTTTGTTCCTCCCAAACCTAGTACCAGGACAGTGCCTTGCCTTCCAGAGCCAGAACCACCACGTCGAACTTCTCTCAGCCTCAATGCCATTGATGCGAAAATAGCGGTCGATCTTTACGAACCATCCCAAGACATCTTCGCGGAGAAGATGGGTAGCTCCATCTTGCGATCGCGGTCTCGACGTCGTGGAGGAGGGCTATCGGAAGAGCGGTGTTGCAACCGGTTTGGCCGTGGGCATTCCCAGTGGTGATGACCTGGGGAGTGGGGAGCTTCCACCGTCGCGATCACGAGTGCGAGTCATGGTGCTCTCTATGAGGGGGAGAGGGGTGTGGGTGTGCCCTCGGTCCTCTCTGGAACCCCCAATCCAACGGTCATCAAAGCTAACTCGGAGTGGCGTCCGGCGTGGCGGAGACGGCTGCGATCGGTGTCTGTGGTTGTCCTCCTCTCTAGCAATTGTACCATTTGATCGATCCTCCTTCCAAGCTCAACCACGTGTTCTTCCATTGGCAACTTCAGCGAAAAATGGGCAACACTCTCCCCAGGAATAGAGGACTGATACCAATTAATAGAACCGAAGGTAAACTAATGAAGTAAGTTTATTGAACTCTGAAATATAAAATGATAAGTGAAGAAGAATAGAGAACTCTGAGCAATAAGCAACTCAATGCTCCAGAACTAACTAAATTATTTCCTACCCTCCATATCCTTTTTTTCCCACTATTATACCCCTTCCCTTAACAGAATTCCCATGCTACTCTCTAATCTGGTACAATCATAATTTAAATTCAAATCTGCTAACAAACATAATTTAAATTCTTAAACTAACAATTAATCTAAATATCTAAACTACCCTTATTTTTCTTCCTCTTGTAAACCTTCAATGAATCAGGGAATTTATCTCTTAACAGTCTTGTAGAAACCCTTTTTGAAAGTCTTGTAGAGACAACCAAAATTTAACACTTCTTTCCCCTTTTCATAAAACTTTGCCATATTTCCTTTTTCCTTTCTCTGAAGGCAATTGTTAGCTTGTCCTTGCAAACCCGCTAACCTTTTTTTAATCATATTAACAATCCCAAGAAGTAAGCTAACACTGCCTTAATAGTTGGTATTTTCAGGCATGAACTCATGACACGAATAACATCTAACAAGCGGCCAGTAACTTAATACAAAAAGAAATTTTAATGAGAGAAAAAAGTAAAATAAGGCTACAGGTCACAATATCCTCCAAAACCCCAAAAAGGAGATATATCAGAGGAACAAGAAAGAATGATGATAATATCTGAAGTAACAAGCCCCTTTAAACAACCATAAGCAAAATAAAAAAGCGAAGACTTAAGAAGAAACTATTATTTGATTTAAAGGTAATATCATAATTATCATTTCTAAAGAGAAGCAAAAAATGCAGCAAGCAATTTCTCAGATTTTTCATATTCATATATCCCATGGGAGCATAATGTCTAAATTTTGTGGTGATATTTTTGCCAGCGACTGCAACAGGTTTATGCTTATTTGATTTTTGGACAGATGTAAATTGAAAAAAAAAATGAAACAGAAGCTTCTTCAACACTGGCTCTGAATGATAGAGCCAACCACATAGAAGTAAAATAAATCATTAACTGGTACTACCCGGTTCATGCAACAATATAATATATTACCTCAGGTTCAAACATGAGAAAACTTTTTTCATATAGAAATATGAGAATACATTTTCATATATGAAAGCGGATTACATATCATGGGAGATGGGATTAAAGATCGAAAGATTTACTGGTACCATTAAGCATCCATGTTTGCAGTGCATGATAGAATACATACCCCAAAAGTGACAAGACCTGGTCCTCTAGCATTTGGTCTCAAACCCTCTACACTATCATTTTCTGTAGGATCAGACCTACAAATATGCATACGTTATAAATACACCCACACCCACAAAAGCCCACAAAAAAGGAAAGAAAAGAAAAGCATACCATAGAAGGTCCATTAAAATAATAGATCCTGCATCCATTGTTATGGGCCTTTCAAGCTTCTCTATCTGTTCTACTGAATGGATAGACCTTCCAATGCCACCATGCATACAGATAATTTTCCTTTCAATAAGAGCAGCAAGTGGGAGATAGTTGAAAAGTTGATTGAATTGTCCATGCCCATAGTCCATCATTTTCTCCCTACAAGCGCATAGTTAGTTGCAGAGTTAAACACAATTATCGAATCTATGCACATAAGTTTCATCCCTACCATTCTTTCAATACATTCAATACGAAAACCAAATAGTGCATTTATGTCAGCAGCTTCATGGTTTCCACGTATCAAATGAACATTCTCAGGATACTCAATCTGCAGAATCACAAGGTCAGTACATGGTCAGTTATAAGATAATGTAAACCGAATTCCACTATATCTAACAGTTAATATAATCAAGCAGTAGCCTACCTTAAGTGCAAGTAGCAAGGTAATAGTTTCCAAGCTGTGCTGCCCTCGATCAACATAATCTCCCAAAAACAGGTAGTCAATATACCTGAAACATTATATGAGTAGCAAATTGCAGAATTTTCATATGAAGCTGCACAGCAAGAGATTAATGCCTTCAAAAAATTCTAACTTAACCATGAGCTAGAATAAATGAGTTATTTACATAGCACAAGACTGAAACAAATCAAGTGCCCAATTAACTTTGCTGTTAAGGGAAATGCTGCATATATTAACCTAACCCCAAACATTCAGTTAACCCAAAGGAAGGACATTCAACAGGTCAATTAGCATTGGAATTCTCCCACATACCAGGTGACCTTTCAGATTATAGCTAACAGGGTGCATTTCAAGTAATCTTGATAAATCAAAAAAACATACTAATGACCTCCTAGAATTTGATCAGACAATTTAGTACTTTTACATCATGTTCTGGAATGTTAGAACTAATTTTCCAATTAGTGGTAGGGACTCACTAAACTATTCATAAAATCACATGAAGATCTGATTGATTCTCAAACAATACAGATGCTATTTTGACACAAGCATTGTGAAACCAATGAATACATATAGCATACTTACGTGATGTCTCCTGCTGTTGAAGGAAATCCATATTCATCAAATAGCCGCATCAAATCACCAAACTGACCATGAAGATCGCCAAATACTTTGATAGGTGCTTTCAGCTGAAGAACTGTAGGTTCATGCATAAATATTTGCTCAGCAGCATAGCATAATTCCCCCACCTCATAAGAATCCAAGAAGAACCGCCTGTTTGCAGGTGCTTTCCAGTTGCGAGGCCTAAGCAAAGTCGATATTACCTGGCAGCAAGGCAATGATAATAAGTTAATAACTGATGTTTAATGTAGCAATATGAAAATTGTGCAAGTAGAGAACAATATTTCAAAGCCAACAACATAGAGGAAAGAACTTGCATCAAATAATGCTTGCCTTTTTGTGTAACCCCTGAGGAGATTTCTGCCTGGTAAACTTTTTGGTAGGATACGGCAAATCATTATTTACAGGAACCATGCGTCTGCTTTCATTTTCAAATTGATCCAGTGATAACTGTCTCACCATTCCACCTAGGTTACCTACAGCCTCTTTAGCAACAACAACCTGTAACAAAGCAAATATGATTTTGCAGCCTTGAGAGGAATATTGTGAATTATAAACAATGGTTCCAAGCACATACAGCTCTGGGATGAAGGCGGACATCTCCCTCTGTGTCACTTCCATCTGAAACTGTTTCTGCAGCTTGTGAGTTGTCATCTGAGACTGATGCTTCTTCAGTAGGACTACTTGATGCTTGCACAGCTTGCCAGACAGCACTCGCTGCCTCAGCTTCAGCAGCTGATGCCTCCCTCAGTTTCTCCATGGAATTTCTGTCCATTCTGGTATAAAATAAATACATCAATTATCATAAAATTGAAATAGCACAAGCATAGGTAAACAATTTGTGCTTCCATACAAAGAACCAACAACTGATATACCCTATGCCACCAGATGAGGGAATGTCTGGTCCAGAATCTGAAGCTGGCGTCATCACATTATAATTTAAGTTAGACTGGTTATGTTTGGGGCTTGTATTAGGTGAAGTTCTCTCAGATGTTAGCACAGGAGAATTCATGTCAGACTGAAATGGTGAATTTTCTGCCACTAACAAATCACCTAGTAGTGCATCTGCACAAGACAACATGGTTATATTAGAGCACGTAAACAGAGAAAATAAATTTTGCAATTTTTAAGGCACACCAATTTAACAGGAACATAAAAAATAGATCATAAGAACACTGGCAGTCCATAGTAAAGATTGGTGGACATTCAATCAATACTTTAGTTCCTGTTAACTAACTCTTCACAATGCAGTCCCAATATATTTTAATTTTTAAGGAAGAAAAAGGATCTAGTAGAAACTGCTTTTCCAACCAGGAAAATGTTTAACAGCCAATGAAAGTGAGCAACGGCTTAGAAGAGCAAATACAAATACAAACTATTGCATTTTCAAAAGGGCACCAAATCAATTTTCAGCAAGTCGGCATGACATGCAATAACCTATTTGGCAATGAATCGCTACAAGATCTTAATAAGCAAAAAATTCTGTTCACTATGATATGGAAATGAAATGGTTGATGGTTGGGCATAGATAACAAAATAATTGGACAAATCCACATCTTATTCCATGTGACTGCCGATTCTCCTTAAAGGGGTGATGATGGGCCTCTAACCCATGCATACTAGAGAAGAGCAAGGAAGCAGTGAGGAGTTGGCTGCAGGGCTACGAGCCCAAGGGAGGGACAGTGAAGGTCCATGAGAGAAGGAAGAAAGGTTACGGCTAGAAATGGGAATCAGCTGGAAAAGGTAGTGCATGATTCAATCATGCAGATCGGAGAAGGGGGTTTGACCAAATGGACACTTGGGAGCAACAGATTGATTTGGGAAGCATTTGATTGTCTGGGCAGTAAGGGGTGGCTCACGCCATTGGGCAGAGTTAGAGTCCTGCTTCTCTGATTATTTGTCCTGTTTTTCTCATACTAAACTTGTATCTGCATATAACACAATCACTGTAAAGGTTCCTTTTTCCTTCGTTTTACGGTGCTCTAGGAACAGATCTAGTGGAGTCAGGGTGGGGCCTGTAGCTCAAAGGATTAGAGCACGTGGCAATGGACCAGTGTCGGGGCTTCGAATCCCTCTAGACTGCAGTTTTTCCATTAATAATACCAGATTCTACCAGACGATATATGTAAACTGAAATCATTTAAATTTAATAAAAAAATTACAAAATAGTATATTAATACTAAAGACTGTCTCGATATCTCCCACAGTTCTGAAAGACAGGGCCATCGGAATGAACTAAAAAAAAAACTTGGCAGTCAATTCTTGTGGACCTAACTGTTTTTGAATAACAAAGTGAATATACGACATTTAGTTTTCATCTTTAAATTGTGTAATATGACTACTCACCTCCTCTAAGACCGCCATGGATATATATACGGACACCAACAGCCGCTGCTGCATGGCGACAACGCCGCAAAAGATCCAAAGCGGGGTCATAATCATGACCTTTGTTTGTGCGTGAGGAGGCCACGATGCCATTTCTGTCCAACCAAACCCCAGCGGCAGTGTCCAGTACTGTCAAAACAAGAAAAGGAAAACATAGATATATTCATATATACAAAATGGCTAAAACAGCAAGGCAATAAACACACGCAACAGCGGAATTTGGTAACAACATATACAAGTAGGTTACCTGCAATGGCCGCTTCACCTTCTACAGCCCGTCCACCCTTGAGAACACCTCCTGTAACATGCAACCGTGCACTGACAAAAACCTAGAATGCAATGCCACATTCAATAAAGAAAAAGAACTTTAAAAGGAATGAGTAAATTGGTCAAGAACAATTGACATGGAGATTGATTCAAGATGGAGAAATAAAACTTAGTGTGGAATATAGTATTAAATAGGAAAGAGAGAAATCTACTTAAAACTTTTAGAAGTTTGCAAACAGTCTCTCTCAGATCTCCATTAATAATTATAGCATGGCGATTGAATCAAGGTAGAGAAATAAAACTAAATTTAAGATCATAAATGGTGGGTCCAGGTTAATGTTAGCCATGAGAAAGCAAGGAAAAGCTTGATAGCATTCA
Source organism: Dalbergia oliveri (assembly GCA_030441495.1). Classification (NCBI taxonomy): domain Eukaryota; kingdom Viridiplantae; phylum Streptophyta; class Magnoliopsida; order Fabales; family Fabaceae; genus Dalbergia; species Dalbergia oliveri. The sequence goes on along the minus strand of JAMLFY010000013.1, from coordinate 22,742,328 downwards.
AGTGGGTAATCTCTTCCTTGAAGAAAGTGAGACCCCACAATCAATCCAAGTGCCTTTTGGCCATTAGATGAAAGCAAGATCAATGCCTCACAATGGGACCACACACGTGCATAAATAAGAAGATATTTTATTACGAGAATTAAAGGAGTTAATTTTGGCCGTTACACAATGCATGAATGGTCAAGATTAAAGCATTAAGTCACGTCACTACTATAAGTAATAATGTGAGAGATACCCCAGTGATGACAAGAATCATTTTCTATTATGCAGGAAAGTTCTCACTTACCGCAGCATGTTGATACCTTGGTGAAGGGGAAACTCCAGGTGCAAGCGTCCATTCCCACTGGCCATTCCTATGCATGAGCAATCCATATGCATCTGCCAGCGGCTGCACAGGATACATACAATAGATGCAATGATATCTCGCCACATAAGACTCAAGTGCAAGATTCATAAAAATATGATTGTAGGGAAAATCAACAAGCTGCAACGATTAGATGAAAAGAGTATGATAGATCATACTACTCCAGAAGAGTCTCTTCCACCACATAGCAAAAGCATTCCATCTGAGCGTGCACTAGCAGTTGCATACCTATAAATTGAGGTAGACCAATGTAAAACTAAAATGCATTTGTATATGTTTATATGTTAAAAAAATTAAAGACAGTTACGGGCCACAATTGCCAAAAGACTAGGCATACTCACATTCTAGCAGAAGGTCTATCACCTTCTGGGTTAAGCTTCTGCCATACGTAAGGTTTTTGAGCAGTATCCAAAGCCCAAGCATCAGAAACAACTCTTTTACCTATCACATGGTTTAAAAAATTGAAACGATTTATTATAATATCACATGATAACATCAGGAGATGTCTGGTTCGTTTTCACTCTTCATTCAGTTCTTTTGTTTTCATGAATATTTACAAAAATGCTATATTGTTTTTATTTGATTTCCTGTTTTAAAAACTTTGTGAAGAAAATTATGAAAACACAAAGGTGCCAACCAATGTCGTAATTATTGATGAAATAAACTGAAATGAAATGAAAACCAAAATCAAATCAAACATCACGTTAACTTTATCCACAAGAATATACCAAGGCATGTGTAACTTAGCCAGACAAATATGTATATACCATAATACACAAGCAAAATAACTCACTGAAAACTTCAATAACAGTTCAATACGGTTTATTTTCAAAATTTCGTAACGGAATGAGATTTAGGTATTTAATGTGAACCGGATAAAAAAAGAGTCAAGCTTTCAATTACCAAACATAGACTGCATTATGACAACACTTTAGTTTTCCCAAACTTTCAATCTACTGAATTATGACAACCCCGGATCCAAAAGTAACGTATATGCATAGCGTTCATAAGTTGAGCTTATCATTCACATCTCACTTCTTCATTCATTCACGTTTCACTTAATCATTTTGCCTACTCGACGGTTTTGAGTATAAAAAATAGCACCAACCACGTGTCTTGTTTTCACAGCATCATACATTATTCCCTCGATTCTAACAGGAAAAAACATAAACAAATTAATTCAAAAAGGAGCCACAAATTTATCTCACCATCATTTCCGCTGACAGTAACAAGATATCTCTGAGCAACCAAGTCCATTACATGGCCATATTGAGGACCAGGTCCTTGCCCTTGTACAATGACTCTGGATCAAAACAAACCACAACATTTCCAAATATCATAATTTTGCCAAAACCCCTAGAACTGCAGAGTAAAAAGAAAAAAACCAAAAGCCAGTTGAATCACACAACCAAGCTCACCTGTGCCATTTGTATTTATCATTGGTCATGTCAAGCACATAGAGATCATCAGTAGAATGTCCAGCAGGACCTATCCCACCCTATCCAAGCAGAAACCAATCAAACAGATTATCTCAACACACCATAACTAGCAACATAAGAGCAACCCCAACCCCCACAATTCATCCCACCATCACCTGAAAAACAACCATGGTGCCAACGGCGGCAGCAGCATGAGCTGCCCTAGGCGACGGCGGCTCCCGGCAGGTTTAATACTGAAAAACAACAGCAAAAGATCACAAATTAGACCATCAATTCAACAAACCCTAAATTAACCAAAATTCAAAAAACTTTCAAACCAATTCCCAAAAAATATGGATATTCAATTTCAATTTCAACTCACCTAGTCCATTTTCTCGTCAAAACATCATACGAATGAACTGAATTCGTTACTCCAGCTAACCCTGCAAAATCAAGAACATCCAAAAAAAAAAAGTGAGCAACTTCTAGGTCAAAGAATTCAACTGAAATTATAACTGAATTTAGTTACAGAGTGAGAGTGAAGTCAGTTACGGATTCCAGGAGTGGAGGACGATCCTCCTCGATGGCGGTTGCGCCGCCGAAAAGGATCAGCCTGGGGCCATGAGACTTGGTGGCGGCGACGGCGGTGAGGGTGTGGGCGCAGCGTGGGCCCGGCGCGTCCTCATCGGTGTCCCAAAACGTCTCAAGAGTTCGATACGTAGGTGCAGGGTATAGCCAAGGCTTAGAACCCATCACAACAACGAATCAATGAAGAAAAAAAAAATTCTAGAAAGTTCGATTCAGAACAAAGGGAGAAGTGGAGAAACCCTAGTTCCGGCAATGACGGTGATGGCGGCGATCACGGTGGAGACGGTGGGCCCGGACTAGCTCCGGACCCGATTAAACCTATCGGACCTTATTTTTTGTTGTTTACGTTTTTTGTTTTGTTGTTGGTTGTTTCAATTAAGAATGGATCAAGGGAGATTTTTTGGTGTGTGTAGAGTTGTTAAATAGGTAAGTGTTGAGAATTGGGTGATGAAGAGGAAGAAGAAGAGGGGTTTGAGTTTGAGTTTGACTCTTTGTTTGAGTTTGAGATTGAGAGAGAAACCATGTGTATGAATGAATGAGAGAGAGCGACGGCCAGAGAGGGGTGTTGATAGATTATGACTATTCATAAATACTTAGATACTACAGGAGCATGTGTTTTTACTTGTTCTAGGAAATTTTCAGCCGTCCGATGTGAAAGAATAATACTATATAACTTTCATTTTTGGTACTTCGGTAATTATAACCATAATGAAAAAACTGGTTGTATGGTTGTACTATAAATTGCACGATCAATAAATGTGTTGATGGAATGGCTAAATTGGATAGTCAGTGATGATATTGGTAAGCTTTAACAAAATCCTCCTCTCATCTTATTATCTACCTTTGTAATGATGCTTTAGAGTGTATTTACATAGTTAATGTTGGTTTCTGTGTTGTTTGTGCCCGTTGGCATTTTTGCTTGTGTATTTTCATCTATTAACAAAAAAAAAGTCACAATGAGGTTAAAATATAAGACTTTCTATATATCATTAAAATCTCTCATCAGTAGATTAATCGTAATGGTTTAATAATATTATATAACTATAATAAAATAATTAGTATTTTATATAGAATATATGTTGACGTTGGATTAAATAGAATCGTACAATCCACTTATTTATTCAAAGGTTATTATTTATTAAAATATTATTTTTTCTAATTGAAAAATATATGAGAAAGGAGATATATTTTAATAAAAATGTATACTGGCTTTTGATGTGATTGAGAGTAAAAAACTCTCCTGCTCCGAGAGTACAATAACTCTTGATCACTGGAGTATTTGTTTATGTTTATATAGTGGGAGTGCCAGATGTTGCATTGAAGAAGGGAGGACCCTTTGCTTTGGTGGCTTGGCTTAGTCAAACCTTGAAACGGCCTTACAGCTTGTCATTGAAAAAAAATAATCTGAAAAACACGAATAATAATTAATGGGGTAAGTGAATGTAGACTGTGATGACAAATCCACGATAAAGCGGCTTTGCTTAATGCTTAGATATATTACTTTCTCTCTAGAACGAATTATTGTAATATATATCTACATATACTCAAAATATGTATTTATATTGTAATATATTTTTTTCTATCTATCAAAAAAAACATTTATTGAAAATTTATAATATCATGTTTAAGTTAGAATTAACTATGAGGTGCGAATGATATTATTATGGACTATTTCTTTTTCTAGGTCAATTTGGTCAGCAAGACATTTGAACTTCGAGTTGGGCCTAGATAAGTTGGATCAAACAATTATATTAGAGCCAATGATAAATTCAGAAAATTTAGGTAGTTAAGAGCGAATATAATACATGAGTATAAATAGATATTCATTCCAATTTATTTTAAAGTATATCATTAAATAGCTTAATAAATAATTAGAAAATAAAATATATTTTATTTGTTTATTTTATAAGTAATTTTATCTTATATTTATTATTGTATTATGAGAGAAACAAAAGTTTTATCATAACATCAACCAAAAAAAATTTTATCATAAAAAAATCATTTTTCATATTAATTTTATTAATTCAACACTTATGCCTTTTTTTTATAATTTTTTAACTAAGATATTAAGGGATAAAATGGAAATGAGATTGAACTCATTACCTCTAATAGTTTATTAAAATATATAAAAGTCTACTATTAGATTGTGGACTAATTTCCTACCTTTTTATATATTACAATATTCTTTTATGTTAACAAATTAACATAAGAAAATTAGATTGTGGGCTAACTTCCTACTTTTTTTATATTACAATATTCTTTTATATTAACAAATTAACATAAGAAATGGGACATCTTATTTCTTCCAAGATGAGAGATTTTTCTATTTTAGGAATGGAGTAGTTTAAAACCCATAGTCAATATCTATTATCTTAAATGGGCTTACAATAGATACCTAGAAACCATAAAAAATTAACATAAGAAAATCTTAATATATCCTTCTCTTTTATCTGAAAATCTTAATAGATATTTAAGTTTTATTATACTAATGATTGTAAAAGCTCTATATGCCAAATTATAGCTCAACATGTCACTTCATGATTGCAAAAGCATTGGATTGAATATTTTAGCTCATGTTTTAAATATTTAAACCAAAAAACAACCAAGAACAACAAAGAGACAATATTATAAGCCAAAATAATTTATTTATTTAGAATATTGAAGTACTCATTTGATTTGCGTCGTGCCTTTAAAGTTGACTATCCAATGTAAATGGAACCTGTTGGGTCTCTCCGTTGGAAAATTGGGAGACAATATCTACGCGGTGTAAGCCTGGCATCATTGTTGCCTGATATTTAGAAGGCAACAAAATTTTTTCGTTTATTTCTAAAAATTGTATTGGACTTTTGAAATACAAAATAACAAAATTCCATAGAATTTGTGCCCCATCCCCACATAAAAGCGTTGCCATGTGAAAGGCATTATGCGATAATGGAGCATTTTTGGGTGACATGAATTGAGAGATTTTACATCACCAAATATAATTATCTTCCATTTTTTGTTATTTTAAAAATCATATAAATTCAGAGATTTTATTAAATGTTTAATTTTGATATATGGACTTTATCATCCAAGCAAATTTCTATATTTATATGACTTTTTAAATAGTAAAAGTTGAAATTAATCATACTTACTAATGTAACATTACATAATTAAATGTTTGTGTAAATTTTTTTTATAATATTAGTGTATTCCAATTAAATCCTTTGATTTGTAAAACTTTTTTATGATAAATCCTATATGTGTCATGATTTCAATGAATTGTTATAATATTTATATATTTTAAATTATATTTTAAATGATTGATATGATGGTGTAATGACAAACTTTTTTAAATGATTGATATTTTAAGCAAACAAGTTTCACGGTGCAATCAATTTTTTCTTTGAAGTGTACAATCATTTTTAATTATAGGGATGAATGAAGGGCTATATGGACTCGTGCATCTTTCAACACTAAATCGTGAATTATAAGGACGACTTTGAATGGAATCTATATCACAAGATTAATGTGAAAATTAGGTACGCAATGTAAAAGTCACATTGATATTTTAGGTGTCATGAAATTGATTTAATATATATGTTTTAGTTAGACTATTTGTTATATCTTATGCCGATTCGAGCGAAAAAACAAAATATTCCATCTATCACGAATCTCTCACTAACTAGAAAATGATCGCATGAAGTACAAAATTAGCTGTCTTGAATATCTATTGACAAGCATTGGGATGGATAGATGTTCAAAGACTACTGAAACGAATAAAGTACCAAATCTTGTTAGCTTTTAAACGGAAAGTTTGAAGAAAGCCTACAAAAAGTGGAGATGCAGGGATCGAACCCTGTACCTCTCGCATGCAAAGCGAGCGCTCTACCATTTGAGCTACATCCCCGCTTGTGAGTTTGGTTATAAGTTTTCATATTTAAATGATAATTCAGGCAACTAACTGATTGCACCAAGTTAGATCAAACATGATCCCGACCCCACATTTAAATCAGCTTAATTTTTAAGAACTTGAATCTGATCTTTAGATAACATAAAATGATTTGAATATTATACACAATAAAGTTATAAAATTTTACAAGTAAGAAATAAAATTTAAAAGATATTTAATCATATATATTTCAACCATATCAATATTAAAATAATATCAAGTTATGTAAAATATATTAATTAACTGTAAAATATTATAATTTATTACTAATTATTATAAAAAAAACTCCAAAAGAATTATTTTATTTCAGGATGGATTAGGAACTTGAAGTATGGTCCAAGTCAATCCAAAAATCCCACCAAGTAAAATTTCAAAATCAAAAGGCATATGAATAATTTTAAAGGCAGGTCGACAAGTAAGATGGATTTTGAAGTCATTTTGTGTGTATATATATATAGTCCCATTTTTTAACATACACTTGTGCATATAATTATATAACTTATAGATGAAAAAAATGTGAATGAGTGGAACAAATTCATCACTACGATAGCAATTAAGGTTAACAAAATTTGGTTTGATAGCTGCATAAGAAGAGGTGACAAATCGAACTATTTAACATGAAACAAAATCAAGTTGTCCTTGGTAAGCACAAAGTTGTCACTGTATAGTTAAGTGAGCGGTAACCATTACAATCAAACTAAGTCTCTTAACAACGTGGATAATATGGCATACCAACATAGACTAAAGTAAACAAAAATATTTTGATAGCAATACTTGTCCCCTTCATTTGAAAAGCACTAACCAAATGGCGAATCATCATTGAACAAAATTTAAAATTTGAGGAAAATTTAAAATGATGCTACAACCAACAAGAAAATTAACAAATTACCAATAACCAATGTGTCCAAAGCAAGAGTCAAAATTTGTGGACAAGAATGTCTACCCTTTCCATCCATTATATAGAATTGTAAGTTTGTATTTTGTAACATGAAATAAAACCAAACCAAAATCTCGAAAATCTCATATTATCGTCCTATGTTTTCCCTCATCTTAACTCTCAATTCCATGTTTTTACATGTAACAAAATGATATCCCATGTTATCAAATCTCTGACATTCAAAATCAAGCTTCCCCCAGTGGTGTAATTAAAATCTTAGAACTCTTGGTAAGCAGATCCAATCTCGCCTTTTCCTTTGCCAGCCTTCTTAGGGAGAAGGGTTTGATGGATGTTGGGCAGAACACACCATTGGCAATGGTGACAGTTCCCAATAGTTTGCTTAGTTCCTCATCGTTACGCACAGCAAGTTGAATGTGCCTTGGAACAATTCGGTTCTTCTTCGTGTCCCTAGCTGCATTGCCAGCTAGCGCCAAAACCTATTTAAAAAACACATGCACAAACAAGCAACAAAACAATCAAACAAATTACACCAAGATTCAGATTGGTTCCAAGCCTATGTTTTAGTTTTAATTACCTTAAAGGTCCCTGTAGTTTACTTAATTTTTAATTAGATTCTATGATTTAAACATTTGTAATCAAGACTATATAACGTATAAAAATTTATAATCAAGTCTTTATACTATATAAAAGTTTTCAAACAAGTCTCTATACTATACAAAAATTTCAATTAAATTCATATATTGTATAAAATTATAGAGACTTGATCACAAAATTTTTATAGTATAAGGACTTAATTGAAATTGTTTATATAATTAGAGACTTTATTATAAATTATTAAATTATATGAACTTAATTGAAAATTTTGGTAAAATATAATGGCTTGATTACAAAATTTTAAACTATAAAAATTCAATTAAAAATTAAATAAAACTATAAAAATGTCAAAAATAATTGAACCAAAAAAAATTTAGATGAAAGAAAACAAATATGAAGAGACAATTGAAAAACATACGATGACAAATCGACTGGGAAAACCAACAACAATTAACTTTTTTTTCTTAGCAAAAATAAATAAATAAAATGAAATAAAAAAAAAAACATTTCCCCAAATCAACCAAGTTCATTCTCCGAATGTTTTACAGCACTGCCCAAATAAGAATTTCCAGGAAAAAAAAAGCAAACTTTTCTTCAGGTCTATCCCTAATTCCCTTCCTATCCCACAAATCATATGTTACTATGTGAAAAATAATATTATATATTTAATAATTATTTTAAATTTTCATCTTCTATGTGATAATTATTTTAAATTTTAATGGGATAGATAAGGATACATAATTTAAGGGCAGGAGATTTCTATCCTCTTGGTCAACCCAAATAATATTCATATCCACCAAACTAAAGACCGTAGAAAGATAGTGTTGAATTGAGGCGAGTTGTACAATAGGGCAAATTGAGTATGGGACTATGTGAGACTGATAGTTTTATAATAAAAAAAATAATAGTAAATTACTTTTTTGCCCCCATTTCTCTTGTTTTCTTTCTTCTCCATTGCAGCCACTGATGCCCTCCCACCTCCTCTTTATCATATTGCAACATCCTCTTTACGCATAAACATATCATTGCAAATCAAACTTGCAAAATGTCTATCGATTAAAAAACCAAACATTAGTCCATATCAAGATCAATAACCCATAAACAAACCAAGGAAAAGTTTCAAGTTTTGGGACATAATCAGATCTGAAGAAAATGGGGGCTGCCGGAAGGAGGTGAGGGCACGGTAGAGGAGAAGGTGGTGCTGCCGTGTGAAGGTCATGCGAGGCTGCAATGGAGGCTAGCATGGCAGTGATGATGCACTCCACTCCGCCATTTTCTCCGACGTCATTATTAGCAGATCTGCATCTGAGGTTGCGCCTCCACTGGTCCACAAATGTCATATCATGCATCTCCTTACTTCTGGTCGGCGGCAAGGAGCTCTTGTTGTGTCCAACCAGAGCTGTCAACGGCATTTTGTCCAGCAGCTTAACATCTATGCTTAATACCAGGCACAAATGAAAAGTTGGCCCCTTTTGTGAGTGATAATGAAAGAAATTGAAATTCTCTTGGAAAAAAAAAAACATAAAAGCCATGGCGCACATTCCATCGGCACATATATGTTCGATGATAAATATTAATCACTGTTTACTGGAGTATTGGGTCATATTGTCTTACTTTTACCCAACAAATTTGTGTGATCTTTGATGGATAATAATTGATTTTTATGCATCAAATTGTGTAAAGTTATATGGGATTTTCACTAAGTTAAATGCTACCAATTAGTCTCAGATGGCGGAGATAGTCATCAAATTGTCCTTAGCTGGAATCTTTTTTCAGCATATCACAATATTTAGAAGAAGAGATAAGAGTTGTTATGCGCAAAATTATTCTGGGCAGAGAATGAATGTAGTGTAACAAAGGATTGAAAAAGTGACGCTCTATGTGTGCTAAATTGGAGAGTGTCAAGGAACATGGAGTGAAAGAGAAAAGGAGGTAGAGGAGAAGGGGATAATAGTGTAATGGTATTGCAATCTTTTATGTAAGAGGAGAGAGGAAATGATAAAAAAGATAAATCATTGATATTTTTAATTTATAAATACTAAAAAATAAATATATATTTTAATTAATCTAGACTGTTAGATTCATATTTAAATAGATTAAGATTAAGTGGTCCCAAACTCAATTTGCTCCATTGTGTAACTCGTCGTTGAATTGATATCAAATAGGAGTGTACCTAGATTAGTGCGCACACACAAAAGGAGAAAAAAAAAAAGAACCAAATAACTGCTATTAAAAAAAATCAAAATTTAAAAAAAAAAACACTAACAAACCATTGAATGTTATCATTAATTTGAAGGAGAAACGTAACACAACCATCATGAAAGATGAAACGATCAAAACGCGGAACGAGAAGAAGAAAAAGAGGATTATAACCTCGGCGGCTGAGGAGGACGGCGAAGAGGTGGGCGGGGCGCCGACGCGACACGTTGGGCATCTTTTTTGGCCTTGAGGAAGCGGCAATGCGGCCCACTGGGAACTGAAGGCCAACCTTCTGAGACCTGGAGACTGATTTTGAGGCCTTGGGCTTGCCATGCCCACCTTTCGTTGATGCTGCTGTGGAACTCATTATTGTTCAACAAGACTTGGATGGAATATTTCGCTTTCAGTGTAAGTGAGAGTACGTGTGTATTGTGTTGCTGGTGTTGGTGCCACTTGATAGGGTTTTTGTGATATGTATCGACACATTTCTATTTATTAAAAGCATTTTGATTTGATTTGATTGGCTGGTGTCACTTGTCACAGGATTTCCAGCGTGGCTGATACTTCGTGGGCCCCACTCATGATTTTTTGTGGTCTTTTTTTTTTTCTCGCCTGTGAAGCGCCAAAAACCAAAATTCATAAAAAGTTATGAGGAAACTTGAAATCTTCTCGGCATACGCAGCCGTCGTTCCTTATTCTCTTAATTTTCTTTAGGTGGACTTAGGGTGTTTATGAATTAAGTTCAGAAGTCAAAAGTCAAAATTTTCTTTGGATAGTATAATTTTTTTTTAATTTTCTTAAAATTAAAAGTTATATTTTTACTTTTTATTTTATTTAGCTAAATATCTTATTATTCTCTAAAAATTATTCTTAATATTTTTTAAGAAAAATATCTAACTTCTTAAGAAACACTTTTTAAAATACTAAAAACAAGAACTTTTATTATTATGTATTTGAATATAAAATAACTTATTCACAAATTATTTTAAAAGTTATTTTTTATAAGTGTTTAAATAAGTTGTTTACTCAAACAAGATCTATATAACTCAATTTTTGATTTTGAAAAGTTAATTTTCGTATTCTTTCATGAGTTAAAATATCTAATTTTTCAAAAAATATTTTTAAAAAACTTAAAATAATTTTTTTTACTATGTATCTAAATACAAAATAATTTATTTATAAGATAATTTTCAAATATTACTCTTTTATATATAAACATTTAAATAAGCTGTTTGTCCAAATGAGCCCTTAGTGGCCCATTTAGCACATGTTCATCGGTTAGTGTTATGCCATTGAATTGATATGGAAGAACACTACCATCAGGAAGGGACACTCAACCCTTTCCCTCTACCCCTTCATTCCACCATTAGAAACCTTCCTCTCCCAAATCATCTATCAGCTACCTTGTCTTAAGGGAAAAGCCTACCCATTCCCTTCATGGTCGTGGTCAGTGATCCCCTCCTCCCTTTTTCTTTGTTTGTAGTTTTCTTTTGTATTCTATCCTCGTTACATTTGTTTTATTTTGATTTTCTTTTTATAAAGTTATCTTGATAGCAACAATGTTTAAACTGTAACCAGTTTAGTAAAACTCATACCTTGGTTCCTCATGATTGCTCACACTTTCTGTGATTTTAACATAGTATATCATGAAAAGTAAAATTGATAAACTATGTGAGTGGTGGTATATTGAGACTTATGTTTTATTTCTTTATTTTATCTGCATGTTAATCATGTTTTTGTAGTTGATGTTTCTATGGAACAACAAGCTTGGAGCAATAACTCTTTTAATCTGAAGAAGAAAAGTCTAACAGAGAAGAACTAAGAGTTCCTATAAAACAGCTTACTTGTGCAAACTTTCTTTTAAATTGGATTTTGAACGAAACATGTATAAACTAATATATTTATTTCTACACAACTAAAGTATAATATTTCTTGATGCTTCAGATAGTTCCGACATGTTCACATTTATGTTTATAAATATCAGTAGTGTGTTACAATAATGTCCATGTTTTGGGCATTTTATTAAAAGTGCATAGTTGTCATTAGTTAAATTTTAGGCTTTAGGCTTTTTTGTTAATAGAATTTAAACAAAACCTCAGTCTTGGTCCTTCAAAATTTTAAGTTGGACAAATTGGTCCTTGCTAAAAAAAAAATCTAAATTAGTCTTTGCAAAATTGAATTGACAAGCAAATTGGTCTCTTAAAAATTGAATTATTGGACAAATTGATCCTCAAAATTGAATAATTGGAAATTAGTCTTCTATTTGTTAGGCTAGGGAGAGTAACTTATAGTTAAGTTTTGTAGGAACTAATTTTTTTTTTTAAACCAATTTGTTGGACTATTGAATTTTATAAAGATCAATTTGAGCATTTTTTTTAATATAAGAACCAATTTGTCTGATTTAAAATTTTAGATAGATTGAAATGAGAAATTTGTTCCCAGATATTTTACTTGATGTTTTGTGTCTAAGCTTATGCCTTTGTTCATTAATCAATAAACCTTTTTGACGAAAAAAATGATATATTGACCAAAAAACAAAGAAGAATTGACAATAAATAATTCGAAAAGGTGTTTTTTGGAAACCAACCAAACACAAATCCTACGTCAAAAAAAATTGACGTGTCAATTTGTATCTTACCTCAGGTAAAATAAATGAAATTTATATGCATGTTGATATATTGTAACAAGTCATGGATTGATACCATCATAAATTTAAAAAAGATAGTGCAGTTTTAGGTGAAGAATGTACCAATAGCAAGGCATTTTATATTGAAAAATACGAAGACTTTATTAGAATTTTGTTTCTAAGATGATGTGACCTGATACTTAGTTTTTAAATGAATAAGTAAGTTATATAATTTTGTAAGGATTTGATTTCTATCTAGTATAAAAAAAATTTATATAATTATTCAATCATATATTGTCACATTAATCATAATAATTGACCTTTTCACACAACTAAAAAAATCATTCACATTAAAAGAGTTTGATCAAATAACAATGACGATATCAAAATTAAATAAATTTTGTTTTATGTAACAATCACTATATAATTTTTGTTCAAGATTCTCTCAATATGTTTATAAATATGTAATCCCTCTTTTATATTACCTAGCCATCAAAGATCAATGACGTAGACCATTTGTTCGCTAGTCAATGTTTGAATGACATGTGAATGGGTGGTCGCATCTCGTTTCAAAGAGAATTCTAGAATATTGGTTCAAGCAGGCGGCTGAAAATTCATTTGCAGATCAATATGATGCTTTCAAAGTTCTAGCTTGTTAAAAAATGTCACGTTGCCTGCTTTCATTTCATCTTTGATGAGATGAATATAGACTAGCATATTTTTAGTGTATTAGAAAAAATATTATTTTCTCAAGAGATTGGGTGGTCAACAGATAAGTCACAGCATGAAAACACGACTCTTCGGTATCTGGATTATATTGAAGCACTAATAAAATGTTTAATCACATATGTGATTAATATGTTTATGCACTAATAAAATCTTTACATCACATAGGTATAAAAGCCACTTCTTTTATGTCTAATATGATAACCCATGATTGGATAAAAGAAATCCTACCATTGCAAATTTTTTTACAAAGATGCTTAATCATGTATGGTAAGATTAATTCACTAGAACAATAAGTTTTCAGCTCAGTGCTCAAGCAAGAACAGTTTGATATAGAGTAGCATTCCCATTACAACATATCCAAAAGAAGGTCTGTTTCTTTAACTTTGATGCATATCCCAAAATATATGTACAAAATGATATACATTAAATTAACGGTAGAGTGAATGAATTATCTATTCCTTATATCCTCAGGCACAGCACAAGCTTTACAGATGGGGTACGCGTTCTTCATAGATTATTCATGTCCACAGGTTCTCAATGTCCCAACATCATCTTACTATTGTTATACTGCTCCCTCCCCATTTCCACCAAAAAGAAGAAGCAATATACCAACAAAAGCATAAAACCTCCTGGACTCCATCAAGTTTTCTTATTTTAAACAAAAAGAATCTGATTTTGTTGTGTGATAAATATTATTTAACATATATAATAATGGTTCGTTCAGTGAAAATATACTAAACCCAAACCCAGTTCTCACCAGTGTTATTATAATTTCTTATTATTATTACATGAATCCAGAAGTATAAGTGCAGGAAATAGAATAGTTGAGCATTTAACAACTAACAACTATTAGAAGTCATACCTGCTGAAACAAAAGTTTAACTTGTATAAAGCAAATTCCATTAGCCCCTCCAAACTGCTGAAGGAACACTACTAGTCCAACTACAATCCGGGAATAAAAAAGTTGGAAAAAGTGTGAATGGATTGATTACTCATATTGATTAACAGCATAACATGGTTGTTAAAAAATGACAGCAAGTACCTAGTGTGTAACAAATCTAGCATCCGAAGTTCCAACTACAGCCATCAATTGGAACATTTAGAACCAGATGCCCTTTACACCTCACTTTTCACTCTGCAACTAAAACCAAGTACTCTGCACTGACTAAAACGCCTACATTGTAATTATTAACATAAATTAATTAAAGGCACAGCAAAAACAAAAAAAAAAAGGCATGTGCTTAATCAAGTTGCAGGTTGTGCTTGATCGCCATTGATAAAAATTCAGACTAATCAACAGCTATAATGCAAGTTCCATCCATGCATCAGAAAACTTCTCAAGGTGCATGCTTTTTATCTTGCTTTCCTTTTACAGTCACGTGCAAGAAGGTGGGGCCTTGCCATTGAGTGACACATAGTTCTTGACAATAAAGTGGTTAATACATAGAGGCTACATCAGAGAAACAGCATCTATAATTTTTTTGGATAGATGAAGAGATTTTATTAACAAGAAAGAGAATATTACATATTACATACTACATAGAGAGTAAGAAATCCTCAATAAAAAAAGGAAACAACAAAAAACAAAGCATCCAAAAATCAATGTTTTTCAATCTCTTAGCACATCTGAAATGAAAACCCCTCTAAAAAAGTCATATGCCTAATACAAGTAGACGCTAGATGCTAGATACTAATTCTATTATGCAAAATCTGTTTGTCTAAATGTCTGCCACTAAAGATGCCAGAGTTATGCTCAAGCCAAATACACTAAACAACTGCACAGACAGTACACTGGCCCAAAGTTTTGGCTTCCTTCCTCAAAACGGACAAAACTAGTCAACAAGAATTAATGCAAAACTCTAGGACATACTCACTAAAAATACTACACAAAGTATTCCATAAAAAATCAGTTGCAGAACAAAAAGGTGTAAAATCAATTCAAAGCTAGCACTGCACATAACACACATATAAGGGGTAATAATCTTTTGTGATTTTCAAACCTGCAACATATAAATGGTGTCAATTCTATTAAGCACAGCTGTCCAGATAAAGCATCAAACAACATCCATAAAAGGGCAATTAGTTGATTTGACTAACTGCAGACTATTTTTCTTTGTGAAAAATGATTGAATTAAATATTAATGGCGCACTCTTTATCATCATAAACTTGTAGAGAAATGACTCATGGCTGTGACTATGACCTCATTCTATTTAAAAAAAAAAGGAAGAAGATCACCAAAGTTGCAACCATTACAAGTTTGATTATCCAAATAATCAAATTGCATTTGTCTTCACATATGGCCAAAAACAGTATTATAACAGAATATCTTTTCAGGGTATATTAGATGCCCTGTCTTTGCTTTCAGATAGTACAAAAATATGTCAATTCACCGTATGATAATCAAACTAGTAAGGGGAGGTTTGTTTTCCTCCTCACCCACGCTCAACTTTTGGAAAATGAGTATAAAATATTTTGGATCAAAATAGTTGGTCTTGGGGGGCAATCACATAGCACAATATTCTATTACAGTTGAATTGGTTACATCTTACAGTACCCATTCTTCACCTTGTCTCTGTCCTGTCCAATTGAAAAGCAATAGCCTCCTCAATATTGACCTCTTGAGCCCGTAGACTTCACTCAATGCTTTTCACCATATTCAAACACGCCAAAGGTGACTAATTCACATCCTCCTCCATTGTTTGTCAATGCCCTTTTTCCCCTTCCCTGTCACAATCAAACCAAAACCAACAAGCATGCTATGAAAATATATTGTAATCAAACCAGTCTAATAAACAATTAACATAAACCAGCAACAACAAGCAATATAATATAAACAAAGGACAAATCAAAACAATGAACGAAACATCCTCCATTGTAGCATGCACCTTTTTCTCCATCAATTCACAAGCTCAATCAAACCTCAAAAGGTCTCAAACCCCACATACAAAAATATAACCCAACTCCACCAATTCATAAACTCAAACATCTGTAACCAAAAGAAAAAAAGCTCAAACATCAAAATCCTTAAATCCAACACACAACGACATATGCAACTTCACACCAATTCATAAATTCAAACCACAAAACCCTCAAACCCAATACACTACGGCACAAACATCTTCTCCACACCAATTCATAAACCCAGTCCTCAAATCTTACACAAACATCATCATCATCAACAACAACTAGAATTGTTCTTCTTCCATCACCATGGACAGGCTCGTGAAGCCGGACGCGAACGAAGTGGAGCTTATCTTCCACAAGTCCCAAAAGTGCAGCTCCACCTTCAAGCTCACAAACCTCATGCACACCATGACAGTGGCAGTGTCCCTAACAACAACAAACCCATCAATCTTCTCAATCAACAAACCCTCTCCATAATCCCACCACTCTCATCATCCAATTACACACTCAAACTCGACCACCCCTCCGACCACCCACCACTCTCCGACCCTCCCGACGCCATCACCGTCCGCACCGCCATGCTCCCCACCGGAAAGGCCCACCACGACGACCTCCGCCGCCTCTTCTCCAATCCAGGTCCCCACGTCTTCCGCGACGCCGTTGTGAACCTCTCCTTCGTGGGACCCACCATCGCCGAGTACCTCATCACCCACCACACCCAAATCCCCGAACGTTTCAACCTTTTCACCAAATCCCTATCCCAATGCTCGAATCCCCAAATCACGAACCTCCTCAAACCAGCAATCCAACACGGAAAAGCCGAAACCCTAGCCGTTTTGATCAACGCCGGCGCAAACCCCAATCTCAAGGACTCAGACGGAAAATCACTGATACCTTGCGCAATTCGGAGCGGGAATTTCGAGATTCTGAAGCTTCTGGTAGCTTCAGGAACCAAAATCGAAAACTCGGTGGATCTCGTTCTTCACGAAGCCGCGGCGATGAACCGAATCGACTTCGTGGAGTTTCTATTGGATTCCTTCCGCGGCGAATTGGACGTGAATTCGGTCAATCACGACGGCGAAACGCCGATTCACGCCGCGGCGATTCGCGGCAACGTCGACGCGATCGAGTTCTGCGTTTCGATCGGCGGAAACCCTAACGCCGTCGATTCCCACGGTTCAACCGCGCTTCATTTCGCAGCTTCCAACGGACACTTGAGAGCGGTGGAGTGTTTGTTAGAATGCTCAAACGTGAAAAACGCTAGGAATCGCGTTGGGAAAACGGCGTTTTCCGTTGCAGAGGAGAACAAGCACTTTCATTTAATTGATACGCTGCGTTTTGGTGATATGTTAATGCGCGCGGCGAGGGTTGATAATGTTCACGCGCTGAAGAGGCTGTTGAAGGAAGGCGCGTGGGTCAACAGAAGGGACCAGAATGGGTGGACGACACTTCATTGGGCTGCGTTTAAGGGAAGGGTTAAGAGCGTGAAGTTGTTGATTGAGAATGGTGCTGAGGTTGATGTCGTTGATGATGCTGGGTACACTCCTTTACATTGTGCTGCTGAGGCAGGACACTTGCAGGTTGCTTTGTTGCTCATTGCTCATGGTGGGTCCCAAGCTAGCCTCAAGAGCTTCAAGGGTGTTCCACCTCTTGATTTGGAGTCTTTTGAGAAGAATGGCGATCATACAGACCTGAGTTTATGTGTGTCATAACATGTGAAAATATATTAATTATTGATTTTTAGAATATTTATATAATGTTAAATTATTTTAAAAATGGTTGATATGTTATTATGTATTGGGTTCATTATAAAATCGAGTTTATACTAACATCTCTCTTTGAGAAACATGTGGCTCTTAAGGTCATGTATGAGAGATTTGTAAATCTACAAGAGTAAGGAAAAAGTTTTACTCGATGTGATTTAGTCACTTTATATTTTAGTTATTATCTAGCTTCTATTGTCTTCCATTTATTGTCCTATGCAACTATCTTGTAATATAGAAGGCAAGTAATGGATATTTAATTTGAGTTTAGTTTAGTTTTATTTTAGATTTCAATATTTCTTTATAAAATTCTAAAAGTAAAAATAAACTGAACTAAAAGAGACATGCTTTAATTTTAGAAAATGATTTCTCTACTTGAAGGGGTTAAACTACATATATCTATTCTATTTTAGACTTGATTAGGTTAGAGACTCGGGTAGTAAGCCAACATTATAATAATGATAGTTTATATCATGAGAAAGGAAGAGCATAAGTTGAAGAGGGACCTTCCTGCTGTGTATATATATATATATATATATATATATATATATATATATATATATATATATATATATATATATATTATGTGTATGTGTGTGTGTGTGTGTATTTTTATCTTTTTATTATGTGGATGGTGGTTGATGAAATGGGGAGACCGTGTGTTTGTGCTCTTGATGAATTGTATTTGGGTCTCCTATGTTTAGGAATTCAACTGATGTATCTGACCAATTCAATAAAGTTCTCTAAGAGAGGTCTCTCAATGATGATTTTTTTCATTTTCAGGACTTGAACCCCATGGCCTCTACTTGAAGGACCAAGATACATATCACCTTTCTAATCACATGCTGGTTGGTACTTTATATTTATTGTTGTTGTTTTTGCATTTTCAGTTCAGGTTGTCATGAGAAGTACCCAACAAACAAAAAAAAAAATCCTTAGGTTTTGATTTTATTTAACCCTATTGTTGGCTTCTTTTTTTTTACCTGAAGTGTTCATGCTTGAGCGGTGAAATGGGTTCCACGGATTACATATTACCAGTTTTTTATTGCTTGAGGATGTAGATATGATCATTTTTTTTCACATGAATATGGTCGTTGTCTTTATCAAGTTTGGGCTAATTTTCATAATTTCATGTTAGACATAGTTGAATCTGCAGCTTCCAAGTATTTAATAGAGATTGACGTGCATTGATTATACAATGGGTGATCCAGTTTCAGAATCTTGTGAAATATTTAACTGTTAATATGTATAAATGCAGTTTCAAAATCTGATATATGTTTATTATAAGCTTGGTTGATTCTGCTATGCACCATATTATATATGGTGTGTGATATACCATTTAATATTTGAAGGTGCTTTTTTTTTTCTGATAAAAGAAATGCTTAAGCAAGCTATGGGGAATTCTAAGCGAGCCAAAAGAAATCAGAGCACATATCAAGGCAAACAAGGTCAAAAACAAATACTAAACAAACCAAAAACAAAGAGAATGTGAAAAAAACAAAAACAAACCAGAAGGCACAAATATAAGTAGTTTCTATCACACAAGCCCCTTCAGCATTGTTATCAAGGTTTGAATAAAGACCCAAAAGATCCTTAATCATAGACTGCATGTATGCCTAGACTCCATAGCATATTCTCTTCACGTAAAAATGATTATCAAAGTCACACAAAGGCATTGGTCAAGAAAGTATCATGCCACCATAATCATGAGAAGGTCTTGATACATAGCCAACCACACAAAGCACCCTCAACACATGCAACGGTGATAATTAAAACTAACAATTGGTAGTGTTCGATGTCTTCTTTTAATAGTTATCACACTAACAATTGTTAGTTTTAATCCTCACTGGAGGTAGTGTGATGACTGATGAACAAATTTATATTTTGAATAAAATCAATTTAGTCATACTATTTTTAATTTCAACATTAATGTAATTATTTTGTTAGATTTTCACTTGAATAAAATGATTAAATTGATGTTGAAATGAAAAATCTTACGACTAAATTAATGTCAAACAATTTGTTATGATTAGATTGATGGAAAATATTTTTTAAGACCAATTTGATGTCAAATTAAAATATTAGGACGAAAATAGTTATTTTCTCCTGTATTTTCATTTTGAAATTCAAACCTTGCAACCACTAACCCTTTCCAGCAAATTCTTGTCTCCTCCTCCCCACCTTATTATCCAGAACACTGATAAATCCTCACCAAAGCTCCGCTGATGGCGAAATTGAAATCAAACCTTGAAAAAAAATCCATAAATCAAACTTGCAAATCCCAAAATTTTTGCACTTAGTGACAAAATATATAGATATGAAGTTACGAACAAAGGAATAAAAAATCGAACACGCATACAAGATTTGACTAGTAGCTATTGACTAAAAGCATGTTCAACATATTTTTAATTTTCTATGCAACATGCTTCCAGTTTTCTCACCACATTCAACATGTTTTCATTTTCTACCATGTTTTAAATTTTCTCGACAATTTAAATGAAAATCAATCTCAACTCGAAAAAATAAATTAATTAAAAGAAAAAAAAGACAAGAACTTGTGACAAAAAGAAAACACAATCAGGATGTAAGGAAAGGATTAGTCCTTGTTGAGTGCTTCGTGGGACAACCGAAATGCAAAGAAAGTAATAAATAATGTTGCCCATTATATTTTCCCCCATGTGCTTATTTATTGGTAACCGTTTTTCTGTTATCTACTGTTGGCTAGCTCATTAGTTTGTTAGCTTGTAGCTTAGCTCTTCATCACTTTGTATAAAAAAGTTTCATTCAGAGTAATAACAACTAGAACTCTCATTAGAGAATTTCACTGAGATTAAGCTCTTTCATCTTCTTCTAGTTCTTGTCCGAGTTCTCACATCAGAGAGGTTAACCCTTTCCATAGCTCAAAGCTCAACAATTTGTACAAATAAGTTTTTGACATGAAAAGGTAATAATAAAACAAGAAGAAGGAAAACAAAAAAAAAAACAAAAAGAGTAACCGGACACAAGTTTTTACACTTATTAAAGGTGAGTGTCCATCCTAGCTAGACCAAAAAAATTGTAAATGGTGCATTGTACACCATCTATAATATGGGGCATAGCAAAATCAGCCTTTAATCTTCACAACCTTACAAATACTTAACATTGAGTAAATTGTTTATAATGAGTAGTATATGCAACCGCAAACCACTCTTTTTGAAGCAAACTCGAGTTGAAGCCTCAACTTGAATGTCTATGTAACCCAGTGAGCTAGCTCAGCTTTGTCAATTCTTAGATCAAGTGCATAGTTGGGAATTACGGAAAACTCTTATTTATTATTATTATTTTTTTTTTGAAGAAAAGCTGTTTGAAAACAATAATTGTGTTTGGGTAACTTAACAAAAAAAAAATTGAGCTATTTTTAAGTTTAAAAAAACTGTTTTGGGGGAAAAATTTAAAGCCAAAATTTGAGCATTATTTTATTTTATTTTTTCAAAAAAACTGTTCTGATAAAAAAGTTTGCTTTTATTTTAGCATTAAAAAAATAATTATTTTTAACAATCTAAACAATACATATTAACTTAAAATCATTTTTCAGCCAAAGTACCTAAACATAAATTAATTTTTAAATAAGTAATTACTGAAATAAATATAATCTTACAGCTTTTCCAAACAGGCTCCCAGTGTTATTTGCACTTTGATGTAATATTTGCTCTATTCGGGATCCCAATGCTTGGTATGCGTTCATGCTTCATCTCCTAGACACCTTTGGTAGATGTTCCTTTTAATATCTCCCGATTTTAGTTAATTACTTACAAGTAGCTAATGGGTCTTTCTGCAAGCCAACTTTTATATTGTGTGTGCTTGCATGACCTGAGTTAAATTTGTCACATTTAAGTTAGCGTAACAATTTACTAAAAGAGTTAAGTTTTAAAATTTTGTTATGATTTCAATGCTTTGAACACATAAAATCTTGTCTTTTCAATGTAATTTTTTTTTTGACTTTTTAACTGGTGCCTTTTCCAGATAAACCCTATATAATAAAGGTTTTTTTTTAACTAAAGATACTGAAAAAAAAATCAAAACTTTTTAATATGACTCATATTTTAAAAATATCAAAACTTATCTTTTCAATATAATTTGTTTTTAGATTTTTGAATCCTTAACCTAAAGCATTGGTTAAATAAACTTAAATATATAATAATAAAGGATTATTGTAAGCGACATACACTGGAATAATATCGAGAAGTTAAACTTAGCGACTAAAGTAACAAGAAAATTTTGACACACTATTGTTCATGTAATGTCAGATAAAACTTTGAAAAAGTTGTTAACTTTATTTGCTTAGTGTTTTAGACTAGAGGTTTGGAATGGATTTAATGATAATAAATAAGGCTTTAATATATGGGTTTGTAAGTTTATGAAGATTTGGTGAGAAAATGGTAGAATGAAAACTCTCTCTTTTGTGCCTGGGTTAAGAACAGGTGATGCCAACCTTTGAGAGATGATGATAGATGAGTGGGAGCCTCTCTTCTTCCCTCTATGCAAGGACACCGAATCAATTTACTCTCTCTTTTGGGTTTCAGAACAGAGGGCGTCTCTAGTTTTTTTTTTTTTTTTGTGTATGGTGTGGTGGTTAAGAATAGAGGAGGTAGTGGTGGTTCTGTGAATGTTTCACAAGGGATGTGGAGAGCTAGCATGATGAGAGTTAGCTTGGGATTGTCAAAATAACATGAGTTGTCCTCCTCTTTGAAGTGGGTATCTTGTACGTGTGTATATGGCTCCATCCAACATCTTTGGGACCAAGAAAGGGGAGATCCCCACTTGTCGACAGTAAGTGATAAGACAGTGGCATAAATAGTGAGATTTTTGGGGCCTCACCTGCTATAGAAAAGACATAAATGGACTACAAAGTGACAAGTTTGTGATGGGGTTAGGGAAGACTCTAGTTTGGCTACGATTGGTATGCTCCTATATATAGGTTATTGTGAGACAACGGGGTGTGTGTGATCTGGTTCAATTTATTATCATAAATAGTTTCCTTTTTAGTGTGGGCCACTTTCTCTCTCTTTTCTCAAATACAACTTCCTTCATGTGGGAAGAAAGAGACTTCTTCACCATCTATTTGCTTCTTATAGACCCAAATCTACCAGAGGGATAACAAAATTCTAAAGCCTATCAAGTCACTTGAAGAGTTAGTTCCTTAGATCCTAATATCAACCTTTCAAGAGTACTCCATAATAGGATTTCATCCTATACACCCACTCACTTGAAGGGCTTATACTAGGACCTATTTTCTTTCTTTGTCACCATATTATGACTAACATGATTTAAACCCACATTCAAAGTGACAACGAAAAAAGGATTCGAACACATAGACATCATCAGTAATTGTCGCTTAACATTTAGAATATATGATACTTAAGTTCTATGGTGGACAAACATGATTACAAGAGCACTCATTCTCTTCGTCACAAATTCCCTTGCCTTGATGATGTAGATTCAGGCTATCTGCAAGTCTTGATTATTGCGGATAAATCTCTATTATAATTGTACAATCACGCTCAGCTACATCCTCTGTGGTTGCATAAACTACAAAAATGCAAAAAGGAAAGTAAAAAAAGACAATTTATCATAAACAATTTTGGATTATCCAAAAGTAGATAGTAAGAATTTGGATATGGATTAATTAATATACCTGATGTGACAAGGACAAGCACCAAGAATAGGGTGAGAAAAATGTTGGCCATTACCATAACGCCTACAATGTGAATAACAATGCACTCTTCTTATTGTTTGTATAAAGAGATCATATCGTGGTTGAAACTTGAAAGTGAAGAAGGGTTTATATAAACTTGGTGGTTGGTCTAAATTAAAGACCATTGAATTAATAATTTTCTTTTGAATTCAAATATGTTTTTGGTTTCGGAAAAAATAAATAAGGGTTGGTTTTAGTCCCCAATTTTTTTTTCTTTTGATCCAAACATTTTAAAAATTATTTGGTTTTAGTCTTTATAATTAATCTATTTCTATTAAATGGCAACTAACGAAAGGCTATGGATTCGATAACCTAGCTTTTTGTTAGTCAACTTAACCTTTAATGAGATAGGCTAATAATAGGGACGATTAACACCACTACATCCTTAATACGTCCCCACCCTAGTAAAGATTGGAAACATATTTAATACTTCCTTTTTCAAAATAATTGTAAAAAACAAAACCACACGTATTAAGGAAAACAAAAAAAAAAGTGAAAAATTTTATGAGATGACAAAACTATTCTTGTATAGTCATTATTATCCATCTTGGTAAACGTATTGATTATTTAACAAATACATTTATATTAACGGTATAAATGGAAGGAAAAAATTAATGCTACATAGATATTGTAAATGGACAAATATATTCTTAAACATGAAAAAGGTCAAAAATGATAGTTATTCTGAAATTGAAGAATATGTTTTACCCATTTTTTCTTTGTTGCAATATTTTATTTAAAAAATATACTTTCTCCATTTCATAATAATTGTTAGTTTTTTACATTTTCATGTTTCAAAATACCTATCGATTTAAAATATCTAGGTAGCATCAATTTTTTTTTTTATTTATACTTTTAATATAAATATGTTAGTTAAGTAATCAATACTTTCACCAAGATGAATCATAATGACTATCGAATAATAGTTTTGTCAACTCATATTATATTCTACATTTACCGAGATTTTTTTAGTTTTCCTTAATATATGTATTGTTTGGCTTTTGACAGTTATTGTGAAATCGATGAAATATTTTTTTTACATGTGTTTGAAAATTATATTACTTGATGACATGTAAATTGAGTAATTATTTATATTTTTCTACATGTGTTTAAAAAAACTATACTCCCTTCCTTTTAGAATATCTGTCTACTATAAGATAAAGTATCTTTCAAAATATTTGTCAATTTCACGTTCCAATAAAGTAGAATTTTTTGGTTTCAATAGTACGCCTGAGTAATTAGTGACTATTAATATAACCTTTCATTTTTGACTATTTGATGTGCTCCACAATTAATAATTATTAGGGTATATTAATTCATATATCATAATTTTATATGGGAATACTCTATTGCTATATTATTTATCACTTTTCTTAATACTCATGTTTACTAAATTTGACAAATATTTTACAAAGGAGGAGTATTACTTAACGACATTTAAATTGCTATGACAATCACAGCGAGACTATTTAAACTTCTTCTAAGGTTTAGTGCGCGCAACTATATGTACAACTAAATATATTTAAGTCAAATTGTGAAACTATGGTTCATTTAGTGTAATTAATGCTTCCTTCGTTTCAAAATAATAATAATCAATTTTTGACTTTTATATGTTTTAGAATATTTGTCTATTTACAATATCTAGGTAATATTAATTTTCTTTCTTCCATTTATACCTTTAATAGTGAAGTAATCAATACTTTTATCAAAATGAGTAATAATAACTATAGAATGATAATTTTGTCAACTCATAATTTTTTACATTTACCGAGATGTTTTTTCCTAATATGTTGTAATGTCTTAGGTACACGTGTCTGTAGGTAAGTTCCATACGACCTTAAGGTCCTTGAAACCCACTCGTGTAGCCAGGAAAGCCTTGATTGCAGAACCCATATTTGAGTTGAAGTTCTGCAAAATTATGTAGAATAGGCTCGCTGAGCATCCGATATCAAATTTATCAACGAAATTTTGATAAATGACACCCAAGATGAGCTCTCCCTCCTCCAAACTGAAACCCTTCTTCCCCAAATACATTCCCACCCTCTCTTACTCACCCTCATACAAATCATCTTCCCCAAGCTTCGAGGTATGTAAATGTTGATAGATTATGCCTCCTTCAATTCCTTCCATTTCTTTCATGTTCTTGGCGTGGGTATGGTTATTTCTCTCATTGTTATGGAGTGGGATTACTCCCCAATATTGTTAGGGTTGTCTTAGAATAATCTAGATATTTATAGATTTCTTATGAGTTTTATGGTTGTAATGGTAAACTTTGGTACCATCCCTCCTTCTAAACTCTCAGGAGTTGTTCCCTTACGTTATACCCCTTCAAGTGAATAGGTTTGATATTATTAATTTCTAGCTTTACAAATATTTAGAGGATTGAAAACTTGTTTTCACATGACATGAAATTACATGAAAAATGTGCTTTAGTTAGAAATAATTCATTTTGACTTATGCATGAAAATTATGATTTTAAGAATATGCATGAGACCATATTTACTCTATAAAAATTTTATATGATTTAAATTATGACTTGAATTGACGATGAAAATTTGAATTATTTATGATTGAGGAAATGAGATTCAAGGCTTTATGTTTATTATGGAAACTGAGACATGTTGAACAAAGAATTGATAAAACTCCCCTTTTTATGACTAAGTATGGATTTAAATTAGGGAATTCCTAAAAGAATAAGGTGAGTTAATAGTAGTTATTCTATTAACTTTGGTATACTAAGGCCGGTGAAGGGCATTTATCTATATGTTAGATCAGTCCAAGGGACTAAGCACTCACTCTTCAGTTTATGGATAGTTTATTCTTTTAGTAATTGTTGAGAAAATACATATGATTTTTATATTTACCACAAATTTATGATTTGATAGCTATTATACAATTTAAATAGAAATAGTATATGAGTATTGCATTATTATTTATGTCTTTTCCTTCTTATCCATGTATGGTTAGGATGAGGAGTTTTATGATAAAACTCACCTTTTCCCTTTTCCTCATAGATATAGCTATAGTATTGGATCCTCCATATTTTCTCCTTAGCAGCAGTTTTATAGCTTTGGTGAGCTTCACGTCGCCGTGAAGTGCTAGTCTTGTGATAGGGTGCTCCAATGATGTACGGAGGATCTGGACTACTACATGCATGCATGATTTGTTTTTTTGATAAAATCATGACATTGATCTGTATTTAAAAGTTATAGTTTCATGATTCTTTTGTAGACGAGCAACTCGGTATGATTTATTATACAACTATAGTTTTAAACTTGATTAATGGAAAATGAGTTATTCAGGTTGATTGGGATTTAAATAGTGGATTTGATTTATGATTTGAAATGGATTTTATAATTAAATAAGCATAAGTATGACTTAATGATTACGAGGTTTGCGTTTTTTAGTTATTCCAAAACGGAGGAGTATATTTTTTTTCAAATGAAAATAGGCTCAATGACATGTTGTTGTTGCTACAATGCTTTTATGTCACCAATTTTAAATTTTTAATAAACAATTCTCGCTGTGAATTTCATGAATTAAAATATTTATTTTTAAATAACCAAATGATAATAGTCACGGAATTTGTCACGGATTTATTAACGATAGTAAAAATCTGTGACAAATTCTGTCGCTGAGTTCAATTAAAAATCGTTCATTGCAGATACACAGTCTCTGTTGCAGATTCCATAATCGATAATGACAAAAATATATAATTCTATAAAATTTTGGTAACTATTTTTGTGTTTTTCACTAGTGTTAAAGGCATGGATAAATTTATATAATAACAAGGGCTCATGTCAGAGAAGTTAAACTTAGCAATTAAATCAACAAGAACATTTTTATACACTATTGTTGATGTAGTGTAAGATAACTTTATTAGCTTCAATTTATTTGCTTAGACATCTCAGTAATTGCCACTTAACATTTAGAATATATGATACTTAGGCTCTATTTAGCGCAATAATAAAAACAAAAGCACTCATTCTCTTGTCGCACTCTCCCTTGCTAGTGTAGCCACCAATTCCATATTTTTCTTGGCACAGTTGATCACAGTCTGGATCAGCGCACGGATTCAGCTCTATTCGATCTGTACAATAATCCTGCACAACTGTATCCCCTGTGGCTGCATGTGCTACAAAAATGTAAAAAGCAAAGTTGAAAAAACACAATTTATCATAAACGATTTCGGATAATCTAGAAGTAGATGTTAAGAAATTGGATACGGATGAATTAATATACCTGAAGTGACAAGGACAAACACCAAGAGTATAGTGAGAAAAATCTTAGCCATTACTGATGCTTACAATATGAATAACAATACACACTGCCTTCTTATTTTTTGTATGATCAGGATATCATGGTTGAAAGTGAAGAAGAGTTAATATATATTTGATGGTTGGTATAAATGACCATTGAATTAATAATTTTACTTAAATATGTTTTTGGTCCCAAAAATAACCAAGTTTAGGTATTAGTCCTTGATTTTTTTTGTCTAAATATTTTTAAATTTGTTTTGTTTTAGTCCTTATAATTAATCTGTTTATTAAATACTGAGTTGACCAAGGGAAAGCTGCATTATCCAATCTACTGTCTAGCTACCAGACGTCTTAGCCCAAAATATCAAATTAGGGATATATCTCATAATATATGATGATAACAAACATAACAGGTGTTTGATGACTTTGATATATTTGCTTGATCTTTGTCAAAAGAATATTTATGTAGAATATTGTGGAGCATCAAAAAGGAAAGAAATATTGATTCTGATTGCAGCACTCAAATCACAATGAAGGAAAGAAATCATCACGTATCTATGCAAGTAAATGCAGCATATAGTCATCATTCATATCTTGATTCAGCAACTCTGCAAATATACAATCAGAAAAGGCAAAAAATAACAAATATCTCCTCGTCAATCAGCAACGTTGTCAACAAAAGGAAAGAACACAATGAGAAAATTGAGCGTCGTGTTATCTGGGAAAGGTGTCGCTAAATCTGCACTCAAATGAAAGTGAAAAGCAAAATTGTGAGAAAGAAAGGAAAGAATTTGCAGCAAAGATCATGACAGAAAAATCTAATTTCTGATATATATATATATTCACAATTCAGAAATATATCTTAAATGATCCAAGAGACAAAGACAGGAAAGGAAAGAAATAATATGAGCACATGAAAAGAAAAGATTTTTCTTTTATGGTAGAAAATCAAATCAAGGAAAAACCAAGATATTGCATAAACTCTGATATATTTGAAAATTATATTATTTAATGACATGTAAATTATTATTTCATCCGTTTCAGAATAACTGTTATTTTATGACTTTTTATATTTTAGAATATCTGTTTATTTATAATATTTAGGTGGCATTAATTTTTTTCTTTTATTTATACCCTTAATAATGACTAAATAAGGATAATTTGTCATCTCATAAAATTTTTTTCATTTATGAAGATATTTATTTATTTTCCTTAATATGTGTGTTGTTTGATTTTTGACGGTTCTTTTGAAATGAAAATAGTATTTTTCTTAATCTCACAATACAAATTGTCAAACTTTATACACAAAAAAAAAAGAACTTCCCTATTTTTGATTGATTATCAATGCTCGACCACTCTGAACAAGAGAGGAGCTAAAACAAGAATTACATGATACAAACAATTGAGATAAGACCCCAAACACCCGTACAATAATCGAAAAGAGTAGCAGCATACCCCAACAACAAGGAGACTAAGTAACGAGAAAAAACTTGGTTAATCAATTTTGACTTAAATATGTTTTTTGTCCTTATAAATATAGACTGTTTGGTTTTAATCCCTATAAAAAAATTAGTGTTAAGTATCTCATTTTACTAATATTATGTTTTTGGTCTCTATCATTAGTTTGTATGATCAAGCAATGATGTTTATAAGGATCAAAAAAAGATTTTGAAGGTGTTTATAATAACAAAAAACAAAATTTTCAATATTCATAAGGAGTAAATTCATATTCTTAACAACTTTTAAGGACAAAAATATGGAGCATAGGGATAAAAAAACATAATATTAAAAAAAGAAGGACTAAAAATCAATTTTTTTAAAAGAACTAAAATGAAAATGATATATATTTCCAGGGACCAAAAACAAATTAAATCCTTGAATTTTTTCTGGTAAATTGGCGAACTATAAATTGTTTTTGGTCAACTTTATGAGTGAACTGCCAAAGTGATCCTTGAAAAATTCATCAAACAAATTTGTCCCCAAAAAGAAAAAGGAAAATCCTCCCAAAATAGTCCTTGAAATGTTCAAATATAGGTCAAGTTAGTCATTTTCGAACAATTTAGTCCTTAAAAAATATCTTCTGTGACAAATTTTTTAGGGACCAAAATTACTTGTTTATTTCAATAAAATTACCTTGAGAAGAATTTATTAATATTATGAAATGGATAAGAAGAAATTTTTTATAACAAAATATTAAATAAAATGGACATTAGTAACTTGTAAAAAATTTGAAATTAATTATTGACATAATACTTTTTAAAAGTCTAGAGTTACTAATTAAAATAAATTTGTTAATGCGCACAACGATGGTGGACACTTCATTGGGCTATGTTTAAGGGGATATGGTCTTTCAATGATGATGTTTTTTTCATTCTTATGGCTTGAACTCGAAACTTGTAATTAAGGGTGTGTTTGGATTGATGGAGTTAATTGGGTGAAGCGAAGTAGAGTGGGATTTTAAGTTGCTCTATTATTTGGATTTGTAAAATTTGAATGGAATGAAACGGAGATTGATGGACTCTCCTATCTAATTCCATCAACTCTTCACAAATTTCTTCCTCCAAATTGAGAGGAATGGGACGAAGCACAAGTTACACAAACAATGAAGTGCACAAGCTAATTATTTCACTTTACTCCGCTCTCTCCACTTCACTCCATTCCATTCAATTCTGTTCCCATTTTGCTCTACCACACACCACCAATCCAAACATACCCTAAGAGATCAAGATACATGCCATGTTTATGTCACAACTCAATTTGGAAATATGACTAGCACATGAGAAATCTCATTCCATGTAAGCCTCATGGTTGCTGAGTCGTACTATATGCATAATTTAATATAAAATCCATCTCTAATCATAAATCACTTGCATTTTGAAATCGTAATAGCCATAAATAATTCATTTCATAATTCAAATATGAAATTGTAATTATATCTCAAAATATATTGAGTTGTTATATACAAAAGAACCATGAAAACTATATAATTTTGAATGCACAATAAATCTAACTCATGGTAAACAAAATACAAAACATGTATGGTACAGGACACTCCTCCACAATCACTGGAGTAATCTATACCAAAAAGAAAAATACTTCACGGCAACGTGAAGCTCACCAAGCTAAAACTCTACTACTGGGGAAGGCTGAGAAGAACCCGCAATAGCTGTTGTATTTGTAAGGGGAAAAATGAGAGGGGTGGGTTTCATCTAATATTCAATGAGTAGATTCCCACCCTTAACCCCCACATGGAACAACCAATAAAATACATAATCATGCAATAAAATGCAATATCCATAAATCTATTTTCATATTACATATATATACTAATCCCAAGACCAATAATCTCTATAATTCATAAACAATAGTAGTCTAATGGAGAAACATAAATCTATGATTATGCATATACATATATGGCATAACAATAATAATCTCTGGGAATTTCTTGGTCTCTATGGGTACCTCATAAGGTCCTAAATTTAGACACCTAACTAGGTTCTATTTCTATTTATCTGATAAAGGGAGATTGTCCTCTAGTGGATAACTTGATACCAAGGTTAATGATCTCTCAAGCCGTTAACTCACTGTCTATTTTTGTATAGCTACCATCTAGTCTTAAAACTATGAAAACGGGTTAATCTTACTCTACAAGTTCATAATTGTGCTCTAGCTCTGAATTTGCAAGTAAAAATAAATCTTATGAATACATATCTCTTGAAAATATTGAGTAATCATGCCATCCCCCTTTTCTTTCTTTCTCTCTCTCTCTCTCTCTCTCTCTATATATATATATATATATATATATATATACAAATATTCAAAATCTAGTTATTCATAAAATCATTTTTAGCAATAAAATGGTCCTATGAGTTTGCATAATCTAGTTTCATGCTCCATTTAAAACATAAAATCCATAAACTTGGCAAAAATCCTTTATCATTCATACTTGCCTTAAATAATATCTAAATCATGTATTTATGCCATAGAGCTTGGCAAATATTTATAATGAACAAACTAAAGGCCACATGATTGAACACACTCACTTGGAGGAGAGAACTATGGGCGTCAACACCAAGAGTGCTCCATGGCAGATGTGGCACCAACATGGAGCATGTGGCACCAACGTTTGCTATAACAACCAAAAACCTATGATTAATCTCTAATAATCTATAAACAACTATAAAACAACCCTAAGAATATTGGGGAGTAACCCTACTTGACAATAATGAGAAACAATAATACCCCGAACTCAAGAACATGGAAGGGAGAAAGAAAGAAAGCATAATCTAACATCAAATCTTACCCCGAAGCTTAGAGGAGGTAGGATTGAGTGGGTTTGAGAGTGGAAGGGAGGAAATGTGCTTGGGAGCAAGGTTTTTTGGGGGTGAAAACACGTGGAAGGGGTTTTTATAGTGGTTGGGGGTCACTTAAATGAAACTACATTGTTTTGCACGTTCTAACATTGGGGGGTATTGCTATAGCAGTCAAGAGACCTTGAATGCCTACGCTTGAACACACGATTGCTATAATAGTTGGCAAAGATTCCAAATCCACCAACCCATGCACCTGATTGACTAGCGGTGTCAGAAACACCAACCCTACATAAAAAGACCCTTTCATGTATCTGGACCTTCTTAACCACATGGGTGGGTCTTGAGGGATCCAAAGGCTGTATTAGACTTGTCAGGACATGTGGACTTGAGGTATTACAATTTACCAATCACTTAGTATTTTATGTTTTTGGTTATTGTTATTTTTTTTAAGTTTAGATTGTCATGAGAAGTACCAAAAAAACATTTATGAGGTTTTGATTTTTAACCCTTTTATTTGTTGCTTTTTGCCAAAAGTGTTATTGCTTAAGCAGTGAAATGGGTTTTATGGTGTCACAACGTGCTCAGAAGGTGTTGTGACAAAAATAACAACAAAAAATCTTATTTATAAAAAAAATAAAAATGGAGTCGCCCTAATAATGGAAGGAAATAAGTTAGGCTAGGTTAGATTTTGACTTAAATAGGTCTAATCTACACTCCCAATAGATAGCTTGAGCTTGGGCCTATCACTTGTTATATGTTTTTTTTATGGCCTTAGCATGGCCTTCTAGAAAATCTTGCTTAGCTCAAAAGCCTATTTTGAGACTTGCTTGATTATAATTTTTGAGTTTTAAAAAAACTAAAACCCTACTTTTAAATAAGTCAAAGTACTTCTAAATATATCAAAACAATTATATTTTTAAATTGGCTAAAAGACTCTTAAATAAGTTTAAAAAACATTTTTAATTAAATTATTTCTATCATCATTCAATGTTATTAAATAATAATGTTAATAATAAGAATACAAGTAGGCTAGTCTCTTAAGCCTAATAGGCTATTTTCAAAGTTTGAAATCTGACTTCTTAGCTAAAAAGGCTTTTTAAAAAGCCTAACCCTAACTTGTTTTCTAAATAGGATAGGTCAAACTAGGTCAATTATAGGCTACATCGAAGGCCCTGACAAGCTTGTTACTGGCAAATTTTACCTATGAATATTTCATGTTACCAACAAACAATTTTATTACCAACAGATTTTTTCCATCAATAACTATTATGGTAGGACTTATCGGCAAATTTTTCCCGTAACATGCCAAAAAATAAAAAACTCCAAAAACATTATCGATGGAAAAAATTGCTAGTAATTTAAAAATTATATTCTCAAATTACCGACAGATTTTTCCACCGATAAAGTCAATTTTTTTTTTATAATTTTGTGTTAATATTACCTCTTCCAACCACTACAACCTCCACCGCTCCTAATCATCACAACCACCACCAACACCACCCATAACAACAACAATCACTTCTCCCACCACCACCTTCTCCCCTCTTCATCATCCCCAATCACAACCACCGCCACTTCCGCCATCCCAATCACAATCACCGCTGCAAGGCTCACCTCCATGCTTCTCGAAAACATAAGCTCTGCTAACAACCACAACCAGGGAAGTGGCAGCAGTGGCAATGGTGATGGTGGATTTACACAAAATAATACATCAAATTAAAAAATAAAACCGATTAAAGAGTAGAGCACATCAAGAGCAAGAAAATGGAGGTTTCACCACAAAAATGGTGGCATGGTGGCGGAGCATTGAGCGATGACAGTCCTACAATGAGAGAGAAAGGGAAGAGAGATAGTGAGGTGAGAGAATTAGGGGAAGGTTGGCTGCGTGAATGATTTAGAAAGTGGTCCTGGCGAATCTTTTTTAATTACCGATAGAAACTCTTCCAGTGATGGTGACCCAAAATGTTATGTTTCATTAACTCCATTACCAATGGATTTTTGAAATTATTGGTGGATAAATCCCTCGGTGATTGCAGCAGAAAAAAAAATTGAACGGTCTCACCATTACTAGTGAAAAATATTGGTTAAATAAACTCATATAATAATAAAGACCTATTGTACACGACATGCAAGCGGCACTCTTTTTGAACACGTATCGGTTAAATCAATGACTCAATGATCTAGTGTCTTGATTGAGTCGATTACCAGTCCAATTCTGAAAATTATGGATCAAAAGCCCAAATAGTGACAGCCAAGGACAATCACCAACCTGTCATATAGCATGTAAAAACCAAGGAAAGCAAAGCTGCACATAACACAAGCTCTAAACCTCATTAGACCTGAGAAGATAAAGCTAGCAATCAAAGTAGAGCATTGCTATTTTAACACAAAAGTTGATTTCTAAGTGAAACACGCATTCTATCACCTTTGGATATGATGGATGAGTGGAGAAGTTGAAACCGCCATATCTAACGGTGATAGAGTGGTGTCCCAATTGGATATCTAAGGTGTTTGAATAGCATTTTTTATTTATTAAAGTAACAAGAACATTTTGATACACTATTGTTCATGTAATGTAAGATATAACTTTGAAAATGTTATTAACTTTATTTGCTTAGACATCAGGAATTGTCGCTTAACATTTTCAGTAGAATATATTGCTATTACTTAAGTTCTATGGAGGGCAAACATAAGTACAAGAGCACTCATTCTGTGGGTCACAAATTCCCTTGCCTTGATTATATAGATTGTCGCAGCTCTCTTCCAAGTCTTGATTTGTGCACGGGTAAATCTCTATTATAGTCTACAATCACACTGCACAACTACATCCCCTATGGCTGCATAAACTACAAAAATAATGCAAAAAGGAAAGGTAAAAAAGACAATTTATCATAAACAATTTTGGATTATCCACAAGTAGATAGTAAGAAATTGGATACGGATCAATTAACATACCTGATGTGACAAGGACAAGCACCAAGAATAGGGGAGAAAATCTTAGCCATTACTAAACGCCTACGATGTGAATTACAATACGCTCTTCTCATCGTTTGTATGAAGAGATCGCATATCATGATTGAAACTTGAACATGAAGAATATAAACTTGATGGTTGGTATAAATTAATGACCATTGAATCAATAATTTTCTTTTAGATTTAAATATGTTTTTTGTTTTGGAGTTATTTTAGACTATATAATTAATCTTTTTTTTTCCGATAACTCTCTTTAATTATGAGTCTCTATAATTAATCTCTCTGCTAAATGTTGAGAAGACTAACAGAAAGTTATATCATCCAATCTTATGACTATGACTAGTAACTACCATTCATAATTCGATAACGTAGCTTTTTATTAGTTAGTTCAGCATTTAATAGAGAGATATTAATTATAGAGACCAATTTTTTGTATGAATCAAAACCAAAATTTGGCTATTTTTTAAGGACAAAAAAATACTTAATTTTTTTTTAACAAAATCATTAAGGCTTCCTTGGTGGATAGGAAAGGCGAAAGGTGGGAGTGGAACACGGGACTATTTACTTAATGGTGCACGAGACAACCACTAGACCGTAGGCTCAATTACAAAAATTTTAACCATAATTATGTGTATAGTAATATCCAAATAAGATTAATTTTAATGCATTAGTAGTTTAAAATTTTTCGTACAAACATACAATGATATATTACCATATGGACAATATGTGGTGTAATTAAAACCTCACCTTTGGCTTTGAAGTTTTGATTAATGAAAAATGGAGAAATTTTATAATCAAGTTCCAACATAATCAAATTTAGCATTATAGTTTAGTTTTTTCCTTTTTTGTTTTAGAGTCTTGCTAACTGGTACCCTGGTTAAGATATCTAAAAGAAACAAGTTTCAAAAGTTTTAAATAGGTCTCATGCATTAAAAACTTAAAAGCTCATCGTTTCAATACAAAATTTTCTATTCTTCATTCCTTAACAAGCACATAGATAAAACTTTTGTTTTTTTAATACAAATAACTAGTGAGATGGAATAATTACTTAATTAAATTGCTATATGACGATCCAGCGAGATAACTATTAACACTAATGCATCTTTTATATGCCTCCATCCTGGTAAAAGATTGGAAACATATTCAATATTCTTTCCATTTCACAATAATTGTAAAAAATTAAATAACATGCATATCAAGGAAAACAAAAGAATATCTAATGTAGAGAATTATATAAGATAACAAAACTATCTTTGTACAGTCATTATTACTCATATTGATAAATATACTAATTACTTAATTAATACATTTATATCAAGGATATAAATGGAAGGAAAAAATTAAAGCCACCTGGATATTGTCAATGGATAAATATTCTAAAACATAAAAAAATTAGTCGTTTGATCCATGCGATACATGGGGTAATATTGAAAAATAATTTGTTGGCCATTACTAAAAAGAAATAACAATTTAATTAAATATACCTTATCGTAAATTGAATATATAAATTAATTTTAAAAATAAGTTAATACTTAAATAATTAAATAGTGAATAAAATATAAAAGAGTATCATAAAATTTAATAAATAATTAGTATCATTTCAAAGAAGGGTAAATTCTGGAATTGAAGTCTTTTTTAAAAAGTTTTAATGTTGAAAAATTGAATGTTTTTAACCTTATAGATAAATTGATACTTATTCATTATTAATTTATTAATTAATCAATATTAATTATAAAATAAAAATGGAAGTATCAATAACATATCATAATAACAATAATTACAAACTTTTTGGTTATAATCATCAATGTAGTTTAATAAATTTTAAATATCATTTGGTTCATTTAGAAAATGAAAACATTGACATTGCAAAAACACTATAATAGTGAACAATAACATCAAAATCTTTAAATTAAAACTATTTTCATTTGAAGTAGATAATGTCCATTCTAAATTAAATCAATCTTCTCCTATTTAATTATTTTTTACTTCACTATCTCTTTCAAATAGAATCATATATTTATTACATGGTCTTTTAGATAAAATCAAACTAATCCCATAAATAAAAAGTATTACGATTCACTAATTTCATCAACTTTAATTTATCAGTATTGACCGTAGAGAAATCAAATATTAAATTATAAGTTAAAATATGAAAAACTTAAAAATTTAAATAACATGATGTTTGAATTAATAAAGTTATATTGTAAAAAGTTGAAAAAAATTAAATGAAATATAAAATAAAAGTAAATTTAAATGAGTATAAAACATAAAGTCAATTTATCAAATTACCTCAATTTGATTTTATTTATTCAGCATAATTATTTTAATCATTGTGTTGTATCATCAATTAATTAATTAAAATTGATAATTAATTTACTTTAAATTATTTTTTTTACAATTTAAATATAATATTCATATTAATTGAATAAAATAAAATTTGATTTGATTTACAAATCACTTATATATTTCAAATATATTAAGTAGGGTTTTATTTCTTTCATAATGTTGTTAAGTGGTGTTTAAAATGAATAAGAATAAACATCAATTTAATTTGAGTTTAAATTTAAAATAAAATTAAACTTCATCAATCAAATTTCTTTTTTTACGTGATTATCAATCAAATTTAATATGATCTTAAAACTAAAAATCAAATTTGATGAGATTTTTTTTTGTTCCTAGAAAGAAAACAAACGACTAGCACCTAAGATGCACGTACCTATCGAGTCACTTAAGAGCAACAAAGAGAGCTGGTTGGAGGTGTTTGCCATACAAGATAAGGCTGATCCTAATGTCCCTTTATTTGCTAACCAATCAGCACATGAATTTCCTTTGTGGAGAGTATGCTCAATAATTACTTCCCAGTCATTAGCAATTTGCTTGATAACTCCAATAATACCTGCATAGGAATAGAAATTATCCACAACTTGTTAATCAATTCCACAACTAATTGAGAATTAGAATGGCAAATGAGTCTTCTAATACCCTTCTCATGAGCTAACAAAAGGCCCTGTTTAATAGCCAATAACTCCGAAAAAAGCACACAATTAGATGTTGATTGACCAGAGTAACCCACAACATAATTACCATAGTTGTCATGGATCAAGCCCCCATAACCAGCTCGCATAGGATTGTGGTGAAGGCTTCCATCAGGATTGAGTTTATACCACCCTTTACAAGGCATAGTCCAGCGTACTTCACAAGTATCCCTCCTAGTAGAGACACAACCATAACTGAATTCAAGCACTCTACAAAACTATTTATATTTCACACAATCACAAGAATCTCCAGGACGCACCACCAAGGACTTCAGCCAATCGAGCTCTCCAAATCCACGGATAATAGAAAGAAACAGGGCCCTTTTGCTGGTCATAGCAAACTCCTCGATCCACCTTTCAAATTATTAGATAGAAAATTAGGCAAGTTACAAAAGCCAAA
This sequence comes from Dalbergia oliveri, assembly GCA_030441495.1. Taxonomy (NCBI): domain Eukaryota; kingdom Viridiplantae; phylum Streptophyta; class Magnoliopsida; order Fabales; family Fabaceae; genus Dalbergia; species Dalbergia oliveri. Next base: position 22,703,599 of record JAMLFY010000013.1, on the reverse strand, counting down.
GATTTGCCAAACCTCCATTGAGTTCATGCAATCTCTCAACGTTAAGGATAGTTTCCACACCATCAAGGTAGCGCGAGCACCTTGGATTTCCAGTCATATGACAAGTGTGGTGGAATTCATTAGTGGGCATAGCCTCATGTGAGATTAACTAGAGGAGGAATCTAATTTTCTGGAACCCGCAACTTCAGATCCAGGCAACTATACTAGGTAGTGTTCCCTAGTTCATGATTAAGAAGCCTAGAGTAGCCATCTTTGGAATACTTCCTAAATAGATTTCCATCCCATACCACTACATCTTCCACGGCATAAACTCAGAGATGTGAAAATTATTTATAGCTAGCCGAATATCCTCAGGAATCATAGTAGCAAGAATTTCTAAGTGCCAGTCGCCATGAGAGAAAACGTCCTTGATGCACAGATCACAATCTTGGATATTTACAAAAGGAACATGTTGACAAAGTTTCCCTATTAGGAGCCAGTAATCATACCATAGAAGAGATCCCCACTGCCAATTTTGACTTTGAACCCATCTTTAAGGCAATCTCGAGCTTTGATAATGGATTTCCATATAGGAGAATCATAGGGTTTGGCTTAGCCTGAAGAGGAGATTCACCTCTGAAATAGTTGGCCCCAAGAATTTGCACCCAAAGCTTCTAAGGTGTATTTAATAAAGCCCAACGAGCTTTCCCAAAAGAGCGGTGTTGGCAAGTTGAGTTCGACAAATGCCAAGCCCACCATAGTTTTTGGGTCTTGAAACCATATCCCAATTGACCATATTCCAACCTTTAGTCTTGTTTGGATTATTTCTCTTGACAAAGTTACGAATTTTCTAGTCAATGGTATCATAGATGGCTCTAGGAAGCCAAATATTTTGCATAGTATACATAGACAGAGGAGATAACTGAGGTGGCTAAAGTTATTCTCCCTGGCTTGTTGAGGAGCTTGCCTTTCTAGCTAGCAAGACGAGAATTAATTTTCTTAATCACAAAATCAAAGTCCCATATAGATGGTCTGCCGTTTAAGATGGGAAATCCCAGATACTTACCAATTGTTGTGGTTTGAGCAATAGAAGTGATCTGACTAAATTCAACCCCTTAGCTGTGCCAACACTTTGTGAAGCAAGAAATTTAGATTTGTCAACATTCACCTTTAGCCCAAAGCAGCACAAAATCTTTTAAGCGTCTCCGATAGTAACCTGACTTAGGATGTTTTGGCCTTAGTGAATAATAGACAATCATCCACAAAGAATAAATGAAATATAGCCGGACCATGTCACGAGATTTTCACTAGGTGCCAGGAACCATCTTGAACTTTCTCATTTATGAGCAAACCCAATTTCTCCATACAAAGAACAAATAAGTATGGGGAGAGAGGATCACCTTGCCTCACACCTCTAGTTAGTTTAAAAGTTTCTAGGCGATTACCATTCTAGAGGATTGAAAGGGAGGATGTTGTGACACAGTTCATGATCAAGGTAACAATTATATTAGGGAAACCAAATTCATGAGTGTAAGTTGTAGGAACTCCTAATTGACTCTATCATATGCTTTTTCAAGATCAATTTTAAACGGAGAGAACCATGTTTCGATCACTGTTTCCTCATAAAATGGACAATTTCTTGAGCAACAATCACGTTGTAGAAGTGCCCTTCTCGGAATACAACTTCTTTGGAGTGGCCCCACTATCTAGACATATATGGCTGAATTTTGTTGACTAAGACTTTTGTAATTAGGCTTTATGGATCGACAAACCAACATCTTCAACGTGCTTTATCCTCACTCACACGCTTCCTGGAAGTTTTCCTAGGAAAAGTGAGGACAAAGCACGTTGAAAAGACCCGTGTGTTTGTGGGACATAATCCATGAAGTCAGGGACGTGACAAATGGTATCGAGCCTACACCTCTCCCAGTGCTGTGGGGGACGACCAGGCGGAAGCTGGTGGGCATGTAAGCACGGGGGAGTGATTAGGACAAGGAGCGGCTCCTCCTCCAAGCGGAGGGGTACATGAATGAACCGTTACACACCGAATGAGAGGGATCCTAAGTCTGTATAGGTATGGGACTATACTTAAGGATGGCTTATATGAATTGATTGGTACTACCTATGCCACAAAGATGCATCTTTCTTTCGGTAGCCTGTCACGAAGAACTCCATAGTTAAGCGTGCTTGACTTGGGGTAATTTTGGGATGGGTGACCTCCTGGAAGTTTTCCTAGGAAACGTGTGAGTGAGGACAAAGCACGTTGAAAGACCGTGTTGGTTTGCATCCATGAAGTAGCGGGGACGTGACAAATCCCCTGCTCTTCATGGAGATGACTGCAGGGTCTTTGTGCTTTGTCCTCACTACACTCATCAAATTACCCAAGTCAAGCACGACTCTTTCGTGATAGAACCATCTTTCTTAGCCTCACGAAAGAACTCAGGTAAGCGTGCTTGACTTGGGGTAATTTTGGATGGGTGACCTCCTGGAAGTTTCCTGGAAGGTGTGAGTGAGGACAAAGGTTGAAAGACCAGTGTTGGTTTGTGGACAAATCCATAAAGCATGTTACATTAGCCACCACATTGCACAAGCTAATGGGTCTTAGATCTTTGAGACGAGAGGGGATCCACTTTAGGAATCAAAACCATAAGTGTTTGCGAGCTGGATAACAGGCCAGTTTCAAAGGCCTTAGGAACAATCTTCCAAATATCATTGCCAACCGTATCCCAATGGGATTTGAAGAAAGGGTTGAAAACCGTCAGGCCCAGGTGCCTTGAAAGAGCCCATTGCCATGAGAGCGGAGTAAACTTCTTGTTTAGTGACCGATTTTTTAAAGTGTCAATTGCGTTTGTGCTTAAATGTGGCATATTATCAATCTCCAGATTATTCGGTTGGTAATTGATCATTAGAACAAAAGAGGTTCTTGAAGAAACTAAGAGCTTCCCGTGGAGAACTTCATCATTATCACACCAAATATCATTAACGTAAAGCCCTACAATTCTATTTTTCTACGCCTGATGATGGTTTGGGTATGAAAGAACCACGTATTGCGATCACCATGTTTAATCCATCTTTCTCTAGATTTCTAATACCAAATGAGTTCTTCTCATGCCAAACTTAAAAAAGATCACCTTTTAATTGTTTTTCCAACTACACCAAATCAGAAGAAGGTGTAGTCATAAGCTGCCGTTGTACACCTCTTAGTCTAGCTTCAAGATGTCATTTCTATCTAAAAACATTACCGAAGGTTCTCCTATTAAAGTCCAAAGACTCCTCCTTAACATTCTTGAGCTTCATGCTAACACCTCCACTCGGGACCCCATGCTGTCCACACTAGAGCAAAATAGTATAATACCTAGTGTACACATGTCAGGATTCAAGCTTGGTATGGTCTCAGGGTCCCTGGAACCCACTGGGTCCTGAAGTTTTCTAAGTTTGGACCCTACACCTCCTTGGAGGGCTATATGTTAGAGTTACATTCTTGGGATCAAAAGTCCCGATAATGGTTCCTAGAGGGAAAATGAGTTGAAGAGTGATTTTTAATGAATTTTATGAAACCTTCAAACATTTCGTTTTGAGCCTTCAAGTTTGGAAATTCTCAAAACTTCGTTTTGAACTAAAACCAAAAATTTGGATCTTGAATAGTTGGGGTTTTGATTTTTTTGATATTTTATTTGAATCCAAATATGGGGTATTTCCTTATTTACATTTATATTTTGAAGTTAATGGATTAACTTAAAAGTAACAAATGTAAATAAGTGAGATGATTCAGAAGTATGTGACAGGAATTATGTGGCGGATGAGTTTTGTCACCGCTATAAGGTTAGGCCGTTATAGCTTCACCAGAGAGCTTTCAAGGGGGGCAATGGTTTGAGGACCGCTATAGTGGTCTGGGACGCTCAGTCATAGTGTGCGAGGCGGAGGGGTGTTCGCGGCCTGACTGGCGGTCAAGGACCGCTATTTCCCTGAAGTCCAGGTGTACCCGAAACGACGTCGTTCCATTTCCAGCCCTTCTTTTGCTTAAAAACTCTTTCCCCACTCCTCCTTCTTCATTGTTCCCTTTGAACCAGAAACCTTCTCACTCCCATTTTCTCTTTTTCTCTCATTTGCTCTCCAATCTAGCTCCCCAATCATCAAAGGTATGTTTATATTGATAAATTTTGGTCTTTTTTCTTCCACTCCTTTATAATCTTGAATTAGATTTGGTTATTTCTTTCATTATTGTCAAGTGGAGGTGCTCCCCCAAAGTTGTTAGTGTATGTTTAAAGTAATATAGGAGCACCCATAGATTTTTTATGAGTTTTATGGTTGTAATGGCAGACGTTGGTGCCATCCCTCCTTGGAGTCCTAGTGGTGTTGTTACTTCTTGTTCCATCCTTCCAAGTAAGTGGGTTTGATCTCATGATCTTATTTTGGTCATCCTATAAATTATTTGTAGTATCATAAAGTGATTAGAAATTATTTGCTTGAGTTTTATTATGAAATAACATGAAAATCTATGTTTATTAAAATGCATGGGACCATTATTGAATTAAGTTGATATTATATGAGTTATTTCATGATCTTAGAAGTAATTTTTGATAATGAGATATTAGTATGGTTGGTGAAAGAATATATAAAGCTTATGTTCAATTTTTAAAAAGGAGAACTGTTAAACTTAGAACACATAAGACTCCCTTTTATGATTCCAGTTGATTTTGGATTAAGGAATTCCTGAGAGGAACAGAACTGAGTTAACGGCAGTTATTCCATTAACTTGGTATACCAAGGCCCGCAGGGGCAAGTTATTATTATTCTAGATCAGTCCACCAGGTTCGCTAGGGGTTAAGATCTTGGCTATGAACTCATATTCACCAGGGACTAGTACCCTTCAGTTGTGGATAACCTGTCTCTTAGTAATGTCATGAAAAGTAATGTAGTTTTTATGAATTCAATAAATTATGATTTTATGGTTATTGTATAAAACAAGTAGAAATGAAATGGAATTGTTGCAGTATTATTATTTATATATGATTTCCTCATTGTCCCATGTATGGTTATAAGTGAAGATCCTCACAGTTTTGTAGCAAAACTCACCCCTCTTCTCTTCCTTTTCCAGATAGGTGTAGTTTAGGATCTTCCTCCCCTCCTCCTCAGCATTAATATCATCTGTTTGGGTGAGCTTTACACTATAGTGAAGTCTTTTGGGTCTTTATAGAGTGCTCCAAGTGATGTGACGGTAGGGTCCCAGATCGTAGATTTATATTTTGCATTTTGTTATACCAGGATTTTTTTTTATTTAAACAGTATATCATCCATGGTTTCTTTAGTATTTGAGCAACTCAATTGAATTGTATATCAGATATGACATTTCAGACTTTATTTATGATTAGTATGAGACTCGATTTATGATTTAAATTACATTTTATGAATAAAGTATGCATATAGTATGGCGCAACAATCATGAGGCTTACGTGAGACGGGATTCTCCACTTGTCGGTCACGATCCAAATCGGGTCGTGACAAATAGCCAGGGTGGGAATTCCAAGTAGCTTGAAATCTGAAGGGTCTACTCTTAGTTAACTGGGGAAGCACCACAATGAAAGAGTAAAGGATTATGATCAGAATGAACATGTTGGAGTGTTTCAACAAAGGCATCGGGGAAGAGAGTGCACCATGCACATGTAGCAAGTCCTCTGTCCAAGTGTTTAGAGATATGATGGCCTGCTCCTCTATGCAGAACCAAATAAATTTGTCCCCACACAACCCAAGTCCACCAGCCCACAATTTTCCAGCATGATCGCAAGCTGAGAGAGCTCTTGACTGAGAAAAAACCCCACCAACAACCTCAGAGGGAACTAAGATTTCATTGAAGTCCCTAACTAAGGTCCAAGGGATTGTGATGTTAAGGCTAAGATAATGCAAATAACTCCAAAATTGATTGACGATAGCAAGGTTTGGGCTCGCATAATTGTAGGCCCAAGCATTTTGACCTGACTCAATCTTGATGGTAATAGCCTGAGGAGAGATATCAATAATAGATAAAGAAAAGTTAGTGGTCTGACTAGCACCCAAAGATCGCCTGAATGACCATTAGCATCTTCAATAGCAAGAGGAGAGAATCCCTGAGTCTTCCAAAATCTAGCAACACGTGCAAAGGGAATATGAGTTTCATAAATAAAACAAAAGTCAGGTTTATACTTGCGCAATAGATCCTTAATTTGGTTCTTTGTATTCACGTTATTAGCACCCTGGATATTCCAGGAAAGAATAGCAAGATTTTGGAATTCAATCATCATAATAATAATAATAATCCTGATAGCCATAAAGGGCTACTATTGCACCATGACATTGTCCCCGCCATCCTCCAATTAGGTTTCTTCCACTTGGCTTTCCATCTTCTCTCCATCATCCTCTTCCCTCTCGACGATGGTGTTGGTGTTGGCTAGGAAAATAAAAGCCTGATCAATAGTTGGTTGTACGTAGGCTGGACTACCATGTAACACATTCTCTGGTCCCTCGCCATCACTCGAGCTCTATTGTTAGGCTAGTGGCGTGGTATGGATAACTTGGTTCGTATATGGTTTGTGCTGAACTTGTTTAGATGGCCCAACATTCCCATTACTTGATCTGCCTTGTAAAGAGAAGGGAGAGAGATATGGTTCATTTTGGGCCCTTTCTTCTTAACCCAATCGTTATTTTTATAACCTACTAAAGGCCCAGGGCCATATTTACTACCCTGATCACATCTTGCGCTTAGGGCATTGCATGATTAGAGTTAGATTCCCTCTTTTGATTACCGTGTTTGAGATCTTGTGCCTAATTCTTAGCGATGGTTTGCGAGATTTTTTCTTTTTTTAACAATCATCCAATCTCCATGAAGATCCTCTATAGATTTTTCCTCCCCTATTTCGGAATTGGCAAATTTGAATTGATATTTCCCGCGCATCTTGATTTGCGGTTGGGCTTGGTTCTCCATTGTCATCTCCCTTACGTCGCATGCTGTACTCCTTCCACCGTGTTATGATATTGTGCAATATCATCCATTGGAACTCGACTCTACTACCGATTGCTTATAGTCTTTGATATAATGGACATAGCATCCACACCCATCACAAATGATATGGAGCCCCTCGAATTCGACTTTGTACCATTCATCCTCAAGACCTACTTTCCCCACAACAGGTTTGGTGAGGTCCACTTCAACGCAAACTGGGCAAACTTACCGGGAATAGTTTGCACTATTTGAATCCACTCTAATAGGTCTTCCCACTCCGCAGCCAACACTTTAAGAACACTCACATCATAGAAGGCATATTAAGATAAGGAAATCTAATCCAAACAGAGTTTTTTCAACTTGTGCTTTCCTTGACGTAAACTTTGGTGACCAAGGTTGCATCGCAAGATAATGATCAAATATCATCCAAGGCCCATTCTCCATAATCTTCATTCTATTTCTCAGGATCGCACTTAACCATAAAATAACCATGGCCAATGTCAACTAGGTCAAAACCTCCCATAAGATGCCATGTAAGCTTGAGTCTTTCTTTCATGGTGTTAAAGCCAATTTTCTTCCCTAGGAGCTTCACCAGGGCATCTTGCCACTAAATATTTAGTCATTCCTTCACCCTTTCATCCAAGTGGACCATTGGTTTGATCAACATGCACTAGTCTGGCAAGATTTTCCACCAGCAAATCACGCTCTTCCACTGGTGATGGTGGTTGTTTGCTCCAAGTGACTTTATCTCTAAATGAAATAGAGAAACCCCTTGGCCTCATGCCCTCACCATCTAGCAGCTTAGTGGGTGCCAGGGCACTCTTGTCGCTATCCCATAGGAAACCCTTGCATGCTCTCCATTCAAGAGCATATTATAGATGAATACTAGAAATAATACCGTGAGTTGCACGGATTTATTAATAATAATTATTTTCAGTAAAATATACTTTTAAAAAATATTGTGATAGTAATAAAAAAATTATATGTAATAAGAATTTATTGATTATTTTGTTTAATTATTCTTGTCAATAAACCCATTTGAATGTGAGTATTAGAAAAGAGGCATTTCTTTATTTTGATAAGAAGTGCTTAAAAATAATATTTATTTATTTGTTTGCATACTTCTGAAAGAAATATTATGTTTTTACTTATTTTGAGTACTTGATGAGTAGCTATGTTTTTATTTTAATTAAAAGTATTAAAAGAGAGCAAATATGTAGCATAAAGAATGATAATGTCAATTATATATTTTTAAAAATATTCTTAACACTTATTTAGAATGATAAAGATGTGTTCACATAATCTCTCAAAGGCAATCCTGAAAATCACAAAAGTTATGTATGTTAATTATGAACAATCAAATTGAGGTGATAATTAAGACTCTAACCTTATAAAATTTTATGATAAAAGTTAAGCAATTAAATAAAGTATTTCATTAAATTAATTTTCTTTGGGATATTATGGCCACTTTTTTATTCAAACATGACAAGTAAATAATTATTTTGATTTAAAAATAGAATAAATTATATTTTTAAATTTTGAAAAGCAAATTATAAAAATTATGATATCATGAACAGAAAGATTAATATATTTATTTAAATTTTAATCTAATTAATTTAGAAAAATATAATATAGATATTCATATGAAACTATATTTTTTTAGATTATAAAGGGCAATTCTTCAATTAAACTTTATTATTAAATAATTTAAAAGTAAAAAATATTTTGTTTGTCTTTTTGACAAATAATTTGATTTGAAAATTTTCACTTCTAAAGAAATTATTATAAAAAAATATAAATCCTAAAAATTTATTATGAGATAATAATATTAAATTTTGATGTAATTTAATTAAAAGATAATATTATTATTATATGGAAGAAATCAAATATATTATTTTATAACTATTGAAATATATATATAATGAATTTTAATTTTAAAATTTGATGAGTAATAATATAATAATCGTTAAAAAGAGTGAATATTAATTTCAATCATAATCCTTATCTGTTTAGTAATTTAGAAGTAAAAATCTTTTATTTGTTTGATTTAAAACAAATTTTAACTTCATTTTCTAAATGGTCAACCATATTAATTATCGAAATTGAAATAAAAGTTTCTATATAAAAATAAAGTGTTATATGAAAATAATACATTTTAAAATGCTAAGAACACTTCTTTCTTTAGGCTTGACTATTAAGTAATTGCACTTTTATTTTTTATTTGATTTAAAAATAAATTTAATTTGAAAAAATTAAAATTTTAAAATTTTAATTTACAAAATTTTATATAAAAATGTTAAATTAATATTGTAGTTTAATTTTAACTATTGTAAAAGAGTGAAATTTAATTGTAAGTTATATTTTAAATATTGAAATTGTGTTATAATTGCAAATTAGAATAGTTTAAAGAAATTTATGAATTTTTTTTATTTAAAGTAACTCTACATAATGGCATTTTGGGAGAGCTCTTAAAACACAACATTTTTTTTTGTATGATTTTTATATTTCTCATAATTCTTAACTATAAAACACAACAATTGGCCCCGGCTTTTGTTTATTATCATTGCATAACATACCTTTATCATGAGCTTTTTTTTCTTTAAAATAGAAAGCCACTTTGTATTCTCTAGTGACAAAATTTCTAATATAAAGATATGGATAAAAATAACTATACATGTAATAATTAGTTTACAGTAATGCAACATTTTTTTCTTATTATGTTAGTTTTTCTTTTTACATAAAAGAACATATATAATTTTTTTAATTTTTTGTTAATATTTTTTGACTAAATTCTATAGTTTGACATAACTTTTCTCTTGATATTTATACTAAATCCTATATAAAATTATATACACAGATAAGCCACATATAAATTGTAATTCTGCGATACATTCAAACTTTGACAAACTAAACAATATGTATCTTAGTGAAGAACTTTATGTATTTTATTTACATAATAAATATTAATATAAAATTTGCTATTCTCAAATGCAATTTAATTTTGTTACCATGCTGTGTTAGGTTTTCGTGACATGAAAAAAATATATAATTTATTTTTTGCCTTTGCTTGACAATTTTTTAACTAAATTCTTTATCTTTACAGCTATTCTCTTAATATTCACACTAAATTCTAATAGTCATATATGCACATAAGTAATATATAAATCATTCTATCAATACATTTAAACTTTTATAATTAACTAAATACTATATCTTAGTGAAACATTTTCTGCATTTTGTGACAAAAAATTACACATCTTTAACTATATATTAATATAAAATAATACAATATTTTATGTTTTCAAAATTAATTTAATTTATTTGTTGTGATAGTGTCTTTTCATATAAAAGAACTAATATAATCTGTTTGTTAAGTTTTTCAAATACTATATATGAGTTTTTTTTCCATTTGGTTTATATATTTTTTAGTGATTTGATGTATGTGAAATATTAAAGTAATTCATATATTGATTACCAATTGACTTCTGATAATTTTATAATAGGTTTAAATAACTGTAAATATGGCAACACATGTTTAGTAACAAAAAAAATATACATTATGAGTTTCATGTAGAAAATAAAAAATATATTATTTTAGAGATTGATCATATATATAGAATTGAGTAACATAAGTTTTTAATACAAAACATCTTACATATTAATTGTTTCATGTATATAATAGATAATATTTAGAATTGAGTAACATAACATTAATATAACATTAATGCACATAGCAATAAATGCTATATCAAGTGAAATGACGAAGCAAAATGCTAAAATATTGAATAAAAGAAAAGAAAAAAAAAAACAGAACAAAGGGGAGAGTTGTTCAAATTCTGCGCATGCAGATGTTTTTACTCCCTTTGGGTTAATGGCCAAGCTGAAGTGCAAGTTGTGAATAATTTTTCTCATTTAGCCATTTCCCCCTATTATTAATTTATTACCCCCGAAATGGGCAGAAACTTGACTTGTTTCTTAAAGGTGGGTGATGGGTCCAACATTTCTTGTATTCTTGACTTGGGGCCAACACCGTGGATGGAGGACTCCTTATTTTAAAATAGAGGCTGGTTTACATGGCCCTCCATTCAATGCTTCCTCATGGAACCAAAGTATACTATACATTACATAGAAAGATTTACTTATTTTATATATATATATATATATATATATATATATATATATATATATATATATGTATTAAGAGAGAGAAGACTAGGGACGAGTCTTCAATTAGTTGAGCCATTCAATTTCTTCGGTTTTTCAAGCTCTCTGATATACATTGGGATTTGTTTTTGCTTTTCTGTCAGACAGATAATAATTCTGTAATTCAGATGGCAACCAAGGAGATTCAACGGCTGCAAGCATGCACAGAAGAGTTGTTAAGGAAAAATTTTTATCTTGAAGCGAATGTTGAGAGCAGCCAAGTTGCAGGAAGTAAACTTCAATATTTGAGAGTGGCATATCCTAAATCTGGAATCGATTCAATGGTTGAGACCCTCAAATGCCTGAAAGGCCACGGAGTGGATACCAGAAGCATCAAATCAAATTTCTCCCAGGAAGAGCTGTTGGCTGTGTTGGATATAGAAAGCACTAGCAAGGTAAGGCTTTCAGAAGGCTTACTCAGCTTGGTGAATTAACTGTGTTCTTCATTTCTTTTTATGGATTGAAGATTCTCTTTTGGTGAGTGAGATTAATGTACAGCAGTCAGCAGCAAACAAATTAGCCAAAAACATATTAGCAATGACTCTGCGTGTTAATCACAGATCCTAACCATCCATCATTGTCTTTTTTTTTTATTTATTTTAGGGCCCTTGTTAAAAAATCAAAAAAGGAAAGTTTAACATTAGAAAGATAAGATTTTATATTTTCACGTAAAAAAGTTTTATAACTTATCCCTTTTAGTATCCTTAAACAATACCTTAAAGATACTTGTTAGCTAAACCCTCACTTTAATAAGGGATGGTAGATGTTTCTACTTCTTTTTGGGTTGCATTAAAAACTCTAAGCTAAGGACTTGAAAAACCCATAACCTCAAGAATCTGGTTCCGATATTTTTAGTAAGAGGGAAGTCATACGGAAGCTGCGACAACAATTGAAGAGAAGAGAAGACATGATACTAGAGATGCAAGATCAAATAGTTTGAGTTGCAAGGTTCTCTCGATGTTCAGCTAGGGCTTGCTTCTCATTTGCAATTGCAGCTTGATGCTGCAAATCGGGACTTTTTTGAGTCAGGTAGAGAGATCCAAATGCTTCAGAAAGCAATTGCAGATCACTGTTTTGGACATGTTCGCTATGACAAACCTTCGACCCTCATAGTTTGACCTGCTGAAACTAGAAATGGTCATGCAAATGGGCATGTAGATAGGGAGGTTATTTTGGAGTCCTCGGAAAATGCATAGATACTTATAAGAAGAGGCCGTATTTATTTTGCAAATACTAATAATAACTTATATCACAGTAGTTTTTCAAGCATTATTTACACCTATGATTACATTACATATGGAGGAATCACTAGCTAGCTTCAAATTAAGTTGAAAGTATTACTTTTCATTCGAATTCAACCAAATACTTGGAATATAGACTTTAGATCCTAGGAGTAACGCGAGCCTGCAATGGATTTTTCATGACAATAGTGAATTCCTGCTTTTCTGAGAGATCAACGCTTCCTTGTGGGGGAACCTTCCAATGAAAATTCGAAACCAAATTGGCGACGAAGTACTCCAAGTGGAGCATAGCCAAGTTATAGCCAGGACAAATCCTCCTCCCTGCTCCAAAGGGCATCATCCTGATCTCTTTAGTCCCCGTAATGTCAAAAGCAGAAGCAGCTTCAACTTGGGAGCCGCTTTCCCCATTGTCCAAGTCCAAGAACCTCTCTGGCTTGAAGGCCATGGGATCTTCCCAGACCTCAGGGTCCCACCCCATCTGCGCCACCATGAAATTCACGCTCCCGTTTCTGGGGACCAAGTGGCCGTTCAGGACCACATCCTCAGTGACCGCGTGGGGCAGCACAAAGTGCCCAGGCGGGTGGCGCCGCAACCCTTCCAACACCACAGCCTTCAGATACGGCAGCTTCTGCAGCTCTTCCTCTTTCACCTCTCTGTGACTCCCCCGTCACTTGCTCAATCTCCTCTACCAGCCTCTGCTGCACCTGCGGGTACTTGACCAAATTCGCCATAATCCACTGCAGTGCCGTCGACGTAGTATCCGTGCCCGCGTCCAGAAACTCCGCACAGAGAGCCACCATTTCCCCTTCGTCAAGCTTCCGCTTCTCCTCGGGTAATTCCAAATCCAACAGAGTATCCACGTACGAAACAACAACGCATCCATCACCACCACCATCATCTTGAACAGGGTTGTCATTGCTCAATCTACGTTCCTTTGCTTGCTTTCTGGCCCTTATCAGCGGAACCAACACATCCTCCCGTTCCTTCAGAAGCTGAAGCAACTGCTGCCAACGTTTGCGGAAGAGTATCCGAGTGATTGTGGGCCAGAAATTCAGGGCTCTGAACCTGTTGAAGCCCAGAAGCATGCTTCGTTGTACACGCTCGATGTCTTTGATTTGCTTGTCCTCCAACCTTAATTAATTTCAACACCAGCTCAGCTCATATACATTAATTCAGTCAGTTACAAGTTACAACAAACTACTACTACTGTATTCATCTATAAATAAATGAGAAATGTTATTTTAACTTATATTTATGACATGTCAACATACTCTCATCTATCATAAAATTGGATGTTACTTTTTTTATACATCCAATAATATTGGATGAGAATGTGTCGCCACAATGTCTTATAAAGTTTAAGTAGAAATAACATTCCTCTAAATAAATAGTATTGATACTTAGTTTGTCCGTCTGTCTGTAACAGACTCAAAAGTATGATAGTTAGTTAGTTAATGGACATACAGAGTGAGTGAGTAACACATGGTGATGGTAAGTGGGGTGTAAGAGTTTCTGACTGTCATGGTGATGGTAAGTGGGGAGTAAGAGTTTCTGACTGTCCTCCTTTTCTAATTTCTCTATAATTAAATATCCTATAGAGAGAGAGAGAGAGAGAGAGAGACCTTTGGCCGAAACACATGTAGACGAGCAAGCAGAACATGGCGTAACGGAAATGGTCGATGACCCTGACGGAGTCGGTGGAGGCGGAATCGGAGTGGAGGCGGTGGAGGAGGAGGTCGAGGACCCACTTGCGGATGGGGGAGAAGGATTTGACGCGGGAGGGGTGGAGCATCTCGGAGGTGAGGTTGCGACGGAGGGCGCGCCAGGTGGGCCCGTAGGAGGCGGAGCTGATGTTGTGCTGGTTGCTGGTGGCAATCCTGCTGACGGGGAGGGCGGGGGGGCGGTCGGAGAAGAGGGCGCCCTTTTGGATGAGGGCGTGGTGGGCGAGGGAGCGGTCGGCGATGAAGATGGCAGGGCGGGATGCGATGCGAAGGGTGACGATGGGCCCGTACTTGGCGCTCAGGCCCACCAGAATGGGCTCCAGCTGGGAGAAGGACTTTGTCAGCCATACGATGCTGCTGATCAGGGGGATGTGGGGAGGTCCCGGAGGGAGACCAGGGGCATGGCCATCGCCGTCGATGTTCTTGCTCTTGCTGCTGCTGGTAACAAGAAGAGAGAGGATGGCTCTTATCAGCAGGCACACGCACGCAGACACCACCACCGCCAACCACGTCTCCATCTCTCACAACTCAATGTGTTGTATTGTATTGTATTGGATGGATAGCTTGATCTAATGGCTTGAGAGAGCAACACCCACACACACTTCTGTTTTTGAGTTGAGTGACTAAAGGCAACACCCACACCTTTTTGAGTCGAGTGACTAACTGTAAGTGCTATTGCATTATTGGCAAATTGTCCTAATGCCTACCTTTTTAATAACAAAGATTACAACAACAAATGGGTAGTATGTCCTTGTTAACCTCTCTTATCTTGTGGATTAAGAAAGTGGTGCATGAAAATTATAAACAATATAGCCAAGGATGAATCCAAGTCTCTTAGCATTGACAAATAAATTGTAATCGGTGCAGTTATTATTCGCCCAAAGTGCATTAAAATTAAATTAAATCTTCGGCAAGAGAATATATGTTATTCTGAATTTTTGTTATCAAAAAGTGAAACGAACATACGGCGGGTCGAAGGAATCAATATCAAATGGGCAGGCCAACGTTGACGTCGTGCCGTGGGGAAAAAGTTTTTCTTTACTTAAAAGTGGATAGATGGAGTGTTTATTTGAACATTTAATTGTTAGCGTTAAAATAATATTTTTGAAGTAATTCGTGGCCAGGACAAAATCACACAATTCCAATAAAATATCAATTCCAATAAAATATCAGGGAGGGGAGAGGACAGGAGGTGAAGTTGACATTTTGACGGGCCCTTCTTTCTTGTTACTTGGCCAACACGTCAACGCCACCCTTATCTTTACCTTGGTTCTCTCCAAAACGTGTCGATTAGTCATAGGCCATAAAACATGAAAAATCAAAAACCACTTATTAGAATAAAAAAGAAATAAATGTTGTCCATTAGTTTAAGCAAACTATTTTCAATGCCATAGAAAATTGGTGCTACTGTCATGGAGGTGAGGTGTTAGTCAATGTCTTTAATGGAGATGATATATAGATATCGAAGAAAAAGATATGTGATATTATACTGTGTAAGAATAGTAACTAATTTAAGGGTAAAATAATAATTATGTTGTCACATATTATTTTATATTTTTTTACAAACAGTTGAAAAAAATGTGGTTTTTTTAACTTTTTGTTTTTGTATTTTTTATTTCAATTATGTTTTATGAATAATTTGGATTGTCCAAATGAGGTTGTAAACAGTGTTTTTCTGGTTTTTATTTTCTTTTTAAATTCTTATTTTTATAATATTTAGCTTAATTATTATTTCTTAAGAAATTAGTTTGTCTGCACATTTGTGTGAACAGTACCTTTCTATTTTATTTTATAGTTTCGTGTTTGTTTTTATTTATCATTTATCAAGAATTAATGCTTTTTTTGTACTTTTTCTTTTCATAGTTTTTATTTCAATTATCTTTTATGTAGAATTCAAATTGTTCTAATTCCATATTGTGAACAATGTATTTTTTTATATCTTCTTTTTTATTGTAATTAGATTTGATATTTATTTTAATTATTATTTATTAAGAATTCAGGTTTTTCAAACAATTTTTTTGAACAGTACCTTTTATTTTCTTATTTTCATATTTTTTTTATTTTAATTATCATTTATCAAGCATTAATGCCTTTTTATTTTACTTTTTTTTCGTATTTTTTATCGTAATTATCATTTACGAAGAATTCAATTGTCAAATTCCATGTTATGAATAGTGTTTTTTTATTTTTCATTTTCTTTTTTATTTTAAAAATTTTAACATTTATTTTAATTATTATTTATTAAGAATTCAATTTGTTCAAACATTTTTTGAACAATGTTCGGAGTATTTATTTTAATTACCTTTTATGAAGAATTTGAGTATTGAATTCAATGGTGTGAACAATGTTTTTTTAATTTTCTTTCTTTTATTTATAATATTGTTAATATTTATTTCAATTATTTTTAATTAAGAATTCGGTTTGTCCGAACATTCCTGAACAATGCCCATTTTTATTTTTATTTTCATATTTTTTATTTTAATTATCATTTATCAAGAATTTGTGGTTTCTTTATTTTTCTTTTTCTTTTTTTATTTTAATTATCTTTTATGAAGAATTCAATTGTCCGAATCAGTTGTTAACTACAGTGTATTCTTTTATTATTTTTTATTCATTTTCAGCAACTTTTTTATTCATTTTTCAAAATCGGTTAGTCTGAAAACAAACCGAATTCCTTTAATATTTAAATAATGTTTATTTTTATTATTTTTCTTGACGTCATTAGGGGAATGAATAATGAATAGAGTTTTCCTTTGCTCTTTAACATTTTACCCAACATTTTTCCCTCCATTTTGCCCCTCGTTATGCATTGGTCCATAGCCCACAATGCCACATGTCTATTTTTTATTGGTTACATTTACCAGATATGATGGACCAACAACTCCATATGAGAATGCGCCTAGAAAATTATGTATTTAAAATTCACACTTTTAGTTATCTTATTAATAATAAACAAATAAAGAGGATCCATTGATAGTAGTATAAAACTCAATATACTTACTACATACTAGGTTGATTGTTTGTACCAAATTTTAAAAAATATTGAACACTTATAAATTGTGATGAAATAGTTCTTAGTCATGTATATTTATAAAGTATTTATTGAGCATACTTATATGTATATAAAAAATGTATCAAACAATGTCAAATTGCTATAAAATATTATAAAGATAATCTATAACATATAAAGTTTTAATTCAGCGGTGTATTTTGTAAACAATTTTTTCAAGAAAAGATATCAGAGATATAAAATATATAGTGAGTCTTAAATCAGTGTAAATAGATCTTTCCTCCAAATAAATTTGATGAAGAGTTTTGGTATAAATTATTAACAGAATTTCAATTATCTTAATAAATAGATCAATAGCATAACTAAAATTATTTCACGACTAAATGTTAGTGATTTTATACGTAGGTTTCATTTGATTTTTTGTATCGTTATTTTTTTACAAGTTATATATTTTACCTTTTTTTGTACAAATATATTTTACTTTTTATTTAGTAAATGTTTCATTTAATTTATTTTATAATAGTTACTATTTTGAAAATTTATGAGACCGTTTATAGTTTGTATTTCAAATTTATAAGCGATGACATAATGTCTATGTGTTTTTTATTTATTTATTTTTCATATTTTGAATACAGGTATTTATTTTATATAAAATGATTATTTGTAATTATTTAATTGAAATTGTCTAATGGACATTGTTTACAGTATTCTATAATTTATCACCAAACATATTAAATGTCATATTTAAATTTAAAATAATGATGAGTGATGATAGGTTTTTTTACACAAATAAAATGAAAAAAGAGAGATATTATGTATGTGAACACCTGATTTTCTGCCATTAAACAAAAATCCAAAAATTTACATGTTTTATATTTTCTACTGAAATGTGAAAAAAAAGAAAAAAAAAGTTCAATTCATTTGATACCCAAAATTTCTTTATGTAGCCCGTTATGTTTTGTCCATTCTATTTCAACCCAATCCAATTCCATTTTTTTGGTTACAAGCCCAATTATGTTTGTTTCAAGCCCATTTTCTTCTAATTTCTGTCAAAAAAGAAATAAAATAATAATAAAAATAATAAATACAAAAATACAAAAAAGTGGAACAGAAGAGGTGGCTGCCAACACTGTCACGCACACAAGCAATTTTAAAATGGGTGATGGGAGGTATTAAAAAGAAAAGGGGCGGCGGACATTTGTTCATGGGCTCCTCCACAATGGACAAGGAGTGGGCTCCATGCTTTCTGCCATATCGTGCAACAAGTTAAAATGGGGGATGGGAAGATCAATTTAGAAACTCCATCGATTACAACAATATAGACGCCTTAGCAGCAACAAAGAGGGGGATATTTGGATTCCAAGGCGACCATCATCCACACCTCCAAAATAACCAAGCTAACCTTACCCTCAACCTCCAACATCATCAAACCACCAACACAACCTTAGTATCCTCACTAAAAAATCATCATCAGCCAAAACCATTACACCCATTCTGGCAGGCAAGGGGGGTGACCACTTTGAAACCACCTTTGAACTTCCAACGAAAGGAGGGGTTCCATTTTTCAACCCCCATGGAAGTCAAAGCCAGGGGATCAAGGAACTGAACCTACACAAAACACATTCCAGACCATAGCCATCATCACAATCTCAACCCAATAACGGCAATATCATCATCATCAAAAATTTAAAAAAAAAGGAAAAGGGAGGAGGCCGTGGTGGTTCCCCCACCAGCGACCTCACATCATCATCATCATCCTCAACCACCGTGTGCCTCCTTCTTTCCACCACGTGCCGCAGCCATCCTCCTCTTCCTTCACATATCATCATCATCCTCCTCATATTATCATCATTTTCCTCAGCACCCTTTACCCAGCTGTTCCACCATCCTCCCTGCCATCACATCCTCTTCCCTCTCAGCAACAAAACAAGCGGCCTCACATCATCCCAAACCTCTTCATCCATCATCCTCATTAGAACATCGCCGCCTCCCCCTTCACCGATTCTCTTCACCGCATGAACCACCATCACTCCTGATCCCCTCATCTCCCTCAACAAAACCCACCGCGAGTCACAGCCCTTCCACCACACATCATCAGCCTCCTCATCGCTCCACCATCGAAGTCGTACACCACGCCATCGCACCGCTCGTCGCCTTTCCCCAGCCCAGCACTGTGGCTTCCACCTATGCCTGGCTTTGCGAGCTGAACCAAGCGGATCCCCACCGCCACATGCAAGCCGCGAAGCCGCTCCTGCCCGATAGGATTTTTCTTCTGCCGTCCTCTGCTACGAAAAGCCTAACCTCGCGCGCCTCCTCACCCAAGCACCACACTTCGCTGGTCTTCCCTAGCCGACCTCCTTCCCTTGAACAAGCCACCGCCGCGCCTAGCCTCGCTCCGTGCACCACGCATCGCATCGCCGCGGCTTCCACCTCGATCTCGCTCTCCTTCTCCCTCTCTTCTCTCTTACTCGCTCTCTCTGTCTCTCTCTTTCAATCCTATGTGTGTGAGAGCAAAAGAACTCAATGTGTGTGTGTGTGTGTGAGAAAGAGAGAGACCGTGAGTATGTGTTAGTGTGTGTGAGTGTGTTAGTGTGTATGCATGTGTGTGTGTGCAGCAAACCCCATTCCCTTTTGTTCCTCTTTTCTTTTGATCTAGATTTTTTGTCTTTTTTGTTTTTATTTATCACTTATTTGAGTGCTACTCCACTTTTTGGTCAAAGTTTTAAGTTAAAAATATTTGCTCTTGGCCGCTTTTGTCATTTGTTTTATTTCTGTTTTCTTAAAAGTGAAAAGGGAAAGTGTTTGGGCTGTTGTATTTTATTGAAACTTGTTTTCATTGGGTTGGTTTTGCTTCAAAATAATAAAAAAAAAGGAAAGAGTTTATGATATGTTTTTTTAGTTATTTTAAATCATTTGAGTGGAATTAAATAATTTGGTTTAAAGAAGTGATCTATTTATTTATTTTAATGTTTAGTGAATTTTGTATTAAAATCCTTAAAAAATAAAAAATGATGAAAAGAAAATGGTAGCTAGAGCCCTTGATTTGTGTTTTAGTTTTTATTTATTTATTTTATTTATTGGTGCTTTTACTCAAATTAATCATATGTCTGATATTTGTCTAGAAATTAGCTTTGTCAGTTTATGTTAAAATTAATGCTTAAAAAAAATACGTTTTCTTTCTAAAATATATATATATATAAATCTTTAAGAAACTTTTTAATTCGTGCAATAATAAATAATGATGACGAGTAGCAAATGTTACCCTCATTGTTATTCGAATCATAAGAATTCATTGAGTAGCTTAATACTAACTTGAATTCTATGCAATAATGGCTTTCATGCTCCTTAATACAAAATTTGTTCCTTTTAATTAAAATCTGTCAACACACAAATATTTCTCCAAACTACGTGACTTTGAGTTTCCCATTGCACAGGGGATACGTAGGAGCATGCGACCCTGTCAAGCCAAAATTAAATTTTCATAAATTGTTTATTTGATTGTAAATATTTCGCCTTGTCTTTTTATATTAAAAAAGGGAATTTTTAAGGTTACTAATTAATTTGCACAACTTCCTAAGGTAGGTCTAAGCGGGTGTATTAGGGTGCGTAGGATTAAATCCCTACCATTCTCTATGCATAACCGACTTCAGAACTCATAATCTGGTTTCAAAGATCATTTCTTTAAAATAAATGGGTTTTTCCATGTTTTCCCAATTTAAATAAACTTCATGGCGACTCCAATTTTAACCATTATTTCTTTCCATCGCGATCCCAGTTGTGACAATGTACTTCCCTGTTTTCCAATTTGTTACATATTTTTCCTCTTTTGTTTTTAATGGAAGTCGATTTGAATCGATTTTCTTCACTGCAAATTTTTTTCACAAAAATAACACAGAATTCGACTAATCGACTTCTGTTCTCATACATTCAGGCTCAGGTCATGTCACGTCGAATCATGTTGGGTGGGCCAAAAAACATCAAAGCCGATTTGAATCGACTTCATAGGCATGTCAGCTTTTGTCAGAATGTGTCGGTCCAGTGAAATTGGGTGCAATCGACTTTTATACTACACGAAGTCAATTTAAATCAACTTCTGTATTTAAGTCAATTTATATAGAAGTTGATTTAAATTGAATTACTGTGTATTATAGAAGTCAATTGCACCCAATTTCATCCTGCACCTAACATCCTTTAGAACAATGTGTAACACCGCACAGAATTTTTAATGAGAAAAGTTGGCAATTGGCACTATGGACTACTATATTCATTTGCCAAGAGACATTGAAAGAAACAATCTCCAGCATGCTTCATATCAAAGTCATGATCCATTATTAAATGGCTGTTATCAAATAATTATTCTTAGAGATCATGTGCAAATTCCACTTCCTCCTCATCAATATTGTATCAAACCCAATCTCAATGTTATAATTTACCAAATTTTCTTTGACAAACCCTTTTACATTTTATCACCTTTGACAAAAAAGAATGAGGAAAAAGATGGTTACAAAGTTCTTGCCTATGAACTATGAGAAATGACACACAGCTAGTTCTCCTAAATAAGACAACATCTAACAGTATGAAAAATAACAAAACTAAACATAGGAATGAAAACCCAGTAATGTATAAAAAAATCTAAATTTCTTTTCAATTGTTTTTATGATCCAGTAAGAGTACTATCACTGTTATGTAAGCTCAAACTACTACTTTAGTCATCACAGCTCCTATGCACTATTGAGCGAGGATTAGGACTTTGCACATGAATAACTGTTACGGTGGTGGAGAAAGCCTATATCAGAGAGAGGTGGTTGAAAATGAATAAAATATTGACCTTCATGAACATTTACCATCCTCAAGATAGGGCTGAAATCACTTGAACCCTAAAGATCTTTCGCCACAATGGCAGCCAACTCAATTTGGAGGAACGTTTGTCTCTAATAAATTGGTCCCACCAAGGCATGTGGCTCCCATGGGCAACTTTCCTTTATGGCACTTGATCCACCAGACTTTGATAATGTCTTGCATTTCGATGATGGACTAGATTTGAACACTTTTGACACCTTCAAGAGCCCCTTGTTCTTCCTGTGAAAATGGTCTGATGAATGCATTTCCTTGTCATAAATTTCCATCTTACCAAATAATGTGAAAATGGTCTGATGAATGCATTTCCTTGTCATAAATTTCCATCTTACCAAATAATGTGAACCCGTTTCCATTAGTCTACAATTGTTCAGGTAGGGGGTGAAACTTGTGGACACATTCATCTTACCAACAAGATTCAAATCACTTTAAGAATCTCATGACCCTCTTGGCCACCTTTGTTCAAGTGAAATCGGTACACATAGTCCAAAGTTTTATCATTTATTGAGTTTACCCTAATCAATTCTGCTACATAGATCTCCTTCTGATCATTTGCATTAAAAACAAAATGAGGAATGCCTTGATTCCACATACATTGGATCATTCCTTGGGAAGAATCGAAGAAGCCAAAGACGACCAATCATATTGTGTTAGGTCAATTTGAAATCAGATGCAATTGACTTATGTAATACATAGAAGTCGATTTAAATCGACTTAAGATTAAAATCGACTTTGGTGTTTTTTGGCCCACCCAACATGATTTGACGTGACGTGACATGACTTGAGCCTGAGGAACAGAAGTCGATTTGAGTGAACTTCTGTGTTGTTTGTGAAAAATATTTGCAGTGTAAGGAAATCGGTTCAAATCGACTTCCATTAAAAACAAAAGAGGATATATATGTAACAAACTTGAAAATGGGGGAAGTACGTAACATCTCTCTTTTTTCATTTTATTTGTGTAAAAATGATGATATTATCATTAAAAAAAATAACTATAATAATATTTATTCCATGATTAAAAATATTTTTGTAAAAAAAATTTTAATTTATCATCTATATAAAAATATTTTTCATAATGTTAATGTCAAATTAATTGAAAATATATTCTGCCAAAAATGAAAATATATCAATTTACTATAGCTAAAATAATATATATATATATATATATATATATATATATATATATATATATATATATATATATATATATGTTAGTAGTAATTATACATCTAAAAGTCATTTTAATGAATAATATCCAAACAACATTACTTTAACTAAAATCACTTTACTTCAAACTCACTTTTCATCAAAATCAATTTTATAAAATCAAATTCATCCAAAATTAATTTTACAAACACTAAATCAAACTCATAGTCATTTTCTAATGTATCATAATATGGTGTCTTTTAAGATAGTTCCTTTAACTTTGGGACCACGGTGATCTTTTAATGTTCATCCATTAAATCATAAAAGATTTAGATCAATGGTTGAGATTAAGAAAAATAAATATAATTAATAAGTTCAATAAAATGCAAATTACAAAAGTTCCCTTACTTACTTGAGGTGAGCCAACCCCACCACCTCCATGGTGATGGTCAGTGACCCCTTTTTCCACAATTTTGAATCCCAAATTTTAGCCCTATATTGATGGAGTCCGTCACTTTTTGCTTATGTTGTAAGGTTGTCCTTATGTAGTGGTCTAATTTCCTTCTTCTAGGGCTTTGACCTATTCATTGAACCTAAAGGCGATTTTTGTTTTCAATAAAAATACAAATCATGTTTTTGGTTCGTTTCCTGCTTTAACATATTTTTGTTTTTGATCGAATCATCTAACATGGTTTGTATTTTTGCTAAAACAAACCTTTATGGTTCAATGATAGGGCCAAGGCCCAAGGAGAGGCTTAAATGATAGGGTCACAAGACTTGACCAAAACAAATTGATCCCATTTAGACTTGGACTAGATCACTCCTTGAGCTTAAATGGTTACTACTTTGGTGAATTATTTTACGATATATTTTATGGGTTTTGTTAACCAGTGCCCTTAAGACAATGGTTAAGATTTCAACAAAGGTAAGTTTAGCATGTTGAGATTTCCTTGGATTGATTTCTAAGAATAGGATTGGTTTAACCAGAATTCTAAATACATGTAATCTTCATTGTAAACTTCTGTTATAGATAAGTTTAGAAAGTTTAGGAATAGTATTAAGTCAATTAGTTATTTCTTTTTCTATAAATTTGTTGTACATACTAGCAAAACAATAATAGAAATAAAAGGAATAATTTCTATTCTATTCCTATTTTTCACTTGGTATCAGAGCCAAAACTTATTAAAAAAATTAATATATTAGGAGACAAATCTATTCCTATTATTGTTCAATCTGAGAATGTTTTCAATGTAGGAATCATTCTCATGGAATCAAATTATGATATTTGGTCACAACTTATGGAGATGCATATTGCAGAGTGAGATAAACTCTCATATATCAATGACAAAATGGAAAAACTTGAAAAGTCCAACAATGGTTATGCCTGAGGATCAAAAGTGAAGAGATGGTTGTTGATGTCCATGAGCCCAGAAATAATGAAGCGCTACTTATGCTTATCCACTGCGCATGAAATATGAAGTATGTTGTCAAAAGCATTCTATGATAGAAGTGATGAGTTGCAAATTTTCACCTTGAACTAGAAAGCATTCATTTCTAAACAAAATGGTAAGTTTCTTTTTGAATACTATGGGGAGTTGACTTAGACTTTTCATGAGTTGGACCATGATGATAAAGTGGTCATGAAAAATGTCGATGAAAATACCAAAAGGCAATCCAAAGATAGAGGGTGCACATTTTCCTTCCTGGATTAGATAATGTTTTTGAACAAATTTGTGGAGAGATCTATGTAAAGAACCAGTTCTTGATTTCTTGATCTGGAGGATTGTTATGCTCTAGTTTGACAGGTGGCAGGTCGTCATTCCACTTTGAATATTGGGTATGAAATTTCTGAATCCTCATTATGGTAGCTTGAAACTGGTCAACACAAAATTGGCAACATTTAATAAAAATTGATCATTCTAAGACCAGTGTGTTGATAAGTCTACTTACAAGCGCACCTATTGCAATAAGACAAGTCATACTAAAATTCGCTACTTTGAACTAATGGGATATCTAGATTGGTGGGATCATAGTCATGATAGAAAAGGGAAAAACTTCACTTAAGTTCCAGCTACAACTATTGTCCAAATAAAGGCAAAAGATGAAACAAATATGGTCTTGGTTGTAGTCCAGATGTTATTGGTAAGGCTTTAAATATTTCTACACCTGTTTCTAATAGTACATGGATAATTGATTCGAGTGCTATGGATCATGTGACATTTGATTCTAGACAGGTCTTATCCCTTAAATCATCTTCACAAAAACTTGTTTGCATTGCTAATGGTGACACAACTCCCGTTATTGGGACAGATCCTTAACTATTTCAAATACCTTAAATTTGGACTCTATTTTAGTTGTCCCATCTTTATTTTATAACCTTTTATCTCTAAATAACTATTGCTTTATCTGGTGTCATAATCTTTTGGCCTGAATTTTGTGTGTTTAAGGACATTCAAACAAGGCAGACGATTAGTTGTGTTATTACGAGAGGGAAGTTGCACTATTTGGACTTGACATCCAAAAGTACTAACAAGTTACAACAAGTTTTGAACATGGATTGTTCTAAAGGGAGAAGAAGAAATCTGAACTTTGGTTATGGCATAAACACTTGGGGCATGCATCCTTTGGTTATTTGGAGAAATCATTTCCTAGTTTGTTTGAAAAGTTCAATGTTTCTAGTTTTCATTGTTATGTTTGTGAACTGGCAAAAAGCCACTATGCGTCATTTCCATTAAGTTTAAATAAAAGTATAGTTCCTTTTATGATTATCCATTCTGAAGTTTGGGATCCATCTAAAGTCCAAACTTTGGGTGGATCAAAGTGGTTTGTTACTTTTATTTATGATTGTACAAGGATGATTTAGTTATATTTAATGAAGTCCAAAGGAGAAGTGAATATATTGTTTTAGAGGTTTCGTAAAATGATTCAAACTCAGTACAATGCACAAGTTTAGGTTATTTGTAGTGATAATAGAGGAGAATACCAATGCTGGCTTTCAACAATATTTAAGAGCGAATGGAATTATTCATTCAGACTACTTGCTCTTCTACACCATAGTAGAATGTAGTAGCTGAGTGGAAAAATCGTCATTTGTTAGAGGTTGTACGTGTTTCATTACTAGAAGCTCATATACTCCTGTTCTATTAGGGAGAGGCACTTACTTTAGCTGCATACTTAATCAATTGAACACTCTCCAACACTAATGACTTTCAGACTCCTTTTTAGAGTAGTCGTCCATCTCTTCCAAACTTACCACCACATGTTTTTGGATGTGGAGCTTTTGCGCATCTCTATAAGCATCAACGAAACAAATTGACCGTTGAGCATTGTGATGTCTGTTTCTTGGATATTCTATACAACAAAGAGGTTATTGATGTTATCATCCTCCAACTCAACAAATGATTATCACCATGGACGTGGTTTTCCATGAAGATACAATGTATTTATCCTCTTAGTCTGAACCTCAAGGGAAGCATTATCAAGGAATTCAGACTTTAGAATATAAATTGTTGGATTATGATTATCATAGTCATATGAAGTATAATCTTTCTAAAACAAGTAATGTGGGTGTTCACAACTTGGACATAAGTGGTATAACTTTCGATCAAAGTAGTGATGAACACTCTAAAGGTGAAGGAGTAATAGAAATAGAAGATGAAATGTCTCTTACCCCAATATTTGAATCTTGTAAGCTCAAATCCCTCACTAATATACCACACCAATCACCTGCGAGGATGTTCCTACTTTAATTCCTAAGCCAAGTAGAAAATAGTTACCATAGTGTCATACTAGAGGTTTCCTAAACCCACATATGAACCTGTTCTAATAAAGCTAAATATCCCATGAGTAAGTATGTGTCTAGTCACCATTTGTTAGAATCAAACAAGCCATTTTAAAATCAATTATCTATTGTATCTATTCCTAATAGTGTGCAGGAGGCCTTAGCTAATCAAAATTGGAAAGCTGCTATGAATGAGGAGATGCAATCCTTACAAAAAAAGTGGAACATGGGAACTTGTTGACTTCCTCAGGAAAAAAACCATTTAGATATCGATGGGTCTATAGGTGAAGTATAAAGCTAATAACTCAATTGAATGTTTCAAAGCAAGATTAGTGGCAAAAGGACACACTTAATCCTATGGGATTGATTATATAGAGACATTTGCACCAGTAGCCAAAGTCAACATAGTTCGTGTATTATTGTCATTGGCTGCAAACTTTGATTGGCAATTACAACAATTTGATGTGAAGAATGTCTTTCTCCATGGTGATTTATCAAAAAAAGTATATATGGATCTCCTAGTAGAATATACAAGACTAGAAGAACATAGTTAAAAGGTGTGTAGATTGAAAAAGGCACTTTATGGATTGAAACAATCACCAAGAGCATGGTTTAGAAGGTTTACAAAATCAATGATAGTCTTTTGATACCACCAAAGCAATTCTAATCACACTTTATTCCTAAAGAAAAAACAAGATAAGATCATTGCTCTCATTTTTTATGTGGATGATATGGTAGTTATAGGAAATGACCCAAAAGAAAGAAGTGCTTTGAAAGAATATTTATCTAGAGAATTTGAAATGAAAGATCTAGGATCCCTAAAATATTTATTGGAATTGAAATGTCTCGATCAAATATGAGAATATTTCTATCTCAAAGAAAATATACCTTAGATCTTTTATAAGAAATTGGAATGTAAATGTCAACTAATTGATACATCTATAGAAGAAGGTGTCACAACTCGACTCGGAAACATGATCGGCATGTGAGGAATCTCATCCCGCGTAAGCCTCATGACCTCGAGTCTCTTTATATGCATAAAGTAACATACTTTTTATTCTAAAAGCATAACTACATCTAAAACTTTAGATACGAAGCTCTGAAACATTTTAATCATATTCTAAAAATCAATCTAACTTATGAACTGAATCATAATTTCATCTCTAGCTTGTACATAACTTTAATCAAACTCTACAATTTCAATTCATACTTGTAAACTGAAATATATATATATATATATATATATATATATATATATATATAAATGTGTACTGAAATTAAAAACATAATCTGAAAATAATGCATGGCTCGATTCTACTCACATCTATTGAAACACTTTACTCTAACAAGACTCTAAATTAAACCTTACTCCAAAGTAAGACTCACCACTGAGGACAACTGACAACGGGAGGCTAAGCAACATCTCTACCTACAGCTATGAAGAGGAAAGGAGAGAGGTGAGGCAATGGATTCAGTGAGTGAGATCTTACCCATCACCCACATAGGACAACCAAGAGTATATAATGCAATATACATGCAACGATCATAAACCATATAATATTTATGTGCATAACTATATAGAAAGATATCTCTAAATTCTTATTCTAACGAGAAATCATTTTCCATACATATACACCATAGCTCTAAAGTCAAATATTCTTTGAAAAATATTAATACTCTCTAAAACATAAATAACAGTACTCTAATAGAGAAACATGGATCTCCAGTTATGCATTGCATAATAGTATACATTAGTTATGCACAGTAACCATGACATAAAAAATTCTCTACTCTATGATCCCTCAAGGATATAAATGGACACCTAACTAGGTTCCATGTCTACTCTATGAGATTGCTTCTAACGAGAACTTGGTACCAAGATTAACCATAATTTTTTCCAGCCGTTAACTCATTATTTGTTTCTCTATAGCTACTGTCTAGTCTTTAGATCATAAATTAATTATTTCTCTAAAACTCTATTCTAGGCTCTTCTCTGGATTTAAAGCTCTTATCAAATAATCCTGCTAAGGAAAGCTACGTTATCCAACCTATTGACCAGCTAGTGGCTACCATATATCTTAGCCTAAAGTATCAATGGGTAAATGAGCTATGTTGATATTACACTTATCATTTCTAGATTTTAATATTACACTTACCATCCTTGAAATAAATGGGGTTAATATATAATAAAATAAAATTCAAAATTCAAAGCCCAAATAGTAACGGCTAAGGACAATCACCAACCTGTCATACAACATGTAAAAACCAAGGAAAGCAAACTGAGGCACATAACATAAGCTCTAAACCTCATGAAACCTGAGAAGATAAACCTAGCAATTAAAGTAACAAGAACAACATACCTGGAAAAAAAAAAGGTAACAAGAACACTTTGATACACTATTCTTCATGTAATGTAAGATATAACTTTGAAAAAGTTATTAACTTTATTTACTTAGACCTAATTGTCGCTTAACATTTCCAGTAGAATATACTACTATTACTTAAGTTCTATGGAAGGCAAACATAAGTACAAGAGCACTCATTCTGTGGGTTACAAATTCCCTTGCCTTGATTATATAGATCGTCGGCTCTCTCACAAGTCTTGATTCCTGCGGATAAATCTCTATTATAGCTGTACAATCACGCGCACAACTACATCCCCTGTGGCTGCATAAACTACAAAAATAATGCAAAAAGCAAAGGTAAAAAAGACAATTTATCATAAACAATTTTGGATTATCCACAAGTAGATATTAAGAAATTGGATACGGATCAATTAATATACCTGAATAGGGGAGAAAAATCTTAGCCATTACTACAACGCCTACGATGTGAATTACAATACGCTCTTCTTATCGTTTGTATGAAGAGATCGCATATCATGGTTAAAACTTGAACGTGAAGAATATAAACTTGATGGTTGGTCTAAATTAATGACCATTGAATCAACAATTTTCTTCTGGATTTAAATATGTTTTTGATTTAAAAAATAAGTAAAGATTGGTTTTAGTCCTTGAAAAGTTTTTTTTTTTGGACTTATTTTAGTCTCTATAATTAATCTTTTTTTTTCGGTAATTCTCTTTAATTAGTCTCTATAATTAATCTCTCTCTACTAAATGCTGAGAAGACTAATAGAAAGTTTTGTCATCCAATCTTATGACTAGTAACTACCATATATGATTCGATAATGTAGCTTTCTGTTAGTTAGCTCATCATTTAATAGGAATAGACTAATAGCAATGACTAAATCAAACAGTTTTGAAAATATTTTGAACAAAAACATTTATTTATTTTTCATATGAATCAAAACCAAAATTCAGCTACTTTTTAAGGACAAAAAAATACTAGATTTTTTTTAACAAAGGCATTAAGACTTCCTAGGGGGGATAAGGGAGGGAAAGGTGGGAGTCGAACATGACATCATCCACTTAAAGGTGCAGGAGACAATGCAACGACTAAACTATCAGCTCAATTGTAAAATTTGAACCAAAATCATGTGTATAATAATATCCAAATAACATTAATTTTAATGCATTATTAGTTTAAATTTTTTGTGTGCAAACATACAATAATATATTACCATATAGACAATATGTGGTGTAATTAACCTCACCTTTGAATTTGATGTTTTAATTAATAAAAAATGGAGAAAGTTTACAATCAAGTTCCAATGTAATCAAATTGAGTATTATAGTTTAGTTTTTTCTTTCTTTATTTTTTAGAGTTTTACTAACTAGTACCCTTAACAAATAAAAAAAAAAAGTTTCAAAAGTTTTAAGTGGGTCTCATGAATTAAAAACTTAAAAGCTCATCTTTTCAATACAAAATTTTCTATTCTTGATTCTTTAACGAGCACCTAGATAAAACTTTTTTTTTTAAATTCACAAGTAATTGATGAGATGAAATAAATAATTAATTAAATTGCTATGACGATCCAGCGAGATAACTATTAACACCACTGCATCTTTAATACGCCCCATCCTGGTAAAAGATTGGAAACATATTCAATACTCTATCCGTTTCAGAATAATTGTAAAAAATTGAACAATACGAATATTAAGGAAAACAAAAAAATATCTTTGGTAAATGTAGAAAATTATAAGAGATAATAAAACTATCTTTGTACGGTCATTATTATTCATCTTGATAAATATATTGATTACTTAATTAACACATTTATATTAAGGATATAAATGGAAAAAAATTAAAGCTACCTAGATATTGTTAATTGACAAATATTCTAAAACATAAAAAAATAAAAAAGAGACAATTATTCTGAAATGAATTATGTTTTGCTCATTTTTTCTCTGTTATAATATTTTTATTTAAAAATTTATTTTACTTAATGACATAAAATGAGTAATTATTCATATTTTTTTACATGTGTTTAACAAAATTATTTCACTTAATGACATTTAAATGGCTATGAAGTCAAAGCAAGACTATTTAAACTTCTTCTAAGATTTAATACAACTAAATATACCAATAAAAAAGTCAAATTATGAAATTATAAATTAATACTCCCTCTGTCCACTTTAATTGTCTTCTTAGGAAACAACTAAAATTTGGTACATTAAAAAATAATGTATTGGAACACAATTTCATTATTAATTGTCTCTTTGGAAAAAGCTAATATTTGGTGCATTGAAAAATTCGTGATAAATTCTCAGTAAGTTCAATAAAAACTTCGTTGCAAATACACATAATCCTTTGCAAATTCCATAGACGATGGAAGTAATTCTATAACAGATTTTTGTAGATATTTTTGTATTTTTAGTATTGTTAAAGACAATGATTAGATAAATCTACATGCTAACAATGAATTATTGTACGTGACATATGACGAGACTCATGTCAAGAAGTTAAACTTAGCAAATAAATTAACAAGAACATTTTGATACACTATTGTTGATGTAATGTAAGCTAACTTTATTAGATTTAATTTATTTGCTTTGACATCTCGTAATTGTCACTTAACATTTAGAACATATGATTCTTAGGCTCTATTTTGGGCAAAAATAAACACAAAGGCACTCATCCGTTTCCTCGCAATTTCCCTTGCCCTCATAAACTTGGTTGCACATTAGATCACGTTCTGGATTCCTGCACAAATTCAGGTGTAAATTATCTGCACAATAACCATCTGTATCCCTACGCTTGCATATGCTACAAAAATGTAAAAAGCAAAGTTAAAAGAGACAATTTATCATAAACACTTTCAGATTATCTAGAAATAGATTTTAAGAAATTGGATATGGATGAATAAATATATCTATTGTGACAAGGACAACCACCAAGAATAGGTTGAGACAAATCTTGGCCATTACTAAGGCTTACAATTGATGTAAATAACAATACAGTGCCTTCTAATTGTTTGTATTACCAGGATATCATGGTTGAAAGTGAGAAGGGTTTATATAAACTTGATGGTTGGTCTAAATTAATGACCATTTAATCAATAATTTTCTTTTGGATTTAAATATGTTTTTGATTTAAAAAAAAAGTAAAGATTGGTTTTAGTCCCTAATTTTTTTTTTGTTTTGGACTTATTTTAGTCTTTATAATTAATCTTTTTTTATAATTCTCTTTAATTAGTCTCTATAATTAATCTCTTCTACTAAATGCTGAGAAGACTAATGGAAAGTTATGCCATCCAATCCTATGACTAGTAACTATTATACATGATTTGATAATGTAGCTTTCTGTTAGTTAGCTAAGTATTCAATACAGATAGACTAACAGAGGGACTAAAATCAAATGGTTTTGGAAATATTTTGAACAAAACCATTTATTTATTTTTCATATGAATCAAAACCAAAAGTCGGCCATTTTTTAAGGAAAAAAACACTTAATTTTTTTAACAAAAGCATTAAGGCTTCCTAGGGGGAATAGGGGAGGGAAATATGGGAATCGAACACGGACCACGACATAAAGGTGCATGAGACAACCACTAAGTTGTAGGCTCAATTGCAAAAATTTGAACCATAATTATGAATAATATCCAAATAAGATTAATTTTAATGCATCATTAGTTTAAATTTTTGTGTAGAAGTATACAATAATATATTACCATATGGACAATATGAGGTGTAATTAAAACCTCACCTTTGACTTTGACGTTTTAATTAATGAAAAATGGAGAAATTTTATAATCAAGTTCCAACGTAATCAAATTGAGCATTATAGTTTAGTTTTTTCTTTTTTTTTCTTTTAAAGTTTTGTTAACTAGTACCCTAGTTAAGAAATCCAAAAAAGAAAGTTTTAAAAATTTTAAGTGGATCCCATATATTAAAAACTTAAAAGCTCATCTTTTCAATATAAAATCTTCTATTCTTGATTCTTTAACGAGGGCCTAGACAAAAAAATAAAAAATTGTTTCAAATTCACAAGTAACTAATGAGATGAAACACTTAATTGAATTGCTATGACGATCAAGTGAGATAATTATTAACACCATTGCATCTTTAATATGCCCCCATCCTGGTAAAAGTTTGGGAACATATTCAATACTCTCTCCATTTTAGAATAATTGTGAAAAATTAAATAACATGCATATTAAGGAAAATAAATATCTTTGATAAATGTAGAAAATTACATGAGATAGCAAAATTATCTTTGTACAAGTATTATTACTTATCTTGATAAATATATTAATTACTTAACTAACACATTTATATTAAGGATATAAATGGAGAAAACAAATTAAAGCTACTTAGATATTATCAATGGACAAATATTCTAAAACATCAAAAAATAAAAAAATGACAATTATTCTGAAATGGAGTATGTTGTTTTACTCATTTTTCTCTATTGTAATATTTTTATTTAAAAAATTATATTACTTAAAGACATAAAATGAGTAATTATTCATATGTTTTTTACATGTGTTTAACAAAATTATTTCATTTAAAGACATTTAAATGGCTATGATGGTTCAAAGCATGACTATTTAAACTTCTTCTAATATTTAGTGCAGCTAAATGTACCAACAAAAAAGTCAAATTGTGAAATTATGGTTCATTTAATGTAATTAATACTCCCTCTGTCCACTTTAATTGTCTCCTTAGAAAACAGTTAAAATTTGGTACATTAAAAAATCAATGTATTTGAACACAATCACTTTTAACCGTCTCTTTGGAAAATAGCTAAGATTTGATACATTAAAAAATCCGTAACAAATTCCATCAATGAGTTCAATAAAAAACCGTTCGTTGCAAATACACAGAATCCTTTACAAATTCCATAGCCGACAACAATAGAAATAATTCTGTAACAAATTTTTGTTGCTATTTTTGTGCTTTTAGTAATGTTAAAGACACTAATTAGATAAAGCTATATGATAACAATGAATTATTGTACATGACATACGACTTAGCAATTAATTAACAAGAACATTTGGATACATTATTGCTGATGTAATGTAAGATAACTTTATTAGCTTTAATTTATTTGCTAATACATCTCATAATTGTCACTTAACATTTAGAATATATGATACTTAGTCTCTATTTAGGGCAAAAATAAACACAAAAGCACTCATCCTTTTTGTCACAAGTTCCCTTGCCATCATATTTTTGTATGCACGTTGATTACAAGTCTGATTCCTGCACGGATTTCAGGTATATTTTATCTACAAGTATCCTGCACAACTGTGTCCATGGCTGCATATGCTACAAAAATGTAAAGAGCAAAGTTAAAAAACATAATTTATCATAAACAATTTCAGATTATCTAGAATTAGATATTAAGAAATTGGATACGGATGAATAGATATACCTGATGTGACAAGGACAACCACCAAGACTAGGGTGAGACAAATCTTAGCCATTGCTAACGCTTACAATTGATGTGAATAACAATACACTGCCTTCTTATCGTTTGTATGACCAGGATATCATGGTTGAAAGTGAAGAAGGGTTTATATAAACTTGATGGTTGGTCTAATTTACCATTGAATTAGTATTTTTTTTCTAACTTAAATATGTTTTTGGTCTCGAAAAAATAATCAAATTTAGGTTTTAGTTCCTAAATTTTTGTTTTTCGAATATTTACAAAACTGTTTTATTTTAGTTCTTATACTCCATCCGTTTACAAATAACTGTCTAATTTTAAATGTGCATATAAATTAAGAGAATGATTGATAATGTCTCAATATTATCAAAAGTTATATATACTTTACAATACTATCCTTGAAACTTCCACAAGAGTGTATTTAATAGAAAAGAGGAAATAAGTTAATAAGGGTTATAATTGGAAAAAATTAATAAATGCTGCCTAAATTTTTAAATGGACAATTATTTATGAAAAAGTAAAATTTTTATATTGACAGTTATTTGTGAATGAAACGAGTAATTAATTAATCTCTCTCTTCATTAAATACTGCCAAGGAAAGCTACGTCATCCAACCTATTGACTAGCTAGTGGCTACCATACATCTTAGCTCAAAGTATAAATGTTGATATTACATTTACCCTTCCTAGATTTTAATATTACACTTACCATCCTTGAAATAAATGGGGTTAATATATAACAAAATAAAATTTAAAATTCCCACATTACCCTTAGAAAACCGAACACAACATTACCAAATAACCTCCACACCATGTTCCTCTACTTCCCAGACCATCTCTCTTCAGTTTGCATCTTCTAATCATTCTCATCATCCTCTTGTTTCACGCAAGCCGGCCATACACACTACTATAGCAAACATGGAGGCCCAAATGCAACGGTGGCTACCACCAAGGCCTTCAGTAGCGTGGTTAAGAGGGAGCAATGGCAAAGCCAAGAATTTTGGAGGAGAATGGCCAAATTAGTTAACACAAATAAAATAAAATGAATTATCATATAAAAAGTATAAAATGAGTCATTATATATCTTTTTATCCAAATTATTAGTAAATTATGGTTTATTTCATCATTCATCCTCTCTTTTCTATTAACAAATAAGTCAATAGCTTTCTTCTTAGATTACTCTTAGGCTCAAAAAAAATAATTAATAAGAGAAAAATCCTAAAAAATATATTGTAAAGACATTTATATGTTTTATACTTTCATCCAGTACAAGTATCTACACTAAGAGGCTTATTATTTGTTATGTATACTACTCCCTCCATTTGATTTTTCAATGAACTCAATTTGTCCAAAACGACTATTATTATGGAATGGAAATAATATGTATAAAGATAGTTGACTTTTCTAAGGAAGTCATAATACAAATATACATATACAAGGCGTTTGGAAACTTTTAATAAGATGAAATTGAATTGAATTCAATTGAATTCAATTTTTTGATTTGGAATGGGTCTAAAAATGAATTAATTCAATTGTTTTACTATTTTATCCTTCATTAATAGGTTGAGATCAAAACATTATATTCAAGTAAGGTTATTTTGGTATTTTCATTTGTTTAAATTCAATTCTCATACCAAATGACATCCATTTGGTCCTTATTTCAATTCCTTAGTTTTGTTGGATTTCAATTCTCATAGGATTTCAATTCCTTCGCTTAAGTTTCTTCCAAAGCATAAAATTCAATTCAATTCCCTAATAGAATTGAATTTCAAGAGTTTTCAAATACCCGAATTATATAAGAAAAATGCAAAATTTGGGGCCATCGCACCCATTGGCCCCTTGCCTCCATAGGGAGGCGTGGCATGCATCAATGAGGTGACGTACTAAGCTTGCATGACCCATACCTAGAGAAACTCTAGCACTTTTCAAACTAGGACAACCACCATCAACGGTCCACCAAACTATGACAAGCATCGGGCATCACGGTGGCGCGATGACTGCGATGGACGTTGACCAACCACATGACAGAGGCGATGACCGACAAGAGGGAGATGCAGGCATCTACATGAAACCTATGTCTCCCCTCTCTCTTCTCACTCACTCAATGGTTGTCCTGCATGCTGACGACGGCAACATTGAGAAGCGGATGAGCTCGACACACTGCACGACTTCTGGTGTAGAGGAAGTTGCAATGGTGTCATGCTGTGGGTTATGGATTTGGATTGGACTCAACTGTATTTTTTGTTTTGTTCTAATTCAAAACTTGTTGTTTTGTATTGGCTCTGAATGTTTCTAATTTGGGTTTTATTTTTTTTACAGTTGATTGATATATAGCTTATGGGATGTGTTTTATTTTATAACTTTTGAGTTGATTTGATTGATTGATTGATTGATTGATATGTAAATTGATATTGCAAATTAATCTGATATAAGTTTTGGGTGTAATTGATAGGTTGGAAAAAGGAAATAATGCTTAAGATTGTTCCAAGTGCCAGCAATGGCATGGTATACAAATTGAAAAAACAGTGGAGGGCATAATAGATATTTCACATATTTTTAATTTTTTAAAATTATTGTTTGCATTATTATTAATGGTTTATTATTAGTAAGGGATGTTAATGAAACAATTTTTAAATAATTAGGAGAGGTGAGTGTAATTTTAAAAACAATGAGAGGATAAATGTAATATCATCATGACTTAAGTGAGGTTTTTGTAATTTATCCAATATTAATTTGAGGATGTGTCTCATAATATAAGATGATAACAAACATAAAATGCATTTAATGACTTTAATATATTCACTTGATCTTTATCGAAAGAATATTTATATAGAATATTGTGAAGCAAAAAGGAAAAGAAACAAGGATTAAATCATCACGTATCTATGCAAGTAAATGCAGCATATCATCATCAAGGATTCATATGATTCACCAGGTATACTACAACAGAAAAGGAAAAAATAACAAATATCTCCTCATATCAATCTGCAAGGTATGAACAAAAGGAAAGAATACAATGAGAAAATTGAGCATCGTGTTATTTGGGAAAGGACGTCACTAAATCTGCACTCAAATTAAAGTCAAAAGCAAAATTGCGAGAAAGAAAGGAATGATTTTGCAGCAAAGATCATGACAGAAAAATCTAATTTCTGATATATATTCACAATTCAAAAATATATCTTAAATGATATAAGAGACAAAGACAAGAAAGGAAAGAAATAATATGAGCACATGAAAAGAAAAGATTTTTCTTTTATCGTAGAAAATCAAATCAAAGAAAAACCAAGATATTGCATCATTTCTGATATATTTGAAAATTATATTATTTAATACATGTAAATTATTACTTCATCCGTTTCAGAATAACTTTATTTTATTACTTTTTATATTTTAAAATATCCCATTTATAATATTTAGCAGCATTAATTTTTTTATTTCATTTATACCTTTAATAATGACTATACAAGGATAGTTTGTGATCTTGTAAATTTTTTTACATTTATCAAGATATTTATTTATTTTCCTTAATATGTGTGTTGCTTGATTTTTTACAATTATTTTGAAATGGAAATAGTATTTTTCTTAATCTCACAATACAAATTGTCAAACTTTATACACAAAAAAAAAAACTTCCCTATTTTCGATTGATTATCAATGCTCGACCACTCTAAACATGAGAGGAGCTAAAACAAGAATTACATGATACAAACAATTGAGATAAGACCCCCAACACCCGTACAATAATCGAAAAGAGTAGCAGCATACCCCAACAACAAGGAGACTAAGCAACGAGAAAAAAACTTGGTTAATCAATTTTGACTTAAATATGTTTAGTCCTTATAAATATAGATTGTTTTGGTTTTAATCCTATAAAAAAATTAGTTTTAAGTATCTCATTTTACTAATATTATGTTTTTGGTCTCTATCATTAGTTTGTATGTTCAAGCAATGATGTTTATAAGGATAAAAAAAAAGATTTTGAAGATGTTTATAATAACAAAAAATAAAATTTTCATATTTATAAGGATTAAATTCATATTCTTAACCACTTTTAAGG
Organism: Dalbergia oliveri; assembly: GCA_030441495.1. Lineage (NCBI taxonomy): Eukaryota > Viridiplantae > Streptophyta > Magnoliopsida > Fabales > Fabaceae > Dalbergia > Dalbergia oliveri. Next base: position 22,664,838 of record JAMLFY010000013.1, on the reverse strand, counting down.
ACATAAATATGGAGCATAGGGATAAAAAAAACCTAATATTAAAAAAAGAAGGACTAAAAATCATTTTTTAAGAAAGAACTAAAATGAAAATGACATATATTTCCAGGGACCAAAAACAAATTAAATCCATAAATTTTTTCTGGTAAATTGGGAACTATAAATTGTTTTTGGTCAACTTTATGAGTGAACTGCCAAGGTGATCCTTGAAAAATTCATCAAACAAATTTGTCCTCAAAAAGAAAAAGGAAAACGCTCCCAAAATAGTCCTTGAAATACAGGTCAAGTTAGTCATTTTCGAACAATTTAGTCCTTAAAAAATATCTTCTATGTGACAGATTTTTTAGGGACCAAAATTACTTGTTTTTTAAATAAAATTACCTTGAGAAGAATTTATTAATATTATGAAATGGATAAGAAGAAATTTTTTATAACAAAATATTAAATAAAATGGACATTAGTAACATGTAAAAAATTTGAAATTAATTATTGACATAATACTTTTTAAAAGTCTAGAGTTACTAATTAAAATAAATTTGTTAATGCGGACAGCGATGGCGGACACTTCATTGGGTTGTGTTTAAGGGGATAGGGTCTTTCAATGATGATGTTTTTTTTATTCTTATGGCTTGAACTCGAAACTTGTAATTAAGGGTATGTTTGGATTGATGGAGTTAATTGGGTGGAGCAAAGTGAAGTGAGATTTTAAGTTGCTCTATTGTTTGGATTTGTAAAATTTGAATGGAATGAAACAGAGATTAATGGACTCCATTCCATCTAATTCTATCAACTCTTCACAAATTTCTTCCTCCAAATTTATGCAAATAATGGAGTGCACAAACTAATTATTTCACACGACTTCACCCTGTTCCACTCCACTCCATTCAATTCTGTTCCCATTCCGCTCTACCACACTCCACCAATCCAAACATACACTAAGAGATCAAGATACATGCCGGCGTTTATGTCACAACTCGATTTGGGAATATGACTAGCACATAAGAAATCTCATTTCCATGTAAGCCTCATGGTTGCTAAGTCATACTATATGCATAATTTAATATAAAATCCATTTCTAATCATAAATCACTTGCATTTTGAAATCGTAATAACCATAAATAATTCATTTCATAATTCAAACCTGAAATTGTAATTATATCTCAAAATATATTGAGTTGTTCCATACAAAAGAACCTTCAAAATTATATAATTTTGAATGCACAATAAATCTAAATCATGGTAAACAAAATGCAAAACATGTATGGTCAGGACACTCCCACAATCATCTGAGTAATCTATACCAGAAAGCAAAATATTTTACGGCAACGTGAAGCTCACCAAGCTAAAACTCTACTACTACTAGGGAGAAGGCTGAGAACAACCCGCAAGCTCTATATCTAAGGGGAAAAGGAGAGAGGTGGGTTTCATCTAATATTCAGTGAGTAGATTCTCATCTGTAACCCTCACATGTGACAACCAACAAAATACATAATCATGCAATAAAATGCAATATCCTTAAATCCATTTTCATATTATATACACACTAATCCCAAGACCAATAATCTCTATAATTCATAAACAATAGTAGTCAAATGGAGAAACAGAAATCTATGATTATGCATATACATATATGGCATAACAATAATAATCTATGGGAATTTCTTCGGTCTCTGTGGGTACCTCATAAGGTCCCAAATTTAGACACCTAACTAGGTTCTATTTCTGATTTATCTGATAAAGGGAGATTGTCCTCCAGTGGACAACTTGGTACAAGGTTAATGATCTCTCACAGTCGTTAACTCACTATCTATTTTTCTATAGTTACCTAGTCTTAAAATTATGAAAACGGGGTAATCTTACTCTAAAAGTTCATAATTGTGCTCTAGCTCTAAAGTTGCAAGTCAAAATAAATCTCATGAATACATATCTCTTGAAAACATTGAGTAATCATGCCATCCCCCCTTTCTCTCTCTCTCTCTCTCTCAAATCATTTTTAGCAATAAAATGGTCCCATGAGTTTTCATAATCCAGTTTCATGTTCCATTTAAAACATAAAATCCATAAACTTGGCAAAAATCCTTTATCATTCATACTTGCCTTAAATAATATCTAAATCATGTATTTATGCCATAGAGCTTGGAAAATATTTATAATGATCAAACTAAAAGCCACATGATTGAACACACTTACCTAGAGAGGAGGAACTATGGGTATGAACACCAAGAGTGCTCCATGGAGCAGATGTGGCACCAACGTTTGCTATAACAACCAAAAACCCATGATTAATCTCTAATAATCTCTAGACAACTCTAAAACAACCCTAAGAACATTGGGGGATTACCTCTACTTGACAATAATGAGAAACAATAATACCCAAAACTCAAGAACATGGAAGGGAGGATAGAAACAAAGCATAATCTAACATCAACCTCTTACCTTGAAGCTTAGAGGAGGTAGGATTGAGTGGGGTTGAGAGTGGAGGGAGGAAATGTGCTTGGGAGCAAGGGTTTTTGGGTTTTTAGGGGTGAAAACACATGGAAGGGGTTTTTTTTATAGTGGTTGGGGGTCACTTATGTAACGACCCATCTTGGGCACGTGACCGGCACGTGAGAAACCATATTCCCACATAAGCCTCGTGACTTGTATCATCTCTGGATGCACGTAAAAATATCCATAATATAGTTTTTTTTTCTACATAAAAATCACCTGCTTTTAATATCATAATTATGAAAATGAAATCTCATAGTTCGTTTCAAAATACAAGATTGGATTATCCAAAATGTACATAAAGTCCCTTTTTATACAAAGTGTCTGTGAAAGTAAAATAAGTTATACAGTCCAGACTAATATTCTAACATACAAAACTATGCAAAAAGTAACATGCTATAACATCCCGAAACCTGCATCACACTTGGAGCACATCTAGAACAAACACCAAACTCCTCACCTAATAAGCTTCAGTAAAGTCAACGTTGCTAGGAAGAGGATGGGATGGAAGTGTCCACGCAGCTACTATATCTGTAAAAAAAGGAAAAGGAAGAGGGTGAGTTTTGTTACCAAAACCTAGTGAATGAGTCCTTACCTGAAACCCCTCCATGGGACATCAAAAGGTATGCAAAAGATAATAATATGAATAATAGTCAACTAGTTTGCATGTTCATACATATAGCTTTTTAAAAGTACCAAGAACATATTGCTTTATACACAACCCAACAGTACCTCAATAGAGAAACAGTAATCTTTGCTCTGGTTATACCCAACGTATATACGGTATAACAAAATCTCTGGTCATATCTGATTTTACGTATCGCCGATCCTAGTGTGACAAATAATGGGCACTTAACTAGGTCCCTTCTCTAAATACTCTGGCACTAGGCTACTTGGTACCAAGGTTAGCGGATTCACTGCCGCTAACACATAGCCGTTCTCTATAGCTACTATTTAGTTATCAGATATATAGTATCACCTCTAAACTCTGAAAATCAAGGCGTCTATCTAAGGGTTTAAGCTTAATCAAGGAGAATTCACAGTTCCAAAGAGTATACAATCATAATAACACTTATTCTCACTATCCAACATTGGTTAGAAACACTTTTTTTTCCAACAATGGTCCCATGGATTTGTCAAGACATATGTATGCTCTTAAATTCACAATTCAAAACATAATATCCAGTTGTGATATCAAATACTTGTGCAAAAGTTTCAAAAATCACAGCATAAGTCAAAGTTTCATGAAAATAATGAGGATTCTCAACATTGAAGTTACAGATGTGAACTCACTCACCTGAGTGGCAGAAGATACAAGAACAGACCACCAAAGTTCTGGAAGTAGGATTGGCACCCGTATCTATCATTGAAGCAACAAACTTCTAGATTAACTTCTAAACACTCAAATTTAACTTCAATCATGCTAGAAGAACACTATGACACCTCTATGGTGAGCACCCCTTTAAATCCCCAAGAACAAGAAGAAATTGAAGGGGGAAAGTAGTAAAATTAGAAGAACAACATACCTTAAAGCCTTAGGAGTGAGAAATTCACACTGATGGTGATTCAATTTGGTAAGTTATTGATAGCATGGCTCGAAAATATGGACCCAGCATTTGAGCTTCACTTGAATATAGAGCTCCTCCCTATACAACCAAATAAGTGAGTTATCATAAACCCTAACATTTGCCTCCATTACCAATAAATATGTCTTTCTTGTATAAACTTTTATTATCTCCACATTCCATGCTTGAGACAATTGTGGTGTATATGTGATGAAGTATATGGACATGTGGATGGGGTTACTATATATGAGGAGGGGTCTAACCATGCCTGGATGGGATCAGGTAAGTTGCATGTTTTATTTAGATTCCCTTAAATACCTAGTAAGTAATCCTGATGGATAATTGTTGCCTTCTATTACCAGGTTCAGCTGGCTCATTCGCGTGACTTATTAGTTAGGTGGGTGATGGACAGGGAAAACAAATTTAAGGATAAAGTAATTTCAGCATTTGAACCCAATTAATGGCTACAGGCTTTGTTCTTACAGCTATTGATTGTCTTGCTCGAAGCTAGTGTGGAGAGGCAGCCAAACCCACTCAACCAGAAAAAGACATATTCTCACAAGAGGGCTAGGCAACCCGTCACTGAACCACCCTATATACCACATCACATGTTAGACCCAGGACAAGGAAGAAGACGGGCAATGCTGATTGATTTCTATGTAAATTATGGGTTTACGTATTTATTTGTTTGGATATTTCCACCATTCTTTGTAGCCATGTATATAATCATTGCATCTTGTGTATTTGTAGATGGGCTAGGACTTAGGGATGTATTTATTGTAGTGCATTAATTACAATGTTGTAAACCTCGGCATATAAGTTGTAGATCGCAATGATTACATTGTAAAGCTTAGCATGTAAACCTATAATCATTGCAACGTTGTAATCATTTGTTTATAAAGTTGTAAACATCTACAAAAAGTAGTAAAACTATGACTAAAAAGCTGTAAACCTGAATAAAAAGTTGTAAACCTTCAATAAAAAATTGTAAACCTCTGACTAAAAAGTTGTAAAACTTTGTTTCAAAAAGTGTAAGCATCAGATCAAAAAGTTGTAAGCCTCTAACAAAAAAGTTGTAAAACTCTAAGAAAAAATTTGTAAACATATGAATACAGAGCTATAAACCTATCAATAAAAAGTTGTAAACCTATCAATAAAAAGTTATAAACCTCTAAGTAAAAAGTTGTAAACCTCTAACTAAAAGTTGTAAATCTCTATTTCAAAAGGTGTAAACCTTAGAAAGTTGTAAACCTTTTACATTATATATTGTAAACCTCTATTTCAAAAGGTGTAAACCTTAGAATAAAAAGTCTTCTAACTCTAATTAAAAACTTGTAAACCTCCTACAAAAAAGTTGTTAACCTGAATAAAATAACAAAATACACTGAAAGGGCTACAGATATGCTAAACATAATGCCATGCGATAATTTTCGAATGAGTGAGCATGGATACAACTTATTTAGTACCAATTTTCATTAGACAAATCACCGTCAGTAGCATAGTTTGGGCTGGTTTCGATGGCCTCTAAAAGATTGGCCATTTCAATGGCATCAAATGCACTTCTCCCGACCCAAACATATTCAATGGCCTTTTTTTTTATTCAACTTGATTTGCATCTGTTGTTCTCATGTTGAATCATATTAATCGCCTTCTTTAACATAAATAGGTTGTCTCTTATTATAGTAACGGAACGACGCTTTAGGACTTTTTGGTAATTGGTAATCGGTAATCAACTCAATCCTTAGCCTATTACTCTCCTCGAACCAATATGCCCATTCTTGCTCATATGTGCGAATGTTTCTGTAGAGAAGCACTTTTGAGGGTGCATATCATATTTGAACACGTTATTTTCTAGAGCCCACACCCAACCAATGCAATCAAATATATTATCAACAGTAAAGTGGCGTGAGAAGAATCTACCAAAAGGAAGGGTTTATGCCATCCATGCATAACACACTTATAGTAAGATATTTGAGCACCAAGTTCCCAACAAGAAGTTTGAAACGGTTGTATTTATAGGCAAATTTGATGCACAATGCGCACAGAGATTTACAAGTGAGAAAATTCATGGACACTTCAAATCCACGTGTGAATAATGACTACAAACTGGTAAAAAAGAGGTTAGGATCACATAGGAACAGTGTGGTCTTTTGGAAGGTTATGTTTAGCAGGAAAATTTTGCTTTTTTGGGAATCCTGAATGCTTACTCTATAGAGTTCACATGGGAATAGTTGAGGGCATAATTTCCAAGAGTGTTCACACATTGCCACGTGGTATATAGTGCAAATTGAGCTCTTGGTTGTATCCACTTGATCACATGGCAAAAGTTGTGGGGTTTGGAAGGATGTGTGCATGATTTCACATGCACATCATGTCTGGATTAATGGATGCATGCTCCCCTTCACAAGGGCACAATGCGTGCTACATATGGTACATTTATGGGGTCCCTATTGTTTATTATAAAATTCATGTGCTAACAATAACTTTGGCTTCACCACTACAAAGCACCATTAACAACATGAGTGATTACAGATACATCCTACGTGATCCGCAATGGAGTTATGAGAAGCAAAGTAGTGATGAAGGAGAATTGCAAGTAATTAGGGCTGAGTAGATTTATAGGGTGGAAAAGTCTCAAGATCTACAGGTTACTCCTGGAACTTGGACTAAGTGTCCAAATTCCAAGCTTGACTGTGAAAGACATGTGGCAGAGAGCCACAAATACAAGTGAAATGGAGCAAGCCCTACTGCATAATTGGCCTTGCGAATGGCATGCTTTTCCATGCTCAGGATATGCACAAATTTCATAGAGGCAAATGGGAGAAGTTTAACCCTACGAAGAATACCTAATCCTGAGAGGATGAGTATTTATCAAACTTGGAGGATAAGTGTTAAGTGTTTATCTGATGTATTTTAATGTTGAACGCAAAAAAGTAGACAACGAATGATTGAGTTTGAGTACCTTATTGGGGGTTGTACTTTCGTATCATATTGGTTCAAAGTAATTAAATAGTTGTGATTTTTCCAAGGTTTACAACTTCTTAGCATAAGTTTACAACATTTTCATCAATGGTTTACAACTTTTTAATTAGCAGTTTACAACTTTTTAATCAGGAGTTTGCAACTTTTTAGCCATCGATTTACAACTTTTTCATACAAGGGTTACAACCTTTTTTTTGAAAAGCACATTCATTAAGAGGTTTAGGAGTATTCCTATTTTATCACAAAGGCTTACCACTTTCAAGCATAGGTTTACACCTTTTTAATCAATGATTTACAACTTTTCATATAAGGTTTACAACTTTTTTTGTAATCGCAAATCTCTTGAAGGTTAGAGAGTCTATTTTCCGTGTAGGTTTACAACACCTAGCATAGGTTGACAACTTATTGTTAAAGGTTTACAACTTTTTCATACAAGGTTTACAACTTTTTTTGTAATCACAAATCTCCTAAAGGCCACGAGTCTTCTATTTTTCACATAGGTTTACAACATTTAGCAGTTTACACCTATTTAGATAGTGGTTTACAACTCTTTCATACAAGGTTTACAACATTTTTTCATAATCACAAATCTCCGAAAGGTTAGGAGTCTTTATATTTTCCACAACTTATAGAATTAGTGTCCAGGTAATAAATACACCAGGGTTAGATCCTTCCAGTGATGCATGATCCACCTATGCATCTATCAACAACCCCATTGATGTGCCATCAAATAATCCACCCAAAAATATAATCAGAATCCAAGGAAAATAATGCTTGTAACACAGAATCCCATTATCCTATACAGGACACAAAATAATTATTAACTAATCTCCTGTTGTAGCCACTATGCAAAATGTATCATCTTTCCTGCACTCAAAACAAAAATGGAAATAAATAGTGATAGGATTATAAATGATAGTTTATGATATAGAAATAGTAAATACCATTACAAAGTGATCACTAAATTAGGCCTATGTTAGTGATGGTTGTACCTATGTTTAAAAAACAAGAAGCAATAATGACCCAACAACGTCCAAAAAGGCCATCTGCATGAAAATTATTTATTGGTTCGTGTAACAACTATGTGGATCGATTGACTGCAGTGGCATTGTGCTTGAATTGCCACTAAGTAGTTCACTACTCAGTGACATATCATCCATACAAAGATCTTGACTATATGATTCAAGCATCTCAAAAATCCACCATGTTGTTGGTCTGAACCATGTGAGAGTAGAAAGTTGGAATCATTGTTGCCATTATCAACACTTGTGTTGGAGCCAACACCCAAAGTTGTATAATAAATAAAAGAGAAAAACAATAGCACCAACAAGACAAAGTGTAAATAATAATCCATAGCCCACTGTATAATCAATATAACTTACCAAGCACAATTGTAGTGTACAAGCTGAAAGAAATAGGCTCACCAATATGGTAATTAGTTCTACCCAACAAATGAATAACATAATATGCAGTCCACATAAATTGGACAATATAACCACTAGGGAGTGGTGATTTACATCCAATAGTCATGAGAAAAGCCATGCCTAATTAATGAATACAAATTGATATAGGGCTTCATTATTGAAGGGTAGTATGACAACTACATAATAATGCCATAAAACCCTCAATCAAATTTGCAAATTAAAAGTAAGTTCATGTGAACACACACCATAGTCCTTTTATCAGTTACATTGGCAGTCTTGAACTCAATGTATGACTCCACAAAAAGTTGCTGGCACATGGCTGCGAAAGCGTTACCTCAAATGATTCCTACAACATTAAATGGAAAGAGCACATTAAACATAACAAACGAGCCCATATATACAATATTTAAAAGCATACCGACCAAGGCATCAGAAGATATATAACACACCTTAATTTGCAACTTCTTCTGTGCTAGCATTCCTTTCTTATTACACTTCTACACCATTTTTCAATCAGAAACTTTTCTCTTTGATGGTGGTCTGCCTTTATGTCATTACGTACCGGGCTATGGATTTGAACATGCTCACTTGCATACCCACACCAACATTACCACCAATGCCATCACCTTTTACAACGTGTTCAACTCAGGCAAATGGAGAGTTATTAATTGCAAGCAAGCATCTAATTTGTTAAGAATGCAATGAACATGATTGCTTCCACCTTAGAAGTTGCAAGCCAATTCTACCACTTTATAGAAATGCCTAACCAATTTATCATACCTTTCCATGGTAGGCGTACAGTCCATAGAATTGATACTAATCTTTATGTATGTGTGCCTCCTTTTTATCCTTCTACTCCATCTTAAAAGAATGTACTTAACCGGCACCTTTTTTATCCTTTCAAAAGACATGACACAAAGGGAGTGTCTACACATCATCCCCCTAAATTGAAACAACAAGCATTGGTAGTGGATATCATGGTTGTCATGATTAAAGACAACCTCAAAATGTTTCTCCGCTGCTTGACCAAACAATGTCACTTCCTCCACCACTTCAAAAGTCGCAATTGTACCGCACACTAATTTTACACTTGGACCGCAATTCATTTTCCTTCTAAATTCAGCTTGCACTTCGTGGAATTTAGCATGGGTATACTCATCCTGGAATTGTTGTTCAATAGGGGAGCTCGAGCTACAAGGGATGATTGTGTTCATGGATTTAAAATCAGCTTCAACCTCTTTCTCAACTCTGCTCCTCAGAGCATTATCATATTGCTTTACAAATAGTGTTCGAGTTTACATACCCATAAAAAAAGGAGTGTATGCTCTCACTTCTTTGTGTTGTGGAAAGCCCCCAAAAATCCTTCTTCAAGTAGATGGGCACCCACTTATGTCGATGCTCAAATAGGCCGCACAACCATTCATTGCTCTCAAGCTCATAGTCTCTAACAAAGGCAGCCCATTTTTCTTCAAATTCTTGCTCCCCCATAGTTTTGTACACAACTTCCTGCTAACCCCTTTTAATATTGTCATAATCAACATATCCTTTAAGTTTTTCTGGGACCTTCTTCATTATATGCCATAAACACCACCTGTGGCGGGTGTGTGGCATAATGATCCCTATCACCTTTTCCATCGCCCCATGATCAATCACAATACCACTTGGGTGGCTTAGAAAGCATGCATGTAATCCAACTATGAAATAACCAACAAAGGAGTCAATGTCTTCAGCTGACACTAGCCCACATCCAAGTAGAACCGATTGCCATGGTGATTGACTCCCACAAAAGTAGCAAATGACATGTCATACTTATTTGTTAGGTATGTTATGTCGAAGCTAACAACATCCCCAAAATATTCGTATAGCTCTACTCCTTGTATCTGCCCAAAATATATTTCTTACCCGAAACTCATCATCTAGGTCTATCTCATACCAGAAATCACTATTCTCTACATTCATCTTTGAAAAGTACTCTATCAAGGCTTTTGCATCACCTCCCTTGCCAATCACACGCCTCTATTTGTTTTCGTACTTCCCTTTCACCAAATGATAAGTTTTCATACCCAGATTCTTTCACAAGAGTTTGAAATGTCTTCGTGATCATCACCCCTCAGAATTGCTCAATTCAATAGCCCTCTTCACATGGAGGCTTAAGCTCTTGTGTGCATTAGCATTTTTGACTTGGTTGGGCTAACAACATAGTTGTGATCAAGCACAACTTTATTAATGCACCATCTACCATCTGCCGCCTTGCTTGCAGTGATCTTCGCATCACATTCTGCCTGCTATAGGCCGCACCTTCAATGCTCTAGGGATTTTTTAGGCACGTCTTCCCCCGTAAACATGAAAGTAACATGTAATTTAATTGTCCATCTGAATCCTTCCTTGAATTTTTTACTTTGAACTCAAAACCTATATTGCTTGCATAATTTTTGTAGAATGCCCGTACTTCCTCATTTGAATAAATACCATCCCAACAATAGGCACCTCCATCTCCTGATTCGCTTCAAGATGATCGATGAAACTTTGACTTGAACACTAGCATCAACATTCACGTATTCTCCATTTTGTGCACTTTTTTATAACAACAAACCTACAACAAAAACTAAAGCACTTTACAATTATTTCCCATAACTTCACAAACTAGTTTACAATTTTTTCCTTCACTGATTTAAAACTTGTAACTAATCCATTCATAGCTTGTTTTTTGCTGAAAAGACTCTAATAAAAAATACAACTAAAAAAAATACACATGCATAACTTCTTCAGTTTACAACATTTTTAAAAAGGTTTACAATTTTTTTCTCATGGGTGTACAACATTTTACCATTGGTTTACAAATTCAAAGCACACATTTACATCTCAGCCTTCCACTATTAACACTAGCTACCAAGTTCTAACAAAGCCATTGACAGTTGTTTGTTGCTGAAAAAACTAATACAAATGAAAAACACATAAATACCAATGTATAACAGGAGTTTACAACATCTTTGAAAAGGTTTACAACATTTTACTCATAGGTTTACAATATTTTGCCACTAGTTCACAACTTCCTTCCACGCATTTACACCTCACGTTTTTAATATTAACGTTAGCTACCACTTTGTAACGAGTCATTCCAGTTTGTTTTGTTGCTGACAACACTCTCATAAAAAATTATATGTATATATATATATATATATAATTCCAATGCATAATAGGAGTTTGCAACATTTTAAACATGGTTAACATTTTCTTTCCATGTATTTCCAATGCTTAACACCTATTTACAACATTTTTACAACCTTTTTATCATGAGTTTACAACAATTTACCACTAGTTTATAACTTTCTTTCACACATTTATAACTCACCTTTAACTATTAATGTTAGCCTCAACATTCTAACATCGTCATTCACAGTATCTTTTTCTTGAACATATTCTAAATAGAAAACTATATTTTCTAACATCAACCACAAACACATGAAGAATCATCCTGGAAATGATGAACTCACATACCTTACAAATAGAAACTCATTCACAAGTCATGAACAAGTGTAGAAGATATCATTTTCAAGTTCCTCTCCTGTACTTCCTCGACTCATTTGTAGAAAAACACGAATGAAATGAGCTGTCATCAATAGTTACGTATGGTTTTTTGCACTAGAAACATCTTCTTCCTCCCCTATGTGACGCCACGAATGAGAGCTAAGTGGATAGGAAAGCTGAACTAGAAAAGTACAGAGCTTCGATGGGGTTGGTGAGAGTTTTCCCTCCTTTTGCTCCTAACACCCAACTGTTCTCAATCCATTTTTTTCTCCTTTCCTTTTCTTGCCTTTCTCACGTTGCACGTTAGGTTTCCTTTTGTTTTGTTGGCCAAAATGCCCTCCATAGTTGGGTTTCCTTTTCTCTTTTGTTGGCCAAAATGCTCTTCCGTATCCATACCATCTTTATATGTCACTTTTGTCCTTTAGCATGATGGATGTAGCTGGTGTATGTATTATGGTGTTCACCTATCATTCCTCACTACAAAAATGTAAAAAGCAAAGTTAAAAAATTTACCCTTCATAGATTTTAATATTACACTTACCATCCTTGAAATAAATAGGTTTAATATATATAATAAAATAAAATTTAAAATTCAAAGCCCAAATAGTAACGGCCAAGGACAATCACCAACCTATCAACAGCATGTAAAAACCAAGGAAAGCAAATAGAGGCACATAACGTAAGCTCTAAACCTCATGAAAACTAGGAAGATAAACCTAGCAATTAAAGTAACAAGAACAGCATACCCAAAAAAAAAGGTAACAAGAACACTTTGATACACTATTGTTCATGTAATGTAAGATATAACTTTGAAAAAGTTATTAACTTTGTTTGCTTAGACATCAGGAATTGTCGCTTAACATTTACAGTAGAATATACTACTATTACTTAAGTTCTATGGAGGGCAAACATAAGTACAAGAGCACTCATCAAATTCCCTTGCCTTGATTATATAGATCGTCGCAACTATCACAGTCTTGATTAGTGCACGAATAAATCTCTATTATAGTTGTACAATCACGCACAACTACATCCCTTGTGGCTACATAAACTACAAAAATAATGCGAAAAGCAAAGCTAAAAAAGACAATTTATCATAAACAATTTTGGATTATCCACAAGTAGATATTAAGAAATTGGATACAGATCAATTAATATACCTGAATAGGGGAGAAAAATCTTAACAATTACTATAATGCCTATGATGTGAATTACAATATGCTCTTCTTATCGTTTGTATGAAGAGATCGCATATCATGGTTGAAACTTAACGTGAAGAACATAAACTTGATGGTTGGTCTAAATTAATGACCATTGAATCAACAATTTTCTTTGGATTTAAATATGTTTTTGATTTCAAAAAATAAGTAAAGATTGGTTTTAGTCCTTGAAAAGTTTTTTTTGGACTTATTTTAGTCTCTATAATTAATCTTTTTTTTCAATATTTCTCTTTAATTAGTCTCTATAATTAATCTTTCTCTACTAAATGTTGAGAAGACTAACAGAAAGTTATGTCATCCAATCTTATGACTAGTAACTACCATATATGATTGGTGCATGCTCACATGCAGGGGGCTTTGTTGTCTGCAGCCAGATTTAACATGTACCAATAATGAAAACACATGTGGCACGGATGGAAAGGAGGGTCAACACATATTATGACTGCAACTAAGGCTCGCCTCCCAACTAATTAACATTAGGCTAATGTTGTGGTACACCTAGAAAAATCATGTGTACCACACACCAGGTGATCTAGTGGACAATATATAATGGTGTATTGCATAGTCTAACTTCATATGGTGCACTGTAAACATTTTCTGGTTTTTATCTCTCTTCCCCACAATCCTTCCTTACTAAACGCCGCTGCCCATACTAACGGCACTATTACTGGTAGCTCCACCTCCATAAAGTGTGCATCTTTTCTCCTCCACCAACTATCCCCTGGCCTGTGGCATGAACTTTTTGTCTTCTAATTAAGTTCATTTCTGGAAAAATGCAAATGTCCCCAATCCCCAAGTTCAACCTTCTCACTTGTTATGATGCCTACTGTACATTTGTTTTCGGAGATATGTGGAAGTGGAGGTGGGATCTAGTGTCCAGCGGTATAAGGGAGTGAAGGAGAGGGCCGGTGGTGGTGCAAGGGAGTGGTGGCCTGGCCAAAGAGGGTGAGGTGCCGATAATGATGAATGTTGATGAGCGAAACATATGCAAGAGTTGGGAGGCGGAAAATCATTTTCATCCCTAGGTCCTTGCTATGGGAACCATCAAACTCATCATCCAAACTTGGGAATGCTCTTGGTTCTAATTCTGATTCCTCTTCGCATGGTTCTAAAGAAAGTTCCTTATCTTCGATGTTCAAACCAAAGGAAGAGAATGATGAAGGAAAGGGTAGTAAGGTAAAATCCATGTCTCTATCTTCATTGCTGTCACCACCGCGAAGAGCTGGAGGTTTTTGGCAGAGATGGTGGTTTTGGGACTCCACCACCAAAACCCAAGTGCCAACAAAACAAAAACCCTTAATTAAAAAATAAAAATATGAAAACCTTTCCAAAAATGGTGAAAAAAAAATTCAAAATTTCATCTTTGTTAACCACCAAAAAAAAAATTCCATCTTTGTTTATCGATCTGTTTGGAATAAAGGAAAAAGTTTGGGTTCATTTGCTTATGTTAAAGGAAAGAGCTTTAAAGGATTTGGCTTCTTCAGTTGCAATTGCTTATGGGGACAAAGGAGGTGGTTTGTGTGGTGGTGTTTGTGATGATAAATGGTGGCAGACGTGCCAGGCGATGGTCTTTGTGACTGAGGTAAAAGATGGAGAAGGTCAATGGTGGTTTCTAGGCTCGCAATGGCTGAGACCCACATAATCTCACTATAACAAGGTTTTTAATCACACAATTAACTATAATGGAACTTTTACACACACCATTGTGTAGCCCCCCGATTTACACATGTCTTCTCATCATTTGTCAATATCGAATCTCAGCATGCAGACATTTCTCATCTGTGTGTGAGCATGCGCCATATATGATTCGATAATGTAGTTTTCTGTTAGTTAGCTCATCATTTAATAGAGATAGACTAATAACAGAGACTAAAATCAAATGGTTTTGAAAATATTTTGAACAATAACATTTATTTATTTTTCATATGAATCAAAACAAAAATTTGGCTACTTTTTAGGGACAAAAAAATACTTAATTTTTTTTAACAAAGACATTAAGACTTCCTAGGGGGATAAGGAAGGAAAAGGTGGGAGTCGAATATGAAACCATCCACTTAAAGGTGCAGGAGACAATGCAACCACTAAGCTGTCAGCTAATTGCAAAAATTTGAACCAAAATTATGTGTATAATAATATCCAAATAATATTAATTTTAATGCATTATTAGTTTAAATTTTTTTGTACAAACATACAATAATATATTACTATATAGACAATATGTGGTGTAATTAAAACCTCACCTTTGAATTTGATGTTTTAATTAATGAAAAATGGAGAAATTTTACAATCAAGTTCCAATGTAATCAAATTGAGCATTAATATAGTTTAGTTTTTTCTTTCTTTATTTTTTTAGAGTTTTACTAACTAGTACCCTTAAGAAATAAAAATAAATAAAAACAATTTTAAAAGTTTCAAGTGGGTCTCATGCATTAGAAACTTAAAAGATCATCTTTTCAATACAAAATTTTCTATTCTTGATTCTTTAACGAGTACCTAGATAAAACTTTTTTTTTCAAATTCACAAGTAATTGATGAGATGAAATAAATAATTAATTAAATTGCTATGATGATCCAGCGAGATAACTATTAACACCACTACATCTTTAATACGCCCCATCCTGGTAAAAGATTGGAAACATGTTCAATACTCTCTCCGTTTCAGAATAATTGTAAAAAATTAACAATACGCATATTAAGGAAAACAACAAAATATCTTTGGTAAATGTAGAAAATTATATGAGATAACAAAAATATCTTTGTACAGTCATTATTATTCATCTTGATAAATATATTGATTACTTAATTAACACATTTATATTAAGGATATAAATGGAAGAAAAAAATTAAAGCTACCTAGATATTGTTAATTGACAAATATTCTAAAACATAAAAAAAAGTGACAATTATTTTGAAATGAAGTATGTTTTGCTCATTTTTTCTCTTGTAATATTTTTTTTAAATTATTTTACTTAATGACATAAAATGAGTAATTATTCGTATGTTTTTTAACATGTGTTTAACAAAATTATTTCACTTAATGACATCTAAATGGCTAGAGTCAAAGCAAGACTATTTAAACTTCTTCTAAGATATAGTGCAACTAAATGTACCAATATAAAAGTCAAATTGTGAAATTATGGTTCATTTAATGTAATTAATACTCCCTCTGTCCACTTTAACTATCTTCTTAGGAAACAGCTAAAATTTGATACATTAAAAAAATCATGTATTGGAACACAATTTCATTATTAATTGTCTCTTTGGAAAGCGCTAAGATTTGGTACATTGAAAAATCCGATAAATTCTGTAAGTTCAATAAAATACCGTTCTTTGCAAATACATAGAATCCTTTGCAAATGTCGTAGCCAACAACGATGGAAATAATTCTGTAACAAATTTTTGTAGATATTTTTGTGTTTTTAGTATTGTTGAAGATCCTGATTAGATAAATCTATATGATAACAATAAATTATTGTACATGACATATGACGGGACTCATGTCGAAGAAGTTAAACTTAGCAATTAAATTAACAAGAATATTTTGATACACTATTGTTGATGTAATGTAAGATAACTTTATTAGATTTAATTTATTTGCTTTGACATCTCAGTAATTGTCACTTAACATTTAGAACATATGATTCTTAGGCTCTATTTAGGGCAAATATAAACACAAAGGCACTCATCCGTTTCCTCGCAATATCCCTTGCCCTCATAAAATTGGTTGCACATTAGATCACAATCTGGATTCCTGCACGATTTAGGTGTAAATTATCTGCACAATAATCCCGTGCATCTATCCCTTGCATATGCTACAAAAATGTAAAAAGCAAAGTTAAAAGAGACAATTTATCATAAACACTTTCAGATTATCTAGAAATAGATTTTAAGAAATTGGATATGGATGAATAAATATACCTATTGTGACAAGGACAACCACCAAGAATAGGTTGAGACAAATCTTGGCCATTACTAAGGCTTACAATTGATGTAAATAACAATCCAGTGCCTTCTTATTGTTTGTATTACCAGGATATCATGGTTGAAAGTGAGAAGGGTTTATATAAACTTGATGGTTGGTCTAAATTAATGACCATTGAATCAATAATTTTCTTTTGGATTTAAATATGTTTTTGATTTCAAAAAGATAAATAAAGATTGGTTTTAGTCCCTGAATTTTTTTTTTTTGGACTTATTTTAGTCTTTATAATTAATCTTTTTTTATAATTCTCTTTAATTAGTCTCTATAATTAATCTCTCTCTACTAAATGCTGAGAAGACTAATGGAAAGTTATGTCATCCAATCCTATGACTAGTAACTATTATACATGATTTGATAATGTAGCTTTCTGTTAGTTAGCTAAGTATTCAATACAGATAGACTAACAACAGGGACTAAAATCAAATAGATTTGGAAATATTTTGAACAAAACCATTTATTTATTTTTCATATGAATCAAAACCAAAAGTCGGCCATTTTTTAAGGAAAAAAACACTTAATTTTTTCAACAAAAGCATTAAGGCTTCCTAGAGGGAATATGGGAGGGGAAATATCGGAATTAAACAGGACCACCGAACATAAAGGTACACGAGACAACCACTAAGTTTTAGGCTCAATTGCAAAAATTTGAACTATAATTATGAATAATATCCAAATAAGATTAATATGCATCATTAGTTTAAATTTTTGTGTAGAAGCATACAATAATATATTACCATATGGACAATATGAGGTGTAATTAAAACCTCACCTTTGACTTTGACGTTTTAATTAATGAAAAATGGAGAAATTTCATAATCAAGTTCCAACGTAATCAAATTGAGCATTATAGTTTAGTTTTTTCTTTTTTTTTCTTTTAGAGTTTTATTAACTAGTACCCAGTTAAGAAATCCAAAAAAACAAGTTTTAAAATTTTTAAGTGGATGCCATATATCAAAAAATTAAAAGCTCATCTTTTCAATACAAAATCTTCTATTCTTGATTCTTTAACGAGCGCCTAGACAAAAAAAAATTTTGGTTCAAATTCACAAGTAGCTAATGAGTTGAAATACTTAATTAAATTTCTATGACAATCCAGCGAGATAACTATTAACACCACTGCATCTTTAATACGCCCCCATCTTGGTAAAAGATTGGATACATATTCAATACTCTTTCCGTTTTAGAATAATTGTGAAAAATTAAATAACATGCATATTAAGGAAAAAAAAAATATCTTTGGTAAATGTACAAAATTATATGAGATAGTAAAATTATTTTGTACATTCATTATTACTTATCTTGATAAATATATTGATTAGTTAACTAATACATTTATATTAAGGATATAAATGGAAGGAAAAAATTAAAGCTACTTAGATATTATCAATGGACAAATATTTTAAAACATCAAAAAATAAAAAAAATGATAATTATTCTGAAATGGAGTATGTTGTTTTACTCATTTTTTCTATTGTAATATTTTTATTTAAAAAATTATATTACTTAATGACATAAAATGAGTAATTATTCATATGTTTTTTACATGTGTTTAACAAAATTATTTCGTTTAAAGACATTTAAATGGCTATGATGGCTCAAAGCCAGACTATTTAAACTTCTTCTAAGATTTAGTGCAGCTAAATGTACCAACAAAAAAGTCAAATTGTGAAATTATGGTTCATTTAATGTAATTAATACTCCCTCGTCCACTTTAATTGTCTCCTGAGAAAATAGTTAAAGTTTGATACATTAAAAAATAATGTATTTGAACGCAATCACTTTTAACTATCTCTTTGGAAAATAGCTAAGATTTGATACATTGAAAAATCCATAACAAATTCCATCAATGAGTTCAATAAAAACCGTTCGTTGCAAATACACAGAATCCTTTGCAAATTCCATAGCCGACAAAGATAGCAATAATTTTGTAACAAATTTTTGTTGCTATTTTTGTGTTTTAGCAATGTTAAAGACACTTATTAGATAAATCTATATGATAACAATGAATTATTGTACATGACATACGACGGACTAAGCCGAGAAGTTAAACTTAGCAATTAAATTAACAAGAACATTTGGATACACTATTGCTGATGTAACGTAAGATAACTTTATTAGCTTTAATTTATTTGCTAATACATCTCAGTAATTGTCACTTAACACTTAGAATATATGATACTTAGTCTCTATTTAGGGCAAATAGAAACACAAAAGCACTCATCCTTTTTGTCACAAGTTCCCTTGCCATCATTTTTTTTTGCACATTGATTACAGCCTCAATTCCTGCACGGATTCAGGTATATTTGATCTGTACAAATATTCTGCACAATTGTATCCCCTGTGGCTGCATATGCTACAAAAATGTAAAAAGCAAAGTTAAAAAACATAATTTATCATAAACAATTTCGGATTATCTAGAATTAGATATTAAGAAATTGGATACAATGAATAGATATACCTGATGTGACAAGGACAACCACCAGGAAAAGGGTGAGACAAATCTTAGCCATTACTAACGCTTACAATTGATGTGAATAACAATACACTGCCTTCTTATTGTTTGTATGACCAGGATATCATGGTTGAAAGTGAAGAAGGGTTTATATAAACTTGATGGTTGGTCTAAATTACCATTGAATTAGTATTTTTTCTAACTTAAATATGCTTTTGGTCTCGAAAAAATAATCAAATTTAGGTTTTAGTTCCTGAATTTTTGTTTTTCAAATATTTACAAAATTGTTTTATTTTAGTTCTTATACTCCCCGTTTACAAATAACTGTCTAATTTTAAATGTGCATATAAATTAAGAAAATAATTAATAATGTCTCAATATTATCAAAAGTTATATATACTTTAATAATACTATCCTTGAAACTATCCTTGAGTGTGTTTAATAGGAAAGAGAAATAAGTTAATAAGGGTTATAATTGGAAAAATAATAATAAATGCTGCCTAAAATTTTTAAATTGACCATTATTTATGGAAAAGTAAAATTTTATATTGAAAAGTTATTTGTGAATGAAGCGAGTAATTAATTAATCTCTCTCTTATTAAAAGGAAAGCTACGTTATCCAACCTATTGACTAGCTAGCGGCTACCATACATCTTAGCCCCAAGAATCAATGGGTAAATTACAACATCCTTGCTTGAGCTATGTTGATATTACATTTACCCTTCCTAAATTTTAATATTACGCTTACCATCCTTGAAATAAATGGGGTTAATATTTAATAAAATAAAATTTAAAATTCCCACATTACCCTTAGAAAACCGAACACAACATTACCAAATAACCTCCACACCACGTTGCTCTACTTCCCCAACCACCCTCTTCAAAGTTTGCATCTTCTAATCATTCTCATCATCCTCCTGTTTCATGCAAGCCGGCCATACACACTACTATAGCAAACATGGAGGCCCCGATGCAGACGGTGGCCACCACCAAGGCCTTCAGGCGGCGGTTAAGAGGGAGCAATGGCAAGCCAAGAATTTTGGAAGGAGAAGGGCCAAATTAGTTAACACAAATAAAATAAAATAAAATAAACTATTATATAGAAAGTATAAAATGAGTCATTATATTCCTTTTTATCCAAATTATTAGTAGACTATGGTTTATTTCATCATTTATCCTCCCTTTTCTATTAACAAATGAGTCAATTGCTTTTTCTTAGATTTCTCTTAGGCTCAAAAAAAAGTTAATAAGAGAAAAATCCTAAAAAATATATTCTAAAGACATTTATATGTTTTATACTTTCAACAGTACAAGTATCTACACTAAGAGGCTTATTATTTGTTATGTATACTACTCCCTCCATTTGATTTTTCAATGAACTCAATTTGTCCAAAACAACTATTATTATGGAATGGAAATAATATGTATAAAGATAGTTGACTTTTCTAAGGAAGCCATAATACAAATATACATATACAGGCGTTTGAAACCTTTAATAAGATGAAATTGAATTGAATTCAATTGAATAATTCCTTGATTTGGAATGGGTTTAAAAATGAATTAATTTAATTATTTTTACTATTTTATCCTTCATTAATAGATTGAGATCAAAACATTATATTCAAGTAAGATTATTTTGATATTGTCATTTGTTTGAATTCAATTCCAACACCAAATGGCATCCATTTGGATCTATTTCAATTCATTAGTTTTGTTAAATTTCAATTCTCATAGTATTTCAATTCCTTCACTTAAGTTGCTTTCAAAATATGGAATTCAATTCAATTCCAGATAGAATTGAATTCCAGGGTTTGCAAACACCCCGATAATTATATAATAAAAATGCAAAATTTGGGGCCATCTTACCCATTGGCCCCTTGCCTTCGCCATTGAAGGGAGCTGCAGTGATGCATCAATGAGGTGACGTACTAAGCTTGCATGACCCATACCTAGAGAAACTCTCCCACCTTTCAAACCAGGATAGCCACCATCGCGTCCACCATGACAGGTATCGGGCATAGTCGGCGCGATGGCGTGATGGACGTTGAACAAACACATGACAAAAGCGATGACCGACAAAAGGAGATGCAGGCAGCTACATGAAACCCATGTCTCCCTCTCTCTCTCTCTCTCACTCGATGGCTGTCCTCATTAACCACGATGGCGACGGCAACATCGAGGAGCGAATGAGCTCAACACACTGCACGACTTCCGTGAGGAAGTTGTAATGGTGTCGTGCTGTGGGTTATGGATTTGGATTGGACTCAGCTGTATTTTTTGTTTTGTTCTAATTCAAAACTTGTTGTTTTGTATTGGCTCTGAATGTTTCTATTTTGGCTTTAATTTTTTTTTACAATAGATTGATATATAGCTGATGGGATGTGTTTTATTTTATAACTTTTGAGTTGATTTGGTTGATTGATGGGTTGATATGTGTTACCACCAATTTAAAGTAAGCTGACTCCAATTTTGGGCCTTATTACTACGTGTATGAAAGAAATTGGGTTTTTGATTCCACAAAGGAATGAGAATGTTATTGGTATAAGTGATTGGCTATGAGATATCCATATTTTTAATTTTTTAAAATTATTGTCGTATTATTAAGGTTTATTATTAGCAAGGGATGTGGAAAGCTTTCAAAAAGCGGAGGTAAGGAAAATGGTTATCTCAATGGGATATACCATAATAGCTATTAGCCATGGCAAAGGAGCCATAATAGTTATGTTATGTTTGTGTCACATAAATCATAAGTCTTTATAAAGTGGGACGATTGTAACAAGAAATTATTTGAATATTATGAAGCCATGGTAAGTCAAATGACATATAACGCAAATGCCTTCATGAGGATCATCATGGTTATATGAACAGGAACTCCAGAAAAAAGGATCAAAGAAGAAAGATCTACACAAATCATCCAACATAACGGAAATCCTTTCCTTGGTGAAATCGTTTGTATTATTTGGGATCAAAGCTAAATTTGCTCTGACTTTGTTTATTCATTTAGCCGAACAAAATTTACCACAAAAATATGTAAATTGACATTGCAAATTAATCTGACACAAGTTTTGGGTGTAATTGATAGGTTGGAAGAAGGGAAATAAGGCTTAAGATTGTTACAGTGCCAGGCATGGTATACAAATTGAAAAAATAGCGGAGGGAATAATAGGTATTCCACATATTGTTAATTTTTTAAAATTATTGTTTGCATTATTATTAATGGTTTATTATTAGTAAGGGATGTTAATGAAACAACTTTTAAATAAAAGGAGAGGTGGGTGTAATTTTAAAAACAATGATAGGATAAGTGTAATATCAAATAACTTAAGTGAGGTTGTTGTAATTTATCCAATATTAATTTGATGTGTCTCATAATATAAGATGATAACAAACATAAAATGTATTTAATACTTTAATATATTCACTCGAAGAAGAATATTTATATATAATATTGTGAAGCGAAAAAGGAATCAAATTCAAGGTATATGCAAGGGAATTAATAATAAATCTTCATATCAATTTCCAGGTATAAACAAAAAAAGAATACAATGAAATAAATTCTGATTATAAAAGGAAAAATGAGAAAATTATCACTTATTTGGGAAAGGATGGGAAAAATCTTGCACTTAAAATATTTCAAAAGGAAAATTGTGAGAAAGAAAGGAAAGATTTTGAAAGATCATGACAGAAAATTATATTTCTATAAAGCACATATATAGAAAGGAACAAAGGACATAAAAGGATAGATATAATATTACATGAAAAGAAATCGTAGAAAATCAAATCAAGGAAAAACCAAGATTGCATCATTCCAAAAAAATCAAACATTTTTCTTTACTACAATATCATATAATACTATAAGAAATATGAGTATTTTCAATGGTTCCTTACATTTAAAGTGTTGTCAAGAAAAACAATATTGACATAAAGTGTCCCTTGGAGATAGAGATGTCAAAAAGCGGAGTTAGCCAGTCCGTAAAATCTTTATTTTAAGTTTTGCTGAAAAAAAAAATTCAACTGAAACTTAATTTTTTACTTACGCTGTTGCCAAGTTTTTGTATTGTATTTTTAAAAAAATTCATAATTTATTTTAAAAAAATAAAAATGTATGACCCAAAAAAGAAAAAAAAATGAAATATACTCACCAATATAGTACCAATTATTGATATTATTCACTCAAAATTAAAACTTAATAATAAACAAAATTCATAACTCACAAATAATACTATTAACAATAATATTTTTTAATCAATTAGTGTTATAATTGTTATGGACTTTGAAAAATTGAATATAAATAAATAAAAAATATTTTTTAAATATATTTTTTATAAAAAAATTCATTAAATTAAAATTTTTTGATTTTTTTTTAATTAATTTCTAAAGGCTGGCGTCAACTTCCAAAAAATCCTAAAAAACTACTCACCTATTTTTATATTTTAATATTATGAAATATGAGTTTTTGCGGGCTTTTAAAGTGTTGTCAACCATTTTGACATCTCTACTTGGAGATATTTATAAAATTTTATCAATAATTATTACATATTAAAATTACTCAAAAGGCCCACACTTGGAGAGGCAAAACTAGGAAGAAAATGTAGAGAAGAGGGCCATTATTTGTATTATGCTAAAGTTGTTCCACTAAAGTTTTATTGAATTTCATGATGATCAGAAGAGAGAGCAATAATTGGGAGAATAATGAATTGAAAATTTTTCTCCTAATGAAAAAGTGAGGTAATACAAGTGAAATGCATTCTTATATAAACTAAAGAATATAACAAGCTACTAACTAATATCTAACAAAAACTAACTTAAACTAATTCTAACTTCAACAAACGACCATCCCTACAATGAAAATGGAATAATCCAAAAACAAAAGTATGTCTAGAAAAAAAATTATATTTTATATTTGATTAAATTTAAAATTTATATGAATTTTATGTATGCTAGAAGTTTACTTGTAGTACTAGTTAATCTTTATGTTTAATATTAATTAGTACAATTATTAAATATAAATTTAAAATATCATTGTAACAATATATTATATAATATAAAATAATTTTCTAATTAAAATATTTAAAAATATCACAAATAAAAATAATAAATAAAGGGTATCAGTAGATAATTGAGATTTTAATACATAATTATTAATTTAGTTTTAAAAATAAAAGAATGCTAACTATTAAAATAAGCCTAAGGGCCTTTTAGAAATGATGTAAATAAAGACCATAAATAGGTAGTGACAATACACAAATTGCCACTCCCTACAATTTAAAATAAATTTGTTAATGGGCATAGCTATGGCGGACAATATGTTCATATGCTGTAGAGAACGGGAAGGTGCGTGGGTGAATAGGAGGGACCAAAATGGGTTGAGGACACTTCATTGGGCTGCATTTAAGGGGATAGGGTCTCTCAATGATGATGTTTTATCATTTTTATGACTTAAACTCGAAATCTCTACTCAAGATACATATCGTGTTTATCAATCACTTGGTATTTTATATTTATCGTTGTTTTTGTATTTTAAGTTTATATTGTCATGAGAAGTACACAAAAAAAAATTCTTGGGTTTTGATTTTTAACCATTTTGTTTGTTGCTTTTTGCTAGAGGTGTTATTGCTTGAGCAATGAAATGGGCTTTATGGTGTCACAGTGTGATCTAAGGATGGCGACAAAAATGACAGCAAAAAATCTTATTTATAAAGAAAAAAAAAATGGAGTCGCTCCCAATTTAATTTAAAAAAAATTAAAAAAAAAATTTTATTTGATAAAAATTGATGTTTTAATATATAAGGATTAGGTTCGTGATTTTAATTATGATTAAGGAATGGTGAAAACTTAATTTCATTACTCTCTTTATTAGACAAATTAATTTATAATTTTAATAATATTTATCTTTCCCCTAAATTTACAAAAATAATTTAAAAATTACAATTAGAAAAAAAAAAAAGGCAAAAGATACCTTAGACTATGAATAATATCATCCATTCAGTTTTTTCCGTTATTCTCTCCATAAGTATTGTTTTACAACATATACTACTAATAAAATACTCAAATTTTAGTGGGGACATTAGCCTCACTTGTATTGTTTGTAGCGCTCCAGCAAATTTGATAAGTACAAAAGCATCTATTCAATCTATCACAAGATCCACTGCCTTTATAAAATTGAAGCTTGCAGTCAGTGTTACATAGTTGACTATTGCATGGATGCATGCCTAATATTATCATACAAGCATCTTCACAATGCTGCACATCGTCTGTGGCCGCATAAACTACAAAAATGCAAAAGCAATGTTAAAAAGACAATTTTCATAAACAACTTTGCATTACCCAGAAGTAGATATTGAGAAATTGGATACAGATGAATTAATATACCTGATGTGACAAGGACAAGCACCAAAAATAGGGTGAGAAAAGCCTTAGCCATTACTAACACCTGCAATGTGAATAACAATAGACTGTCTTCTCTTATTGTTTGCATGAACAGAATATCATGGTTGAAAATGAAGAAGGGTTTATATAAACTTTATGGTCAGTCTTGATGACCACTGAATTAATAATTTTCCTTTGTTATTAGATAATTATGTGTATAACGGGGACTAAAGTGAGATGAGTAATTAATATGAGAAATGATGATAATTGAAAATTAATTATTAATTATATAACTTATTTAAAAACTACAGTAATTATTTAATAAGTCAATAATTTATTTGATTTCACTCTCACAATAAATCATTCATCTCTCTTTAGTCGCTCCCTGTGTATATATCCAAATAAGTTTCATTCTTTTTTTTT
Source organism: Dalbergia oliveri (assembly GCA_030441495.1). Classification (NCBI taxonomy): domain Eukaryota; kingdom Viridiplantae; phylum Streptophyta; class Magnoliopsida; order Fabales; family Fabaceae; genus Dalbergia; species Dalbergia oliveri. Next base: position 22,638,409 of record JAMLFY010000013.1, on the reverse strand, counting down.
TTTGATGCGGAATAAGTTTGATTTTAATGTATTATTAGTTTTAAAAAATTTATACAAACATGAATCATATATTATTATAAGAAATTGTTAACCTCCAGACCTTCATGTAGAGGTTAGCAAACTTCATATTTTAGTTTTGACCAAAAACTCATCTCTCTTTTGTGTAGAATAAGTTATAATTTTAGATAATTTTGTAATATTTTATCCACATTAATTAGTATTTTAATTTTTTCTCACTTCATTAATATGCACTCTCCACTATTTCTCTCAACCCAAATATATATATATATATATATATATAGTCTTTTTCTATTTTTAATTTATATTACTGATCGTGTAAAAAAAAATTACGTAACTAATGTTTAAAAATTCTAATATTATTAGATATACAATGGATAACTATATTCTAGTACTAATTCAATAAAGTATTTTTTTCATCTAAATTTGTAAATAATTGAATAAATACTATTTTATTCTTTTGTGAAATGACTCATACAATTGATACAACACTTATAATTGATGATGATTAAAAATAACATATTAAAAACTAGTACCCAAGATGAACATTTTATTTGGTGGCACCACCATAGTAAAAAAAAAAAAAATAGTTTGCTGAAAAAATTTCATTTAATCTAGAGAAATGGAAAACAATAAGAAAATTTAAAGAAAATAGAAAATAATAAGAAAATTTAAAAATGTGGTAATTAAGATGAGAGAGAACTTGAAAAAAAATATTTAAAAAGTAAGAGAACGAGAGTTGAAACAGTAATTAATGTATACAAATGAAAATTACACATCTAACCAAAACTCTAAGTTGATTCAAAGAGAAAACTGGGTATTTTGTTCAAAACAAAATGTGTACCTTTGCTAACCTTCACATGATGGTGTGGAAGTTAGCAATCCCATTATTATATTCACAAACCATAATTGACTTTGAAAACCAATCCTTTAAATGTCACATATAATAATATATATAGCAAACCCTCAACTTAGTCCCTAAAAAATATTATGCTAGACAATTTGGTCCCTAGGAAAATAAATATCTCCCATGATCTCTTAAGAATTGAAAACTATAACAAGTTAATCCTTTCTTTAAGTCTTCGTTAATGGAATAATGCACTTAGTATGTTACAACATTGATATGTCACTTGAATTGACACATTGACATCCAAATGGTGCCATTTTGAAAGGATTCAAGAAATTGCTTTTCGTATTCAAGAAATCACTTATACATCATATTGTTCTAAGTTTTGGTGAAAAAGTAGACACTAAAACAATGTTGTATTATTCAAAGGGTGTGATTGTGATTTCACGTGTAATGTAACATGCCACATTATTGACTTAACAGGCCACACATGTCATCTCGTTAGGGTTTAATGGATATTTTAAAAAAAACTACTAATTTGTACTACTTATTTTTTGGGAGGACCAAATTGTTTAGCGCAATATTTTTTAGAGACTAAGTTATGTATTTACTCTAACATATAATATAGTTAGATGACAATATAAAACAATTTAAACTAACAATGTATTTGAATTAAATTTTTTCAAATATTAACACTTCCTCCGAAATTTTTAAAGTTATTTATTTCCGTCTCAAAGGTCTTTTTACCTTAAATGAAATAATTCTAAATAAAAAACTTGTACATGAAAAATAAAAATAATTTCTAACAAGTAACCTAAGGACACTGGTTAAGAAAATCCAAAATGATAAGTTTTCAAACTTATCCATGTATTAAAAGCACAATAGCTCATCTTTAAGTTTATTTTTTTTTATTCCTTAACCAAATAAAAAATACCTTACAAACTCATACTTATTTCAATCACATATAAATATTCCATTGACTAACAATTATAAAATAAGACAATATGTGGTGTAATTAAAACCCCACCTTGACTTTGACATTTTTATTAATGAAAACTAGCATATTGACCCGATGCACGGGGTTTATCTTATTTTGAGTAAAGCGTTGATTTTTTTTTTTTTTACTTGAAAAATTATTTTATTAAGTAGTTTACTTTTTCAAGACATACGACAATTATTTCTAAGAGATATATTTCAAACATTTTTACTCCAAATGGTGCAGGAATATGAAACAAAACACAATAGGACAAAATACTTTAAGATAAATATCTAAACAATTCCTTATAAACTTCATTTGATGTCTTATTATTTATATTTCCATTCTTCAAGTATATTTAAACTTTCAAATATCAATTAATTCAGTCGAAATCAAATTAAGACTTTGTCATTTTAATTAATGATTCAGAAATAAAAAATCAAATGTCTAAAAATTTAAAAATAAAGTAATTATATAAATATAAATATGATTAAACACACCTAACCATAATATAATTTGAAATTCCAGCCACTGATTGTCCTATTTGATAGACATATATCATACATCAATCATTACGAGTTCACTTAAACTCATTTCTATTTTTCAATTAGGTTGATACTATAATGATACAAAATTTTAGATTTTATTCTTTCTTCAATATTTAAGATTTGATATTGTGACAGTGCAATTATATACACAATTTAACATTTTATAGATTCTTGTAATGTTGTTTTCTTCATTATTTAAAAGCTGAACTATACCCAATAAATAATATATAACTATGATGAATTAGAAATGTAGAATTAGAATAAAACTAATAAGATAATTTGGTTATATAAGCTATAAAAATGAAACAATGGAAAATGTAATGGAGTGAAATATAACTTATCCGATTCTAAAAATAATATATAAAAATATGTTTATTTTCTTTATATATATATATATATATATATATATATATATAGAGAGAGAGAGAGAGAGAGAGAGAGAGAGAGTTTTCACTACATATTGAACACTGAAAACACTAGTTTAATTTTTTTTCAAATTGTATTGTCATTTAGTGCAGTTTGTATAGAGATTTATTAGATATAAATGGTTATATATTTACTTTAAATCATTTAATATATATTTCAAATGTGATAATCTTAGAATGATACAAAAGCAATATTAAAAAATTATCAGTATTAATTGTGATGATATTCAAAATGTTAGTACTAATTATATATGATATACTAAATTAGAAGTAAAAAAAGTATAATAATTAATATCAATTCTTAAAATATAAAACTATTTAAAGCCAAATGTTTCAACATGCCTCAACTTAAAACCACAAACAAAATGCATACTTCCAAACCAGTCAAGCATAACTCAAAAAAAAAAAAAACAAAACCATGCAAAGTCAACATTGCATTTACAATTGTTTTATTATAATTCCAAAACAAAATGAACAAACTTGAAATTATTAAATATACTTAGGAAATATTCTCCATCTTGACAATCACCTTCTCATTTTGTTGCTTGATAATTGTGTAGTGAAATCTCGATTACCAACTTCATTGTTCTCATGATACGTATCAGGATAACTCCTTTTTGCTAGCGTTATATGGCTTGAATTCACCAAGTACCCTTGACATCTCGCATTAGTGGCTGACTTTTTTCAACTACCTCTCTCATAAAATCTGTAGTGAAATGAATGTGACATTAGTTTGTAGCATATAGTGAGTATTGAAAAATGGTACAATAAATAACTCACCATATTATAGGTGCTCATCAACTTTTTCTTAGTTTAACAATTCATGAAAAGGGTTGATAACGAACATGTCCATTGGAAAATTAGGATCATGTATTTCCTTCTCAAAAGTGTTATTTATAAAATTTAACTTATATTTGTGCAAAGTGACCTTAATAATGATATTGTTGAATTCGAGTGAAGTTTGATATAAGATAAAGATTGTGTTCACGCAAAAGAGGCATATGCTTCTCAATAAAACATGTCTTATTGTTGAATGGATGCACTTAAGAAAAAATTTCAATGAGCAATGCATTAATCAAATCATTAATCTATGATTCACAAAGCAACCATACTACTTTCCATCCTGGAACACCATCTTAGCACTGTAAGCTAGATTCCCAAGATCTAGGACTCTTCATAGATGAATTTGAATTCCATTTGACAAAACCAATAAAGTGTGATGTTGAACTATATGAAGAAAATAAAAGTCTTATTTTTCAAAACCTAATTTTGAATTCACCATTTTAATCACTATATGTTTGAATCAAATTATCAAAACCATGATTTTTTTTTATATTTTTTGATTTGTAATTTATAATTACTAAGAGAGACAACACCCTCATTAGTGTACCTTCAATTGATTGAAAAATACTAATTATAATTTGATTGAATTGAATGATGAAGAATCAACATTTAATTTTATTTAATTAAAATTACAATATAATATTATATTATTGGTAATTAATGCTGATTTCAAATTCCAATGCAAATTTTTTTTGTTTGATATCCTTTTATTTCACAATTAAAGAACATCATACTAAGGTATGAAATTTAAAATTGTATAGAATTATGTCATATTATTTTCTTAATTAGTGAAGCAAGAACAGATTTAAAATTAGAATATACAACTAATTCTCATAATGCTAAATATCAGTTAATTACATAGAGCTATTAATTATCAAATTACCAATAATTCTACTCATTTGTTACATCAAATAGATGGAAAATAATTTCAGAGCTCCTATTCTTTTATTATATATTATAATAGATAATAGAGTGAAGAAATAGTTTTATAATCAAGTATATCAAGACAACCAAATTGGCATTTATATATATATATATATATTCAAATTCACAAGTAACCGATGAAATGAAATAATTACATAAATTGCTATGATAGGTCAAAGAGGACTATTAAAATCACTACGTCTTTAATATATACGCCCCTGGTAAAAGATTGGAGGGTGGAAAACATGTTCAATTAACAAGTTTTATCTTTTTTCTCTGTTGTAATGTTTTTATAAGAAAAATCATATTGTATCATATCTATCATATCATATATCATTCTAAATTCGGTTTTGACAAAAAAAGAAAATGATTGACGTGACATTCAATCAGAGCATTTGGTTTTCCATCTATGAAATGACATTATTTGTGTCAGTTTTAGGAATAAGATTCAGGTTTTTTTAATCAAAATCACATACTAAATATTTAATTTAATTGGAATATGGTTTTAAAATGAATCTTATGTTTTTATAGGAATATGATTCAGAAATTTTTCTTTGTAGGAATAGGATTCAAATATTATTTTTTAAAAATATATTATTTTGATTCAAATGTTAGTGAAAATCTAAAATATTTTTTTCTATGAAAAGACATTAATTACTTCAGCTTTTATAGAAATAAGATTTTCAAATGAATCATATTTTTTTATTGGAACATGATTCCAAATATTTTTTGTAGGAATAGGATTCAAATATTATTTTTAATAAAATCTGATATTGATTCAAATGTTAGTAAAAATTTGATTTTCAAATAAATCTCATTTTTTTTATAGGAATATGATTCAAATGTTAGTAAAAATATAAAATATTAATAATAAAATCATTTGATGATAAAATATCATTTTTTTATCTATAGGAATAGGATGCAAATGATTTGCATTACATTATTTTTAATAAAACCATATTTTAAAATGTAAATGATTATAATTAGTATTTGATTTCATCTATTTGATAGATTTAATTAGACACTTGATTAGGTCATTCTAATTACTAACAACTAAGAATTCATTTACAGCTCTAAAAGATGCAAAAGAATATGATAACATATAATGCAAACAATAATTTTGATTTTCAAATGGTCAACAAAATAAATTATAGTAGCATGGCTACATGGGAATGGATTGACTTATATATATATATATATATATATATATATATATATATATATAAATCATATGCAAAAACGAGATTTATTTTTCTTAAAAAGAATCTATTGTTCAAATAAATGAGATTTTTTTGACAAAAATACGATCTAAAAAAAAAAAGATCATATCATATTTTTTATAAAATAATAAGCAATAAGTATTTGATTTGATTATTAATCATCATCATTCTTATTTATATTAGCTATTCTCATTTATAGAATGATATAAGAGTGGTTGATGGCACGGGCTTTGCTTCCTTTCTTTTGTATAATAGAAAGGCTTTCAAGTATCTAAATGTATCTGCTTTTGACTTGAGAGCTTCTTATATATCAAGAGTAAGTCTCTCCATTTTGTGAATTCTTTATTAGTCAATATCCTAAACATTAAGTCACTAGTGTGGTCCAGGGTGATAAGAATCAACTTCCAGATGAAATAAATCTCTTCAAGGGGAAAATGTTCCTTTTTAAGGTTTCAGGCAAACTTGAAGATTTGAATTCCTTCCAACCATGCGTTATCATAGTGATGATGTCACAACCTAACTTGGAACATGATCGACACGTGAGGAATTTCATCCCATATTAGCCTTATGATCGCTGAATCTCTTTATATGCATATTTTAAGCATGAAAACCATTTCCAAAACATTAATTTGTCTTTAATATAAATCTCTATCTGAATGAAATCATCATAAATAATCATTTCATAATCAACTCTAAATCTTGTGGTCATAATATAAAACATATATTGAGTTGTTCTCTATACCAAATAAACCATGAAAACTATAATAATGTAATTACAAAATAATATGAATCATGGTGCAAAACATGGAAATCATCTCTATGGTCCGGGACCCTACCGTAATGACACTGAGACACTATACTACAATCCAAAAAGAATATTTCACTTCGAAGTGAAGCTTACCAACTGAAAGTATCTCTAGGGGGAGGAGGTGGTTGAGAAGAATTGCATCAGCTATATTAATGAGAAAAGGAGAGGGTGACTTTCATATAAAATTCAGTGAGTAGGCCTTTACCCGTAACCTTCTCATGGGACAACAACAAGATACATATATAATCATAAAAACTTGATCAATGCAATTTCTTTGAAATCATTTTTCATATATATGCACATAATAGCTCTAAAAATCAATAATATCTGAAAACATAATTAAAAGTACTTTAATAGAGAAACAAAATCTCTGGTTGTGCATAATAAGTGACATAACAAATTCTCTAGTTATGCATAATAAATATGACATAACAAATTCTCTAGTTATGCATGTCAACATGGCATAACAAATTTTCTAATTTATGTGGTTCCTTAAGGACCCAAATTGGACACCTATCTAGGTTTCATCTCTCTCCGGATGAGATTTGCCCTTTGGGGATAACTTCATACCAAGGTTAACGATTGCTCATAGTCATTAACTCACTGCTGTTCTTATACCTCCGTTTAGTTCAAAATCATAAAACTAATTCTTTTTCTAAATCTCTCTAACTAGGCTCTTCTCTAGATTTAAAAGCTCCATCATACATATATTCTGTAATACCCTAGTTTTAAATAAAAAGGTTGGAAATTTTTTTTAGGAAGGATGCCAGTTACCTTATCTGCATTTCGGATCCTAAATTTCACTAAGTCTAGATCCTACACCTCCTTGGAGGCTATATGATAGAGGCACAATATTGGGATCAAGAGTCTCGATAATTACTCCTAAGAGGAAAATAAGTTAAAGAGTGATTTTTAATGAATTTTATGAAATCTTTAACCTTCCATTTTAGTCCACAAGTTTGTAAAATCGTAAGAATTCGAATTTAAACTAAAATCCAAAATTTGGATTATGATTTGTTGAGATTTTAATTTTTCTGATATTTTATTTGAATCCAAATGGGGTATTTCCTTATTTACTTTTATGTTTTAAAGTTAATGTAGCATTAAATTAAAATTAAGAAATGTAAATAAGCGAATATTGAGATAACCTAATCTAATATATACCAATACTTGAAATATAGCTCAACTTGGAGATGGCCAAAGTGGTTGGCAGAGGTAATAGAGCGGAGCGCCGCTAGGTAAGACCGCCTCAGTGGTCATTTACCGCCTAGGCGGTTAACAGGTTATAAAAACCCCCATTTTGGGTTTCAAACACAAAACATTAATCCCACCCCCTAAAACACAAAACCCTCATCTCCTACCTCTCTCCTTCCCATTTTCATCCATCTAACTCCAATCTTTCACTTTCAAGGTTTAAAGGTAAGAGATTTTGATGTTTCTACTTCTATTCTTCTATTTCCCCTTTGTTCTTGAGGATTGTTTTGCTATTCTTCCATTTTATCCAAGAAGTGAAGTTCTTCCTTCGTATTAGAGTTAGATTTGAGTTATCTAGTGATTTCTAGAGGTTAATCTAGAGTACTATAGCTCTTATGTTAGATATTAATGTTGTTCCTGCTCCAAGGAGCTCCGTTAGTTAGATCATTCATTGTCCACCCCACCAGGTGAGTGGGTTCACACTTGTGATCTCTATGCTATCCATTAAAGTTATTTTCATGAAACTATGACTCAAAGTATGATTTTTAGAGATAAACATGATTTTTAGAGATTGCCATATAAGATTTGAGGTTTGTGTTGATTTATGAAATTGTGGTTTTCTGAATAGCATGAACTATGTTTTAGAAAACTCATGGGACCATTATTGATAAAATGATTTTGATTTGAGTTGGTTTCAATTATGATTGTTAGAGATTTAAGATTATTAAAATGTTTGTTTTATATTGAATATGGATTATGCCAGAGATTCCTGGAGAACTTTGAGATTTTAAGGAATGTTATTATGATTTTAGAATTTTCAAGCTTAAAGAAAAAATGTTATTGAGAAATGATTTAGAAACTTAGACGTAATGAGGGTTTTCAGCTTGAATCTTCACGAGATTCAGAACAATTGATGGCTATATACTCTGGAGGTATGGAATCGCAAATGTCAACAAAGGGGGATTCCTTGGACATAATTCCATAGCCACAGTTATGCTAAGGTTAGACTGTTAGAATGGTGGACTCAAAGTTCTCAGAGTACCATGAATTACTGTTAATGAGAAATAATATAGAAATTTAGACATAAAAGGATTTTAGAGCACGAATCTTCGTATGACTTAGAAAGTTGGTGGATATCATATTCATAGTCACTTGAAGTCACCATGTATGATTTTATAGTCATAGTTCTTAAGGTTTAAAGTTAGAGTTATGGATTTAGAGCTATAGAGAGTATTAGAGATTTAAAAAAGTTTCTAAGGCAATCTCACAATAGAATCTATATGAAAATTCGGATCATAGAAAATATTAGACTATGAATAACAGACATAATCAATTACTATTTCTCTAGGAGCTACTACACTATGAGCTTATATAATTTCAGGTATGAAAGTAAATTGAGGAACTATTTTTGAGTTATGAAATGATGATTTGAATATATGTATATAATATATACGTATACTTGATTATGTATGACTTTTGAGTATTATTGATGTTAGTATAATTTCATGCACTACTTCTTTGATGTCCCATGAAGGGGGGTTCCAGTGGGATTAACTACTGATTTTGTACAAAACTCACCCCTCTTGTTTCTCCTATTTTATAAATAGAACAATTGTTGCACATTCTTCCAAGTCACCACCCTCCTAGTCTAGAGTTTTGCAGTGAGCTTCACTTGGGTGAAGTGTTTGTAGTTTTGTCCAAAATGCTCTAGTATAGATGCGGGGTCCCGAACTATAGAGCATGCTTATGTTTTGCATATTATAACACTATTTTGGTTCGTATTGAAAACTTTAGTACTTATGGATATTTCAAATTAGAGCAGCGTATTACATATATGTTTTGTATTATGATTCACAGACTATAGAATTTGAATTATGAAACTTAACATAGACTAGTGTGATTTAATAAACAGGTGATTTGTATGTAGATAGTGAAAATGTGTTTTGAATAATTTTATAATCAACTGTGCATATAGAGAAAATCAGGTCACGAGGCTTACGTGGGAATAGAACTTCACGTGCCGATCACGTGCCTAGGTGGTCATGACATATTCTACTCTCAATATCATTATGGTTTTCATTAAAATCTCCAAACATATTCTAGATCTTTATCAAAATCATTTTAGCAACAATGGTCCCATAAGTTTACAATAAAACATAAAGTTCATGCTCTGTTAAAAACCATAATTGTCTTAACATTTTCAAATCCCTCTATAATTCATACAAATTTTGGAAACATCTCTAGAAATTCATGTATTTATACCACAAGCTAGAAAATAACTCTAATGGCCAAAATAAATGCCATAGAATTGAACCCACTCACCTGGAGGGAGGAAAGGATGATATCAACACCAACTAGGCTCTATGGAGTCGGGATAACACCATCGTCCGCCATAACAACCATAAACTCTATATTAATCTCTAACAACCTCTAGATAGCTCTAATCTAACTCTAACAATATTGGGGAGCACCTTCACTTGACAACAATGAAAAACAACAACCCATACTCTAGGACATGAAATTGGGAGGAAGAAGATAACAAAACCAAATCTCTTACCTTTGGGCTTTGGAGGATGAAGAATTTGAGTGGAATTGAGTGGAAGAGAGGGAAATGGTGTTAGGAGATTAACGTTTCAGTTTGGGGAAGAAAATCCCAAGTTTGGGGTATATAAAAGCGGGTAGGGCTCATTAAATGGAACAATGTCATTTCGATACTGTTCACGCATTGGGGCATCGACTGGGAAACCTGACCTGGTCCTGAGCACGAGAGAATCCTAAAATTGCCAAACCCTTTACACTCTAACCGCTATAGCAAGTGACAACAATATTAGACTCTACTCTTTTGGTCTTTCATGCATCTAGGGTCTCCCTGACAACACGGGTGGTCTCAAAGAATCCTAGGGCCGTAAGGAACTTGTCTATGGACACTATGAGGTGTTCCAGATAAAGTTACATTTGGATCAATCAATTATTTCAATTTTGTTGCCAAATACAATATTGATGATGTATATAGCACATCTCTTTAACCTTTTTTTCCCTTGAATTTATCCAATTATAAAACTTTGTATTAACTTATATATCATTTATTTTCTATTAGGGATTGTTCATACCTAATAATTCAGATTATTCATACGCACTCCTAAAGGAGCTAACTTTCATAAGGTAACAATATTTTTTCTTTTAATTTATACTGAAAATATTTAAAATTATATTATATTTTAAAATAAATTATTCCATTGATTCCAATTGATATTCTTTTGTATGTATGACCTATATGATTCATGCTCTATCAGCTAAAACTCTAACTGATCTTGAAAAAATTACTCCATCTAAGCCATTATCTCCTGAAGATTGGATTGTTGACCATCTATAGTCTACTAGACATGTCCATCACTAAACTAAGGAAAGTTGTTAAGCAGTAGAAAAACAGATATATGATGTCATCATTAAATATTGATATTTTGAACATTTTTACAAAATGGAATCATTTTTCAAGAATTGATATCTTTAAATAAAATTGATATCCTACTTAATTTAATAAAATAATTAAATAAATATATTTGAATTAATTTAAAATCATATTTTTTAATTATGATTATGTAAATTTTATTTAATTTGATGCACTTAAATTTAGCAAGTATTCTTTCTTATTGATTTTAATATGGCACTAATTCAAAATTCTAATTGATTCTACATCAAGTATTTGTTTCAAGTAAATTCTAATATGACAATAATTTTAAATTCTAATTGAATCTATTTACAATAAATAATTTATTGGTTATCTTACCTCAAATATCAAATTTTAACCTTTAAATTTAATGTTAGTGTTTTGAACTATTTTAGAAATTATTAACATTTTCCTAAGATTAATATATTTAAATTAAATTAATATCTTATTCAATGTAACAAAATAATGAAATAAACATGTTAAATTTAATTTAATATCATAATTCTAAATTATAAGTGCATTATTTATGGTTGATTTGATACACTTAATTTTAGCAAATATTCTTTTAATTGATTCTATATCAAATATTAATCTTTAAAATAATTATCTAATTTAAAATAAATTTTAGTATTTAAGTTAAATATTAGTGTTTTGAACCTATTTATATAATTACTGTCCTTTTCTCATAATTGAGCCATGTTTGTTTCAGGTTTTAAAAAATGATTATCAAATTTAAATTTTATATATTATTGAAAAATTGAAAAACAGATTTGTTCTAAAATCACTTTTTTAAGCTTCTAAAAAAATAAAACAGGTTGTTTTTAGATTCTAATTATTTTTAAAAATTATCCAAATATATGAAAAGTTATATTTTTGGGTGAAAAAAGTGATTTTATTCTTAAAAAAACTCATACAAATGCACTCATAATATCTTTAAATTAAATTAATTTTCTATTTAATTTATCAAAATGATTAAATATATATTTTTGGTTGGATTTACATTCATATTTTTAAATTCTAAATGTGTTATTTATTTTTGATTTGATGTTCTCAAATTTAGCAAATATTCTTTCTAGTTGATTCTAACTTGACAATCTTAATTCAAAATTCTAATTAATTTTACTTCAAATATTATTATTCAAAACAAACATTTGATTTTAAAGAAATGAAAAAAAATCTTCAATTGGTTTTTTTAATCTCATATTCAAAACTATGAAAATCCCTACAATTTATTAAAAATCTCCCATGCAGACACGGTTCCATGCTAATTGTTATAGACTTTTTGAATCTCAATACAAATTGTCAATTGATTGGCGAACTGCGCATTGTTCAACTCCTGTGAGTAGCCCACCCCCTGTGATTCTTAGTAAAAATCATCAGACAAATTCATTTCCGGAAACTGAAAATCCCTAAAAATTGTCCTTGAAATTTTCCAATATAGGGCAAATCAGTCTTTATCGTCTATCGCGCGTATTAGTCTCTACAAAAGGAGTGGTTTGACCTATTTTAAATTTTTCAGGGATTATGTATTTATGTAAGAGGTTTTCATCTTTTTAGGATGAATTTATCTATTAACATTTTCAATAATATTATTTGAGTTAATGTTAATTTTAGTTTATGATTTTATATTAATAAGTTATTTTAGTCTATAACTTTTAAAATGAGTTAAATTAATCCTTTAACATTATAAAATGAGTCAAGTTAGTCTTACATCCTACTTTTATTTAATATTTTATTAATTAAATGAAAATATGTAATGTTAAATGACACTTACCATGTGTCTTCTAAAGTATAATGAAGTTTAAAATGACTCATTTTAGTGTCTAAAATTGCTCAAAATGAATCATTTTATGGTTTTGAAAGGAGACTCAAATAATTTATTTTGTGTAATTTTAAACAACGAAATGGATTATTTTAAACTTAATTATACTTCAAATGATATAAAATACGTCAAAGTATTATTTAATGTTATAGATCATCATTTAGTTGATGAAATGTTAATAAAAGTGAATTGAGAGACTAAAATGACCCACATTTTGCAATATCAAAGACTAAATTGATTTATTTTTAAAGTCATGGACTAATAAACTGACAAGTGTAAAGTAATGAAATAAAATGAACATTAACTCATGTTATTTCAACACCTTATTTTTTATTCCCAACTTATTCTATCATCTTCCCGTCTTTTTTATCTTAAGATGTTGGGTGCCCATCACTTGAGGTGTTAAAATATCTTTATCCTAACATTTTTATTGGAGATGATTTTAAGAATTTACTCAACTTTATTTTTGGTTTTCAAACTAATACTAAAGCCTAATGAATTGAAGCTAGTAGTTAATGGGATTAGTCTTTAGAATGACATGGGATAAGCCAAGTAAAATCGTAATAACTCGAGTGCACGTGTTCATGGAGAAGTTTTGTATGGCCTTAGGTGTAACACCTGTACACATGTCATAGACAAGTTATGTATAGCCTCAGGGTCCCAGACCTACTCATGTCCGGGTCCTAAATTTCACTAAGTTGGACCTTACACATTCTTGGAGGGCTATATGATAAAACCACCTTCTTGATATCAAAAGTCCTAGTAATTATTCTCAAGAAAACAAGTTAAAGAATGATTTTTAATAATTTTTATGAAACCTTTAAACGTTTCCTTTTTTAGCTTACAAGTTTAGAAAATCTTGAAGATTTTCAGAATTTGAACTAAAACCCAAAAATTTGATTTTGTTTTGTTGTTGGGATTTTAATTTTTATTATATTTTATTTGAATCTAAATGGGGTATTTCCTTATTTACATTTATATTTTAAAGTTAATGGAGAGTAAAATAAATGAGGACAATGTTGAAGTAACCCAATGCCAAGATGATAGAAGGATACAATTGGGTGCCTGCTATAAATTTTCCAGGACGGCCTACAAGAGTGGGCAGGCTCAGAGGCTCGGAGAGTTGTTGTTTCTCAGGTTTGCTGCAACAAGCTTTACTGACTAGCAAATGTGTCTAATGTCAGCACAATGCAAAACGATCCAGGTTTGATAAGTAAACCCCTACCACCTTTGTATACCCCTAAACTCGGGCTCCCTTCCCCATTTCTAAAACCCTTGACCCCTAACCCCTTCCCACTCTCTCCTAACCATTCCCTCTCAATCCTATACCATTCCTCCTCCTTCCAAGATCAAAGGTAAGGGTTTATGTTAGTTTCATCATCTCCTTCATCTCCTCTTCATTTCTTAGGTTGTGCTTTGTTATTTCTTCTTTGTTGTCAAGTGGGGGTGCTCTACCAATGTTGTTTGAGTTATATTAGAATTATTTAGGGGATGTTAGAGATTAATCTAGAGTTGTGCTTGTTTTATGGCAGTTGTTGATGTCATCCGCTACAGAGCTCCCTTGGTGTTGCCATTTCTTATTCTCCTCTAGGTGAGTGGATTTGATCTCATAGCCTTAGTTTTATCATTATGAATATATTTATTACATGTTGATTTTCAAATAAGAAATTTGAGATAAGAAAAAGTATAGAAAATGATTTTACATGATTATGTTAAGCTAGAAAAATTATGATTTATGATGATAACATGAAAGAATGAGTTTTACAAAATCATGGGACCATGATTGCTGTGTTGTGTGTATGGAAAATGTTTTATATGCTAATAAAATGATTGTTGGAAGAATATATGATTTTATTGGTTGCTATTTTAACAAATATGTTTTAAGAGTTATGATATCATTATGTATATACTCCAGACTTTGGATTTAGAAAGCTTTTAGAATGTTAAGTTGATTTATTATAAAATATATAGAGTAGAGTATGCTTTAGCTTTTAAATACAAATGTTATCATGATTTTAGATTAGTATAAAATTTATATGAAAGAGTTTTGAACCTAGAGTGGAGCATGGAATAGAGTTTTAAGAAAAGAAATTCAGTTATTATGATTATGAACCCCAATGTTTAAAATTATGATTTTAAATTTATCAAGTATAAGAAGAGCTATGTTAGCTTAAGATTTGAATTTAGAATTTTAGTTTTATGGTATTAAGAGATATGGAATTTAGTATGATTCATAGCAACTATCAGATACATATTCTATGGGCTTGAAATAGAATGCCTATAAGCGGATGATCCTTTGGGCTTCCACAACCAGTGCTAAAGTCAGATTGTTAGAGTTATATGAATTCAGAACTCTCAAAGTACTAAGTTTTAGGGCTCACGTTTGTAAGAGACGGAGCATTCACCCTTTAGTTTTGGTTTTGGACAAATTAGTTTAGACGGTAGCTATAGAGAGATAGACAATGAGTTAATGGCCATAAAAACGATCGTTAACATTGGTATCAAGTTGTCCTTAGGGATAGTCTCCAGAGCAAATATGGAACCTAGTTAGGTGTTCGATTTAAATCTTTGAGGGATCATAGAGCAGAAAATTGGGTATGCTATGGTTGACATGCATAACCCGGGAACTGTTGAGGTATTGCTATTGTTATTATATGTATAGTTAGCGATTCCTGTTTCTTTAAGAGTTGTCGCACCTCAATCGAAATGTTTTAATGATAGACTATGGATATAGAAATGTTTGTTATGAGGTTATGGTATGGAACATGTTTTTTTTTTTTTTCCAAAATAGCTATGTTATGTAAATATTGAAAATGTTTTGCCAGTGCATGTATATCTATATATGGTTGTTGGTTGTCCTATATGGGTGATAGATGAGAATCTACTCACTAGTCCGTTGACTCACCCCTTCCTTTCCTCATATAGTTGAAGGTGCAGATTTTGTTTCTTCACGATATTAAGCCAAGCTATCCCTTAGTGAGCTTTACATTGCTATAAGGCTTAGATTAGGTTATGTTAGTCTTAGAGGGCTCTAGTAGTTTCCAGAAAACGAACCATGTATGTATTTTGAAATACTGTAGTTATTTTCAAAGTTTATGTAATAGATAAACTAGGTATTTATGATTCATTTTTAATGGTTAAGCAGGTTATTAGATTTAGATTAATATTAGGTGATTGATTATTTATGATTTTGTAATTCAGAACAAATTAGAAAGTGGTTTTCAAAGCTTGAATATTAAATATTTTCAGTTTTATGAAATTAAACATTATGTTTTAAATAGAGAAATATTATTGATTTAGAAGAAAATCATCTTTTAGTATTACATTATGATAATTATGCATTTAGTATATTAAGGGATTTGTGGTAAGGATGTGGGGATGGGATTTCTCATGCGTGATTTCCTGTCGATTAGTGATGTGGATAGGGGAGGTGGGCACCAAGCCCAAGATGGGGAGGGTCCGAACAGCTAATCCGATGGGGAGCTCAAGGTCGAATTTTGCAGAACAAGCTTCAGCGGTGGGTGCCCTATGCCTTACCGAGGCTTGCTCAGCTCCCTCACATGGAATATCACTCTTCAGATTAAGATCGGTAGGGCTGATGTTAAAACAGGTTATCGTTAACCTTGTATACAGCCCCGCCAATAAAATTATCATTATGCATCACGGAATTTCCAGACCGTTAAGTTACAAACGAAGCTTATTTTTCAGTAAACACCACCTTTCATTGATTTCAGAAACAATTATTATATTATGTATATATTTATTATGTTAAGCAAATAGTATTTCTCAATACTCTATCGCACCTCAGTAAAAGATTTCATGATTTATTGTGAATTTAGAAATGTTTGTCTATGAATCTATGAAATGAAAAATATTTTTCCTAGCTAGCTAAGTATGTAAATATCAAATGGTTTATGATTGTTACGTCTATATTACATTATGTATATTCCTTGGTTGTCCCATGTGAGTGATGGATGAGAATCCTCACAGTTATTCACCTCTCCCTTCCTCTCATAGTTCAGGTCCAGATACCATTTCGTCACCAATCCAGGAAATTCCCAATGGTGAGCCTTATTTTGAAGTAAGGCTTAGCTTAGGTTCATGTTAGTATTAGAGTGTTTCAACATATGTGCAGGCGGATCGAACTATGTATTTATTTTTAGATTATGTATTTAATTCCATAGTTAGAAACATTTATGTATATACTTTCAAGTTCAAGTATGTATTTGAAATGTAGACTATGGCTAAAGAGTTATGTAACGAGCTAGAGATGAATTTATGATTTGGTTTCAAGAATTAAATCGATTTTCAGATATGATTAAGAGGTTCTCAGAATTTGTATATTAAAGTATTTCAATTTTATAAACTCTGATCAGGTTTTGAATAAATATTTGGATAAATGTTTAGATGAAATAATGTTTTAAGTATGAAATTATACTATTTTATGCATTTAAAAAGACACATCACCCAAAAGGCATATATTGGGATGAAATTTCTCATATGCCTCACGTTCCTAGATCGGGTCATGACAAAAATGTAAATGGGAAACCCTAATTTATTGCTTTTGGGTCTAACGTTCGCGTTATGTATACTATTTAGTTTACCATTTTTTCTAAACAAAATGTGATATTATTCATTTACTTACTGGGCCAACTATGTACTCGTAGAATAAGATATTATGAGTTTAAGAACAATCCATAATTGACTAAAGCCCAATAAGCAAATAAAACTATAACATGCTAAGTAAAGTGATGATACAAGAACATTATTGATAACCTAAATAATCTCCATCTAATATTTTCAATCCATCAGGAGAAATATGCACTCAGGTTGACTTGTTTTACATTTACTCTAAGTTTTCCTATGATTAATCTCACATTGCATATTCAGATTGGGTCAACTATGTTTCTTCTAATCTATAGGAAGCTTGAATAAACATAGATCAGCTAGTGAGCTCATCAAATCTCTGATATGAATCTAACACCACATCTATGCCCATGATTTCTTTATCATCAGGCATCTATTACAAGCACAACATTTATCCATTGTTGACAGAGCATCTACCGAGGATAGTACGCATGCAACACATCACCCTTACAACAAAATCCTCACTCATTCACTAACAAAGAATGTTATTGATATATAAACTGTACAAAACGCAATCCTTTGACGCTACAAGCACAAATGACAATCGTGAGGAAACACACAAAATTATCATTTACATATCCTTTCTCAAGATCCAAGTACAACTACTATAAAAAGAGACACGTTAGACAGGAAAACCACACAAAAGAACTTCTTAATGAGAAGGTGGGACAAACAAAAAGATGAAAAAAAAAAAATAAGAAGAAGAAGGAGGAAGGGTCTGGACTACCATAGAAGAGGTGAACCCCTCCATGGGTCCGGTACCCCTCAAACAAAAAGCCTAAAGCAAGCAGCTATATAAGGGGAGGGCAGGATGAGAACATGGATGACACGAGGGTTCTACTTGCTCAATTTTTTTAATATATTAGTTTAGAAAAAATAGGCCTTCATAAGTTGGATTGCATTATACCAATAGTGAAGTCCACTGAATTATTTCATTTCCAAAATTAGTTATTCAATTCACTATTTATCAAGTGATTGGTGACAAAGCAAATTGTACACCAACAAAAACAAAAATGGTGACAAAGCAAATAATGCATAGGATTTGAATTTTAAGAAGTTTAATATAATATAAGATACATGTCAAGTTGAAGTTACATTTGTAAAAGTTATTCTCTCTCTAGTTTTTAAATTGGTTTGGATTGATTTAACATTTTTAAGTGCATATGATTTGAATTTCAAGAAATTTAATATAAAAGACATGTAAAGTTGAAGTTACATTTATAAAATTTATTATCTCTAGTTTTCATTTTCTATTTTTATTAATTTGTTCTCTATTTGTTTGTTTTTATTTTTATTTTATTATTTTGTTACCTATTTTTATACTATTACCAAAACTCAACGATAAAGTAGTAATAATAATAATAATAATATATATTTCAGTGTTTTTTTGTAACGAGATATATTGATTTTTTATATACTAATTTATCCAAAATGATAGTTATTTCCAGAAGCATAAAATAATAATTTTATCTTACTCAGCATAAATATATACTGAAGTCGTTCTTCATACATGGAGTTGTTTTTGCTCGCCAGCCACGTGCTATCTATTACTCTGCATACGGTGGGACTAATGGCAAGATAAACTTAGCAGAGTAACAAAAACATTTTGATACACTGTTGTTGCAATAATTATAGCAAGAACTATTGTTGTTAGGTTAATTAAAAATTAATTTAGTTATTCAAAATGTTTAATACTAATTTCATTATGTGACCAAAAAAAAATAAAATATAGTTATTCGTATTAGTCCTTTTCCTTTTTTTCCTTGTCTTTTTGGTCAGAAGACAGTTGGTTTTCATGTGTTCAGCTGAAATAAAAGTTGGCAAAATGAGGCCCATTAGGATGCCGGGCTATTGGCTCTGGGAGCCCGTGAGTGAAGTGCACATACAGGCCTATGAAGTATCAGCCGCAAACTTGATATGTATATACATTTACTCAAGGAGTACCCAAAAAAGTTATAAAAAAAAAACACATTAAAACCCCAAATCCATCCTTAAAATTTATCACAGATGATAAATTAGTTCTCTAAATTTAAAAAATTTCATATTATTTCTTTAAATTTTATAAAAGAAGCAGGTTTCCCTGTAAAATTCATATAAGTTATGTCATGTTAACTCCTTATATGTCCTATTAACTTGTTTATATGTCACTTTAATTTTAATGATGATCCTAACTTGCTCACTCCTCTAAACGAAGTTGTTTAGACCTTTTTTCACCTGCTAGTTCACCATAGAAAAAAAATTTTAACTTTAAGTTGTCACATGTTTTGTGGAACAAAGAAATGAGGTAAGTTATTAACTAACTATGAAAATCAACAGTATACGTCAGGAGTTAACAAAATAGATGGATATTTTTTAACAATTTAGATAACAATTGACGGAGGGAATAACTTGTCCATTTTATAAAATTTGAGAACTAATATAAGATTTTTTAAATATGGGGTTAATTTGTCTATTATTAACTTAAGAGGCTGATTTGAGATTTTAGTAAAAAAAAAAAAAAAGACAATTATCCAAGTATTTTATAAGGAAATCATATATTATTAGTCACTTCACATGCACTTTACAACTCTCAAGATATATTTATAATTTAATAAAAAATATAATTTTTTTCTTGTGAAAGAATAGAAAAAGTGTAAAGAATATTAGTTATGAGTTTATAATAGTTACTTAATAAAAAAATTACAGTTATTTTTTATTTATTTTTATTTTCTTATAAATAATATAAATTATATGTTTATAGGCTTGAAAAAAGAATTCAATGAAGTGACGAGACCCAACAAAAAAAAAGGTAACAGTTACAGCAGCTATCTCCTTTTATAATATATATATATATTAACGAAATTAGTCGGTCGTGTGATTATACTAAATTGATCTCGCTACAGCAAGAAAAAGAAAGAGCCACCAAAAGAGGGGGACTAGGGCAGGGCTCCTTTTGCCGTGAGAAGAGAAGAAGCTCAGCAAGCAAGCGAAAGGGAAGAAGAAGAAGAAGAAGAAAAAGAAGATGGCTCGTAACGAAGAGAAGGCGCAGTCGATGCTGAACCGGTTCATCGCCCTGAAGGCGGAGGAGAAGAAGAAGCCGAAGGAGCGGCGCCCCTTCCTTGCGTCGGAGTGCCGCGACCTCTCCGAGGCCGACAAGTGGCGCCAGCAGATCATGCGCGAGATCGGGCGCAAGGTCGCCGAGATCCAGAACGAGGGCCTCGGCGAGCACCGCCTCCGCGACCTCAACGACGAGATCAACAAGCTCATCCGCGAGAAGTCCCACTGGGAGCGCCGCATCGTCGAGCTCGGCGGCCCCAACTACGCCCGCCACTCCGCCAAGATGACCGACCTCGACGGCAACATCGTCGACGTCCCCAACCCCGGCGGCCGCGGCCCCGGCTACCGCTACTTCGGCGCCGCCAAGAAGCTCCCCGGCGTCCGCGAGCTCTTCGAGAAGCCCCCCGAGCTCCGCAAGCGCCGCACCCGCTACGACATCTATAAGAGGATCGACGCCAGCTGTACGGCTACCGGGACGACGAGGACGGGGTTCTGGAGCGCCTCGAGGGCCCTGCGGAGGAGAGGATGCGGCGCGAGGCGGTGGAGGAGTGGCGGCGGCTGGAGGAGACGAGGAAGGAGGCCAGGAAGGGCGTGAAAAGCGGGGAAGTGGCGATGGTGAGCACCGCGGCGAGGGAGATCCTGCACGAGGAGGAGGAGGAGGTGGTGGAGGAGGAGAGGAGGAGGGAGAGGGAGATGAGGGAGAGGGTGGAGGAGAAGGAGAGGGAGTTCGTTGCGCACGTGCCCCTGCCCGATGAGAAGGAGATCGAGAGGATGGTGCTGGAGAAGAAGAAGATGGAGCTGCTGAGTAGGTACGCCAGTGAGGGTCTATTGGAGGAGCAGAGTGAGGCTAAGGACATGCTTAACATTCAGCGTTAGGAGGATGTGATTAGAGAGAGAGCAATGTGAGTGCTACTTTTTGAATTTTCTTTCTTTTTTCCTGTTCCCTACCTAGGGTATGTTTGGTTGGGGTGTAAATTAACGGTTAATTTTTCATGATTGAATCTCATATGTAATTTTACACAACTCAATCAATGAAAACTTACCCTCATTTTTACCCTCCAACAAAACATGCCCTTAGAGTTGTAAATTGTGTTGTGTTGATGAGTTCACTGGGAAGTTGAGATGCACTGTGCCTCCATTTTTGGGTTTCTGCCATCTCCTAGCACAAGGATATGCAAATGGATATGTAGTTTTATTCTGTTATTGATATATTTATTTTGTGATCTCTAGAGATATATTTATTATGAAGTCTGGTTTATTCTGATAAAACTCAACATTAAATAATGGAGACTAATTGATGGTTGTTATAGCTAAGCTGGTACAGTTGAGCTGTGTCAATTGAAACTGCTTGGGTTCAATCCCGGTTGGTAATACTTCATTGGTGGGTAGGGACCTTCTGGCCAAATCAACTGTGATTGTAAAATATCTGCCTAAGCTGTTTCGCATGAGGAGTACTTCCCTTAACTATATATTCAGTGTTCAGTCCTATTTTTGCGTGAGAGATGCAGCTAATTGCAATAAGGTGTTATGAATCTTAATTCATCATGAAAGACTCGTCAACCTTAAACCTTTTGTGCAAAAATTAAACTGAGTCACTCTCAGTTTAGTTATCTAAATTGATTGAAGACAATCAAATAATTGAAATTTCAAACAACTAAGTGATTACAAGGAATTGTTAAACTCAATAGGCTTTCACCATGTGGATGATACGAACATCCAAGAATGAGACTGTTTTCCAAGCCAAGAATTAATGTTAGCTACTTAGCTTCCTTGATGCATGTTTTGTCATCTGCATTCAAACATGTAGAATAACTGACAGTGATCACTGATATTGACATGTGTAAAATCCTTATTAAGCCTGCTGCTATTTGTTCTTTCATCTACCACATCCTTTTGTTACTCGTAAACTATGTTGTTCATGAAAAATGCTAAACTTGGATATTTGTTCTACAGTTCCATGATGATTTGAACTCCATTACCTTGACCATAATTGTAAAATCAGGATGTTTAGTTCTCCTTTCATTTTCTGAATTTTTCATGCATTATTCCTTTTACTTTTTTGTCATTGAAGTGAACATGAATTTCTCATGTTAATATGGTGAGTGCTGCTGCTTTTCCAAATGTTCAGAATATTACTGTGACAGGAACTGCTAATTTCAGAAGTTTGGTTTGGGAGATTGGTGCATTTCAAGTTTTTATTTTCATTTTTTTCTCCTGTTCTGCTGTTTGCTGGAATTTTTTGTCATTTAACTTTTATGAATGGTGCACTCCCACTGTGAGCTACTATGTGATTATGGAATTGAACTGTATTATTGCACTCTAGCTTGATTTTTGCTTCTGCTGAGGTTATCTGCTGCACTCTCTTCTGCATTTTGCTGAGATTAGCTTCATCAAGGAATCCCCTTTCACTTGAAGAAAGTCTGCATTAGCTTGTTGGTTTTGTGCTTGCAGTTGTATTAATGGCATGTTAATATAGTAGTACGTACATCATAGTTTGCTGAATAAATCTGATTGTGAACAAATCTAAATAAAACATTACTTTTTCTAGAATGATTTGCTGGAACCTGATTGTGAGATTTTATTGTTTTTACAGCATGGATCGGAAAAAGAAGATGAGAGTTGTTGTATTCTTGATCCCCTGCATTTGGAGATGATGTTGATGGCTTGTCCATTGATGAAAGAAGAAGGCTGCCATTATTATTTCAAAGGACAGCAATTTGACTGGCATGTTTTTCTCACTTATACCGGAAAATATATTGGCATTTGTGAAGATAGTCCTCAACAATTATTCTTAGATTTTAATTTTCTTATTTTAGGACAATCAAGTGGCTTTGGTATGAAGTGTTTAGCTCTTATGTTGCATTTGAATTGGTACTTAGATTTGATGTATTGTATTTATGGATTATTGTTAAGTTTGAACTTCAATTCTGACACTTGCATCAGTTGGCTTGTGCTACATATTGTATTTATAGACTTGTTTTGGTTGTTTGGGAATAAGATTTTGATTGGATTGGTGAAAGTTATTGTAATTTCAGCGCCATGGTGTTGGATGATTTTGATTGGCAACCTAAGGCTAGATAAAATGGACAAATCTGTGTTGTGTGTTAATTTGCTGTGAAAATGCTCAAAGGAAGGTAGCTCAGTTGTTCATATTGCTGGATTCAGTATCATATGAACAATGAGATTAGAAACTTCTTGTTTTTTCAGATGTTATATAGGTTCCTTTATTATGTTCATGTGATGAAGTTTTCTGCCAGAAGCTCATTCTTCATTTCCTCTTTATGTGACATGGACACATGGTCATGTAGATAAGAAACATGAAAGGATCCATTCGTGTAATTTATGAGATTCTTTCCTTTCAGCATCGAATTTTACAGTCCTAATGGTATTTAACATCAGCATATGCCATTGGATTTCCTTTCCAAAGCTAAATCATTTTGGGTTGTGAGGTTTTAGATCTTCAAATTTACAAATTTTCTGTGCAAAGGGTCAAATTGACGAATGCAAAGAAAATGCAAAGATAGGGAAATTGGTTTTCTACTGTGAAGAAAGCTCTCAGCCTGTGTCAAAGGAGAGTAAAGACCAGGTTTGGATAAAACTTATATTTAACCTATCTCAGTTATCTATTATATTTAATCTATCTCAGTGATCTATGATGTTTCTTATAGTGTTGTCAACTGCTTTTGCAGAAATCGAGTAAATCAAAGAAGAAATGGTTTGGGAAGTATAAGTTGCAGACTTCCGACTCATATTTGGAAACTGATAAAGCCCCTCCTCTTCCTCCTTCTGAAGAGATTGTAATAACTCATGTTGAGAATAAAAACAACCATGATCATGTGGTGGAAGTTGCAACTGTTGTGGATGTTGAGGTACCCGCTCCTGCTGTTCAGACAACAATTGCTGAGGTTCAAGCCACTTCAATTGTTAAAGTTGCCACTAAGCCAAAGGATGATGTGGCAGCAATAAAAATTCAAACAACTTTTCGGGGATACTTGGTATGTGTTGCAGTATTTAATTTAAACCAACATAAATTTTTCCATTCATCTATATATAATTTTTTTACTGCTTCCCTCTTTTTCCGCAATCTGTTTAACATTCAATGAGACTTATGAGAGCCATTTACGGAAGAATTTAGTTTTTGATACATTGGTAGCGCGAAAGTTTCTACTATCAGGGAATAATGTGTAATTTCATGTTTAAAAATGAAAAACCTTGTTTCAATGATGGATGTCACACTTTCATGTTTATTGTGTACACTAACAGTGTGTCAAAACTCAAATCTAAAAAGTCTAATCTGCTTTTAAATTTGGACCCATACAAAGAAGTTATGCATATATTGAATGTTGTCTTTAGTCCCACTAACTTCTGAGGCCATTAGTGGTAATGAATAATTGCTGCAAAAGAAAACTTCTTAATTCAACGATAACTTACTTTGAAGCTGAATTTTCTTTTGAAATCATTTAGGCAAGAAGAGCATTGCGGGCTTTAAGGGGGCTGGTCAGGCTGAAATCTGTAATGGAAGGGCCAGTTTTAAAGCGCCAAGCCATCCGTGCTATGCACGCTTTAGGTCACGTGCAATCTCAGATTCGCTCTAGGAGGCTAAGGATGTTAGAGGAGAATCAGGCTCTGCAGAAACAGCTCTTACAGAAGCACGCAAAAGAGCTAGAGACCATGTGGGTCTCTGGGTTTCATTTTCCCTAATTTGTTTTAAAATGCTAATCTATTGATGGAAGCCAATATTTATTTAACATTTCATTTTTGGAACGCTTTTAACCTGTTTCAAATTGGCATAACAGATTGGGGAGGAATGGGATGACAGCCTACAATCAAAAGAAGAAATTGAAGCCAAGTTGCTAAGCAAATATGAGGCTACTATGAGAAGAGAAAGAGCAATGGCTTATTCATTCTCCCATCAGGTTTTATATTCCTCTTATGAATCTACATTTGCAAGGGAGTGAGACAAAGATATGAGAAAAGGAAATGGTTGAAAATTTTAGATGAACTGGACTATTAAAGGAAAATTGGCTCAGTCTCTGTTAGATTACATTAAAGAATATGACATTGTTTAAAGAACTGAAATTGGAATCCTAGCATTAGTGTTTTGTTGTTGAGATATTACTTTTTTCTGTGTTTTCTCAACTCTTGAGGTTATTCTTCATTTCATCCAAACCTTAGGCTTTATAAATTTATGAATCCTTTTCTATCTGCGTGGCTATTATGCTTGGTGAAGTTTTAGCATAACTTCTTGGCTTGCCGGTGTGCAGTATTTTTGGTTACCTAATAAATGAATACCACTCTCTGCCTATAATAGTTCTGGTTACTACTAGTTTGAGTTAACTGATATTTTGAACAAATTAAGTTCAGAGGTTGATCTTAAAATGTTTATATATGTCTGACAGCAAAGCTGGAAGAATTCATCTAGATCTATAAATCCAATGTTCATTGATCCAGCTAATCCTAACTGGGGTTGGAGCACATCCCTGGGAGAGCCATGGCCAGATGGAGAAAGAGAGGAACGACAATTCATCTGCAAAAGTTCTCGCATGATTACCAGTGCAGAAATTAGCAAATCATTTGCGCGTTTCCATCTCAACTCCAAAAAGCATTCTCCAACAGCCAGCCAAAATCAAGGCTCGCCTAACTCAGTCTCATCCAAATCCTCCCAAACCGCCTTCTCCAGCAGTTGCCAAGAAACTAAAGAAGGCTAGCCCTAAAGGCAACTTTGCTATGGATGATGACACCAAAAGCATGGCCAGTGTGCAGTCAGGCAGGATCTGGAGGCACTTCATTGATGGATCAATAGTGAGAGATGATGAAAGCCTTGCAAGCTCTCCATCGGTACCAAGTTACATGGTGCCAACTAAATCTGCTAAAGCTAAGTCTAGGGTGATGCAAAGTCCATTGGCCACATTAATCTCCACATTTCACCCCATTTCACCGCATTAATCTCCAGATTGCACCTCATTTCACTGAAACCCTTGTTCCCAAACACCATTTCCTCCCTTTTCTCTCAATCTCTACACCATTCTTCATCCTCCAAGCTCAAAGGTAAGGGATCCTTGTTGGTTTATATCATCTTCCTCTCATTCCTTCTATGTTCTTGGGTATGAGTTGTTTATATTCTTAGTTGTTGTCAAGTTGGGATGCTTCCCAATGTTATTAGAGTTTATTTAGAGTTATTCTAGAGTTGTTAAAGATTAATCATGAGTCTATGTTGTTCTATGATAGTTGGTGGTGTCATTCCAAGCTTCCAAGGTTAAGTTGGTACCTACGCACTCCAACCCCAAATGGTGAGTGGGTTCAAACTTATAACCTTATTTTCATTCATTATAAATATGTTTTTTGCATGATAATTGTTAAGTATGAAATTAGAGATGAAGATATGTATGGAGATGAATTTACAAATAGAGATATGATATAAATGTGATTTTGCAAACATGTCCAGTTTGAAAGAGTTATGAATCTCTTGATGATTTTAGAAAACCATGAGACCATGATTTGAATGTTGTTCGCTATGAAAGTGTTATATATGTTCAAGAAATGATTTTGGAAAAATTTGTATTTTTGCAAGTTTATCAAAAGCTGACAACTATGCTTTATATGGAATTAAGATATTACCAAGTTTGCTAAACTTAGAATTTCCTATTATGTTTTTAGAGTACCAGTTGATATATTTTGGGAAAATGTTAAACAAAGTATGCTTTAGTTTTTGAAGTATGATTTTAGAGTTTTCATGATTTTGAATCCTATTAGTTTTGAAGTATGAGTTTTCTAGTTTTTGAAAAATATGTAGCTTGAGAGATGATTTTGAAGTTCAGTCATAAAAGTTTTAAAGTACGAATTTCATATGATTTATGACAATTGGCGGCTATATACTTGGGCTTTGGAAATCACAATGTCTCCAAACGGGTGATCCCTTAGACATGATTTCATAGCTATGGTTATGAAGGTTAGACTATTAGAGTTACATAGATTCAGAGCTCTCAAGAATGCTAGAAGTTTTTAAGAGTTTTCATGAAACTAAGAATGGAATTCATTGATTCATAGCAGCTAGATATACCTGTGGGCTCTTGAAATCACCTGCCACAAGCAATGATCCCTGGGCATGATTTCATAGCACAGTTACTAAAGTCAAATTGTTAGAGTTATATGAATCCAAGCTTCCAAAGACAGAGTAATTTGGGAGGTGCCTTAGAGATCAGAGAAATTTGGGATTTAGTGAGGTGATTTAAAGATTCAGAGAAATTATAGTTATGTTATATTTAATATGCATAATAAGAGAAATTTAGAGGTTTTTGTTAATATACTATATGTATACTGCTATTCAAAGTTTATTGTTTTCAAGGGTTTATCGTATTATCAGTTAAAAAATTTCATGATAGATTTTAAATTTAGAAATGTTTTCTTTTTATGATGACATGGAATGAAAAGTGTTTTCTTATATAGCTATGTATGTAAATATTAAACGATTTATGTTTGTTGCATGTATATTGTATCATGTATATCCTTAGTTATCCCATACAGATGATGAGTGAGAATTTACTCACTAATTCATTGACTCACCGTTCTCTTCCTCTTCATAGTTGCAGTACAGATGTTATTCAATCTTTAGTTCAAATATGACATCCTCTTGGTAAGTTTACCTTAGGAAGGCTCAGATTAGAGTTATGTTAGAGTAGAGTGTTTCAGTAGATGTAGGATTGAGTCATGTATTTATTTTGAGATTATGTATTAAGTTTCAGAATTATAACATCTATATATGTATATAGATTTCAAGTACAATTTAAAGTTATAGACTGTGATTAGAATTTATGTAACAAGTGAGAGATGTATTTATGATTTAGTCCTAAGTAATAAGTTGATTTACAAATTTAAGATTAAGATCATGAGATGAAACAATTTATGTTTTCATGATTAGCATATTTGATTAAAATGGAGTTATATATGTAAAATGCTTCAATTTTATGATGAAAATTGTTTTAAAAATTGTGTTTTAGAGAAAAATAAAATAATTAAGTATGAAGTGGCGATGAAACATGCAATTTATCAGATAATATGTTATCCAAAAGTATTATTGTGAGTATTCCACGTATTATGTTTTCCATTCAAGTGGTAACACATCACATATAGTACAATAACAAGAATCATGTGGATATTAAGATTTTCAAGCTTTAACATCCAATGTGCACATTTTATGAGCTAAAGAAACCTTGAGACACATTTCAGAAGAAAATCTTAGATCTGCAAAAGATGAATGGAAGAAGCCAAAGCTTTGCATCAAAGCTTAAAAATGCACAAACTAAGCTAACAAACTCAAAAGAAAGCCAACAAAATTACTCGTTTCATAAGAAAAGTTAGATCTGCAACAAATTCAACAGGGCACAATAACATTTTAGAACAAAATAACATTTCAGAAAAAAAAACAAAAAAAACATGAATGTAAGAACCTGAAGACGGAGGAAGAGAGAAGGCAGAGGAGAGAACTTGATAACAATGAGCAAGAATGTAATGATAGATTCGGTGAGTGGGAGTGGGCGACAAGGGTGTGTGTGTGACGGCCACTGGCAGAGGTGTCAATGGCAAAGATGAGGGAGTTGGTAGGGCAAAGAGAGGAGGTTTTGGTGCAAATTGGGGATTATCAAGTTTAAACAAGGGTAATTTTGTCTTTTCAATTGGTCAGAATGATTTCATTCCTATAGAAATCTAACATTTCCATGGTGTGGAATAAAATGGGGGTTGTTTTCATTCTGAGGATTAAAACATTCCCAGAAATATTTTTTATCTACGAACCAAACATAGAAATCCTCTATTCCAGCCTTAACTTCCATGAAATACTCAAACATTCCGCGAACCACAAAGAAGTTCGCTTAATTTGCTTAGACATATGTACTTGTTTCAGAGCATTTAGAATATGTGATATTTAAGTTCCATGGAGGAGGAATAAAGTAGAAGTACATAAGCATTTAAGCTCGAATTGCAAACTCCCTGGCCTTGATATTGTGCACAACAGTAATTTGTGCACTTTGTACTAATGCACTCGTGCATTTCTATTATAGTTGTGCAATCATCCTGCACAAGCACATCGCCTTTTTTGTTACACAAATCTACATCGCTTGCCGTTGCAGAACCTATAAAATAAAAATAAAAAAATTGTTAAAAGAGACAAAATATTATTGAAAAATTTGCATTATCCAAAAGTAGATAATAAGAAATTGGATATGGATGAACAAATATACCCTAGGCGACAAGGACAAGGACAAAAACCAGAGTGAGAAAAATCTTAGCCATTACTAGCGCCTGCAATGTGAATAACAAATAAACAATATTCTTATTTGTATGAACACAATGTCACAATTGAAAGTAAGGGTTTATATAAACTTGATGCTGGAGGAGCATGTCTATTACAATGGTAGAGATATTGCAGCCATCAATTTACTCAAATTCAAGAGCATGTCAACAACCCCTTAAATATGTCATATATCCATCTAATCAAGATCATTCAAATTACACCCATGTTGTAACCGCTTCTCTTGATTTTTCATCTGTCTCAAATCGTTTTTGATATGCTTGAGGTCCTCCTCTTAAACATCATTAAACCCCCATCAGCTGAGAAACCAGCCAGTGTAATTGTTAATGGCCCAAGGATTCCTTTTGCCATTGCTAAAACCAAAATGCTGAAATATTTAGTACTTCCTCCACATTTATCACCATATTTTCAGAGATAATTTTACTCAATTAATTAATTCATTTTCTAACCTTTTTTTTCATTTTTTCTAGTTTTCAAAATTGTTCTCTAAGCAATATATGTTTCAAATTCGTCTCCTAATTTTTGAAAACTGAATATGTTATATCTTTTTTGGGGAAAACCTAGAAATTCACTGCGAATGTTGAAACCCTCTTCATAATATCAGGAATCAAACTTGACTAGATACTTAAAGGAACCCATGCTAGCTATCAAATATATTTATTCTTTTAGCACATAATGTTAGTTATATTGATGAATGAAATCTTATCTAGTACATGAGTTGAAAAAATATTATATATGACATCTTCTGTGGCACATTTTATTTTCAAATCCACCTTTTTATGCAAGAAACAACATTTGTGGAGAAGATAAATGTGTTCTACTTTGAAAAATTAGAGGACAAATTGAAAACATTTATTACTTAAAGAGCAAATTTGAAATGTTTCTTACTTAGAAATGATTGAAAATTGAAAATAAAAATAAATAAATTAGGGGTCGGATTAATAAATTCTACCATAATTTTATTTCTACAATGCTACACATGAATTTAAAGTAATTATTCCTACAAATACCCTAAAAGAATATTTGCATGCAATCACCACCAATGGCCAAACTAATTGAAAGTATTTAATCCGAGCAAAATACTGGAGAGTTTCAAGAAGATACAGGAGTAAGAAAAAGTTATTGTTGTTATTTAACATTTGTTAATTCTGTTAAGGATTTTGCTGATTAGTACCCTACTAGTGAAGGATTCTCAAAATGGCAAAATTTCAAATTTAGTGGTTGGTTTGAAATATTGAAAACATAATTTTTTTTTTTTTTTAAGATAGAGTGTCCTCTTTTATTTCCTTATCCAATGTGCTTAGGACAATGGTTATAAATTCATCTTTTAAATATTATTTTACAAATTTAATTTAATTTAATCTTTATAATTAAAATATTCAATATTAAAAAAAATTTGTTTTTTGGCAAAGATGAAATTTTGTCAAATGCAAACCACGTTTTGGGAAATTTTTTTAAGTGGTCCGATAATTTTGAGAATTTTTGGGGGCCGATACTTTTGGGAAGCGAATGACTTGATTTTGGGATTGGACCGAGTCCTTTTCTTTTTGGATGGATTATGGATTTTGGGCCCAAGAATATTGGGCTTTTAATCTATTCTAGTATTTTTTTAATTTTCTTTTTTTAATTGAATTTAAAACATTAATAAAGACAAAAATAAGAAAAGTTAAAAAGTCATTTGGGCAGAGAGAGATTAGAAGAGTAATTTAACAATTACTGGTAAACTATGCAATAAACTATAGAATTTGAATAAAAAATTGAAATAGTAGGAGAAAAAATCGAATACTAATTTCAAATGAAACGAAATAAAAATTTCAATATGATTTCAAAATCCATCAAAATACAACTAGCAATTTGTGGCTCTGCGTCGCCAATCATTGCACATCATTCAAAAAGAAAAGAAGAAAATCATCCATTTTTTCTACCAAAAATCATCAATTTATTTATGATAAATTACATTTATTTTTGAGATTTGATGAAATTAACCCAACTTCATTTATTTATAAAATTTACTCAAAAACCTCCTGAGTTTGTGAAATTATTATGGTAACCTTTCCTGAAAATTACACTTTGCACATAAGTATATAATTTATCTGTTTATTTATAAAGATATAGCCTTTTGAACATTTTTTTGCTTGTTTGATCCCATCTCGCCAGCATTAAAAGGATGGAAAATCATTCATTCCATGTTTCAATTTTTCCAAACTATCTATAATTCCTCATCAGAACCATTAACAAAGGGAACCACATCACAATCGCCATGGTCGTTTTCTTAGTTATTTTTCATATCTTCCCTTTAATGGCAGTCATAGTCATCCTCAATAATCACACTAATGGCTTATAATGCTAAAATATCAGGAAAACATGACATGACTCAATCCCATGCCAATCGTACAGGAAATCAATGCATATATAATATTTTCACACAATCATCTTGAAGCAAAATTATTTTTTACACTTGCCATGTGCATTCTTTTGGTGTTTTTTATTTTTTTTAAGAATTTAATTTAATTTTAATGCATTTATATAATGTATTTGTGTATATCTTTTTATATATAGGCAACGTACAACTTTTTTATGTAGCTATACTGTCAATATAAAAGTTGTATATATTCATCTAATCATTAATCATATCTTTTAATTATTTAATTGAAATAAGTTTGACTGAACTTTACCCTATCAATATATATTATATATATAGACATTCAATTATTCACATTAATAAAAATATTTGATTGGATTATTCACTATTTCAACATAAATAAGAATATAAACTTGTGGTTAAATTAATATATAAAATTCTTTTAGACTAATAGTAGATCAAAATCAATCTCTTGTTGTGTGTAATTCATATTCCACTATGTTGAAAAGTGCTTATCCGAAGTGGTTTTGGTGTGAAGTTCATATGGACAAGCAAGTGGGTTCTCGATGTCAGGGAGGGGACCAGGGCTTTCTATATCCGGGTTCCTTGTGACTAGGAACTAAAAGTTATCCTTAATTGGATTAAGCAAACGCATGCTATGCTTGTTTGTTCTCAGTGTGAAAGTGAGTGATCATGCGTCACTGCACTATTATAAGCTTTCATTTTCCTTATTCTCCGTGCATATCACGACATTATATTGACTCAAAGTAATTATTGACACATTAGTTCGACTGAATTAAATTCTATATTTTTTTGAAATTAAAAGTTAGGTCCTATTAGCGTAACCATTTAATTGAAAGTTTTATCCATATGATTAATTGATTAGTTAGGGGAGCAAAATAAAAAATAAAAAAAGTTAGGAGAACAAAAAGAATAAAAAAATTAGTTAGACCATCAAAATAAAAATAAAAATAAGTTATGGGACAAAACAACGTGTATCTTGCCTAATGTATTTTTAAAATGTAAATAAGTATTAAATACGAGATTAAATGATTCAATTATGATATGTTGTTAGCATAAAAATAATTTATATCATTAGTCAACTGGTATGTATTATCACGGCTATAAAAATGAGTGACTATCTCAAGAATAACACATATATGGTTGTAACATCCTTAAAATAATAATAATGATAATAATAATTTGTTTAGTAATAGTTTATTTCACGTATTTGATATAAATATTTTATTAGTTGTACTTAATAATTTTGTATCAATATCTATTTTAAATGTTAGACTAAAATTTTAAAATACAAATATCAATTATTTAAAAGTAAGACCATAAATTAATAACAATAAAATTAGAATATATTTTACTAAGTTAAGAATAAAATTTATTAAGAATAATAAGTAATAATATATTAAATATTAATAATTAGATGTATAATTTTTACACAATAAAAAAAAGAGTGCCCAAAAAAAGAGGCAGCGCATTGAATACTGCTACTTATCCATAGTTATTGACCCATTGCAATATAATCTCTGTTGTATATATATATATATATATATATATATGTGTGTGTGTGTGAAAGGAGGATGAAGATAATTGTAAATAAAATATAAAGTGAAGTGTGTGCTAGTGTGAGTGTGCCGTGAAGAAAAGAAGAGAAAAGTGATTGAGTGGGTGAGGGTGTGGTGAGAAAGTTGAGTAGAAAACGCGAGAGAGAGAGAGAGAGAGAGAGAACAAAAATAAAAAAGGTGAAGATAAGAGCGTTAATAGTTTATGTGTATATATCATTCTATCTCTGTGTAAATTTAAAGGTAAGAAATAAATTTATTTTATGCTAAATAAAATCATGATTACAATTATTATTATAACTACTTAATTTATATATTGTTATTTTTATCATAGATACTTATAGTTATTTATTATTGTCATTTTTCTTGTCATTCGTTTATATTTATTGATTATTATGGATTTAAATATTAATTAAAATAATATTAACTACTTAATTAAGATTACCCTCTTTTCTCCTCACTAGTCCTATCGATTTACGCGTTCCAATTTCTTCCTTTTATTTTATCATTTAATTATAAAGATTTTCTTTTTTTTTTTTTGCACTACTACCACGTTTTGATTTCTTCCTTTTATTTTATCATTTAATCATAAAGTTTCTCTTCTCTCCAGTTTAGTGCAGACTACCGCGCTCTAATTTCTTCTTTTATTTTAATTTTCTTTATATTTACATGGTTCATTATTTAATTCAAGTTAGTAAAATGTTTCTTTTGTCTATGTTGTTATTGTTATACATTAACTTATCATTATTCCATTTTAGAATTTATTATATTGTTCATATAATATTATATTAATTTGAGCTGTCAATGTTTATAGTAATTTCTATAAGGAACCTAAATTAGATGTAAAATATAATTAAAATCTAATAAATAAATAAAGGTTATTGTACATGAATTTATAAATTTTGTGCATTTATTTTAATTTATGCTTCACTATTTAAATTGTGATTGGCTTTATGGGCTTTTATTTAAGCTTTATTTATGAATTAATTGTATAAATTCCTTATTGTTTGCCACTAACCACTAATAAGGCAGAGGGATACATATAAGATCCTTTCATGCTACCTGTCTAGGTTAAAATGACATAAAAGTCTTGTTTTGTCGTCACAATATAAGAGTAATACGAAAGAATGAGAATTCCCTAAGACAAGGTCTTCAACTATGTGTGAAACAAGCAAACAAATGAAAGTAAAGAAATCATAACTTTGATAACATGTGCATGACTTGTTCTACATGATCTATTTTATTCATAATATGATAACTAATTATGTTCATATAACGTTACCGTAATCCTGTGCATTTTGTAGACATGACTTAAACGACCATAGTTCAAATATTTTAAAACCATTCATTTTCTCCTAGAATTTATTTTAAATTCTCATTTTTCTTTATTCTTATTTCTGGTGGTTTTAGATTAGCCGAGTAATAAATGGAGACGCTTTTGCTTATCGACTTATGTTTAATTAATGTGTGATTTTACATTGCGAAGTTTAGCAATATTTAGTTTGTAATTAATGACATTAAGTGGCCTTGTTAGAACCTTTTGCTTGTAATCTTTTACTTAAGGTTAACCGTTGTGCTTCATGTGTAAATTCATAATATTAGCTTCTAATGAATATTACAGAAATGGTATCAGAGCTCCGTTCTCTAGCTATTATACAAATTATATGTAAAATGAGTTCCTTTTATTTGCATGTCATAAGGCCTTAGTTTCTCTCTGCATTGCCTTATAGTACTATCAACGCACTAAGTATACAATATAAAGCCTGATCATCTCAATATTGGGTTGTTTATGCAATTGTAGGACTATATGGCATCAGGAGATCAAAGAATCCCAAAGATCAGAGTGCACCAAATGTCACTCTGTCATGGATGATGGGAGCCATGATGAGCCTGGCCGAAGCTATCAAGGCCCAAACAGAATCAAATAGAATGATTTTTCAACAAATGCAAGAAACTCAACATAGGAACAATAACCATGGTGAAAATAGTGGAAACTTTACTGGGAGGAGGACTTGTGACAAATCACAATTATCAAGGGCTATCAGAGTTTAGGAAAGTCTCACCACCTTCATTCCATGGGGAGTATAACCAGTCTTGCTGAAAAATAGATCATGCAACTAGACAATTTTTGCTATTCTAGGGTGTACTGATACACAAAAGGTGATCTTTGCCACCTATATGTTAGAAAGGGAAGCAAAACATTGGTGAAGGGGTGCTAAAAGTTTGTTAGAATCTAGTAGAACTGAAATTACTTGGGATGTATTTTAACCACTTTCTTTGATAAATATTCCCTAATAATGTTAAGGATGAGAAAGAAGGTGAGTTTATACAACTCAAGCAGGGAATATGACCATAGGTCAGGATGTGGCTAGGTTCGATGGACTTTCCAAATTTTCTTCTTATCTAAAACTAACTCCAATGGGCGTTGGAAGGCAACAAAATTTGAGTTAGGTCTAAGCCTGAGATTAGAGACAAGGTGTCCACCCTAGAGATTAAAGACTATGCCACTCTAGTTAATAAATGTATAGCCGAAAGAGCTATCTAGATTTGGAATCAAAAAAGAAAGATAAAATTTTCTCAAAAGAAAGAAGGTGATGGAGGCTCAAAAGAAAAACAATTTTAAGAATGGAGTGAACCTGGGGAAAGGGAAACAATTTCCAACTAGTAAACCTTTACCTACATGCAATAAGTGTGGAAAATCTCATGGATCCAGACCTTGTCTTTTTGGACAAAATGTTTGCTATTGGTGCGGAAAGCCAGGATACTATGTTAAGGATTGCACCAATGGGAAACCATTGAACAATCTTACACCAAGACCACAAACTAAAGGGAGAGTATTTACTCTTAATGGAAAAGATGCAACTCGTTTACATGTTTCATTAAAAATTATCCCTTAATTGCATTGTTTGACTTAGGAGCTACGCATTCCTTTATATCTATTGACGTGTGAAGAAGTTAAAATTGTCCTTATCTTATTTGCCTTTTGATCTGTTAGTCTCTACTCCCATAGGAGAAAAAGTTTCTACCTCTTATGCCTATTTATACTGTCCCATTTTAATTAAAGAAAAACCTTTTATTATTGATCTTATTTGTTTACTTTTGTCTGTGTTGATATCATAATTGAAATAGATTGGATGTCTTCTAATAGTATCCTTTTACATTGTCCTAAAAAACTTGTTTATTTTTTCAATTACCTAGTCAAAAAACAAAAATCCTTTGATACTATTCCCCTAAATGCCATTTAAGTAGAGAAATGTCTCTTAGATGAAGTTCAAAGGGTTCTCCTTTATTCTTTAAATTCTGAGGTTGAACAACATATAAACGTACCTTTAATAAGAGACTTTCCAAAAGTGTTTCCTAAGAATATAATGAACCTCCACAGAAAGAGAGGTTGAGTTTTCAATTGATCTAATACCATGAATAGGACCTCTATCCTTTGCACCCTATAGAATGCCCCCTTTAAAGCTTAATAAAATTAAGAAACAAATTGAGGATTTGTTGTCCAAAGGATTCATTAGGCCTAGTGTATCACTATGAGGTGCATCGGTTTTGCTGTTAAGAAAAAGATGGGAGCATGAGGTTGTGCATAGATTATAGATAGTTGAATAAAGTCACTATTAAAAATAAGTGCCCACTCCCTAGAATAGATGACCTATTGGATCAATGTTAGGAGCATCAATTTTCTAAAAAATTGATTTGAGATCAGGATACCATCAAATAAGAGTAAAGCAAGAAGATATACCGAAGACAGCCTTTAGGACTAGGTATGGTCATTATGAATATCTTGTGATGCCCTTTGCACTTGCCAATGCCCATGCAGTATTCATGGATTACATAAATAGGATTTTTAGGCCTTACCTTGATAAATTTGTAATAGTCTTTATAGATGATATTCTTATCTATTCAAAGACTAAGGAGAAGCATGAACAACATCTTAGAAAGTGTTGCAAATTTTGAAGGACAAACAGTTGTATGTTAAGCTAGAAAAATGTAAGTTTTGGTTACAAGAAAAAAAGTTTTTAGGCCATGTGATCATTCAAAGAGGGTTGGTGTAGATCCAAGCAAAGTAGAAGTCATAGTTCATTAGGAAAGGCCAAAGAACACTAGATTAAGAGTTTTCTTGGATTAGCTGGTTATTACAGAAGGCTCATCAAAGGATTTTCCCAACTAGTTTTACCATTGACTAGGTTAACTAGGGAAAATCAAGCTTTTGAATGGAACTCGACTTATGAAACTAGCTTTCAAGAGTTAAAGAATATGCTTACCTCTACCCAAGGTTAATAATTCCTGACCCTAGGAAAAACTTTGTAGTGTATTGTGATGCATCCAAGAAGGGACTAGGTTGTGTTTTGATGCAAGTAAGGAGAGTTGTAGCTTATGCTTCTAGACAACTTAGGTCTCATGAAGAGACTACTCAACCCATGACCTAGAGTTAGCTGTTGTAGTATTTGTCTTGAAAATTTGGAGACATTATTTGTATGGGGGTAAAGTTTGAGGTTTACAGTGATCATAAGAGTTTGAAATATCTTTTTAATTAGAAGGAATTAAATATGAGACAAAGGAGATTGATGGAATTTTTAAAGGACTATAATTTTGAATTAAAATATCATGCTAGAAAAGCTAATGTTGTGGCTGATGCCTTGAGCAAAAAGTCCTTGCACATGTCTCTAATGATAATAGAAAAGCATAAGTTATTTGAAGAATTTAAGGATTTGAAAATTTCAATGTCCCTACAACCCCATTACTTATATGCCAATGAACTTAGAATAGAATCGTATTTGAATGACCAAGTAAGGAATGCCCAAGATAGTGATGAGTTTTTAACGTTCCTCAAGAGCAAGATTCAAATAGAACAACTTAAGCATTTCTAACTTGCTGAAAGAGGAGCTAATGTATGAGGGAAGGTTATGTGTGCCTAATAATGAAGACTTGAGGAATCAGATTTTGGCCAAGACACATCAGTAAATTCACCATGCATCCAGGAACAACAAAGATGTATCAAGACCTCAAGAAGTGGTTTTGGTGGAATGACATGAAAAGAGACATAGCTAATTTTGTAGCTAAGTGTCTTACTTGTCAAAAGGTTAAGATCAAGCACCAAAAACCTCCAGATTATTACAACCTCTAGATATCCCTGAGTGGAAATGAGATAGTATATCAATGGATTTTGTTGTAGGATTACCAAGAACTCCTTCAGGCTATGATGCTGCATGGGTAATTATCAATAGATTAACCAAGTCCACCCATATTCTATCAATAAATATTAGTTGGACATTGTATAGGTTAGCTTAGAGTTACATCAGGAAATCATAAGATTGCATGGGTACCAGCTAGCATTGTCTAGACAAAGATCCTAGATTTATCTCAAAGTTTTGGGTAGTCTTACAAGATGCCTTAGGTATTAAACTTCATTTTAGTACATCTTACCACCCTCAAATAGATGGTCATACAGAAAGAACTATCCATAAATTAAAAGACATACTTAGAGCCTATGTGCTAAGCTCAAGAAAGTTGGGATACTCATCTACCATTAATAGAGTTTGCCTACAACAATTGTTATCATTCAAGCATAGGCATAGCTCCATTTGAAGCTCTATATGGTAGAAAGTGCAGGTCACCTTTGTGCTGGTTTGAGGTGGGAAAAAGGAGTTTACTAGGACCTGACCTAGTACAACAAACCACAGAGAAGATCAAGTTCATTATGGGAAAGCTATTCACTGGATAAGTAGACCAAAAAGTTATGCTGATAAAAGAAAGAGACCTTTAGTATTTAAAGAAGGAGACCATGTCTTTCTTAGAGTTACTCCTAACCTGGAATTGGCAGAGCTCTTAAATCCAAAAAGTTAAGCCCAAAATTCATTGGTTCCTTTCAAATTCTTAAAAGAGTATGACTAGTTGCATATCAAATCACACTTTCACCCAATCTTTCAAATCTTCATAATGTTTTTCATGTCTCTCAACTTAGAAAGTATTGTTTTAATCTTTCATACATCATAGAATATGAGACAATGCAAGTAAGAGATGATTTAATATATGAAGCTAAACCAATGCATATCATAGATAGATCTGTTAAAAACTTAAGAGGAAAATAAATTCTTTTAGTCAAAGTTGTTTGGAAAGGGTTGTCACCTGAAGAGGCAACATGAGAACTAGAAGATAAATTTAAGAAGACCTACCCAGAATTTTACCAAATAGGTAAGCAAATTTTGGTGGCAAAATTTCTAAAAGGAGGGAGAATTGTAACATCCTTATAATAATAATAATAATAATAGTAATAATTTATTTCATGTATCATAAATATTTTATTGGTCTTACTTAATAATTTTGCATCAATATCTATTTTAAATGTTAAACCAAAATTTTAAAATACAGATATCAACTATTTAAAGTAAGATCATAAATTGGCAACAATAAACTCAGAATATATTTTACTAAGTTGAGAAAATTTTTTATTAAGAAGAATAAGTAATAATATGGTAAGTGTTAATAATTAGGTGTATAATTTTTACGCCAAAAAAAGAGAGAGTACACAAAAAAAAGGCAGTGCATTGAGCACCGCCACTTACCCATAGTTATTGACCCACTATAATATAATCTCTGTTAGCTATACGTGCATATATATATATGGATATGGAAGAAGGGATGAAGATAATTGCGAATAAAATATAAAGTGAAGTGTGTGCTAGTGTGTGTATATGCTGTAACATCCCCAATTCTTCTTAATATAGTGTTACTTTATTATAGCTTTTTATTTAAAAAATATGAGAATTTTGTTTAATTAGACAAGAATATTTAGAGATAATCATTAAAAAAATATCTAATTAAATATTATAAAACTTAATAGTTGTACAATCTGAAACTTAGCACCAAAATGTAAAATTTTAATTATTCCCTTGGATTTTATTAAAATTATAAAAATTCCACTAAATGGTAGAAAATAAACTTATAACATAATTAGTTAAAAAACTAACAGAAACATTAGAAAAGTTTAGAGAATGTCATTAAATTATTAAAAAATTATAAAAAAAAATTATAAATACACCTTAAACATAAATTTGATCATAAATATCAATATTAAGTAAATTTTATAATATTAGCATAATTGCACAAAAATAATCTATGTGGGTGTAAAATAAACTAGAAAAATCCTAGAAAATAACTCTAAGTCTTGTAAAAAAAATTTTAACTAAGCTATGATATTAGATAAAAAGGACCATGAAATGGGCCTCTCCATTAGGCTATGGATAGTGTTAAATATCATATTGATCTTTAATTAATTAATTTTGACTTAATAAAAGCTTAAATTACCTAAATAATCATAATCACTTAAACTTTAAGATAAATTTTCCTAAACCTTGATTTATCTCACTAATAATATTAAATCAATTAATTAACACCTAGATCAGCCACATAGAAGAAAAAATATTTGAAAAATGAAAATAAATGGTCAAACTTTCATGTCATAATTATTCAAAAACCAACCAAACTTTGACTAAAAATTTCAAAAAAGATGAGCTTATCTACTTATCATGTTAGACAGCTCAAAATTCACATGAGCTGCTATAGAAAATTTATATATTTTATTTATAGATAATTAATTATTTTAAGTAAAATAGACCTAATTAAGGTA
Source organism: Dalbergia oliveri (assembly GCA_030441495.1). Taxonomy (NCBI): domain Eukaryota; kingdom Viridiplantae; phylum Streptophyta; class Magnoliopsida; order Fabales; family Fabaceae; genus Dalbergia; species Dalbergia oliveri. Next base: position 22,596,777 of record JAMLFY010000013.1, on the reverse strand, counting down.
AAAATATATTAAAAATACTAAAAATTGTAGAAAAAATTCATGAAAATTATAGATAACTTATAAATGAGGTAAAAACATGTTCTTAACAGTATATTAAGAAAAATTAATTTTTATGATTATTTTATGAATTATTTAGTATATATAACTTTAAGATAAATATGTAAAATTTGTCATTTTCATATATTAATCATTCAAGACAACTTACCACCCTCTATAACTCTATTAGATATATTATTCAAACCTATAGACTTCCAAAGAAAAAAAAGTTAGAAATAGTTAAATAAATTATTAGTTAATTAATAATTAATTCTTAATAAAACTAGCAATAGTATAAAATACCAAATAAAATAAATAAATTTCGTGAATACTTGTATTATATCTCTAATAATCTTATTATGATGTTTGAGTAAAAAAATTAAGTCATTTACTAATTAATTAACTTAATTAAGATTGACTAGTTTAAGTAAATTTACCTTATTTTGAATAATTAATTATTAAATTATATTTAAATATATTAAAATTTAATAAATGTATTTAAATCATGCCATTAACATCTTAGTATTTCTTTAAATGATAATTCAGAATTTATTAAATTATTTAGTGTTAGTTTTAATATTTAACTAATTAAACTAATTAAATATGACAAATAAATTATGAATTTAGTAATATTTTAATCCTAGAATTTTTCTATAAATAGCACCCCTAAACATAACTCCACACTTCATTCTTCTGCCCAAAATCTATCAAAAATTATAGTCATCATTTCTCTCTTTATTTTCTTCATTTTCACACAAAGACATTTATAAATTTTTAGCAAATCACCTCTAAATTATCACCTCTTCTTATCACCATCTAAAATCAATACTTCTTGGCCTTTATACATGAATTTTAGCTCTTAGAGAAGGTTTAAAAAGTTGAAGAAGTTGCTGGTCTAACCTTAGCGTTGCTAAGTTTCTAAAGCTCCAAGAACAAGTAGGGATTTTTCTTTCACTAATAAGCTTCATGCATAATTTTCATATATGATATTGTTATGATACTCAAAGTTTGTGTTTATGGGTTTAATATCTTTGAATGATCTAAAGATTGTGACATAAAATATTTAATCTATGTGTATATGATGCATGTTTATTTGTTTACTTATATGGTTGAAAATTATGATTAAAGATCATTTTAGATTTTGATTATGCTTTTTTCAAATATTTCAATGTTGTATAAATTTGTTAAACCATGTATTTTCATTTAATAAAGCTTTGTGCACAAGTTGTGAAATTTTAAGGTGATATAGCTTAGTTTTGACTTCATTATGTATTTAATCATAAAATATTTTTGGTTCATAAAAATTGTTATTTAATTTATTATAATGAATAGATTTTAAACCTTTGAGCATGTAATATTTAGCTTGGTTTCTGTGTTATGTTTATTTTGGGACCATTAAGACTTAATAAAATATATAAAAGACACTAAAATCTATTCGTATTAATTAATCATGACCTTCGTTATGGACTTATGAATTCATAGAAATTATTTAGACGATTATGAGTTAAGACTTACTTGGACTTGATTAAAATAATTTATGATCATAATATTTGGATTCGACCTATGGACCTTGGACTATGGACCTTGAACTATAAATATTTGACTTGAATATAAATTTATTAACATTAAGAAATATTATTTACAAAGATTTAAGTTGAGGTCCCATTAGGAACATGACATATAAACTAACTAGTTTCTTGCTTGAAGTGATTTCCTAAAAGTTGGGTATAATTTTGATTATTTCTTTTTAAATATTTCATGAAAGATTTCATTGCTCTTTTATTTACCCTATGATTACATCTTTATATTTATATTATATAGATAAATATATTTTTTTACTTAGGCAAATAAAAGAGCAATGAAATCTTTCAAGAAATATTTAAAAGAAATAATAAAAATTATACCCAAGCTTTAGGAAATCACTTCAAGCAAGAAACTAGTTAGTTTATATGTCATGTTCCTAATAGGAACTTAACTTAAATCTTTGTGAATAATATTTCTTAATGTTAATAAATTTATATTCAAGTCAAATATTTATAGTCCAAGGTCCATGGGTTAAATCCAAATATTATGATAATAAATTGTCTCAATTAAGTCCAAGTGAGTCTTAGCTCATAATCGTCTAAATAATGTTTATGATTTCATAAGTCCATAACGAAGGTCATGATTAATTAATATGAATAGATTTTAGTGTCTTTTATATATCTTATTAAATCTTAATGGTCTCAAGATAAACATAACATATAAACCAAGCTAAATATTACATGCTCAAAGGTTTAAAATCTTTTCATTATAATGAATTAAATAACACTTTTTATGAACTAAAAATGTTTTATGATCAAATACATAATGAGGTCAAAACCAAGCTATATCACCTTAACATTTCACAAATTGTGCACAAAGCTTTATTAAATGAAAATGCATGGTTCAACAAACTTATACAATATTGAAATATTTGAAAAAGTATAATCAAAATTTAAAATGATCTTTAATCATAATTTTCAACCATATAAGTAGACAAACAAGCATACATCATATGCATATAGATTAAGTATTTTATGTCACAATCTTTAAATCATTCAAAGATATTAAAACCATAAACACAAACTTTGAGTATCATAACAACATCATACATGAAAATTATGCATGAAACTTATTAATGAAAGAAAAAGCCCTACTTGTTCTTGGAGCTTTAGAAACTAGTAACACCAAGGCTAGACCAGCAACTTCTTCAATATTTCTAAACCTTCTCTAAGGGCTAAAATTCATATATAAAGGCTGGAAAGTATTGATATTAGATGGTGATAAAAATGTGATAATTTGGAGGTGATTTGCTAAAAATTTATAAATATTTTTGTGTAAATGAAGAAAATGAAGAGAGAAATGATGGCTATAATTTTTTTTATAGATTTTGGGCAGAAGAATGAAGTGTGGAGTTGTGTTTAGAGGGGTGGTATTTATAGAAAAAGTCTAGGATCAAAATATTACTAATTTCATAATTTATTTGTCATATTTAATTAGTTAAATATTAAAACTAACACTAAATAATTTAATAAATTCTCAATTATCATTTAAAGACATACTAAAATATTAATGATATGATTTAAATACATTTAGCAAATTTTAATATATTTAAATATAATTTAATAATTAACTATTCAAAATAAGGTAAATTTACTTAAACTAGCCAATCTTAATTAAGTTAATTAATTAGTAAATGACTTAATTTTTTGCTCAAACATCATAATAAGATTATTAGAGATATAATACAAGTATTCATGAAATTTATATAATTTTCTATAATTATTTATATTTTATTTGGTATTTTACAATATTGCTAGTTTTATTAAGAATTAATTATTAATTAACTAATAATTTATTTAACTATTTCTAAATTTTTTTCTTTGGCAGCCTATAGGTTTGAATAACATGTCTAACAGAGTTATAGAGGGTGACAAGTTGTCTTGAATGATTAATATATGAAAATGACAAATTTTACATATTTATCTTAAAGTTATATATACTAAATAATTCATAAAATAATCATAAAAATTAATTTTCCTTAATATATTGTCAATAACATGTTCTTACCTTATTTATAAGGTATATATAATTTTCATGAATTTTTTCTACAATTTTTAGTATTTTTAATATATTTTTACCTTAATTAGGTCTATTTTGAGCTAATTAAAATAATTAATTATCTATAAATAAAATATATAAATTTTCTATAGCAGCCATGTGAATTTTGAGCTGCCTAACATAATAAGGAGACAAGTTCATCTTTGTTGAAATTTTTAGTCAAAGTTTGGTTAGTTTTTGAATAATTATGACATGAAAGTTTGACCATTTATTTTCATTTTTCAAATTTTTTTTCTTCCATGTAGCTAATCTAGGTGTTAATTAATTGATTTAACATTATTAGTGAGATAAATCAAGGTTTAGGAAAATTTATCTTAAAGTATAAGTGATTATTTAGGTAATTTAAGTTTTAATTAAGTCAAAATTAATTAATTAAATATCAATATGATTTTTAACACTATGCATTGCCTAATGGAGACACCCATTTCGTGGTCCTCTTTGTCTAAGATCATAACTTACTTAAAAAAATTTTTTACAATAGAGTTATTTCTAAGATTTTTCAAAGTTTATTTTACACCCTACAATAGGTTATTTTTGTGAAATTATGCTAATATTATACAAATTTACTTAATATTGATATTTATGATCAAAGTTATGTTTAAGATGTATTTATAAATTTTTTTATCATTTTTTTAATAATTTAATTATACTCTCTAAGTTTTTCTAATGTTTCTGTTAGCTTTTTTTGCAGCTAATTATGTTATAAGTTTATTTTCTACCCTTTAGTGGCATTTTTGTGATTTTAATAAAATCCAAGGGAATAATTAAAATTGTATATTTTGGTGCTAATTGTACAGCTATTAAGTTTTGTAATATTTAATTAGATATTTTTTTTAATGATTATCCCTAATATTTTCTTGCCTAAACAAAATCCTCATACTTTCCAAATAAAAAGCTATAATAAAACAACACTATATTAAGAAAAATTGGGGATATTACATTTCTCCTTTTTTCAAGAAATTTCATCCTTAACATTTGATTACCTTAATTAAAATCTCGATAGTCTTTCTGAAGATCCTTTCTTTTTCCCACGTTGTCTTTCGAGAGTCAATCCTTCCATAGGACTTTCACCAAAGAAATAGTCTTACCACCTTTGAGTTCCTTCAAGCTTTTATCCAAAATCTTAAGGTTTAACCTTATAGGTTAAATCATCTCTAATTGAACACAGTTATTCTAGAGTAGATGTGAAGGATCAAGGGAATATTTCTTTAATTGAGACACATGAAAAACATCATGAAGGTTTGAGAGGTTTGGGAGTAGAACAAAGCAATAGGCAACAGGACCAATTCGGTCAAAATTTGATATAGACCAAGAAAATGAGGACTCAACTTCCTAGTTTTCAGAGCTTTGCCTAGCCCTCTGTAGGATAAACCCTCATAAATACATATTCACCCTCTTGGAATTCTAGGCTTCCTTCTTCTATCAGGATAACTCTTTTGCCGACTTTGTGCTTAGCAATTTATCCTTGATAAGCTTAATCTGTATGTGGTCCTTTGGACAATTTCAGGTCCTAGCATTTTTTCTCTCACCAATTTCATACTAACACAATGGGGATCTACACTTCCTACCATATAAAGCCTCATCCGTTCATCCCAATATTGGAATGATAACTGTTGTTATATGAAAACTCTACTAATGGTAGGTAGCGATCCCAATTTCCTTGTTGTTCCAAGACACAGGCTCTCAACATATCCTCTAAAGTCTGGATGGTTCTCCAGGATTGCCCATCAATCTAGGATGATAAGAGGACTAAGACTTAACTTAGTACCAAAGGCTCTTTGTAATGTTCCCCAAACCTAGAGATGAACCTGGATCTCTATCAAAGACAATACTGGTGGGTACACCATAGAGTTGAACAATCTCATTAATGTACAATTGGGCTAGCTTATCTGGTGAATAACTAGCTTCGATGGCTAAGAAATGAGCAATTTAGTCAATCTATTCACTATAACCCAAACTCCATCATGTCCCAAGGATGTCCTAGGTAATCCCATCACAAAATCCATGGCTATGTTGTCCCACTTCCATTCAGGGATTTCTCAAAGTTGGAGTAAGCCTGAGGGTTTCTGATGCTCAATCTTGACTTTCTACAAACCAAGCATATTGCCACAAACTCTGCTATATCTTTCTTCATTCTTGGCCACCAAAAGAATTGTTTAATTTCCTGATTCATTTTGGTGGCTCCAGGGTATATGGTATACCTACTGTTATGTGTTTCATCTGAGATTAAGTTCCTTAGATTTCCCACACTAGGTACACATAACTTGTCACGATATAACAGTGCTCCATCTCCAACTCTACCAACTCTTTGTAGGTTTGCAAAAGTGGATCCTCTTTCTGACCTTCAATGATTTGTTTCTTGAGGTTATTTTCTATCCTCAAATGATTCAAACTGAAATGGTCAGCCTCTATGGTTACTTCAAGATTCAAGTCTCTAAATTTTTCTAATAATTCCCATTCTTTGACCATCAAACTTGCCACATGTAGATATTTTCTACTCAGTGCATCGGCACTGCATTGGCTTTACCTGGTGATATTTAACTTTAAAATCATAATACTTTAAAAATTCTAACCACCTTCTTTGTCTCAAATTCAACTCTTTTTGGTCAAACAAATACTTCAAACTCTTATGATCAGTGAAAGCTTCAAACTTAACACCATATAGGTAATGCCTCCATATCCTAAGAGCAAAAACTATAGCTACTGACTCCAAGTCATGGTTAGGGTAGTTCTCCTCATGTGGTCTCAACTGAAGCATAAGCTATTACTTTTCCTTCTTGCATTAAGACACACCCTAAACCTTTTCTGGAGGCATCACTATACACTACAAAATCCTTTTCCTGGGTTAGGGATAACTAATACCTGGAGCAAATGTGAGCCGACATTTTAACTCTAGAAAACTAGCTTCACACTCAGGTGTCCACACAAATGGTTTTCCTTTTCGGCTTAATCTAGTCAAAGGCAAAGTTAACTGAGAATCCTTGGATAAACTTCCTGTAATATCCTACAAGTCCTAAGAATCTCCTAATCTCAGTGATCGTCTTAGGTTTCTCCTAAGACAATACAGCTTCTACCTTACTAGGGTCCACAGACACACCATCCCCATTAATCACATGGCCTAAGAATTTTACTTCTTTTTTCCAGAAATCACATTTCTCTAGTTTTGCATAAATTATTTTCCTTCAATATCTGGAAACTATCCTCAAATGCTCCTTATGTTCCTCCTTAGTCTTAGAATAAATCAAAATATCATCAATAAACACCACCACAAATTTGTCTAAGAAAGGTCTAAAAATCCTAGTTCCATGAAAAGCTGAGCATTAGTCAATCCAAAAGCATCACCAAAAACTCATAATGTCCATACCTAGTCCTAAAGCAATCTTAGGTATATCTTCTTCCTTAATCCTAATTTGGTGATATCTAACCTTAAATCTATCTTAGAGAACATTGTGGCTCCTTCAGTTGATCAAAAAGGTCATCAATCCTAGGAAAAGGATACTTATTCTTAATGGTAACTTCATTCAATTGATAGTAATCTATGCACAACCTTAAGCTACCATCCTTTTTCTTTACAAATAACACATGCTCCCCAAGATAAGGCACCAGGTCTAATGAATCCTTTTCCTAATAGATCATCTATTTGTTTCTTCAATTCACTCAACTCAAGAAGTGACACACTATAGGGTGATATGGATATGGGACCAATACCAGGCAAGAGGTCAATAGAAAACTCAATCTCTCTTAGGAGGTAAACTCTCAATATGGGTGGAAATACCTCAGGAAATTCTTTCACTAGAAAAATTTAAGTTTTATTTATGAATTAATTGTATAAATTCCTTATTGTGAAATTATGCAAATAACTATTAATTAATATGATTAACAAAAATTTGCCACTAACTATTGACAAGGAGAAGGATACATATAAGATTCTTTCATGTTACTTGCCTAAGTTAAAATGGCGTAAAAGTTTTGCTTTGTCGTCACGATGTAAGAATACGAACGAATCAGAATTCCCTAAGACAATGTCTTCAACTATGTATGACAAGCAAACAAATAAAAGTCAAAATTAAAGTAAAGAAATCATAACTTTGATAAGATATGCATGATGTGTTCTACATGACATATTTTATTCATAATATGATAATTGAATTATGTTCATATAACATTACTGGAGTCATGTGTATTTTCTGTGTAACCTTAAACCAATCATAATTCAAATATTTTAAAATCATTCATATTTTACTGAGAATTTATTTTAAATTCTCATTTTTCTTTATTCTTATTTCTAGTGGTTTCAGATTAGAGCACATTGAATGGAAGACAACCTAGGAACTTATAGACTTATATCTAATTAATGTGTGATTTTACATTGTGAATTGTAGCAATATTCAGTTTATAATTAATGACATTAAGTGATTGTGTTAAAACCTTTTGCTTGTAATCTTTTTACTTAATGTTAATTGTTGTGCTTCATGTGTAAATTCATAATATTTGCTTTTGAATGAAAAGATGTTACAATTGTAATGTATGATTAACTTTTTTGACATCATATAAATAATTAGTGGTATAAAAAGTTGAGTTTGATTTCTATACATTGACAGAATAAAATAATTTCTATGTAAATTTTTTAAAAAGATTAGATCATGGTGGATAATTATCATATTGGATAGTTATTTAGCATGATTGGTCACTTTTTTGAAATTCTATTAATTGACAGTGTACAATTATTTTATATTATTAGATGTAGAAATTAAACTCTAAAAAGTTTTGCCCTAATAATATATAAAATTAGACTCAAGATTAACCTATAAATCTTCAGTTTATATTAAATACCTTCATGATCACGCACGTAATGGTGGAACTTAATTGAATAAAAAGTTTGGCGGGTGAATATCAATTAAAAAAATTGAGTTTATTGACAAGGATGCTTAATTTTATAACCTCAATACAATTTTGCTTTCCGAAAAATAATTTTATGGCTTTATTGATCAATCAAGTCAAAAATAAAATAAGATCTATATATACATATTTTGATACACGTGAAGCAATAAGCTTTCAAAGATCAAGTTTTACCCAAAAGGTAAAGAAAACTAAAACTTTCGGAGATCAGGACAAAAGGCAGCAAACGTTAGGCTACACAGGTACTTTCTCGGTCAACAAAGAAACTGGACTTGTACATGAGGATGTGGGCCTTTTTTTTGGTGCTCCTTTTGGGTGAAGTCTATCGGTTCATCCGGCTTTATTCCTGGAAATCTAACTAATCCAGCTTGACCTATAAAAGTTCTAGAGTGGATTTTAGGTCTTTTAATCAAATTTTTTTCTCAAAATTCAAACCCAAAACACTTAAAGTCCGTTTGAATAATGCAACTTAGGATAAATAATAAATATTACACTTAAAATTTGTTCAAATGTCACTTTACTCATTCTTCTTAAAACTTAACACTCTACCTCATTCTTTACAAAAAAAATTAAATAAATAAAGAAAATAAAATCTAGCAAGAGAATAAATTTCATAAATGTAATTTCAACTCAACATGTCTCATAGATTAAATTAATTCTTAAAATTTAAATCTTAAACTTCATATCCTCACATCTATATCCAACTAAAAATAAAATTAAATTGGTTGAGTTACTGCATAAGAATGATATGTGAGCCTTGCGATTGAAAAATAGTGAGACATGTAGAATAAGTTAGTTGATCTTCAGTATTTTTGAAGAATTTACAGGATAAATTGATCCCTAATTATTTACAAATATCATTCAAATTGGTCTGTAATAAAAATATAAAATATAAAAATAAAACCACTAATACACTAAAGAATAATTAATTTGTCTTATGTTTTTAATTGTGAGGGTCGCAAATGTATTTTTTTCCTTGAGGGACCAATTTTTCTACGCTATTTTCATTATGGATTAACTTAGCAGTTACTCTTTTTTTTAACATATCTGCTTTGTTCTTATGTAGCAACTCAAATAAATGAATAATTTAATCTTGTTTTAAACTATGTATAGATTTGAAGATATAAAATTTAGGATTTAAATTTCAAAAACTAAAAAATTTGTCTAAGTTAAAGTTATGTTTATAAAATTTATTCTCTCACTAGTTTTTATTTTCTATTTTATTTATTTTTCTCTAGTTGTTTTTCGTTTCCTTTTTTTAAGAACATGATTGAATGTCAATTTTAGAGGAGAATGGAGTGGAGTATCATTTAAATCTTTGTTATTTACTCATTTTTTTATCTTTCAAAAAGTCTAAAGTCTCATTTTAGTTTCTTTTTTCCATTTGAATATATAGGTTGTTACTTCTTAAAAAGTCATTCTTTAATGCCTTTTTAGAAGTTAAATATCTAACTTTTCAGAAACATTTTTTAAAGCACTTAAAATAATGACTTTTATTACTATATATTCAAATATAAAATAACTTATTTAGCCAAATAGGACTTGATTAGAAGGCTGAAACATTTGCCATTTCTACCAACCCACGCTGATCATGAGGATGTGGGCAACATATAGTTAATCTTTCTAATGATGACATTGGGTGGGCTCTAAATTAAACAATCCAGTTTAAGCTAAGCATGGACTTAATGATAATTGCCACATCCTAGACAGTGATTTAGCCTTGACAGACTCTTAGAAAGCTTGTAGTTCGGCCTGCAATGTTTTTTCCTGAATAATCCACTGAAATCTAATCAAGTTCACTTACCTTTCGTAATCTCCAATTAATCGAAAAACCACCACCAATAGAAACAAGGGAAATCTAATCATAGTTTAGATATTATGATTATCATGATGAACATGTGTGGTTCATAGTTTAGGGTTTAGTATTTTTTTAATTTTAGTCCTAATTAAATATAGTTTTAGGGGGATTGTTTAATCAGTTTGTTTTTGCTTTAATTTTCGATTTATATGTTTTCATTGTTAATTATATAAATGCAACTTTATTTTTATTTGAAATTTTTTATTAAAAAAGTGAAAAACGTTGTTCTTGCCATTTCCTCCATAAAATTTTAATAATTTTAAATGGGATGAAATAAGTAGTATTTTGTATATTTTTGAATGAAAAAATCAACTAAAAAAGTAAATAAAAACAAATCAAATAACTCTTAGGGTATGTTTGATTATAAAGTAAAAATGAGGGTAACTTTTTCATGGATAAGGTTTATATGTACTTTTACATAGAGTTCATTCATAAAAATTTACACCATATTTTTACTCTCTAATCAACTATACCCTTAATTTTCTGGCCTTTTGGCCCAATTATCACCAATAGTGTAATGTATCATGCATCATATCCATTTTTATTTGGTATATTGTGTTAGAGTTTAATTTTGATATGTACTCATACTATCATCCAATTATATGTTTCTATTTATAAGACTTTTAAAGTGATAATTGATTAGTAATAGAGTCAAGCATTTTTGCTTATGTGATAGTACATGATCAAATATTTATGTAAAATATTTTTACACTTACAATATGCATTTAAATTAAATTCAAAATTTTTATCGTATCATCTACTCAATTAATTCATTCATTTGCATAATCTTGGATAAAAAGTTGTAATACTCTAGTTTTAAATAAAAATATTAGAAAAAAATTTTAAAAAAGGGTGCCAGTTACGTTTATTTGTCGCCCTGGGTCTTAATTTCACTAAGTTTGAATTCTACACATCCTTGGAGGGCTACATGTTAGAACCATATTTTGGATCAAAAGTCCCACTAATTATTTCCAAAAGGAAAATAAGTTAAATAATAATTTTGAATGAATTTTATAAAACTTTCAAACATTTCGTTATTAGCCCACTAGTTTATAAAATCTCAAAGATTTCTAATTTGAACTAAAACCCAAAATTTAGATTTTGATTTGTTGGGATTTTAATTTTTATGATATTTTATTTGAATCCAAATGAGGGTTACTTTTTTATTTATATTTATGTTTTAAAGTTAAGGGAGAGTAAAATAAATAAGTAAGTGAGTATTAAGACAACTCAAGTGTTAAAATGGCCCAAAGGTACTGAACTAGAGTTTACTGTCACTTGCCAGAGTTAAGACGTTATAGTATCACAATATGTGTTTTGGGGGTATTTTGTGGTCTGAGGACCATTATAGCAATCATATATATAGCAATGTCCATGGTATAAAAACAGGACAAACAACGCAATTTTGATTAAATGAAACTCTACCCCTTATATATGCTTTCCTACTCAAATTTCACCCCTTATATTAGAAACCTAACATTTCCTAGGAGTTCTTCCTATCCCACCCTCATCCTCCATCAAATCTACTTCCTCCAAGCTTCAAGGTGAGTTTGGTTGTTGGTTTATGCTTCCTTTTCTTCTTCCTTTCATGTTATATGATTTGGGTCGTTGTTTTTCTCCCATTGTTATCAGTGGGTGCTCCTCCAATATTATTAGAGCTATATTAGAGCTATCTAGAGATTGTTAGAGATTAATCTAGAGTCTATGGATTGATGTCATCCCTCTAGAGCTCCTTTGGTGTTGCCTGTCCTTTGTTCTCCCTCTCCAGGTGAGTGAGTTTGATTTCATAACCTTATTATTTTGAAACATATTTTAAGAGTTTATGATATCTTTATGATTTAAGACTTGAGATTTCAAAATGTGATTTTAGATATCAAGTATAAAATATTTTGACAAGAATGAAACAGAGATATTATTATAATGTCAGAGATTTTATGATTATGACCATTTCCATTTCAAAGTATGATGTTAGAGTTGTTAAGTTATGAAAAGATATTAGCTTGAGAAATAAGATTTTAGAAATTTAATTTTTATGATATTCCGAAGTATGAAATTCATTATGATTCGTAGTAACTTTCAAATACATATTATGTGGGTTTAAAATTGGAATGCCTACAAACGGTGATCATTTGGGCATGATTTCACAGTTTCAGTATGCTAAAGTCAAATTACTAGAATTATATAAGTCCAGAGTTTTTAGAATTTCAAGAGTTTTCATACTTAAATGGTTTTTATAAGGAACTAGAGCATGATTATGATTTTATCTATATCCAGAGATATTATGACTTCAAGAGTAAAGTAATTATATGATAAAGTTTTAAACCTAAAGAAAAGCCTAGAATAGAGTTTTAGAGAAATAATTGGTTTATGATTTAGAGATGAGACGTATATAGAGAACAAACAATAAGTTAACGGAGAAAATGATCGTTAACTTTGGTACTAAGTTGTCCTTAGGAGCAATCTCATAGTAGAGATGGAATCTAGTTAGATGTCTAATTTAGATCCTTGAGGGATCATGGAGCAGAAAATTTGTTATACCATGGTTGACACATATAACCGGAATGTATATTGTTATGCAATGCAAAACTAGAGATTTATGTTTCTCTATTAGTATATTGTTATTTATATTTTCATAACTATTATGTATATGCATGGGAAATGATGTCCTGACAAATTATGAATTTAGAAATGCTTTCTACGAATATTATGAATTTAGAGATGTTTCTTTTCTATATAGTTATGCATATAATATCAATAGTATATGATTGCTGTATAAATATTATTTTATGCATATTTCTTGGTTGTCCCATGTGGGTCATGTGCGAGAATCCACTTACTAAGTCTGTTGACTAACCCCTTTCCTTTTCTCTCATAGTTGCAGGTGCATATCCCATTTCTCATTTGTCGAGGAGTGAACGATCCCTTAGTGAGCTTTACATTGTTGTAAGACTTAGTTTAGGTTTATGTTAGTTTTAGAGGCTCCAATAGACTTAGGAAATATCCGAGTCACGCATGTATTTTGAGATATTGCAGCTATTTTCAACGTTTATATATTCCTCTTTATATTTATAGGGTTTAAGTATGTATTTGGAATATGGACTATCATTAATAGGTTTATGAAATGAGCTAGAGATGTATTTATGATTTAGTCTCCAAGTCTTAAATTGATTTTCAGAGCATGACAAAAATGTTTTCATATCTATATATGTGGAAGCTTCAGCTTTTATGATTTTAAATATCATGTTTTAATTAGAGGAAATGATAATGATTTAAAAGAAAACCATATATAAGTATGAAATTATACTATTTTATACATTTAGAGGCACGTCACCCATAAGACTTACGTAGGGACGAGATTTCTCAAGAGACGTCACGTTTTCAAGTCAGGTCGTGACAAAAGTCAACCATTATAACTAGTTTGGTAAATTATTAAATTATCTATTGACATTTTACCATGTATATTATAGGATATTAGAAGAGATTGGTAGTATGACAAAATATATGTCACAACCCGCCTAGGAAACTTGACCGGCACATGAGGAATTGTGTCTCCACATAAGCCTCTAGTAATGTGATTGACTAATATGCATAAATAAATCAACTATATTCAAAATATCTCAAGTTTAACTAAATTCCATAATTCTGAAAATATTCCTAATACATAAATTCTGAATAAGAAACTATGTCATAACCATAATCCGGGTCAAAGTCAAATATAATTAAATAATTGCTGAAATTCTGAAAATAACTAGAATGCATGTCAAGGATCTGCCTACACAATTATTGGAGCACTATTAAACTAACATAACCACTAGTAAGCTCCACTCCAAGTGAAGTTCACCAAAAGAAGCTGTGACACTACTGGAAGGATTCTGGTGCAACTAAACCTGTAGCTATATCTGAGGAGGAAAATAGAAGGGTGAGTTTATCAAAATTTAGCTGAGTCCACTCACAACCCACAAATATACATAACATATACATACGACTGATGTAAAACATTTCATATATAATTACATATAACTTGGATGAGAACAATAATTTAACTAAATCTATGGTAATAACTAGTAAAGAAATAGGAGATGTAGCTAAATCTGAGTCAATAGCTAATCTATGGGCACCTAACTAGGTCCCACAAATGGACATCACATTGGATTCCTTACTTGTGAGCAGTCCTCTAACGCACTTGGTACCAAGGTCAATGATTAATCCTATAGCTTTTAACTCACTAATCTATTTCTCACTAATTACTATCAAAATAACTTGTAATAAAATTCATTGTTCTTACTATTCATATCATACTGGGGTTCATGAAATTTTCTGACTAATAAAATAAATAAATCTAAATCATACATATCGCAACTATGATCCCTGAGTTTTTCAAAATAATTAATTTTCATTATACCTGTAAAATAATAATATTTCTAAAATTGGCATAATTTATAACAGTATAATTTCTTAGCATAAATCATTTTAAAATTTCATAAATAATTATATAATACGAAAAAATAATAATAATGACTAAAAGTATAGTCATGAGTTTAAATCCACTCACCATTGGTAGCTGGGATTGTGCTTTCACTTACAATTTGACTATAAGGAGCTAGAATGATACTAGTAACCAAACTCATAGATTAGATAAAAAGGGGAGTGTCACAACGTCCTAGAGAGGTTAAGCTAGGCCAACTGGAGCTTAGCCAAGGTGGGGTTAAGTTCTGATTGAAATTGGAGCTGGGCTAATGGCAATTAGAGCTCTAGGAAGAGATGAGCTTAGCTAGAGGTCGGCTAGGAAAAGTTGGCTAAAAGGAGGTTGGGCTTAGCCGTGGATGTAGAACTTAGCAAAATGAAACTTAGCGTTTCTTACAAACACACACAAATGCATAATAATAATAATAATAATAATAATAATAATAATATAATGCTATCTACACCTAATAATAATAATGATAAATAATATTAGTGTTATCTATACCAAATAATAATAATCCTAATGGTAATAATGATAAATAATATTAGTGCTATATACACCTTAATAATAATAATGATAAATAATATTAATACTATCTACACCTAATAATAATAATATTAGTGATATTTACCTAACATATATAATAATAATAATAACTCATATACCACTAAATTTCATATTTGGGATATCACAATACAACGGGTGTTTAAGAGAGTTTATATGCATTGAAGCATGCCTCTTAAATTTGAAATTTCCTTGAATACTTTCATCATTGTTGACATTAATCAACTTGATATAGGTTGTGGCAGTTCCATTTTATGCATGCAATTCATATA
This sequence comes from Dalbergia oliveri, assembly GCA_030441495.1. Lineage (NCBI taxonomy): Eukaryota > Viridiplantae > Streptophyta > Magnoliopsida > Fabales > Fabaceae > Dalbergia > Dalbergia oliveri. The sequence continues at coordinate 22,581,041 of JAMLFY010000013.1, read as the reverse complement.
AATTATGGCAGTTCCATAACATAATATCTCAATGCATTATTGTAATCTGAGTTGGATTCTCAAATGTATTTTATTAGTAAATAATTTGTAAATACTTTTATAAGCACTCGATAAATTCCAAAATATATCAGGTTTAAACCGAAGCGAATATTCTGCTCAATCTATATTCTATACTGTTGCCAATTTAAAAAAAAATCAACTTCCCTCTTTTATATATTCCTTTGATTTGAACAATGATTGATCGAGAAAATAAAATTCTTTAAGACAAAGGCACAGATAAATGTAACACTTGTTTTGCTCAAGGAAGAATCTCTTAGATTAATCATCAAATGTTGACACAAATGCACTGTACCAAGTTCGGTGGGTTGATAATTTTATAATTGCTAGGGAGAGCAAAAGCTCAACCAAATCAGTTAGAAATGGTTAGAACTACAAGCAACTCAGTTAGACTCTAGAGAATTCAGTTACTTTATCTGAACTACAACCAACTCAGTTAGACTAGAGAATTCAGTTACTTTATCTGTATGATATAAATATAGTGTAAGAGCCATGTGCTGTAACTCAAGAGAATCATTTTTCTCATTTCATATTCTCAATGACAGAAGAACTTTCTCTCATTTGGTAACTTCAACAATAATCAATATCAGAACAGGGAATTAATCTGCCAAACACCATGCATTCGTTGCATATAGCTGCATCCTTTGTCTTTTATACTTGATGCAAAGGTAAGCCTATTGGACTTCAAAAGCCCTGACTAAAGAACACTTTGGTACAACATATTATGACATTATTGTTAAATTGCCACTTACATATAAAAATTTGATTTTGGGTTTTTCTACTATAATGAATCCTTCACTTTCATGCGGTCTAATCAGTTTATTGGAAGGGTGCATGGTATCAATTTGTTCATGATGGTAACCACTAACCACAACCAGTCAGGGTTCATTGAACATACAGGGGATGCAAGAAGATAATAACTGAAAATAGCATAGCCAAATGCTAAATTAAGGTACATGAAATGATAATAGTGTCATCATCAACTTTTATGTTCTCTCTCCCCTTCTCTATATCACTAATTATGTTTTACATTGAAGAGAAGTTTCATAACAGTATAGCAGTTATCACCAGGAAGGTACATATCAAGGAATTAAACAATTCTGAATATTAATTATGCAATTAATTGAAACTTCTAGGGGGAAACTTTGTAAACAAGTGGACACTGAAAAAGGGATCCTCATTTGCGTAAAGGATTGGGTTTAAAGTCTTTGTACAGTATCAACAGGATTGGCTTATCTAATCAATATTTCATTCATGGATTGTCATGATTTGAGTTTAATTTTCAGGTTTATCTTATTAGTGAGTGATTTGAAGGTAACATTATAAGTATTTGATAAGATTGGAAGTATAATCTAACTCCAAAATGAGGAGATTATATCCATCAACCTAATCTTTTTTATCATGAAAATTGTTTGGACAGTAAAGGAATTTAATAGGTCGAAAAATCTCTATTACTGGGCTAAAATTGAGGGAAAAAGGGTTTGATACTATATATCTTAATTTAAAACTTAAGCAATTAATTAATGTAATTTTTCACTTATATAATTTTTACTAAACCCATACCTGTCGCTAATATAAAATTTTATTACTCACACTTAAATTCAAAATACAATGATCTTCTCTAAGATTTGATGAAATTTACTCTATCCTCTCTTTAGTTGTAAAATTTACTCAACAAAATTATGCGTTTGTAAAATTATTATACCAACCTTCTTTCTTCTATTGTATAATGAATGGTATATTAAAGGAAGATGAATGTCATATGAATAAATAAAAAAGAACTAAGGTGAATTTTATAAAATCTAAAAAAAAAAAAAGTCACTTTTAATTTGCCCAAATTCTTAACATAAAATTTTATAGATATAGTTAGACTAAGTATATAGATGAAGAGACAAGTCAAGTTGTAGTGATGAGAGATTATTAATTTGGGACGCAACTGCTTTATGTACAAACAAGCAATTAATCCAAGAAAATGAACCAAATACTAGTACTATAGAAATAGTGACACTATAGATAATCCAAAAGAGCACACGGATTGGTTACATGGTTTTGTGTGTTATTGCATTGCAATGCAATTACAAGGCTCTGTGTCTCACCGATCAATTGTCTTCTGATGATTGAACTGAGACAGGCATAAATGAGAGACTCGTTTTTCCATTTGGTGGGATTTAACCAATCGGCACAAAAGGCCAAAAGCTGTTCCTAGTTATTGACCAAACGCACAAAAGGCCAAAACTCAAAGGTGGCCCGCACGTTATCGATGCTGAACCCTTTTTATTTATTTCACTATATTCAAATGAAAAAAGTTAAATGAAGAAAAGTGAGAGAGGGATTGATTACCCAAAAAGAAACAAATGGCTTGTTGAATACATAGGGATAGGAGAGGATAGATAGGGAAAAAATATATATATTTGATTGAAGTAAATTGGTATTTATTTTTTAATAAATATATTTTTATTAAATGTAATTTATTGTAAGTATATAAATTGATATATGATATGTGTAAATCAATGGAAATTAAAGATGTTTACACATATTAAGTAATAATTTAATTGTTTGAAAGATAATTTGATAGACTGTGTATTTAATTAAAAACTTCTCGTCTAACCAATTAGGTGTTTAAGATTTAGGATTTAGGGTGTTGGTTCAAGTAAGAGGAATTTGGGTTTCTTAAATATGTGATATTGAATTTAATATCAAAATTTATATGTACAAAAAAAATCTAATTTAGAAGTCCGATGTCTTTGAAATATTAATTTTTTACGTATGAAGTGGGGATATCATGAAAAATCAAAGAAAAAAATTTAATTTAAGTAGAACTTAGATTAGAGTCTCATGATTTAATTAATCCAGTTTAAACTAGAATAGTAATAATCTTCTGACACTAATTGGTTGGAAAATAAAAAAAAAAAGGAAGAAAAAAAGGGATCCATATGAGTAAACAAGGAAGTAGTGTGCAACACGGCAATGTGTTTGGTATAATTTGTGCGAATGTGGCACATGCTTAGCCACCACTCCCATGCCAGGACAACATATGCAGCCAAATGCATCAATGCACACTGGTGTCTTTTATCTTATTTTACTTGACTAAGGTGTTCCTTTTGGTTAGCTTTGTGTATCTGTACCATTGAAATCAACCCTGCAAAAGGAGGTGCACAAACACAAATAGTGTATATTTTAAAAAAACAATGGGAATTTATTTTACCCTTTTGATGATGCATCCCTCTGAACACGTGTTGTAAAGGCTACTCTCTCTATAGAGGAAAGATTCACTAGGGAAAAAGGAAAAATCTTTCACAAGTGCCTAACCCAACACACTATTTACTTTTAATTGTTCTTTGAGAAATATTCATCCCTCTTATCATTGCCTTCTACTTTTTAATCAAAAAAAGTTAATGCTAATTAATTATAAAATTAGGAGTAGGAGAATCTTTGTAAACATGATTTATTGTAGGTTTATCATGCTATATTATTATTATTATTTTACTTTGAAAAATGTAATACAAATGGTGCACCTTCAATTGCTGAATCATGCACTAGCTAGCTAGGAAGAAGCTAGGCATATACTTTGACTTTGTACTGATCTTTATATTTTCACTACTTTGGTTCTAGTTTTTCTTAGGTAAAAGATTGAAAAAATGTTATACAAAGTAGCTTATAGGACTCCACACAGTTCCCTTGAGATCAGCAACAATTGTTTGTACTTTGTGCCAAGTGGTTTTGTGCCAGGGTTCATTTCTGCTCTCCACGCATATTGATTGGATCATTCCATTTCAGAAAAAATAAAGCTTATAAAATGAAATGAAATATTTAAAATGTAAATCTTTTAAAAATGAGCTAAAATAAGATAATGGCAAACATTTTTTTTAAAAGAACCAAAAAGGATCAGTAATCAGAGTTGGAAGAATAGAGGTAACAAGAATATATTAATGAAAAATGCTATCACCGCAGATTGAAAGCTTTCTGATTGAAGCTAGAATTTGTGACTTTGTAATCTCAGAATGCTTGCTAACCTCAGTAAAATGTGTAACAGATAAGAAATTAGGAATAGAAGAATTATGAAATCAAGAAAATGATAGAGAATATTCATGGAGAAGACTCAAATTCATATTTCATATATTAGTTGACAATTATATTTTTTTTTGTCAAAGAAATGATACATCATTCATTCACTTAACAGACCAACTACCCACAGGATAAAAAAAAACTCAAGGTTAAGTATAGTTAACAGTTGGTTGAGGCCCATCGGCCAAACAAAAATTACAAATACATGATAAGTGACACAACAACACTAACAATCCATGAGTGGTATCCTATAGTCCACTATTAACTTCTCTTGGAGTTTATACAACAGCACCATGCAAACTTCATCTAATATCATCAATCTATTGCAAAAGGATACATATAGTTTAACCAACTCTACAAAAACTCTTCGAATTTTTTCATGTGAAAAATCATCCTTTGTAGAACTGGATTGAAACATTTTTTTCTTCAAGCTTTGCAAGAACTTTGACAATATAACCATATACCAAAGAGCCAATGTGTCATGGAACTCATAAAACAGCAAAGCAACAAAGACACAAAAATAGCAAAAACCCAGCCATAGGAATAGTAACTAATCCACACTAAACACCTAAACTAAAACAAAAATAGCAACTAATCTACCCAAAAAAAAAAACTTAGAGCAAAGAGAACATGGAAAAGAGGCCATCTGCCTCTAGACTAAACACAAGAAAATAAAGCCCAACCAAAACCATCAACAGAGACCATAGATTATTATAGATTATTACCTATCATAAGCATAATCTTCGGATACAACTTGATATTTCAGCAACCGCAAGATCTACAAAAGAATGAGCTACCCTACATCATCTTAAACGACTTGAACCCTCTATCCCAAAAGATATACTAGATAGGAAATCACTTAAACCTTCATGTAATGGGAAGGTGGGAAAAAGAAAGAAAAAACAATCTAGATAAAAAGGGTTGCCAAAACCACCATGAAAAGGCTGAGCCCTTCACAAGGCCAACCCCTTTCAAACATAAGAGAAAGGAAGAGAGGTTAAGTTCCGTTTAGTTTCCTGGTAAGGGAGGTGCAGCAAAGCTATGCTACGTTAGCTATGAATTATTCTTTTTTATTGTTCGAAGGCATCATTCACAATTACAATTTCTAACATACTTATTTATACTATTATATTCTTTACTAACTAAATCCAATCCTACCAACTGGGCTACTAATCCCATACATATTACAAAATGCTATAAAATAGGTTTCATATGATATTTAATTTGTGCTTAATTACAGACTAATAACGTGTGTGTGTGTGTTTTGCTTCCTTTAAAAACCTTCAAATCATAGTTTTGACAAAAATTACAAGAAGTAAACTTTGATGCAAATTATGGTTTGGAAGTTTTGAATAGAAAACCAATTAGGATCTATTTAGTTTAGATTTTAATAGAATCGCTTTTAAAATAATTGATGTTGAAAACAAATATTTTTGAGAGAATTGATTTTTAAAAATTGATTTATATTTGAGAATAATGTTACAAAAATAAGTTTAGAAAAATTGATGTAATATAGAAAAATAAAAACTAATATTTTTTACTTCTACTAAAATCACTTATAGTTTTAACCAAAGTAGGACACTTCTTCTAAAAGCAAAAAAAAAACTATCACTTCCTTTCAACCCACTTCTCTCACTTGGACCGAAGAAAAATGATATCCAAAAACATACCGTTATGCTATAAATAGATTTATCAATGTTGAAATGTGTGATGACATGCATAAACATTTTTCTGTTTTTGAGCCATAATTTGTATATTAATATTTTTTGTTTTCTGTAAATGAAATAGATTTTTTTTAATTTTAAGTAATTATATTTTTTAAAGTTTAATTTTAATGCATTGACAATATAATTTTTCTTTTTTATAGAATTATTTAATCAAATCATTCCTTTTGTATAACTTTTCAAGTATTAGATGTGAGACTCAACTACTTATGCTAATGTGATAATGTTGGAAAAGCCCGAACAGATTACCATATATTAGCTTAACAAAATAGATTTTATAGAATCCTTGCACAGGAAAAAGACAACAAACACAATACAAAGATAAAGTAAATAGTATATCACAAATCGTGCAAAGTATTGTCCTTAAGGGTTTATTTATACCCTACTTAGAGCAAGGCTCGTGGAAATGGCATCGATGGAGAAACCCCTTAAGATTAGACATGGGTCTCTTGAGAATCGGTCCATACTACATCCTCAATGCAATGAGCAGCAAAATCCTTATTGAATGAGAAAATGCATGAAAGCTATGGGGTGAGCCTTTGTGTGCAAGCTGAAGAATGAATAAAAATGACATGGCATGTTGCCACGTGTCATTTAACATGCCACGTCAGGTAAAATGTAACGGTTGACTGCAGTTGTTTGACTAGAGACTAAAGTGAGTTAAATAATACAATTTCAAGAACTAAAGAGTTAGTTTCAAATTTCAGGGACAAAAGTGAAGCATGCTACAATTTCAAGGGCCAAAATGCCACATTACTTGAAATCTTGCTTCTAACTTTAGGATTTTTCGTTATGCAATTCCTCTATCATCACAATTGGCAAGTGAAGCCAACGTAGATTTCAATCAGAAGTGAGTCCCAACCAATCGTCAAAGGAAAAATCTAAACAATCATGGCACAAGAATAGAGCTGTCAACACAGGCCAACCCAGTTCACATGAGTTGGTGCATCAGGAGTTATAGCTTACTCTCTAAAAGCGGTTGGCTGACTTTAGTAATGAGCCAGAAAAATCATAACCTGGTTCAGCCTACCCAAGTTGATGGATTATGTGAGTTGGCTGGAAAAAATAAATAAAAATAAAAATTTCTTAAATACAAACGTCACTAAAAGATGAAATTGGGAAAAAGAAAAGAAAAAACAACATATTTGAGAAAAAAAAATCCAAATAAAAAAAAGTTGAACAACCAAAACTAAAAATCACAAAATACAATAGATCCAGTTGACCACAATCATATAAGAAGAATGATAATAGGAAGTCAAGAAGAAATTTGAAAACAAATAAAAATGGAAATAAGATCTGAGAGGCTCTGCAATGGCTTCGCTTTGGCTTCACTTCAACGGAGATGCATCGGCACTTTGCAATGACGAAGACACGACCATTGGAGAGATGGCCAAAGGACAATGACCAGCAAGCACTAAGGAAGGATCCATTGTTGCAATGCCACCAATAAAGATTCGAAGAGAACAGAGATGTTGGTGAACGACAATGGACTTTGAAATTGACTAAGGCAAATGGTAAAGGAGAAGAAGCGACGCCTGAGGGAGAGGAAGGAGCTGGTGTGACTGGTCCAGGAAGGTTGTGGCAGCCAGCGAGAAGAGTGTGTCACTGGTGATGAGAGTTGGATACGAGCCTCGATTCGAGATCGACCCATTTAACTCGCAATCCTCACAACAATGGAGGAGAAAATTTTAAGTCCACCAATGGTGGACTTTTTTTTTTACACGCTTAACCATTAACGGGCTGGTGGATTCGCGGCCCAACCCGCTAACCCGCATAAGTGAGGGAATGTTCCAGTGCTACACCAGTCCACCATTCCATTTGCATTTCAGTCCAATACTAACTACTACATGGCTAAGCCCAAGGGGAAGGGTCACATTTAGTTTTAAAAAAATTAACATGTGGATTTTTGATATTGAATATTTAATTTTAATATTTGCAATATTTAGTAATTAGTACTGTTATTTGTTTAAAATTTAAATGGAAAATTGGATATTGTAAAGAAAAGTGTGTATATATATTTTGCAAGGTAAAATATACTATAAATATAAAATATATAACATAGGGTATACAAATAGTTAAAAAAATATGAAAGAAAAAAAAGAGGCTTCTGCGGCTTGAACTTGCGAGCTTATGCGAAAAAAATGTGATTAGAAAAAAAAATGTTACACGGATTGGTTTGCGAACTTGGGGTTTTATGCGAGGCGACGCGGCTAGTCTAAAGTCGATTCCATTTATGAAACAATCCCTCGGTTCAACCTTTAATTGTAGCCGTTGGAGGAAAACTGGCCTGCCCACATATCCACTTCCACTGGCAACTAGGTAAAAGAAGAATGGGGAAGATCAAACCTATGGGCTGTGGATTAAAGTGAAAATCGGCATCAATATCAAGTTCGAAGAATAGAAAAATGTAATTTACAAAAGAAAGGCCAACACGACTTGACTCAGCTTGAACATACTCAACCTATAAGTTAAGTGGACCGGGCCATTTTAACCCACTTTTATATAGACTTAAATTTAGGCCCAACCCACCATTTTGATCTGCCAGTTCTTTCATGGGCCAAAACCCACTTTCACAGTTCTACACAAGAGGCTGCATAAGAAAATGGGTAACGAAGGAGGGAACTACACGTGGCTAGAGGCACACGCCCCTTGAAGTGGGATCATAGGGTGTTATTAAGGTGGTCCCCACAGAAGGGTGAAGAGGTCGTGGGATCATCGTACAAAGTCCGTTTCGTGAATAAGACTTTGGTGAGAATGCGACCCACACACAACCAAGGAAAAAACAAAACAGAGAGGCTCCTTCAGTGCACGCCAATTGTTCGTAGCGCATCGTAGAGAGAGAGAGAGAGAGAGAGGCACACATGATAAAATTTCAATGCAAGCTTGGTTGGTTTCATTCAATACGACAAAATCCAAAAACCTCACATTATTTATTCCATTCCTTTTACTTTTCTTATTTTGTCTTTAACTAGCACTTACTTTATGTAATAATTTCAACTGGGTAGAATATGTATAGTGTAGGTGTTAAAAAATTAATACTATTATTTGTATTTATAATTTAAGAAATATTGTGTCTACATATTTTTTTTAGATTAAATGAACCTAAATTAAGTAGGTTATAATTTATCTAAAAATATATGAAATGTATCAATACAAATATTCCACATTTTATGAGTATAAATGATATTTCTAAAAAAATTCAAGACTAAATAATCTTGTTTGTTAATAATGTTTTTAATTTAATACTAATTTAATTTTAATAAAAATTTTACCATAATTTAGTCATAATATTTTTTTAATTTTAACATCAATATATATTTTTATTAATGTATAATTTATGTTATAAACATTATAATATATTACACTCATAAAAGTTGAGATGGTAAATACTTTTTTAAGAGAAAATTAAATATGAGTTTCAATTTCAGGTAAACACCTCTTTTAAAGAGAATGTTCACTTCTTGTATTTGGTATAGTTAAACAAAATTGTTTAATTTAAATGAGTCAAACTTGAGAGAAGAACTCGTTATTTTAAAAGAATATTATTATAGTCCTATAACTTATTTTTTATGACTTCTCCTCTCATTCAAATTTTGATTTTTTTGGTGACCGTTCAAATTTTGATTCACCAAAATAATTATATAATTCCTTTCCAACGTCACCAATAGAATATGTGATTATTTTATGTTAAAATTTTGGACAAAAAAAATAAAAAAGAAAATAAAATTCTTCCCTTCTTTTTCTTGCTCTTCAGACACTGACAAAAAACATGCCGTCACGCGCTAGCCGGTAGAGGACAAAACACCTGTCATCGTCAGTGGCGTTTTGGGGGTATTGTGGGAGCCATGAGGGTATGTTGGGGAATTCGTTGCTAGGGCGTGTTTGGCAAAAACGAAAAAGGCGTGGAGACGGAACCGTTTGTCGCCACGTGCGTTGGCGTCGGCCGCACGCAGGGAAACTCGTTTGTCTGCTAGCGTTCTTAGCTTCTCCTTTCCTTTTCATATCCATCATCTTCTTGGTACCAATATTTTTCCGACTTAATGATGTTGTGGATTTTAATTAATTTAGATGGAGTCAGATTAAGTTATTGCATAGATGAATTCTCTTAATACATGGTTTTAATTTATTAAGTTTGAATTTGAACTTTGATACCAATGGATTTTAACTCAATAAAAGTAAATTGAGCCTAATGGCTTACCTGAAAATGGTTTTGAATTTCAAAAAGATTTTTTAGGAAGAGATTGTAGTGGTTATTATTTCAGATTCTGAACATATGTTATGATGGACTTCTTAAACATCTAGTTGAGATTCAATTCCTTACAAGTGTGTATAAAAAAGATTTCACAAAATTCATATCTATGTGTTATATATCTTATAAAAATTAGTCATAGTTTTTGTTTTTTATATTGGATATACCCTCGAAACACAAATCACACATTAGGGTGCATTTGTTTTTAGTTTTTTAATTTTTAAGGATTTTTAATTTTCAATTTTTTAGGATTTTTTATTTTTATATTTTATTTCTTCCATAAAATCCTAAAAACCAAAAAACTAAAAATCAAAATCAAAACTTGAAACCAAACACATCCTTGCTTGGTTTCATAAAACAATTATTAGTTTTTTTTTCATTTTTTTTATTTTCAAAATTTTATTAAGAAAATATTAAAAATTAAAAAAATAAATTAAAAAATAGATTTTATAATTTTTTACTATTTTTAATTTTTTTTTCATAAAACGTAAAAATAAGAAAACTGAAAATAAAAAACTAAAATCTGCGTACAAGACTAAGTGCTCCTGTACTGATATTGCCACCACCTTAATCCACTGTTTTCACTACTTCCAGGTATACTGTATCTCTCATACCGAAGTGTACTTTTCTTTTCTTGTGTGGACAATGAAAGCAAGTGAACAAGCCCACTTATTTATTTAATTCGTTAAAACAAAATTATTATCCTGTGACTTTCTTACGTGAAATTATGTATACTCATGCAATGATATATATGATTGAATGATACTCTGGACCATATTACACCTAACTTAAATCCTATAATTCTTTACACATGTTCAAATGAATACCAATGACTATATATAAAAAAAAACTTTCCAAAATTGCACCGCGAGCATGTTACATGATGTATTTAACAAATGCCTTAACTAAGAGTGGTGACTTTTTGACGTTTGGGAGAAATTGCTTCATAGTTTTACAAAACTTGCACTTCTAAAATTAGAAAATTACCCGCCCCTTTCACCCATAGAAAAAAAGCATTTCCCCGTTATCATGAATGTCGAAAAGCACTTTCTCAATTTTGGGAACTTTTATCCCAACACACACTGTAAAACAAGGCCAAAACGGGGCTAGTCAATAGCCATCAACAAACAAAGCCCTCTGCCACACACAAACACACAAAACACAAAGCCTCCTACGTCACACAAGTCACTTCATTTCTCGCACCTTCGCCCTCTCTCCTCACACACACGCAAACAAGCATACAAACAAAAGAGCAAAAGCCCAAAAACAAAAAAGGAAACTACGCAGAAAATAAAATGCTTTTTCTCAAGTTAAAATACAAAAAAGGCTAATGAAATTGGATCACTTTATTGATATTCTGCTCCTATTTTATCATAGTTTGGATCTATTTATTTTTTAGCTTTTAAATCACTAACATTTAAAATTTATTAGATTTCAATTAATCTTTTATTTTTTTTATATGCAAGACTCATTTAAAATCTTGTCTGTTATAAATAACCTCTCATAAATGTTTAAACTATTAGCTAAAGATAATTTTCTATTTAACATCTCTTCAAAGGTAAATGTTTCTTTTTAAATTTGAAGTGTGAATAATTTAGAATAATTTGTGAACAAAAATTAAATTTTAAACCTTTATCATATAAATTTTTATACCATGTTATGAATTATTTTTTTCAAAAATTTTAATTATTTGATAAAAGAGCATAAATAATTTTATATTTAACAAGAATCAATCCTAATTTCTTTTAATCACAATTGATCTATCTACCCGGAAAAAAATTCTAGAGGTGTCTGATGAGTCGCATGTCTCGATTTTGAATTAGAATGAGCATTCTCTTTAACCTAAATTTATTATTAATTAAATGTAAAATAATGCTTGATTGATACAAGTAACTTCACGTCCGCTCTCCTTAGATAATATCTTACAGTTGAGTTTTGTGAATATAATTAAAAGAGCTATGCTCCACTAACGTTTGATCGATTCAAGAAATTCAATATTTATTCCATTCAACTAAAATCTTGAGTTCAAATCTTGTAAATAAAAAAATTGGTGTTAAAGAAAAATTTATCTTGTGGTTATGATAATAAATAGTTATTTTCTATAATATATTACTTTGGTGAAATTCTATTAGTTAATGATGTAAATAAATGAAAATTATGTTTCAGAGTAAATCCTAATTTTAGTCTCTCAAATATATATTGAAAGATAAATTAGTCTATCTAGATTTAAAAATCCCATTTTGGCCTCTTACAATTTTATAAAGAGGATAAATTGTCCATTTTTACATGCACATATAATTTTAGAAGTATTATACAAACCTGTATAATGAACCAATTTGTAACTTTCAAATTATAAAATATTAATCTGTCACCAATATATTTTTGATGGATCAAAATGAATATTTTATTTAGTATGAAAGAAAACAATGATAAAATAACCAAGGGGTTTAAGATGAGATAATAAAAGTCATCTCTTTACCCAATCAGTGTCAAGGTTTGATCATCTTCTTAAAAATAGAGCAACTTTAAAGCCTTTTAATAGCATCTACTTCTCAAATGAGAGTATATCATATAAAATAATTAGTCACTACGTGCGATGGTGGATTCAAATACACGAATAAATTGTGGATAAAATCAAAAGGGAGAAAGAGCAAAAAAGGTGGGACCCCATGATAAACAGTTTAATTCGGCCGCCAGCTTTGTCGTCTCTCTCGTCTCCGTCCATCCATCCCCTCTCCTTCCTTCCTCTCCCTTTGACTCTCTCTCTCTCTCTCTCTCTGACTCTCTCTCTCTCTCTCTCTCTCCTCTGTTCCCTTCTTATCCTTCTCTCACACCTCACCTCACCTCACTCACACCCCTTTTTCCTCTCTCCTTTCTCTTCCTCTGAGCTCGAAACCTTGATCTCTCTCTCTCTGTTTCTTCATTGAAGAACAAACAAAACTCTGCCCCCTTATTTGTTCCTTTCCCATCCTCACACCTCAAACACCCCGAAAAGGAAGAAAGAAAGAAAGAGAGAGAAACAGAGTTACCAAACACTCTGCTCTGCTTCCTTTCTTCCCCCCACATCACAGGAACCGTTTCATTTTCCTTTTTTTTTTTTTCTTTGTTGCCATCATCATCATCGTCATCATCATCATTGTTATTATAAAGGGTCGGATACTTACTCTGAGGATCATCATCACTGTTGCTTTTTTTTTTTTTTCAAGCTTGTGTGTGTCTCTCTTTGGATTTGGTTTTGAGTCTTGTTGGATATGACTGGAAGCAATGAAGTCAACCTCAATGAATCTAAGGTAACATAACTTGAAGCATTTATCCCCTTTTTTTTAATATTTATTTTATTTTTTTCTTATGAAGATGGCATTATGTTTGGCTTTTGTCTTCTGATTAAGTGATTGGAGGTGTTTTTGGTGATGGATTTTGGGGTTGGAGGGAGAAAGTTCTAAATCTTTAGCTTCAATTGCATAAAAACATATCTTAGTTGCTGAGGGGTTTTTTTTGGTTGGAAAAAGGGATTTTTTTTTTCCCTTTTGTACCTATAGGTTGATGTAGTTTATGGGTTTTTTTTTTCCTTGTACTTTCTATTTCTTCCATGTAGGGCTTGTGTTTCTTGTTCTGGTAAGTTTGGGGAAAAAATAAATCATGTTTGATTTGGTTACACAAGTTGAAAACTTTGGCCTTTTCCTTGAGATTGGAGTGGAGGTTCATTTTGGTACCGCACACCCCTTTTATATTCCTTTTTGGAGCTATAATCTTTCAACCCTCTTTTTGATAATCTCTGGCTTTTTGTGAGGGGGGGGGTGTTAAGAGGGATCAATCTTTAGTTTATCTTAGAAATTAGTACTTAGAGTTAAAATGGAATACCTAGTTCATATCTAATATTGTTCAATATTTTTGTTTTGTTGTCAATTTTCGTAGAGTGTTGTTCCACTCAATACTTGGGTGCTTATCTCAAACTTCAAGCTGGCTTATAATCTACTAAGGCGTGCCGATGGAACATTCAATCGAGAGTTGGAAGAGTTCCTTGACCGCAAGGTAGCTGCCAATACAATTCCTGTTGATGGGGTGTTCTCTTTTGACCATGTTGATAGAAAAACTGGCCTCTTCAATAGGGTTTATCAACCCGCTCCTGACAATGATGCTAGGTGGGGCATTATAGAGTTGGAGAAGCCCTTGAGTACCGATGAGATTGTGCCGGTCATAATCTTCTTCCATGGTGGAAGTTTCTGTCATTCATCAGCTAATAGTGCTATCTATGACACCTTCTGCCGCCGACTCGTGAGCAACTGTAAGGCTGTTGTGGTGTCTGTAAATTACCGCCGATCGCCGGAGCATAGGTATCCATGTGCGTATGAGGATGGCTGGGCTGCACTTAAATGGGTTAAGTCAAGGACATGGCTTCAAAGTGGAAAGAATTCCAATGTTTATGTTTACTTGGCTGGGGATAGTTCTGGTGGGAATATTGCTCATCATGTCGCAGTTAGGGCTGCCGAGGAAGATGTTGAGATACTCGGTAATATTCTTCTCCATCCATTGTTTGGCGGCAAGAAGAGAACGGAATCGGAGAAGAAACTCGATGGGAAGTACTTTGTGAAGTTGCAAGACCGTGACTGGTATTGGAGAGCCTTGCTTCCTGAAGGGGAGGATAGAGACCATCCAGCTTGTAACCCGTTTGGCCCGAGGGGTAAAAGCCTTGCAGGACTAAAGTTCCCCAAGAGTCTTGTTTGTGTGGCTGGTTTGGATCTTCTTCAAGATTGGCAATTGGAATATGTGGAAGGTCTCAAGAATTCTGGCCAAAATGTCAAGCTTCTTTACCTAAAGGAAGCCACAATTGGTTTCTACTTCTTGCCGAATAACGACCATTTCTACTGCCTCATGGAGGAGATAAAGAACTTCGTGAATTCTGACTGTTAATACAATTCTACTTAACCCTTACCTACAGGAGGCCATACATAACTATAAGCCTGACATTTCACTTGAGTTCTCTCTTTTTTTTCTTTTACTTTCGCTACTTATAGTGGTGGTGTGTAGTTATAAAATTGTGTAGCAGTACTCACTGTCATAACATCTATGGTGGTGCTGGTAAATTCGAGTCCTGTTACCTGGGGACTGCTGTTTTGTGTTCGCTGCCCTTGTCTCCTGAAGGGTAGCACCGGTTTCAGCAGTTTGAAGTACCAGAAGATTGTGGGGTTTGGCTGAACCACCTTATACAATGCTTGCCCCCATTTAACTTTTTCAACCTCATTAGCAGGGGAAGGCAGAAGATAATAGGGCTTGGCTGTGATCACTTTGAATTAGTGAATGCATACCTTTTGTACCACTTATTACTGAATGTGAACTGGAGCAGCAGACCCCATCCTGCTATAAAACTTGTATGTTATATATATATATTTATACCTGTGTTCCACTAGAGCTATATATATAAATGTTTTCAATTTGTTTGTTTGCATTTCAGTTAGATTCTTCTATGGCCAGAAGCTAATGTTGTACTGTTCTATATGTTGCATCCTGCATTAATTCAAATCACGCAGTTTCAACTAGGTGACACAAATGTCCCAAATGGTTTTGTTTATAATGATTGAGAGTTTGTTCAAAATCTTGGGTTGCTTGTTGTTTTTCCAATTCCTGATAGTGGAGGGGCTATTTATTTCCAAAATAAAAAATGATGTCAGGACTATGATAATGGCCAAATATGGCACAAGTTAAGCTTGTGGGTGGCATAGTCGATGAGACAAGAAAAGTAAGTGATAAAAAAATATATATCCCATGTTAAGTTAAAGGGTTTAACCAATTCATTTTTGCCATTTAGACATTCCAAAAGTCTAAAGTGAGCACTTCTTCATCTTTAGCATCAGAATCGTAATCATCAAACAGTGCAGAATAGAAGTTAAAAGTAGTACTACTACTACACAAGTGGTTAAAAAGATGGAAGGCATTTGAGTTGTTCTCTTAGTGTCCCCCCTCCTCTTCTCCCTTCTCTCCTCTTTGCTCCTTAGTTATAGGTTAAACATAAGATTCGCCTCAAAAGTTGATACCAAATGTCCAAGGTGGAAAAAAAGAGGAAAGTTTATTGCGTGTGCCTAATCATCTCGTAACAAGGGAATAATGAGAGCATGCAACATAGAGAGAACAAAGGGAGGGGTGGGTAGGCAAAGGAGGACCATCTATTTTTTTTGAGTCATCCTTCACACTGCATTAGGCCAAACCCCATCTCCCCAAAAGAACATGAAAAACTTTCACAAGGAGAATGATTGGCAAGAGTTTTGAATCATGAATTCTCTCTCCCATCTTTCAGCATCACAAGGATTATTTCGTGTCATCACCTCATTGTTTATTCTGGATAGGTCTGTTTGGCGCTTAGGAAAACATCAAAAATAGGAATTTGGCATTGTTTTGTTGCGGGGGAACTCATTTTTCTAGTTGTTGGGATTTTTGGATGTATTCTTAGGGGGCTGCTTTTTGGGAACCCACAAAACACCTCCTCTCAAAAGTCCAACTAATAAATTAGTAAAACCTGTTGGGATTGCTTTAATGTGTTTAATGGCTACTAAGTGAGTGGTAGGATTCAGGAACAGCTAAGCTTGGACAAGGACATGGAACCTTGTCTTTTATTGACTGTCTTGCTATGTATGCTTATCCATCATTTCTTTTTTTGTGGCCTTGGCCTCACCATAACATCAAACGTATTCAATTTGGTATGAAGACTTTTGTTTGAATATATATCTTTATAATTATTAATAAAAATGTAGCTTTAAGAAAAGATTTGTCTTAATCCATATCGGTATACATTTTGCGTTCCTAAATTGATTTTAGTTAAATGTGATTTTGAGGTGAAGTGGTTTGTGTTTGGTAGTTTGATCCAAAAATTTGATTTTGATAAAATTGATAGTATTAATTGTGAGTCAAAAGCAGAAATAAGAAAATATTATTTCTTATTAAAATCAATTTTAGACCCTAAAATCACTTTTGAACCAGAACCAAATGAGTATAAAATCTTCCAAAATCATTTTTGGTCCTCAAAACTAGTTTTTGAGTCTTCCAAACGCAAATCCAAACATGCACGAAAGCCGATGAGACGAGGCAAACTCCATTAACACTTTTGTTTAAAACTTTCAAACATGATTTTCACCTTTCTTTTGTAGATTATTCTGCTTTACTTCATGTCTTATTATGAAGTGTCCTTAGTTAATTAGCTGTTTATGTCTTTGAAAATATTCCCTAATACGACATATGAGGGTGTCATTGTCAACAAATGGGGCTTTCTTTATTGTGCTTGTGGACAAAACCTCATTTGTTTGGTCGGTACCCTTGCTTTTTAATGCATTATAAAAACTATTTGACGGGTCATAGCTTGTTT
Organism: Dalbergia oliveri; assembly: GCA_030441495.1. Lineage (NCBI taxonomy): Eukaryota > Viridiplantae > Streptophyta > Magnoliopsida > Fabales > Fabaceae > Dalbergia > Dalbergia oliveri. Next base: position 22,563,592 of record JAMLFY010000013.1, on the reverse strand, counting down.
TTGGCGCGTTCACACCATTATGATGATTCTTCTATTCAGGTGTGGGTGTGTCATTAGTGCCCATTTTTATTTATATTACATAACATAATGTGTACTCTAAATCATAGTCCTTCAACCTCTAACCTAAGTTGCCTAGTTACTTTCAGCTTTCAACCTTCAACTCAAAACCGTTTGCCATAAATGGTTTTTGGGAAGTTTGATTCTCACGGGAGCAATTAAGACAAATTGGCTCGTTTAAGTCTTAAAAAGACAACAATAACAAACAATAGCAGTTTAATGGGAAAACCTTGATTACTTATCTAAATTATATCAAAATGTAATTTTATCTTTGCTTCCAAGATGAGATTAGGTTAGGTCAATTGTGATGCAAGCCATGAGGTCAATAATTCTCATTTGAAAATGTTGTAGCTGGGGTTATAACTAGTAAACAACTCAAACCTATTTGATTTATTAATTATTATTAGGGTTTTGCTCATGAATACCCTAAAAACATCAGTTAAGCAATAAAAAAAGAAAAATTTAAATTGTTTCTAATGTATTTAATGTATAAAAAAAGTCTATCTTTCTATCAAAACCTTTTACCTTTGCCCTCTTAATTTGTTTTCTTATGATACTCATTAGAGTGTATTTGATTGAGGAATAAAAATGGGATAAAAATTCTATAAATAAATTTTATGTATAAATTTATATATAGAGTTCATGAAATTTTCACTCTCCAATTGAACACATTCATCATTTGTAATCAAAGTTATATTATTATTATTATTAGTACATTTTTCAAACTATATGACCTCGGTAATGTGAAATGAATTTCCTAGTGATTATATATAATGAGCTTTTGGACAAATTAAGAATGACAAACTATATGACCTTTGAATGATTGTTGGTCAAAAGGCCGTGCCACGCCAAACACTGGCAGTAAGTAATCTCATAAATTATAATTCATAGGCATAGGCACTTTCACTATGTAGCCATTTTTTTCTTAAAAATGAAACCTTTCGTAATAAACAATGTTGAGGGAAAGTCATGGCATCTCATAATTTGGGTCCTAAGCTCATTATGCACGCAGAATTGTATACTAAGGAATGAAATCTCACTTATGAGGGTGACTTTTGGGGACTCAGTAAAACAAAAATAGAAGGGAGCCAACAAAATTCAAACACGCCTAACTATTCCCCTTTCTCTTTTCATTGCCATAATAGCAATCGGTTTCTCAATATAATTAACAAATCAAAAGAAAGGAAAAGAAAAAAAGAAGGAAAAATCATAAGATGTAAAATGCAAGTTTCCAATCATTGAAAAAAAAAACGGTTAAAAAAACTTGAGAAAATATAAACTTAGCGGCTTAGACTCACAAATGTAAAGTCATAAGAAGAACACAAGCATAGTAATAGAATGGCAAAGGTTAAGAAAAAGACTAATCAATTTATAATTCCTAATAGGATAAGGGCTAAAAATATAAGATATAATATGATAAGGTCTAATAATATAAGACCTAATAAATTTTTAATACTATATAACATTTGGTATGACATTATATAGAATATTATATTTATATTATATAATATTATCATTTACTTATAAAAAACTCTAATTATATATAAATATTAAATAAAAAATTAAATAATAATTTTTGTTAATTATTCAAATTTATTAAAAATATATAATATTATCATTTATTTAAAAAAATTCTAACTATAAATAGATATTAAATCAATAGTTTTTTAGTACTTTTATCATAATTGTTTAAAGTTTAATTTACTAATAAATATTAAATTAATTTTTTATTATAAGCCTTACTTTAATATATTATTTATTTATATATTTTAATAGTATACAATTTATAATTTAACTTTATATTAATAAAATTTATTATTTACTTAAAATATTTATTAAATTATTTAATATTTATTATTTAAATATTTGTTGTTTTATTTTATTATCATTTAAAATAATTATTATTTTATTTTATTTATTATACTATTTAATTAAATAAGCAAAATAAACTTTATATATCAAAAGTTAATTGGGTCTTATCATCCTTCTCTAAGCATGATTGAATTATACATAATTTTAATATATAAGGAAATGTTAATGGATTAATTTATACAATACATTACACTTACCAAACAACATATAAAGCTATTATATCTTGGATTAGCTTATCCTATCATAACTTATTCAGGTGAATAGGACCTAAAAGTGTGTCGTACAAACAAACAAGGGAAGATACAAGCATCGCTATAGCACTACAATAGTACAATCAATCATTTCTTATTTTTAAGGTATATATTTTGAAAACTAAAATAGTGGGCAATAATATGGTAGGTTAATGATCACTGATTAAGCAGAAAAAAATGGGTTGAGTAAAGTTTAATAATGGAAACAAACCCTACAAATAACTACATATTCACGAAGTTAAACGATTGCTATATTTTGGCTTTAAAAAAACTCTCATTTGCTAATATTTGCACAGTTAAAATTACAAAAAAAGATATTGCTTGATTTTTTATGTGAGAGAAAATTTTTATTCATCAAGAAATAAATTTTAAAAAATATAGTTCCAAATTAAATAAAAAATAAATACATTTCAAACTCTAAACTATGTGCGACTTTGTTGTAATTTGAAGAATGTATTGTACTTCATTTTTTTGGGCAGAGGCCATGGGTCTTGGACCTTGGGAGGTGAATGCAGCTTCCGAATGTCGTTTGCATGCAGCTTTTAAGAGATGAGAACATCTACCAACCGAGCCAGCCTCCAACTGTTTATGTCTCCTTTCAAAATATATCTAAACATCTTTATATCTATAACATCATCAATATAGAAATACCCATATGGGAAAATCAAAGCATACATAAAAGAGACAACAAAAAAAAAACCATAGGAAAATGACAATGAAACATATAAAGGAGACAACAAAAACATAAAACCCTAAATAGTGAAAAAAGAAAGATAACAGACCCCTCAGCATACTCACATGAAGAAAGGTAAGAGAAAAAGATGGACACATTATTGCTTGGTTAGCACTTTGAAAGATTAAATCATTTAAATTTGTACCAAGTAATAATGTGAGCAATCTTATTCATACAATTCATGAAATCATTTGTTAAGGAATGATTGATTATTTATCAAATCAAAGATTTACTCTCGAAGAACTGTATTATATTTTTCCATATAACTTTTTCTTGTGTCACCATCTTTCCTTTCCTTTCTATGAATCAATTTGATATATATGATATCAAATTTGACAAACATGTAATTTGCCAGCAATGGTAAAAAACACATGGCAGGTTGGATATGAAGGAACAAGGTAAAAAATGAAAGGATTAAAACACATCAACTGCCACAAAAGACAAGAATTCAAACAAATAGCGTGCTATTGCCTGATTTAGGGTCAAGATCAAGTAACAGGGGAAGTCTTCAATGGATAAATGGTTTTGGGACCTACTTATCTTGTTCGGTGTTTCTAGCAAATAAACTTCCAAAACAGTTGCATCATTCTGACTGTATCAAAAATCCATACATACAAGGAACTTAACTTTTGGAAAGAGAGAAAAGGAAATTTAAACAACTATGGATTGGGAAAAGTTTCTCAACTCCCCCCCACACACAACATATGATTCTTTTTTCCCCCTTTTGCGTACAGTTGATGAATTGCCTTTACTAGACTCATATAAAGCATTTTTCTTTGAATAGCCAAAAGATTATAGCCAAGTATTTTTCACAAAAATTATGGCATTTTTTTTTCCAGTGTGTTATTATGGTAGCTGTTGTAGGAAATAAATCAATATGGCATATTTATCTATTCAAGAGTTAATAAGCAAGTCAAGCCATTATGGCAATTAAATATAAATTTCAATAAACTTTTTGACTTTAGCATTAACTTTGTTAGCATTTTTCTTCTTTTGATCGAGACCACAAATACATTTCTATTGGAGGCAATCCTACTTAAGTCAGGTAAAACCATTAAGTTGGCAAAGCTTTCCATCTCGAGTGCTAACACAGTTGCATACCTAGACCTTGAACTTGAGATAATATCCGTCAACTTATTTACGTGCTCATCAATAAGCAATTTTTCAAAAAACAATATTATCTATCCAAAAAAGTTTTTGTTAAAATCTTTGACAAAAATGATGGTAGCTATTTAGTTGTCCTAAACTCAAAAGATTTATATTTACCTACAAGAGAGCTCAAAAGAATTTTGTAAAACATAATTACAAAAAGTTAAAGGGTTAAATTAGATGATAACCCTATATTTTTCTTTTCTTTTGGTAATATTAGTCCTTAGATTTTTATTTATCTGGATATTGATTCTTATTATTATTATTTTTACTTAGGTTTTATTCATAATAATTCATATTTATCAAAAATATAAATCCCTTTTTTTTTTTATATGAAAGTTGATCACTTGATCTTATATTGCACTTATTAAGATATTGATCCTTATACGAAAATGAGTTCAAAATATAAGAACTGACGCCAAAAAAAAAAGGGGCCAAAATTTAATGATATAAAACTATATAAACTAATATTTTATTTAAATCAAAATTAAAATATACAGCTAATTATTCGTGGAACTAACTAGAACATGTCCCACAAGTCCTTAGTGCATGCTGGTCAAATGGCAAATACATGCCCGCTACATGCATGCCAAGTACGAACTCTTGAGCTTCACAGATCAGATGATTTAACTCTGAAGTGATATGTTCATAAATGAATGACTTGTATTCTGTGAAGATGTCTGAGTGCTAGGCAGTAGTAGTAGTAGTAGTGACATTATGAAACACACGAAAGTGTCACAATTCTTGTAATGTAATGAAATTCACAACCAATACCAGTTGCTTGTCAGCTCAGCAGATTCCAACTATCCCCACCACACCACTTGCCTACTGAAAATCCTTAGATGCACCAGACATATATAGCTCAAAAAACCAAATAATTAATCCATGGAACAGTTGATTGGTGCATGCCAAACAATAAAACCAAAAACTTTTAGACAGGTATAAGACTAAAATTCAAATACCCTCGGAATAAAACTAGTGGAATATAATTTAGGGGGCGTACATGGATGGGTTGAATCAAGTTTGATCAAATTTAAACCCAACCTAATAATGACTTGACTTGATTAATTAACAAACTTTCAAACTATATATATATATATATATATATATATATATATATGAGGATTTGAATATTATATATATTAAATTTATGAAATTTTATAAATAAGAAATAAAATTTAAGATATATTTTGTCATAGATATTTCAAAACAAATCATATTAATATAAAAATAATACCAAATTATATAAAATATATTAATTAAATTGTAAAATCTTACAATTTATTATTAATTATTATTAAAAAAAATCTCTATAAAACTTATTTGACTTTAAACCTAGTTAGGTCAATTTGAAGTGTAACTTAAACCTAATCCAAAAGTGTATTTGGTTAAATTTTAAGATATGAACCTTCCAATAAGTTTCAGGTTGGACTGAATTGATGGGTAAGCTAGGTTGTGAACACACCCCTAATTTAATCTATAAATAAATGAGTACATTTTGAAAAAAAAAAAGTTTACGGGATTCACAGATTATACAACATGTTTGGGGATCCCAAAATAATTCTAACATCCTAAAATCAATTCTATCAAAAAATAGTGATCTTTGGTTTTGATAAATTAGAACCAATTCTTGCATCAAGAATTGATTCTAGATGAATGAAAATTTCTTACTTTCTGCAAGAATCACTTTTAGAGTAATTACCAAATATAAATCATTTTATTTTACAATCAATTATAACATAATCAATTTCACCTAAAATTAATTCTACAAATATAAAATCAAACACATATTATGTGTAAAAATGAGTTGTTAGACTTGTATATATACAAAAATCTTTCGGATAAGACTATGCAATTAGCAATTTCTATGAGCCCAATTTATTGGCCCAAGCCACTAGGACTTTCCAAGATAAGCCTAACAAGGGTCCAAACTCCAGAATTCCACTCATCCAATAAGTTACATATTTCCTTGACCCCAAAAAAAATAAAAAAGAAGTCAGACATGCTACACTTAGATTCAAATGCCCCCAAATAGGATGCTGAAAAATCAAATAAGTTATTCACCAGTCAGTACTCACTACCTCTAAGTTAGGAGGCATGATATCTCAATGAAAGATTCAATTCCCCAAAAATAGGATCTAAGTCTCATCTTTAAGATTCTGTTTTAATCAATCAAATACCACATAACAAAAGCATGCTATTTTACTATATTACCCTAGCCTCTTGAGTTTTGTGTAGAGTAAAACACCCTCCATTCCATATTAATAGTTGTTTTGACATTAAAAAATAAATATCACCTGTGAACAAGTTCCAATTTCATACATGGATATCAAATGTTCCATATAGTATCACCTTCTTCCTTGCTCTTCCAAGGTTCTACCTTGGAGTTGTAACACTAACGTTGCAGAAATAGAGTCCTGCTTCTAAAACATTGGCAAGAGACGCACAAGACAAACTGAAGTGTAAAAAAGTGGGACAATCCCACTTTAAGGTGAGGAACACAAAGCTGTTTAGTCCATTGAGATTGCAAAGGTAATTTTGTATTTCTTTTTTTAATTTTTTATTCTATAAATATCAGTATTTTTCTCACTTCTATTTACATAATTTTTTTTCAATTTTTTCCATATTTATTAAATTCTTCCGGCACAAATCCTAATCTACTCTTCTTTCAGAAAAATGGATCCATATCAATTTTACATAATTTTTTTTCATTTACTTGTAAAATTCTAACTTCCATTAAAAATTCAAATATATATCCAAAATTCTCAATATCTAAACCCTTAAAATTCTAATCCAAATATTAACATTCAACTTCCAAACTTATTCCAAGATCAAAATCCTTGCAAACCTTCATGGCAAACAATAGGATTTCGAAAGTGTTACTGCAATAGTTTCAATATTTTCACTAAATCTGATTAGAAACATTGCCGTTATATATGCTGTCCCATCAAATCAACAGCAATGTCAAACTTCATTCTAAGCAATTTGACCTCTCCTAAAAATAATAATAACATTCATATTAGTTTAAAGTCCCTGTTCATGCAAATATTGACTATAGGGTGTGTTTGGCTGGATAAAAATGGATTAAAGATGAGTTTCATGTATAATTTTATATAGAGTTTATACATAAAAAATCTATTTTAATTTTTTTCCCTAATCAAACACACTGTAGGCATAGATCTTTATAGTTAAAAGTCAGGCATTTACATACTAGTGGAAGTGGAAAGCTTTAGAACACAGACAATACAGAACCTCCATCAGAATTTTGTATACATTCAAATGTGGGAATGTTGGTGTGCAAAATATTAGGCCGGTAGAAATATCTTAATTTTATAAATATAGTAAATTAAAGCTTATGTTATAAAATTGATTAAAAGATATCCACAGAGGGATAGTTAAGTTGCTAAGCAACCTTGAAGGAGGATTAGTCTTGTGGCGGTTCAAATGAAGCAATTATAACCTATAATGGAGAGATACTTTAAAACATGTAGATATTATCCATTTGTATCAAAACATTGTGGTCTTAAAATAGAAACGTAGATATTATCTTTTTAAAACATTGAAGGCATAGTTTTGCAAAAAGATTGTAGTTTTTTTTAAGGACATTTGTTAAGAAATTAAAAGTAATAGATTATTAAGTTTCTTAATGCACTCACTGTATTAAAAACTTAAAAACTCATTTTTCAATACAAAACTTGTCATTTTGGATTTCTTAATTAGTGTCCTTATTACTTGTTAGAAAAATCTGAAAATTACCAACTTTGTCTAATTGAAAAAAGAGTAAAAAGTTTGATTTTATGCTTGTGCCTTTCTCAGAAACTTAATCAAGCATCCAAAGCAAACTAAACAGAGAAAAAGAAAAAATGAAAAATAGAAAAATAAGTGAAGTCTTCTATGGTCAGCCTCTTCTTTCCCGCACTTGCAGTGTAGGCAATCATGTTCAGTTCACCCTCTTTATCCAATATCTTGGATGATTCAATGGATGTTGCCAACAACCACCCAAAAGCATAAAAATCTGTTGAATTATACTTTTCTTTGTCCTGTTTTTGTTACACTCAAGACAAATATTAGCTGAGAATCAAACAAAGCATAAAGTTAATATCTTTGCCTCTTGAGGCTTCAGCTCTTGGAGGTATGACTCACTATATATCATGGTACTTTTTGTCAAATGTTTCCATAATTAAAGCTGTTTCCTTTTTTTTCCCTTTTCTTTTATCTAAACTTTGATTCTTTTGATGTTGAAGCCACTGGTTGGACTTGAATTCATTCCTTGGTTTTGATATTTTCAGTTAAGACTTCTACTTTGTTGAGTTGATGCCCCATTTATTCACTTTGAATATGACTCTAAATGACTCATTTCATTTGCAATGGTTGAGCTTTCACTGATTGTTGTTCTGTACACTAGAAATTTTATGTTACTGAGAAATGGTATTGGGGCATGATTCATTTTCTTATTGTGGCTCCCTTTGTGCATTGTTAGGTATGGTTCAACGTCCTGGTTTAGCTTCTTGTCTCGTAAATTTTTGGTTGCTGATGAGTGATGATGTTTCTATAACAAGTGAGGTTGTTTTGTCATGTTAATACTTTAAAAAACCACTCAAGAGAAGAGATATGACAAGTGCTTGCTTGTTCTATTTTCCTCCTCCTATAAAGGAAAAATTTTGTTTTCTGAGGCGCTTTTGGCAGAATCAACTCTTTAGTTACTTCTACTACAAGTGTCTTAGGAAGCCAAACTCTTCGTTATCCGGTGGGAAGGATTTAACAAACAAACGGGTCCTAGATATTCTTCCTGTCTTAAGAATATGATGTTTGCCAAGTTGTCTGGCCATGGAACCTTATATGGGTGGATGGAAGGATTTTGTACTTCTTTTTAAAGTAAATGCGTCAACACAACAAGACAACAGCGCAGAAAGCTCTTCTAAATCAATACTACTTTTGACAAGGAAAGAAAAAAAATGGAGTCAACTGCAGTGTGTATGAAATAGATTTGAGCACTAATTCTTTTGCTAAGTATTGTTTCAAATAATTTATATGAGAAATGAAATCTAGAAATTTACTCATTTTTCATCTGCAACTTCTTTATTTGTATTTTTCCTTTTTGTAGGATTGATGAGCACAGAGATGTTATCAAGGTTTTGGAGCAGATAAGATGCTTTGACACTACAAAATTTTGCATGTTTCTGTGAATAGCTATGTATGCTATATCCAGTGCACTTTACATGGACCAAATGGGGTATGCTACAAGTAGACTGGAGATGGAATCCAATATGTGTGAAGATGGAATTGCCATCCATGAAGATTATAGTAGTAGAAAATGTAAAAAGCCATTGAAAGACTCAGACAATGAAATTGCTCAGATGACAAAGTTGAAGTCAACACCACATCAGATGTTAGCTCAAGTTGGACCTGGAAGGCCAGAGTTGCCTGTTTCTCCGGTGAAGATGCTCGCAGGCCGTGAATCTAATTATTCAGGATGGGGAAGGTTTTCTTCAGCTGATCGCTGTCATCTTTTGGGCAGATATTTGCCTGTAAATGGTCCCTTGTGTATTGACCACATGGAAAGTAGAGCATATGTGTCTCAGTTTTCAGCTGATGGCTCGCTTTTTGTTGCAGGGTTCCAGGTAAAATGTGTTCAGCCTCAACCTTATGTGCATGCTATTCTTTTGATTCTAATTAAATCACTTTGCAGAAAAGCCAAATAAGGATATACAATGTGGACAGAAATTGGAAAGTTCAGAAGAATATTACAGCCAAAAGTTTGAGATGGACAATCACTGATACAGCTCTTTCTCCTGATCAATGCTATCTGGTAAGTTATTTTGTTTTGTCTTCAAAAGAACAAGAAACAAAAATGTCAACACCCTCATCATTCGATAGGGTGTTGCGACTGTTGTCCGGCTTTCTCTTAAGACATCTGCACTGCTTAATTTCAGGTTTATGCCTGCATGTCACCTCTTGTGCACATTGTAAACATTGGATCTGCTGAAACAGATTCTATAGCGAATGTTACGGTATTGACAACTAATGCTGCTCTTTGATTATTAATTTTTCTCATAATTCCATAAATACGGAAGTTCTATTGAATTCTACAGAATACTTGTCAATCTTGGATTTATCAAGATATTTGTCACAACTGGTGGATATTTGGGATTTTTTTTTTAATGGAATTCTTATCCTATTTGTAACGTGTTTCAGTTCTTATAATATGCAGGAGATCCATGATGGTTTGGATTTTTCTGCAGGCGATGATAGAGGATACACTTTTGGAATTTTCTCATTGAAATTCTCAACAGATGGGAGAGAATTGGTTGGAGGAAGCAGTGATGATTCTATATATGTATATGATCTTGAAGCAAATAAGCTTTCACTTCGAATTATAGCACACACGGTATTGTTACTTGGCACAATACTACAGTTATTTAGTTTCATATGATTGAAAGACTATCTCTTTCCTCATCTATAATATGTGGAAGACTCACATATATGATTCACTATATATGTATCCCTTCCCCCAAGCTACCAAAAGAAAAGAAAAATGAAAAAGCCAAAAGATTTCCATTTGATTGGATTTACATAATTTATTTTTCAATTTTGTGGAGTAATTATTCACCTACTGTGGTGTCTTCTGATGGATCAATAACATTAGCCAAGAGAGGTTGTAACTTCTAACATTTGGTTTTCATTTTATGTTTCAGTCTGATGTGAATACTATATGTTTTGCTGATGAAAGTAGCCATCTTATTTACTCTGGAAGTGATGATAGTTTCTGCAAGGTATGTTCTATGCCATAAGATGGCTTCTTCTGTTAAGATACTATATTGCTTTTTCCCTCTTTGAGAATAACAACTTTCGATTTTATATGGAAATGATGGGAAAGTCTTACCATCAAGGTTAAAAAGATCTATTATTAGTTGAGATAAGTGTTAGAGTTTCATCACTTACTGCAGAATTATCATGTCTCATAGCTGGAGTTGCTTTGTGCTTTTCTTCCTGAATTTTAGTGAAGGACACATTCTGATGTACAAGTTTGTTTAGGTCTGGGATCGACGTTGCTTAACTGCTAAAGGAAAGCCTGCAGGAGTTCTGATGGGACACCTTGAGGGCATTACATGTATTGATAGCCGTGGGGATGGACGATATTTCATAACAAACAGTAAAGATCAGACCATCAAACTTTGGGACGTACGCAAAATGTCATCAAATGTTTCCTGGTATGCAATTTTTCTGCCTCCAGTGATTTTTCTGATGTCCATGTCAATTACATTGTAAATCTGATGAGATGTTCTGACAAAGAAAATTAGTATTGGGTATTGTATACTACAATTTGGCCTGTGTTTTGTCCTGATTTTGCTGCCACCCTGTAGTTTAATAAGTTTGAATTGAACAACTGGGAGATATCAGGATGAAGTAATCAAGTGAGCTATATAATTGAAATGGTATCTCACTATCTTGTTCATGATTGATAACATGTGTCTGTAATAAATAAGACCACACATGTGTTCTTATTAAGTTGAACTGTCACTGATAAGCAATGCTAAGCTGTTGATGCATATCAAGAAATATACTAGTTCTTTTATTCCCCATGTTTCTATAAGGTATTGTTCTGGTGGAATTTGAATTTACCTACATCTTAAATGATCTTGTCTATCAGCTAACTATGCTTATGATATTGCATTGATCAGAATGTGAAGCCTTATGAATTTTGAATTAGCTATGAAGTTTCATTGTTGATCTGTTTGTTTTGTGCTTGTGTCTATTTGTGTCTGCAATGCTGTGCGGAAAATTGAAAGATCTCATAACTTTTTTTCCAGAATTCAGTCTTGCGTATGATATTTGTATATTTCTAACCTATCTAAAAAATAGTCTATAGGTTTAAGGGAATATGATGTTTCTGCAATTTCTAGATGAAATTTTTGCCAATGCAATTTCATGCTATAAGCCTATAACATAATTTTCCTTTCATTCCAGCAATCCAGGGTGTAGGAGTTATGAATGGGATTACAGGTGGATGGATTACCCGCCTCAAGAAAAAGATTTGTATCACCCTTATGATCAATCAGTTGCTACATATAGAGGCCATTCAGTCTTGCGCACTCTTATCCGCTGCTATTTCTCCCCAGCTTTTAGGTAAGAACTAAGACAGCCTTGCTTTATAATCATTCTTAATTTTCTTTTATCAGTCCCCCGTTTGATCTTTTTCGAAGCTCAGCAGTTATTTTTCATCAAGATTTATGTTAATGATTTGGCTATAGACATGGTTTAAACCGAACAATATGGCGTCACCAGATCCTAGTTGTTAATCTCACTTAATGAGATAAGGCTTGGTTGTTGTTGTTCTGTTGTGGCAATTATTCATCAAATCCAATCAAACTATCTGTAAAAGTCTGATTTGTTGATCCAAATTTGATGTTTAGTTTGTATGGCTTGTGGTTAATAATATTTCTTTTGGGAAAGCAAGTTTTCAAAGGTTCATGTTTGGACTTGCATGCAGCTTGCTTGAGCATATCAATTCATGTGCTCTTACACTGGTTTTTTCTGCATGATATTAATTCATCACATTGTTTACATTATCTTATTTAACCTGATGTTTTCTTCAAATTTACAGCACTGGCCAGAAGTACATCTATACTGGGTCACACAATGCTAGTGTTTATATATATGATTTGGTATGTATTTTTCTTACTGCTGCTCAAGCTATATCTAATATCTGGCTTATGAATTGTGACAATTTTACTTCGGTACAAGTTAGCAAATAGTATACTTCATAACCAAATTTTGTGATATTCATATTATTAACATGAATCAAATGGTAATTCTCCTTTAATTTTTAACCATATTCTGTGCATGTCTTTCACGCATGTTACAATTTTATGAGTTAAAGATGAGGATTATGATATTTGAAATATGAATTTTTGGACAATTGAGTCCTTCACTCAAACAATGCCTTGTTTAAATGGAAACAATAATCAGTGTGTGATGTGGTAAACACCTGTGCCAACTTAACGGAAAATTTCATCACTGCACTAATTACCGAAAAAAACTGTAGAGCAAATGCCAAGTAAAAAAAACAATGGAAGTTTATGGTGGCTCTCTATTATTGATGGTAACTTTGATAATTCAATACAGGTGAGTGGAGCTCAAGTTGCCAGACTGAAGCACCATAAATCACCTGTGAGAGATTGTAGTTGGCATCCTTTCCACACAGTGCTTGTTAGCTCTTCTTGGGATGGGGATGTAGTGAAATGGACAAGACATGAAAAATCAGTTACGAAATGATCAGGGAGATCCTTGTTTTTTGATGAAGTTGTATATAATGTTTTGAAACAATAAGATATAGTATGGCTGATTCATTTGTAGGCAGTGTCTGTAATAAATTGTTACTTTATTCTACAAATGCAGCAGTAATTGATGCAGTCTGCTTGTGCTGAATCCAGACTTATTGCCTTCTAATTTTGCTACAATAGAGTATAGGTGTGTTCTAGGGTGCATGATGCTTTTATTACAGAATAGTGAAGTGCTTATGTGATCCATTGAGATGAAAACATGTGGACTAGAATAAGATAAAATTGGTTGACACTCAAGACAAATGTCAACTTTGCCCTATCTCCAATTGTAGCTCAGATCGGATCATCACCTTCTCTCTTTTCTTCTTTACTCACCGATCATTTCTCTAATCCACTGTTGATCTTTCAACTTCCATTGCCGCCACCACTTCAACATTCTCCTTTCTCTGAATTTGGATATCTTTTAATTTTTTGTTTTTTCTTGTGCAGTTTAATTTGGATAAAGCATTTGTGATTCTCGTGGAAGAATAAAGTAACAAAATTCGAAGTTGGTTGGCAATGCCTTGAACTCTAAATCTTTCAGTCTTTCTGTTGCCATTGTGCGGATGGTGTTAGTTTCCTCACTTTGGAACAACATTGTTTCCTTTATGCTAAGATCTTGCAAAGAAAAAAGCATTTATTTCTTTTGATTGAATGGGGAAATATAATATGGTTGTGTATTGGGGGACGGTTATGATCGCATTGTTGTGGAATGATGTCCAAGCTAGAGAGGAGTAAGAGATCATAGCATTAGGAAGTGGCAGGATTTGGGGTGAATGGGTTTGAGAGAGAGAGAGAGAGAGAGAGAGAGAGAGAGAGAGACAAGGTGAAAGGCTCTTCATGGTGTGTCGTATTGTCGTCGGTCGAGGTCGAGGTCAAGGATGAAAATGTGATGATACGAGCAACTACATTGGTGTTACGATGGACGACGCGTTGGGTGATGTGTGGGGGTCGACCCAAAACACCATAGCGCCACAGAAGAAATGAGAAAATGCATGCAGTCTGTGGTGGTGGTGGTGATTGTCAATGAGAACACAGGGAGCAAAGAAGATAATGGGGCAAAGTTGACATTTGCCTTCTTGAGTGTCAACCAATTTTGTCTTATTCTAGTCCATATGTGTTCATCTTAATGGGCCACGTAAGTACGTCACTATTCTGCAATGAAAGCATCATGCATCCTAGAACACACCTAGAGTATAAAATCATTCATGTGTATCTTTTGCTTAAGCTTTTAAGAGAAATAATTTCATGATATGGTATCAGCACCTCCAACCAAGTGATTAGAGGTTCAATATTTGTTATCTCTCATTTTGATAAATTATTCATGTTTCAAGTCTAAAAGAGACATTTACATAAGGGGGCATATGAGAAGCATTTGCATGTATTACAATTTAATTCTTTTTTCTGGTTGAATATTACAATTTAATTATTGATTTATTGTCCATCCACATTTTGGAAAGATCCTTAATAGGGCTAAATGCTTCTGGGTTCACAGTGAACACAAGTTATCTGTATTAGAACAATAAATGTTAAATACTTGCTTAAATAATTGTGTTGTACAATTATTGAGAAATGTTAGATAGTTTCAATTTTTGTTTAAATCCATTTGTCAAATAATGTGACATAAATGTTGACTCTTACATGGGTAAAAAGGTCATAATACCATATTTCATTTCATAATCACTGTTATTTTCTGTTACTATATCTGGCATTTATTCTGATTGTATATCACTACTCTTAAATTGTTTTATATTTTAAAATGATAATATATTTTGTGAGGATTGGTTTAGTGCTACACAATATTCTCTCCCTTTAGATAACGATTAAAGCATCTAGTTTCAAAAAACGTCGGTGCCAAGATGCCTATATTAACATTGTGGTTGTGGATGTCATGAGAATCTGTACTATTAGCCTCATCATTTCGCATTTGTCTTGGTGATTCATGGCATCATATTCTTTGTCATTCATACCCGACTTTGATAGGCCTTATAAAAAGAGTACAGTAATTATAGCTGCTTCTTAAAAAACAAAAGTGATAAAAAGAAATTATTGTTTTTAGAAAAAGGAGATAATCCACAACATTAAAGTAGTGCTTGGTAGCAGATAAAGAATAGTAGAGACAAACAACAAATACATGATAAAAAATATTATGTATCTCTGTTGGATTGCCACTGACAGGTCACGGACCATAGCTGTGTCACCCATGATTGTGAGATACATAGAAAAATATTAAATATATATAGGGTATTATTGAAAAAAAAATTAAATTTTTGTCTTCGTGTCTCTCTCACTGTCCCACTTTTTGATGGTATAAAATTTTCTATATTTCTATCTCAATTTTCTTGTCCAATTCTGCCTCTACCATTAAAGGGTTTTGTTACCTGATCTCATATTTCTGTTTCTGTATCAACTAGCAAGCACTACCTAATGGCTCGAGAGCTGTTTCTCCTAAAAGGCCACCGTGCCAAAGGTGCTGCCTTAAAAGTTTGGGCCCTTACTATCTGCTGTTTGGTTGGTGGTAATAAATCCAATGATGTTACTACTGTAAGGGCTACAAACAACTTACGAGTATAGGATGTGGAAAATGACCAAGATGTTGAGTAAATTCTTTTAATAGTACATTTTCTTTTTTCGTTTTTAGACTATAAAGAGATTAATTTTCTAAAATACAATTATATATATAAGTGAGAATTCCTTCTGATAATTATTTCTTTCTGTACACATGAATTATAAGATCGAATTCTGATCTCATATTAAAAGGACTCGAACCTCTTTGGCTCTTCCATTAGAGCCAACACCATATTGGTGGGTAATAGGTACATTTAGGAGACAGCACGACATGAAGGGTTGGTACTTTGTACCTCCAGCTTAATTATAGCTGCAGTATTTGATGGTGACAACGGTCTATTAAATCCTAAGGAATACTGAATTAGTTAATTTGGTTAAAGGCAGTTCATCTATGTATTAACGCTTTATTAGTAAGTGGTTTTTCATTTATTTTCCTCAAGTAATATTTTAGTGTCTTTTTGTCGCAACAAATCTCTTGGATTTGAATCTTATAAGAAAATTATGATTGGAAAGTTTTTTATTTCTATAATAAACTAACAAGGTCCAAAGTATACTGATGGCTTTTTATTTTAAGGAAAAATTCGCTTATCTATTTCATGATTGGCGGGTCACAGAAAATTCCCTGTGGCTCAAAGGCAGAGCTAAACTAGAGTTTATGATGATGGCAAATATAGACATGCATTGGAAAAAGGCTATAAGTTTAGAATTATGTTATTTAAATTTAAGATGTGCAAAACACCATGTCAACTTACACATTATTCATCATTGGATACATCCTACTTGAATAGGATATGACTCCATATATGGTGTCCCACATAGCTTATATACAAATAACAATTTTTTTTCGTAAGTTTATAGTATGTGATGTTGGTCTAGCCATTCTTACAAGGTAATAACAACCCGCGACAACAAAGACAACCAAAAAGTCAGATACAGGAATGGCCTTTGGTTACTTCCCTTTTTCACGTTCCATGTGCCCCATGGTAAGTATAACCCAACCCTACCTACCCAATTTTCATTTTATTTTATTTTAGAAATTTGGGTTTTCTACAAGGAAAATGCTTGAGATCCAAAAATTCTTCTAGAACTTTATTACCCGAATTATGTTCCATAATGTTATTGAAAAACTAAATTTTTTAACCATCAATGATTTCTATCCAGCTACTAAAAATTTAGCACGACCATGTCAATTGTATTAGGCAGATTTTCTTGCATGACTTTTTTTTTCATTTTGCCTCTCTCTTGCAGCACTTTTAGTATATGATGCTTCCTTGTGGTCACACAAAAAACAATAAAGAGTACGTCCAACCGCAAGCATCAAATGGGTTAAAGGCTTAATAATGCAAAAAGAGATATGTCCTAATGAGTAGCGAAGTGTGTTAGTTCACTCATTTTCCATTGCAGCTGTCCCTACAAACCCATTTTTCTATTGCAGCACCTCGTGCTCATTAAAAGCTTAAAAAAAGCTGAGAAACGGTAATTCTAGCTAGTACCCACCACCAAAAGGAAAGAAGCTGAAAATTTTGCAATCATGTGTTAAGCAATTCTACTAAAAGCAAGCAAACTATAATGGATGGAATCATTGAACTATCACCAATTGGAATTGATATGATCTGTTTTTCACTTAAAAAAGTGTTACATATCTTCCAACATGTGGTGAGAGTTTTTTCACATCACCTTGTAGATCGCTTGTTACGGTTTCAAATGGTAGAGATTAATGTGAGAAAGAGAAGATTAAGCACCATAACGATGTCAATAATACTACATATAACTTCAAAAAATAATGACAGGACATATAATGATCAATATTAAAAATAACTATCAATCATATTCTTTCTAGATGGAGCCAATGATATGGAATACTTGATGCTAATGTCTTATTTATTTATTTTATTCTTCTACTAGAGGCAATCCTACTCGAGTTTGTCCTAGACCTAGCTATAACAACCCCGCCAACCCGTTAGGTGATGCTAATGTCTTATAATAAACCATATCTATATTCAAACTACAGAAACTAATAGAAAAAGAAAATGTGGTTAAGCATGATAATAGTGATACTCCATATAACAGCAAAAAATAACATACAATGACCAATAACTTTGCTTTGTTTTGCCTAATACATCATATCGCATTAGTCACACAATAGTATTATAATATATATATATATATATATAGGAGCATTTGTACTCCCACCAAAATAGCTACACTTCTCTTAAGTATTCACAAGTCAAAACCATCTTATTCATCCTATTCCCCATAATTACCACAAAATTAAATAATAATGAATCAAGAGGCAAAGAAAAGAAGAAGAGCACAAAAATTAAACATTAGAAACAATAATTAAGAGAGAGAAAAAAAAAAACCTATATGAGATTTTCATTGCAACATTTTCTTCAGCCCCTCCATTGGTTACACTGATCAGTTGGCCTTGTCTTCTGTTTGCCAGCCCTCAAGGGGCAGGGAGTCTCTACGGGGAGGACCATGCAGTTATACTGCAGACACAGGGAGCTCCTAAGAGGAATCACAGCCGTTGGATTAATCTCAATCCCTGTGAGATAATTGTGCTGCAAATACAGTATCTGAATGCTGGAATCCAACAACCGGTCCACAAGACTAGTGGGTACCCGACCTGTGAACCGGTTATTGTTCAGGTACAAGTTCTGAACCGTGGCAAACATGGGTGATATTTGACCAGAAAACTGGTTGTAGCTTAGATCAACGGTTGAGATTGAGACCTGAAATCATGTTTACAAACCACTTAAATTCAAGAAGTAATCATTTTTCTAATCTCTATCAACGAACTATTAGAGAATAATCTTCATGGACAGATAATATAAAAGTAATTTTATACCAGGCTTAAATTACATTAGCCTTTTTTTTTATTTCAGAAATTATATTGATCTGCTTCCTCTAAATCAAGGTGATATCACATATAAAAATATACACCAATTTCCCCATAGTTTGCAAAGATATACATTCCACTCGGTACCGTCATATTTTATGAAGTATCACATTGATCACTTCTGTAAAACATGACAATGGGTAGCGAGGTTCTTGTATAATATTGGGAGATTAATGTAATTTTTCCTTTATATATTATTCAATAGAAATTCAGACAAAAAAGCCAAATTTTGATATACTCTACATAGATACTAATAATGTATTATCATATCAATCAATAACAATTTTTGACCCTCACAAGTGCTACTTCAAAAACCTTACATACAATCACATGTGATTATATCCCGTGTAAAACATATTATCTGAAAATGTATCAAAATTGATCAAAACTAATCTCTTGATAAAATTATGTTTGGAAATTATATAACTTTCATTTGTAAAAAAAGACGAAATTACTACTCCTAAATTTCTATTAGATAATAGTAAACTTATTTTTATAGTGAAATTCAATAAAAACAAATTATTTTCGTTTAAGATTATAAGCAGTTTCTAACAGGAAAATAAAAAAATTTAATCTAAGCGCACACCTGATCCAACGGCTGAACCGGGCCTGAGAACTGGTTCCTTTCCAATTGCAAGTTCGTCAAAGGGAACGAAAAGATCCGACCTGGAACCGGCCCTGTGAACCGGTTCAAACTAACGTCAAGGTAATTAAGCTGCTCCAACCGGTTCAGCAACCGGTCCAACGAACCGGTTAACTGGTTCCACGAAATCGAGAGGTACTGCACCGAAGGAGGAAAATGGTTCGGACCGAGCGAACCGGTTAAACCATTGTGCTTCAAATCGACACGTGTAAGTGCTGCAGACTCGAACCGGGGAACCGAACCGGAAAGCTTATTGTGACAGAGCAGAACGTTTGTCAGCTCCGGTAAAGTTCCGATTGCCGGAGGAATTTCTCCGGCGAGCTGGTTGTAGCTTAGATCGAGTGTCCTCAGCTGCCGGAGAGACCCCAACCCCGCCGGAATCTCGCCGGAGAGAAAGTTCCGGTTAACTCCGAGGAACCTAAGGTTCTTCAAATCGGAGATTGTTTCGGGCAGGTGACCGTAGATTCTGCCCGGAACGACGGTGAATTCCGTCAGGGAGGTGAGTTTCCCGATTGCCCGGTCGATTCTTCCGGTCAGACCGGGTGAACCGGCACGTGGGTCTCCGAGGTTTAAGGAAACGACCCTGTCGGAGTCGCAGAACACGCCGGAGAAGCTGCATGGGTCGGAAGTGAAGTCCCATGATGAGAAGAATGTGGAGCCTGGCATGTCTTCGAGACCCTTTCGGATCGATTGAAGAGCCAAGAAATCAATTGGGTCTAAAATCGCATGAACACGAAGAACAAGAAGAATGTGAATGTTCGTGAAACAGAGGAAAAACAGGGGAAGGTGGTTTTGGGTTTTGCTTTTGCCATTGGGAAAATGGTGGTACCCCAATGGAAGAAGAAGAAGGGAAGAGCGTGCTGAAGGGTTTTATAGGCGAGATCAAGCTTAAAGGTTTCAACTTCAAGCGTGGAAGTGGAGCAATAATAACACTCAGCATCAAATAGCTAAAAAAAGGTTATAGGGTTATGCAGAGTGTTTCGTGTGTGTGTGAGAGAGAGGGGGGAGAGAGAGAGGGTGAGATTAGGCTTGGAAGAGAAGCAATTGGTGAATCTGAATCTTGGGTTTGTGCTTTTTTTTTTTTTTTTTTCCTTTTGGGTATTATTTGTGTGTTTTTGAGGGGTTTTGGCTTGTGAGAGAAAGGTGGTTGTGGCTATGGAGGATCGGAACAGAGCATGCAGCTTTTTGTTTTGTTTTTGTGTTTCTTTTTTTTTTCTTTACTTTTGTTGCACTGTTCTTAGTACTACACACTCGTTGGGTTGATGGATGATAATAATAATACTTTTAATTGCACTGTGAATTTTTTTTTAATCCTTTTTCGCTTTCTTGGGAAGAGGTTCGGTTGGTTCGCGTCAAACGGTTGTCCGAGCCTACGTGGCGTCCATGCCTCAGCCTTGGATAAGACAGGTCATCAGGGTATGAGGTACACATGGGTTGCTGCGGGTGACAGTCACGTGACTCGCCATGCGCTTTTGTCCCTCCTGCTAACGAGAGGATAGTAGAAAAATAGAAATAACGGCTGCTAATATGATTGAACTTTAAATTAGGACAAATTAAGTTTGGTAGAATTCATTTTAACTCTTTTCTATTTATCCGTGAGTGACTGACTTTTTTGGGATATACTATTTACTATACAATAAGGGAGAAAGATGTATGATAATTTTATACATTTTAGGAAAGATCAATGTTATTGTCTTGGCTTTGAATTCCGTGGATCAAAAGGTTTAAATATGGTCTGGATTGGGGGCGTGACCTAAGGCGTTGTCTAATCCAGACCATATCTGCCTTTTCAGCCAATGGAATCCACGAGCACTCCCCCTCACCTGACCTAGTGGAAAACCAGCCCAACATGAAAACAAGAAGGCCCAGCCTGGCCCCCACCCAGCCTAGGCATCTCAATGTCGCCAAGCAAATCCCAATGGCCTCGCCTCCAATCTCATAAGCCCTTTAATTTGCAATGATCCCCCCATTAACACCCGCTGAGTATATATACCTAGTCCTTGAAAGTGTAAGGTGGATCACTACAAACTCATACATTAGCCTACCATCTACTCAAAGTCAAGATAGTAATAGTTGATGTAATAATTTTAGAAACTAAGACCTTGTAGATAAATTTAGAGTGAATTTTATCAAATTTTAGGAGAGGTAAATATAGTTTGCTAAATTAATTTTTGACATGTATTAACAAAAAGGATTAATGTTTTTTTCAAGGGATTTAAGTGTGTTGAAATAAGGAAAAGATAATATTATACACAACTGAAATTTGATTATTTCAAGTAGTATGAGATTTTTTTATATATATAAAGTTTTAATTCTTAACTATTATAATTAAAAAAAATTAGTTCCAAGAAAATTTTATCTCATAATCGAACTTGAATTTGATTAATTGGAATTCAATAAATTATTTTAACATGTCAATTTTCTTATTACCATTGTTTTTATTTTTATTGTATTTTTAGTTAATTTTGAATAAAAAGAAAATTTTTCATTTTTATTCGATCATATATATTGTTTTTAAGATAATAATGAAAAAATTCAGATATTTTACTGATATGGTATTAAGAAAAATTAACTATATAAATGAATTTATACTAATAATATATATATATATATCATTTTTAATACAAAATTAAAGTATTTAAGTTATGAATAATATAAAATTACTTTTCCTCTACCAATACCTACAATTTTTTTTTTTAACTTTTAGAATGCTATACATAATTTGACTCATATTAATGATTGATTTATATGTAATTAAAGTAAGAAGAATTTCACCTCTAAATTTCTCATCACTTTGACCTCGATTACTACAGTTCGGGGGAACAAATGGATGGTAGGTATCAGAGTCCAGGATGGTGGAAGGGAGAGAGGAAATTGTTTTGGTCAAATATTTAAATAGTTATTATTGAACGTTAACATGTATGTACCCCAGATTCGTTTTATAAAGATTACATTTATATAATAAATAAATGCTTCTCCTTATGCTTATGATAAACATGTGAGCCAAAAGGCTCGAAAACCAAAAGCTTGGTGCCAAACAAATAGCACAAACTCTAACAGGAATAGACAGAAATGGTAAGTGTGGCTTTTATATATGTGGGGGATACGGAGGGAGTGAGTGAGTGACAGCTAAGTTTTATAGATGATACATTTCATGATAGAAAATGACATAAAATAACAGGAGCTGGACTAAGATGGGATGCTCTCACTCACAATATTACTTGCTTCTTGATTTTACTTGCAAGTTGTTACATGTGTAACACATTTACAATGTCTCTATTCAATATTTTAAATTTTTTAAATAGATGACTCGTGGTATAATATTAGAATTTTTTTACAATAAAGGGGTCTGGAAGTTATTATTTATTAATTATTTCTCTTTTTTTTTAATTATTCATACTTCATTTTCAAAAAAAGATATTTAGATAGGGAACATGTTAGACATAAAAATTAAAGAAAATTTGTATTTTATCCTTTTTTAAAGAAAATTTGTATTTTATCCTTGAATTATAGGTCATATATATGAACTTCAATCCCTAAATTTAAAAATATGTAAATTGTTCTTGAAATTTAATAAATGTGTACTTTAGTCAAATTAAGTGTGCTATATCTCATGAGTTTTGGAATATGTACAAATTGGCTCCTGAATGTTCTTAAATGTGTAACTCAATACCCTAAATTTCTTAAATTTGTGATTTTTTATTAATAATTTATTGAAAAATTAATGAAATGGTCAATCTGCATATTAAAAAAAAATTAGGGATTAAATTACATATTTTTAAAATTTAAGGTTTGAAGTACACATGACCTATTATTATAATTTTTTCTGAAAATAATTCAAATACCTCTATTATATTTTCTTCTAGCATGTCATCTGTATTTTTTCCGCAACATATCGCAATAATGAATGTGCTTTCCTTATTTTGGTTCTAATTCTGTTTTAAGTTAGAAACATCACAGTTCCACGCTTTGCCAGATCAATCAAGAATTTGATACTTGATGCATGAGTTCCATTAATAGCGTGATTGATTGTGATCCATATACTCACTAGTACGCAGGGCACTTCAGCATAAATGTCTACCAAGAATCATTAATAAGTGACTCATAAATAACTATTGCACTAATCATTTAAGTCCTCTTTTATTGTTTTACTTTTGTCACATTAAAATTCTAGGTGCTATTATATTTCAAGACCCCATACCTTGAATATATAGTAGTACTATTTTCTTCCTTATCAGTGTACGTGTGGAGAGACACCAATCAACACTTCTAGTTTATTTATTTATTTTGAATAAACTATATTAATCCCTGCTAAGGTTAGACAATATAAATTAAAATATAATATTTTTTTTTATTTGTTATCTCTCTGTTTGAAAACTTTTATAAGGGTACTTATTCTCTTATTTATAAAGGTGTTTAGGGGTACATTGTCAAAAATAAGAACTGTTTCGTATATACATCCATAACCTCAAAAAGGTTGATGTATAGTTTTATATGTTGGGAAATATTGTGCATGATATTATTTACTTTTAGAAGATGTCACTATAATTTTATTATTATTTGGTTTTTGTTTTGATAGTCGATGGATATCAATATAAATGATACCCTTCTTATTTTCAATGGTTATAATTGAATTTTTATTTTTTTGTCTTTTAATAAATTAGGTTAGTGGATGCATAACATAATTTTAGCCATAAATAACTATAAGGTACATATCGTTACTCTTGAAATTTGTAATGATATTGGAGAAATCCACTTATTACTTTTATCATTATCATAAATTATTATTATTATTAGTTTGGCTTATCACAAAAGAAACATGCACCGGTATCTCTTTCTCTTAAGGAGGTTGTTTGAAGCTGAAGTAAGCCGAGTCAAACACATTTTCAGTCAAAGATATGCATGCTCTAAAGCTTGTTTCACAATTCACATTCTTGCTTTGAGCTTTCACCAATTGCAGTGTGGAAGAAAGAATAGGCTTCATGTCCCTTCCTTTATCTTGGGTAGAGAATGAAAGTCAACATAACAGAGTCAAATCAACCACCATGTGCTCTCTGCTACGTACTTCGGGAAAGTTTGTTTCGTTTTCTTAAAAATGTTTATTTCTTGAACTCTACTTTTAATTCCCCCACCCTTTTTAATCCTTTCGGTAAAACTATTTGAGCTCTTGCATGGATCAAAAGCTGTAGCTATAATTTAAAAAAAATGAGAATTTTGAAAATAATCACGACTATAAGCCTATTATTAATTTTATTGCTATCAGCCTAGTACTCTACACTAAATTATTTTGCTACATACAATTGTATTGTTCTCTAACCTCGTTCTCAATTAGGATCAATTAAATTGAAGATTCTGAGGTCAATGATAACATGGCACTAGAGAAAACTGGCATAGAGAAGATTTATACAGGTTTCTTATATTCATCTCAACCAATTCTCAAATCAAATAAGTGTTGTGATACTTGTACATAAAGTAACAATGCATTAACCACGAAATCTAGGACAATTGATGATAACTAGCTGGCTCCTTAAACTTTAAGTATCTAGCTAGGGTTCCTATAGTCTATATCAAGAGGGTTTCATGGCCAAAATTAGATCCATATCTATAGCTTTATGTCTCAATGGAATTAGCCACTATTTCTAATGACAATATATTATTTATTTGGAAAGAAATGAAACGATGCATTCTTTCACCCTTTCCATATAAATTTTAAAATTTTCACTTTCTCTTTCTCAACATGTTAGAGGAGTGTGTCGAGATAGATTTATCGAGATGTTAAGTATAATAAATATCAAATAATTATTTGTGCACATCTTTTTTTAAATGAGTAATTTAAAAGTTAAATGTGTAATTTTTTTTTTAAAAAAAAGTCCACGTATCATTTTTTAATTTGAGAATTGAATATAATAAATATAATAAACTTGATTTATGTTTTTCCTAACCATATTCCCATAGTAAACTGTCCAAGTCGAGCTATATATATATTATGTATTTTCAAGGTAGAAATAATGTGTGTGCCTCAAACTCAAATCGAGCCAAGCCATAAAGACAAAAAGAGAAAGCACTTTTATGAATGTACAAAAGAATGATGTCTGTGAGTTTGGTCCTAAGACATACAAAAGCTAACAACCATACTGCATGCCTATAGTATTCGTAACTATCAGTCTAATTAAAACCACCCACCACAAAACTTTATAGTATATGGAATAGAAAAATATATGGGGGAGGCAGTTCTGAGAAACAAAATCCTCATCCTCCTCCTCAAATGGTCCTCTTTTTGTTAGAAACTGTGAGAGAATTATTACACCAACCACAACCACCCAAAATACCAACTTTTTCATGGTAATTAACATGGCCTTCAATTTATGGAGTTTTGAGGAGGTAGCTTTTGGGGCTAGCGTGGTGATTGCACTATTTCACTTTGTTGTATTCATTCCGCATGCCCTATTAATGTAACTTCGTTGTGTGGTCTTTTTCATCCAGCTACTATGGTCACAAGGTACTTTTGCTTCCAACATTTAACCTTCCCAATGGTATTAATAATACTAATAATTATTATTATTATTATTTTATCACACTATATAATAATATATACATACAGGAAAAGTCCTATGGTGCACTATTTTAACTATGGTGTGTGATGCACCAAGTAAAAAAGTTTTTGTGGTCTACACTAATATAAATCGTTTAATTTTTTATTAATGGTCAAGATATTATGGATCATCGACACAATCAATTTAGGAGTGGTCAAATTTTATTTATATGACATCCTAAAAGGTTTCACTTCATTCCAGGATTTCAAAGCATATCTTTGAATTTTGGACTAAGATTTTATCTGTGTAATTACTTCAACAATTCTACTTAATTTTAAGATCAAACATATAAATATTTTAACTTAATTTGTGTGATTTTATAATTAATTGGAATTTTTAATATCATATACATAAAATTTGGTCACTTTTGAAATCATTGTATCTGTGCTCCATAATATCTCAACCGTTGATAGACCCTAATTTTTTTACCTAGTGCCCCACACACCATAGTTAAAATGATGCACCATATTATTGGCCTACAAAAAAAGGTGTATGCAGAAAATGTAATTAGCTTTAGGTGAATACAAAAAAGGATTACACGAATTTAACCAAACAAAGATTTTGTTATACGAGTGTGTGAGTGTGCAAAAAGTGGTGTGCAGAAAACATCACTGGACCTCTAATATAAGGACGAAAGCCATTGCAGCAAAATACGGCTGCACTAGAGTATTTCCCATATCAATGTAATTGTGCCTTCGTATATCTTATAGTAATATAGGTAAGAACAACCCAATTCATAAAAATACTAGGAAAATGTTTAGTGTATAACATTTTTCTACAATAACTGTATAATTCTCGTGTATAGAGGCACATAAAGATAAAACAAGTGTAAGGCTGTGTGCCTCTCCATATACTAGAGGAGTAAAATTATTGTAAAGAAATGTTATACATAAAAATATTTCTCAAAGTACTGGGCAATGCGTCTTTTTAACTTATTTTAATAATGAAGGCCTTCTTTGTTAGGCTACCAACGGCCCAGTGTGAAGGAAGGCCACATAACCCACATCAGATTAGGCTAAAAGTGGACCCAAAAGAAAGAGTAGTCTTTCCTCTCTTTTTTTATTTGGATTAGTTTAAACTAAACACAAAGTACTGACCAAAAACAAAAAAGCCTAAACACAAACTTATGATAATTTGAACCTGGGAAACGACCCAAAAGAACAAAAGAACTTGGGTGAGTCAACACATGAATTGATACTCTTAAATAAACCATACACGAATCAGAACAGAGAAGATATAAATAGAGAAAATTGTGCTCCCACGTACTAAATTGATTGTGTCCCCATTTTGTTAGGGTAGAGAATGTTGTACTGCTTTGGTTCCTTATATCACAGTCAAGTTCGTCAATTAAAAGTATAAAAAACTTGAACATGAATAACATATAATGATTTTTTTAACATACAAATTTAGTACAAATTTAGGATGAGAAGATAATGTCATAGATAAAAATCCCCCGAGTTCAAAGAGTATATGGTTGAACAACTAATAAAATGAATATGTTAAACAATTTTTTTAGTGCTAATCTTTGTATGTCACCACCTTGAGTAAACACATGAAACTTTAAACAACACAGTAGTTTATTGAGAAAGAATCATATCATATATGTGGCAAACTAGGCAAGAAATGCTTATTCACATCACCACTATCCCATCATTCAAACTCTAGATGTAACTATCAAGGAGTAATTCAGGTCAAAGAGGGGAAAAAATACAACAAAATCAGCTGTTCTATCAAAAGCTTCACTTTGTTCCCATTTTCACCAATTGCCAATCTTGCCACACTTCAATCTACACTATTGTAGGAACTGTACCACCAGCAGCCTGGATTTCTTGCTGCAGCTGCAATAATCAATGTAAGGAACATAGTTAAGCAAAATATAAAGCAGTATTTTCGTGTAGGACATGATTTAAGAAATACAGATGGTATCTAAGCATGAATAAATTATGATGCATTTGATTTCAGAAAATAATTTTTGATTTTTATATTTTGATTTCAGTTAGTTTTTTTTTTTAGGATTTTGTAAAGAAAATTGTAAAAAGTATAAAATACAGTTTTCAATTTTCAATTTCAGTTTTTATTATTTCATTTACAGAATCCTGAATACAGTAATACAATTAAAAATAAAAAATAAAATCTGAAAACTATTTTCTAAAATAATAAAAAAAAATTAACAAAATTTCAAGCCTCCTAGAAAATGATATTACTGAGCTTACCATAAACAAGTGTTGAAGATTCTTCTTCAGTAGGGAGTATTCATGTTGCAGTTGTTGCAGACATCTAACACACCTGCACCAATTCTGTCTCTTAAGAGATTCGTTCAACTATTACAGTCAAGATCATATCATCATGCTTATTCTTTTGTAAAGTACTATGAAGAAGCATGCAATAAACATATTATACATTGGCTATCATTTACCATAACCCCAGAGCAGTCTCTTCATAATATATTTTTTTTTGGTAGTGTTCAGGAGTCAAATTGGCGGGGCTCGTCTGTTTAGGCCCAACACGTTTTGACCTACAAATAAACGGACTAAACGGGTCGGCGTCTCGCGGAGCAAAAATCCCCAACCCAGTCTACCCGTTTATCTTTTTTTTTTTTCAATTTGGGCATCCTTTACTTATTTCTTATACACCTACAAATAATCCAATAAAAAAAATCAAAGGAATTTTGTAATTTTCTAATTAGACAAAGCACTTAATTTAGGTAATTATATTATAATGCCATAGATATTATATTATTTCCGTATGGACAAATCTAAATAAATTTCACAATATAAATCCATATGGACAAACAAATTTAATCCAAATAACCAAGTTCACACAATAACAAATTTCACAATTTAAATGCAAATCTAAGTTAATAACAAGTTAAAAATATAAATTTAAAATCCAAATACAAAGTTTTGGGTTGATTTGTGCCTTTGTGGATTTAGGCCTCCAAATGAGCTAGTAGTTGTAACCTTGCAACTTCCCTAAATTGAAAGCTGTGAAAAAAAAAAAGTGAATAAACGGGCCGACTATTTACTCGAGCGAGTTGGCCGTTTAGCCCGCGTGTTAAGCAGACGGTCGTAAACAGGATTTTATTAAATGGATCAAAATTTTTGGGCCGACCCACCTATATTTTGCGGGTAAGCAGGTGGCCAACGAGTTTGGCCCATTTTGACGGCCCTTGTAGTGTGTCTCTTCATAATATTTACCCATATTTAGTGTCAGTATGTCAATTAAGAGCTACTTTTGCAATTTATTTTGAAAAAAAAAGTAAATAGCATATCTCCTAAAATGAGATATATATCCACAACTTTTGCATGATTCAAGTTGCAAATCATCATTATAAGAGATTACTTCCTTAGTCCTACAATAACTGTCATTTTCTCAACGAGAGGAAGTACGTCACATGAACAACTTTTAAAAATTACCTATATAATAGATAACGAGAATGGATCCCATGCATGGAGAGATCGTGTGCTAATCATCACCTTTCTTGCTTGTCATTTACAGAAAGGTGAGAAAGTACTCATGAAAACAAGAAAGTGAAAATTAACACATGACCCCCGCATGTATAATTTATACATAGAGAATCCCTTTTCAAAGATCATTCCAACTCTTGAATGATATTAAACTAAAAAACCAAATATAATATTTATAAACCAAAACTCTTGCAAGACTTCTACTTCTTCTCAATATGGGATTTTGGATTAAATACCAATACATTTGATCTGTGAAACTTAGAACTATTAAATCAAAAGTCTAACACACAGAACGAGGCAGCATCGTGTAATGAGCAGCTCATTCATTATGAGATAAGAAGAAAGGGTCTATGAATTGCGAGGGAAGTTTAATTTATAAATCTGACACAGCTGAATTACCGGGGAACATAATCAAACATTATCATTAACTTTGCATCATAATCATGACAAAAAACATCAGTCTTCAGTCATCTCAAATAAGGCCATGGATAAATATATTCTCAGCATCATCAATTACCATCACTTTTTATTTCATATTCACAAAAAAGTCAAATCTCTCAAAACAGAACAGCCTGAATAAATAGATTGCTTGCCTGAATGAATAGATTGCTTCTTGAGGACTCTTAAGATTTATTTGATTGTCTTATTTTGATTGAAAAAACAAATTTGAAGTGATATTAACTCAGCTGATATACAGTCTGCCTCAACTCAATGATAAAATAGCTACCTTGTAACCTATTTATTAGGATACGACAATATATATCTATTTTTATTAGACCCATCAGCTAATTGTCTCATGTACTTAACCATCTATTTTCATTTTATCAACTCCATCAGATGTTGATTTTAGTGGAAAGGGAGCAGTTGCCCAGGGGCAAACCAACAAAGTGAAAAGTATGTCACGGACTCAACTCTCATTGTCTCTAACAAATGTTTCCCTAATAAAATATTACCCGTGAAATGTAATTTTCTTTTCTTAATTGATAGTATTTTTTGGAAGAAAAGGAAGTGTGAACTTGTAGGATTTCAAACAAATTATATTATCTGGAGAAATAATGTTTGTAATATTTTTGTAGATATCTTTGGAAGAATATTTATTCTAAGGTGTCCCTTAAATATTCGAGAGTTAGCTTGAATTTTTCGTTCTCTTGATGTTTAAGAAACACATCTAAGAGATGTCCTACACAAGAAGTTTCGGTAAATGGTGCAAATAATATTACTTTATTATCTTCTTGAAAAAGAGACTATCAAGAAGGATAAAATTAATAGAAGATGTCACACCCAAAAAAAGAAAGATAATCTTACATAAAATTGTTATTTATTTTCTCACTATTTTAAAAAATAACATTTCCATGTTTTCTATCCTTTTTTATTTTTAAATTAAAGAAAGGATCTAAATCATTATTTTGTAATCATTCTAGATTAAGAATAATCTTTATAACAAAAGATCTCAATAAATTTATAATTTTCCTATTACGTTATATCCTTTAAACATGGGTACTTCAAAATGGCTATCGTACCCATACTCAATATGATACTTGATAGGTACTCTAGGTATTTGTTAATCAACAATTCCAATAAGTAAATGTTATTTAAATAAAATATTAAATTTTACAATTAAATGGATTAAACTACTATTTTATCGTTTCAAATCTCATATTTTTTTTTATATATTTTTACTTGAACATCATAAAAACATATTTATTTTATGATATAATTATTTTATTGATTATAATTTTATGTTTTTATATAATATAAATTCTTGTACCGGTACTCTAATTTTTTAAAAATTTTCATACTTCATACCCATATTTATACCCGATAAAGGTACTATACCGGTACCTATCCAACACAGGTTACATCAATCTTCTTTACTTCCTCGCTTTTGTTTTTATCTCAATAGTAGTCTGTCTCTCTCTTAGATTTTCCTTGTATCTCACTCTTCTCACAAAATCTTCTCCTTATTTATAAATTTATAAAATCTCAATTAAACCCTAAACTTATGTCCTGAAAAATGAACACAATCTTCCGTGATCTTTTCCTCGCTTTCGCGGAATCCTTCCATACCTTAAGGAGAGATTCTATGCTATAAGAATACAAAATCCAAGTGTTAAGAAGAAAGATTCATGAAATTTGGAGACTTCACAAGTATACATCTTACGAAGTTGTTGCCATGTTTTATCATATGGAATGGTAGAAATTATTTTTTCATAACATGTATTTTCATGTCACCATAGTAGTTTAGGAAGTGTAATATAAATTTATAAGAACTTAATTTATATGTCCAGTTAGTGAAAAAAAAATTCACATAAATATTCAATCATATTTTGTTATGTATAAAAAATTATTTGAATTAATCACTCATTATATTAAAAGCCTTATGATTAGATGCAAAAGATTGGATCATAAGTACATCAAAATTAATATCAATTTATAATATTTATAAAAGAAAAAGGATGAAAACAAAGAATATTTAATTAAGGCACCGCTTCCCCCTAATTAAATCTGAAGCCTCCCACAAACAGGGTAAAGGTCTATAAAGTCAAAATGCAAAGAAGAATTGGTGTATTCTAGATGAAGGGTAACATGTGGCGTTTTGTACCCTTTTTGTTTTCAAAGTAGATCTCTGGAAACTTGTTAAAGCTTCAGAAATCACATGTCAAGTCCTATTGACTTGACCACTGAACAAACTTTGGGGGCCTATGAATTAAGGGCTTTATTTTAGTGTAATCCAAGCAATGCTGCAATACTAAAGTACATGTTCAAAGATTTGACACTGCTAATTTGCAGGGAAGTGATAGGTGTTAGAACTTACCCTTCCAGGTTCTGAGCCTCACAGAAATTTCTGAAGGTGGCACAGACATTTTTCACTCTGGCAGCTCCAACACTATAGAACAAAGCAATGTCACGAATAATAATCAAAAAGGCTTTTCTAGCTACATAGTTTCTAGTTAATGCAATAATGCACAGAAAATCAGATATAGCCAGGAGTAACATTATATACCTTGCGCTGCTTCCCTTGTACTGATGAACATGAGCATCTACTTGCTTGAAATTCACAGGTACTTGTTCTCTGCATAAGTCCAACAAAACCCACTTCAGCACTCCCTTTATCTCATTCATACACAAATTAAATTTTAAAAAAAAAAATTGTCTCATATACCTAACAGATTAGGATCCATCCTCTTGCTCACTAATATAAGAGTGTCATATGATGGTAGGTCTTGCAATAATATAATTTTTGTCAATCTCACTCATATATTAGTAAATAACACGACAGGATTCTGATGTCAAGTTCCTATTTCTAATTAGTTTTCAATTTTTTAGGATTCTGCAAAGGATATAATAAAAATTATCTAATTTAATTTTCAATTTTTATTTTTCATTATTTTCTTCACAAAACAAATCAATTGAAAATAAAAACTAAAAAATATAACCTAATCAATCCCAGCATATATATATATATATATAGATAGAGAGAGAGAGAGAGAGAGAGAGACTTACAAAGCTCTTGTCATGTTGTTGAGGAGATTCTCAGAATCATCAAAGAACATAGTCACAACCTCAATCACAAAATCTGGGCTGCTCTCATCTTGCAGTTTCTGAAGCTGGCTGAACTGATCATCCAGAAACCCCTACTTCCCCACCGCCACGATCAACAACAGCAAACAACGACAACCCCATTACAAATTTAGGAAAAAAAAAAACAATTTTTTTACCTGCCTCACTTCTCAAAAACAAGAAGAAAAACACAATTTTTTCTTATTCAAGAAAATGAAAAGGTGGTCAGGAGGGGCAATTCAGAATCTTTTTTCCTTGAGAGAAAGCGACATCACCAATCATTCATTCCCCCCAAAGTAAAAAACACAAAGCCTCCAATCAATGAATCAAAACAAAGGGACCAACAACAACACCAACGTCACATACATATTATATATTACATATAATTGAATGTAGTAATAATATTATGATATATAAGTAATGAACAGTATACATCAACACTTGCCGTTGACCTGAGAAAACTGAACCATGATTTTTAATTTTTTTTTCCTATGAAAAAAAAGAAGAGAAATTGAAAGTGATTTATGTATGAACCTCTCTAATCATAGCAGCTTGGTGCTCCCTTAGCTGTCTCTGCAGCTGAACCACGTCCATGGCTTCTTCTTCTCCTTGTTCTTCACTCACACAGACACACACACACCAGATCTCAGAGAAACCCCACCAACAAAGTTTCTGACTTTATAACGAAACTGAAGTTGAAATTGAAATTGAGGTTGAGTAGCAGTGAATTTGAGACAAGGGTATGCACTAAAAATTAAAACCACTTTCTCTTTCTCTCTCTAAAAAGGTGGCGTGGTGGCTGGGGGGTGTGTTTGTTTGTGTCTGAATTTCTGATTTCTGAAATGAAAACGTTGTTGCTTTGCGTGTGTGTGTTGTTAATTATTTATTGGGGAAGGAGGGAAAGGAAAATAAGGACAGTGAACGAGGTTACCAGAAACGGGGAATCCTCCGTAACTTGTCCAGTTACTGCTTTTGGTTATGTCTCAACCTTTTTCCTCAAAATCTCAATCAAAAAGCCATTCTCCTTTTACTTTGTAATAAAGGTCCATTTCTAAATTTTTTTAAAAATTTATTATAAAATTTAAATTTTATATATAATTGAAAAATAAATGGATATGAATTTTTTTTATAAACTATTATTTTTAGCTTTTTAAAAAAATTACAAATTATTTTTTTTTTAGATTTTGATTATTTTCTAAAAATTATATATGAAAAATAATTTTATATTTGAAGTTTATTTAAGAAATTTTGCTATCCCATTTTTGCTTCTAATCAAATATACACAGTTTTTGTCCTTAAGTATTTAAAAGTATTAAATTTTAAAAGTTTTAAAATCACCTATTACATTGAAATATAAGGGTCTGTTTACTTACTGTTTCTAAAATTATATCCTAGAGTATATATGTACAAAATCATTCCTTATATTTAACAATTAATTAATGATGAAAGAGATTTTTTTTTGGTTGCGAATGATGAAAGAGAATTTCATTATATTTATACTGAAAATAAAATTGTTATAAAAACAAAATAACGGAAATTTTCAATGAAGTAAATAATTACGTAATGTTTAAATATTTTCATTGAACCTTTTCATATAAAAATATTATATTCAAATTGGTATTTTAATAAAATTGTTCAAACATAAATAATTTTTATTGAAACTTTTTTATTTCATTGGAAGAATCTGTTATTTTGCTTTTATCAATATTTTTAATTTTTATGTTATTTACATTTTTATAAGTAATTGTTAAAAATTTAAATTTTTTATTGAAATTTATTTTTTAAAATTATCAAATTTAACTATTCTCTCTGCCATAATTCCATTTCACTATTTTTCTGTTATTAAATTGTCACTATAATCTATTAAATTTAATTTAAATAAAAGGTTAGATATTGTTGTAATAATTTTATGCTTACACTAATGCTAATTGATCATGATAAAATGGGTAAATGTATATGTGTAACATTGTTGAGGTAAAAACACGAAACATAATAATATTGCATATACATACACAACCCAAAAACAAAAATATAAATGGCCATTCAAAATCCTAACTGAAATTAAAATATACAAATACTTGATTGCAAAATGAAAAATTATTCTGTTTAAAACTTTTTATTTTATCATGATGAATACAAGGGAATCTGATTGTAGATATATAAATATATAATAAAACGAAATCTACCAGTTGTACCACATGTACAAATTGCATTGACTATTGGATTTCATGCACAGAGAATCAAAAGGAGAATACGATGTTGGCAAACAATCCGTTTCTTTGTTTCTTTCGGAAATTTATTATAAATCCAAAGAAAAATTATGCCATTCTAATAAATCGATTCAATGGTAGCACAAAAAAATCGAGTCAATGGTGAAGCTATTAATTTTGGCAGAGCTATTTATTAACAAAGAGTAATCAAACTACAGATTTAAACCACATTGTTTTTTAAATTTTGATGTATAAAAAATTGATTAAATGGTAACTTTGCTCATGAGCATGGGAACGAACAAATATTAGTTATGGAGGAAATTGTTAGATTGTTAGAAATTTTGCCAGAGTTTTATGTT
Organism: Dalbergia oliveri; assembly: GCA_030441495.1. NCBI lineage: Eukaryota > Viridiplantae > Streptophyta > Magnoliopsida > Fabales > Fabaceae > Dalbergia > Dalbergia oliveri. Next base: position 22,527,904 of record JAMLFY010000013.1, on the reverse strand, counting down.
CAAACATTTGTTGTATGATTTTGTCTTTTAATAAACAAATTGGTCATACTATTTTATTTACATAATAATTATCATAATTCCTATTAAAGATTTTATCAATATTGTTTTGAAGATGAAACCTTACTCTAGGCAAGAAGGTCTCTAAAACAAGTCTTTAAAGAGAATGATTTGAATAATTTCCCACATTTACTGTGTGGCCTAAATGTAAACTTCAAAAGGAAAAGGGAAGTGAAAACCGTTTGTCATTTGGCACTAAAAATAGGATTTAATTTTAGCACACTAACCATATAAGAAACTTTATATAATTATTTAATTTAATAATGATATAAAATTCTTTATACGATAATGTATCAAATTAAACCCTTAACTCCATTGATTTGGGTCCATTTTCTTTTTTAATTTTTTGGGATCGTGAAAATGAAAGGTGGAACAATATCGAAAACCGACCAATGGTACCAGCCACATGTGCGTGTGGATTCACATCTCACTTTCTTCTCTCTTCCCTCCCACAAACACGTTGCACATCTTCATGTACACCTGTTATGTACTCATGTCGACACCTGGAAATCTTTGCCCATTTTTTTATTCAAAGCAGCTTGATCTCATTAGTGTGCCATTAGCACCACTAACGGAATAAAAACAAAAGAAAGGGGTTTGCCGACTTTTTTGGTTTAGATTCTCGAACTGACAGATACTTTTTATACAAAGTATCATAAATTAAATCTCTAATTAAATACTTAAAAAATCTATCTAATTATGAAATATTTAGTTTTAATCTCTATCACATGTAATTGTTAGCTCTCATATAACATTGAATGAATTGAATACTATCTATTAGTCAGTTTAATATTTAACATACACTCTGTAATGAGATGAACTGAAACCAAGAAATTTTATAAATGTTTGGACAAAACCAACCAATAAAATTTTCAAGAACCTAAACTAAAATTTTCTTAAGCAAGCAATGTTGTTGTGGAAGGGAAAGAAAAAAAAAAAATTTGAAGAGCTAATTTAAGAACTAAATCCAAAAACTATAATTGGAAGGAGGCAATCTTATTCATCAATGTTTGCCATATAATCTATGTAAGTGCTTGCCACATTATAATGGTATACATTTGGAAAAGTTGGGTGAATTATGAAGTATAGAACAGTCTTCATCATCATTCAAAACCACACTAGGAAATAACAGTTTAAAAGAGCTATTTTCTCTGATGTTGCAACGACTTGCGACTCTCCCCACTTCAAGAAAAAACTATTTAACTCTTCTGAGAACAATAACACAATCCCACCTTCCAGAATTTCTTCTTGTAGAAGGAATTGAAGCAAGACTTGACAAAAAGAAGCAGGCAGACACTGTTAACTACCTATTTCCAACTTTCATTTTTTTCCTCCTTGACAAATTCAAGAATTAAAAAAATATACATATATTTTATACAACTTCCATGCCCCATTCATATTTACATGCAAAGCTTGATAAAAATTCAGCTTACGGCTGTGATGCAAAACCCAACATGGACTCAACGTTAGCAAACCCACGAATATATGAATTCCCATCTACAGAATGTACTAGGGGAGAAAGGGAGAGGGAGAGGGGGCACATAATTGAGCAACGATTCATCCTTAATTGCTGCTCATATGTCACTTATTCACAATATGCACACAGACTATTACATTTCCCAAACCGAGATTCCAGGGAGCACAGATGATTAGAGGAATAACTTCATTGATTCTGTCATTTACTCTTCAATCGCGGTAATCATCCTAAAGAATAATGAAATTTCATGAATTAATTGATAATAGCTGATAATATGATGATACATGAAAAAAATCACCAAAACAAAAATAGGAGAAGTTGTAGCTAGATGTGTTTGGTTTTTGTAAATGGTTTTCAGTTTTCTTTTCCTTTATTTTTTGTGGTTTTCAATCTAATTTCTTTTTTTAGGATTTTGCTAGGAAATAGTGAAAATTGAAAATGAAAACTAATTTTATAGTTTTCACTGATTTTTTTGCAAAACTATGAAAAACAGAAAATAAAAACTAAAAACTGTTTTCTAGAGCCAAATATATTTTTACCTCATTCAGAAAAGGCAAAGAAGTCACCAATTATTTCATCATTCTCCCTATCCTCCTCAGGCTGCTCTCTTTCATGGTGGCTACTGCTGCTGTCAACATCATCAGTTCCTACTTCAGTTAACACACGACTTCTGTCATGCCCGAGTGTCTTGCAGTGACCATCTGGGAAGGATTGCCTGAGACATGCATTTTGCATCTCTGAGGCGACTTCCGCGAGTTTGCTCGTATCTGCAGCATGTTGTTTCGTGACCAATGCTGAGCACTCACTGATACCAACACCTTCTACAGTATCTCTTCCTTGGGAAGTTATCTTGCTTTCTTGCAATAATAGATCGGCATTGAGACAATTATCATATTGAGAATCAACATGCTTCAAATTTCCTGATAGAGATGAATTTTCCAGGACAATATTGTTTTGCAGGGAAGGCTCAATGTTAATTGCCCCCATACTTTCTAGGTACATCTCACCAAGCATTTGACAAGTAGAAGAAACTTGATCCAGGTCAAGCAAATTTTCAATCCTTCTTGATGAACCTAAAATAGATTACAAACATCAAATCAATGATAGATAGGTCATCAATGGAGATGAATACCAAGACTTCAAAGAGGAAGTCAATAGTAAACAGAAGTTGCTAAAAATGATGTAGAAAAATTTGTACAAGTAAAGCATTCATTTAAAGGAAGAGCAAAACAATAAAAGGCAGTATGTGAAACATACATCCATATTCTAGTATAAACTCTGATGGATCTTCAATGATTGCATTCTTTTTGGTTCCACAGAAGTTAACAAAATAGTTTCTTACCTCCATCAGAGCTTTCAGTGGAGCTCAGTGATGCTGGCTTTGAGTGACAAATTACTGTGATATCAGCAGTTTGCTTGTCTTCAACCTGATTAGGAAATGGAGATACAGGGCTAAAATATTTTCCCCAGGAGGCAGGCCCCTGATTCAAACAGCCAAATAAGCATATGAAAAAATTAGAGACTACAGAGAATCACTGACAAACCAAAAATACAATAGATGTCACCAATTATAACATATGCATTTTGCTACAAATAATACCAAACTTGTTGATGTCATAACACCTACAGATGCCTCTAATTCATAAACTGAATGCAAACAGCATATACTTAAAACATGCTTGGCCACATGTAAGTGATCATATTGAAACAATTGCAACATTTGATAACAGTGATATATTTCTTTTTCCCAAGGGTGGGTGCATGTTGAGTTTTGGTCAAGAATTCAATGCAGATAAATAATTAAAAAAATAAAGATGATTTCTCTCCTCCAAAGACGTAACAAGCAACCATGAATCAATGTGGGACAATACAAGAAAACAGGCTATATTACAACATGATACAGTAATGCAGTTGGGAGTGAATATGCAATACCAAGGTTCCGTAGAAAACCCATAAACTACAGTCCCACAACATTTAGATGCATATGTTCAACATCAAATAGCAGCAGGTCCTCCCAAGGTGGCCAACCAATTGAAATCGATGTCCAAATAATGAAAACACTATCCTGTAGGAATTCTCCCTTGAAACACAAATTTGCAAACTCTGAAGCTTCAAAATAATCATTTATTTTCAGTGTATACCACTGTCACAATCAATTTTACAAATCTGAAAGTAGTCTTGATCAGATAGCATAAAATGATACGAAAATGACATGCCACACAGCTGAATCTGCCTGTACTAAATAAGATAAAAAAAATCACCACCTCTCATTCCAGTTTGGTCTGATGCTATGAAAATGGTCAAAAACAGGCAACAACTCCTTCCGTCTTATTTCAACTTCATTAGCAGAGATCTTTTCAATTTCAGACTCTCCACCAGCACCTGAAGTAGTTCTCACAGAATTCATTGTGTAGAAGCAAATCTGAAGAAACAAGGGACACAGTTAACAACCAACACCAAACAATGTATAGGAAAATCAAATAGCAATAGCACTGCAAACACCTTAGACTTTTGCCATATTGCCAGCCTTCCAAAATTCATTTGCACCTCCGCATTAGATAGATACCAGTGAAATGTATCTTGGGGCTTCCCTGTATAAGGTTTGGCTGTCTTTTCCCCAACATCATCACTTATATCCAAAAAATCCGATCCACAGCCATCACCAGAACATATTTTCTCTTGAACTTTATCAAGACCATCTTGTCTATCAAAGGTATTGCCACAAGGGTCCCCTCTTTCTGGCCATTCTGACCTTCTACATACATCCCACCACTGAATAGGTTCAACTTTCACTCTGAACTCATCCTCCTGCATATGCAGGATAGAAGCAGACTGGGCTCTTGAACCACTTTCACTAGGTTCTGGACCAACAGATGGCAGAAGTTCATGTTGAACCACATGACCCGACGGTGTATAAACCAACAGATGCTCTAAGGGTTTCGTTTTTGAGTTAACAAGCTGCTGTGAGTGAGATAAGGAATTGTGAAAAATGGCAGCAATAGCACCAGATGGGACAAAAACTTTTCCTGTCACATTTGCAGTCGAACTATTAACAGTATTAAGCCATCCAAAACTGCTATATTTTATCCGGCTAACCACAGAAAGGACAACAGGTGCTGGAGGGGGCATCGATTGCTGATAAGAAACAGAAGATGAAGTAGACCACCAAGGTAGTGACAAAACTGGAAGTAAGGAGGGTTCTTCACCCTGAGAATTAATAATTTGGAAACCAGTCTCACCTCCAAAAGGTGACAAAACAAAAAGATGACAAGTCCCCTTCGATGAGACAATTGCAATCCATTGACTAAAATGGCTAAAACAAATGTCCTGGATCATCTGTCAAATAAGAAAAAAGGAAGAAGAAAAGGGGCATGAATGCAGGTAATAAAGGAATCTCAAACTTAAAATAAAAAAAAAAAAAAAGCATACTAAAACTAAGATATACTGACAGCTGGTGTTATTCCACGATGAAGTCTATAAAGATGCACATGAGAAGAGCTCCAGTCATAGCTTGGAAGCCCTGAACCCTTGCGTGTGCATGATGGCATTATCCTGAAGATATTAATATTATTCCCATAGATTGATGCAGTGACTAGAAGGGTCCCACTCGGGTCAAAACATAGAGCAGATATAGGACTAGAGTGAGCTTTAAATTGTGAGATGATAGCTCTGGAAACAAAATCCTTGACAATTACCTGAAATCAAACATAAGAACCATAAACAAGTCATAGATTAAATATTGTTATCAGAAGCATGTAAATTTCTAACTTATCAACTAGCTGAGCTGTGATGAAACAATACCAACCATTCCTGCATTATCCATCTCAATTCCTGTAACCCTACCAACTTTCCAGCCTGAATTTGCAGGTACTGGAGAACTAGAACCATCAGGAAGCAGCTCATGACAATATTTGATTATTCCAGCAGCCAAATGTTTACTGGACTCCATTGCATAACGAGCCACCAAACTACCACTGCCTGGAGATGTTGATGGACTAACTCCTGGAGAAGGACTTCGGTTTTGTGGGCTTAAGCATCCTACATTTGAGGGAAGTGGGTTGTTGGAAGCATATGCTAGCCACCTTGGACCCACAGCCATTGGACCATAACCCACATTAACACCTATTGTTCCTTGTCCAGATAACTGAGGAACGGGATAGGTTAGAACACTGAATTTATTCTCAAGTGTTGATGCGTCAAAGCAGTATATCTGCCAAAAAATTATCAATAAATTTAATCAATCATGGTATACGTGACAAAATTGAGCCGAGTCAAATAGATGCTCTGATACTTTATTTGACAATAATGCTCTAATGTAAGTATTCAAGAATTCTAAAAGACACCAGGGGAACCACTGCATACTTGGGTGGCAAGACCAACAGCAACTATCTTCGAGCTGCATCTGATCATACGCACGGTGGATCGAAATCTTAGAACGTGAACATAACTGTGAGACTTCAAGGAGTAAAACCGAACAGCTGTTGCAAAGTTGACACCATTCCCGGATTGAATCTCCACCTTACTATCTCTTCCTAAACCACTCAAATGGGTACCGTCAATGTCATCCCCAGCAACAACAAGCAGTAAAGGATGTGCCTTTTTGAAACCCTCCTTGCCATCAGAGCATACTGGGAAAGGCTGCATCTGTAAGAAAGAAACCGGACCGTCACGCTTTGAGACCAGCTCACTAAAGCCAGAGGCATCCTCCACATCCAGAATTTGAAATCCATTCAGATAACCAAGTAAAAGGACGCGTTTAAACACAGACAGATCAAGCTCTAGTGTATCAAAACCAGCCCAGGTAACCTGCCCACCAACAAGTAAAAGGTAAACTTACAATTACTAGAAAAGTCATGCTTGAATACAGGAACATGTGAAGTCAGCAAATCTAAACATATCAAAAAACTTTGATGGAGTATATAACATAGGAAAAATAACTGAAACTGCCAATTAACTAACAGGGCAGAATGTTGGAACTTTAATGACCAAGTCAAATCTAATAAAAGAAGCTCTGAAGCTAGAATGAATGACTAATTACTATGACAGAGTACACAAAGTTCACAATATTTGTAATAAGTAACTTATTGGCTTTATTTGATTAGTGCCACTCTTACAACTCAATCAACTTAACATGCTGACGCATGTCACCTGCAGTGAGTGCAACCCTAAAAGCTGGAAATTGTTGCATGTCATGAAATTATTTCTCTCAAAAGCTTAACTGATGTGTAGAGGGACATAAATGGTTTTATATGTAACATGTCACCTCGCGAATGCCTCTTTTTGGGCTTCTCTTAAGCTGATGGGTAGAGGCACATAAATGGTTTTATATCTAACACACCCCTTCACGTGAACGCCTCTATTTGGGCTTGAAGCGTGAACATTTTATCAGAATGAAGGATAACAAAGATTGAACCCTTGACCACTTGGTTTTGGAAGCTCTAATATCATGTCAATGAAATCATCTCTCCCAAAAGCATAAGTTGATGAGTAGAAACACATAAATGATTTTATATCTACATTCCATGCTCTTGGAGCACCATGTAGGATTATGCTCACTCCATTCAGAGCATGAGATTTCAGCCACAAATTATGGTATGGTCCACTCCTAACTTATGCATTTATTACTTTTACATTTTATTTTATTTTTTCAAAAAAAAAAGTTAAGATAACTAACAATAATAACCATCCTCCCTAAACATTAGAATAACCTTTTCTCATTAAGAAGATAACATTGCACCCATGCCATGAGTTATATCTTTTGTCCTACTAGTGCACACTAAATCCAAACATAACTAACAATAATAATAACACAATTAGGGGAACCTATACCTAAATTTTGCATTCCCTTGCAAGGTAACAAACAAAATTCACTAAAAACAAACGTAATTTCCTATAATAGAACAACCGTGCCAAAACTATTAGCTATAGCTTTTCACATTTTCTATCATCCTTATAATCCTCTCAAATTGAATCGAAACATTTCGAGGAACGGGAGTCGCAGCGGTGTACCTGATCCTTGTGATCCTCAGCGGCGGCGGAGATGGAGGCCGCGACGGAGGCGCCGGCGGAGCGGACGGTGGAGGCGACGGTGCTGGCATTGGTGGAAACAGTCTTGAGGCACGACGAGATTATCCTCAACGAACTCGGCAACAAGCCGTTGTTCTTCCCCTTCCCTTTCTTCATAATCATTGATTAATTACAATTATTATAATTAAATAATTATAACTAATCAATGATTAAACAGCTAGTTCTCAAAATTTAATAAATATAATTTTTTGTTTCCAATTTCCTTTTTTTTTTTTTTTGGTTACGGTTGAAAAGCTACCACCACCAGCACCGACTCACCGGAGAAAAAAACAAACAATTTTTTCTGTTTTTCTGATCAGCGAAGATCTCAGAACTGATTGAATTTGAAGGCTCAACAAAGAGGTTTGACTTCAAAGTTGAAACTCTTTTTTTTTTTTTTCGTGTGTGTGTGTGTGTGTGTGTGTGTGAGAGAGAGAGAGAGAGAGAGAGAGAGAGTGAAACTCAAAGCGAAGAAGAAGAGAGTTGGGTTTGCGTTTGGGTTTCTCTCTCACCCATCATTCATTCGTTGATCGATGGCTTCTGCTGCTTCTTTCTTTGTGTGCGCTGTTTGTCTCACTTCAGCGTTCTACTTCTACGCCTCTTATTTTGTTTTTTTTTTTAAAAAAAAAAAAACTGTTTTTTTTCCTTTGTTTTTTTTCTCAAATTTCTTCTTCACTGCTTTCTATCTCTCTTCTATTATTTTAATTTCTATTTTTTGTGTTTTTTTTTCAAGATATAAATCTATAATAAATAGAGGAAGTTTTTTTATTTTTTATTTTTTATTTTTTGTTTTTGTTTTGCTATGGGGTTTATGGACTGGGCTTGTGATGCACACAACACAGAATGCAAATCTTAAAGAGAAAAAAATTAACCAAAAACAATGAAAGATAAAAAAAAAAAAAAAAGGAGAAATGAAACTTGAAAGTTGGAGAGTGCATTTATTTGGGATTCTAGAGTCCTAAATTATTTTTATACATTTGAATAATTTTTTAAAAATAATTAAAATTAAAAAAAATCAGTTTTCAACTTTATTTTACAAGCTAAAAAGACTAACTTTTGAAAAAAGGTTTTCATTTTTTTTAGTTATATACAAAATTTAAGTTTTATAATCATTTTTTAAAAAATGAAACAAAAGCATGTTGAATAAGGAGTTTCAAAAATTTTCTTCATGGATATTATACCGAGATTATTTGTTATGCACTGACAAATTATCAGTGTTGTTTAATAAAAATATTTTATTTGAATGACTTTTTAAATAGTAAATATGAAAATTAACTATCATAATTTATATGATAATACTTAATTAAATAACTATGTAAAAAATTTTTACATTACAATGGATAGAAACTAAATTATATTATATTTTTGACTAAATACCTAATTCAATCTCTTAGATTTATAGTGAGAGATAAATTAATCCATCATATTTGAAAAATTTTATATTAGTCCCTCAAATTTCACAAATAAGGACAAGTTAGTCTTGCCAAATTGTTGTATGAACTGATAATAGAAATATTCATATATTCTATTAACTTATTTACGTGTACTGTTAATCTTCACGACGAGTCTTAACTTGCCTCACTCCTCGTTCTATGCAAATAAATGACAACTTAAAGTCAAAATTTTTCTTTTGAGTAAAGAGCTATAGTGAAAAAGAAGATGAAGAATAAGGTTTAAATGACTTCATTTAGAGAAGTGAGTTAAGTTAGGATTGCCATTAAAATTAATAGGACACGTAAATAACTAACATGACAAAACTAGAATAATAATTTTCAGGGGACTAGTATGAGATTTTTTAATTTAAGGAACTAATTTATCCCCCACTATAAATTTGAGGGACTAAATTAGGTCATTAGTCTATAATTTTTTAAGGCTACCATGCATCTAATCATAAACTGTGAGAGAAGTAAATAAGATTTTTTTTTCCAGCTTAAAAGTGTTAGAATTTACTAGAGTGAGCTATAATCAATTGTTTAGCTTTTGTAATTGATATAATTTTTCAAATGGTAGGCTAAATTACTGTGATTAATAATATAATAATATATAATTATATAATTATATAAAAAAACTTTCACACTATTATTACGTACAAATTAAATCTATATAAATAGAAATAAAGATGAATTATTTTCTAAAAGCAAATTTAAAAAATCATAAAGTTTGTTTGATTGATGATGTGACGTCATAGATGAAATTGAGTTGTAATTATTTTATTATTTTTAGAATAAAGAACGACTGCGGATTGGATTTGGAAGAATTGGTCATTCTTATTCTTTATTCCCATGTTGGGGCTTGAACTAGGATCGCCTTAAATAGAATAGAATAGAAACCCCATCGTAATGTTAATAATACCAAAAAATATTATGATTTTTTTTCGGTCTTTTAATCCATGTTAGCATCCCGCTAAAATGTGTAGGTTTGCATTTAAGGAGATGTTTCTGTTTATAAAAAATATAACTCAATTTTTTTTATTTATTTATAAATAAAAGAAGTTTAGATGCTTTTATTCTTGGCTTTTAAGTTTTAAGAATCCATGGTACTTTTGAGAATATTTTATAAGGCATATTTTAGAGCTGACTTATACACTTTAAAACTCAAAAATAATATAACCTTACTTTGTTTTAATGACAATCAAAGTAAAATTGTTCTCTTTAATATCTATATCTAATATAGATATTTTGGATTCTAAGAGCAACCTTATATATATTTACCAAATATTACTATTGTGGTTTCTCCTTATTAAATACAATTTTTAGGTTGTGTTTGGATAGAGTATCTTAAATTTCAGATAATTTAAAATACAAGGAATTATAATTGCTTCAATTGAATTTCCTTCATTTTTTAAATTTTCTATTTGAATAAGGTAATTATATAATTTTATTTACAAAATATTTTGTATATGTAATATCACCTTCTCTATGAGTAAGAGGAGATGATGGGCAACACATGATATGCAATAACAAGCGGGTGGTGGTGGATGGTAGGTAGACAACGAGCAATGGATGGGTGCGGCGGGCAGACGTGCCCGATCTGCGGCGCTAGGCGATGGTGAGCTAGTGATTGATGAATGATAGTAGACTTGAGAGAGAGAGAGAGAGAGAGAGAGAGAGAGAGAGAGATAAATATGAGACGAAATTTCATTATTCTCTTTGTAAAGAGAGAATTTGAAATCCATTATTTTCAAGTATTGAGAATATCTTATAAAAATACTTGAAATTTTGAAATTGTCTTTTGTTAATATCTAAATAGGGAATTTGATGGCAAGTCATTTGAAATCCTCTAAAAAAATACACTATCCTCTTAAAATACTCTATACAAATGCAACCTTATATTATTTTGCTAAACAATGCCAGTATAACTTTTTAAGATCAACTTTCAACTAACTTAGAAAGCTCAACAACTCTTAAAAAGCCACTAAAACATCAAACTTAGTCTTTAAATATTAGGGGTCAGTAATTATAAAACTTTCAACAAATATTTTTTTTTGGTGAAGGTTAACAAATAGTTTCTAATATAATCAAATTATCCATTCATACCAAATTTCTATTAATATCAGCTTCACAATTTAAACAATCCTAATATTTTTTCCAATCATTCTCAAAATATCATTTTTCTCGTGAAATCATATTTCCAATTCAAATTTATTTTTGAATTTCGAATCCTTCCCTTTGATAATGGATTACTTTTTTCTTCCCATCTTGGTCGACAGGATGCCTTATCACAAGACAGAAGAAAAGCAAACGAAAAATTTTGACATGTAGTTAGAGCGACGTGTGTATATATTTTATATTTATTAACAAAATGACATTTGAGGTGGCATCCACTTTTAACTTTTACTCTAAAGTGTCATTCTATTATCGAATATGAACTATATCCATATGACATTCTAGGTATTCTTAGATATTTCTCCAAACAAACAGTCAAAGTCTTGGTTTTTTATTATTTTGGGACATGAAGTCTTGGTTTGATGAGAGATTGAGAGCATCACTGAAATGGTCACCCAACCCAAGAGAGTTCTGCAACACATTGAAAACATATTTTGGGTTTACCATGGAGGCCCTACTGCCCCAAACTTGAGAAATGCGACAGTTTGGTCATCATTAAAAAAAACATAGAATTGGGCTCTAATAAAGTACAGAAAGGGGAAACAGATAGAGTTCGATAGAGTGAGTGAACATATGATGAAGACATAGGAATGATTGAAAGAACATGATTAGGGTCGTGTAAGTTGAGAATTGGGGATAAATTCGAAGTCTGAGATAAATAGATAATTTGATTAAATTAAAATATTTGCTAAAGGAACTTGTGTGTTATATTATAAACAAATTAAAAAAAAGTAACTCTAATAATGCTGATTGGATGTTGACATAAATAAAAAGACCCATAAAACATTGTCATGTTATGATATGTCACCAAAACTTTGTGGTCTCAATTCATTATCGTCCATTGGTGTTTATAATCCCTCATGGTTGATTTGCTTGTCATATTCAAAGAGCTGGTAAGTTGGTAAACGTATTATCAAATATTAGGCTTAGCCACTTGCAGTTGTCTGCAACCTAAAGCAAATAAATGTGATCTTCTACTCCCAATAAAAAGATCCTAAGCTTAAAACAAAAAACTTCTACGTCCAATGTCTCTGACAGCTTTCTCTTTCTAGCGCCTTTCAATAGGGGAACTTTTTCCACTTATAAATTAGCATGTATATATATCATCTAAGAAAAGGGGAGGGAGATATAATAATAATCTATACTATGTATAAAAGTAATAGTCCCTTTTAATTATTTTTTGGTGTATAAAATTTTTATTTTTAAAATATTCTTGATGTATGAAAAATTAGAGAAAATCATAAAAATAAATGAAAAAAATTAAAAAAAATTAAAAGAAATTACAAAAATACCATATACAAAGGGAATAATCCCTTTTAACCACTTTTTGGTGTCTAAAAATTCTATTTTCCAAAATACTCTTGATGCATAAAGAGTTGAAGGAAGTTAAAAAAATTAAAAAAAATTATAAAAATAAAAAAATGTGGATTAATAGGCATATAAATGCTTATCAATTCATTAATAATAATAATAGACAAAAAAAACTAGCAAGACCCAATTGATCGAGGTCTAAGTGAAATGAGAAAGACATAAAGATTAAAAATAAAAAAATATATAATTCCCCTCATTAGGTAACAAAATTCTCTCATGCATAAATTAGGTAACAAAATCCTCTTATGCATATTTCTATCATTCACCATATTCTTTTCTTAATTTCTCACTTTTCAACACAACTTCATTAATAATGAGAATACCAAACCATGCGTAATTTGTACATGAAAAGATTCTCCCTCCCTCCCACAATGAGGAGAGGTATCGTGTGATCCAAGACTCGGTATAGTAAAGTTTTTCTTTCATGCAAATAACTAAGTATTTGACTATCTATTAGACTATTATTACCTAAAAAAGAAAATTCTACTATGTACACAGGTTGAGGGAGCAATAGCTTGCTTTTGCTGGGGCTTTAGAAACTGCAAAAATTTCGGTTTGATGGGGCAGTTTCTAATTCCATATGTTGAAAATTCAATCCCCCATCAATGCCAAATTGGGGTTGAAAACCTTTGTGGCAAAAGAAAAGAAGGGGCCATAGAGATCACCATCACCATTAATGATCACAACCTACTTTGTGTGACTGCTTATGATCATGTGATTTATGGTCCTTTTCTCAACTATTCAGAGTCAAGGAGCTCTTCTTGGAAGACTTTTCTGAAGAATGGAAGTCGACTTTTCTTCATGCCCTTAAAGCAGCTAAGGTTGCCATTCAGAAGCTGTACAACCTGCACCACATAGATCATTTGCTTAATAATGGACTTTGGTATTTCTTCATGAACATAATAGACCTTATTATTAGAGACAAATTAATTTTGTATAGTTATCCAATCAAATTATAGTATACATATGTGAACTTTTGATGTTATGATTGAAGGAGTCAAATACTTTGCTCATCCTAACCCCCAAAAAACAAAAAAAGCCTTTGCTCATCAAAATTAATTTAATAAACTGTCAACACATAATTAACTGTGTAAAAACATTTTACAATAACAAATATCAAAATTATATTTTTATTATCATAAACATAAAAATTGCTAGAGGTCTAAAATTTTTGCTAGAATTTATTTGAAAGAATTACATAAATAAGTCATTCAACTTTCAAAAATTACTTAAAAAAAATCAAAAATTTAAAAGCAAATAAGATTTGAATCTATGACTTCATATATATATTATCCCTCACCACTAACCCAACTCTAGTAGCTTATTCAAAAATTACTTCTATTTTTTGCTGAAGGTTCTTACAATTTTTTTTAAGAAAAAGAAAAATAACTAGAGTAGCATTCATAGACTTAAATAGTGAAACAGACCGATTTGTCTGCTTGCATAATTTCCACATAGAGCCAGAAAAGGGTTAATCAATCAATAACTTTCAACATTTAGGGTGAGTTTGATTAAGGGATAAAATTGTAAGGAAATTTTTCATGAATAAATTTTATGTGTAAAATTATATATAAAACTCATCCATAAAATTTATTCTAAAAATGGGTGCCCCTCAGCCAAACACACCTTAGTGGAAGAAAAACTCATCAAATTTTCTAATTTAACCTTGTGGTTGCCTGCTACAGTAGAAAAAATGGATCACAGCAAAATAAAAAGGTTGGTATGAAAAATGACTATCACACACCTAAGTCCTAATAGCTACCAAAAAAAGAAAGAAAACAAAAAACAACTGTTGTAACTTTTGAAGAAATGGACAACATACCTGTCTCATAAAGGGGCGACGAATTGAGGACTGTTGTATGCACAAAGAAGCTGCCAGGAGCATAAGATTCATCTGCCTAGAGTCAAAGTCATCTGCTAGTGAAGGATCAATCAGCTCCATGATTTCATTCTTTTTCAGCAATGGTTTTGCCTGAAAAGATATTAAGAGAAAACAAGGTTTTAATGCCTAGATAGATTAACAATGTTCAAAGGTTGTAGCCAGGATGTGCACAAAAGCATGGAAGAGTGATCTTAATATATGCTTAAGTTCATGGTGAACCTAACTTGCAGCAATATATCCACAATTTTGAATATAATTTAAATTATAAACATGTAAATATTATAAAAATCAATGGTAGATATGTTGCTGCATACAAGATTGATTGCTAAGTTAGTCTATATTAACATCACTCGGCATGAAATTTGTGCGCAAATTAGATAATATATAAATAATCAAGTGCACTTAGGTATATAAAAGTAATGTTACTGTATACTCAAGTTCATGATTAATTCTATATGCGATGACATATCTACTAGTTAAAGTGTAATTTAAAGTTATAAATATGCAAATGTTAATGAAAGCCAACTATAGACATGCTATCACATGTAAGATTTAGGGTGCATTTTTTTGTGATTTTTTTTAACAGAAAAATAATTTTTCTCAATTAAAATAATCATTTTTCATAGAAGTTATTTATATTAGCCTCTACTCGAAAGTTTAAAACTGCTTAAAATAATATGTTTTTCGCTTTTAAGCACAAGCTGATATGAATAGCTGTTATGAAAAAAATTTTTTATTCTTAAAAGAAAAGGAGAAAAAAAAAAAAAACAAACACACGCATGTTGTGAACCACTGCAACTCTATATTAACATCACAGAGTCATGAAATTTGTCTAAATTAGATACTATACCCACAAAACAAGGCTTTGCTGTGAATAATCAAGTGCACGCCTCCCACTGACCAATTCTAATAACAGTACACCAAAGGCAAACACGTCCGTTTTCTCATCCACTATGCCATGAAGCAAGTACTCAGGAGCAAGGTAGCTGTGGCAGTCATAAATGTAACCTTAGTTCAATTAATAGGGAGACCACTAGTATTTATTATAACAATAAATAAGTATATACTTTTAAAGGTTACAAACCCAAAAGTTCCTTCAAATTTTGAAACGGTGTGGTGAGTCCAATTCTCTGGCAGCCATTTTGCTAGCCCAAAATCACAAATCTGCAGAAAAAAATCTCTCAGCTTTTAAACTCATTCCTAAAATATTAATGTTGAAATAAAGTCCACTCATGCATTAAAAATTTAATCTTAGAAATAATAATGCTTTTAAGATGAAGGTGGATGGTGATGGAGGAGCTAAATAATCTGAAAAGTGAAAAGGGAGATGTTTCAGTTTCATCCATCACATAAAATAAAGAATATTTCAAAATTTGTTTTGTCTTTAAGGTAAATACAAAATGCGACAAAAAAATGAAAAAGAAGAAGGGATTGGTAGTGATCAATTGCAGAATCAAAATTATGCAAGTAAAATCCAAAAGGCATACATACCTGAGGCTCAAAATCCTCAGTGAGCAAGATATTGGCAGCTTTTATATCTCTATGGATTATTCTTCTTTGACAACCCTCATGAAGATATAATATACCCTTTGCTGTTCCTAATGCAATTTTGTGCCTTATACACCATGTTAACTTCTCTTTGGAACCTGATGCAGCAAGCAACAAAAGGAATGAAAACTTTAAAATGAAAAAAATGGTAACAATTGGCTCAAATGATTAGTAAAACATGACAATTCATCAAAGCAATTAACCATTACCATAAAGCGCTGAAGCTAGGCTCCCTTTTTCAGACAACTCAAGAACTAGATGCATTCCACCATCCACCCCATAACCAACAAGCTTAGCAGTATTGGGGTGGTTCACATGTGCCATTACACCAAGTTCTGATAAGAAGTCCCCTATGATCTCATCAGCAGTTCCTCTTGTTAGCCTTTTAATAGCTACTAGCTGATGATTTGGCAAACACCCTTTGTAAACCTCAGCATAACCACCTTTTCCAATCAAGTTTTCTGCACCAACCAATGCAAAATTCAAACTGATCAACACAAATTTTCCTTAACTGAATAAAATGTATTTAAATTGCAGTTACAGTTGCGATTATTGCAAATACTGCAATAGCAATATTGCGGCTGGAATTGCAGTTGCAGACCACAATTTAAAACCATAGTGAGAGATCAAAATTCTGAGGAAATCTGAATACCTTGGCTGAAATGATTGGTTGCAGCTTGTATATCATGGTGCGAGAAGATCTTCCAAGGTGACCTGCAAGGGGAGGGACTTGCAACATCTAAGAGGCAACTAGGCAGAAAAGTCTCCCTCATGCTGCTGCTCATTCTTCTTGTGAGCTTGAGGGCATTGAGAGGGTGCAATGTGTCTGTTGCAGGCTTCTTTGTTCTGCCCTTCAACAATTGAAAAAATGCATGCCACCTAGAAGATAGTTTTGAGTCATCTTGAGACTCAGAATCCACTGCAGGATCCTTTGAAGAACTTGTCTCTGAATCTGAGCTCCTGAAATAGTCCTCAAGGACTGTAACAGGTGAATCAACATTTTCCTTCATTTCTTCTTTTCTTTTGAGACCCTCAAACACAGAAAACCCTCTAGGGAAAGAAACTATTATTTCAATTCAAAAATCCACCAAGAATATGAGAATTTTCATGATGAAGGTTAAGTTATAAGTTACTTATTGAAGACAAAGTGGAATTTTTATGGTCACAAAATGTTTCTCTCCAAATATAATATGATAAATTAAGAGCCACCCATTAAAAGAGAAAATTAGACTCTATATGAAAATCAAGGAAATTAAAGCTGAGAGAACATAAGTGGATGCCAAAAACATTAAATTGAAGGACCTTGATAGGAACTTTTTGTATCCTATATAGGATTTTTCCTACAAAACAAATTTAGAATGAGAAGAAAAGAGGGAAAGTTTCCTGAAGTTTAGGAATCAAAGAAGTCGAAAGGGAGAATAGTCCAAAGAAACAAGAGAAAACATTTTTTTTTCTGAAGAGAAAGACACCAAAAATCATGCCATCAGAAACAGAGAAGGTGCCCTGCAACAAACAAAGCAGAACACAGCATCTAAGAAACTCACAAGTTGGAAGGAAGGATCTAATAGAACTAAGAAAGATGACACAAATTCAAAGTACAAAAGACGCTGAGTGTCACAGAGAAATGGCAATAAATCTCTATGAATGGTTTTCAATTCAATTCAAAGATGGAATGGAACAGGGAAAACAGAGCAGAGGGAACAGAGACAGAGACATATCAGAGGCTATTTTTCTTAGCCTCCCCGCTTCAACAAAATACCATCATTGGCCCTTTTTCCAATGTTGAACACAAGAAGGACTAGTCACAAGTCACAACGTTTCTCTTTGCTACTTTCCTTTTTATCCAACTCATAAAAAAAATAGAAATAATTTTTATAATAGAAATGATATTTATACATATAAACTGTGTAATACTATATCAACATATTTTCATCAATTATAGGGCAGGTGTGAATCCCGTCTACTTTAGATCACAGATTCCTTCCAATATAAATGAGAGCGTAATTACACGATTTTTCGTAAATTGTATGTGTAAGTAACGTTACTGCAGAAAAATGAGAAGATTTTGCGGAACAGAGAAGGAACAAAGGGTAATTAAATAAATGTCATGCTAGAGTGTTATCTTGGTTATGTGTAGATATTTTTCTAGTACAAATCTCGGTCATGTTGCTGAAGTTTTTGAGACAAATCTTTTCCTTTTACGTAGATGCGAATCTTGTTTTGTGTAAATTATCTTGACCGGCAACGTGTGAAATAAGATATGAAATTTGAGGATGAGTATTATTATAAAAAAAAATGCTATATGCATATTAAAAATAATTTACTTTTGATATATTATTATTTATATACAAGATTTATACATATTATAATTTATATCGACATTAAAAATATTTAACTTTGAGAATGTTATTTCAATAATAAGTAAAAGGATTTCAATAATTATATGCAATATCCATAGAAAAAATTAATAATAATTATATGCATGGCATGTGATTAAAGTGACATAGTTGATGGGTTGTATTTACTAGGCTTAACTTAATTGGTAGTCAATTGGATTTTCAAGCTTTTGGCTAGAGATTTGATTATTAACAGTGTATATGAAAAGAGTTTTATAGTCAAAGACAAGACCCAACTTAGCTCTACATCTTAATAAATTATTGCTTCTAACAAATGATGATAGATACCCTTAATTCATAAAAAAAAAAAATTGATCTCATGTGAAAATGAGAAGAATAAATTTTAATCATTCATAGAGCTTATGTTATCTTTTAGGATTAGAATATAATATCATAAAACTATTTTAAATACAAGGAATACTAATTTATCAAAAAAATAATACTAGAATTTCAAACAAAAAAACAATAGTAATTATTAGATGGTGTAAAGTGGTGCCATTCTTTAATTATTTAAATATCAATAAGCATGTCACATTATTTTTGACAAATGCTAATTACTTAATTTTAAATTTTTTTAATATTTATATTTTTCAACTAATAATATAAAAGAATATTTTGTTTTGATAATTAACAGTGTAAAATTCATGTTTATTTAATTATGCATTAGTATATCAATACATGTAATTTATCTCATATTTTTTACTTTTATTTTTTTATATAGATCTCATAATCATATAAATAAAAATATTTAATTGGATAGTATATATATATATATATCCCATGTGGAAAGGAATCAAGGGATTATAATTATGCTACCATTGTCGAGAACGACACGAGGTGTGGAAGGTGGCTTTTATCCTTTGCACGGCAGCTTCGTTGGTCAGAGACGCCTCTGTGTTGTGTCTGCACTTTGTGTCTGTGGTGTGGTCCCTTCTTCAATACGGCACATGGAAAATGATGCTCCTTACTACTGCTTAGCAAACCAACCTAAACTTGGTTTTACTGGTCAATCTGTGACATAAAAGTTGGAACACTAATTGCAAACTTATCTGATTAGATAAGTGATCAACAATAAAGTAAGAATTGTAAATTGGGATTATATTGACTTTTTTTTTTGTTGGATTAAGATTATTATATAAACATTTTCCTTTTTTCATTCTAACTCTGCAATGTTTTCCTTGGCCCAAGGTTTTTTTTTCAATGCTGATATATATTAGTAGCAAGTACCAATCACTTGCAATTGCAACTAACCACCAGATAGGCCAAGTTGACTGTCTCCAGCATGTTAGTTGTACTGAAGTAACACAACATTTTTGAAAATTGACACACAAACTTTTGGAACTGATTTTTAAAGAGTTAATAATTTTTCCTTTCTTTTTACCCATCTGGCCATTTTTTATTTATATATAAATTTAATTTTTATGTACTGACAATATAAAATAATAAATTTGAGATAAATTTACACTAGTAAGTAATAGAAATTTAAAAATGTATCAAATCATATCAATTAACTATCTATTATAATAACTATCGATCATAATTTGATACTTTCTTGAATTTCTATTGATTAACAGTGCAAAATTATTTTATATTATCAGTGTATAGAAATTAGTCTTTATATATTATTACAATTAGATGTCATTTTTAGTTATTTTGTTAATAAATTATTTATAAATATTTTTATAAGTGTTCATAGAATTTAAAAGCATATCCCAATTCTAGATTAATGAAATAAGTCTTTTGTTTAAATTTTAGAGTACAGGAGAAATATATAAAATTGGTTTACATGAGTATTTCATTATTTGATTTTAATTGCCTAAGTAAATACGATCATTGTCACTCTTTCAATAACATAAATTTATTAGTGAATGTTATATATAACATTTATTCGTATTTTGTTTGATAGAAACTTATACTTTCCTTTTGTTGAATAATTATCTAGTTTTAAATGTGCATTATAATTAAAAAAATATCAATATTAAAAAAATTAAGAATAATTTGCTAATTTACTATTATTTCTCTCTCACTCTTCATTACTTGCTCTCTTTTCATTCATTATATTTCTCTCCCCCCTAATATTATTTAATAAGGATATTTTTAAAAAGAAATAATTAATACTACTCAAATTTTTTAAATAAATAATTATTTTTAAATTTTTTTAAATAAATAATTATTCAAGAATAAAAAAATACATATTATAAATTATAGAGGCACTGATATCTTTGCCCGAAGACAGCAACTCAAAACTCTGGTGAGTGAATGCAAAAGTGAAATAAGCAACATAAGTGGGGTGAGATGTTCAAGAATATGTTAGCCGAAAAAAAAAATATAATACTTTATGTCGGTTTAGTCTTTTATCAATATTCCATGTACCGGCGTGGCCACGAAGAAGAGATAACCCAGCAAGCTTTTTAGCAGAAAGAAGAAAACCGTATCATGCAAACAATACCAAGATGATGAATTTGACATGGACATTCTCCCATATTGTTCCACCTCATTGAAATCATCTTCCCTTTTTTTTAAATGTTGTATACACCTTTTCTAGAGCTGAATACTTTAAAAAACAAAAAAGGAAAAAAAAAGAAAAAGAAAAGTAAGATCCAAAGTTAGTTATATGTGTGCCCACACCCATAATTGTCGTCATTTGTTTCTTCTTCAATGGAAGATTCCTGAACGCCTCATGCTACTTTCAATATGTTTATCCCTACTCATTTATTATTAAGAGTCCAAGATGCAAAATTGCCTTTTCATTTTCCTTTTGTTTTTGGTCCACGTAAGATACAAGCATACATAATTATAACCACACATTAATTATTTACATATAACGCACACTAACTAAGGTGCTAGCTAGATAATTAAATTAAATATAAATGGACTTCCTAATCAATTGTCACTTACCTCATTAAATCTTCCCTACAAACAACGTAACGTGCATATCATACGTTACCGATTTCAATAAAATAAATTACTAGTATACTTGATTCGCTATCATTTCAGCGTAATTAACACAATCACTACACACATAACCAAACCCCTCAGCCAAGGAACTGAACTACAACACTCCATACGTTATTATTATTACTCAGCACTCTTCATCAGCAAATCAGCTTTGAGGGTCCACACTCAATCATACCTACGTATTATAAATCAGTTTTATATGTTACAATTTATTTTCAAAAAAATATGTATCTTTAGCTTTAGAAGGGTGAGTTGATTATCTATTGAGTAATGTTATTTGTCCTCGTATTTATAAAATATCATATTAATACACTTTTATATATTATTAAATAATATGATCTAAAATTAAGTTCACATTAATTCAATAATAGATAGGAGTGTGTTGATAAATATCTCATAAATAATGAGTATAATAAGATTTCTCTTCCCTATTTCATAGGCATTGGATGATTTTGTAGTTGATTGAGGTTTAAGCAGTGTCAATATTCATTTGGTTTCTAGTTGGTGGCTCTCACCCATCTAGCTCACCACAAAAGTGAATTTTCATTTGTGGGAGGATTTAGCTGTTTCACCAACTCTTGTATTGTATCACTTAAGTGTTAAAAGATGTCAACAAGTTGATATTTTACCTTCTTTATATCTGCATGGTGCTCTTTCTACCGACACAACACAAGGCTTTCACCGGTTGTCTTGGACTAATAGAAACTGATTGAATACCTTCCTTCCCTAAAGAAAACTCATATAGATCCCCTAGTTTCAATATTTTATTATTGCTCCAACTTAAATGTAAAAGAATTACTACCTTCGTCCCAAAATAACTATCCAAAAATCAATATATATGGCTATATTAATTTTTAGACAATTATTTCTAGATGAATATAGTACATTGCAAGTTTCACTATTAAGTTTCACTATTAAAATTTTGATGAAAAATAACACTTAATTTTAGTATATTGTTAATGTAAAAAATTACACTGATAATTAATTATTTATTATTTTTATATGACTTTCAAAATAGTTTATAAGAATTAAATATTTTTAATATTGTGACAATATATATGGTAATAATGTAAAAGTGTATGAAGTTGAATCCAAAAAATAACATTGTTTCAACACTTGAAAGAAAAAATTGCATGCATTCTTAATGATTCATATTATCTTATTTAAGTTACTCATGAATTTTGCTCTAGTCCCTACAGTCAAGTCCATATACATATAAAAATATTGTATGAAACTATGCAAAGGGATAATTTTGTCCTTCCGATTTTAAATTGGTTAGATAATAATTACTTTCAAATTTGAAGGGTCAATTTGAGTATTTTATCTTTTTTTTTAAGATATTTTTTTGTCCTGAATCTTTTCAACTCGTGTGCCTAACTGAATGCTTAAACCCTACATTTTCCCAGACCAAAAAAAAAAAACCGTACATTTTCGAATGGGCCGAAGCCCACCTCTTCGATCTCTGTTTCTTCTTCCAAATTCTTTTCGCTGCTGTTTAAAAAAACAAAAATTCCTTTTGCTTGGGTCTCCTCACACTGATCGACGGCGACTTCTCCGTTCAGGCAGCAATCTCGACCTCGCCGGCGGCAACTCTTCAGCCTGCATCGCCACCCTTTCTCTCCGGTAAGCTCTTCTATTCTCTCTCTCTCTCTCTCTCTCCTTCCGTGAAAAAAAGGTAATGCTCAAGTTGCTTAATTTGCTTTGTTTAATTTAATTACAGGAACTGGTTGGGTGAATTTAATCAATTTTTTTGGTCTTTCTTTGTTGGTTGTTGGTTGTGAATTTGTCTATGTAATGGCTCTATGGACTTTGCTCTGTTTGTTTTGGCAAGATAATGAGCTTATTGAGCTATATATGTTAAGTAATTAGCAACTGGTTTTGGACTTGTGTTTAGTTTGTTTACTGGTTTTGCATATTTATCATGTATTATTTCATGGTTTTTAATTTGTATCAAATGAGTTCGTGTAATATGTCATGGTTGAGTAAATGTTATTGAGTTTTGAGCAGATAAATTTTTTTGAGATTGTAATTTGTGATTTTGCTACCTTTTTTTTTTTCATTTTTTCTTAATTTTTTCGGATTTGCTGCTTTATGTGGATTTTCTGAAAAACACTCAACCGGGTAAACTGAGACCCGAACCTAGCTAAACCAAAATGGGGTTGTTTGGTTCAGGTCTATCCATAAAAAGTGCTCAACCTGAACCAAACTGATCCGAACAAGGAATGACTGGTTTGGATTCATTTTCCCTCTAAACCAGAAGCAACACGACCTGATTACACCCCTACAAACAATAAGTAGCACCCTTAACTAAGGACACCCTTGGAAGTTATATATTACATAATGTATGGGTCTGTGAGTGAGTTACATGAGCATCTTGGCCTTTCGAAAAGGATTATTACATGATATTTTTAAAATTCAGTCTCATTTGTTATATGTGTCATTTGATCTCCAACTTGGTCAATATTGTTATGTACGCTAGACAAATAAGGGAAAACACTGAAAGGTGAGCATAATTGTTAGGTTGGCATTTGAGACTGCAAAATTACACTGTTTGCTTGCCCCTTTAGTTGTTTAATATTTTCTTAGTGATCACATGAGTAGTGGTATCAGACTTTTGTTAGTGTTCATGATACTTATGGACTTTTATCGTGTATTTATTTTTCTGTAAATCAACAGCCAGTTGACATTTTCCTGTTTGGATGTCCAGTTGTAGGATAATGGGCGAAAGCTGGTGGGCTTTATATCAACCCTAAGAAATTTGGTACACTTCATAAACCTTGCATGAAGGAAATGATAATGTTCCTCAACTGCTTGGCTTCAAACCATAACAATAGTGAAGCATGTGCTCGGCAGAAGGAACTATTAAATGCTTGTATGGAGTCTCAGGTAATATAGATATTAGTGTAATGAACGCCTACATCCTTTTTCACCCTCTTCCCTTCTAAGGTTTCCTTTTTGGTCATTTTTATCATATTGCATGAGGACTAAGTATTGCAAGAAAAGCTCATAAATTTTTTCCATTTTGTCTGTATCAGAGCAAAAAGAACAGAAAGTCTTGGGGAGTATCAATTATCAACTGCAAAGGCTTAGCCGAGGAAGGAAGTAGTTTCAGATTTTCAGATATGAACATTTTCATAATTCAAGATCATTACTAGGCAAGCTTAGCCTGTTGTCAAGCTAAAATGGTCATATAGTAAGTTGTACTCTTACTTGAAATGCCTTGATGATGAGACTTATAGTTTTACTCTATTTTAATCATTCAATTTAGTTGAAAGAGTTGATGAAATATGTTGAAGAATACCAATGTAATTTCTTTTCTGTATCAATTAAAGCTTTAATTGGCTGCATTCTAATATGCTTCTCATTTTATGATGCCATCACGCTGCATGTGGGAAAGTTGTTGCCCTTCATAAGTTACATACTTTTATAATTGATGAAGATGATGGTGTATGTTGCATTTTTTTTTTGTTCAATGATGAAGTGTTGATAATTGTTGATCATTTGATGCTTTGTTTTTGTGGATTTTGCAAAGTTGGAAATGAAATGAATTCTATCACAATTGATCAAAGTGATGGATTATTTTGCGATGTTGTTCATTGATGGAGAGCTGTCTGATACATTATTCAAGTGGATTCTGGAAGATTGGACAAAGTTAGCAATGCGGGTCAATTTTATGGTTAAAGGATGATATGCATGGACCATACACTTTCAAGAGAATTCATAGTTTTTGGGTTCTTATCATGCGCAACAGGTTATAAGCTGGTTTAGTTAACCTTTTCTTTGCTTTTTTTTTTCCTATGGCAGTCAGGCAAAGTTATATCTATTGCCTCTCTAGGTTTGAACCCATGGGTGTGGGAACTTTCTATCTTTCATCATAACTCAGGAGCACAGTACTGTAAAATATATTGATATAGAATTTATTTTGAAATAGATATTGTAAAATATTTTTTTTAACTTTGTTTCTTTTTTTTTTTAATTTCATGACTTTATTATGCATAATTTTCAAATCTGCTTATGTAATGTAAATGTTAGATTAACGATTTGAATAAGTTACTAATCGAGTTATTATTAAATGAACTTTTAATTTAATGAAATGATTAAATTAAGAAATCAGGTTGAATTCCAGCCGATTAGATCAAATGATTCAAATCGAACTCTTCCTTGGTGTACCCTTATTCTCTATTTAGACTTTACAAAAGCATGGACAGGAAATAATTTCTTCTATGAATAAAAGAGTTTTGTACCAATACGAAACAATTACCATCGTTGAATTTTTTTTTCCTTTTTTTTGTCCTTCTCTTTTTCTCTCTCTTCCTTCCAACTAAACCCAAGGGTTAATATATTTTTCCATGAGTTGATTGATTACTAAAGTCTCTCTCATGGATGGGGTGAATTTTTGCTGAACTGGACCGTGGAAATTATACCGTGCTCTAAAATATTCAACCCGTTCCACACGATCCAACAAAACAAAAGTACTAAAGCTGCACTTGTGCAATCTCGTGTTTAAATTAAATTTATATAACAATTAAAGGTGTTTCTCTTGGGCCATCAATTCTTTCAAATATCAGTTTCTTGGAGGAATTGACGGTTGAGATTAAGTCACGTGTATAATTTTATAAAGAATATATTCAAAAGTAATAGAGTTCATGGTTAAATAGTAACCACTCATTGACAATGGGTACTAGTACTCTTAAAATTATTACAAGGTTCAAAGGAATCTCCTAATTATAACTATAGACTCCATTTCATCTCTTAAGATTTTTGCATCAGATTATTTAGTTTCTTAAGAAAAGAAATTGATTTTGTGATGTCTTAAAATTAAAAATGATAGGCAAATTAGTCCATTATTAGTTTTTTAAAATTTTTAGGATTTTCTTTATAAAATCTGAAAAATTAAAAAACTAAAAATAAAACTGAAAACTCAAATCAAAAGACATTTATTGTCTGCAAAATTTCTTAGAAGACTAGCTGGCTATTTACTTTAAAATAAATTAATACATAATCTCATAAATTTTAGACAAAATATCCATTTTGATTCCTCTAAAATTTTGTGTCAACTAAATTGTTCTAAAAAACTCTCATTTTCTTTCAAAATTGAATAGTTTATAATTACCTTGAAAAATAAATCTCTCAATTGGTCCTTGTAAAACTTCAAAATCAGACAAATTGGTCTACAAAATTGAAGAATTGGCTTTTTAACAATAAGAAGGACTAATTTTTCAATAATTCACTTTTGGAGGTTAATTTGAGAGTTATTTTTGTAAGGACTAATTTGAAACTATTCAATTTTAATTAAATTTGAGATTTTATTTTAGGGACCAATTTGGTCAATATGAAATTTTAGAGGGACGAATTTGGTAGTTTTGTTTAAATTTTAAAAGTCTCAAGAACAATGAAAATTGGCCATTATAATAGATTTTACATTAACTTAATTAATAATTTAGTTATTTTTTTATTTAATTAGATAACAAATACAGCATAAAGTTATGCTGTATTTATATATCTGCACCTTTCTGCAAAATGAGATCACATAATCCAGCAAGCGCCAAAGTTTCCTCTCGTTTCATGAGCTATGATTCGATTCGATGGCTTATGCACGTGTCAGGAAGCAAATGAATATTTGTTTTAAGTTGGTGCCGACTTCCTTCTAGATGAAAAAGTGGATCTTAGAGAAAGAAGAATGAATAAAAAGACAAAAGAGGTAGGGAGGAATGGATAGATACACTGCCTCATACATGATACTACTATTACGGCTACGACATTGAGAATGATCATGATTAGTCAAAGCACCAATTTTCACACTCAACTAAGGTTGGGTTCGTGGAAGCACCCTGTCTGCAACTGTACGTCCTTTTTTTGGGCTCTCAACTGATCCAAGAACGTCAACCAAGTTGGCTGCCCACGGTAAAATACTTAATTTTTATTTTTATACATTAAAAATTTAGGATAAGAGAATCACACGTCCATTCAAAATAGGAAAAATCTTTGGAATGGAATCTATATCTATCCCATTAATAAAAAAAATTGTGGATTCGGACATGCAATCTGTTAATTACCTGAAACATGAACATGGAAAAGTGTAAACACTAAATCTTTATGCAACAAAAGAAATCAAGCTAAAAAAAAGAGCAAAAATATTAAATTAAGAGTTTTCTTAAAAGTCAACATACTATTCCACATCACCTTCATTGTCATCTTCTTCAACCTCCCAACCCCACCAAGTCACCCAACACCCCCAACCAACCCCATTCTCCACTCTTCATTCCTGTGACAGCTCTTCCATGACCCCATAACCCCAAAAACCACCACCACCACCACCACCAATGACTATGTCCCTCTTCCTCCTCTTCTTCCTTCTCCCCTTCTCCCTCCTTCCACTTTCCCTCCAACAACAAGCACCACCACCGTCTTCCTCTTCCTCCTCTTGTCCCCTCAACTTCACCATCCTCTCCTCCCTCACCCCTGTTGGCTCCACACCTTCATCCTTCGCCCCCGGCACTCACTGCCAGTTCATCCGCCAGTCCTACCGCCTCCTCCAGTCAGACTACCTCCTCCGCACCAACCTCTTCCTCCCTCCCCTCAACTCCTCCCTCTCCTGCTGGTCCCTCTTCCAATCTTACATCAACTCCTTCGACCCTTCCTTCAACATCCGATCCTCTTGTGGCTTCTCCAACTCCTCCATCTCCCAAGGTTGCACCAACATCACCACAAGGCAACAGTTTGAAGCACTTGTCCCTCCCTCAGTTTTCCAATCTGTGGACAAGAATTGCAACCAGTCACTTGAGAACAACTCACCTTGTGCACTTTGCACCACTAGCTTGTCTTCCTTGCCAGCTTCTGGCCCTTCTGTTGGTAACCTCACTGACTGCACTGGCTACCCTTCTGTCTATGCTGCTGCTTTTTGCAACATGTTTGGCCCTTCTGACCGTGGCACTGCCAAGTGCTTGTTCCAGCTTGATTTCACACCCTTGGGGTCAAAGGGTGGCGGGAATAAGAAGAAAGTTATTGTTGTGATTGTTTCTGTTGTTTGTGTGCTTGGTTTGGTGTGCTTGGTCTTGGGGTTGTGGGGTTGTTGGAGGTTGAGTGAGAAGATGGGTGGGAAGAATGTTAGTGTTGCTGAGATGGGTTTGGTGTCTTCTGTTGGTGGTGTTGGAGGGTTGGATTCTATGGATCAGAGTACTACTTTGATTAGGTTCAGTATTGAGGATATCAAGAAGGCAACTAAGAATTTCTCTAGGGAGAATATAATTGGGAGAGGGGGTTATGGAAATGTGTATAAAGGGTTGCTCTCTGATGGGACTGAGGTTGCATTGAAGAGGTTCAAGAATTGTTCTTCTGCTGGTGATGCTAGCTTCAAGCATGAGGTTGAGGTGATTGCTAGTGTTAGGCATGTGAACCTTGTGGCCTTGAGAGGGTATTGCAGTGCCACAACTCACTTGGAAGGTTACCAGAGGATTATTGTTTGTGATTTGATGAAGAATGGGAGCCTCCATGATCATTTGTTTGGTTCTATGGGGGTGAAGCTTAGTTGGCCACTTAGGCAGCATATTGCTCTAGGCACTGCTAGGGGATTGGCTTATTTGCATTATGGGGCACAACCTGCTATTATTCATAGGGATATTAAAGCAAGTAACATTCTTCTTGATGAGATGTTTGAGGCTAAGGTAGGTGATTTTGGGCTAGCAAAGTTCAACCCTGAGGGGAATACACATATGAGCACAAGGGTGGCTGGAACTATGGGCTATGTTGCTCCTGAGTATGCATTGTATGGACAACTGACTGAGAGAAGCGATGTTTTCAGCTTTGGCGTTGTGCTTCTTGAGCTTTTGAGTGGGAGGAAGGCCCTTCAAATGAACAATGATGGACAGCCTTCTGTTTTGACTGATTGGGCTTGGTCATTGGTTAGGACAGGTAAAGCCTTGGATGTTATTGAAGATGGTATGCCAGAACCTGATTCACCACAAGTTCTTGAGAAGTATGTGTTAATTGCTGTGGTTTGCTCTCATCCACAGTTGTATGCTAGGCCTACAATGGATCAGGTTGTTAAAATGATGGAGACAGATGAGTCAATACCTTCAATTCCGGACCGGCCGATCCCTCTTGTTGCCGGCAGGCTCGATATTGAGAGATCCGTGAGCAGCAGCGGCTCCGGCCAGCTCTCTAGTCCAACAGGTTATCAATCATATATAATCGGAAGTGATCACCATTCTTCTAATAATTCTAAGGAAGAAAGAAGCTCAAGCTCCAGGATTTTGAGTACTGATTGAGATTTGAGGATTTGGATTAGTCTTCCACTAGCTATTGTCAGCATAGTTTTGTTTATAGTATACATTTGTAATTTTAGATTATATGCTTTCTGAGAAAGTTTTTCGCTTTTCTGTTACAAAGCCAAAAAGATGTACAAATTTTGATTCTTTTTAGAGCTTATACAATGGCAATAGAATATGGTCAAGTTTTGGTTATTTTAGTGCCAGATATTAGAACTAATCTTTCAATTTCATTTTAAGAATCTTCAGATGCAAGAAATGATGTTTTCACCTTCAAAATTGAGCTCAAAGCTGTTAAATGTGTGGAAGAAGAGGAATGCTTATTGGTTATGGTAGTTGGCAATTACAGTTTGGATTTGTCAACTGTCATGTGAGTGGACTGTGGATCACCTAAGTGGACCATCAGAGAATAAGGAAATGTTGATGTATTTATCAAACAAGCATGAATAATGATAGCCCTTAAAAATAGAAGAAGCTGGCATTAATGTCTCTCTCAAGCAGTGAAACATTTTGGCTTGTTTTGTGTGCTAGTCCAGGCTGCATCTGTTTACATTGCTTTGTTGGCTTATTCTAATAACGTGCCAAATTGGGTTGCCTTTAACTTTATTGTACAATACCTGAACTCCAAGCAGAGCTGGCAGGTTTATTAATATATGAGTAATACCACACACTACACATATTTAACATAGGTTTTTTTTTTTTTCCAAAATATTTAGGTGTATTCATGTCGATCATTTCATCAATGCTATGGCATGGTCCAGGGGATTGAGTTACCTTTTAATTTACTCATAAATAGAGGACTTACATTACTCAACAAGACATAGTTAACATATATGTTATATTATTATGAGATGAAAAATTAAGATTTCTAGCAATTTTCTTAATATATAGTAAGACAAAATGTACAGATCTCGCTTAAATATTGGTAGGGCTGTGTAATAGACTGGTTTATGCTTAATTCATTCATTCTTTGGTACACAAGACAAGTGGCCGACATAAATAAGTGATCATAAAGTTATATGACTTAATGGTACTTTGATTGGGGTATTCTCAAAGAATTATTGACCATAATACTAATCTGTAATATTGTGGCTGGATTTTATCTTTTAATTATACAAAGTTTTAAGACTCTAGAAAGTCAAACCGCCATGATTGAAACACCAGAAATTATTATAGGACATTATGTTTGTAAGTGTGTTGTTGAGTATCTCAGAATTTATTGACCCACTTTAATGCTACCACATGGAACACAAGCAATTCATCACCCCTTGTCAGTAATTACTAATTACATATGCAATGCTGTTTATTTTGGTGGAAAGGGGGATCTTTTGATGATTGAAACAAACCTCATTGATCAAAACCAAAGAATTTGGCCATGAGGCTCCTTTGGCTGCAAAAAAATGCAACCAAGGGGTGTTCATGAGGGATCAAACTTTAAGCCTTAACATGAAGAAAATATGGCCCAAATATGTGAATAAATATCTTACCAAGCTACCAACTTACAATTGTCAAGGACAGAAAAGAAAAATGTTACTATTGCCATATGGTGTTTCTGTAAACTTTCAGCGGATATGGAGCATATTGGCAATTTTAGATAAATAAAATTTAAAAATTACATTTAGAAGTCGCTAATGACGATTTTTAACCAAGTTTTGATTAGGTGTGTTGTGTTCTAGGGAAGCTGAAATTGCCATCGGCAGTTTTAATTGAATACCACAATCCTTTTAATCCTTCCATAATCCCTTATATAGTAAATTTGTAACTGAAAAACCCTGTGTAAAATAAAAGAAAAAACCTATACGGTGTGGAACCAAAAAACAATGTAAAGTACTGTAGGATGTTTTATGGCCTGTAAAACGAAGCCGGGATACAACAAAGCAGGCCAAGCCCAAATTGAGAATCACAAAGACATTTGGCTATTGGTTCTGTTTTTTGTTTTGTAAAATCTATATCCAAATATTTAAAACGAATATCAAAATGAAGAAATATTGGCCCCAGATTCCTTTTTTGGGCCCTTTTGGTTTTGTATTTGCCCACCAGTTTCATTTATTTTATTTTTAATGAAAATATTAAAGGATAGAAGTGAGGATAAGTGTCAAACTTGTGACCATCCTTAGCACATGTAGGAGTCTATCATTGTTAAACCTTGCTTCATTTTATTTTATTTCATAAACTATTATTTTATGAGATTTAATTTATGTATACTATCAATATAAAATTTTTTTACACAACTTCTAATTATATATTAGCAAAAGAGTTGGACTCAATTATCCATTTCATTGAAAGTCTTACAAAAGGAAACATGAATGACCGCATCAAATAAAATTTGATTTTATGAAAAGAAAAACCTATTATTTTTCATGTTACTTTTTTTGATAAAATTTTCACATTACTTTTGACATTAGAATAGTTGCGTTGATTTATTTTTGTGAAACTCTCCTGACGATACTTCAAAAATGGTGGGTTTTATAGTGGACTCTTATCTTTAGGTTTATTATGGATCTATTATCAATAATTGGATCAAATTACCAAATAAAAATAATAATAATTCAATGAAATAATTGGGGTCCACCAAAAATTTAAGATCCATCTTATAATTTGCCTTCAAAAATACTGGGTGTATGTATTTCACATTTGGCTATGTGGTAAGATTAAAGTGTAGATGTGCAGAGAATAAGGTGTCTCATGGTCTTCAACTAGCATTTTCTTTCATTCTCACAACATATGTGGCTTACAAATTTTATCATATACCAAATTGATGCCAAGAAAAAAATAAATAAATAGGCATAATACAAAATGAAACTGCTTCTTTAACCCTGTAAGAGTAAGGATCAATTCTAGATTTGGATTAGAAATGAGAATTGTACTCTGAACTTCTAAACAAGATTGAAAAATGGTCCTCTGAAGTGGAACATGATTCATTATGAGGCGATCTGGATTGTCTCCCAATTGGATTCACCTGCCATGTGAGAACAAAAGGTATAGCCCTGAATTCTTGGGATAAGTCTTTTTAACTATTTGCTAGCATCATTTCCTGAGAAATTGGTACAATCAAAATGAGGATAAATAATAGATAAAGTTACAGTGACCTTCCTAAGGTTCAGAAATTACACACATCACCCCTCTATTTTGCAAATCTTACAATGACCTCCCCTGAACTTTATTAACTTTTGCATTAACCACCCATGAAATTAACATTCCATTAACATTGCAAACAAAAGTTAGATCATGTGCCATACACATGATTTTTAATGGTAGAGTTATAATTAATTAGAAGATTTTAATAAATAAAAAGACTCAAACACCCTTATCCTTTACATCCATGTAACCAAAATATAAAAGCTACAACACCTAATGACAAAATAACCAAACATCTGGACTCCGCAACACCTAATTTTCCTTATCCTTTACGTCCATATAACCAAAATATAGAAGCTCAAGTTGTGCATCCAAAAAAAAAAACTGTTCATCCCATAATGAAGTCTTGTAAACTCCTTATGCACTGGCAAATATGTGTGGCCATTTTTAAGTTGGCCTCCTTGGTTGAAACTACTTGTGATTGTTAGCTGACTTGTATTTTCAATTGCTACATCACGTTCCTCTATCCTTTGTCTCTGCATGGATAAAATGATGTTAGACCAATTTATGTTAGAAAATTAGTAATTGTTTACTTGCTAACACTAATCCAACACCTCAAAGCAACATAAAACCACATGTATAGGATTCAATTTACCTTTTTCCTTCCCCTTCTACTTGTCTGAGGATTGAGTTATGCCTTCAACAACCGTAGAAATAGCCTCTTGTTTCTATATATAAAAAAAAATTCAGAATCTAAATATCAATAACACACAAACTCTTAAAATATGTCGATTTTAATAAAATAAGAATACCTTCTCCTTAGCCGTTTTAGCCCTTTGATAACCTTTTTTATTGTGACCAAATTGCATGCAAATGCTACACTTGACAGTACTTGACATTCTTGCATCACTTTGTACGCCTCTACCCTCATCAGGTCCTCTCCTTTAACTCTCCTAGGTCTTCCTAGAAGTCTTTTCAACTTTGGTGGATAGACCCTAGGAAATCAATCTCTGTCTTGCTCATCCAACTCAAGCATAGGGTGTACCAACTCTAGATAGGTGGTGCAATACTTAGAAGTAGAATAGTAGTGGTCACAATATCTCTCTACATTGTGTCTCTTATAAGCTATGCATGCACAAGCATGAAGGCATGGCAACCCAGACAATCTCCAATATTGGCACCCACAAAAGCTAGTTCTTAGGTTCACTGCAAAAGTGGTGAACCTATCTCTAACTTGGAACTCATCTTCTCCGGCATATGTAACTGTACAAAACCTCCCATCTTGCATAGTTGTATCAACAATTTTCCTAATCCTAGGGGTTATTAGGAATTCAAAGCTACACCCTTTTTCATACCTCCTTTGAAATCTCGCCATAATCCTAGTGGTCAAGCTTTCATAACTCTAACAACAACATCATAGCGTTCTTCATGACAATTTAATAGATCACTTTCATTCCCACCTTTTGTTTCTTCCTTAACATCATGATTAGTTGGATCAGAATCAAAATCATATCCAGTATCACTTTTGACTTCGGAATTTTGACACCATTCATCATTAGATTCAGTGATGACTACTGATTGTTCACTCGCCACAACCCCACTAATTTCATTCTCAATCACTAAATCAGCCATTACACTAGGATTCAGAGACTCAGCCATTACATTAGGATTCAAAGACTTATTCACATAATTCAGATGCGCAATCACAACATCAGTAATTGCACTTGCCATAACACTAGAAAACCAAAATATTCCAATGTCAGAATAATTAACACATAAATAAATTACAAGTAAGAGTGGTCACATAATTTAGGAAAAATATGTTCAAATCACAACCAATTTCTGAAGCAAAGAAACCCATTCCTAAGGTCTCGAAGGTTAGTTTCAGTATGATAATGGAGGATAGCAAACGAATCTGAGATTACCTTGGTGATTGTTGCGCCGCCGCCGCCGTTAGATCGTCGGTGTTCGTCGCGCCGTGGGAGTGAGGTGGTTGGATGGTGGCGCTGCCTCGCAGATCTGGTCGCGCTCCGCCGCGGGTCTGGTCACGCTCCGCCACGGGTCTGTTCTCGTTGCATTGCCGGTCTCGTCTTGCTTCGCCGCTGATCTGGTGGCGCAGCCTAGCGGACGTGGTCGCGTAGCTTCCTAGCGCAGGTCGTGTCCAATCTGTCGCCGCTGCAAGTGGAGGTCGTGTCCGGTCGCCGCCGCTGATCCGGTCGTGCCTCAGGACTTCTCACCATTTGTGTGTGTGTGTGCTTGGAGAGCTCCCTTTCTCTGCTTGTGTTAAACCTTGCTTGCTCTCAGATTCGACTTCCCCATATGTGCTTTTTGAGGGTATTTTGGACAATACACTTATATTACTAACGGTGTTAAGTTGTAATTGACAGAACAGAGGTCATTGTAATTTATAAGGTAGACAACTATAAGTGTGATATGTGTAATTTCACAGGAGATGTGAGTATAATTTTCTCTAAATAATACCACAACCACAAAGGAAAATATGTTACACCATAAGAGTCATGTATATAATCTCCCATATGAAATTGTTTACCATTGCAACTGTACTTAGCTTAAATGTCAAACTTTTTGCTCATATATTGTTGCGACTTGAATTTGATTCCTAAGTTCTTCTTTGATAAATGATTTTTAAGTTCCTTTGTAAATGCTTGATAAACTCAAAAACATTCTAACCCAAGAACGAGACAAACCTTCTTCCCAACCTAAACTTTTCCTAAGAGGATTTACAAACATCACTACATTGTCTTTTAAATTATTGTGAGGAGCATTACTCTTTCATATTTATCATTCTTGGCCATAAAATGTAATGGGTGGTTTGCATTTGACTTGTGTCATTGTTTAGACTAGAGGCAGAGTATGTGGGAGAGGGTCTGGTATTATAGTTGAGACGAACTTGTCTCAGCATGTCCCCTACTATGATATTTATATGGGGTAAGAGTGGTACCTGCCTTTAATATGAGTGGTGAGATGGGCTTGGACTGGACAAATCACAGGCGTCCCAGCCTTGAGCTCTAAAAGTGCAAAAAGACAATAAAATGCCTTGGATTGAGTAAGGAAGGTCAGAGAATCGAGGGATTGGAAAACCAGACAGATCAACTTGTTTTTGGTTCAGTCCCATTGCAGTTCAGCCATCTTTTTTTGTTGTGCTTGGATTGGGAACAAATTGAAAAAGTAGGGGTCAATATGCTTGTAACTCTCGTGGGCCTGATCCTTAAGTTGATTGTGATGTTGATACCATAGGTTCAATTCTTTCACTTATTTCCCCTACTAATTTGCATGCACTTCCAATATAATTAAAGAAAAAAAAATTTCCAAATATATATAGTGTTGGACTTACAATTATAAACAAATAAGACCTTTTTGGAAGAATGAACTCATTTAGCTGCAAACTCATATCAGAGTCCTAGAGCCATGAATTTTATAGACATTGTCAAAGAATGTGAAGCAAGAAATCATAGTGAACATCACTTAAGTTCTTAATCAAAAGCTGTACTAATTTCACAAAAAGGGAAAAAAAAAATGCCCTATGCATCACATCGGACCCTTTTCTTGTCGTATTCTGCTAAAACTATTTGAAGAACACAGTATACACATTCCTAAATGTATCATCACACTAATTTGAACTAAGGAGGAAAGGAAAACTCATATTATCTCTCCATTGTGTGTTTTCCAGATACCTTTTGATGGAGTCTCGTGTGTTATTCTTATGACTTTCTGTCTTGGTTGTTGAGGTATTTTTGTCACATTTTCTTGGGGTTGCTATTTACTTTCACCATATCAACCTTCACTATGTGATGATCTGAAGTCCCTTTTGATGAAAGGACTAAATAGGACCCAGGAACGAACTTGTATGAACAACTTGATGATGATAATATGTAATCTACCCAGTTCCATACTTACATGTCCCTTGAACACCTGCATAATATTTTATAATTTTTAATGAACAAAGGATGAGAACAAAGTTTAATTTCAGAAAATCAAAAGCTTAAGGGTATGTTTAGTTTCAATTTTCATTTCATGTGTTTTTTGTTTCATAATTTTGTGAAATACATAGTAAAAACAAGAAATGAAAATTGAAAACAAGATTTCATTTTTTTCATTGTTGTCAGTATTTCCTTCACATAATTATAAAAATATAAAATAGAAACAGTAACCATGCCCTTAAGAGGTTCAAAATTGAAAAGCTTAAAGAGATTTTTTGTTTTATACTTTGGCCTTTGGCAATCATGACAACTGGCTCACATTCTCCTGCAAAGTCCTTAGCATCTGTGTACTGTTTGCTCTTAAGATATTTCATCACTTCAACCTTTGGTGTTGGCTTACCCATCTCTTCATAGTACTGGACACAAAATGAGCCAATTGATAGAAAATTGCTCTTTATTTTACCTATGAAAATTGAGAAATGTTGTTTGTATCACTTTAGGGACATCTTTTAAGAGACACCCTGATTTGTCTTTTAAATATTGGTTGAGATTGAGCCTCAATTTCTTTCTGAACCAATATTTAAGTGACACCTCATGGTGTATCTCACAAGCTATCTAGAAGAGTAGTGCAAATATCATTACTCTTTTAGCTACCCTTAAGGCCAAAATGCAAAAGGAAATAAATTGAGGTGTTGTGGGATATACCTTTACAATATCTGTCCATCTTTCTTGGGAGTAATCTGATTCATCTAGTGAATTAAGGCCTCCTGCTAATATGTGAGGCTCGTCATTAGATTCGATAATTGCATTTATCTGCTTCATCCTCCATTTCTCATCAAGATGATCAAGGTGTGTACAGTAAAAATTGAGTTCACCTACTTGGGGTACATCAATTGTGACTTTCAAAACATTCCTGTGGCCAAGAAATTACTAGTTGTCACATGTCATATTCACCCTTGTTGCTAAGTCACTCTCTAACCCCATAATTTCAACGTTTAGATTTATTTTATTGTTCTAGCTTGGTTGCTTTCACGGATTGGATTTCCACTAATATCTTCATTGTTTAATAGATATTCACTAGCAAGAGGGACCTTTGGAGGAAAGTAAGACAAAATTCTTACTTTCTTATTCTGCCTATCCTTCAAGACCAGACAAATTCCATGTGTAGTTCTTTCTTGAAATGGCAGCATTTATTAATTTTTGCAGTGGATCCCCCAAGATGATGACAAACTGTACCTAAATTGCATCATACAATATTGCATGATACAAATTTACAAGACACCAAACATAACTTATTTCTGTTGCTTACAAAAGATGTTTCGTTTTACAAAATCACAAGCCAAAGCAATTTGTAATGTGGAAGAGTTGTTGTAGCTTTCATGAAAATAGACAACCATTGGCATTAGCCAGAATCTGAAGTTTACTTTAAGAAGAAATTCTGTTGAACCACCAAAATTGATGTTCCTTTATTGAAAATGTTATGGTGATTAATAAATTATGCATCCATAAATTTCTTCAAAAAGTTGCCAATTATGGTAATAACAAGAATAACAACTAAGTCATTTCTCATGTGGTTGGGGTTAACTACAAGGACCAAAAACACCATTGTGTTCTATCATAAAACCATATCTATAAACAAGCCTCTAAAATTTAATTACATTTTAATGGCTGTCTAGTTTTCCCTTGTCTCCCTCTAACTCCACGTGTTGAAGTACCCTCCATCTAATAATCTAGTATTTTTTACTGGGTTTATATAGTATAATTGCTAATCATGGCCTAAATAAAGAGAAATAATATTTGTACATATAATTTGTGATACATTGTACCATATATTTTCATCCATCATAGAATGAATATGGACACCACTCAATCTATGTCCCACACTCAACTCAATTGTGGATGAGAGTGATCTAAATAATATCTCACAAATTATATGTATAAATAACATTACTCTAAATAAGATATCACTCTCAAAAGACATTTCATGAGTAGTGAGTGGTGACAACACAGAATCCTTAAGGGGTAGGTGGAATCAATAGTTCAATACTGCCTTACAGCTATTGCAGTTGGCATGCCGTGTATCTTATCATTCCAATAGGTACACAGAAGAAACAAGGAAAGAAGAGACTGAAGAAAGGGTGTGACGGTTAAAGATTGATGCAATACTACACTTTTGAGTAAAGCTATGCATAAACAACACGTAAGGGGAGGTCCTTCCTTAAGCATTTGCTTGGATGAGTAGAACGTTAGTTAGGAATTTTCTATCTGACTTTTGGAAATTCCCATTTTTTTTTTCAGAAAGAAGTTATTTCTATATTGAAAAGTTTTGGAATTATTGGTCACTTTATGAGCAGAAAAAGTTATCATCTTTCCATGTTGCTTTTCAAAGGCCCAAGTACGAAGAAGCTTCCTCCACGAAATAATACGTTCAAGAACAGAATGAGGAGCATCTTTTCTTGGATAATATATTATCGATATAAAAAAAAAAGTGTATACTTACAATACATCAAAAATCAAATTTATTAATCAATCAAATAATACGTAACTTTAAAGTAATTATTATAAACCTCGAACATTTTTTTGTACATACTACATACCACCGAACATTTTTAGTTTTGCAACAATACAGCAAATTGTAAAATTAAAAAAATATATAATATAATATAACCAGATATAAAGATGTCACTCTAACATTTTGATTTTCTCTAACATATTTTTATATATAAAATTAATTTAAATATACTGGTCATGCAAAATATTTTATACCGTTAGTAGATTAGATATCCTCAATCCAACAAAAAAATTTAGATATCCCAATAATTATTATACATTTTTTGTAGTGTGATAGTATATATATAATTAAATAAGATAAAAACTTCTCACATCTTGAATTGGAATTAAATCTTACAAGAAGGGTAATGCTACTTGCACATAGCCAGTCAACACACTCTCATTTTCATCCACCATTCAATTGGACATGAATTTCACTTGGTTTGAGTTTCACACTTTCTATAATGACACTGATCAATCCAGAAAATTTTGCTGATGGTGGCAAGGAAAATACATAATTATGCCCATGTGTGTTTTTCAAACAACATAATTAATAGTTGCCAAAAATCATTGGTTAAACAAAAGGTCAAAAAAAAAAAAAAAAACCAATCAAGATCACAGAGAAGGTCCAAACAAACCTGAAATCAGTGTCATCAAAGATCTTCTTAGCACTCCACCGTTTGATCGGCCACTTAGACAAGACGGCATTGCCATACTCTGGCGCCCAGCTCTCAGCAAACACATAGTACTCCATCCCCAACGCCTTCGCCAAATCCGACAATGGCCTCATCCCATTCTCTTCCTCTGCCTTCACATCCTGCAGTCCCAGCACATCAGCATCAACCTCTCTCAGAACCTCAACCACCGTCCTCTGACTCTGAGTCCCTACTCTGTTCCCACTAACACCAGAAAAACTAGCTGAATTTCTCATCGTTTGCACTTTCTCGTGCCCCGAGAAGCTCAGTCGCCGGTTCCTCAGCATCGAGATCTCGTTATCCGGTAAATTGATCGACACCCTCGTCTTCGATTTTGAGAGCATTTGTTGTTGCTTGCTGCAGAGGTTGTTGTTGGTTTCTGCTCTGTTTTCCGAACAGGGGAGATTCAGGGGCGGCTTGGAATGCTTCAGAATGCTCCTCGGTTTATCGTTCGTTGATTTCGATCTCGAATTGGAGTCAAAGGGTCTTCGTCGCTTCGAAGCGGCGCCGTCTTGGTCGTCAAAGGTTTGAGCTTTCTCTGTTTTCTGAGTTGGAAGAGCTGGTGCCATGGAAAACAGGGCAGCGTTGAAGGTCGCGATCCGAATTGGTTTTTGGTGTTTTGGGGTACCCAATTGAGAGCTTTGATCAGCTGCGGTGGAAAAATTTGAACTTGGTTCGTCGTTTTGGGGTTTTGGGTGGTGTCGTTTGGGAGCTTCTTGATGACTATTTTGCAACTAGAACGACGACGGCGTCGTATTGGGCAACAACAGAGGTGGGTGAAGAAGCGGCGGAGGGTCTTGGTGAGGAGCTTGAGCATGATGGATGGAGGAGTGAGTGTGTGGAAGGGGAAGAACAGGGTCTTGTTTGGCTTGTGGTGATTATAAGACCAAAAAAAAGGTTTGTGGTGAAAAGTGAAAATGGTTGTGCTGTGTGTGATTTCTATTTTTGAGATGAAGTTTTCAGCTCTGCCTTGTGCTTATGTTTGTCATGGATTTTTGTGCGTGGAAGACTGGAAGTGGAAGGGGTGGTTTTATTTGGATCAGTTAATTTTTTTTATTTTTCTGTTATTTTTTTAAAAAAGTTTCGGTGTAAATATTTTAAAACTTCTTGGGTTGAGTTTCTTACTTGTTAGACCGTCTGCGCTAATTGTTAAAATGATTGATAGCGGCTAAGTTTATTCAATTATTTATGATAGAGTGATAGAGTAGTGTTATTTATACTCATATATTATAAAATATTGTATAAATATACTCTTATCTATCATTAAATGATATGGTCTCAAATAAAATAAAGTTTATATCCTATCTAATGATAAATAGGAATATGTAGGATAATATCTACAATAATAAGTATAAATAATATTTCTTTATGATAGATAGCAATTAAGGGTAAATTAAAATCAAACAATTTTAAAAATATTTAAACTAAAATTAAATAAGAAAATCAAAACTCGTTATTTTTTAGGGCTTAAAAATGTATGTAAGCGTTCTTTAAATTAAGTATTTAAATTTATATAAATAAAAGAACTAATATTGAAGGGCTCTATTCTTATAGTTACTATCTTTGTCGAGTTAAACTAGTTAGATGATAGTTTAAAATAAATAATGGGTTGAAAGGAAAAAAAATGAAAAACAAAAGGTAAATAATAATAATAAAATTAAAAGAGGTGAATTAGACTTGGAACTTGTTGCGAGTTTGTCTGACTTCTAATATTATTGTTGACAAACGAAATAGATAATCTTAAAATTATTATTTCAAGAAGAAATTTTTTATAATCATCTATAAATTGCATCAACAATTCATAATACCAAAAGAAAGAGGAAGTGGCTTTCTTGGAAATGAGTTGGTACCATATGTTTTTGTCTTTTTATTTTATTTTTTTATTTTTTTTCTTTCTTTCATCTCCCCTTTTCGAATGGATTCTATTGAAATAGAGTATACACCAATAAAATTTAGGTCCATTTCTTTATATTCATTTCATCAATTAAATCATGATAAGTGCATATTTTTATTAAAATAAATAATTTAAAATTTTAAAGTATACATTTATCTCGAGAACAAAATTACACATGTTATGACTTGATTGAAATATTGGATACAATAAATATAACTAAAGAAATAGAACTAAGTGTTTTCCAATATATAATAGTTTTTATATGACGGATACCACTCTTCGGCCCAAAAACAAAAACAAAAAGGAGAGATAGCATCTGCCTATTGCCAACATCAGGCTCCCCAACTACTACATAAAAATAAAAGGGTTCGCTTGGTTTAGCTGTTTAGTGGCAGTAAGGTTCCTTACACATGCAAAGCTCACTAATACAATTTAAAATCATTTGCATTTAAAATTCAATTGAGAGGAAACCTTAGGTTGTACAATACAATGGACAGAATGCAGCCACTTAGGTAGGTGATTTGTACAAACTTTGCCCTTAAGCCGGTAAACTCTTATCTATTTTTTCTTTTCCTTGTTTGACTCAGATAGACTAGCAAGCTAATTGAGGAATGAAATGGAAAAGGAGCAAAGTAAAATAATAGAAGTAACAATAATAAATAAGCCAACAACTCCTGACCCTCCTAGCTATGCAAGTGAGATTCTTATTTGGAACTCCTCTTCACAAGAAATCCGCCATTCCCATCTCCAACAAATCTACCATTACCATATTATACCAATAATCTAAATGAGAGAAGTTCTTACACGTGTTTTCATATGAAGAAAAATCTTTTTTTTTTATCACTCAATGCTCAATATTTAATTTTAGATTTGTTAGTTATTATTATTTTTATTTAGCTACATTTTAATTCAATAATTGAAATATTAGATAATGTTAGAACAACTTCTATTTTCATTCAACAAAGGACCTAAGAAATTTTCATATATATTGACAAGTCAGAACTTCAGTTATGTGATAAAAATCCCATAATCTGAGTTGTAGTGGGGACCTCATCATCTCAACCTTGGAAGTTGAAATGGATCCAAGCACCCTTGTGAAGAGCAAATAAGGGTAGGAGTGTAGAACATCTTTTCTGTTCTTGTGCTCAATGCTACTTCAAGATAGCTAATTTCTCAATGAAAATCGCCATTAAAGAACATGAGATATACATATGGTCTTTTTATAAGATAAGGTTCTTATGGCTTATAATTCTTCAAACTTCCTTTGGACATTCATATATATGTTTTATCATTTTAGACTGTTCTTGATATTGCCAAAAGTATGTGATACCTATTCTTCAACAGGATATAAACATGCTCTACATCTGGCACATGAC
This sequence comes from Dalbergia oliveri, assembly GCA_030441495.1. Lineage (NCBI taxonomy): Eukaryota > Viridiplantae > Streptophyta > Magnoliopsida > Fabales > Fabaceae > Dalbergia > Dalbergia oliveri. Next base: position 22,484,743 of record JAMLFY010000013.1, on the reverse strand, counting down.
AAGAGTGACAAGCTAAACTACCAATGATCTTGTTCTGATTTGATCCCTTTAATTATACAAATATTTCTTTTGTGAATGATGTTTCATTATCCGTTCATTGCATAGGTCCACCAATTTTGAAGAGAGACATAATATGGAAGTGACGTGTTGTTAAAGAAACATAGAAGATTCAATTCCATTTCCAAGCTCAATTACATATTTGACTCATATAGTTATATATAGTAATGAATAAAAAAAATAATGGTGAAATAGGAAGGTTCTGTTTCAAAATGTACCCTACTAACATCAGGCACGTTGGCATAGGAATACACGTTTCCCATAGAATATGACACTAATCATTATGCATTGTCACTTTCTATAGGAAAAGAGGCACACGAATAAGGTTTGGGAAAGATAAAGACACTAGGGATGGCCTCTTCATGGTGTATGGCCTCTTCATAAGGTGCACTAGCCTGCACAACAGAGTAAAAGTGATATTTTAGAAAGAAAAAAAAAAAAAAAACCCACATGCATCCAAATGTTGACAAATAGTATCCACGTGAAAGTCAAATGACCTAAGAATAAGCAAATATTAGGTAAGGTACTAAATGTTTGTTGATATAAGCTAATGATGTGGGTCTAGATGGACATAGTGTTTCAAATGACGAATGCATAGATTTGGTATTAGATGCTCACAAAGATCTCTTTAATTTGACAAGCTTTTTTTTTCCCTCTTTGTTGCATAATGCAACTCTGGCCATTACATCGAAGTTCCTTTCATTTAATCTTAGTTTTTCCTAAATTATTTATGAGTTTAATTTGTATACACGGATAATGTAAAATATTTTTATATTATTATCCAATTATATGTTACCACACTATTAAAAGCAGTTAAGTTTGATATCTACTTCTTAAAAAGATATGTAAATTGGATTTATTTAATTGGTAGGGTGACAATATAATTTTTTATATCAATATTGTATTAAAATTAAACTATTTATTCATATAATGGCTTATAACAAAAGTTAATGTTTGTAAGCAAACTTGAAACACGACTATATGCCATAAACAAAAGAATCTCAATAGTATACGGGCATTGCATAAAATAAATGATGCACGAAACCTTTGTCACAGTTACAGCCAACTCTGCATAAGGCGTGCAAAGATGAATAATTGGAGGATGCGGTTCAACAGGTAAGCCTTACGTACATGATAATGCTGAATGCATCTTGAAGTGGCAACTATGCATTTTTATCAAGTTTCATAGAATTTTATTTACAAAAATTAGATGACATAATCTTATAATAACACTTAATAAATTTTTTTCATAAATTGTTTTAAGAGATTAATTTAATGTACTGAGATTTTTACATTGTCATTTAATTATATATTTCTACTAGTGCAACACCCGTGCGATACATGGTGTGAATTTGCATGTTTGGTAATAATCAGTAAGTGCAATAATACAATATTCAAGTTCATAAAAAAATACCATATTGAATTTATCAATAATACTGAAATAATAACTTCGGTTGTCATTGAAAAGAATAGAATCTAAAATGAAAATGAGCATAAGTTATAAATTATAAATAAGAAATCAAATTGTATTATACCAAGAGTAACACAAATCAAAATAGTGTGCTCCATATTTACAATCTACAACCTGTTAAAATCAAAGAATGCGTTTAGATTACTACTTAAAATTTTTCATCTTCACTGAATAATGAATCATGTATCATATATGGTAAAACTATTCAACTTAAAAGTTTAATCAAGTATATGTAACTTAGATTAATCTCATACCTCATAATGCCAATAGCTAGATGTTTGCAAAAACCTCTTTGAAGACCACATTTGTTGTCACATTGCAAGTGTTACCTTCGTCATCAAGGATTGAGATTTTTCAAGTCATTTTTGGACTTTGCTCTAGATCCTGTCACATATAATTATCCATGAGTGAATATAGGTCTTAGCAAATACAATCCAACATGAGAAAGAGATTGTCCTTGACTTTTATTTATTGTTATTGTAAAACAAAGAACTAATGGGAATTGCATTCTTTGAAATTTGAAAGTTAATCCTAAATCTATAGGTACTAATTCCATCCTTGGGATATAAACCTTTTCACCAAGATTTGTTCCAATAACAATAGTTGCACCAATGACATTAGTGCCCAATTCTGTAACAATCAACCTTGTCCTGTTGCATAGTCCACATGTTTGATCTACATTCCTTAGCAGCATTAACAAGAACTCCCTTTTCAAGATGAGTTTGTGATTAGGATGACCTAAACACTTGATGTCATTGAGAAATTCTATAGTGAACTATTCGGCATTGATATCATCACTCTCATAAGCATGGCATGTACTATCAAAGCTAAAGTATTCTTTTTATCACCTAGTGTCAATGATAGTACACAATCAATTACCTTTTCAACACTTTTCAAAGTTGTTGCAAGGATAGCTATATTCTCAAAAAATTGAAATCTGTCATGCTATTCAACAAATTTGGATAAGTGAATTCCACTAAGTTAAAAAGACGATCATCTAATGCTGTAATGAATAATTCTTTTGGTATTTCAATTTTTGATTCATCATCAACAAAGCTTCCTACATTACCATCTCCAATTTTTCAACTCATGTAGATCCTATTTTGAAGAAGATGTTAGTAGTCTGATGTTAGTTCCAAGCTTTAGAACCTTACAAAAATACCATAAATTAGAAGAATTTATTGTTGCAGATAAGATCTCTTGACATGATCCCTTTTGAACGATGGAAAGAATCTGCATAAAGTCCCCTCTAAGAACAACAACTTTGCCTTCAAATATGGTAGGTCAGCACAATGATATCCTCGCATAAGATCTCTGAGAATGTGATCAAGGGCTTCATATAGTATCTACTCAACACAAGGACTTCATCCCAAATAATTAAGCTGCTCTTAATTAAAAGTTTGCTTTTAAGCTTCCTGCTTGATGCTACATGTTGAGGTATCATTCACTATTGAATAACAGAAAATGATACTTGATATTTTATTGATTGAAGGTTCTGCATATATATATACAACAGAGGAGGAGTTTGTTTTTATAACTAACTACATAACTAACTATCTAACTAAGGTTTGTTACATTGATGATGTCTAATACCCCTCAAGTTGGGAGGTAAATATCCAGAATTCCAACTTGGAAGCCAAATATTTGAACTGAATGGTGGCAATGGCTTGGTTAATATATCAAGTTGTTGACGGCTTTTGACATGTAACTTTAGAATTCAGCATTGACTTTTTCTCTTATGAAGTGGCAATCAATCTTTATATGTTTGGAACGCTCATGGAAGGTAGGATTAGTGGACAAGTGTATTGCGGATTGATTCACAAAACACTAAGGCAGGGGAACATGATGCCAAATTCTTTAAGGATTTGATTAATCCAAGTGAGCTCACTAGAAACACAAGATAAAGCTCTATATTCAGCTTCTGGAAGATTTACTTCCTGTTGGTTGTTTCTTTATTTTCCAAGACATTAAAGAGTTGCCTAGGAAGACTAGAAAACCAGTTGTTGATCTTCTAGTGTCAATGCACCCCCAATTAGCATCTGAATATCCACTTAGGGTAAGTGAGGAAGTGGGAGAAAAATAATCCTTGGCCTGGACAAGATTTGATGTACCGAAGCAAGTGATGAAGAGCTTGTTCATGAGGGATTCTTGGATCAGACATATCTGGCTAGCTTTGTTATTGCAAAGTTTATGTCTGCAGAAATGGTTAAATACATTAGCCTTCCCACCATTCTTCGATACAAGGAAGGATCTAAACAGGTTCACCTTCTTTTGCTTGGAGTTTCAAAGCGGGTTCCATGGGAACTGTTGTTGGTTTTGAATCTGTGAAACCCTGTCTTCCAATAGGCTGAGGGCATATTTCCTTTGAGATAAAAAAAATTCCTTTCTTTGACCTTGCAATTTCAAGACCAAGAAAGTACTTTAAATCACCTACTTTAAGCTTGAAAAGAGATTCTAGCTTGCACTGCACTTAGAATGGACTTATTTGGACCTGAAATAATTATGTCATCAACATATACCAAGAGAAACATGTTAAAACCTCTACCAAAATGGAAAAGAGAGTAATCACTCTTGGATTGAGTGAAGCCAAGAGCAAGAATAGAGGATGAAAATTTTTGGAACCATTGTCTTGATGCTTGTCTCAATCCATAGAGAGATTTATTGAGTTTACAAACCATGTTGGGGTTTCTTTTTGAATAGCCAAGAGGTAAGTCCATATATACTTCCTCAAATAAGTCTCCATTAAGGAATGCATTATTTATATCAAGTTGGAGAAAACAGTTTGAATGGCAGCAATAGAGGAAATTTAAGTGGTTATCTTAGCAACTGAGAAAGTGTCTAAGAAATCAATACCTCCTTTGTGTATACCCTTTTGCGACTAACCTTGCCTTATACCTTTCAATTTCACCATTTGCTTTGTATTTCACCTTATAGACCCATTTGCATCCAATAGTATGTTTGCCATTAGGTAGAGGTACAAGAGACCAAGTATGATTAAACTCTAGTGCCTTAATCTCTTCATCCATAACTTGCCTCCAATGAGGATATTTCAGCTTGATGGTAGAAGGTAGGTTCATAAACATCTGACTTGAAGGATAAATTGTTTATACGTGGGAGAGAGTTTAGTGTAAGTGATGTGGTTCTCAATAGGATAATTAGTGGTGTTGTAACAGTGATTTTCAAGATGTTTTGGTGGTTTGCTTTCTCTGCTATCTCCTAATATTAGGTGGAATGTTTATGTTTGTTGAAGTTGTAGGATTTTGGTCAGAGAGATGAATGATATCAGAGTTGTTGGTAGGTGTGGTGGTGGTTTGGATCGAAGTATAGTTATTAAGTAAGGGTTGGGGGTTGGTGGTTTCATTAGAGGTTTGTATAACAGAAAATGATACTTGATATTTTATTGATTGAAGGTTCTGCATATATATATAAACAGAGGAGGAGTTTGTTTTTATAACTAACTACATAACCAACTATCTAACTAAGGTTTGTTACATTGATGATGTCTAATATTCACAGATATTGATATTGAGAATCTTGAATGCATTGTTCTTCCTCCAAGAAGTAGCAATGCTGCTATTCCACTTGACGCAAAATTCAAGACAATTTTCCTTTGTGATCTAAGAACTGAAGAAAGAGCATTCAATATGAAAGTCTTGCCTGCTCATCGTATCCATAGACAAAGAAAAATCCACTTGAATTATATTATTCAAACTGCAATTTCATCATATACTTTCCTTTGATCCAACGTCATTAACTGCATGAGTCCCGCATGACTTTCTTTTAACTCAACCACATCATGGTCAAGTTAATCTTGAATCAACCTATTGTCATATCCACCTGAATTTTTCAAAACCTATTGTCATACAAAGAAAAATCCACCTAAATTATTCACAATTGCAGTTGCAATTTCATCATATACTTTCCTTTTATCCAACATCATTGACAGCATGAGTCCCGCATGAGTTTCTTTTAACTCAACCACATCATAGTCAAGTTCATCTTAAATCAACCTATTATCATGTAAATTGATATCATGATAGTTAGGATAAGGCATACCATGAAACTCTTTCAAAGATCTATCTCTTGAGTGCAATAACTTTTCAATTTCAATAAGACCAAGATTCTTCTATTCATGGGATATGGTAAGTCCTGCACAATATATTAATAGAAAAATTATTATAAATGCCAAAATTTAAAGATAGTATTTATAGTTAATACATATGAATAGTGTTCATAACTAACTTGGACCTATTTGATTGTCTTCTTTCATAAAGGATTCCATCCTTTAATATACCGAGCTTCTTATATTGTCATTCAATTATATATTTCTATTCATAAAGCTTTCAAGATAGTGTATGATTAAGTCAAATATTTTTATTGATGTGACACTATCAAGCTAGATGTTTATATAAGATTTTTTTTTTACTATTGGTGCATGTAAATTAAATTCTTGTTTTATATTCAAAATGAACTAAATCAAACACACTTAACGGTGAATTGAATTTTGAAAGTGTCAACCAGGAGGAAAATTCTTTAAAAATTGGGAGTCGCCACCAAGTTTATTTGAGTTGGGAAAACATGGAAAAACCCATTTATTAACAAAAAGTGGTCTTTGAAACCAAATTTGAGTTCTTCGGTTATGCATAGGGAAGGGTAAGAATTTACGCACCCCTAATACACCCGTCTTTGACGTGTTTCATTAATTGTGCAAATTAAATAATAACCCTTTTTCTAAATAAATAAATAGGTGAATAAAAGAAAAATATATTTACAATTTAAACAAAACAATTTAAGGAAAATTAATTTTGACTTGACAACGTACCCTCTGGTGCAATGAGAAACTCAAAGTCACGTAGTTCTGAAAAAAATGAGTCTGTGTTGATGGATTTTAATTAGAAATGGAAATGTGTTGGTTGATTTTAATTTGGAAAAGGGTTTTTGGGTTAATTGTTTGAAAATGGAAACCCACTTGTGCATAGGGTTCAAGTTAGAATTTGACTATTCAATAAACCCCTACAATTCAACAATGATGAAGGAGGCATCCACCTCTCTATCATAATTGTATATTGGTGCAGATAAATTTATTTTCATTTTGATTATTATTATTATTATTTTTATTATTTTTATCTCTTATTTTTCTTTTGCCTTTTTATTTTTTATTTTTACATTAGGCACCTAAGACTATAAAAAAGTGACCCATACTTTTAAACCAAACCTAAGCAAAAAGAAAGTTTACCCCAAAAACCTAAGCCCATATGACTAATCTTAGCCCACCAATCTTGACAAAACAAAAAACTGATTAAAAAAATAAAGACGCAAATAAATGAAAGCAAATTTTAATGATTCCCCAATTCTAAACCTCATTTGTGTTATACCCACATTAAAGGAGGGAGTTCAAGAGGGAGGCGGCGGCTTATTCCCAGACGTGGAGGCCGGATCCTTGCAGAGGTCGCGAGGGGCGGTCTTCGCGAGGCGGGGTGTGTGGTCTTCGCGGCGGTTGCGGTGCAGGAGGCGGACAGGTGGAGTAGCTCTTGCTCTCGGCTCCTGAGGCATGACAATCGACGCGAGCAAAGGTAGCACAGCGCGAGCTTCGCGCGACTCCGGCGCTGAACGAGGTGCGGGCTGGCGTGGTTGCGGCACCGAGCGGCTTGGTGCGTGGGCAGATCGCGGAAGTAGGATGGTCGAGGCGTGGGCGCGAGCGGCGAAGGAGTTTTCTTGATGCACGAGGCGCGACTTCACGCAGAAGGGCGAGGCAGGGAACACTTTACGACGTGAGCTGGCGGTGGTGCAGGCTTCCCCTATTTTTCAGTTTCTGGTTCCTTTCCTTTTCCTTTTTTGTTATTCTTTTCTTATGGTTTATGATGATTCTTGGGGTAATGCTGGTGGTTTAATGGTCAAGCGTGAAGCATGGGATTGGCTTGGAGGGTGATGGTGGCTATTTGTGATGATTAAAGGCTATGTGAAAGTGGTGATGGGGTTGAGGTTGCTATCATGGAGTTGAGAATGGTATGAGGGTGTGGTTTCAATCACTACTTCTTTTGAACATGGTTTTTTTTTGTGGCTATTTTTGGTTTTCCCTATGGTGTTGTGATGGTATTCTGATGATGGTTATGGTGGGTTTATGTGTTGGTAGTGGTGATGGTGAATGAGAGAGTAAGGTTGGCTTGATTGCTTTTGCAGGTTATTGTAGATGATGGAAGTCTGATGGCTGAGGCTTGAGGGAAGGCTTGCCCTTTGTGACTGATAAAGATGGAAACATAAAGGTTTTTTGGTTCACCTGGTTGTAGATCCCCCAATTGTCGCTCTTGATGGCCCCTAATGGCTATGGCCATGTGGTTTTTAATCAATATTTCCCATCCTTCACTTGCAGGTGCGCATGAAGCAGGGAGCCCATCCCTTGCATCACGGAATGAGGTTGAATCCCACTATTCAATGTCTGCCCTATATGGGTTAAAGAATAAAAAAAAACATGCAAGTATGGGTGTAGAGCTGGGGTGTAACAGCATCGCCCCTCCCTTTATTCTTTTATTTTTTATTTTTTTACCTGGTCTAAACACAAATAAACTACAAGAAGGAATTTTTTTGGTAGCAGACTATGGGTTGAATTGGACTTCTTAAAAGAAATGAAGAAATTGTAAACTAAATAAAATATGCAGATTTTGGATTTTTCTTGTATGGGCTTACAAAATTGGATGTTCAGAAGGAAAGTTGTTCATTATCTTAGGAGAAATGTTAATTGGACACATAGATTGTGGAACGTCAACTCACAATGCATCCACTATTGAATGTGGTGTAGACTCTACTTAAATAGAATCTATTTTCCATCTAATGATGGATGAGATGTGAGTTGCCCTTGTCCTACACCTTATAGGTACAAATAATACAACTCTTACCTTAGTGACGGTTCTGAAAGGGAACCATGCCATTGGCTCAAATGATCACTTTCTCTCGTGTTGGTACTCAAAGGCAGGTAATTGAGCAACCTGAGTTGAGAGCATTCATGATCTTAGCTAACCCTCTCGTAGTCAACGCCATAGCTTTTGTTGTTGAAACAAGGTTTGATTGCTCAGGTAGTTGAAAAGAGTCATTAATGCAGGAGCCTAGTTCATTATATTAATATCTTCCACTTGGGGTATAGATCGTGCACCAAAACTCAGTAACTATAGTCGTGTACCACTGTCTCACTAATGAGTATGCAGGTGGAAAATTGCATAAAAAAGGGTATGATGCGACAGCAATTGGGGTTGCAATGTGGCTGAAGAGGCCAACTTAATAACAATATTATGACCCCAACTGCGGTTATGAATTACAGTTTGAAATTATGGGTAGTACTTTATGTATTTGTATTTTATTCATGTGTAAATTTTACACCAATGATTTGGTAGCTTAAATGATTTGATATTCATTTTTTGAGAAATACTTTCAAGTTGGTTTCTAATAAAATTTATATCGAATAAAATGGTCCCTTAACAAAGGAAAATATTTTGCATGCTCTCAAAAAATGCAGGATAAATTAGTTTATTTTTGATATTTTGATAGCTCTATTTGTTCTATTTTATGCTTTTTTCAGGGATCAATTTGTTGTATTTTAATCACAAAGGACTAAGATAAGTATTTCTTTCTCAAGAGACTATTATGTTCGATATATTTTATTGAGTCCAAGTTAGAGATTTACTCTTATTTTTTTTTAAATAAAATCTCAAATCTGAATCATATATGAGAAAAGTAAAATTAATTATAATAGTACATTTAGTTGGAGAGTAAAAATTGAGCTAAAAATTACATAAATAAACTTGATATTTTATTTAACATGTGAAACTTTATTTTTACCCACTTTTACTCCTACAAACTTGTGTTTGGTTAGGGGTAAAAATGAAAATAGTTTTTTTTTGGATGAGTTCCATATATAAGTTTACATATAAAGCTCATCCATGAAAACTTATCTTTATTTTTTACCTCTCAAGATGAGTTTTATATATAAAATTATATATAAATTTTAACCATGAAGATTTACCCTCAATTTTTACTCTTAACCAAACAATTTTTAAAATCTAAGTGGGATAGGTGTAATATCTGCTCACCTCAAGAGAGATTGGCATAATTTGTCACTATTTCTATAGTGCATCAACTTAATTCATACTAGATCAGTTGGAATCTAACAGAACTCATATAAATGTGGTCTATAAAAAATAAATAAATAAATAAGTGGGTATATTTTATAACAACTATTATGAATCAACCAGTGATTGCTATGCCAAACTTATAATAAGCACATCAAGATTTTTCTTCCTCCTTTTAGCTATGGGGGATTGCACTAGCAGCATTCTATGTGAATAATTGAATACGATTGGTTGAATTTGAAACAAAAAATTCTTGTTTCAAATAATTCAAGCACAAGTACACGGAGTTCAGCACAACATGCAGCTCTTAGAAAAAGATATTTCGTCGACAGCAGGGTTCGAACCTGCGCGGGCGAAGCCCAACAGATTTCAAGTCTGTCTCCTTAACCACTCGGACATATCGACCGTCCAGGCAACCGTGTGTAATTTATTTATAAATAATATTTGTTACTGTATAATGTAATGTTCTTATGGGTTATAACCTTCCACCGTTGCATTGACAATTGATTGAGGACCTGGGGCATCTTAAGCTTTGGAGTTACTGTGATACTATTAACAAGGCTAAATTGTCAAATACGGAGAAAAGGTGTATTTTGGTGAATCAAATAACATATCTACTATTATGTAATTGACAAAATTGAATATATATGGACCAAACTAAAATAATATTGTACACTTTTAATTATCTTTATTTAATGTGAAAGATAAAATTTAAGAGCCTACTTTTTTTTTTCATCTAAAATGTTAAAACACGTTTTAAAAAAACCTTTCCTTTTTTTCACAAATATTCATTATTGTGTTCAAAATGCTTCAAATGCTAAAATACATATTTCAACAAAATCTCTTCATACTCTTAATGGACTTGTTGTTTGTTACAAAAAACAAACGAACAAAAAAAATGTAAAATTTTGACATTGAAATTTCGTTAAGTATCTCTATGAAATTCGTATCAACACCATTCATTTCTCTTTTTCTCCTTGATGTTAATGACTCACCATTCATTATATGAATTGAGTACCAACTTGAATTGTGCTCTATCGATTTATAGAGTGACATTTTAGCTTCAGATGATGAAAGGACCCACCGTTAACCTACAAATTTATCTAAAAAGTTATTCTATTAAGCGGCAGAGAACAATTCTACCCAATGCACCGAATAATATCTAGTTTTTATGTGCACCATATTCCATCTATGAACTATGCCTCAAACCTCACCTCACACACCTGCAAGGATATTGAAGATGAAAATACATGATTCCAACGACCCAGTGGGCAAAGCAACTTCAAGAAACTGAAAAGCCCGCTTGGAAAATCTCAAACATGTTAAAACCGAAGGCACAAACTCATTGAAATTCATTGGACTGATTATATCTTTGAAATATCAAAGGCATAAAGGGGCTTTACATCTAGCTGTCTCTTAGGAGTTAGGACAGTAAATCTCTTTCTCTGTGCTGTTTTTCTTCTCTCTGAAGGCGAAAGAAAACACAAGTATGAACTATAAACTATGAACTGCTTAAAACTCAAAAGTCAGAACGAACATCTATGGAGAAAGAAAAGGGAGCTGGGGAACGGAATGCCATTATGGTTAAAATGGGCTTCAAAGGAGCCTCCTTGGAGAATCCTTTGTAATGCTTCTTCGCGTTTCCCATCCCTGCAGAAAGAACTCAGCTCTCTAATGTCCAGCAAATCGAGCTTGAATCCTCCGCTGGATCGGGGTCCTGCATGAAGGACAATCCTTCATCCCTTGCTTCTCATGAAGATCACTGCATTCTGGACACACAACCTGATGTGCACATGGAAGAAAAATCACCGACATCTCCTCTGATAGGCACATGACACACTCCTGCTCACGCCTCAAGCTTCCGGCAGTCAATTTGTCTTGGCAGCTCACCGTTGTTTGAGATGCATTGGATTTCTTGTTTTCCTTTGCGGTTTGAGTACTCTTGCAGGCTCTTGAGAAACTATCATTTTTTTCATCAACACCCCGCGAAGTGCTGCTATTTGTTCAGTCTCGGATTTCAGCTTTAATTCAATCAACTCTTTCTCAAGCATTGCAATATCTTCCACATATTTCTGCATATCACCAGCTGCCCTTTTTCTAACCATATCCTCTTCAGATTTTATGCGTGCTTCGAGCTGTTTTCTTTCCTTCCTAATGGATGCAGCCTGTGCAAGGAGCTTTTCTTTTGCAACTCTTTCTTGTTCCAATCTAGCCTGTAACATTTCCACCAATTATAGCATGGCAGTATCATAATAAGCTGTTTTGAATACCAAATGTGAACAATGAGAACACAGACATAGCAAAAATCTTACTATTTAAACAAGGTAGTTGTAGTATACTTCAGATCACTGAGATTCCAGATTGGCAAAATAAACCAATCAATTAAAGAGAAAAAAAAGAAACATTTTACGTGGTGTGGCTTTGGAACAAAATAAAAGAATCCAAAGCCTTGGTTGGATTCATTTTAATTGGTTGAGAAGTAATAAGACGGAAGTCACATTTTAAGGTGATTTACTATTCGTGCTTTCCAACTGGAGACCAAAGCAACATCCTTCAGGTGGCATTAGTTAGCAATTTAGCATCTCTCCTGCGTTACCAGTACATGCATAGCTATAAATGCCAAGCATGTCTATGTAAATTAAAAATATAATTAATTTCAATGTACATGGAAGGTCAAACTGAAGTATCCATGAGTGTTAAAGGTGCCTGTTTGCATATCCAACATCGGTGCATAAGGTTAGAGTCAAACTGTCAGACTAACAGATATCATCCCAAGGAAAAAGCAGTGAATATAGATGTAGACAATATAGAGTAATTCAGCAGTTTCTGATTCAATGGCACATACCTCAACCTTGGACAGAAGATTTTTCTCCTTGTGTAGCTCTTGTTGCAGGCTAGATAACCTATGCTTCTCTCTCTCAAGCTCATCTCGAAGCAAACCAATCTGGCTCTCCCATGAGTGGACCTGTTTAAGAGCGATCTGCTCTCTCTCCAGTGCTTGCCGGTGACTTGTCATTGACTTTAGAACCCACAACTTAGCATCACCCAACTCCTTCTTTAGCACAGAGTTCTCTGCCTCTAGTGAGACAGCGGCAGAAGTAGCATTCTCAATTTGCTTTTTAGTATTTTCCATGGCATTCTCCATCTCAGAGATCCTCTTCACAGCATTCTCCTCCAAAATTTTCTTATCTTTTTTATACAGTTCAGCTTCTTGCTTCTCCTTCCTAAGAGCTTTAAGCTCAGCCTGCAGTTTGCCAAGCCTTTCAGTAACTTGCATAACCTTCTGATTTGTCCAGTTGTTCCAGCTTTGCATCCCAAATTGCAATTCTTGCACTCGAGCAATTAACATCAGAACTAGTTCATCCTTCTCATCTCGTGGGACATACTTGCCCAAAGACTCATCGTAAGGAATACCAGCACAGAAATCAATAATCTTTTTATTGTGAGCAGAGCTGAGCTCAGAATTTGGTTTGGATGCAGTGTCAGATGTTGCGGTATTTGAATTCGCTGCAGGAAAAGTAGATGTTGCATCCTTTGCGGGTAATGTACCAGAGGTACCCCTTAAAGTTGAAGCAGATACAGCATTGGTTGAAACACGAGACGCTGCATCAGCTGAATGAACACCTTTTGTGCTTGTTGAATTTGAGGAGACACATTTCATTTGCTGATTAGGAATTTCAGATGGTTGCTTGAGTCTTTTTTCAACAACCAAACCACTAACGCTTGTAATCTTCCCCGATTTAAAACTACCTTTTCCACAAGCCCTGTAAGCTTTCTCCATATGAAGGAACTTCTGCCTAAGTGCCGCTATTTCTTTTCTGTTATGCCGCTTGGAACTAGGTCCTAGTTTACAGTCCTTGGCAAGACTCACTGAAGTTACTGAGGATTTCTCTGCAGTGACTGTCAATGAAGCATGCCCTACCTGAATCTTTACCCCGTCTGAACCAAGACAACTTTGACTGTTGGGTGCATTCTGGAAACTTCCAAACTTAGGTGCTTCAGACTTACAATTATGGTGACTGTGGCACAAGTCCTTCTGGAAAGTTGACGAACTGCATTCAAAAATTATATCAGATTCAGAGCTTTGAACCTCCGACTTCGATTGGGGAACGGAACAACTGGCAGAGCTTTCCCCTTTAGAAACAACACTACTCGGGCGATCTTCTGCTGCACAGGCTAGTGATATGTTCAAGTCGCACATCAGCAACATCCACATTGCTTCACCAACTGTTAACGAGGGTCTAACTTCACGGAGCACACTGATCATCTCCAGCAAGGTGAAGTACAGCACGTGCTGAAAATTTTCAAAGACAACATCTGAACCAGCAACATCTTTTCCCTTCAGAACATTCAGTGTGTCATTTACGATATTTGAGACAGGGTCTCCTTCCTCTATGTATAGGGCCCTCCTTGAAATGGCCATATGAGCCACATCTTCACTATAGCCTAATTCAACGATCTGTGCAATTGCAGCATGAAAAAGAGCCTGCAAATTAGACAACAGCAATTCCTCAAGGTGGCTAGCGATAGGATCATTCCAATCCACAAGCTCACGCACACGCACTTCAGATTCTTCTCTATACCAATCTGACCCTGCCTCTGATGAATTCAATTCATTTGAGTTTTGGGAAATCTCGGACGGTAATCCATACCGCGGGAACTCAACCAGAGATGAAGGGCCATTAGCAGGAGCTACAGAATGATAAAGTAGTTTTCTCTTGTTCTTACACCCTTTATCTTGCTTATTCTCACCGCTAGAATCAGCAATTTTATCCATTTCAGGAACAATTAGACTAAAACCCCGCAAAATCGTTATCAGTCTATCAATCCTCTATCTACAAATACACAACCACATATCAAAACAAGAAGTGTATGAATGAGGGTTCACCTCAAGAAATTGGTTATGGGGTTAGAGCGAATAAAAGAGAAATTAGGAACACAGTAAAAATTGGGAACAAAAATCCACAAAGAATTAACACCATTGCCAACAGAACCATTTCAATAGCATCAAAAGATCAATAAAAAAAAAAGACTAAAAATAAATAATTTAAAAAAAGGGGACTCCAAATTCAACAGGAAAAGGAAAAGAAAAACCATACCTTCGGTGAGAAATGAAGGGGTGAAACCAAAATAAGAATTTTCCTGTATCAAGAAACCCAGAAGTTAAAAAAACGATTATAGAGAGAGCTTGTTAGAACTAAGACTCATAAAAACAAACACATTCTGAGCAAATGGTTTATATAGCCAAAAAACAGAATGCAAGCATGGAAGACAAGTGCACCCACATACCAATAGAACACTGACACAACCCATCACAAGAAAAAACAAAAAATCGATGCAAGAAAAAAATCACAATGCCCCCAACCCAAAAATTAAAATAAATAAAAAATAAAAATAAATCAAAATACAAAAGAGTTAAACGCCCCCCACATTGAGGACAAAAAAAACACAGAAAAAGTCAAGAAACCTTAATTTCAAATTTCAAGATTCACAGAGAAAAATAAAAAAGAACCCCAAAAAATAAGAAGTACCCCGACACAAACATTGATTCCATCCTCGTCAGCTATGAAGTAAAAAAAAAAAAAGTTTGCAATAGCCCCAAATAAACAAAAAATTTATAAAGCTGGGTTCTTGCTGGTGTTGTTTGAAGGAAGCAGTGATCGTGTGTGTGTGTTTGTGTGTATGCTAGAATACTCACTCACTCTTTCACTCTCTTTGTTGGGTTTTTGTGAGTTTTGGAATGGGAATTGTAAGGTCCATTTTCATTTTATATTTATATTTACATGTGAATGAAAATAATACTATAGGAATGAATGAATGAAGGGTAGTGCAATGCGGGCTTGCGGCTATTCACTATTGGGTTAGGCTCCAACTGCTACTGGTGTGCTAGACTGGTACTCTCTATCTCTACTCTTGCAGTTAAACCCCATTTGGCTTTTATATAGCCTACCTAGGTGGGAATTCCATTCACCAACCCCCTTCTCGGTACATATTCGATGCACAAGGGTGTGTTTGGTCCATAATGTATTAATTATGATAATATAAGTTTATATATATAGTATACTTTTATTTGTTATTTAGTGTAAATAATATATTGTATAACTTTAAATATCATAAATCCTTTATACGTTAAAATATTGTATAACTTAATATAGTATAAGGAGGTAATATTAGGTATATTAACTTTTAAAGCATAAGGTTATTTTTATTTTTTAATATTTTATTAAAATAAAGTAGTTCTTAAATAAATAATAATAAGTAAAAAATTTGTAAATAAAAATAATTCTTAATAAAATTATTTTATAATAAATAAATATTATTTAAAAATAATATATGATATCAATTTAGCTATATGCAATAAAAATAAAAATTAATTATAATTAAAAAATAAAATAAAATAATAAATAACATTTAATATATAAAATTAAGGGTCAACCATAAAAATATTTTGAGTCAATATTTATTTTAACATTAAATTTAAATAATTATAATTAAAAAATAGAAAATATTAAAATATATAAAAGAGTTATTTTATGTTTATATAATTTATTGAAATAATAAATAATTACAAAATATTGAAATAAATAATAATATTTAATATAAATTAAATTTTAATTAATAAATATTTACATAAATGTAATATTTGAAAATTATATTTAAATCATTAATAAAATTTTATTTATTTTTATTTTATTTTATCTAATATTTATTTATAATATTATAATTATTTATAAATAAATAATAATATTATAAAATATAATATCTGACATAATGTTATATCAAATACTATATAATATTAAAAGTTTGTTAGGTCTTATATTATCATTCCTCATCTTATTAAATATTATACTATACTTCTTACCTATTAGCATACCAAACGAGCTTTAAATATATGAGAAATGTTTAGAGTATAATATTTTTTACAATAAATTTACACATCTATATCATAAAGGTATGTGAAGATAAAATATGCTGTTGGGTCCATATTTATTTTGTTTTCATGTGTTTTTTATATTATAGAGGTGTAAATTTATTGAAAAAATGTTTCTCTTGAATTGCTCTCTAGGAAACAGTTTAATTTTGGGCTTTTCTTGCCTATCTTGGGATAGTATACCTTTCCATGTTCACTGACTATGATTTAACTATAAATTTTATGAATTTCAGTTGTCGGTGAATACAATTTTCAACGATAGGACAAAAGTTCAAATATCGGAGAAAATAATTGTTGGGAGAGTCTTTTAACCACAATAGCAATTGAAGATAAAAAAATACTATATAACCTGCTTTAAGGGAAAAAAAATTAGAAATTCATTTTAATTTTTATGTCAACATTTTGAACTTTCTTTTTAGTTCTTTTTAAAATGTTATGTCATTATAATAAAAATTAAAAATATGACATCTATTACTTGCAAGGACATAGATTAAGCATGTTTAAATGGTGGAAACTATTATATTATTACGGAGTTCATGATGTTAGATATAATAAATACTTTAATAGAATAATTTTTGATATTATAATTAAGTTATTGTAATTAGTGTCCTTAGCAAGTTTCAAAGCTTTTCAGTGAGTCTTATATTTTGAAAACACAAAACTCATCTTTTCAATGTCAATTTTTTTTTCTCTTTAATTAGTGCTTCAAGGACAATAATTAGATAAAAGTTATAATTATAATTGTTAGCATGGACTCTAATTTTTTAAAACATAATATAATGGTTCCTACAAAATGTAAGTAGGAAGTTAGGCCTCAATTTCTATACATTAGAGTTGAACAAATCTATTATTACAATAATATAGTGATATACTCCAAAAAAAAAAAATGATGATATATAAATTTCAATGCATTACTTACACTTGCATATGTTTACAATTTATATATTCATTACATATATATATATATATATATATATTCATGTAAGTCATTTAGTATTATTTTTATTTTTACTACAACTTTTTTATATTATTATTCAGATTGGTTAAATACCATATTTGGTTTGTGTAAATATATCTTATTTCTATTTTTGAGTCTTTATGCCTTTCTTTCTTTGTTTTGGGTGTTTAATGGTTGCCATAGATAGATTTACATACAATCCCTCAAGGAAGTAATTTGCAAACAAAATCTAGGCCATTCTTTTGAAATGAAATTTCTAATTATAGATAATAAAAAAAATTTAATTTTGATGCAATCACATTGTAAACTTTTTTTTATTGTATCATTCAATTAAATAATTTCATTTGGATGACTTTTCAAGTGGTAGATATGAGATTTAACTATTTTTGCTATTGTTATATGATTAGATATTAGTATAAATTTTTTTTACATTATCAATATATAGAAATTAAAATTTAATAATAAAAATATAAGCCACTATAGTATACAGTAATGGGAGGTTTGAATAGTTTACTATAAGATATTAGATTCAAACATCATTATCTTTTCAACATAATAATAATAATAATATGCAATTGATGCCCTGACCAATTGACCATTCCCCTCATAGAATATAACTCCACCTTGACCCAAATTTATGTATTTCCTCTTTGTTGCTAACCTGCACTTCGAGGAAGTTGATAACTGCTATCATAACAATCCAAAACGCATGTGCGAATATCTAAGCATAAAAAGAAAGAAAGAAAGATTAATATGATCCGTAAAACCAGAAAAAAAAAAAAGTCAGTCTCCCTTTGAGTGCATTGGATTTTGACAGTGACCCGTAACAAATTGCCAATTTAAATCGGACTAATTATACCACTTTAATTTTCAGTAGTTTTAAAAAAAAATTCTCTATTTAATTTTTAGTCTTCAAAATTCAAATTATTTTCAAAGCTTACCTGAACTGTTCTTGTTCTTGTTTATTATTTGGTATTTTGGGTTATGTTTTGGGCCCAAATTCCACATCAATGCTTTAGGTCCATTGGTTTGCTCATGGGTTCTTTTGTTAGGCTTTCCTCACTCTTTTGACCCATTAACATTATTAATCAGCCCATGAAATAATTCTCAGCAAAAGTATCACATATATCTATTCATGGTGACCAAAAAATCACATATATCTATTCTGATGCCACCGTCTTCTATTTTTATTTTTTTGTTGCATTGGGTGGAAACTAGATTTGAATTAATGATCTCATGCAAGCTATCTAAACCTTTTACAACTAGCTCATTCATAGTGGCTTTGACGGCAGCATCTACATCTTCAATTGTTTTCACTCACTCAGTTGCAAATTATTATATTTTGATAAAAAACAATTATTTTTATTTTTTTAATCAAAGAAGGATATGCTTCCATTGATTGGGAAAACAACAATACAAAAGAGGTCCCATAAGACACAAAACTTTAGTCAACAGAAGAGGGGAACATCCCAACATCACTACTCAGTGAGTAGGAAAACTGAAAAGATAATAAAAGACTATAAAGAGGGAGAGACTAGAAGCATGCTGAAGATCTTCTGCTAATCAAGCCATTTTTGTCTCATTTCCTTTTAGGCCCTACCAGAAGCTACTCATCATTGGCTGTAAATCACCTAAAAAAAGTGTCTGGATGTTTGAAACATGCTAGAGAGTATGTTGGGAGCGCCTTGCCAGTTGCCTTGACATTATGAGCAAGTTCTTCCCCACCGCTGACAATATACCATGTTTCCAGCTCATGAGCTTTATTATTATATTATTATTACCAACTCGCTCCTTGATGAATGTTAATGTTGTCATCTTTAATTTAACCTTTGCACTTCTGATCGCAGCCCCAAATTTGTATCAAGATATATTTACTTTTTAATGTAGTAAAATACACAATTTTTTATCGTGATTATTATTAAGGAATAGAGGAAATGTTTATCTTGGGTACCTACATGTTAAATGTTCAAACAATTTGCTAGCTTGGTCCGGAAGCCATGAGGTATATTGCCACTTAAAAAATAATTTTAATTAAAAAAGGTATCGTTTGTTATTTAATATATTTATGTAAAACATAATAAAAATGAATTTTCTTTTCAGAAATTATCATTGATGTTTTTTAGAAAATGATAATTTTTAATCACAAAAAAATGTTTAATAATAAATAAAAATATTTTAAAATTACGTCAAAACATAAATTATTTTATATCCAAACATAAAATAATTTTAATTTTTTTTTTATCAAAATTCATGCAAAAGTCTAGTCTTGCTATGTGCTTATTTCCCTCTTCTTCGTCTTATTCCTCAATCCTCACTTCCACTGCCATTCCCTCCCCACAACAATTTTCAACAGCTGCAAGTGTTCTTCATCAAATTTGGCTCTTTTGTTAATTTCTAAACATTCAAGTGCTCCTTGAAGATAAAAATCAACTTGTTTAAAATTAAATTAAAAAGGTTTTTGATTTAAACTAACTTAAAAATCAGTTTAAGTATATCTATCGATAAGATAGAGATGATAAGATAATAAAATAGAAAAAGAATAATGGAATTAGATAAAATTACCTTATTTTCTAAACTAATTTTAACCAAAAATAAATATTCATTTTGGTCCTTGAATCTGTCCTTTACTTTAATCCCAAAGATTTAAAATTTATCAATTTAGTTTTTAAAGTTGTAAAAAGTGATTTGAGTTAGTTTGCGAAATAATGTTTGCAAAGGCTAACTTAAATTGTGACAAGGACTAAATTGTATCAATTTTTGCAATTTCAGAAATTAAATTGATAATATCTTAATTTTATAAATTAAAGTGAAGTATACATACAATTTCAATTATCAAAATGAATCTTTATTCCTAGGTATCTTGGGTTGGAGGATGAAAATGAGAAAAAAATGCATGCATATTTAAAAATTAAATGAATGAGCTCCATGTCATGCAATTTTTAACCCACTTTTGTCCCTTAAACAACCCTCTAAAATTAGTTTGCTCACAATTTTCTTTAGATTGTTGCTTCACATACATCGTTTTTCGAACATGGAAAAAATATTTTGATATCTTTTAATATAGACAACCAACACCTTAGAAGAATAGAGAAAATGATAAATTATACTCATTTCTTCTTAAATTCGTTAAAATTTAACTCACCTCCCCTCTATTTGTCCAATCTACCCTAACATCCTCTATCGTCTCCTATTTTACCCATTTTTTATATGAGTTACTAAAAATACCCTCTCTTCTTTTATTCAAACTCTCTTCCCTTATTTCTCCATTTTCAACCCTCCCCTCCACTACACCCCCACCTTCCCTGGAGTTAAATTTGGTTTGTGTCATGTCAAGGTCTATAGGAACAGATAAGTTAACTTATTATATTACTTCAAAGCTCTATGTCATCTGATTACTAGATGAGGTTAGATAAATCTTTATCGGAAATCTTTGACACACTCCCATGTTTTTTAGAACATAATTTTTGGTATGTATTTGGGAGAATTGTGAGTAATATGGGAAATGGATAAAGAAGCTTTTGTTTTTTGAGGAGATTATTCCTCTGAAATTCTAAATTCTACCCATATTAAGGTATATTGCTAGGCTTTTGACTAGCTACTTTGCTGTCACAACCCGACTTGGAACGTGATCAACATGTAAGAAATCTCATCCTCACGTAAGCCTTGTGATTGGTGAATCTTTCTATATGCATAATTTATCATAATATTATAATTTAAAATATGATTTCGTTATAAATCAACAATCATTACTCTATTTGAACATAATATTCAAATTCATAAAAACTTAGGTATTTAAAATACATAACTCTGAAAGCGTCTTGATCAAATATGTTATTCATAAAAGGGTAACTGTTCATCTTCTAATCATGGTTATAGACTGAAAATCAATTTAAATTCTTGAAAGCTGAAACATAAATACATTTTTCAGTTCGAAACATGAATCTCAAGGCATAGTTTGCATTTCAAAATATATATTTGAACCTTAAAAACATATAGGGAAACATATAATTTTTGAAAATAAATACAATATCTCAAAATAAATGTATGGCTCTCTTGCCATCTATTAGAGCACTTTAATACTAACATTAACCTAAACTAAGCCTTACTCCAAAATAAGGCTCACCACTAGGAAGAGTTGTGTCTACCAAACTGGGCCAAAATTAAACCTGTACCTGCAACTATGAGAAGAAGGGAGATGGGTGAATTAGCTTAAGTGAATTCTCACTCATCACTTACATAATGTAATATGCATGCAACAGTTATAAATACATTTGATATCTAAATACATAGCTAGCTAAGAAAAAACTTTTCATTCCATGTATTTATAAACAAGAATTTCTAAATTATAATCAATAATAAAATCATTTTAACTAAGGTTCAGAACATCGAGGAACAGTACTTGCTGAACATAATAAATACACATAATAAAACAATTGTGAAAACACCAAATGGTACAAACATAAAATCATCTGTAAAGAGGTTGCTCAATCCTTAGCGAACATGAGCGCTGTTTGGTATCTTAAATCCTCCTGGCGACGCGTCCTGGTGGACTAATCTGAATAAAGATAATTTGCCCCTGGCCCTTGGTATACCAAGGTTAACGGAACACTGCCATTAGCTCACAGTCTATCTTTTTATCTCTCCTGACTAAACTAGTTTAACAAAAAAAACCATAACTAAAGGGTAGGTGCTCAATCCCTGGCAAACAAGATCCCTAAATACTTAGAGTTTTGGATTCGTATAACTCTAACAATCTGACTTTAACATAACTATGGCTGTGAAAATCAAGCCCAAGGGATCACTCGCTTGTAGAAATTTCGATTTCAGGTCCACAGAATATGTATCTGGCAGTTGCTACAAATTATCCTGAATTTCGTACCTCTTAATATCAGAAAACTGAAGTTCTAAATTTATATCACAAACTAATATATTTTCCATATACTTGACATCTCAAATATCATAGTTTTTGCTATTTTAACATAATGGGTAATATCATATTCTCATGTTTAACAATCATAATACATCAAACATAATCATAATGGCTAAAATAAGGTCATGAATTTGAACCCACTCACAATTTGGAGTCGAGAATATATAGGCACAACCAATTTGACCTGAAAGTTTGGAATGACACCAACAACTCCATAGAGTAACCATAAACTCTAGATTAATCTCTAATAATCTCTAGATAGCTCTAATATAACCCTAATAACATTGGAAGAGCACCATCACTTGACAACAATGAGAACAAAGACAACTTATATTGTAGGATATGAAATAGAGAAGAAGGGATGATGAAAACTAACAAGAATTTCACATTTAATCTCTTGGAGAAAGAAGATGAGAGATTGAAATAGGAAGGGAGGGATGTGTTAGGGAGGAAGGGTTTTGGTTTTGGGAGCAAAAATCCCGAGCTTGGGGTTTAAAAAGGGTGGAGGGGTTTATTAAGTAAAACGACATCGTTTGACACGTTTTTGTCTTCCTGACACTACTATAGCTCCAGACCACCGAAACCACAAAACTCACTCACTACTGATAGCGGTGATATTTCACCCAGTCTCTCATCTTCTATCATTTTGGCATCTGAGTTGTCTCAACATTCACTTATTTAGATTAACTTTAAAATATAAATGTAAATAAGGAAATACCCTTATTTGGATTTAAATAAAATATAAAAAATAAAATAAAATCCCAACAAAACAAAATCCAAATTTTGGGTTTTTGTTCAAATCTGAAATCTTCAAGATTTTCTAAACTTGTAGGCTAAAAACGAAATGTTTAAAGGCTTAATAAAATTTATTAAAAATCGCTCTTTAACTTATTTTTCTTTTGGGAACAGTTATTGGGATTTTTTATCCAAGATGTGGTTCTATCATATAGCCCTCCAAAGGTGTAGGATCCATACTTAATGAAATTCAAGACCCAAAGTGACAGATAAGGGTAACTGACATCCTTTCTAATAAATTTTTTTTTAATCTTTTTATTTAAAATTAGGGTATTACATCTGCCTTAAGGAATTTCTTGATTCCTTATTTTACTTTTTAACTTTTTTCTCTATTGTATCCCTTCCCCTGATTACAGCCAATGTCAACCAAATTTTTGTATTGAAATCGACCATAAACTTTAGATATGCAATTTGTGTAAAGTCCTAGTTTAAAGTCCAGTTTGAACTTCAGGTTCATGTTGAGCCTATTGAGTATCTGATACGATTCAAAGGAAGTAGCTGAAGACTGTTGTCAGTGATGAAGGTAAGGGAAGGGAAAGAAATAGAGAAATGAGGGAGGAAAGTTTAAATAAAAGGGATGGGGTATTCTAGTAACTCAATTTAAAAAATAAGTAAAATATGAGAGGTTAATATAGATTAGATAACTAGAGGGAGAAGGTTAAATTTTGATAAAATTTAAGAAAGATGAGTGTAATTTAACCTAAAGAAAAAGACATGGAGAGAATATGAAAAAAAAATGTGAGCCTCATGCAAATAGCACTTCTCATGAAATAAAATTCATATTATCTATTTAGTAGAAAATATCAACTCACACTTTATTTATTATTGATAGAGTGTGAATCCCATAAATAGGATTTACTTCTCATCTAAAGATAAATCTAGTATAAGTTAACACAATATCTTATAAATAATAAGTATAAATAATAACACAACTCATTCACATCTCTTTCACCTCTTTCACCCGTAAAAAAGAAAAAAGGTTTAGATAAACAAAACTCCAAGGAACCGAATAAAACCCCAAAAATACTTGCATCCTCCCGGAAGAAATCAAATTCTTTCTCCAAGTGGATTTCTCACCATCCAAGTCTTATGTGCATTGTAAAAAGAGGTGGGACCCAACATCATTTCATGGCAGTGATGTAAGGAGGAGGAAAATTTTTTTGTCCGGGAGGAGGAAAGAACAACTCATAAAACCCCATATAAAGACTGTGTGTCCTGAAGACACGGGTGAATCAGGCAGTTTTGGTTGGTAGGTATTGGATTGGGAAGGGAACAAATTCAGGCTGAATTTTGTTTTGGTGTATGAATGAAGGGAGCCCAAGAAATCACTAAAACCCCTTCTTCTTCCAAGGTATCATCTTTTCCTTTTCTTTTTTTTTCCAAACCCTAAATTCCTCTTTTTAGTTTTTGATTTCCAACCCAAGTTTCTTACGGTTTTCCTTTCATGGGATCCCCAATTCTTGAACTATCCCTATTGATAATTGATCCATCGTCCTTCCAATATTTCATAGTGAATAATTTTTGTTAATCAAACGCATTGCTTGGCCTTGTGAGTGATTCATATTTGTGTGATCTATCATGGGCATGAATCTTTTTTTTTTTTTTGTTGGTTTTTTATTGGTGGTGAATATGATGTTTTGAATGGCTTTATAATTGCATGGTAAATTAGTGAGAGTAATGATTTCTTGATAAACTTAGATGGATTAGAATTTGCATGAGCAATCAAATCACTGCTCATTGGGGTTTGGATTGGATCTGTTGCTGTTGTATGTGGGTTGTTATTACCAGCTTTTCTCATAGAAATTCAGGACCATTTCATAGATTAAGTGTTTGACATGGAAAATTTTCATATCTTCCAAGGCTGAAAATTGTAACTTGTTTGTGGGTTTAGGATAAGATTATTTTGGGTTAAAATCACCCTTTTCACCCAAAAGAATCACTTTTCATATATTTAGACAATTGTTTAAGAAAATCAGAATCTAAAAAAATAAAATTTGCTTTCAATTTTTTCGTAGAAGCTAAAAAGAGTAGTTTGTTAAAAATAATCTGTTTTCAGCTTTTTTAGTTAAACAATGCTATATGGTGCCAAACTGATTGTGCAAAATCCTTTATGAATACACGTGGACTAATTTGGTTGGAA
This sequence comes from Dalbergia oliveri, assembly GCA_030441495.1. NCBI lineage: Eukaryota > Viridiplantae > Streptophyta > Magnoliopsida > Fabales > Fabaceae > Dalbergia > Dalbergia oliveri. Next base: position 22,459,341 of record JAMLFY010000013.1, on the reverse strand, counting down.
AGTCATTGAAATCAGATGTGAAAATAAAGGAAGAAGTAGCATGTTTGTAAAATGGAAGATTTAACTATTAATGTTCGTCGATAAAGTACGAAATAAGTCTCATACCATTCATCATTATTGTTTTCAGTTTTATATAAAATTTAAGTTTCATAATTATTTTTTAAAAAAGCTGAAACAGACACACCCTTGGTCATAGAGTTGAAATTCTTGCTGCTTTCTAAACTGCTGGCAAATTGTTGTGACAGAGATCACTGTTGAGTCAAGGTTCAATTGATGTATATGCTGCACAGTGCAAGGATTGCTTGAAATGGAGAGTGATTGATACTCAAGAAGAGTTTGAGGAGATTAGACATAAGGTCATTGAGGAACCATTTTATTGTAGCAGAAAGGCTAATAGTTCCTGTGATGAGCCAGCTGATATTGAGTATGATTCAAGTCGGACATGGGTCATTGACAAGCCTAACCTCCCAAAGGCTCCAGAAGGTTTTAGGAGAAGTTTGGTGCTTAGAAGGGACTACTCTAAATTGGATGCTTACTACATCACTCCTACAGGGAAGAAACTGAGAACCCGCAATGAGATAGCAGCGTATCTGAAAGATCATCCGGAGTATGAAGGGGTGTCTGTTTCAGATTTCGATTTTCGTCACCAAGGATAATGCAAGACACTATCCCAGAGTTTGTTGAGCAGAAGGGTTCGGCGAACAAAAAGCTTAAGATAGCCAAGGTTGATTCATGAGAAATATCATCACAGGTTTGCATGCTGTAATAGATGGTCACTCTAGTTGATTTGTTAGATATTAAACTGTGTTAGGTGAGAACAATGCCGTGGCACTGAAGAAAATTTTGTTCTAATATCTCTGTGTTACTGTAATAGATTGTTGTGTCGTTTAAATGTATAAGCATACTGGAAGAGTTATTCTCACTAGTCTTGAGGACTTGCGTTGTTTAAATGCTACCAGAAGAATTGGGATCTTCTAAAGTGAGTGTAATTGTAACGTGAGAAATCGAGGGATTAACCACTATTGGACTAATAACTACTATTGTGAGTGAGTTTCATGAAATGATTTAGGGTGATCAACCCCTCACTCCTTCACTTTACAAGTATCCTCACTTTAGAGAATTCAAATCTCTAATGGAACAGCCATAGAGGTATTTGATTTGTTACACACGTGGCTACTTTTATAAACCTGTATTGTCTCCTTACTTTTGTGTAGTGAACAATTTTTTATCTCAGAACTTTACTTATTCCATGGAGTTTTAGGCCTATGATTTGTGAAAGCAGTTCAATGGGTTAGGATTAACTGACCCAAGTGTAGTAAGACAACTATGATCGAATGTCTTTTCTCTAATGAATATTTACATTGTTACTCATCAAAGTTTTCATCTTGTATATGTTCCAAACAGCGATAATAGTTTGAAATTAGTTTACATTTATATATAATAGACCCCATGGATCTGTATCATGTAGCACAAAAGAGAACATGAAATGTAATTACATCCACTGTGGGCACTACTTTCATAGTAATACAATAGTGGCCTTGCCATCTCATGTCTAAATCTCTCATAACAGCAAACTGGTGGAATATGTGTTGGTTGGTTACTTGTATTTTGCAAACTGTTTTCTTAGACGAGTAATAACCTTTGGTCATGGCTGGTTAGAAAGGATTGACTCATCTAGTCATTCATTTTATTTTTTAACTTATTTTTTTGTTAGTCGGGTAAAGGTTTTCCTGCGAATTAATTCGCATGACTTGTTTTTCTAATCCATTTTTTTTAGTGAGGCAGGTTTGACCAAAACAAAGAAAAGAAAGGCAGGCTGGGCTAGGCTATACCATAAAGCGGAATGAATTAACAACTTCAACCTATTTTCCAACCCCATCTCCTTTTTTAACTAACTCGTCGTAGGGCAGATTAGGTTGATCGCTTGCCATCTCCACTCAACTATTTGCCTTGATTGTCGTTAGAACATCATTCAAATTCTACAATGCCAATATGGAGGCTTTCAAAGTGACAAGATGGGACATAATTCAACTTGTTTACGATGCCAATCTGTAGGCTTTAAAGTGACAAGATGCGTTCAGGACCCAAAAATAAATAAATAAAAAGGGGCAAGATGTGCATTTCATTGAGAACACATTTATGGAGCTTTACCCAACGGATGTCTTTATATAGACGATTTCTTTCAATTTCATAATTATGGACAATAATGTTTTGAATTAGGGTTTTTAAAATTGTGGCATCCTTCCTTTTCCACTTCTAAGAAGTTCCTAATTAAGTGAGGAAATAGGATACGCGTAAAAGCAACAATTACACCCCTAACCCAAAACCAGTAGCCCCTAAAGACAAACCATGGAAGTGTGACTATAGCATATTGGCTAAATCTTTACTTGTCACAATATTATTTTATTAATGTCAAGATTGTTCAAATGGCCAAGGTAAAGAAAATCGTCAATCCTTTCAAACAAGTCTTTCAACTGTCAATCTAAAATCTTGCTGTTTTATGACTGAAGGGGAGGGTGGTAGAGAACATTGTTCTTGGTAAACAACTACACATATTTGCCTCACTATTTCTCCAGCGTTAACTGAATTGTACAATGTACATTGAACACAAGGTTTCCCCAGAATAATCAGTTATGTATAATTACAGACATGAATCACAATTCCTTCCTCGCAAATCTATTAATGTTTCATAACCTGATAATGCCTGAAAAATGCTGCAAAACCGGCTTAATCATATCGGGGAGCCTCAACATGATTCTGACAACTCCGAGCTCTAACGAACAAAAAGTTGGGTGTCAGGCGTTCAATATGCGCGGCAATCAAACCATATATGTGTGTGTGTGTGTGTGTGTGTGGCATCAACGCCCTTTTTAGTTGTGTGTAACCAGAAGGTAGTGTTCAACCCTGAATTCTAATCGGGCTTGGTGTACTCTAGCAGCATATGCGGGGACCTATATATCTTCACCAGTGTCCAGTAAAGAACCTCTTCAACTCCAAGCTCACCCTCAGCTCTTGCAGCATATATGTCCTCGCATATGGCTATCAACCTACATCAGAAGCATGCAACAAGAAAAGTCATCAGTAGAAGTATCTTGAAGAGGGTTATTAGCAAGAGATTAATTTTCATGCGTTATCAATATAAAATAGTTTTATACTATCATCCAATCATATGTTTCTCCTTGTAAGACTTTCAAAGTAATGGATAATTGAATAACACCTTTGTTGGTATGACAATATGATTGGATGTTTGTATAAAATATTTTTACACTGTTAGTGCATGTAAATTAAATTCTACCAACAATCCCCTAGGAAATGATGCATGTTTAGGGACTTGGAGGGGGAAAGTTTTTTCATTTGTATTGCCATCTTGGGGGAATTAATCTGCAGTACCTGTCACAAGAAGGTAGATTCTCATAGGGAATTCTCATCCTTAAGTCAGAGCACTGGAGTCTTATAAAACGTCCAACAGCTAGAACAAAGGTTATATAAAGCCCCCATATGCTGAACTTGCTGAGTGTATCACCAAGAATACCCTCTGTTGAAATATTAAGATACTCTCAGAAACATTGTAACAATGTATTATCAGGTAATAACAAGAAAATATGAACATATTTTTTCTCTCCCCAAATAAATGCCATGGCCCACTTACGTGGTGGTGTCTCCTCAGATATTATGATTGCCATAGGTCCTGTCAAACCTCCACAAAATCTACTTAAATTTGATGGATGAATATCACGGAAGGCCCACCACTCAAATTGCTCACGATTTAAAATGAGATCAGCACTGACGCTATCCTGAAAATTTGAAGTTGAATTTTTTTAATGGTAACTTAGGAGCATTGTGAGGCAAGACATATATAATTATTACAATAATCTTGGCATGAACACAAGCTCTCTTCCCTCTTTGTGATCATCTCTATGATTTCAAAGCTTCAGTAATTTCTAAATTGTATCTAACAGGTCTAAAGGAAAGGTTTCTGCGACTGCATTAGAGAAAAAAACAACAGTAGATAGAAAAGATAATGAGCTTCTACCAGTCACTCACGGAACGCCAAAAGCCCAATACACTATGATTTTCACAAACAGAGAGAATTGCATGCAACAAAGTATTAGCGGAAGAAATGCATACACAAGTTAGTTCAACAGGAGGAAAAAGAGAGCTAACTGAAGACGAGTTACCTCTCCCAAAGTTCTAACATCAGCAGAACCAGTGACCCGGAAATATCTTTGATAAACATTATAAATCCTAAAGCTGTTCAAAGAACCATTGAGAACCTTTTGAACATCAGACTGCGTTGGAAGATACTGCGGATCAACTGACTTTTCATATTTAACAACTTCTTTTCCTTTTGGCCTGTCCCTTGTAAGTATCCAGGTAAAAAAAATTTCCATGTCATCATACCATTCAAGGGAGTGAATCAGTCTTGTCCGAACAACACGCGGTACAAGCCATAATGTACTAGCATCAGCTTGACAGCAGATCAATTGGATATCATTCTTATTGTATGCATCCAAATAGCCATGAGGATCAAGATTGACATCAGAATTGAGTGTATCCCACTGGATTCTTTCACACAGAGTAGTTTGATACAAATTTAACCTTCCACTTACTGTCTTGATAGCAACCTGAAAGCTAGCATCTTTAATGGGGTTTGCAATGTTTGTTGGGTTACCACTGCTATACATCTGTAAGCAAAAAAATAAAGGAAATATATAAATTTGTTACATGCTATTGTCCTGATCAGAAGATTGCAATGGCCAAACATTTGAACATATGCAGAATCAAGTATGCATATAAGTAAATTATCTCAGCAAAAAAAATAAACTATTAATGTTAATAAAATTGTGCCCAACGAAAAGAAGTTGCTAAAACTATCCATTCATATGTTTTTCTTGATAAAAATCATTTACGAAATTGCTGTTATGCTTTTACTAAACTCAATGGTTTTGCATATTCCTCAAAAGAATAGGCACAGGTAGTCGTGGACATATGAAACCGTCAAGAACCGTCTCTTCTAAAAATTTAACCTTTTAGGTAGAGACACATGACGCCCTTTCAAGCAAAAATGCCCATTGAACTTGAAGCATGGGTAACATACATATCTTATCTTGTGCTGAAATTTAATCTTTTATTTAAAAGAATGAGGTAATAAGGGTCAAACTCTAGATCACTTAGTCATAGAAACTCTGATACCATGTCAAGAACCATCTCTCCAAAAATACCTAAGCTCTTAGGTAGAGAGACACATGAATAGTTTTATACCTATCAAAGACTACTAAAGATATTCTAAAAATTTACTGCCAACCTTTTTTATATTAAGTTATAACATCCTTCAATTTCATTTTGGTGCATTTGTAAGAACCTCATTCTTTTTTGGGATTTTTCAATAAAAGAATTTCTATTAAAATGTCAAATAAGAAACAGAAGAAGAAAATAACACATGGTGATTTCAAAACATGCAGAATATCTCAAACAGACTGTTTCAAATACATGAAAAGAAAACCAGCGAGCCAGCATTGCAGATCAAAATAATTTAATACTACAGGGCACACCACAATGTACTGATTGGGATATGCTACAATACCAATACGAAATTCAAGACACTTTCCCAATGGATATTTAAAATATATGAAAAACTGGGTTATGTTCTAATAATTTTTTCTTCAACTCTATTTAAGCAGTAAAAGGAGGAATAAAATGCCTATCACTCGTCAAATTGAGGATCATATACTGACAAATGTATAAAACAGAAATGCCAGACAAAAATAATTTTGGCATCTGTATGAAAAACATATCCCACCGCTATTAATAAATTATGAAATCATAGACTACTATAATTATCTTACCAGCATTGGAGCCCATATAACACAAATTAATACAAAGAACAGGCATATCCCATTGCAGCATTTGGTCATTTTCGTTTGCTTCTCCCCTTGTTTGTGTGTAGCTCTATTCAACACTGTATCACATTTGACAAGGTATAAACTTGCATTTATGTCCTCAAGCTATCACAAAGAGGGGAAAAAGATTCAGGAGTTAGTTTCCAAGCTAAGCAGAATGTATAATTAGAAAATCAACACAACTTCAAAAAAAGTCTCTTTCAAATGGATTCAGATAGGCACTTATAAGGCCTAAGTAGGATAATCCAACAGTGCTGCTATTGCTGAAAATGAAATCTAACAGATGGCTACTGATCTCCTAAAAGGCATGCTAGAGCCACAAAAATAAAACAAGCCTTATCCAATGAGACGGTACAGGACTTTTTGATGCAACATCGTAGTTCTGTCTTTATTTGAATAGGTTAGTGTTAACAGAGACTTCATACATTGATATCTTTTGCAAGTCACAACATCATGACATTTTCAAGTAGCAGCCATTTTCAAAGTGAATGATCTATAGCAAAAGAACTTCAATTAACATGAAATTTAATACCATTTTCATTAATCTCACAAAGCCTAAATTTTCATTTTTCTGCTAGATATTATGGGCAGGAAAATAAGTGAGAGAAGGTCATGTAAAATTCTTCCAAGGGCAGAAAGGTTGTAGCAAACAAAACCACAATAACCAAGTAAAAGCTCTGGCAATCAAACTTAAAATTAGAGAGGTGCAAGGCCATAAAGCAAGAGACAGAGCCTCAAGCTGAAATTCAATGTTCCAAAAGGAAAAAGATAAAGCCATTAAAATCTCAGGAATGGTAGAATGCAAAAGTACTAAAACGAGTTTTCGTAACTTTTCTATCAATGTCATAACGTATTGCAAACAATAAAGGGATCATTCTTCTAGTGCATTTTCACTCAAATACAATGTCTGGGTTGTTATGCTCGTCACCTTTTAACAGCACCATAATGCAAACAAGAATTTTGGTTCAATCAATCTATTGAGATTAGTCCTGTCAGTTTCAGGGTAGTACTAGATCATAGCAGTTTGTCAAAGTTGTAGCCAAAAAAAGATAGAATTATGGAAATCTAAGGGCCTGTTTGGTTTGAATTTCCAGTTTCCAGTTTTCATTTTCAGTTTTCCAAATTTTGTGTAGTAAATACTAAAAATTCTGAAAACTATAAATTTCAGTTTTTAGTTTTTATTTCCACTTTTTAGTATTTCCTTCACAAAATCCTAAAAACTTAAAAATTGAAAACTAAAACCAAACAAGCCCTAACTTTTTGGATGAAGATACGGACTTCACAAATGAATATTTGTATATCCTACCTTTAGCCAGTCATACATGGTGAGGGAGGTAGTTGTGCATGACCAGTCAAGTACACATCGTAATTCATAAAGGAATGGCAAAGCACGATAAAGTCTGTATCCCAAGTAATTGATTCGTGAAACTTCACTGGTCAAAAATTGCCGATACAATGTGCTCTGGTGAGGAATGCCATATCGGATTTGTACAGCCTGAAGTGCTAGAGAAATTGCTTTTGCAATAAAAATGGCACGGATAGCTAAACGAGCAGCATGTTTCTGGACGGCTCTAACTGCCAATCATACTCTGTAACTGAATATGTGAAGAGAATGAGGTTGAAAATATAAAAAATCACTTTTCCCATGGTGAATGAGCAGAGGTAAATTATTCGATCAAGCACAATCAAGAAGAAGATAGCCTGAATAAAAGAAGTAATTCTTGTTAGGAGTCTATATGACATGACGACTCTAGCCAGAAAAATAAATGCAGAATGAAATAAATCACCTAATCAATTGTACATATATATTCATGATTCATCAAAGAGAAATTGATAAAAAGTGTTTCACAAACACGCAAATTAAGAACCGACAGTCAAAGGAAAGAAGAATCCACACATTCCATTCCATTTGGGGTAAAAAAGAATCATAATTTGAGCCATTTCAGAAGTTTGGGACAATTTTCCAGAGTGAAAAATATCAGAGAACTACATAAATGTTTTCATACTTGGCCTGCTTCATTAACCCAATAAACAGATTAAATCTGTCTGCATATGTTGAACCTGTATTTTGTTTATTAATATAACAATAGCAGAAGTTTTCCAGGACAGTTAAAATAACAGAAGAGTAAAATAAAACAAATTAAAAAGAAAGAAATTAAGAACATACCATTAAAATAAAGACAAATTCTTTTGGAAACTGGTCTTCATACTGATACACATCAAGAAACTCACTTTTATTTTTTATGACAGATTGGTAGAAGATGGCAACAAGAAAGAATACAATCAGATCTGCACAAAATATGTACGCATACAAATCAATTTCTCTCTTGCCTCCACCAATAACAGAGAGAATATGGTAAGGGAATCCCATTTCTTCCACAAATCCTGCACGCTGAGCTTTGAGGATTTCCTTGGCTACATCAGCTGCTGGAGTTAAAGACGTGTTCCATTCTGCAGAACAACAACCAACTACAGGAGAGGCAAACACGACCTCGAAAACAACCAAGGCAACACTGGAATTCTCTTGACTTCTTTCAATGCTTTGAACATTAACCCTACTAGCAAAAGGGCAAAGATTTGGGTTCTTTTCCGTGCACTTATCATTATGGACAACTCTTAGCAACTGATTAATTCCAGATTCAATCCTCTCCGGTTGAATTCCATCCTCTGGCCAGAAGTTCACATCCATAGACACCTGAACAAAATAAGGAGGAGACTCTGCTCCTTGTGTGAGTGATTTCCAGTACCTATAGAAGCTTCTGATTATCATTTTTACCATATTAGTCATCTGATTTAGCAGATCTGATGCTCTTTCTTGCCAGTTATAACTGGTGGGGTCATCTTTTGTGTGGAGATCATTCCTCTTAGACTGGAAGTCTGTAGAAGACATCCATTCACCATCTTTAGGCGTTATTGAGCTTTGAATGAGGGTAAATAAATAGACAAGAAAGAGAGGCAATGAACTGACAACAAACGAAGACATGATTTTGTGTGTTGGAAAACCTAATTCTCGTAACAGGACAGAATCAAAACTCATCCCACAGTGCTGGATGATAATTTGGTACAAATACTGGAGTAAGATGTACATTTCTGTATAGATCAGCATGATAACCCAGAAGATGTAACTTGGGCCTGTGTTTACACATAAAGCATACATGTAGAGAGCCCCAAGGTATACCATAGATAGCAAACTGAAGTTCCATAAGAACACAAGAACAAAGCAACAGTAACATACTACATCATTATTCGAACGCATCTGGTACCATATATACCGAAAGATCCTTCCTAACTGCAGACTTGCTGCTTCTGAACTCTTATCAGAGTGGACAGATGAAGAACGATCCACATGTATATGCTGAGTTTTCTGACTCTCCATCTCATCATATGTCCGATCCTCAATGTTTGTGTGTTCATTTGAATCAGAATCTTCTTGTGAAATATTCAGAAAGCTTACTAGGTTATTGACTGCCTGATTTCCAATGGACTGTACCTGGGAAACACCATCACCTATTAGTTGCACAGTTGATCTCAATGGGTTTTCTTTTGCTTGCCCTTTTTCCTTTTTGCCTGAATCACTAGAAGAAGTGTCAATATCTATTTCAGTAATTTCACAAAGAGGAGAATCCACTGAATGCTTCATGTACTCCTCTGCTAATGGAGCTTCCACATTCATGGAAGCAGGTGATTCGTGCAGTTCAGTTGGAAAAACAGATTCCTCTCTTATTGTGTGGCCTAGTCTCCCCAGAACCTGCTCTTCTTTATCAGGAATTCCAATGTCATGGTTTGAAGTAAGAGAATTGCTCCTCCTCCTTCTTAGACCCTCACTGCTGTGTGAAAATCCATCAATACAATTAGTAGATGTGTTCATGCTATGGAGTTGTATTTGTAGGTTGAGCATTTCAGATTTCATCTTCTCCACCTGCATATTACGCTGTTGTTTTTTCACCTCACTTTCACGAATTTGTTGTAACTGTGCAGTTTTCCATGCAGCTTTTTTCTCCTGCTCACGCACAATAGCACCAATTTGCTCTGCTTCCAGGTAGCGACATACATAATCGAACTCTTGGGAGGAAAACATATACGACTGAAGTGATACCAGCACAAAAATGATAATCTCTACAATTGCAGATCTAGCTGTAATCCGAAACCCATAATCATATTTATAAAAACCAATCATCTCATAAATGTAATTGTGTGTCTCACACTTCCCAGAACTTGATCCACCAACAAAAGGAGACTGATAAGCAAGAGAAAGAACAATAACAGCAAAGTTGTAAATGCGCAAGTACTTGAATATTTTGTTCTTCTTCTTCAGTATTTCAAGTCTCATGCGAAGAATATCAAAGCAAATGCAAGATAACCAAGGTGCAAAATGTCATACTCAAGTGTTCCAGTAATCAATATCAGTATAAGCACAAGATCCAACAAATGGCAATAGCAGTAAAGCCTCAAATAGTCAACAAAGGTCCACATGCTTTTAGTTTCAAAAGAGATCTCTCCAAACAGATGTGTTCCTCCGTTGAGACATAATCTGACGATATGTTGATGATCCTGAAAAACTAGCGAGGCGATCAGCACGAAGTTTGAAGCAAGCCAGCATGAAGACCACAAAGTAGCTGATCAACATCCGGGGATCATCAACAAGAAGTCCTACAACAGAAATGGCAATGAAATCAACAGGTCATTGAAGGCTTCAGTGCACAAAACAATGCTTTAGATGATACATTAAGAATATGTCCAATATAGCCTTTACAAACCTTGGGACACTGCTCCCTCCCTCCCTCTCTCTCCTCCTCTCCTCTCTGACACACAGACACACAGGAATTCTACATCCTCAGTACTCTCCAACAACTGCAAATGATAGGACACGGGATTCTAACTACCAACTGCCCTTATATTCTGTAGCAACCAACTTCCCTAATCAACTTCTCCATTATTCCTAACTAATTACAACAAATCTTCCTGCTCCCAGCAGAGTACAAGCTGGCTCATGTTAGTTTTGACCCACGTTCCCATCTTCCTCCTTACATATACCTGCTTAATTGCAGGCCTATCTAAGGGAGTCCTAACAGGCTCCTCAAATTTTCAAACTGATGTCGCTAATTTTGATTTGCACCATTTTGAGGGATCTGCTTCATTTAGGAAGAAAACAACGATATAATTTAACTATATGAACAAAGATAAAGAAACAATGAACCAAATGTTAGACTAAAAGAAAACTTCCAAACAAAGATAAAGAAACAGTGAACCAAATGTTAAGCAAAAAGAAAACTTCCAAACACCTTCAAATACTTATAGCACTAGAACCAAATATAAAGGCATGACCATGAAAATCTTCTATAAAGTTGCAATTCAGAGAAGGATAGGAGAGTCATACCAAGCCAACACTTTTCGCAATAATGGAAATGTAGAGTTGAAGCTTTCCAGCAATCATGGCAATGAACCTCACTTGGAACACGGGAATTCAAAGGTGACATATCCTTCCAGATGACAAAATATTCAAGGATGAGAATAGATGCAAACAAAAAGACAAATACAGGCCAGACTTTGCGTATAATTTGCCGATTCAGAAGAATACAAGCAGCAAGCAATGCAATATACAGCATGGATATTGCATTCAACAAGGCAAAACTTGTCAGTAGTAATGCCATCATGTTTATCTCCAGACCAAACAGATTAAACATATTCTCCACCCAGAATTTCAAATAAATTTTTAGGACAGTCATCTGGGTTTCAAATCGCTCCTTTCTCAAAGAGACAATCCGCTTCTTGTTCCACTTGTGACTCTCCTTGGTGCTTCCCCAGATAAACCCAAATGTATACTTTCTACTGTTACTGTCAGAACCTCTTGTTTTAGAGGATGGAGTATCAGGTGTTTGGCAAAGTCCAGGGGTTATCATTCTCAGTGACTTGTTAGAAGCCCCTTCTTGTATTGAAGATGGAGGATGTGAATTGCATGATGGTTTATTTTCCTCAACAGATGTAGTAATATCATCAAATGCATCTTCCGGGAAAAAAACAAAGGACAAGGTTCTTCCCACTGTCCTGGGTTCAGGGCTGTGTCTGGCATCCTTTCCATCCAATGGAAGACATTGTATTGAAGGGTACAAGCCACAATCACCAGCACTTTTCCCCTCAATCCGGATTCTAGACCCCAAAAGCCTGGCTTGAATACACAGAAACCCAAAAAGAAAGGTATATCAGCATACTTCTGTCCAGGAAACATTTCAGCCTGCTTACCCCACATTTGAAAAAGATATTCAGCTGCTACCAGAAAACCTGCGTATACTAAGAATGATTTGGATGGATACTAGAAGTTTTTGGTAAGAAGGAGCAGACAACAAATCCAAGCAGATACAAGAAACCAAATGCACTAATTGGGGATAAAGAGGCATAAAACAGAGCAATAAACAAGATCTTTTGGCTGTGCCAGATGAGAAATCGCCTGATAAACCCAAATGCCCCTGGCTCCAACTGATCCAAGTGATCCTGCCGGTTCTGCTTGCTCTGCCTCCTCTCATAGCTATAAAGTTGCATAACAATTAAGACTGCCAGAGACTCCCAAACGTTTTCAAAAGAAGATGCTTTTGAGTCATATCCCAGATAAAAATCGAGATCCATCAATTTGGACAAGCACAGCTCTAGACTTGTGAAACTGCTCAAGCTATATATGAAGATAAACACCAAAATTGCATACACTTTCAACGGAAGCCAAAGCTGTCTTTTTGTTCTCTCAACAAGTTGCCTTCCAGTAATCCACAGGAGGAGGAGGAATATGTAACCGAATGATATATAATTGGGCCTCACCATATATACCGTGAGAAGAATAGTCAGGAAAGCAATATAGGTGCCACATGATCGGTATATAGATAGGAACTTCAGCCCAATTGCACTGAGGTATGATGCTATTCTTCTTTCTGTAAAATTAAAAATATGGGGATGAAACATGGATGTAGTTGTAAAGACAATCAATAAAGACAAACAGCTGCAAAAATAGTTGTAGTACTACAGCATTATTTCCTACAAATTGTCAGAGTATGTGTACATGCATTTAAAACACCCTAACCAATGTTACTCAATTACAACCTTTTCATTCCAATCAGAGACTGTGAGACAGCATGCAAGTCCTAGAAGTCTAGAATAATGTTTTGTACTTGTTAGGATCCACTAGCTAGAGATTAGTTAGTTAGGGATTAGTTGACTATAAATAAGAAAAATAGGGATTAGTTAGTGTGCTTTTGATCATTTGTAATTGAGTTTAAGAGAGATTGGAGACTCTATACTCTCCTAGGATTCATACTTGTATCATTCCTTAGGGATTCTTGGGTATTACCAAGGGCTTTCAGCAATAAAGAGTGTCATTCAGTTGCAGTCCTAACAGTACTACTCTAAAACACATCACCAACAAACAAACAAGAAGGTGTTTTACCACTAAGTGGGATGTCACCAACAAGCAATTGACATAAAAGAAAGGTTAAAATATAGGTCCCTATACATGTCATTAATTTTGAATTTAGTCCCTATACATAAAATGCTTAAAAAAATAGTCCCTATATATGCCATCTTTTGCAAATAGTCCCTATCATTAGTTGGCTATTCCATTGTTTAGTTGACTGTTGTGTGACAAATAGCATACTATAATGGTAAGTAGGGACTTATTTACAAAAAGTGGCATGAATAGAGACTGTTTTGAAAACTTTTTGTGTGTAGAAACTAAATTCAAAATCATTGACGTATAGGGGCCAAAACTATGTTTTAACGAAAACAAATAATGTTAATTGATTCTTTATTTTATTCCTTTTAATTGAATAATGTGGAAAACTATGGATAGTCAACTATCTTAATTCCTCAGTCAGTTAGAACCATCCTACAAAACATGGGATTAAACATCTAATATATGGTGATTGCTTCGGTACTAATGATAAATGGGCAGTGCCAAAACATATCATTATATTGCATATTTTTATTGGTCATTTTATCTATGTAAGCGCCAAGTCAACATTCATTCAACAAATTTAAATATTGATATAATTTTTTCATTTCTAATTTATTCTCAATGATCATTTAGTAAAAACACAAACTTAATAAAATTTCCAATTCTTCCATCACCTACTACTAAATCCCCAATTTGATTCCATCACCTCTCTTCATTGTACAAAACTCGATCACGCTTCCACAACTCTCTTCAATCCCCAATTCTTCTAGGCAAAGTGGAAGTGCAGAATTGTTCATCAAATCCTCTTTTTCAACTTTAACTTAAAATTCTATCTATGCCCAACACAACACAAAACATTACAACACTCTCTTGGATTCGCTACCAATGTGTGTGTGTGTGTATAGTGAGTGAAACAGTAATCTCCTAGTTGTAATGCACTATAACTTGAAACCTCATTAAGTTTCACTTTATATAGAACCTGAATTGAATGGCAATTGGGAGAGTTCCCCCATGTTTTCGAATTAATTAAAATAACACCTTGAGGTGTCTGTTGCCGAATGGTGACTTGAAGCCAACCACCCAGCACATGGAAAGATATAAAGCAATGGACTTTATTCTGTGAAATAAGAACCACCTGTGCCACTTTTGAAGAAGAGAGGGTCATGGCATAGAAGAATTGGGGATTAAAGAGAGGTATGAGTGTGATCAATACTAGGGAAATAAAGAGAGGTGATGAAATCAAATTAGGGATTTAGGTAGAGGATGGAAGAATTGAAAATTCTATTAAGTTCGTATATTTGCTAAATGATCCTTGAGAGCAAATTAGAAATTAAAAAAAAAAGTTATAGGTTCCAATATTTAAATTTACTGAGGAATGCTGGCTGAGCATTGACATAAATAAAAGAACTGATAAAAAAATATGCCATCTAATAATATGTTTCGATACCGCTCAATTATCGTTAGTACTGAAGCAATTATCTTTATATATTCCATATTTTGCTTTAGGTCTTCATGTAATAGCTCATCCATTGATGCATTATTCAGTATGAATGAAATAAGTCATGTAATAACTTCGAGAAATAACTTATGTCAACTAACATTCATATGGCTAACTTTCTGCTATTCATTTTTCAGATACGATGTTCAATAAACGCAGTATATAAACCACCTAACAACAAATTTATATCATTGTATGTATTATTCACTACGTTTAGAAAACAATGTGATTTCAGAGCCATATCAACATTCTTACCATAAGATAAACTGTCATCGTATCTCACAGAGGAGGAAGAATATACAGACAACAGAACAGATTTGTTAAGACCAGCTTTCAAGATGCCAAATCCAATAGGGGTGCTAGGGGCATGCTGTATGATCGCTGAAAATGAAAATAACATATCAAAACCATGGTTATGAATTGAACAGAAGCAGCCAAGCAAAGCTACTTCCAAGAAATCCCAGGCACTATCTTCTCCAAGGAGACCTGCAACAATTTGCAAACATATCGTGAATCTTTCATTTCCTTATTACTTAATAAGTGGAAGGCATATAGCTATGGCATTGCTATAATATTAAGTACAAACCAACTAGATCCATCCATACCTAATTGCATTACAACTTCCATGCTTACAGAGCCTTTTTTCTCCACAGCAGCAGAGATCAAGTTAATTTGGAGAATATACAACAGTGCAAAATGAACCTCGCATAGAAGAATCAGAGCCTGTCGTATCTTTCTGCTGACATTGTGGCTCAAAAGATATATCAAGAAGAATATCACTGAAGAACAGAGAGCATAAAAGCTGATCAATAAACTAGCTTAAGAGTTAAGATACTGTCACCTGACAGACTACAATCCAGTTAACAGCTTACAAGAATCAAGGTAAATGATTTTATCCCACGAATCACTGAAATGGATAATGTATACATGTAAAACAAGCATGGAAGGGTTTGATAAGACATACTATATACAGCATGGATGAAACCGGGCTTTATGGCAATGAGAAAGATCAATGTCAGCATGATAGCCCGAGAGCACTTGCGCAGTCCCCATGCTATTGTTGCCACAATCAAAACCTTAGTCTCTCCCTCCTCTGCGGATAAGAAAGATTAATACAACAAAGCAAAGAATAAAAATACATCTGCTGTAGTGGACCAAAATTTGAGTTGAAAATTCACATAAAACCGAAAAGAATCAAGTTCAAGAAGAAGTCACAGAACTATTAAGATGGATGCTCTTCTAGATTGGTCACCAAAAAACATATAAAAGTTTCAATATAGTTAAAAGAAAAACCAACTAATCAAGAATAAAGCCATAATACGAAAGCTAGCTGTGCAAGATTAATTGAAAATTGATGCAGGAGAACATAAAACTGCCTTGAATTTCAGTAGGTGACAGCAGATCATAAGTCATAAGAATAATTATACCAAGAGTTTGACAAACAACAATAATTTGAAAGTCACTTTGTTCTATCTATATCCCCCCACCCCTAATTTCCCTAATATCATACCCAAAAATAAAGGATGAAAAAGAAGAAAATATGATGGTGTAAGACAACGATAGGGGGTAGAATAAAACCTAAGTGAATAAATCTGGTTTTAATACTGATACAATAAGAATGTTACAATTAATGAGTAAATAATGACTGATACAAGGACAGAGTTCCTATTCTTGCACTTGCATTTTCATTGGATTATTTGCAGGGCTTACATTTGGTATTCGGCCCACAATTTTCACGGTTTATTACTTTACTTGTTTGAGCCAGGGATTTGTTGCACCAGCTGGTTTGAAGTTTGAGCCCAGCACAGCCAGTTCCTGGTACCAACACAGTATTTTCTCAGGGGGTTCAGGTTGCACAATATGTAGAATGACTGGAAGTTTCGTTATATTCTTGAATGTTTTATGGAGCATTTATGTCACAACCCACCAAGGGAACGTGAAGATTTGGATCTTCAAGGAAACCTCTGATAATGTGACTAATTAATATGCATAAATAAATTGAGCATACTCAAAATATCTCAAGTTTAACTAAATTTCATAATTCTGAAAATGTTTCCAACCATAAATACTAAACATAAAACTGTGTAAAATCAATAATTTAGGCCAAAGCCAAACATAATTAAATAAATAACTGAAATTCTGAAAATAGTCAAAACAATAAAATGCATGCCCGACCTGTACACAATTATTGGAGCATTACTACACTGACATAACCAATAGTAAGCTCCACTCCAAAGCGAAGCTCATCAAAGAAGCTGTAGCACTATTGGGAGAATCCTGATGCAACTGAACCTAGCCTAGGGAGGAAAGAGAGGGTGAATTCATCAAAATTCAGTGAGTGAGCCTCCACTCACAACCCATATGGGACAACAACAAAAATACATAACATATACATGTGACTGATGTAAAACATTTTATATATAATTACATACAACTGTCCTGAAAATAATAATTTAACTAAATCCATGGCAATAACTAGAAGAGAAACAAGAGATGTTCTATAAATATCTAGCTGAATCTAAGCCAATGGCTAATCTGATGGGCACCTAGCTAGGTCCCATAAATGAACACCGCAATGGGTTCTTTACTATGGATGAGCTAGTCCTTAGCGGACCACTTGGTATCAAAGGTTAACGATCAATCCTGCTTTAACGCCGCTTTTCTCACTATTTATTGGCTAAAAACTAATAGCAACAAAATTCACTGTCTTACGTAATTGGGATTCATGAAATTTTTGGCTAATAAAATAAATCATACATACAACGAGTATGGTCCCATGAGTTTTCTAAAATAATAATTTGTCATGATAACTATAAAACAATAATTTTCTAAAATTTCTGTAATCCATAAAGGCATATCTCTTGGCATAAATCATTCTAAAATTTCATAAATAACTTATATAATATGAGAAAAATAATAATAATGACCAAAAGTATGGCCATAAGCTTAAACCCACTCACAGTTGGTAGCGGAAGTGTGCTTCCACTAACAACTTAACTCTAGGGAGCTGAATGGCACCTGACTGCCAAACAATATAATGAAAATATAAACGATTTGACTTTATCACCCAAATGAGTTTGGGATGGTAGGAGGAAAAATGTTGAAAGAAAACCATGCCTAACAGGACCCAGACTCAACTACTAGATAAAAAGGGAAAGGAACTAGCTAAATTCCATGAAGATCACTTATCAAAAGAGATTAATCGGAGAAGTTGAGAGAAACCATGTTTTTATCTCTAGGGAAAATTCCTTTGACGGCTAGGGTTCTTAAAAATATTTAGGAGTATTATGATGTGCTAAAATATATACTAAGAGTATCTAACAAAAACCCAAACCTGACACAATCTTGTCCCACCCATGTGATTCAACGCGTTCAAGTGCCATGCTTCAAGATCTTCACATACATATATATGTATGATAATAGTAAAATAATGATGTCATGTGCACCACATTATATATATAATAATAG
Source organism: Dalbergia oliveri (assembly GCA_030441495.1). Lineage (NCBI taxonomy): Eukaryota > Viridiplantae > Streptophyta > Magnoliopsida > Fabales > Fabaceae > Dalbergia > Dalbergia oliveri. The sequence goes on along the minus strand of JAMLFY010000013.1, from coordinate 22,441,040 downwards.
TAATATATATATATATATATGATAATAGTAAAATAATGGTGCTATGTGCCAGGTGCACCACGTTATATATATAATAGTAATATCTTAAAAAATATTTAGGAGTATTATGATGTGCTAAAATATATACTAAGAGTATCTAACAAAAACCCAAACCTTACACATCTGTGTCCCACCCATGTGCTTCAACGCGTTCATGCCATGCTTCAAGATCTTCACATACATATATATGTATGATAATAGTAAAATAATGATGTCATGTGCACCACATTATATATATAATAATAGTAATATATATATATATATATATGATAATAGTAAAATAATGGTGCTATGTGCCAGGTGCACTACGTTATATATATAATAGTAATATTCATAACACTAATAATAATAATAGTAATAATAGTTCAGATACTAATAGATTCCATATTATCATTGCTGTTATCATGGTTAGTGTTATGAATGTTACTATTAGTATATATATATATATAATGACACCATTATTTTACTATTATCATATATATATATATATATATATATATATATATATATATATATATATATATATATATATGTGTGTGTGTGTGTGTATTACTATTATTATATATATAACGTGGTGCACATGGCACCATTATTTTACTATATACATGTGTGTGTGTGTGTGTGAAGATCTTGAAGCATGGCACCGTGAACGCGTTGAAGCACATGGGTGGGACGCAAATTACATCAGGTTTGGGTTTTTGTTAGATACTCTTAGTATATATTTTAGCACATCATAATACTCCTAAATATTTTCCTAAGGAATTTTCCCTAGAAATAGTGATTTTCTCAACTTTCTCCAATTAATCTCTTTCAGGAAGTGATATTCATGGAATTTAGCCAGTCCTTCCCCTTTTTATCTAGTTTGTGAGTTGGGACTATTAGGCATGATTTTCCTCAACATTTTTCTCTCTACCATCCTAAACTCAGTTTGATAAAGTCAAATTGTTTATATTTTCATTATATTGTTTGGCAGTATGTGCCATTCCAACTCCCTAGAGTTAAGTTGTTAATGCAAGCACATTCTCAGGATCAACTATGAGTGGGTTTAAGCTCATGGCCATACTTTTGATCATTATTATTATTTTTCTCATATTATAAATTATTTATGAAATTTTAGAATGATTTATGCTAATAGATATGCCTTTATGGATTACAGAAATTTTAGAAAATTATTGTTTTGTAATTATCATGACAACTTATTATTTTAGAAAACTCATGGGACCATACTCGTATGTATAATTTAGATTTATTTTATCATCCAGAAATTTCATGAATCCAGGATGTATGAACAGGAAGAACAGTGAATTATGTTATTAGTTTTTAGCCAATAAATAGTGAGAAAATACTTAGTTAACGCGAGGATTGATCGTTAACCTTGGTACCAGTGGTCGCTTAGGACTAGCTCACCCACAATAAGAAACCCATGCAGTATCCATTTATGGAACCTAGTTAGGTACCCATCAGATTAGTCATTGACTTAGAATCACTATTTAGCTCAGTATTTATAGAACATCTCTTGTTTCTATACTAGTTATTGTCATGGATTTAGTTAAATTATTATTTTTTGTAATATATATGTAATTATATATAAAATATTTCACATTCGCATGTATATATTATGTATTTTTGTTGTTGTCCATATGGTTTGAGTGGTGGCTCACTATTAGTTTTGATTAAATCACCCATCTCTTTCCTCCCTTAGATAGGTATAGGTTCAGCTGCACCAGATCCTCCCAGGAGTGCTATAGCTTCTTTGATAAGCTTAGCTTTGGAGTGGAGCTTACTATTGGTTATATCAGTTTAGTAGTGCTCCAATAATTGTGTGGCATTATCCCTACATGCATTATATTGTTTTGACTATTTTAAAATTTCAGTCATTTATTTAATTATGTTTGGCTTTAACCCAGATTATGGATTTCACACAATTTTATGTTCAGGATTTATGGTTGGAAACATTTTCAGAATTATGAAATTTAGTTAAACTTAAGATACTTTGAATATATTCAATTTATTTATGCATATTAGCTAGTCACGATTAGGCTTCCTGTCCAAATCCTCACGTCCCCGTCTCTTAGACGAATCGTGACAAAGTGGTATTAGAGCGATAGGTTTCCCTACATATTACTTGCAAGTGTCCACAAATAACATGACATCTATGTAAATGGAAGCGCGCTCATTTGTATTGATGAAGTGCTATTTGAGGCCTTTAGGAAGAGTCAGTCATGTCTAAGTTCAATAAGAGTTTGTCTTTCTTGGGCACTCATGGTCTTGTCATATGTCCTCCATTTCACAGGTGTGACCATGCCGCCTATACACCCTTCACGCCTTCGCGTCACGTAGGAGCGACGCATCCAGTGAGTGCTCGCCTTCGAGCTTTTGAAGATTGTAGCAAACTTGAGATGTGATAACCAGGAGGTAGAGGCAACTATGCAACCCTCCAGTGAGACAGATAGATGACTCAGCCTTTGAGCATTTCAAGAGGATGGACCCGCCCGCTTTCAACTGGTGTCTAACAATCAGGATCCCCAGGAATTCCTAGGCAGGTGGAGAAGATAGTTGGTGTCATCCATTGTTTTTCAGAGAGAGTGGAGTTAGCTGGCTTCCAACCAGGAGGCCAAGCAAAGTTATGGTATCAGGAGTTTGAGAGAGGCTTGGACCCCAGCTCTCCCTCTTGGAAACGATTCAAGGAAGCCTTCATGCGGAGATTCATATTAGAGAGCCGCAAGCACAGATGATCGAGGAGTTTTGAAGCTCCATTTAACTCTAGGCATGACAGCTTATCGAGTATGATGAGCATTTCACTTATCTGCACAAGCAGCCTCCAGCATGATACCGAGAGACAGCCAGGGTGAGACGTTTTGTTCAAGGTTTGCCCAGAGATGTTCCCAGTCACGTTAAGACCATGGACTATGCTCAGGTGGTAGACAGTGATTGGTCTTGAGAGTGATTTAGCAAAGCGTAGGGTGATCTCAGAGGCCAACAAGAAGGCCAGCTCATGCCTCTTTCTCGAGCCCAGAGGTTCGAGCAAGGGTCACCATCAGCATGTTATGCATGTGGATAAACGGGTAACAAACGCGCAGAGTGCTGATGTTCAGGGAGCTCCAAGTCAAGGGCCAGTGACTCCATATCAGCTCAGCCTCAGTCGATTGCCCAGGGTGGCTTCATTCGCTTCGGCAAGCCGTGGAGCTAGGGCAGGGCCCTGGTGGCAAGGTGCAGGCGGTAGAAGACAAGCGGTAAAGGCCAAGGTAGTGGGAACAGCCTCGTTGTTCGTGATGACCCGTCAAGATGTACAGGCTTCAAATGAAGTGATAACAAGTATGACGAAGGATGTTCCTTCAATGCCATGACGTTGTTTACCCGGTTCACCTATTCTTATGTGTCCTCGTTCTTTGCTTTTGAAAGATCCCTGAGGATCTTGAGAAGCCGTTTTTAGTTAGAGTACCTTCTGAGAAGCCTCCTTGTTCAAACAGTGATACGTCGAAGTCAAAGTTGGTGACATGGAGGCACTAGGATTTAATAGTGTTGGACCTGCCGACTTTGACATTACTCCTGGGCATGGATTGGTTAGCCCTTTGCCATGCCATGGTAGATTGTTATAGAAAAGTAGTGAGATTTGAGGTTCAGGTTCCAAGTGAGGAGCCAAGAGAGTTATAGGTACAAGGTGTTCGACACCAACAAGCTTGATATTAGCTATGAGTGCACTATGGTTGATGGATAAGGTAGTTATGGGTTTTTAGCTGAAGGGATGTAGAGAGAGAGACACCAAGTTTGGGCATCCTTCTGGCTAATGAGTTTCCATGTGTTTCCAAAGATTTTAGGTATGCCATCGAAGAGGAATAGAGTTTAGGATAGAGCTTGAGCCAGGAGTTAGGCCCATCTCTATATCCCGTACCGCATGTCTCCAGAGAGTTAAGAGAATTGACAGAACAAATAGGAGTTGTTGGACAAGGGGTTTATACGGCCAAGTACTCTTCATGGGTGCTCCAGGATTATTCGTTAAGAAAAAGATGGTTCGATGAGGATGTGTGTAGATTACGGCAGTGAACAAGGTGACGATCAAGAACCAATATCCCTTGCCTCGCATTGATGATCTTTTTGACTAGCTTCAGTGGCAACCTATTTTTCCAAGATTGATCTTCAATCTGGTTACCATCAGCTGAAAATTAAGAATGAAGATATACCTAAGATGGCCTTCAGAACTCACTATGGACACCAAGAGTTCTTAGTGATGTCCTTTGGGTTGACCAATACCCTAGCAGCCTTCATGGATTTGATGAATAGGTGTTTTTGCGTTTCTGGATCACCTTGTGATTGTCTTCATTGATGACATATTAATGTCTTCTAAGAGTGAGGAGGAACATGAGCAACGTTTAGAATTGTTCTACAGACTTTGAGGGAGAATCAGCTATATGTCAAGTTCTCCAAGTGTGAGTTTTGGCTAGATCAGCTGGCATTCCTTGGACACGTAGTGTCGAAGAATTTGTAGATCCAAAGAAGGTGGAAGCAGTGAACAATGGCCAAGACCTATAACACTTCAGAAGTCGTAGTTTCTTGGGCTTGGCAGGATATTATAAGCAATTCGTTCAGGATTTTAGGATCGCAGCACCCATGACCAACTGACACAAAGAATGTCAAGTTTCAGTGGATAGAAGAGTGTGAAAGGAGTTTTCAGGAGGTCAAGACATGCTTGACCATAGCGCCAAGATTTGGATTACCTTCAGAGACAGGTGGCTTTTCAATATTCTATGACGCTTCGAGAGTTGGACTTGGCTTGATCCTTATGAAGGCATGGTCAAGTTGTAGCATACGCCTCAGGGTAATTCAAGAAGTATGAATAGGATTACCCTACGCATGACTTGGAAATGGCGGCAGTGGTTTTTGCCTTGAAGATTTGGAGGCACTACTTGTACGGAAGACTTGTGAGATTTTCACAGACCACAAGAGCTTGAAGTACATCTTCCAACAGAAGGATTTGAACTTAAGACAGCGCAGATGGCTTGAGTTGTTAAAGGACTATGACTGGATCTCATACCACCTAGGAAGGCGAATGTAGTGGAGATGCTTTGAGTAAGAAGTTAGCGGAGCTTGGCCCACATAGCACTAGCGAGGCAGCCGTTAGTGAAGGATATCTATATGTTGGAAGCTGAGGGTCCAGCTTGGCCTTAGTGATATAAGAGCTATTCTAGCTCACATCAAGGCTCAGTCAACCTTGGTAGGACAAATCAAGGCTCAGCATAGTGAAGATCTAAAGGTAGGTAAGTTGGTTGAAAATGTTCATAAGGGTGAGAATATAAAGTTCACAGTCTATGCTGAGTGTGTGTTGTATTTTGGGAACCATTTATATGTGCCCGCAGTGGGTGAGCTGAGGAGAAAAGTGATGGAAGAAACCTATGGTGCAGCATACTAGTGCATCTTGGTCAACCAAGATGTATCAGGATCTAAAATAGTTGTTTTGGTGGATGGTATGAAGAGAGATATCGGTGATTTTGTGGCTAGATGCTTGGTGTGCCAGGAGTTAAGGCTGTAGACCAGAGGCCAGCAAGGTTACTTCAACAGATAGATATTCCAAATGGAAGTGGAAGAGATAACCATGAACTTCGTAGTTGGGTTACCTCGAACCACCAAGGGTTTCAACTCCATATGGGTAATAGTAGACAGGATGACCAAGTCAGCACACTTTTTATCATTAAAAACTACCTTCAGTGTAGGATGGATCAGTTGTATATCAACGAATAGTCAGATTTCACGGTGTTCCAACATCCATCAAATCTGAGGGGGTCCCAATTTACTTCAAGGTTCTTAAGGGCATTCCAGGAGGCCCTGGGACGCGTGTGGATTTGACCACAACCTTCCACCCCCAGCGGATGGCCAGTTGAAAGGACGATACAAACCTTAGAAGATATGCTCAGAGCCTGTGCTAGATTTCGGAGGAGCTAGTGTGATCACCTACCCTTGATTGCGTTCTCATACAATAACAGTTACCAGGCAAGTATCCATATGGCACCGTTCGAAGCCTTGGATGGAGGCATTGCAAGTCTCCAATCAGGTGGTCTAAGCTTGGGAAGCTAAGTTCCTAGGCCCAAACCTAGTTTAGGAAACCTTAGAGAAGGTTCAATTGATTAGGGAGCGTCTTTTAGCAGGACAGCCAGGCAGAACTCATGCAGAGAACCGAGGCGCGACATGGAGTTTGCGGTTGAGGACCATGTGTTTCTGAGGGTATCCCTTATGAAGCGGAGTGAGGTTCAGGAAGCGGGAAGTTAGTCCTCGTTTTATCGACCCATTTGAGAATCTAGAGAGAATTGGAGATGGCTTACAAATTGGCACTACCTCCCAGTTATCAGCCATACATTCAATGTTTCATGTCAGGATGCTCCTAAAAATATATGCCTCCACGTGCTCATTCCACAAAATCCAAATTGATGAGAGTTTGCCTATGAAGAGGAACCACTTGCCATCGTAGATAGGCAGATTAAGAAACTTCGCTCAAAGGAGGTAGTCTCAGGAAAAGTTATTTGGATGAACCATTCCGAAAAAACAACATGGGAAGTTGAAAAAGCCATGAAAATCAAATACCCCCACCTTTTTCCACCTCGAGGTACATCAATTAGATTTGGGGATCAAATCTCTTTTAAGGGGTAGTATAATATTTCAATATGAAATCTATTAGTATCTGAATTATTATTACTATTGATATTATTATCACATATACATATCTATTATCATCGCTGTTATCATTATTAGTACTTATTATTACTATTATTATTATTATTATCACATGGCACCAATAATTGTAACATTCATAACACTAACAATAATAATAGTAATAATAAGTACTAATAATGATAACAGTGATGATAATAGATATGTATATGTGATAATAATAATAATAATAGTAATAATAATTCAGATACTAATAGATTTCGTATTTGAGATATTACAATTTATGATCCTGTTTAGTTTTTTTATGATTGCTTGTCCTGAAAAGAATGAAGACTGAGCCACAAAGCAATTAAGTGATATGAAGAAAAGATGATGAAGACATAAAAACCCAACAAACAAAATATTTAAGCCAAAATGTTAGACACACCCAGTAATACATGGAGAAGCTGTGCAAAATCTTAATGATGAGCTCACAACAAAGAAGCATGAAGCTAACTTAGTAAGGATATGCATTACTAAAAAGTGGAGTGAAATCATAAGAAACAAAAATTAACAAAAGGAACAATCATGCAATACTAGAGAATGTCAAAACCAAAAGCAAAAGCTGGAAAAAGAAAATACTGAAGCATAAACGGAACTGCTGGTATCAAACATTTTCATTAGCTGCCAAAGAAAATGGACAAAACATTATTAAATAAAAACTATAAGCCAAAATTTAAACAAATCCAATTGATTCTCAGCTCGAAGGAGTTAAGTTTAGCAAGAAAAGAAGAAAATGAACATATGTGCATATGTACATACACACAGTAGCATTAGCATATTCAAATAACAGGTATGAAAATATTGTGGCTTATTACCTTTCACTGAGGAATAGTCATTTGAAGATTGCCCACCCTCATCAGACAAGCAGAGGAAAACAGAATTGTTCACAAGGTTACCCAATGCAACCAAAATACCAAGACAAAATTGGGCAAGCAAAAAAACCCAGGTATTGGATAGTGCCACAGACCCACCATCTCCCAGATTTTCGTATCCTGTAAACAAGTATGAACTATGAAATATTACAATTATTCAAATGTGGGCTCATGATAAAAATTGTCATCCTGTATATTTAATTACCTGTCCAAGTTTCCATTTCAGAAATGTAAATGCCACATTGAATACATAGGTGCTAATAGCCCAGAAGAGAATGAACACAAGCAGCAGCCCATTCAATCGGTGCAAATGGAATAAAGAAGGGAAGGCATAAATAATATAGCCAACGTAAGCAAGTAGCCCAAATGCACATAAGCTTGCAAAATGAAAGCTCCAAAAGGAAAGAGCAAACAAGGAGACCTGAAAATATAATAATAATAATAATAATTTAGGAAACCTACTAGTAAACCCTTCAGTATTAAGCGAATTAAATGCACATGACATTGGCAATGAGTAGCCGCAAATGCATCAAAGGGATATCTCAAACAAGGTTACGTCCATAACATAAAGCACATTCAAGGAATAAGAGAGGGAAGGAGAAAAAGGGGGGGATGCTTCCATTCAGTACTAGATCAAGTGTCAGGTTGGTTGCTGGATCAAAAGATTTCTACAAATCCCACTGTGGTTAAAGGCAACTAATTATTACTAAAAAAAAATTCTTAAAAAGATGCCAAATCTGGCATATTTAGCTTCAACCAGGTAGCTCTTTTGAACATTCATCCTTAAACACATTGTTGAAGCTTACATTGGATAAGATGGAAATTTTTTTATGAAATTGATTATTTCAAAGCTAGTTACTAGCAGACCTAATTTTAACATTCATATCTTCTACATAAATATAAGCTCCGTCGGAAAATTTATACTTTCAAGTCATTTCAATTCACAATCAAAAAACAATAACACCGCTATACTTTATTCTGACTGTAACCAGAAAATTGTAGTGAAAGTCTTCCCATCTTCCCCTCCGGTTGAACATAAAATTTGTCCACATTCAAGGCTTATCAGCATTCCAGAGGCCTAAAGGGTATCAGAATTATAAAAACCATTCTTCAATAGTGCATGAAATTGCAGAGAAATTTTTTATTTGGGTTGAATTACAGAATCAATGTTGGAAGAAATCATTTTGCAAAGTTTAATCTGATGATAATTTGGAAAGTCCCATGAGCAAAGCTGCTTTGTTTTGAGTTGCACATAGAGATGAAAAATGAAAGACAAGACAGAATTTGTTTGTGGATTGCTTGGGTTCAAAAGGACTCAGCACAGACTATATATATGATGTATCCACTAAAGATTAAAACAATTATTTACATGTTAAAAATAAAACATGTGACTAAATTTATTGAGTGATGTGATTAGTAATGAATTGAAAAAGATAGAGGTCAAGGCATTAGGATAATAGTAGCCATAGGAAATAGTTTAAGTATTTATTATTGTTTTTGAAAATCTAATCAGTATTAATTTCCTATTGCATTATATATAGTGCAGATGGGCATCTATCCTGAAGTAAGTACTGAACCTAAGCAATTATGCCACATTGTTACACTCCTTTTTTATTTTCTCATAAATTCAACATAGTAATTGAGCGGTACCATCCTCTGATATTTGTCCTGTCACTATTTAGCTTCTTGATTTCTAATGGAAACTGTAATGTTAAGTATGCCTTGAAAATTTTGGCCCTGAAAACCCCACTTTTATTTTCTTTTCATTCTCCTACTTGTGAATCACTCTGCTCCCCCAGTTCACACTACCAGTGATATCCACTGCCAGCGACCTTTCCAGAGACTCTTCATCTTTCCTAGTGACTTTTTATATTTTCCAGTGAATTTAACATTTTTCAGCAACTCCAACATTTCATCTTCCTGTTAAGGGGTTCCACATGTTGTTCTTGCTGTCTAATACTGGTTTTTTAGGAACTTTCCACTGAAGTTCATTCTGGCAATGTTTCTCTTCTTCCTAATTTTGCAATTTGGCAATTTTGCAACAAGTTTTTCAAGCAGATGGTCAGTCCAGCAATCTTATTATGTTGTCTTTGCAGATATATCCAATATCCTTGAGTTGTCTTGCCATTGTTTTATGGATTTCATCTCATATTTTTCTTCTTTGTAAGGGTTAAGCTTTAGCTTAAGGGGAACTGTTAAAAATAAAACATTTGACCAAATGTATTGACTGAAGTGATTAGTGATGCATTGCAAAGATAGAAGTCAAGGCATTGAAATAATACTAGCCATAGGAAAAAGCTTAAGTCTTCATTATTGTTATAAAAAATGTACAGTATTTAAGTCTTATGAACTAGAGATAGTGCTGATGGGTGTCTATCCTACAGTCAGTATTGAACCTAAGTAATTCTATCACATTGTTACACTCCTCTTTTGTTTTACTAAATATTCAACATTTACAATGAATATGAATGCATATTTCCTATGAAAGCTAGTTCCCATGTAAATGCATGCTCGAGATACATTGCTAGTAATTAATAGTTTAACTCTCATTTTCAATAGGCTATTCCAAGGGAAAAGTTAAATAAGGGTGGTGCAATGCATGAGATTCTCACCTAGTGGGGATGGGGAGAGTATATACATAGCTTTACCCTACAATCAGAGAGACCGTTTTTAAGATTTGAACCAGTGATCTCTAAATCACAAGACAGCAACCTTACTATTACAACGAAGCCCACTAATAGAGCTAACACACACAAACAGGTAATATCACAGGACACAACGCACAAGTACAGAAGGAAGTATAGAGATGTATGTATTAATGGAATTAGCCAGGAAATAGTGACAAAAGCCAAGCAAGCTCTGAGCACCAGGAGTTAGCCACTCCTTGCTAAAAGAAGTAAAAATGCATGAGAGAGAACATCCGTTCCCATTAGCCAACAAATACCCTCTTTCCTCTAACAGAAATTCCCTTCCCATGAGTCATCCCACATGCTCCCTAAACCGTTACCCAGTAGGCCCACCATTGGGCCCACCTGTGCTGCCAGCAATCATCCCCTGTCCCAAACTATCCCTGTGCTTTCTCCTCTGATACACCTTAAGCCCTTTTGTGAATTCAGCTCTATCACCCACCCTCTATTTCTATGGAAAAAAGAAATAGCAAAAAAAAAAAGATATAGCGTGTTATAATAACAATGTCCACAACATTATAATGTTGAAAGACTAGAGACCAGATCAAAAGGACAAAAAAAGGTGATTGCCATTCAGGACTTCTTAAAATATTTCCCATTTAAGAAAATACACTCGAACAATTAGTAAACAATGTCCAAAGGTGGTTAGTGGGATAACCATACTACTACTACTACTACTACTACAACAACAGCAATAGTTGTCAAGCCTTTTCCTACTAGATGAGGTCAACTGCACGGAGTTACACCATAGTATCCAACTAACTACAAACCATATACTGACTTAATTAACCAATCAATTAGTTAATTGCTCCAAAATCAGTAAATATCTTCTAGGAAGTCCTAAATTTTAGAATGGAGCTATCCACTAAAAAAAAAAAAAAAACCCACACACAAATGAATTTGCTTGCTTATACTTTCATACTCTAAGATCATTCATCGATGATAACAGAAAATGAATTATAACACGTTTTAAGGAATATATACCGGGAAACCATACGTGAAAAAGTTGATACTAAAAGTCCGAAAACGGCTCCTCTGAGTAAGACATTTGTGTGCCTCACACCAGATCTGCACATTTAATTAAGGGAGTCAGCAAAATTCAAGGCCTCATCATATATTCCCCCAAAAAAAAAAGTATATATCTAGTGACAAGAGTGAAGCAGCAGACTAAAGCACTTAATAAAAAGGAAGAACAGATCAAAATAAGCAAATTTAACACACTAACAACTAGTAACCATATTTCCTTCAGCCTCAATTATGACACATTAATTTTTAGTGTTTCCTAATCATTTTTCCCTTCCCTTATCCACTTTTAATTATTTCATCCTTGATCTAATCATGGTCAATTGCTTGCTATTGCCATCATTTTTCAATTAACTCACTCACTTTCACTTTTGTGCATAAATTCTTGGGTTCTCATGTTGCATACTTGCATTGCACGCCTTATGATCTGCAAAGCTTTGTGAATTTTTATTGTTTGGTTAAGTTTTAATTCACACATTCCAACCCCCACCCTCAACTCGGGGGGGGGGGGGGGGGGGAGGACCTCCTCTGTGCCATTGCACTCAAGTCTCAACAGATATGAAGATCAGTAAACCATTTAGTGACTAACAAGTGGTTAGGTCAGCTGATTTTCTGCGTACAGACATTGCAGGCTCCAATCCATTAAATGCCAATACAAGGTCGACCCATGTTATAATCTCCCTAGCCAAAGGTTTATATGCTGAACCGCAAAACAAAATCAACAGGTAGTTAGGAGATTTCCCATACCATAGCTGTAACCTGTGAAGTCTTCCAAATGAGGCACCAACATATAGTTGCAAAGACCTCTAGCTTATCAACTTGAATTTAAAACAGATTTAAAAGGACTACCTATATGAGTATAGCTCTGGCCAAATCTTCATTAAGTGAATAAGGTAGAAATGATTTTCTTCATACAAATATTGATCACTGATAATGAAAAGTGTTTGAACATAATCTTGAAAGATATGACTAAAGCAAGCTCGCCAATTAGAGTTTCATTTGATTACCTTGATTCACGAATAAAAATGAATGCTTAGAGGGAAGAAGCTGTTCGGTCAAGGTGCATTGTGTCCTGGAAATAATAACGCCCATCTCCTCCAAATCAGATTTAATGAAGGACAGCTGTATCACATGAAAAAGAATGAGTATAATGCAAAACAGTCTTGGACTCTGCAACAAATAGGTTATAAGGGAAAAAAATTCCATCTTCATATCATATATGATTTTATTTTGTATAAAATAGATATTGGCTATTTTCCATGTTGAAAGAAAAATGACACAAGTCCAGATGGATATCTTTTAGAAGCAAGGTTTCTCTCAGAGTGCTGGATGATAGTTGTTTCATATGATGAAAGGAGAAGTTTATTTGAGAAGAGAAGGAAAGTCATAGAAGACCAGATGATATGATGTCCTGCTGTTTGTCAGGAAGAAAACAAAAATGTTGCTTGGTAGTCTCAGAATCAGAGAAACACATTACACACACTAGGAGATAGGTGGCTAATCAAATCTGCAAAAAATCATTTGTAGTAATCATGTTAAGGACAGCAGCCCAAATGAAATTATACTTAGTATGAAGGCTGTATCTTTTTGGAGAATGAATGAGGAACTAAATATTATAGGCTTAACGATACACTCTAGACGATTCTAGAGTCAGAATCTTGCAACCCATTGACACGGAAGGATGGGTCCAGTCTACCATACCAAGAATGCATCCCAGTTCTGACCCTAGCCAAGCCTAACATTGGATGCCAGTTGTTTCGAACAACCCAAAACCTTAGCAGCAACGAAGGCTATTTCTACTAGATGGGGTGGGCTATATGGATCAAATGACACAATGTCCTATAAATAAAACCTGTATATGAACAGGCCATTAAAATATAAGGGAGTATTGCTCCTACCGATGGTGATATCAGAAGTCACAATACACTCTGAAGAGGAAGACAGTTTTGTGCTCCCCTCACCCTTCTGTTACGCCCATCCTTTCGATCCTCCGTCTCTCCATTGCGGTGCTCTCTCTGTGGCAGAGATTGCTCCCTGGGTTTAACACAATGTCTTCCTCTCAGTAGCTGCACAGCCTCATCCATCTTCCTCTCCAAATTCTCCATTCTAGCCTCCATGCAGCTTCAGTAGTAGGCTTTCTGAGCTCCCAAGATAGAAGCTTTGATGCCATTTTTAAAAACCACAGAAAGATGAACAAGGAAATGAAGATATGTGTGAGGATTACTCACTCCCAAGACTGATATCAGTGTGATAACAGCTTCGTTTAAGAAGAAAATGGAATGGAAAAGCAGAAACAGAAAGAACAAGTATGGAGCACTAAGCAGCCCCTATCTTCATTCTAATTTGAAATGATTGCCTCTCTGATACACCCTGCACCGCTATACAAATATTCCCCTAACTAACAGAATCACTCATGTACAGCAACACATACATACACTGCTGCCTCAGCTAGTTAGGCCAAAGGGGCCCCATATGATTCACCCCAACCCATTACTTGCATTACCTATAATACTCCTATATTTCCTTCTGTTGTACACTTTAACAAATAACAAATTTAACTCTCCCTCTTTTCTCCTCCAAAATCCAAACTCACAAGTATATCCTTAGGGACTTGGTCTCGAACACACTCCTTGAATGGGCACCAGATATAAGTACAGCGCCTCAAAGAACCAACCACAGCCGGTAGCTTCACATGTTCTGGAGTGCCTTCCGCATCAAAGTGTTGCACCACTTCCATGCGCCATCCATAAGCAAGATGATCTCCATCAAACTCAGAAAACTTCTTCCTCTTCCAATCACTCCAAGTTCTCCTCTCCCTCTTGTATTCCATCTCAGGCCTAGGAGTAGTTCTCCTGGCTCTCCTATGTTCTATTTCAAATATGTTCAGGGTTCCTAGGATTGGGAGCTCTGATACTAGTTGATAGAACCCTGGTATGAGCAGATAAAGTAGAACTGAAACTTATGTGTATTAATGCAGAAGCTATGACTCCAGTGGGGAATTCAGCTCTATAAACATGTATAGAAGATGATAAAACTGAAAAGAAAAGATAAAAAATATCCCCGGCAATTCGAGGAGCCTTTCACCCGCCCAAGTCCTCTACAAAATACCGCCTAATCTCCCCATACTCCCCATTGAACTATATAAAAATCGTATTTTCCCTCCCCAGCATCTCCCAAAATCCTCTTTCCTTTTCACTGCTGACTCAACAGTTAGTTACAAATGTGCACCCCACTACTCCCTAATTCTCTCTATGTTTATTTCCTCATTTACTCTTTCTTCCACGCACTCTAGTAATGTGTGGGTCTCTACACATTCTAACCACATTGCTCAACACATTAGTCACATGCATCAATTCTAATAAAAATTACACTAAACCTACAATGCAAGTCTAACATATTTGACTACCCACCTTCTTAACAAATTCTCTTTTGTGGTGGGGTGGGGGTTGGTTTTCTTTGTGTGTTTTTTTTTTTTTTTGGGGGGGGGGACTCCCTAAGGGAATGACTACACAATCTTCAAAGGATTAGACGAAGGGATCAAATGGCACCAAAATACATAATGCTCATCAAAAGACAATCAATGTGCAAAAGTAGAATTATAAGACTACAAAAGTAGAAAATTACATTAGGATTTTCAACAACATAGACAATTTGTCTAACTTAGGTAAATTCTATATGTTAGGCTCTACTAAATTAAGAAAAAATATATCACAAGAGATTATATGAGAGTGGTCCTGCAGTACCTAAATATTAAGATGTGAAAGCCCATAATGTACATAACCTTTTTCTTCCAGCCATGCGAAACATGAAACAAATAAGGGTTTTTCTAATCAGTGTCCTAAGGATTGGTTAAGGAAACCCAAAAAATAAAAGGTTTCCAAAGTTTTTAATGGGACCCATGTATTGGAAACATAACAACTATCATCTCAATGCAAAACCAACCTTATTTGAATTCATAAAAAACATACCGTTATATAGTAAAATATGAGAGAAAGGCTGGAACAAATTTTGAACCACTCAGAATTCGTAGATATTTTGTAAAGACCAATTATATCACCCATACGATGAATCGCAGTTGGAAGTTCCACAGGAAGTTGATATATGTAAAGCAGGACAATGTTGACACCTGCATACAGCTGAAGAGGCCTCCACCACCTGTAGAAGCACACATACAGCCATAAGCACAAAGGACACCAAAAGAGAGTTAAATACACCCAAAGGGATGATTAAGAACACAAAGAAAACATCCATAAGAAACCACCTGAAAAGCCCAAGAAAGTTGCTTGTTAAAGACCAATCCACAAGACCAACACAACTACCAATGAAAAAAGGTAGTGAGGCCCATGATGGATGGCTGATACCAACAACTAGCTGAATTGCAGGCAACAGCAAGCAAGATGCCACCCGTAGATGAGAGCCTTCAACAAAAATCACATTATTTACATCAACCTTCAGGTGTCGGAAAATAGAATGAGAAATGTAAAACTTGCAAGATCATCATAATAGGCTTACCTATTTCCTATGTCTCTATCTAAAATATGCCAACCTAGATGCTAATTCCAACATTCCAAACATTCCAGCAGTAAATAAACACACTGCTGAGTAAATGAGGATGAAAAAGTAGAGAGGAGCATAAGGAATAGATATATGCGGAAAATAGAGAGCTTAGAAACAGTGCACATAATACTGCCCCAACTCCTAAACAGCTAAATCTGTATCTATGAGTCTGTATTAATAATACAACTACTTACATGAGACTAATAACTTTTACACAGGCAAACTTTAAGTAAATATTTTCGTATCCTACAACACTTTCCCAAGTGCTGAATACCTTTCTAAATTCCTCATCAACTCATTAATTTCAAATATTTCTATCAATATTAATATTCAATCACCACATAACATACAGAATGGAATATGTTCAACATATATATTTAAGAATCTATGAAAATCAAAAGATTATTAATACGAAGATTCTGGTAATTTGCCTTGCTAAAATGTCTGTACAGCAAGAAATTAGACAAAACAAAATGAAACAAACTGGTTTTGCTTATTTTAATAAACAATGTCATTCAGCATGAAACAGTTAAACATAATTGTCATACAATGCTGTATTCTAGCATGGCATGAAGTCCACCTTCACTTCAATCAACCAAGCAAAACTTTGCTTTCCTTGCCGCAAACAATTCAAAGAAGATTGCAAAAGGAGTTGCATTAATGCATATCCTTGAGAGACAACATTTATATGCCACCGCTGGATACATCACATTGCAGCCTTATAATTGGTGTATAGTTTTTAAAAAAAAAAAAAGGAACTTAGCAGTCAAAGTATAAGAGAAAAAGAAAGAGGGTCAAACAAACTACTTACAAACCTAAATGTTCAACAATTGATAAAACATGACCCCAAGATGAATCTTGCCATGTATTCAGAATATGTCTCTTCCCATATATATCAATTAAAGCAACAAGGAGTGCTAGTAGTTGCATAACCAAGAAATAAATTACATAAGGAGATCTCCAGGACTGAACTCTGCAAGAGCACACCAAGAAATAACAAATCAGTATATCTAAAAAAATGATGAATCAAACAATAAATGAAAAAGAATTAAAGAAATCAATCTCACATCATAAAGCCAATCAGCTTTGCCCACCAGGCATCAGGTATACTCCATGAGTCTGGCTTGACAGCCCATATTATTAGGAAAATCACTTGAGAAAGTATTGCAACTACAGAAATGATAACAATTGGCCACAGTAACAATAACCTCCTTCGGAAACGAAATCCTACAAGAAGATTAACAACATTAGTAGTGATTAGATATTGAGACAACGTGACTATAATGAGCTATTCCAATGTATGCAGCAGAAACATTAACCAATATGAATAGCCTTTGATAATAACTATGTAGTAGCACATACAGTGATAAGGACACACACCATGGATATAGGGGACACACCAAATTTTGAAAAGTTGTGGAGCACAGACACAGCATGCATAAAATTAAAAATTCAAGGGAAAAAGATTAATTTTTCATAAATATTATATGGATAAACTTGCCCTTGCTTTTTTTTCTTTGTTCAACATGAAAAAAAAAATTTAAATCTCAAATCAACTCAAAATATGTGTTATTTCCTTTCTCAAAGATTAAATTGCTTGTCTACATTGTGTCCTATCGTGTTTGAGTTGAAAAAATAATTTTTGTATCAATCACATATAGACATGTGAGCCTCGTGCATTAGGTCACCCTAATCACATATAGACATGTTTCATGTGTGTGTCTGTGTCATACAAGAGCGCACATAGACATGTATCCGACACATGGACATAGCACCAAATGGTATGTCCATGCTTTATAGGCTAAAAGTACAAGTTTTAATGTCCAAGCTTTAAAAAAAAAAAAAAGAAATTCAACAGATCTACCAAGCCTTCCTTCAAATAGAAGTGACTCCAACCTTGTCATAGAGAGGATTTTGATGTTTTAATAAAAATTAAACAGGTGCAATTCATTAGACTGACATAATTATATATCACTCAGTGTTGTTTCTTATACTTCATTTTCTTTAGTTCCTCCTCAAATCCACTTAAAATACAAGATGGACTCATTTCTCACTGAATATACAGCATAAAATTGTTGATGAGATCAACATGGAAATAATCATTGTTTTAACAACTAAAAAAGATTTAAAAAAAAAAAACTGTGCTGGAGTAAATCATTGTTTTAATTTCTGTAATCCGAGAATGAAAAATAGAATAAGTTGACTGTCCAGCAGTGATACAGCCCAAAAAAGGTGAAAGAGCTCCCTTTTATATAGGATTCCCATAGTAGGCACATCATTTGCACCTTGCGATGAAATATCAAATTGCAGTTTAATGCTTTAAGCAATAATAACTTGGAACCCAAACAAAAAGAATTAAGCCACTTACCTAATTGTGATACATTGTACAGAATGACAAGAAAAGCTATCAGATCAACAAGAGAAATCAAACTCCAGTTGATTAAAGCAGCTGCAGGAAACCAGAGCACACAAAAATCAGCACATACTTCAACAATGGAGTACACAGTACACACAAATACAAGTCTCTATACATTTGGAAAAAAAATAGAAAAAACGAAATTCAAAAACAAAAACACAGCTAATATTCTTCCTTTAACAGTTAGCCACTCTAATAATACACTTCCAATTAGATCTTATGATTCTCATAAATAAAGCGTGTGTTTGTTTGTACTTTTTTACAAGTGAAATGCCCTTTTTCTGATTAAATATATTTTAAAAGTTTGTGTAGTCTGATCGAATAAGCTTCTAAAAATGCAGAATTAAAAAATAATTTATTTTTTATTTTTGAGTAGCAATGGAAGAGCTGCTTCTGATTCTGCATCTTATCTTAGAAGTTTTTTTTTTCAAAGTTAAAAAAAAAAAAAGTTTATCCAAATGCACCCAAAATCACGAGAAAATCTTGTACCATACTGAAGCATACGTGCTTCAGGAACAAGCAGAACCATTCATTTTAAGTTGTAATGTTTAAAACTTATAAGTTAAATAAAGATCCTAAAATGAGTGGTTATAGTGCCATACACCAGCACCCATTAAATGTGTTCTAAGAATTTACAAAATATTCTCCAAAATCACGCTGTACAAGATCCGAGATACTCAATAGTAGCTACTCTGCCTAGTGCCTAGCTCACTCACTTCAAAACCCAATCCACAAAATTACTAACGTCCAAGACGATTCTAGTTCTGTTAGTACCAAATACTCAAATGCAACACTATTCTAGCCTTCTACAATTATTCGAATTTTTCATTTCGGCGAAATTTACAAAACCTCAAAATCTCATAAATCAATCAGTAATTAACGAACAATTCACACTCTACGGAAACTAAATCTTATCAGCTTAGTATATATAGCAACACATACATTAAAAAAAAAAAAAGGAATCGAAACACCGAAGAAAAAAAGACAAATTACACAGCTCACTCTCTAACTTCATCGGGAAAAAAAGCAGAAAAAAAAAGCGCACCCGTGAGAAGCAGCGAAGGTAGCACGAAACCGGCGAGAAATTTCCCCATCGGATTCGTAGTGAAAAGAGAGAGGCAATCACATCGAAAAATTCGAAACGAATAAGCTCCGAGATCGGAATCCTCTCTTTTCGTGGAAAAAACGAGTTTTCTTTCTCTGAATCGCGAAGAAAAAGTACTTTCCGGGGCGGAGAGAGATAGAGAGAGATCGCCGGAAACTACCAACAAGATGCTAGAATCGGAAAATGCTGGTGTTTCACAGTTGCAGTTTTCTTCAGCAATGAGCCAATAAAGACAGCAAGAAGCAACCAAAAACAAAAATAAATAGACAACAACTTAAAATAAATAAATAAATAAAGAAGAAAAGCAAAATCAATCAATCAATCAATCAATCAATAATAAAATCAAAAAGGAAAAAGGAAAAAGGAAAGAGGTGTTTCTAGTTCTACACTTGATCGAAGTTAGTCGGAGTAAGCAACAAAAGAATGTCGGTTTAATTATAAAATATTTTTTTATTTTTTATTGAGTTTAATTTTTATATACAAAATTTTATATTTTCATCTAATTAAAGCTTTTGATTGGGAATGGAAGAATATCAATTGACATGTTAACATATGATTAAATGAATACATAAAAAATGTATGAAAATTATCTCTTATTTTTTATATTTTTAGTTGATTTTTGCTTTTTTAAATTTTAGAGTAAAGAATTATTTTGGTCAAGAAATTGTATCTATACTCACTTTAATTTCTAAAATTAAAAAAATATTAATTTAGTTTTAAAATTATAAAATATGATTTAAGTTAGTCTCTATGTAAATTTTTATTGAACTAACTTAAATTATTAAAAAGATTAATTTAAATCATTTTTGGTAATTTTATAAACTAAATTAATATTTCTTATATTTCAGAAAATAAAGTAAAACATATATACAATTTTAACTATCAAAATGAAACTTTATTAAAACTTTTATGAAAAATAATAAAAATTGATTACTTTTCTCAAAACCCAAAAATCAATAAAAAAATTAAAAATAAATAATAAATACCAAATACTATTTTCTCAAACCAAATATCCTATATTTACAGGAATATTTAAATATGGGTCATCAAGGATTAGGTGATCTAGTAAACCTTTCTCAAGTGTTTTCTATGCATCTTTTTTTCTCTATTCATAAATGATATTATATAAATATCTGTATAAACATTTAATAATATTTGTCTAGGAGTAGATGGATTTTCTCCTCAACATCAACTTTATTAATAGAAATATATTTAAATATCTGGTTCCTGTGCTGCGTTTGTGCAATGGAGATATTTTATGGTTTTTAATAAAGTGAAAGGGATTGCGTGTTGTTTTACATTTCTGGGGCTTCGTGATTGCGTTGCTTGTGGTTGAAGCAGGGTCACGTGCCACGTGGCGCGTTGAAAGGAGGGGTAAGATAGTAATTTCGAAGATATTTTGATTTTGGTGCCACAAGCCCTTTTAAAACCTGACTCGTGGCGGTCGACTAAATTCAGCAATTTGCTATTTTGGGATTCAACGGACGAAATTAAATCAATAAATAAACGCCGAATATTCAATTACGCTTTCACAGTTTGCCGGCACTCTAACACCGTTGAAATTACAAAGCCTTTTCATCTTTTTGGGTCACAAGATTACAAAGCTCTCATTTTCAACGTATCTTATCGGTCTTATCACATTCTCCTGAGAGCAATTTTATTTTATTATTTAAAAGTAAATGTCTCGAATATATTCATCCTATCATTTTTAGATATGATAAATAAGTAAAGGTGTATAAAAACTATTATTGCATTTAGAAGTAATAGAATGAATATTTCAATTTGATACTTTGCATTAGATTTCAAAAACTTGTATTAGTGGAAGATGTGTATTATTCTTAATCATAAATAATTAAAAAGTATTCATATTTTTAAATTTTATAGTATAGATAAACTCCTTTTTAAATAGAGAACTATCATTTTGATCCTCTAAAAGACTATGTTGCTAATAAAATAACTATTAAAAGAAACTATAATTGTCTATATATAGCCCTTAAAATATCTACCTTATTTAACAAATTCACCCAAAATGTTACCTTGCCTTCAATTTTTGTTGACAGAGTTATTATATTTTATAATAAGTTCACATTCTAGAACCACTACTTTAATTCTAAAATATTATATCTTTGAAAATAATCTCATTCTCAGCTAAGTTAATATTGTAGAATATCTATTTTAACCCTCAAGAGATCATATTTTTAACAAAATAGTCTATAAAATAATTACTTTTATTAGTGAAAATAGAGATCAATTGATATTTTGGTAAATTTATCAAGCATAATAAACTTTTTGGAGGACCATTCATAAATATAACTCATTTAAGAAGTTATTTATTAGGAATATGATCTTTTATCGACTAAAATGGTGACCCTTCCTCTTTAATAACTATTTTTTGTTGTTGTAAATATATATCCGGTTTACGTTGGCCTCAATCCAACTAGCGACGTTGTCTTTTGAGAAACATTTTAATCTTATGAGCAGCGATGGAGAGAAGGGGGCCAACAAGTGCCATAGTCTCCCAAATTTTGGACTTTTATTGCATAATTATAAGTATATTTGTATTATAGTCTCCCTAAAAGGTCAACTACCTTTATACATAATATTTTCATTCCATAATAATAATCATTTTAGATAAATTGAGTTCATTGAAAAATCAAATGGAAAGAGTAGTATACATAACAAATCACTAAAGTCCCTTAGTGTAGTTATATATATGGTATGGAAGTATAAAACATATAAATATCTTTGGAATATCTTTTTTAGGGTTTTCTCTTATTAAATTTTTTTTATTGAGCCTAAGAGATATCTAAGAAGGAAATTATTGACTTTGTTAATAGAAGAGAGATGATAGAAGATGAAATAAACTATAATTTACTAATAATTTAGATAAAAAAATATATGATGATTCATTTTATATTTTTCATATGATAATTTATTTTATTTTATTTTACTTGTGTTAATTAATTTGGCCCACCTCCAAAATTCCTAGCTAGCTCCACTATTGCTTACAAGACCAAAGAAGGGAGATTGGAGTAGGAAATGTCAAAAGAAAAAAGTGTAAATCAAATGGTGCCTACTGCTATGAAGGTGCTAGTCAATACTTTCAATAGAGTTGGCATGTGGATACCAGAGAGAAGACGTGTGACATTATAATGTGTGAGATTAATGACCAATTTAAGAATAGTAGAGGGTAAATTAGTCATTATATTAGCACATATTATTCTGGTTTTTTTTTTTACAAATGAGTTGAAAAAATGACTTAAAAACAAAAAAATAATTATTCCTAAAAGAAAGAGCGGAACCCAAAACATTTTTGTGAACAGTGCCTTTTATGAATTGTGCCTTTCATTTTTTTTATTTTCATATTTTTTTATTTTAATTATCATTTATCAAGAATTAGTGCTTTTTTATTTTACTTTTTGTTTTCATTTTTTTTATTTTAATTATCTTTTACAAAGAATTCTGATTGTTAATTCCATATTGCGAGTATGTTTTTTATTTTTATTTTCTTTTTTATTTTAAATTTTTTAACACTTATTTTAATTTGGTTTGTCCAAACATTTTTGTGAACAGTGCCTTCTATTTTATTTTTTATTTTCATATTTTTTATTTTAATTATCGTTTATCAAGAATAAGTGCTTTTTTATTTTACTTTTTCCTTTCATGTTTTGTATTTGAATTATCTTTTATGAAGAATTCAGATTGTCGAATTTAATGTTGTGAACAATGTTTTTTATTTTTATTTTCTTTCTTTTATTTCAAATATTGTTAATATTTATTTTAATTATTATTTAATAAAAATTCATTTGTTGAACTTTTTTGTGAATGGTGCCTTTTATTTTTTTATTTTCATATTTTTTTATTTTAGTTATCGTTTATCAAGAATTTGTGCTTTTTTATTTTACTTTTTGTTTTTATTTTTTATTTTAATTATCTTATAAGAAGAATTGATTGTCCAATTCCATGTTGTGAACATGTTTTTTTATTTTTATTTTATTTTTTATTTTAAAATTTTCAACACTTATTTTAATTATTATTTATTACTAATTCTGTTTGTCCAAACATTTTTGTGAATAGTGCCTTTTATTTTATTTTTTATTTTCATATTTTTTATTTTAATTATCGTTTATCAAGAATTAGTGCTTTTTATTTTACTTTTTCCTTTCATGTTTTGTATTTTAATTATCTTTTATAAAGAATTTGGATTGTCCGAATTCAATGTTGTGAACAATATTTTATATTTTTATTTTCTTTCTTTTATTTCAAACATTGTTAGTATTTATTTTAATTATTATTTAATAATAACTCAGTTTGTCCAAACATTTTTTTGACCAATGCCTTTTATTTTTTTATTTTCATTTTTTTTATTTTAATTATCATTTATCAAGAATTAGTGCTTTTTTATTTTACTTTTTCTTTTCATATTTTTTATTTTAATTATCCTTTATGAAGAATTCAGATTGTTGAATCATGTTAATTGAACAATTGTTAAACTACGGTGTTTTTCATTAAATCAATTGGTCCGAATTGTAATAAGTGAACAGTGATATTTTATTCTTTTTTTTTCTTTTTCCAAGTATTCGCTTGAAATATATTTAGTGAAAAACGCACTTGTTCTATTTTTATTGTATTTTTGTTTTGTCTAACTTTGTAAATTTTAATTCATTTTAAGATTTAATTTTTCTTTTATTTTGCCCAATATTTGCTCTTGTCATTTTGCCCTTATAATTAAGCACCTTGTGTACTCCATTACCACATTGATCCATGGCCCATAACGCTAGGTGTCTATTTTCTATTAGCCAACTTTGCCAACTTGCATCATAGGCATGGACCAATAACTCCATGGGAGAATGCCCCAAATCAAATAATGTATTCTTGTTTTTTTTTTAATAATTGATTAAAAAAATAAGAGTTGAAAGAGGAGAAAAAAAGGCAAAAGAAAATTTAGAAGAGGAGAGTTATAAGGGTAAAATAGGAAAGGAAGCTTGGGCACCAAAAAGGATAATTATCATACCCAATTCCTTTATTATTGTGTAGTCCATAATTTTCAGAACTGACCGATAATTGATTTAACCAAGACATTGGTCATTTATCGAATCTTATATAATTAAATCAATATATAAAAATATAATTTAATGTAATAAAATATATGTTATATATTAAAAAAATGAAACATTAAAAGTTTGCTAACCTAAAGGTAGAAAATGACGTCCTCCTTTCCCTTCCAAGAGAAGGGTTTGAACCCCACATTTAATATTTTTGAGGAAATTCTCAATTTTTTGGAGACATTGGGTTGACCTATGGTTCACCGATCAATTATTTTAACTACAAAACTTGTCCAATGGTAGAATTTTCAAGTGGCCAATTCATCGTTTTTTAGTCAAATTGGCCTTGGTCTAATTTTAATGCTATGGTGTAGTCGTAGATGTTTGGATGGATTTCTTTTATTTAATCTTTCTTTTCTTTTGTTTAATTTAATTATTATGTTTTACCATTCAATCCCTACCTCGGAACAATAAATTTGAAGAATATTATTTTGAATATATTTGTTTATGAGAATATACCTTTTTTAAGAATATTGCTAAGCTCAATTGTGTGTCATTATTTTGATAAAAAAATATCTTTTATTAAAAATACTTTTTATGTTTTTTGGTACATTTTAGTAATTTTTTAATAAAAGCAGGATTATTATCAAAATAGAAAATAATATTTTTTGAAAAATATAATTTTCATCTTCTGGAAAAATTATTTTTAACTATGAAAAATATTATTAAAACTAAATAAAGATTTCTATTTTTATTTTTTCAAAATATTCTATTTAAAAAGACTAAGTAAAAGAAAAAATTCCCTAAATGTTTATCCAAACCTACCTATTATTATCTTCATGCCTTTGCTCTTAGCTTGTCTTTGTTTGTTGAATCTTAAGTTCCCACATCAACATTTTGTTCAAATTATCAATACTCAATTGAATGGCTCCTTATTTCTGTTTAACAGCAAACTTCTCTTCTTTTCACAATAAAAATAAAAATATTACTGAAGATGTTTACAGGCAGTCATTGCATGATAACAAATAGTAATATCATTAACATATTTGTAATTGATAATATTTTTTTCACTATTCAGTAGTTGGTAATCAGGAGCAACAATGAAGGAATCATTGAAGTTTTGAACTCCAATTCCTGAATCAATATCAATCAAATATTTTATACATATAGCTCTTAACTTTTGTGATTTAACTAGATTGTCTCAGTTTATACAAGCAAGTGCACGAACCTTTGTGGCTTATTTAATGTCAATCAGAAAGAATATGCTGGAATCTTTTGTTTGATAACGCGTCTAAGTTAAATATGACCGTACATTTCTTTTTGGGGCTTCAAGTGTAAGTTTCATAGGCTTCCCAAATTTCTGATAGAGAAGTCAACTCAACTTTGTTCGACATTGTGGAATTTATGTACATGGTTGCTTAGCATAGAAGATGGAACATACAAAAAATAAATAAATATCCCTAAAGCAAGTAAATTTGGGAGATGAGTATTCTAGAATTAAAGAAATTAAACACATTCGGCTAAATTTTTAAATTTTGAGGTTACGTATTTGTCTAAACAATATAGTGAATTATTTATCCATTTTGAATTATTTAAGTTTTATAAAAAAATGAAAACTTGATAATTATTGGCGAAAAAAATCAGTGCTCAAGTTTTTATAAGATTCCAGCACATGAATAGTAAAGCACGCGTCTAGTTATCTCAGTTTGATAAATGTGTTATTTGTCTTTCATTTACACTCTTACATAAACTGCTAAAAAACTAGTCAAATAATAGCTGTACTTTGAGATATTATTTATTAAACTGTTAGAATAGGCTGAGTCTTATGGATCAGTTCAAATAACCTAAAATATGTGTGGGTTGAACTAAAAATATTAGAATAAAAATAAAAATTGACTGACTTAATTCGGCTCAATGAGCCTAGCCCCTGGGTCAAGCAAGCCTAATGACCTAAACACTAATGTAAGAATAAGATCACTATTTACTAATAATTTTTATTTTTATTCATTGAAAATTTAACCGAACTATAAAATTACAAGCTTCGAATGGAGGGTAGGTTACAGCTTGCTAAGGAATTATAGCAGTATAGATAAGGCTGTGTCTTTGCTTTGTGGCTTACCATATGTTGTATCTTCCATCTTAGACATTACGGTAGATGTGTTTTCTTGTTTCCATTTTTTAATTTTTACTTTTCAAAGTTTATTGTTTTTGTGGATACTCTATGGTTCTTTTGGCTCATCTATTGTTTAGAGTCTTGAGCTTTCTATCAATTTATTAAAAAGGATATGAACTATATGGCTAAAAACAGTTGAACAAGAAAAAAATTGACTATGGACTAACCCGAGGCCCAATAAAAGGTTGGGTTGGGCTAGTATTTTTTTGCTTGAAACTAACTTAGTTCAAAATAACCTATTAAAATGAATCAACTGACCCATTTTGATAGCTCGTCATGTAGAAATTGAGAAATCTCAATTGGTAAGAAAAGCATTGAAATGAACTAAATCAAGTAGCTCATCAAGCTATCGATCAATTAAAAAGCTTCAAAAGGGCAAGAAGAATAAATGTGGTTTACATACCTTTTAGTCATCTCCTTTGATGAGATAGTCACGACCTCTTCCGTTGACACTCAAGGTTATCATTGATGTAACAATGTTTGAGGAAGGAGACACAATGGGTCTTGGAGTGGTGATTTGCAATAAGAGGGGAGAGGAAGGTTCTAGTGACCCTCATGAGGCGGAACTTAGGGTTGCACTTTTTGATGTAGAATTGGCTTCTAAGATGGGGGCTAAATCAATAATTTAGACGGTGATGCTAGATTAGTTTTTGAGAAATTTAAGCCTAGCGTAATTGACCTATTTTATAATGAGACCATTAGTCATGAGATTTGTATTATTGGTTTTAGTTTTGGCCATTTTAAAGCTCATTTTATTTTTAGATGTTGGAACAAAATAGTTGACAATTTAACACACTTAGCCAAATATGAAGGTGTAATTTATAATTTGAGGAGGTGTCAAATGGTATTAGGGATATTATAATCCATGATATTGCTTCTTTATAAATTCACATTTTTTAAAAGAAGAACTAGTCAAACAATAAGTAGGTAATACATTTTTTAATTTACATAAATAAACAACTACCTTATAGTTTTCGACATATTCCAAATTTTATGAACAAGCTTTCCCAGTTTTTCTTTTTTCTTCCATTTTTTAAGGCTTCCTCGGTGGATGAGCCTGCCCTTCACCTTTTGCTTGCATATATCTTTTGGGGGTCAATTTCGATTGCATAATTTGGACTTCCCTCTTGTACTTCCAACAGTCCCGCCTTTACTAGGCCCACTTGTGGAACCATCATCATGCTCGTTTGGAGCACCCTAAAACCCCCACTCATCAACCGATATGCGGCTGATGCAAGCTGAGGGTCAAGAATATATATAGGAAAAATGGAGAATATATCATTGAGTTTAATACTCATTTTGTTCCTGAAATTAAATCCTAAACCATAAATTTTAAAATTATACATGTGAATCACTTTGATTCTTGTAAAATTTTAAATTTGATTAATTAATTTTTAATTTTATTATTCTAAATTATGCCGATTTCAAATATAAATAATTCATTTTAACCCTTAAATATATATTACTAAATCAAATTAATCTCCGACAATAATGATTTTGACCAAAATCTGTCCAGAATTTCTCAGGAGCTGTCCATCCACCATTTACATTAAAGAGTGAATGACAAATTAGTAGGATTTTAAATTTTAGGAACAAAAATAATTTGCCATACAATTTCAGGGCCAAATGTTTTCAAATTTCAATATTTTCCGTCTTGTTGGTGGTCGGAGGGTTGGGGCACGAATATACATCACGTGCAAGTCACGTGCACTATAGCTTAAATAAATTCAAGAGGTGGTTGTTACTTCATCATTAGTGTGCACAAACACAAACATCATTGGCACCAGAAACTGTTAGAAGATGCTAGGAGGACTAGGATGTTCCGTGAATCTGGCCTTGTTGCTCCTCAGTCTCACCACCCTCTTCCCCTTTTCTGCACTTGCTCTACCTTCTTCTCAATGCTCTATCACCAGTTAGTATTTTAGTTGCTTATGCTTACTTAACGGTTAACAGTTTCCACCTTACTTATATCTATGATGATTGATTCCTTTTGATGTGAAAATAGGTTGCTATCTACTTCTGTTTTGCATTGCTTTGCATGTGTTTGATGATTGGTCTCAACACCCGATGAATTGAAAACTTTCATGCCTGACTTGTGTTTGATATATAGACATTCAAATTCAATATAGGCTGCGTTTGTTCCAGATTATTATGATAGAAACACTTTTGTAGAAGCTATTCATACCAGCTTCTCCTCAAAAGCTAAAACTAGATTGTTTTAGGCTGTTTCAGCTCTTTAGTAGTATGATCAGCTTCTGTGAAAAGTGATATTTTCAGAGAAAAGAAAATCAAAAAATGTTATTTGTATTCATGAGGTTTGGGACTGCCGCCTGACACTCCACCCCACCATTGGATGATGCGTGAATACTACTTAATGGAATCCACGCCATTCAACGGTGGATAAGGGTGAATTGGTAGTGGCACAATATCCCACACACCCTTTAAGTACAAATAACACAATTTAAAAAAATACTATTCTGTCAAAATCATCGGGAACAAATGCACTTATTCATTTCTCATGTACTTTAAATTATTGCAAGTAGTATTTTTTTTTTCTGTGAATTATAGCAAATTATGATCTGATTCTATAGTACAATAAATGATATTACACTCATCATGGTGACTGAGACTAAGGCAAATACCATCCATGTGCAAATGGCCTTTTCATCTTCATTTATGCAGCCACATGCTTGTTATAGATGCAGAATGATGATTATCATGTGCTCTGTTTTTTTTTATAAATGAATGATTTGTTAAAGTTTTTTTTTTTAATTTTTATTTTTATGAAGATTTGTTAAAGTTGATAGACTGGTACTGGTGATGCCAGTTTAGATAGTTTCTTGATTCACTGTTTGATTATTTTTGTCTCTCTTTATTTTTCAAATTTACAAATATGCAGGGCTGCCGCTGGTGAGAAATATCAGTGAGATTCCTCAGGATAACTATGGCAGGGCTGGTCTCTCTCATATAACAGTTGCAGGTTCGATCATGCATGGAATGAAAGAGGTATCATACTTAATCTTTCCAAGCATTTTCTTTCCTTTTCAAACACATTTTTAAGTTCATAATTTAATTTGACAAAATGTTCATAGGACAATAGTAAAGTGAAGTTATTTCTAAAATAGTAATATTGAGGCAAATGTGCTGTCAAATTTTCTTGCGTGATAGGTTTCAAGTGTTAAATTCCTCACATTTAAGTTAAATGTGAAGAAAGGAGTTAACTGGAGGAGTGGCAGCAGATAGGGTGTAATACTTGATGGTTATGCCGTTAGTTGGAACAAAAGATTTTAGATTCACAATGTTATTGTATTTTTTATGTTGTTTTAAAAACTGGCTGTTTACTGTATTCATAGGCCAAAACTGCTCAGTTTTTCAGGTGTTGAATCCTACTTGGCTTGTGTAGTAGATTAGTTCAATGTGTTTACATTTTATCTTTCCAAAATTTTCTCGGACAGGTAGAGGTATGGCTTCAAACATTTGCACCAGGAACACACACCCCAATTCACAGACATTCTTGTGAAGAAGTTTTTGTTGTCCTCAAGGGAGTGGCACCCTCTATCTTGCATCAAATTCAGATGGAAAATACCCTGGAAAGCCAGAGGAGCATTTTATCTTTCCAAACAGCACGTTCCATATTCCTCTTAATGATGCTCATCAGGTAAACCATTTGAAGAAACACCACAAGATTTGTCCAGCTTAATTTGGGTAAACTGAGGATATCGGCCTTTTTATGTGTTGCATGTGGATCACAACAACAAATAGAAGTAGATTCGATATTCAACATCAGTATTAAGTATGGTGCTATAACTTTTCAACAGAACAAAGAGCAATATCTTGTCAAAAGAACCAAATAAAGTTTATGCTTTACACTATTCCTCGAGAAAATATAACAGGCTAGCATGTTGAGTCGTCTTCACCTTATCAGTTCTAAAGTGCAACACGGGAGCTGATCAAAAGAGTACAAATTTTGGTCGGTCTGAACACAATGTCAAATGTTGTCCAAAGAAATCCGCTGTTTGAGTGAAGTAACTCTTGTTGGGAGTTTCGTAGGAACTTCTAGTTCTATGTCATTTATTTAGTCTATCCATCTAACAAATTGATGAAAAGCAAGACTTCTTTAGATTGTTTAGAAGCATTTTCATATGAGATGTACGTTTCTGTCGTTGAATTAATGCATTTCGTTCTTGTTCTTTGATAGTATTTATTCGTTGTGTTGTTTGATCTTAGCTTTATTCAAGGTTTTCTGGTTCCTGTGGCTTTTTTAAATAATTATAAAAAAACCTGCATTGCAGATTTGGAACACCAATAAGCACGAGGATTTACAAGTGCTTGTTGTAATATCTCGTCCACCAGTTAAAGTGTATGCGACTTCTATTACCCCATTTTCTTCATGTTTCTTACTTTATTAGTAAGTTGATAGTTGTAACTGTTGTGCTGGATCTACAAAATATGCCAAACTGCTGGAGCTCTTTGTATTGATTAGTGCATGTGCATTCTTATTGCTGAGTAGCTTAGTAGATGGCCAAAAGCTATTGTACTTGGCTTTGCATCTTCCACCGGCTATGTTAGTTTCTACTCATGATCCTTATATGTTAAAAGCATTTTTTTTTAATACAATAAGAAATCACATTTATTGAATGCATTCTTCTGCCCATATCACATTGTCTTTGTGTAATCTATTCTATAGTCGAGCAAAAATATGCTTAGGGTATGTTTGGTTGGGGAGTAAAAATAGGAATAAATTTTTCATGAATGAGGTTCATGTGTAATTTTACACATAGAGCTTATCCATGAAAATTTACACCATATTTTTATCCCTAATCAAACATACCCTTAGTGTTAAGTTTGTCTAGGAACTACATATGCTTAGGATCTTTTTATCCTGTTAAATATTGAATTGCACAGTAGCCAATTTGGTATGAGAGTGCATCATATAAACTGACTTCATATGAACCATTATAGGGTGCGTTTGTATTTAATTTTTTGGGGAAAAATCACCTTTTTAACACTTTTTTCATGTTTCGATAAATTTTTTAAAATAATCAAAATTTTAAAAAAAACCAGTTTTCACCTTTTTCTATTATATATAAAATTTAAGTTGTAGAATCACTTTTTTAAGATTTGAAACAAGTGCACCCTATGGATCTTGTGATGGTCTCTACATTAGACCATATTATTCTGTTGACATATGGTTGTAGTTGATGACTCAGCCCAAATTTTATAATTTTTTAAATTATTTTATGGAAGTTTCTAGGACCTCTATAAAATTTCATGGTACCCGCATCCTTTAGCTATTTGTGGTTAAGAAGCCACATGTTCCTCTAACTCAGATTATTAAGATCTATAAAATCAATGAATAAATCAGAACCGTTGAATCTATAGGGGTAGCAATACCCCATGTGTACTGAAGAAAAATCCTTATTTTGTTTTATGCACTGAATTTATCTCTTCTATTCCACACAGCAGGCTAAGCTGTACAGCTTTAATTATGGGGCAGTGACGCAGATTTCTCTGTTTCTTTAGTGATCTACCCTTTTTGGCCTAGCGTTCTTATCACTCACTAATCATTATGAATGTTTTGGCCCTTGATTAGGTTTATATATGATGAATGGTCCATGCCTCACACCGCAGCGAAGCTGAAATTCCCCTATTACTGGGATGAGCAATGTTATCAAGCACCTCAAAAAGATGAACTATGATTCTGGTCACGGTTTACGTATATTGTATTGCTGAGATTCGCTATCGCTGTAAAGTATTTTCTCATCTGGAAATTTAATACTGATGAAACAGTTTTGTTATTGGTCAATTTTGTAATCCTGTTTCATCAAGAATGACTTGAATATTTTATCTGTTTCTTAATTTTTGCCACAATCTCGTTAAGATGACATGACTATACTTAAGAAAGAGTAAACTCTCAAACTGATTATAGGCAAAAATAATGCTAGACGAATTCTTCTCCGAGAAATGAAAACCTTCAACAAAGTCCATAAGAATAAAATATATCTATTAAATTAGTCTTTTTTATGGATTAATGTGTTTGGTGAAAAGCATTTCTCAGGGATTATGATGAGAGTTTTCATGTTTTAAGGACGAATTTGTATGATGATATTTTTGTCAAGTCCAATTAAGGGATTTACTCAAAAACTAACATTTGACCGTTTGAAAGGGATGGATATGCATGGTAGCATTAGCCAGTGAATTCTATAGATCAAAATGCATCCAGAAATCTCTCAAGGTCCTATGCACTGCCAAACCTTTCAGTTGTGATATAATTCCCTTAAAAAAGAGTGTGGATTTGTTGTAGGGATGAAGAAGTACTGGCTACAATTTAAAAGGATTTATTCATCTTATTTCCCCTCTTAAATAAATACTATGAAACAAACACTTTTTAGAGTGTGTTTTGTTGGAGAATAAAATAGACACATCGAGTTCATATGTGGAACTTTTACCTCTGTTTTTACTCCCTAATCAAGCAGATCCTTATAAATTCATATTTTGAGCTCAGAAACATTTGGTGAAATGAAACCAATAATATGACTTGCTTCATAACCACAATGCACGATCTATTTTTGACCTTTTATTTGAGCTTGGAACACACAACTTCCAAACCAACCATGTTATGTATATCAATATTTAGATAAATGGTGAGATTAACAACTTACTTGATGATTTCCAATGCTATATGTGAAACTCAAGAAATCCAGTTCTCTCCTAGCATTAGCTATCCTGCTCATGTATTTTCTTGTCATGCAGTGTACTTTACTTTTGCTCTTGTTCTTCAATGCATGCCAAACCTTCTGAGTTTGGCCCAATGGTAACTGAAATCCTCATATCTCTCTATAATATACAATTTTGCATTCCACTTTGTGTAAAAAACTTCTTTCAAAAGATACTTAAGATACTTTGCCCAGGGATTAATAAAATAAATTTTATTACTTTATGATGGTAGTGATGCACTTGAGAAAGAGAGGGGGGGTTTGAATCAAGTGTATATTTAAAATCTTTCTGCACACTTAAACAAATTTATTAGGAAGTTCGGAAAGTTTCTTTTGAATTTAGGAGATATTTTGCTAAATGTCTCCTGAACACTTCAGACTAATATTTGTGGCAGAGATGAAGTAGAAACAGAGTAAAATAAATATGACAAGGTGTCAGCAAAATATGTTTTGTTTAAATATGATGCAGAGCTTTTGTAGTTCAATAAAATGCTTGACAATAATAAAAGACAGTAATGAAAGATTAGAGTGAGTGCACCAGAATTTTTATCCTGCTTCAATCTCAACTTGAGATTTACTTCAATCCCACCACTTAAGGTGAGAGTTTAACTAAGCTTCAAAGTTTCCAAATACAAGCAAGATATAGATATAGGTATCCCTAAACAAGGAAGAGAGCAACAAACACTAAGACCTCCTTCTAACAAAGACAAAGCTCACTCGCATGAAAAAAAAAAAGAACAAAGGAGCACTGCTCCTGTTAAAAAAAACTTCCTCACAAATGGCTTTTATAATGTATCCATATCAGCTCAGCCTCTTTTTTAGTTTGATATTGCTCTCTGTTACACAAAGATTGAGGTATTTGAAGATGAACAATGGGAAAAAGAAGGATGATGAATATTCTATTCAAAATGATTGTAGTTGATTGCTCTTTTACTGAAATTCCTCTGTTGCACAGTGTTTCCTTAAATAAGGAAAAGCATTCTGACCGTTGTAGATTTTTACAAGCTGGTATAGGTTGCATGTTGTCCTTTTTATGGTGAGGTGTCATGTGTAGCTAGTATATTTGTCCTTTCTACCAACCATTTTCTTTTTCCTTTATAAGCTGTCATTATCCACATGGTCTTCTTTCTTTAATTTTTGGATATAGTGTGATGAGAGAAAATCATCGTTCAGCTCTTTTACAGGCTACGTTTGCATATCAACCTTAACATTTTTTTATAATAAATAAAAAAAGGGCTGTAGGTGTAGGTGAACATTTAGTGATGTTATAGGTGAATATCTCCTTAGAATTTACTAGACTATAGGCAGCATTTGTTTCTTGTCCTAGGAAGAAGAATACCAACTGGACAAAAATGTTTGGTGATGAGATAGATACAAGATAGAAATAGACAAATTTTTTTTGCATTTTTGTCCCCCCAAAAGTGGAGATATGATACAAAAATAGAAATTTAATATTTTTTTTCCAATAGCACCCTTAGGTGGCAACATTTGGCGGTTAGGCTCAGGCAGTGATCAAGTGGCGCGGTCAATGATGGTTCGAGAGAGGTACATATGTCTTTTACCATGTATTTATTGTATCTTCGTGTTGCCAAATAAAATATGAAGACAGTTATCATATCTTGGACTCCACAACCAAATACATATAGAGACAATATTTTTTATATCTCGTCATCTTCTCTCTCTCATCTCCATTGTCCAGAGACACTTATCAAATGCCACCTAAGGCTTGTGCTTATTTGCTTTGAAGTGAAATTCTTGATTATTGAAACACTAAGTGTGAGTTTGGATGCAGGAATTATAGAGGAATGTAATTTTTGAAGGATTTAAAATTCATTATAATAAAATATCCTGTTGGATATTCACTCAGAATAATTTATAGAATATAAGGGATTTTAAAATGAATTTTATCTGCCTAAATAGAGGATTTTAATTTTCACATACTGAGAAAATTTGTGAAATCCCTTTTATCATAGTATCCATTTTTTCATCTGTCACTCTCCCTAAAACTTGGCAAGTTTTTATGATATAATTAGTCATTAAACCATGTCATTCACCCAACCAAAGTAACTTTATTTAATATATCATCTTCATATCTAGCTCGTAATCATCCATCAAAGCACACATCAAATTGAACAAGGGGCATTGCATACCTACCATGATGAAGTTTCCTTTTTGTTTTGGAGCCCTGCATGTGGGTGTGAGTTGTATAATTTAAAATATTTTATGAATAAAATTTAAGATAATTTATAAAATATAAACTTATTATAATTGATTTTAGATCAATTGAATTTTGATTATTAATAAAGAATCTTATTTTTTAAAAAAATTACATTATATTTCTTAAATTAAATATGTTAAAATTAAGGTAATGTAATTACATCATACAAATAAAGTATTTTATAAATAAAGGAAATGTAATTATCCATCCAAATAAAAAAATTTAAAAATAAAGGGAATTTAATTGAAGTATTTTAATTCCCTATCATTTTAAATTTCCTTATATTTTGAAATACTCTATCCAAACACACACTAATACACACATTAAATTTATTCACAAATAATTAATTGTCATCATTCAAGGTTTATATGTCAGCACTTTAATTCCTTGAGGTATAAATCTTTGGCAATTTGATCTTTTTTTTAATGTAATGAATTGAGAATCAACCTACTGTCATCACTATATTCAAATATTTAATATTTTTATTCAATTATTTTAATTATTTATGAAATGCAATTTGAATATTTAAATATTTAAAAGGTACACAAAATAATAAAAAAAAATTTATCAAATTTTATTAGTTACTTTTCTTTTTACGTTAATTATGTATGTCTTTTTGTGACCACCGCTATACAATTTCCCAAAGGCAGTTTGAAGTCCATTTAAAAGAAAAAAAGTTGATTATTGTGAATGAAAATCACAAGGCCAAAGAAAAAAGGTAACCAGTTAATTTTTCTCCTTTGAAAGAAAACTAAAATCTGCTTATCTCATTAACAAGAAAAACTACCATTCACAGATAACAGGCCAAAATTTGACAGGTAGACATATATACTGAACGGTAAGAAAACTACCAATCAGCCTTCCCCACCAATTTAGGTAAAAGTATGGACACCATATAGAAAAATCTCTTAAAAAAACTAACTTATTAAAAGGGATTCTGTTGTTCATAAAAAGATTTTTTAGGTACACTTCCAAATTACGACAACTTATTGCCACCATGCTTGATGATACTAGCAATGCCTTTTATATTACTCCTTTCCGGGAATGTTCTCTTCCCTACAATCTCACCAACCTCCTATTCCCCCTTTGTCTCCAACAAAGCAATCATTTTCCACAACCTCTTCCCTCCAAAGAAACTCCAAACACTTATTTGTCTCAACCAGCGAATGGAACAATAAAATGGCTCCAACTTTCTCACCTTCTTTGGCTGCTTGAGGTGGCCCCTCATTTTGCACCGTTAACATAAAAAGGACAGGATGGCCTTTGGGAAGAACACAACAACAACAACACCACCACCACCACCAACATATTCCTCCCCAATTTTTGGCCTCCTGTCTTTGTTCCTATTCATTTTCACCACCCTCCAACAACATGTCATTGCTGCCGCCACCACCACCACCATTGTTACCACAGGTATCCACCTTGACGTGGTCAGGAAGCTTGTCCCAGATGTCCCTATCTTCAAGGAAGCCCCTGCCTTCCGCAATGGCAACACATGCAACAATGATAGCATCCACATTTCCATGACATTGGACTCAAACTACCTTAGGGGAACCATAGCTGCAGTCCTCTCAATCTTGCAACATTCCACATGCCCGGAGAATGTTGAGTTCCATTTCCTTTGGGCAAGGTTTGAACCTCTGTGTTTTTCAGCATCAAATCAACCTTCCCTTACCTCAAATTCAAGATATATCGCTTCAAATCCAATAGGGTACGCGGGAAGATATCGAAATCAATTCGCCAGGCATTGGACCAGCCTCTAAACTATGCAAGAATCTATTTATCTGACATACTACCTGGCTATGTGAAAAGGGTTATCTACCTTGACTCGGATATTGTTGTTGTGGATGACATTGCTAGGCTTTGGGAGGTTGACTTGGAAGGCAAGGTATTGGGCGCGCCGGAATATTGCCATGCTAATTTCACTGAGTATTTCACAAACTTGTTCTGGTCTGATCCTGAGCTATCTAAGACATTTGAGGGTAGGAATCCATGCTATTTTAACACTGGTGTTATGGTGATGGATGTGGAGAAATGGAGGGAAGGGAAGTACACACAAAAGGTGGAGGAGTGGATGAAAGTGCAGAAGCAAAAGGATATACCATTTGGGATCATTACCACCTTTTCTTCTTGTTTTGGCTGGTGATTTGAAGAGTGTGGACCATAGGTGGAACCAACATGGGTTAGGAGGGGACAACCTCGAAGGGAAATGTAGGAGTTTGCATCCTGGGCCTATTAGTTTGCTGCATTGGAGTGGGAAAGGCAAGCCTTGGTTGAGGTTGGATTCAAGAAAGCCTTGTGCTGTGGATCATTTATGGACACCATATGATCTCTACCGTCCAAACAGACATCATTTGGAAGAATGAAAATGAATTTGGGGTGATGAGGATGGGGGAGGGGTAAAGGGAAGAGAAATTGAAGCCAGATGAATGAAATCACACATCACATTATTGGTCGTTGGGAAACCCAAAAAGTAAAATCAATACCAAATAAAAAAAAAAGAGGTACTACTACTAAAGAGCTTAATTAAAGAAGGAGAGGAAGAAATCAAAATTCAACAAAGAGGCAAGTACCAATAACCCTTTATTTGATAACTCTTTTTTTTATTTTCATTATTGTCATTGTTTTGTACCATTTCAGGATATAATTGAGAATTTGTTGAGGGTTGAGAAAAAGAAGAGATACTATGCTGGTTTGGTAAGACTTGGTTGAAAGTCTTACAAAGGGAAAGGAGGTATAACACAATACATAAGCTTTTTGCGGTTTGGTGTGGAAGAAAAGGGAAGATTAAAGGCTTTGGTTACAAACCGAAGTCTTCATTCAACAAAGGCAATGAGAGTGCTTGGAGAGGTTTTGGTTATGTGTGTTTTTTCTTCTTTTTGTTTTGTACTTTTTGGGTTGAATAAGGAAGGACATTCCTTTGGCATTGGTTTGGATGTTGGTATCATTTGCATCAGTGACTGGTTGCCGGATCTTCGTCCAAATTTTACTGTCTCTGAACATGATATCTATGAATTTTAATATTTTCTTGCTTTTTCTTGATAGGTTTTTGTACATTTTTTTCAGCTCAGTTGCAGTCAGAAGATGTTTGCTATTTCATATTTATTTTTTATTAGAATGTGCATGTAATTCATTCTGGCTGTTTACAAAACTTACCTAGAAAAATATATCAACTCAAAGCTATAATCATATTTAAAACTTTACGATAAAGGCATTTTGTGTATAGGATGCTCAGAGTAAATACGATTTTTGGATATAGTGTATCTTAAGAGAGATGGTTTCATAATATGATTTTAGAGCCTCTAAGACCAAGTGGTTAAATTCAATCCTTTTTATCTCCTAATAGCGGCTTGTCAAGCATATTGACGTCCCAATCAAGTCGCATTTCATTTCTTTTAGTTTTAGTTTAATAATATAAATCTATACTTATATTTTGATATGCATAATAAATGTGACACATTTCAGGAGGCAAATA
Organism: Dalbergia oliveri; assembly: GCA_030441495.1. Taxonomy (NCBI): domain Eukaryota; kingdom Viridiplantae; phylum Streptophyta; class Magnoliopsida; order Fabales; family Fabaceae; genus Dalbergia; species Dalbergia oliveri. Next base: position 22,402,012 of record JAMLFY010000013.1, on the reverse strand, counting down.
AATTAATAATATAACATGCAGCTTTCATTTGTCTCTTAGCAAGTTATTATGACACTTTAGAAAGTTACTAAACACGTCATAAGTCAACGGGTGAGAGAGAGAAAAATCTTGTAGGGGTAAAATTGAAAAGAAATGTTTTGCACTAAAAAGTAGTTATTCTTTCGAATCCCCTTTATATATGTGATATATTCTGATAAATTATTCACATTTCAAGTTTAATAGAGACATCTAAGTGAAAATACATGTTAGAATATATAATTATTCATATGTCTCTACTTATTAGTTTAAGCTTTTAAGAGGGATAGTTTCATAAAACAAATTAATAGCATGCTTGTTTTTTGGTTAGGAAACTTCTAAATCATAATTTGAGGAAACAATTATATTAACAAAATTTACTCAGATCATAAGTTAAGTTTCCAAACATAAGACCAAACATGTGAAAAGAATTATATCTTGTGTTTGATCTTGAATCAGAATACAATGCCTAATAAAGATAGATTAATGGTGTTTTCTGTTTAAATAACTGCTCAACGAATTTTAGGTCAAAATTAGTGATTAAATAAAACTCTCTCGAGGTAATTGGTGTTTGATCCTTTAAAATTAATACGTGCAAAAATAACTAAAATGACAATAATATGATATATCATATTTCTGTTCTGGGATTGTGTTTAGACTTTTTAAGTGGTGGAATAAAATGAAATGTTTTCTCATAAAAATAAATAGAATGCAATATAAAGAAATGAATTTTTTTTTGGATTTCTCTAATCAATTTAAAATTTAATTCATTGAGTTTTTCACTTTTGACTTGAGCATTAGATTGCATATGAATCTTCCTTTCAACTCAAACTTTCGATTTTTTTTGAGTGAAGACCTTATTTGGTCCTTTAAAATATTTATATTGGACTATTTTATTCCTCAAGAAAAAAAATAATTTTGTGGTTTTTCAAGATTAAAAATGATGAACACATTAGTCCCTGATGCTATTTTAGAATATATTGAACTCATTTTAGTGCCTAAAGTTATATAAAATAAGTTATTTTATGACTTGTAATGAATATTATAATGACTAATTTTGTGAATTTCAACCATCAAAATGAGTCATTTTAAACTTCATTATATTTCAGATGATATACACATCACTTAACGTCCTGTTAAGGTTAATATGCAATTCCGTTAGTGTTTAAAAAATCAAATATACACAGTAGAGACTAATGTGTCCTATTATTAAAATCTTGAGAGGATTAAGTTTAGTTGCAGTTCTTGGGAACTAAATAGGATTGGAAAATTTTCTTTAGGGAATAGGTGACTTATTCTTTTTTTCCCCAAAAAAAGCTCCATTTTTTCTTAGTATTAAATTAGCTTATATCTCATCAATTGTTTTTCTATTAAAAAAGTTTAGGGTAAATTACACTCACCTTCCCTATTTGTGGAAATGAAGTCACACCCCTTCATTTGTCCACCTGACACCCACACCCTTGCTGTCAAATTTTAAGTATTTATATTAGTTTCACTCTTCATTCACACAACATGTTAATAAACTTAGAACGAATATTTTTGTGATATTAAATATTTTTAATTAATAAACTTAACAGAAATATATTTTTGTGATATAAAAAATACATATACCTTTCTGTTAAGTTTAAGGATATTTTTATAATTTTATTAATTAAAATCAATTAATATAACAAAAATGTCATTCTGTTAAATTTATTATCAGTGTTATGTAAATAAGAGTTAAACTATAATATAAATACTTAAAATTTGACTAGCCTGGTGCCAGGTGGACCATAGATGGTTTTTTCCACAAACCTCAAGAGATGAGTAAATTTACCCAAAAGTTTAAGCCTTAACGCTTTGCTAATAATATAATATGCTTACCATGGTACTCAATTGTGATGTTCATATTAAAGAGTAAACTACCATCTTGGCTATTAAAATCAATACATTCAAAAATTAGTTTTTTAAGATATGTTTTTATCAGGATGACCCGTCATTGCTTTTTTTTGTTTGTGTCTTTTAATCTAGACCATTAAAAATAATGACTAATCCCTTAAAACATATAGCTCATAAATTAGTGACTCGATATTGATAATAAACTCCGTAGTGTGAATAAAATCGTATTAAGCGCTAATTTATTAGCAAATTGATTGTTTACAAACTAATTTGTTAACTTAAATCTTTTAAGAATTCATTTGTCAACAATAATAATCATTTATGTGCCAAAAATTAATAAAAACATCTTTTAAAGATTAATTTATCAACACATTTATTATTTAAGAAGTGAATCCTCGAATTAGCTTTCCAAAGAGTTGTATAATTTAATCCTTAAAAGATTTGTAATATTAGTTTGGTCTTTAAAAGAGTTAAGTAATCAATCTGGTTTGAAAAAAAAAACTAATACTTATGACATTAATTTGGGACTAAATTGATGATTCTATCGTTCTAACTTTGACATAAAATATGGCACATAATTTATTTTGTTAAAAATAAGATCTTTTAAAGTTCAAAGTGGTGATGATACAAACTGGGACCCAAAATCACTTCTGTTAACCAAAATCGAGATCATTTCATGTTTAGGTGGATTTGTTAAGTAGAATGAACCTTTGAAGGATCCTAGGTGAGTATAATTTCTCCTCGAATCATTTTATTTGTCAGTGACATGATCCTAGAGGAAAATAAAATGGAAAAATCTACGGTTCAAATCAGAGATAAACTAACGTCTCTTCCCCTCACGCCGACAAACGTTAGTTATCGTTGCTGCATCTCACTATATAAATAAGCTTCTGTTCTTTCCTGTTCTGTTCTGTTGTGTCCTCAAGAAAGAAAAACACTTCACTCGTACACTTCTTCCGCTTAACTCACTGCTCACTCCAAACTTCACCCTTCCATGAATTTCTTCAAGTCCGTCTTCTCCGACGACACGGATCCGCAACCCGAATCCGGATCCACCAATCCCTCGCCGCCACCGGAACCCTCCCGATCGGCCGCCGCCTCCGTCGCCGCCGAATCCGGCGGCGCCTGGAACTTCGGCGGCCTTATCAAAACCCTAACCTCAAAATCCGAGTCGATCATCGAGACCTACCGCCGTGACCTCCAGGAATTCGGAACCGGACTTAAGAACGAGATCGAGGTCGCTCAAGGCTCCCTCGACGACCTTGGATCCAGCGTCGCCAAAGGAACGGCTCAGATCATTTCCAAAGGTAAAGACGCAATCCTAGCCGTCGATCTCGATTCATCAAATTCAGATCACAGCAACAAAAACAGCATTAAAAGTGGTCACAATGATAGATACTACAGTAGGTTTGATGCTGCGGTTCGTGTGGTTCAGTGTGATGCTAGCACTTACTGTGATGAACCTGAGGATTTGGAGGAGTATGAGAATTGGAAGAGAGGGTTTTCGATTGATGGGAAGAGTGAGGAAATGGAGAGGCTTTTGAAGGAGAATGAGGCTATGGAGGGTGTTTATAAGAGTGTTGTTCCGAACAGTGTTGATCATGAGGGTTTCTGGTTTAGGTATTATTATAAGGTTTATAGGATTAAGAAAACTGAGGATTTGAGGGCTAGGATTGTGAGGGAATGGAGAGAGAAGATGATGAGAAGGATTTGAGTTGGGATGTTGATGATGATGATTATGATGATGGTGATGATAAGAAGGTTGGACTTGGTGGTGGTGAAAATGTGGGAAAAGGGTGGATACGAGTTGCGAGTTGGGGGCTCTGGTACGGGCAGTGAGGAGGAAATGAAGGGATTGGATGTGGAAGGGTTGAAAGTGGAGAGGAGAGAGAGTTTGTTGGAGAGTAAGGAACTTGGTGACAAGATGGATAAGTATGTTGAGGGATCACGAGTTGAGGAATTGGGAGGTGTTGGTGAGGTGGGTGGTGGTGGAGGTGGAAGTAAGGAAAGTATTGGGGAAGGTGGTGTTGGTGATGGAATGTTGAAGTTGGGAGTGGACAATGCTGCGAGTAAGAATGATGATTCTGCAGCAGGATCGGGTGAGTCAGTGATAGTGGAAAGGAAGGTTGACAATGCTGCGAGTAAGAATGATGATTCTGTGGCAGAATTGGATGGGAAAGTAGTGATGGAAGGAAGGGTGATGATATGAAATCTTTGGATAAAAGTAATGAGTCTTTGGTGGTGAATGTTGATAAGGAGGATGAGGAGGAGGACGTTGAATGGGATGATATTGAGGATCTTAGCAGTATTGATGAAAAGAAAGCAACTCAGAATGGTAGCACTAGCACAAGTAAAGTTGATTTGCGGAAGCGACTGAGTGCTGCAGAAGAAGAGGAGGACTTGAGTTGGGGCACTGAGGATGATGATGAGCCTGCTAAGGCTTGAGATAATTGATACATTCAGTTATCATTTCTCAAGTGAGATGTATAGGTAAGTTTCATTTCAAATTTTGATAAAAGAAATTCGCATTCTTTTTTTGTTTCTATATTTGTATAAATTGAGATAGTGGTACTATTGTCATTTGCTCTAAATGCGCGAAAAGCAACTAGTTCTTTGTTGATATTTCTTCTCATCTACAGTTGTGATGTTGTCCATTATTTTGGATATTTACACCAAATTATGGTGACTACAATCAGATATGTTTACATGTGTTGCACGGATACTGGTATGGGTATCTGTACGACATGACTTAGGAGTAGGATACGGAGATATGGCATAAATCAAATTAAAAACATGTGAATTATAATTCAGAGAATCCAAAAGTTCGTTAAAGTATCTGATATAATACGTATCTGGTACAAGTATGTTGATTATTTTGAAGTATCCATGCATCATACTATTTACTATCGCATTTTCTTTCTTCCTTTTATTAGATACCATATTTGTCTCTGTTACACTTTCTTTTCTTTGGTTACTTATGAATCAGTAATAATTATGGATGACTAGTAAATCCATCATTTTTGGAAGGTTCTACTTTAACTAACCTTCCATCTAGTATCTATGTATTTTTGAGAATCGTTTTCTCTAACAATGTCATGAAGCTAAGGATCTCTTATATGCATCAAGTAATAGAATAGAACAAGTACACCATATGTATGCATAATGCAGGCACCGAGCATAGTTTGAGCAGGCTGCCTCAATTATGGAGCATGACATCTTGTGCTTTTTGGGTGCATTTAATCCATTTTATCTGTGTGAATCTGAAAGCATCACTTGTGGTGTGTTGTGTGAGGAATACATAAAAGCGATATAGTTGTGTCTATTTCTAGCCCATAAATGGCAGTGATGGGTTTCCACAATAGAGATTGGATGAATTTTGGAATTCTATGTATTTTCTATTTCTGTTTTTTTCTTCTCTTTTTTGGTCCGTTTTCACTAGGTTGGAATCTTCTGTAGTGAGTTTGAGATGTGATGAACTGAAATTCTCATTTTTCTTACAGGTGTATCATAATGCAGGCAAAAGATAGCTGGTTCAATTTCTCACTGTCTACTTAAGTACACTTACTGAAGCCGTTGGTTAAGGTATCAAAAATGGAAAATACTAGTTGTTACTAAATGCTTTTGAAGGAACACACACAAAATTGTTTATAAAGAACTGGTTGGTTATATTGTTGCCATGTCATTCATCATTGTGTTTTTAGAAAGAATTTCGTGACATGTAGCTATGCAGATCTGAAAAATGCTAAAGCTTAACCCTTTGTTAACATTTCCAACCTGCCGATGGTGTGAATGTCCCAGAAATGGAAAGATTTGTTTTCCAATGTACTGGATCCACAGTAAATGTCTTGCCTCTCGGAATATTGTTTGATCAATTTCTCAATATGTCAATATCACATTTGCATTCTAGTTGTTTGTACCTTTAACTTGAGCCAGCGAGGGGAATGCTGGGTTTCTCTCTTTGTAATTCAGTTCGATATTTCGACCAAAACATGACTCTTGACGTGAGCTTTAAACAGTTTTTGAGTAAGAAACGTTACCCTTCCTTACAATCTCTTTCTTTAGATGAAAACTAGACCCACTTATTAAGTTTTTGAAATCCCCAATTTAGTCCCTAACAATATCATCTATAGATGGATTGATCCTTGACAAAAAGAAATTAGTTCTGAAGTCCCTGACAGTTTTATCTATAGATGGACTGAATCTTGCCCATTCTCCTTACTCTTATTAACTGAGTTATCAATACGAAGACTTTAATAGCTTATAACTTTGTTGGATTGTTGATATCAAATTTACTTAGCTTGTTGTTTTACACCTACATGGTTTCTTGCAAATTCAGCACACGAACTAAATAATTCCAAGAAATTCAGATGAAACGCGAGATCATAAATCCATTCACGTCAAATAGCAATGCATAGTGAAAAAAAAAAAATCAGTTTAATGTAGTTTTTATGAATGGCATGCGGATGCCTGTTGAACACACTATATGGAGCTCTTTAAGATGCATTTGACATGTGAGAGTCCTGAACTCGCAAGATCATGAAATCAGCGTGTAAAGTAGGATATTAAATTTATAAAGCTGATATGTGACAATTAGAGTCAGTTACTTTAAACTCCTGCCATGCAAATTGTTAGCCATATCAACAAAACTAGAAGTTGAAAAATAAACTAATTTTCTTCTAGTCTTACCTGAGCAAGTGTAAAGTCTTCTCTATCTCAAGATCTAGCTCAAACAAATGTGGATCAGTAGTAGACGTAGGCATGCTCGACGGTGGCTCATCTCTACCAGTATAGTAGTTTATCTACCCACTATGTTGATTGACCAAGAAGATTAGTTCACCCAGTTGACTTTTTGTTCGTACATTATCATAATGAGTTTGATTCATGAGTTCTTTTGTTCAGAGGTTATTTGTAAGTACCTTTGTTATTGATACCTAAATCTCTCATAACCCTAATCTAAGAATGAACAAGTTTTCCCTTGAACTTAAATTTTTGTTTATTAAAAAAGGTATTCATTATAGTAAAATCTCTGTTTTGCTGCTGAAATTGTCTCTAAACATATAAATGCCTATTTGTTTTATAGTTGATGCACTGTTCAAGACCTTCCGTTAAAGAAGTATGTTTCTATTAGGGTTCATCAAACATATGTTTGACCTTGCCCAACACTAAAACAAACAAGATATAACTAGGACAGCCGAAATAACTTATAATCAACACATCAACACAAGTCTATAAAATAGTTAAAATATTCACCAACCAAGACTGACCATCACTGGTAACAACGACAAAGAAAGTGGAGGATTATAACTATGCAACCAGGCGATGATTTGATTTATCTAAAAATGATGATTAACTCAAAATTATAATTTCTTACAAAATTCTACCGTCAGAGATGATTCACACTCTTCAAATTTGAAAGCTTGACTATTCTACTGAAGCTCTTGCCATGATTGGCAAACATAAAAAAAACGGTTGTGAACACCCACTGGAATCTAATCTAAGTGAAATAAGGGGTAGTTGAAAAAAGAAAAATGAAGAATGAAACAAACTCCTATAGCAGCAATTGAGGTAGGCCCTGTTTGTACAACAAAATAAAATGCTTCAAAGTGTAGAGCAGATAGCTGAGGCATCAAAACCGCCCCTTCTTGATTTCACATTGCTTTGAGCCCAAGTCTGCTTCAGATCTACAAGAAATTCTTAGATGCTTCCAAAACAAAAATAAAAGTTTTGCTCTTCACTATTTATCACTCTGTACTTTCAACTTTGTGGGTCATTATTATTTCACAATTTTCTGATATTTTTAATGCTGAATTGCTGATGTGAGATAAATGACAAAGAACAAAGCTTTTTTCTTGTTCTAAGGGCATCTAAAAATTTCTCAACAAGAACTAAACATGTTCCTTATCCTTCAACACTTATGCTGGGCTCAGAAGTGGACTCACCCATGTGTGGTTCAACTGGGGCAGGTAATGCTAAAAGCCTTCCTTTTTGTGCCCTTGGTGGAAGGTGCTTTGCAGGTTTTCTTGATGGCACATTCCAAGGCAAGAAAACACCAGTTCCACCACCAGCAAGCTTGCGAGGGTTAAGTACCATAGGACTCATAGGGGCTAGCATCACCATTGGGCCACGGAGCATACCCCATTTGGGCATCATCATGTCCACACCATCATAGCTAGTAGTTAGAGCAGCACCATTTGGCAAAGCATATGGGCTAGCCATGGCTGGTTGCCAAAGGGTCATTGCACTTGTCATGGCAGGAGTCGGTGATTGGGGTTGATTGGAGTCTGGCCTCACTCTAAAGAAGGTTATGCTGACCCTTCTGTTAGGGGATGGACACATCACATGCCTTGCCGTATCAGCACTGTTTCCTCTCATCACTAGAAGAGAACTGCAATGTTAAGGTGTTTAGTCATCTAATCACATCTAGTTACTCATCAGATTAGAACATAAGTAGTACTTAATATGATCAGCAAATTCCACTGCACAAGACACACTATAATTTTAAGTAACCAAAGAAAACAAAACGAAAAATTGCATTTTCTTGTGATGATTATAACAATGATCATAATAGCACAAAGAAGACAAAGTTATGCTTGTGCCTCATTAAACACGTATTGAATGATTGAACATATTCCAGGGCCAGATTGGAGACTTATAATGTGACCTTATGATAGTACTGAAAATGTATATACTAGGTGTCACTTCAACTACAATCTAGCAATTGATGTTTCCAGGACACGAACAATCAGTTTTTGTGTCTCCCTTAGTGCCTGCAAGCTTGTCTACCATTCAAGGAATAAAAAAGCAGAGAAGCAATCTAATCCAATGATATGCGTATTATATGAACAGATAGTTGCATCCTCTATGAAGCTTGCACTTCACATTATTCACTTACAGTTAAATGCTGTCTTATAAATGTTGAAGGTACTTCTTCCTTTGTATCCAGCATTGTGACTAGAATCGTAAATAATAAATGGAACATTAGGACTGCAAAGATTATAAGTTCTTTAATATGTACCCCTTCTTCAATGAGAGCATGAGTGGCCCCTTGTAGTTCCCATCATTTTCACTCATAAGGATACGCCCAAAAGCCATAGTTGATTCAGAGAGAAGAAGAGTGGACACAGGTTGTTCCAGATGCGGTGGTTTCAGGAATGGCTGAGAAACTCCCCCTAAAAGAAATAGAATAGATATTGCCAAATGATTAATTCATTGTTCACCAAAAATGATTATAGTATCAATTTGGACTAATGCAATGTTTTACCTCTTCAAAAAAGTTGATGATACACCCATTTGGCCTCTTGTACTCTGGAATTAATTGCCATTGAATAAGGTGATCAATGACACGTTGAAGAAGTGCTGGAATTGGCTCTATGTTATCTGTGAACAAAAATGGAAAAAGAAAAGCAGAGTTACAACAAAGCATCACTATAGAGTCTTTAGACTCATTTCTGCTATATATGGGACCAGAAGAGCCAAATTAAAGTTTTGTTAGGGTAAAATAAACCTATTAGACATTATCAAATTTTCTTTGAATAATTTATTTTCTTACTTTTTGCATCCTCCTTTATCTGTCCAAATATTGGTACACCCAGTTGAATCAGCTCTCTCTTGTTCCCCTTGACCTGTTTGTTGAATAGAATATAAGTTTCACCTACATTTATGCAAGAAAAGTTGGTTAGTATTATAAAGAATTGTGTACAACAAGACAGCTGGCATTGATCATTATCTTCGTTTGAACCTGTCATGTGATTGACGACAAAGAAGTCAAACAAATATGACCAAGAAATACAATCACGACAATGTCAAGACTCCAGAGAGATAGGAGTTCAAGTTTCAAAATATTTTATCTATTATTTTAAGATAATATAAAGCTTGATATTCCATGTACTGTATTGATTATAGGCAACTTGATTGAAAGAGCTTTTGCACTCTATTCTGTAAGTCATTACATTGAAGAAGTACATTAAACTAGACAAAATTTATTATATATAGATGATCTTGATGTTCAACTTGTGACTACAGATTTTTATCAAAAATAAAAAATTGTGGTTATACATGACCACCAAACAAAATTAGGACGTAGAAATTAGCATGAACTAAAGAAATAGAACATGAAAAGAACATGAGAATATATCCAGACACACACAAAGGTGAAAGGTTAATGGTGTTTTACCTGACAGTTCCCCATTCTCGCCAGCAGCATGCATCTCATTCACAAAATCTGTTAGCTTGCAGAGTTCTGAATCAGTGAAAATGTCCTCAAACAACTTCAACCCTTTCACAACATTCACCTGCCAATTGCAACCAGCATTCAATCAGCACTATCCGGCTGCTTCTTATTGCATAAACTAGTGAGGACATGAACTCTGTGAATTCAGTCTTCCTTATTAAAGAAGAATGCATTGTGAGAGTTTGTCAAAGAAAGAAACTTGCCATATGCCCCTTCACTGACTCCTTGGCTGTGAAACCTTTTGTCAACTTGATCTGTGAAGAGCGTCCTTCACATTCTTCATGATTGGAACATATGTTAATGTTCATCGAACTGGCCTGCATTTCTTGAGACCCTGCACATTAAACCATAGAAAAAAAAAAACCATGCAAATTTCAATACTCAGCAAAAGAACATTATATTATAATGCAACACATTTCCACCCTAACCATTATATTCACAAAAACAGTTTGACAAATATAACATGGGCTTCTATAAGCATTAAACTACCATCAAAAGATACTAAAGTATCTCATTCACTTAGAAAGGTGGCCAATTCCATGGGTAGTTATCTGCATTATAAGTTCACCAAGTCCTTGCTTGTGTATATCAATTCCTACTTTCCCATTTAATTTATCCTTTTATCCTGTCTATTATGATTTAGTTAACCTTGGCTAATAGAGAGGAACAGAGAGGGCTCAAATAGTGTTTGTAGCACTATGGCATTTACCGATAATTATTTGGTGGGTATGTTTTACCTGGAATTTCACCAATGAATAATTTTATTTGAGATGTGAGACATTTATTTTTATATATATATATATATATATATACACAAATATGACCGTTGTTTGGACCGTGTGACTGTTAGAAAACATTTGCCGTTTTCCAACAAAGAAAGTCGTTAGTCGTTGATTTCCACCAACTACTATGTTATATAGTGCCAAAAACGGGGCAGGCCAGTGATGCGAACAAACACATGACAGTAGTTAAGTTACATCACAAGTCTGCATTAGGAATCAATGCATTCGGCTGCACCAACATGTTTTCTTCACCAACATTGTTATTTGTACATTCATTGTCAACACACATAGGACAAATCCTTAAATAGGACAAGGAAAGACCACACATCGGGGGAAGAGCACAGAAGAAGACACACAGCATGAATGAAACTACTAGATATTCATGATGCACAAGCTAAGTTATTTTTTTATTTAATAATAAAGTGATATTTTAGATAAACAAATATAAATTAGTGGTGGATCTCATCCTAAAAGATTATTCTATTATTAGATATTAATACAATCCACTATTGAACATTGAAGGGTGTCAAATTTTTCAATAACACATAACAAATATTTTTATAAGTTAAAAAATGTTGATAATTTTTTTGAGAACATTGTTAACTATTGTTGTTTATTTCTCATCTAACATATACTGTATAAACTAACGTATCCAATAATACAATATGAAAAGAAAACATGTGTTTTTTTTTTCCTGCTCCACCTTCCAAATCATAGAGGGTGGTAGCTTATATAATTCACCTAATCAGTGAACCATTCATCGGATCCCTCACCAAAGGAAGCAAGACAAAGTTGACCAGCCAAGTGGGACAGGTCAAGAACTCAAAAGGGTCATAGGGATTGACAACCTAATTCTCAAAAACCCACCTACTTGGAGAGATTTTTAAACGCATGCGGAGTGTAATGTGTATATGTTCAGTATCCACTGTCAAACACTTTCTCCATGCACTAATAAGTGTTTAAGGTTTATGATGTTTAACTAAAAATAAATATTAAAAGTGAGTCCTAAATGACATATTATCATTTTGTTAATGAATATCCAACATGTCCACATGGCTCTAAATTGCATATAAGGATTTCTCTAGTAGTTATGTTATTTATTTAATTATTATTAGATATTTACTACTCACATATCATTTACTTTAATACATAAATCTTGAATATAAATAATATTTTTTTTCTCCTATTGCCGAACCTCAAACCCCACACACACCAATGACGTCAACAACACCATCATGCAGTCGCTTCTTGTGGTGGTCCCAACAGCGTGTAATAAAAATCATTGCACACAATTCTAGATCTCTACATCAAATGACAACCTCAACCTGTTGCTGTTTGTCACCCCCAAAAACTAACCGTAACACCGAGCACACCCAACCTTTTCTCATTTTCTCATGCCTCGTTGTTCCTCAAAACTATAAACCCCACTTAAATCATGCTTTTATTAACAAGGGTTTTGCTGACTAATGTTGCTAGATCATTCGCTACCTAAAACTAAAAGTGATTTCTTTTAGGTTTTTAATATATTTTTAGTACAGAGGTTTTCATATATTTAATATCGAATTTTATTTTAATGTATCAATAATATAATTTTTTATATAACCATTCAATTATATACTATTACAAAATAAATTTCATCTCAATACTTCAAAAGTTATACACACTGATCAAATGACAAAATTAAATCTTTTAATATACTATTAGTGATTGAAACTTTTAATATATTAAAATCTTAAAAAAATTACTTTATAATAAAAAACATCTTTCCATAATTTTTTAATTAAGAAGTATCTAAAGATATTGATTAACAAAACCATATTAATAAATATCAATAAAATTTGTTAAAAAATAATTTTAAATATATTAATATTAAATATTTTCTATAAAATTATAATTAAATAATTATGTTATATTTAACACTCTTAATTTGCATTTATTTTAAAGTTTCTTAAACAGGTACTTCTAGAATACACGTTCGCAAACCTTGAAAAAGAAAATTATCAACCACATGCTCTAATTGCTTTTTGTGTACTTTAAGCTCCATTTAGTTACTATATTTAAAAAAAAAAAAAAGCAAATACGGGAGACACTCAAATAGTAAAGATAAAAATTCTGTATCCCTACTGTTCCCTTTTTTTTTTACAGAAAATTAGGTAAACTTTATCCTGAAACATAAATATTTTAAATATTTTTATAACTGTCTCTTTCTCCAAAATAGATTTAATTCTCTGATGTTTTTGTAGTTTATGTCATGGAGACACTAAACAAACACCAACTTAATGTTATCTCTATTAAAATCATTCAATACAAACAAGGAGTATATGATTTTCTTATGCCTAACAACCTAAATATCATGGAATTAAACAGTCATCAAAATTTGATAGGCCCAAATGTTACACGATCTATCATTGCGCAACAGAATTTGACTTCGAAGCAATGAACAAAGCGTGGCCCAAAAAAAAAAAAAAATAAAAAAATAAACATAATTAAAAAATGATGAATTTACAAATTGGATCTGATGGCAAGCAATCAAGCATCTCTTGGTCCATTCCTTCGCGACACAGTAGGCCAGACATCATAAACTTGCAACATATAATATTATTTTTCTTTTCAAAACGAAGAATCAAGGAGGAAGAATAAACAAATGAAAGTTTGCTCTTTTGAAAAGATACCCATAAAGTTTCATCCTTTCATTTAACTCAAACTTTTTTTAATGAAAAAAATGCAAGAAACTATTTTATTACCAACCAGAAAAATCAAAAAAATATTTCGTTCCATTTTCCGACAGTTTCTTCCAATAACTAAATTATATAAGAACTCTGAAAAAGTGAAAATCATAGCATAGGTAAGAATTCCAGAATGGGAAATCTAATTCATTAATTTCAATCACGAAACGAAAAATCACAAGTTAAGGGTTCATCTCATTTCAGAAAATAATCTTTTGTTTTCATTTTTTTGTTTTCAATTTTTTTTCATAATTTAGCGAAAAAAAATAGATTTTATAATTTTTATTGTTTTCTTCAATAAATTATAAACACCCAAAAAACAATTAAAAAAAATAATTTTCTGAAACCAATCATTACTCTAAACTGTGAAAATTTTTCATTCATTTCAGAAACCAAAAACAAGGAAATATCAAAATTAACAAAGCAAAGCAGAACAAAACAACTATCAAAGCTTGAACAATTTACAATTCCAACAGATATTGAAAAACCCAAAGAGGAGAGAAAATAAAAATAAAAATATAAAAAAAATCACTCTACAGTAGTACCATGTTTTACACAACTAACTATCAAAGAAGAATAATCACGTTTTTCTTCAAAACATAAAATTAAGCACATATCCAAACGCACCCTTGATAAACATACCTGAATCAGTGATTTCACTCTCGGGCGAATCATACTCCTCATTGTTCTCGCCACCTTCACCAGAATCATCACCACCATTTTCTTCACTTCCCGTCACTTTCTCTTCCATCTTCTTCTCCTTCTCATCCTCAACCCAACCACCGGCGATCTCACCGCCGCCGCCGTTTTCCACGGCGGCTGTCTTGCTGTCGGAGACTTTTCGCAGCTCGAGCGCGACGTCGGCGATGGAGTGATACTTCTGCATCTGGAGCACGGGGATCCAGTTGAGCCTGCGGCTGTGCACGGCGGCGAAGACGGCGTCGTAGCCGCCGTCGCCGGCGACGGAGCTTAGGTGCGCGAGGTGAGCGCAGAGTGCGTCGATGATGGCGTTGGCGGCGGCGAACTCGCCGCGGAACCAAGCGAGGATGGCGTCCTTGGCGAAGGAGTCAGGGACGATGATCGGCGCCGCCGGCGGAGAGTGGCGGTTGTGGTGGAAGGGCGCCGCCGCCGCCGCCGCGGCAGCAGCAGCTGCTCGATCGGTGGGACCAGCCGCCATGGGAATCGCCGAAGGAAAAAGTTCGAGGTTGTTGTGTGTTGTCAGTGATTGGTTGGAGCGTGTGTGTGATCCGAGATATGGGGTCCAGTGGTGTGTTGGGCCGAAATCTCGGTTGGGGAGAAGAAACGATAGTATTGACAAAAGAGAGCGTTGTTGTTGTTGTTAATGTTGTTGTGTTGTGAGTTTGTTTTGGAGAGTGACGAGGTTTTGGTTTTGTGTGTGTAATGCTTTCAGGGAGACATGGATGATTTTGATTATGTGAGTGGAAGGGGAAGGCGAAACAAGAAGGGTGGGGTTTTAGGAGATGAGTTTATGAGGGTCGTTAAATATGTGTGCGTTTGCCTTGTGTGAGTATGGGACTCTGGAGCTTGAGAGGGGCTTCTCTCAGGTATGATCATGTTACCTTGCAGAAATTCTTTGATGTTATTAAAATATTATTTTATTAAAAATATAAAAATTAATAAAAATTTATATATCAATTAATAAATTAATTAGAGTAGATATTATGTGTTGTTTCGTGGACCTCAATATTTCCGTGCTACCGTTTGACTACTCTCTCCGTGCAGCTTCAGCTTCATTTCTCCTATATAACGTGGCGCAACCACACGCCACTGGACGTGGCAAAAATATGATGAAAACCTAACTCTTTTATTTTTCTATTAAAATAAAAGAACGAGTTTTTTTTTCTTATTAAAATCCCAAATTTGTCATTGTCAAATATTGTAAAGTACACTGCCTCGAACGTACACTTTATCTGTCTTATTGGAAAACAATAAAATTTTGATGCATTAAAAAATAAATATTTTTTAAACACAAATTATGTTAAAATGCATTCATTTTTTAATGCGCTAAATTTTTACTATTATCAAGAAGGCGAATAAAAGTGGACGGAGGAAGTTTAAGTTAGTTTGTCAAAATGTAAAAGTCTATCAATAGTTCCTTGTTTTTGACCGAGAGTATATTAGCCCTTATATTAACTTATTGTTCTAATACTTAAAGATATATTTGGTTAGAGATAATAATAAGATGTGTAAATCTTCATAATGAGTTCTCATATATAGTTATGATTTAAGTTCAGTTCTTATATTTTTTTAGGATTTGGATCTTTATAAAGTGAGTAATTTTATATTTATATTAATAGAATGAAGAGGGTTCACTTTTAATTTTATTGATCTAAAGATAAAATCTCAAGATTATTATCCCTTTTTTATTAGTGGGTAGTTTTTAAGCACTTTATAAAGACTCAATGAATTTAAAGACACATCTGACTCCGACCCTGTACTAAGGTAATATAAACTTTTGTTCACAATTTCTTTTTTTTAAACGTTATTTCTTCTTTGAAGCGAGAAAATTAGAGCATATTCACACAATTGTTGTTTAATTTCAAGACGGTCTAATCTGATTTTTTTCATATCTATGGCTCAAACTTGAGATTGCTATTAAGAGGAAAAAGCATCTGTCACTCCAATTGATTATATATATGGTGATTTAACTAATACTTTAGAAACATGTATGTATTTTTTGTCTATTCATATATAGATCAATAAAGTATATTATAATTATAATTATATTAAGTTAATGATAGGAGTAAATATGTCGTTATTTTCTTACTTTAAAAACATGTATAATTTAAATAAAGTTTTTTTCCTTAATCATATATTACCAAATATGCTTATCTAGAAGCAGCTTCGCATAAGGGTTAAAATGCCAGCACCCTCACGCCAGGAATGAATAGGTTTGGGTAATGGTACATTGCCTCTATGTTTAAATGAGTGCTATTTTCAAATGCGTATAAAATATTGAAAATACTAAATAAACCTTAATTTTAATGAGTACTACAAATTAAAGACATTCACTCAATGAATTAAAGAAAAAAATAGATAAGGACACATGGTTGTTCACAGTAACAAACTAGAACGGATTTGTAAGTATTTTTATAATTCTTTTTAATAAGAATATTTTAATTTTTTTTAAAGCAATGAAAAATTAAATATAGCAAGAATACATCATTTTTTAAGTTGATATATTCAAAATTTTTAGCTTATTACATATATATTTTTTTAACTTACTAAACTATTAGAACTCTCAATATTTTTTTACGATATCACTTTTGACAATGCAATATATAATTGTCTATGGTGAAATACAGTTTTTTTGGTGAAAAATAACTTTATATAGTTTAATTATTACCTTGACATTTGTCTATTGTCATTGCATAGCACACCTGGGGGATTATCATTTCATTTTCAAGATAAAAAGACATTTCAAATCATTTGCTCTATTTAGGGGATAAGTGATTTTGTACTGGGAGAATTATATATACAAATCATTTTGATATCTGAAATTTAAAATTAATTTTGTAGACTCTAAAATTAAAAAATGTGATTCTCATTAGTTCTTAACCCTATTTTCATTACTGTATCATATTTTTATTGATAGTTCACATTAATAATATATATATGATATGTTGATATTCTATTTTACTTTTACCAATTAATAATTTGCATGCATGAAGGTAAACATAATTAAAATTATAAATTTATTTAACATATGTTAGCAATTTGATCTCGTTATTCATATCATATCACCTCTAGCACAAAGTATGATATGTTAGTTTGTCTTCAAGATGTCACTTAATATAACATGTTAGTAAAAATATGATAACAAAGTAATGAAAATGAAATCAATTATCAACTTGACTCATATTTTATAATTTTAGAGACTACAAAAAAATATAAATTGCTGGGACTAAAGTGACTGATAAACAGTACAATTTTAGGACTAAAATAACTATTTACTCAACATTTATTGCAGGTTACGTTTTATTTACTCAGTTCATTATTGCTATTAAGTGCTGTTATTTTCCTCCTGGTGTCGGAAAATTGAAGCTTAATTACGTGCACAAATTAAAGGACCTTTTTTTCCTTTTACTTTTTGGCCCCCCATTGAAGATACACAATGAATTGTTTAGTTTCCATCAATGGACCTTATATTTCTCCGCAAATGTGTAAAATGGCGATCAAATGGATAGGAATAAGAAATAAGAGTTTAATAGTTTGGTGGATTCATTGTGTAAAAGTGTTTTATATAATTATTTAATTATAATTTTTTATTTGTATGACATTTTAAATAGTGAATGAGATTTCAAATATTATTGTTATATAATAGTACATAATTAGATAATTATATAATTTTTTTATGCACTATCAGTATATAAAAATTAAATATATAAAAAATTTAAAAATGAAGTATATTATCATATATGCCAAATAAAATGAAGTATATTATAATAAATGGCAAATAAAAAATACCACATAGATAATCATATCTTATAGTTTTATTCTTCTGAATACAGACATGGATTGAAGTTAAATCTGAACGTAACAAAATGATGCATGTCTTTCACAATATATACTTTGTTAGGACAACATAATTTTCAATTATGATTATTAGCCTTTAATTATTTTGTTAGAAATTTGTGTATGTATAGAACCAAAAAGATTACAATACACATTATACAATAGAATCAATTTCATGTTTTCTTTTCTCCTTTTTAAGAAGGTAGGCTATGAAAAAAAAACCACAAATCAATCTTAATTAGAAACACGTGTGTTTTTTTTTTCAATATTTTTCAGAAAGGAACCAAACTTAAACTTCAATACTCAACTTTACAACCAACCAGCTCGCCTTTAATTCAATTAAACAATAAACAATAGAAGAAAATCAGGATCAATAATCAATATACTAGAGATTGTGATGGCAAAAATTGGCATTTACCACATACCAAGTTGGCAAGGCCAAAATAAATGAAATGGAGGAATAAATAAAAGGCATGTCCCCACGTGTGTCGGACCCTTTTGGCCATAGAACCAATATTTTCAGGTCCACCATTAGTGAACAATGCAGGGTTTGAAGCTGGTGAGGGTCTATGGTGGTGGGTGCCATTGAGAGCCTCTATTGTTGGTTGGCGCATATATAGCAGACGAGGAAGGGAAGGTGTATGTGTGTGGGTCACAAGGACTAAGAGGCCGGTAAAGGCAACTTGACTTGAAGCCGAAAAGTTTAGTCGAGTGGAATACGACAGGGTTAGTTGAGCTGAATATGACAGGGTCTCGCTAATTGTATGCTGTAGGTTCGAATTTTCATTATATTCTCGAAGTGAAATAAATGTAAGTTTATTTGTAAATGATTAAGTTAAAAAATTTTCTACCTTGGATTGGGACATCATTTTTTTACTCTGAATCTATTTGTACCAAAAAGGAAAAAAGCACCTTGAATTGAGGATTTGATTTAAGCATGTTAGTAATCTCATCACATGAATGTGATGTGAGAGTCAGAAATTGTTGTCGTTGTCGTTGTTGTTGGTATGTACTGTGCCATGGTGGTTGTTGTGACCTTGCAATCTCGCATGCGCACATGCAGTTTTCAGGTTTTAGAGAAATTTTTGCAAAAATGTAAACCTACCACATTATATTTAGCACGTGTTGTACAATAAGATTAGTTTCCATTAATTTTTGTTGAAGATAGACTAATAAGGTGCACTGAAATTAGATATAAAATTAAGATTACTTAAATAATCAGTTATGATAAAATAATTTAATGTTCGTATATATCAATATGCTAAAAGTATTGTTAAAATAATATGTTTTGTTTAAAGTCTATAAAAAATATTTTTTGCATAATAAAACATAAAAAAAGGTATGAAATACAATTCGTATAATATATATAATCTGATATTTGATCCTTGGAGCTAATTTGTAGTTAAAATATCATGACTCAAATAATAATAAGTTATTCCTTATAACTAAAATGCTTGAAAATATTTGTTAAAAACTGTTTTGTATTTATTAAACATATTAAATTATATTAAAGATAATGTTTATGTAAAAAAATTGTTTTTGAAAAAAAAACTTCTCGAACATGCACTTACTTGTTTACATGTCTCATATTTTATTATAATTGTGCTTAAATATGGGCCATGGAATTTGAAAAATATAGCTTATCCTCCTGAATTATAGATAATGTGCATTTTGCCCACAAAATTTTGGAAAAACTATGGTTTTGAAAATTTGACGAACCTGCCGTTAAAATTTGAACTGTCATTTGAATCAAGTTGAACCTAAAAATTGTCTTCCATAGACAAGAATTGCTTCGAACTTGTTGCAAAATTGCAAATTATTTAAAACTTTGCCAATTTTTTTTTAAAAAAGATGTAAAATAACATTATTTTGGGGTTTTTAAAAAATCTAAAATCTCATTTTTCTTAATTCTTTTCCTTTTCTGATATGAAAAAACTTGAGATTTGATCCATATACATAATATTTATTTTGATTAAGGGATGAATTATATTATGTTCTATAGATTTTATTGATACCTAATTTAATTTTTAGTTATTTTATGACATATATTTTATTTTATAATGTTATATATTTATATAAATACAATTTTACTATATACCTTATATTCCTATTTTTACATTATCTGGTTGAACCTCTAAACCCTTACCTTTTATGTTCGGTCTAATTTTCAGAACTTTGAGAAAAACACAAATTGACCATTGAAATTTTCAAAATTTGCAACTATGATTCTTCTATTTTGGATCACGTGTAGCTTGATACTCTAAACTAACAGATAACTTGCAATTCCATATCATAAATTTTCCCTAACATATATTATTTTCGTTAACAATAGACAAAATGCTTTACGGAATTGTTGATTTGTACTGTTAGAAAACATTATAAATTGTTTTACATATTTATAAATTTTCGACAGTAAAGTACATATAATTTGAGGAGGCAATGTGCTATCTTCTCTATTAAATTTATTTAAGATTTGTATTTTAGAATCCAAGGAAAGCAGTGAGAGCTAGCCAGCCATTGAATGAGCCACTTGTGTTTTATACTATCGGTTCAGCTCGGCTCAGATTCTAAAAGTAAAAAATTTACTTTTCCATTCTTTTTCTTTCAATTAAAAGGGGATTCTTCGATTTTCTTTCTTGGAAAGAGGTTTGCTGTCTCTTATTCCCTCTGTTATTGCTTTTTAGGCCATAAAGTATGAGAATTTTCCTTGGTTTAAGCTTTGCCCAAGATAAGAGGCAAATGTTACCCAATTGCTTTATGAAACTCAAAAGGGAAATGTATTCCCACACTTTGGTATTCTTTAATTGATATTTCAATGCAATGATACACAGAACCAACCAGAAGCCTTTTTTGTAAACTATATTAAAAAAAATAATGTATATTGTCCAACTACAAATTAAATAAGTTTGGTAGAAAACTAAGCATAAAATTTCTTGCGAAAATGGGAAGATTCTTTCTCTTTTATAAGATTTTATAATTAAATGGAGTTTGGTAATATATATGAATGTAATGAACAAATTAAAGATTATCCATTTTTAGCATTGTAGCTTAATGTTTGTTTGAAAAGAAAAAATAGTGACTAAAAATTGAGAAGAAAATATCTCAATTTAAATTCTCCTTCTTCTCAGATGGAAATCACATATAATTATCTCGTGGAAAAAAAATAACATATATTAATTTAATAATTATTTTTAAATTTAAAATTCTATTAAATGTTCATTTTTGACGTGATAAGAAGTGATTTGAAAACACATTATTCTTGTCTCGTCTTATCTTCTTTAGAAACAATATTGGATCATGAACGCAAACGTATACTATAACAAAATGCATTTTATGCCGTTACCAAAATTTTAAACCCCCTGACATTTGAATATTTATGGATCTCACACAATTGCACAACTATTTATTGGTCATCACTTTTGCAGCTGAGGCCTTGTCGGTGCAATGTGCCATTGTGCATTATTGGGACGCTGCACATTTTTCTAATAAAAATACACCTACCTTTTCCCCATACGTTGTTTTTCTTTTTTTCAGTATTCATTTCATGTCACTTTACCATCAATAACAAAATTATCCTTAGCTTATTCGAAAGTCCAAATTCCAACCCGAAATTGACAAGGCATGCCAATGGGTAATGAGGAGAACATTGCATTTCGAAGGAGGTAATTTGAAAGGAAGAGAATATAATTATGAAAGACAATATGTTACCGACCAAAAAAGGGTAGATACGTTTTCTTTAATCTCGTGACCATTGGGCCAACCAAAAGAGTTCTAGTCGTAATCAAATCTGTTAGAGTTAAGTAGGAGAGATGAAATCCTACATTGGTTAAAAATGAATTAAATAAATAGTAATAATATTGTTAGCCATTACTATTGTCTTAAGATTTTAGTAAAGATATATGTTTGTCCCAGTGATATGATGTTCTTGCTTAATCCATTAATTATATCTCCCTATGTTAATGATAAGGGAGTAATATGGTGGGCCTTACACTTAAGGGTGTTGGGCTCCCTCACCTAACAAAATCCTACAAATTTTATACGTAGAGAAATCTATATCTCTTCAATCAACGGAGTTGAGAACTTAATGTTGACTATGTATATACTAACAAATTATCGTTATCTTGCTTTTGTTTATATCCGTTTTATCGTATACAAGATTTTGTGTAAATAGAGAGAGAATGATCTAGAAATATGACATTAATTTTCAATTCATCACAACTTCACAATACAAAGCCATAAAATGTTACGTGGGTTACTCTCTCTATTTTAAAATTATTTTTCTTACTTTTTTATATTTTATAATATCTACATATATTATTTTTTTATTTATACCCTTAATATAAATATTTTAGTTAAGTAATGAATACGTTTGCAATATGATGATAATAATTATATAAAAATAATTTTATCAACTCATATAATTTTATTCATTTATTAAGATATATATATATATATATATATATATTTACCTTAATATATGTGATATTTAATTTTTGACAATTATTCTTAAAAGAGTATTAATTAACTCCCAGATAACCTTACAGTATAGATTGACTGGAAAAATGTAAGTAAAGCTTTAGATTTCGATTTTAGTTTGAGAAAAAAGCTAAAGCACTTCATTATAACCTATTTAGGATCTATTTGTAGAAAAGAAAACTCAAAATCTATTAATTTTAAGGCAAATTATATTGATATTCCGTGAATTTAATTATGTGATATTACATACAGTGTCCCTCCATTTGTTGAAGTTACACCATCTATAAGGATGTCGGTGAATGGATAACATATAAAAAAAATGCTGTATATAATATCACTTCATCCAAAACAAGGTCAGCATGATTTATCATAATTTTTAGGGATAAATGTATTTTATCTCCATAAATTTTAAATCATGTGTAATTTATACCATGACTTTTCAAAATATACATCGCTATATCTTAACTTTTCAAACTTGAAATTCCCTTAGTATAATTTTGACAACTAATGAAGGTAAGATTTATGTGCACTTAGTCCATTGATGTTTCTAATTTATGCAACCCAACACCATCTGTGAATATTATGTGTAATTAACCCTCCTATTTTTTTTATTGTGTGTAACTTTACACCTGTTATAACTACGTTTAAAAAGTTTAATGTGTCATAATGTACATTTTGAAAAGTCATGGTGTGAATTATATATAACCTAAAATTCAGGGGTATGTTACATTTAACCATAATTTTTACAGTAAATATGAAAATGAATTAATAAAGCAATAAAATATTTGATATCGACATCATTTTTATTGCAATGCAAATTATCCCATTCAAATGTAACGGCATGCTATAAGTTTTGGTAACATTTTATGAATTTAATTTTAATACGTTATTAGTATAAAATTATTATACATTTTTTATTATATATTATCATTTTAATAAATTTGTTTAATTTTTATATTTAATACCTCAAAAATTATATATATAATAGAATATACTTAATTGATATAGTTCATAAAATTAAAAAATAATTAACTGATGGTATATAATTATTTGCATTAATAGTATGGCAAACTAATCTTAAATTACTTGCATAATATTCTCATGACAAGCCACTAGGATTGGTCTATTAGTAAAAAATTTGAGTAGTATTATGAGGTTTAATTCAAATTTTATTGCGAGTAATATAATTTTTGAAGTATAAGAAAAAATAATATTCTCATAATATATTATAAGTTAATGCTCACCGCTTCAATCCTAAACCTTTCTTTAATACTATTTAATTTCACTCTAATTAAATATTATTAAATTATAAAAACACTTGGCTTATAATATTATCTTAAAAGTCATATAGAATTAATATTTATTTAGTTGATAGTATAAAATGTTTTATATTCATAATATATAAAAAAAAACTTGTATTCGATATGCAAATAACAAAAAAAAAAAAAAATTGTTGCCAAAACATATGACAACAACATTCTCACTTTTTTGGTTCTTTATAATCCTCCATCGCTGACTTTGTTGGCTTTATTAGATTCTTTTTCTACCAATAATATAAAGAATTTCTTTATCAGACTCTTAGGTGACAAGCTGAACTGAGAAATGGATATTTTAAAAATGAAGCTAGTCTAAAAAGAAAGATTAAAGAAATAAAAATAGCTATATTTTCGTGGCTAATCTCTTGACTCTGGCGAGGAGCTAATTAAGGTAATGTGAGCTAAGCTGACCTTTGAAAACCCGACCTATTAAAAAAGAGCAATCATGTAGTGTTAGATATAAATATATATAAAAAATAGAATTTTTTATAAAAATCATATAATTACGTGATGAAATAAATAATATGATTCAATAATTAATCTTATAAGTAACAGTTATAATAATATATCATTATGAATATAACATTATGGCAAAATTTTGTGTTCTCTAACCTTTTTCATTAAAAAAAGGATAAAGAAATAAAGTGGGAACCACCACGCAAAGGGGCTGATGCCTCATCCCATGACCCTTTTTTAAGTCAAAAGCGAAGGGTTAGGGTGCACACACGAGAGGCCCATGTTAAAAGTACCCTTCACAAAAACAAAAGTGTCCCCATTCGGATGGAAAAGGACACAGGAAGACCACCATCTCCGATTCTCCACCTCCATCATCTCATTACGGCAACCACAAGAAAATAACAAAACATATATCAATATTTGTTTTGGTTTTTCATATTATTTCATCAATAGATATTAGATAGGTAAGAGACTAATTTTTTAAAATATGATCAAATGTTTAAGCAAAAAATCTTTTTAATAATTTTTTTTCTTCATACATGTCACACTTTAGACTAAATATATAGGAAACTTGAACATCTTTTACTTGAGTCAACTTATAAGTATACTGTATCAGTATAAATATATAGAAGTAAAATGCGAATTAATATTACAAAGTCAATTTGCAAAATTCAAAGGCAGTTTCATAGTTGCTAATCCAAAAAATACTTAGATGGAGAGTAAAAGAAATATTTACTCTTGATTTATTTATTAATTGACATATAAATTTTATGAGTTATTATTGTCTCATATTTCTCTATATTTTTAATTGCAATAATAACTAATATGTCAATTAATAAATTGAGAAAATATTTATTCTTGTTTTAGCATTTAATAATTTCTCTGCTAATCATTAGTAAACATTTGTAGTATGATTCTTCATTATTATAAAGCATATCCTATGGGGGATCTGTGATTCTATCGACAATTTGACATTTACTATTCAATTTTAAGTAATTTCTTTGCACAAAAACTCATCAATTAATTTTCCCGATTATTGTGGTGCGCATTCAAAGTCCCTTTTCTAATCATAAACACAAGGAGTTGAGTCAAAGAGCTTAAAGTGGTAGCAAAAACATAACTGCGCAAAGAAAATCAACTTGCGATTCAAGTATTTGACTTCTTCTTGATACATTGGTCCACTTTCGCGGAGCATGAACAAAAACATCATCTATAAAAAACATCGAGCCAAATAACCAAAAATTAGCTTTTTATTTTCTTTTTTATTTTTTTGGTTAGAACAAAAAACTAACTAAATAACGCAACTTCAGACAATAGATACCATTAGTTCATTAAAAAGGAAAAAATAAAAAACTTAAATACGAGAATTTTTTTTTTTGTTTTTTATAGACTTAAATACAAGACTTCAATGTCCTTGATGCATAAAAGGTAGCAGTAACACCCTTACACTAAAACACAAACCAAGCCCAACATTATGCAGCAAACAAGAACACAAAACATAATTTTTCAAAATGTCCACCCTAATTCAGGCAGAAACCTCGAATAGAAAAACATCATCAAAACAACATTTTAAAGATTTAAATATATTTTGAATCCTTATAAATATGTGTTATTTTAATTTTGATTTCTCTAAAATTTCTATTTTAATTTTGATACCTTCTTTTTCTTCATCACTATGTTTTTTCATCCCTTTCATTTACATTCAATATTATGTTATGATATTTATAAAAGTCATGAGAATAAAAATAAAATTTTTGATATTATAATGACTAAATACATATTTAAAAATATTTATGAGGATAAACATTTAGATCGATCAGACCAAAAACAAAGAAAAGGAAAAAAGAGGGATGATTTGTAAATTGATTTTTCCATTCATTTTTCAAAACATTTATCGGGGTCAAAATATTTATTGGTATCAAAATTTATTGGGAGTTTAAGGTTTAGTTTGATTGGAAACTGATTTTCCTTTTTCTTTTTTTTTCAAAACATTAATTCTAACACACTTTAAAGGAATAAAAGGAAGAAGAGTATGATGCGTTGATTCCAAATGGACTGACACCCCAGTCTTACTTATGCCACTCATCCTAAGTAATTAGGAGGAAATACTTGCTGTTCCAACCTACAATGAATCTCACAGTAAGAAACATTTTATAAAGATCATATTCCTTTTAAATAACTTCTCTATGGATATTGATGAACTTTTCATTAATTCGATAGAAGCGCACGATAAATATTAATTATAATGTCAAAATTTCAAATGAAAAAAAAACTCCTCCTTGTATATGAAATAATTTTAAAAAGAATCTCTCTTTTTCTACTTCTTAGCTCAATTGGAAACTTTTAATGAGATGAAATTTAATTGAATTCTTTTGTTTAAAATGAATCAGTAAATTAAAAAATTGAATTCAATTTTTTGATTTAGAATAAGTTTACAAATGAATTAATTTAATTATTTTTACTATTTTATCCTTTATATATTAATAGGTTAGGAATAAAACATTATATTTAAATAAGGTTATTTTGGTATTTTCATTTGTTGGAATTCAATTACCGCACCAAATCAAACCTTTTTGGGTCTGATTTCAATTTAGTTTTGTTAGATTTTAATTTCCAAAGGAATTCAATTCCTTCACTTAAATTACTTTCAAAGCATGAAATTTAATTTAATTCCTTGATATAATTGAATTTCAGGGTTTTTAAACGCCATGTTACTTTTTCTTTCTTTTTTTCATAAATACTAAACTAAGTATAAATTCCAAAGAACTTTACCAAGCTTTATAAGAGAAATGGATTTAATTTCTATATAATAATACTATAAAAGTTTTTCTCACAATCATTCAATCATGTATCAACACATTAGTGATAATATTTAGCTATCTTATCCATTATCTAAAAAATCATACAATTAAAATATTTTAATTGGATATATATTCTACGTGCACTACTAGAATATTAAAATTAAACTCAAGACAATATATCTCTCCTGCACGAATCACTTATGGTCACGCAAGTACTCATCACTTTTATTATGCTTGTGCCAACTTCTTTGTGAACTTTGCCATGGGGATAGGGAATCAAAGTAGACGACAACCCAATTGGTTCAAAATTCTACATGGACCATATAAAATAAGCAGTTTGTATCAAAGGTAAATAAAAAGTAGAAGGGGCTATTCATCTTTTTGGGATGAACATTGCTGGTGCCCAAAAATATGACTAATTGGTTAAATCGCAACCATTCATTTATTATGTGGGAAACTATGGTAGATACTTATTTCTAGAGGATTGAGAATTTTCCCGTCAACTGCATGGTAGCCAAGAAAACAAAGGCGAAAAGGCAATTTGCACCGAATATGGATACTATATCGTACGCGAAAAGTTATTCTGTGCTTGTAACATTTTAAGGATAAACTTCAATTTTGAATCTTGTTGTGAAAAAATGATTTTTGGATCCTAAATTTGATAAAAATATTTTCACTAGAATTCAACCAAACGCATTTTTATCTTTATTTTCTATAAAAATGAAAACAAACAACGTACACTCAAATCAATGTCTCTTATTTTTCTAATGCGCTCTTTTCTATCTCATTTTCCCTCCTTAGCTCCTCGTATGTTCATTTGTGGACCCTTTTTTTTTATGTTTACTTAAATGTTGAGCCCACATTAAAAACATTTTTTGTTTTAAAAAATGAGAAATAAGTTTCTGAAAAATAATCAAATTTAGTTACTCAGAAGGAATACTAATTATGTATATTAACTACTTCTAGTTTGTACGAGATCATAAATTTGTGCGTGTATGTCCATTATTGGAGCATATAAGTTCGATCAAAGGAAAACTTTTTCATAAAAGAAATATAACCGCATTTCTGTTTATTTCATTCAATGCATATATAATTACTAGTTTGAAAGGGGTATAAATATTTTATCATCTAGCACATACATGTATAATAATTTTTTGGGTAAATAACGAAGACTACCATTGAAGTTTGCTCAAATGACATTCTACCTTATTCTTCTCCACCCCATTCTTTACCAAAAACAAAAAGGAAAAATTAAACAAATAAAGAACAAATTAATAAGGAAAATAAAAAAATAGCAAAAGAACGAATTTTTTAAAGACTAAAACCCCAAAATCATCCCTCAGGTTTATAAAGGTGGACAAACTAGTTCCTCACATTTATAAAAACCCATGAAGTCCCTCACATTTCATAGAAGGGGAGAGGTTAATTCCTTCGTCAACTTCCCGTTACACCCACTAACGGCCTAGACATGTGGCAAGTTAAAGCTGATGTGGCCAGTTAACCTCCTCTTTCCCCTATATTATATCGTTTTCACCATCTTCTTCACCATCTTCACTAACAAATGCAGAAATATTTATCCCAAATTCACTTCTCATTTGAACCCTAGAAACTTACCCCATCATTTCCATGACCCTCACCGTCTCATCCCTTCTCCCATTTTCTCATCCTGATACAGGAATTGAAAATGCATTCTACTTCATGTAGCTTACTTGTGCATCGTCGTGCTCAAAGAGGAACAAGTGTCAATGATTCAAGTGTGGGAAGTGGGATGCAGAACATTACTCACCAATTTAGGTGTGATTGTGGACTAACGTCACTTTATAAATCTTTAAGACTTCAATGAATCCCAACAGACCTTTCTTTGGGTGCCCAAAGTATCAGGTTACAATTTTATTTTTCAGTTAGCTTACTCCTTTTCATATGCACTTGCCATTGATGTTGTTACCATAATTGCAGGAAAATAAACCATATTGCAAGTATTTTAAGTGGCTTGATGAAGCTCTTGTTGAGACGGGAGAAGTTCATGAAATGAGGAGGAAGGTGCAAAGTGAGCTTGCTGGGAATGTAGAGTTTTCCTCTCAAATGGGAGAAAGAGTCCATGAAGTTTAGAGAAAGATGCAAACTGAGATTTCTAGGATAGACAATGAAATTAGGTGTTTGAAAATAGGATTTGGGGTTATATGTGTTGTTATATTTGTTGTCATTATCTTTGTTGTTACATGTGTCATGAGGTGAAGAATAGAACAGAACCTTTTGTAAAAGTACAAAATGTGAAATGATATGAAATTGGTATGAAATTGCTGTCAAATTACATTGTACCAAAATAAGACTACAATATAATTTTATATGCAATAGCTCTCAAATTGAAGATTAAAATACAGTGATTTGTACCAAAATTGAAATTGGTATCAAAATTGATGTGAAATTGGAACAAATTGAACCCAAATTTATGGGTGTAACAAGAAGTTGATGGAACATGTCCCTTCCTGAAATGTGAGGGACTAGTTTGTCCCCATCTGGAAACTGAAGGACGATTTTGGAGTTTTAGTCTTTTTTAAATGTAATTTTAACTTGATATGTCTCTTAGATTAAATTAATTCTTAAAATTCAAATCCTAAATTTCATATCCTCAATAACTAACTAAAAAAAAATTTAATTTAGTTGAGTTGTTGCATAAAAATAATATGTGAATCTTGCAATTGAAAAAAATGAGAAATGCATGATAAGTTAGTCTATCTTCAGGATTTTTGAAGGATTTACATGACAAATTGATTCATAATTATTTATAAAATCGTTCAAATTGGTTTTAGTAAAAATATAAATGGAAGAAATAAATCCACTAAAATACTAAAAAATATTAATTTGTCCTACGTTTTTAAATGTGGGGGATCACAAATATTTTTCTTTGAGGGACCAATTTATCTGCCCTATATTTTATCAGGGGTCAACTTAGTAGTTTACTTTTATTTTTAATATATTTACATTGCTCTTATGCAACAATTCAAATAAATGAATAATTTAATTTTGTTTTAAACTAGATATAGATTTGAGGATATAAAATTTACAATTTGAATTTTAAGAACTAAAAAACTTGTCGAGTTAAAGTTACATTTATAAAATTTATTCTCTTTCACTAGTTTTTATTTTCTATTTTAATTATTTGTTCTCTATTTTTTTTTAAAGAATGGGGTGGAGTGTCAATTTTGAAGAAGAATAAGGTGAAGTGTCATTTGAGTAAACCTCAAGGATAATTTTTATTATTTACCCTAACTTTTTAATAAATATAAATGGGTAAGAATCAACTTACTCCATAATTAAGCCTTCACTTCAAGAGTTATTTTTATTAATATTGAATCCAATCAATTGGACCAATAAAATATTAGAATACTCATTTTGCTTAATTATATTATACTATGTGTATTAGAAAAGGACTTTAAGCTCGTTTGAATAATCTTTTAGAAGGAAAAGAAGTATTTTTTTTCAACTTTTTTTAAAAAATACTTTTATAATTTTTTAATATATTTATTGGTGTTTCTAAAAAAAAGTAGAACAGATCCTACATGCTTCCTGTAGAAGCAGAAATAGTAGAATAGAGAGTGTTCTTGATTGATTTTTGAAATTATTTATATTCCAAATGTATCCTCATAAATTTTAAAAGACAAAAGATAATCTTCCACTAAATCATTCTCTCCCCTCACCCTTTTTCACTATCACAACTGGAATAATTTAATTGTTCTGCATTACATTTTATTTTGTATTGTATTATTTTATAATTCAATAAAATATAAATCAGCAATAATAAATATATATAAAATTAGTTTAATAAGCCTAATAAATATCACATAACATAAATAAATATAAAATATTAAAGAATTTATTTTATTTTATTTAAATATTATTTATTAATTATATTTTGTTAAAATAAATATAGTTTTATAGAAAAAATTTCATGTGCAAAACATTATGGGAAATACAAACATCTTTCTTAGGAAGTAATTTGTTATACCCTTAATTATAATTTTACTCAATCTACTCTATCCAAATAGTTTAGTAACTTTTGATTTTAATAAAAACTATTTCTACAATTACATTCAAATATATAAAAATTCTCTTTCTGCTTCTAATTATATTTCTACTTCTACTTTTGAAGAATCTAAAGAAATACTTATCCTAGAATTTTAACCAAGCAAGCCCTTTATATGAAATGAAAAGCTCAATCAAATAAATCCTTGCGAATTTGTTGACTTTTAACTCGATCCAGTTATTTTATATAGAAGCTCTATTGAAATTTAGTGAAATTCATACTGACTCATCTTTATTTATGAAATTTTATTCAGAAGGTCTAAGTTTGTGTGAAATCATTACACTAACCTTTTATAAATTTGTAAAATGATCATTATATTGCCATCTCTTCTATTGCATTCAAAGGAGCTTAATGTCACTCAAACAAATAGAGAACTAAACGAATTTTATAAATCTATGTGAAAGTTAATGTAATTTGCCTTTTTACATTCTTTTGGGGTTTTTTTTTTTTTGGCTGCTCGAAAGTTTTTGGGGTCTTCAGACTTCAAAGTAGTAGCCTAATACTTGGCAAAGTTTTTTTCCTTGTCGTACTATTTGAGAGTGGTTTTTGTCAGTACCATTTGGGTTTTTTTGGTCGAAGCAGTGTTTGGGAGTTAAGTTGGATGAATTCGTGCGGGCTCGTGAGTAAATCCAATATCACAAAAAGTCCAATTTTCACTAAATCCAAGGTCTGGGAGTGCAGATTGGCTTATTGTCATGAATTGGATTGGATAGAATTGAAGTACTCATTGAGATGCCTGAGCTCAATGCTTTCCCTGCCCAAAAGTATGCTGTTTCCTTGTTGATTAGCAAACCAAAAGAAGTGACAAAAACATACACATAACCAGCACTGCCAATACAGCAAAAGGCAAGCACAGATGGTAATAAGGTTTAGCAGACCACCCCAGCCAAAAACAAAAAAGGCACCATGTTGACAAAAAGATTTAAAAAAAGGGGCAATTTTAATGATGTGTTTGGTTTGGTTATAAAAATAAGAGGTAAATATTCATGAATGAATTTCATGTGCTAAGACTTTTGCATTTTTTATTTTTCCCAACAATAGCTCCTTCTCAAATCCAATTTGTTTAGTTCTTGGCTTCGCCAGCTTAGCTCTATTTGTACAGTTCAGTTGTGTAGACATCTATCGAAGGAATGATCAAGATAAATACTGATTTATAGGGTTATTCAACACTGAGTTCAACTTAGCAACTTGTCTTGCCCTAAAGTTTGTTGATCAATTCAGTTTACAAATTTGACTCAATATATTTTTGGATTAAATTTGCATCATATTTTGAATTGATTTAACTCAACTTTAACTCACATGATTTTTTAGAACTATTTTTTCAAAATTATTAACATATTAAAAGATTTTTTTGATTTTTATTAATTTATTTTACATTACATGATGTTAGGGTTTTTTTTTGTTAATATAAATTGTTGTAAAATTTTATTTATAAAATATCTTTTAAATTTTATTTTTTAACTTTCTAAAGGTTTATAAATTTACTATGATGTATCTAAATCTATATATATTATTTAAATAATGGATTGATTCAATCTAATTTATCATTTAGATCATTATTGATTTAGGTTTAGATTCTATTGGAGCAGCTCCAATAGGATTTCCTCCTATCCGTGCTCCTTGACATGTGGGTCATAAAATGGTGCCAAGTCCCAAAATAACCATTGGAGGAGGACATGTAAGTGGGTTTGGTCCTCAAAAAAGACAGTGATCAAATTATCTACCACCCGCCTCTAAAATGGGATGATCCCCATTTAAAAAAAAACAAAGAGTCACAAATTGACAAGTGTTCGACTGACACTTTTGTTTAATGTTTGTTTTGTGCAAGTTACCGTTGCAAGATGATTCATGAATGTATGGGTGTGTGCATCATCAATTGACCATTTTTTTCACTGATGCATAATAATTTTTTTATTTTATAAATATCAACCCATTTCAACTTATTTTTCACAACTGTTTCCAATCTTTCTTAACACTATAATTTCTCTACACAAATTTTTCCCATTCTCGTACAAAAAATGGATCCAAACATATTTAATTCTTTTATCTATTTCTTGCAAAATTTAAACTTTTACCAAAATCCAAATGGATGAGGAAACTATTACTCTGTGTGAGAGTTATATCCAAATGAATATCCAACTTTGTGATTAACAAAAGTAGAGACAATCACAAGCAAACTTGATGGAACATATCTAACAATTTACTTTTGGGGCATTTTTACTTTTAGCAATTTACTTTGTCATAAAAAGTAAAAATACCCGAGGTGATTTTCTAATTTAAAAACCATGTGGATCAAAGTTGGTCCTTGTCATTGGAGAAATAGCCCACTCTTAGGACACTTTTACTTTTTGTGACGTGATAGTCCACAAATGTTGATGTAAGACTTCCCTCGGACCTTAGGACCAAATCCAACTTGCCATTGGAGATGCCCTTAAATATCACCCAAGTTGTCCTTTGCACAACCCACTTCTATGTTACTCTCCTTCCCTTTATTTTCACAATCTTCTAATTAATTGATGTGTAAATGTTTTTAATTTTGTTTTGATAGAGAAGGCAAGAAGGGTGGTTAGTACTACAAGCATCTGAAGTCTTTTGTGCACAAGGGTTGTGAAAGTCTTTTATGCCAATGGATGATTTTGACCTTGGAGAAGGATAATGTTCTATATGGGCTTGGGATGATTTGTGCTGTCTACACCTTTCATATTGCAGATTCTGTGGGTGCTAAAAAACAAGAATGGATTGCAAGTATTGGGCAAAGGAGTTATTAGCTTCATTTTTGGTTCAAGTGTAGAGAACCTTTTCGCATGATGATAACTTTTGTTGCCATTTTATCATAGGGGGTTGGCTTTTGGGGTGTGTTTTTTCAGTTTGACTTTTGAACCTAGTGTAACTTTGTATTGACTCTTTTGCTCCTCACGGTTTTGAGTGAGTTGAGCTCTTCCTTAAATATCCACACCCCCCCCCAAAAAAAAAAAAAAATCTAATGTCAAGTGGTCCTCTCGAGAGCCCTGCAAAGTTACTAGTAATAGAATTTGATCAAGAGTATGTCAACATGTGTCTTAAATTATATATAAAAATAACATTTCTCTTCACCAAAATGGCAAAACCATTTCACCAGAGATTGATGGAGATATATGGTTCATACGAGGGCTCGTACTAACAAAGAAGCCTTAATTGAGGATGGCTATTTGCATTTTATCCTCTTTTTTAATATTATTTTTATTACACGGGTTAATAGATGAGGTGTTATATATATTAAATTCATTTTCGTCAAAAGTAATGAATTGGCTTTTAACCAATCATAAGAGACGATGTTACCTAGGAA
Organism: Dalbergia oliveri; assembly: GCA_030441495.1. Lineage (NCBI taxonomy): Eukaryota > Viridiplantae > Streptophyta > Magnoliopsida > Fabales > Fabaceae > Dalbergia > Dalbergia oliveri. Next base: position 22,367,387 of record JAMLFY010000013.1, on the reverse strand, counting down.
AAAGAAAAACAAAGTGAATTCAAAACAACATGCCCTATTCCATGTAGTATCACAATTTCTGTCATTAATTATTTCTCTATATGTATACACTTAATTCTTTCTCGAACCATTGAAACTTGACACACAAATACTAGAAAATTCAAAATTATAGAACAATAAATTTAAGTAAAATCCGAAAGAAAGAAAAAAAAAAAGAAGATGGATCAAAACCGAAATATAGATCAATGCTAAGACTTAGGACATCTACATAAATATAATTAGCATAAATACGAAAGAAATTATTAGGCTTGCAGACCATAGTACGGCATGGCCTTATTTTATCTCCACCCAACAACCAAATGTTACATGCACAATACATCACCAACACCAACATTACTAAGGATACAGATGCATCTCTCCCTTTCATTTTCCCTGTGACTCTCAAATCAAATGTTTACATGCATTACAGACATCATCTACATTCATGTTCAAATCAATTGTTCTAAGATTGTCCATAATTTTGCATGAATTTAATTCCTATATGCTTTTTACATTGTAAACCAATAAAATTACACCAAAATCATAAATCATGGTGGGTAATTACATGATTTGTCATTTTGATGAAATTCTATGATTGATAATGTAAAGTTATTTTATTCTATCAGTATATAGAATTTAACTGTTCTACATACGATGATCCATGACCAGGAATAGACAAAGAGACATGAAGAACGAGACAAACGAGAAAATCCCATAAAAATTAACATTCATTGAGGCTCCCCACTCACCCAATTCAACATTCACAAGCTTACTCTTTTCTCAAGGAACTACTCCTTCCAGCGATTGTTGTAGTTCTTAACTTCTTCTTAGCACGTTGAATGAACTCCAGAATTGGTCTCTGTGATCTTCCTTTTTGTTGGTAGCACCATGGGACTCATGATCTTCAGGTGCAGGGTTGTTCTGCCCCGGCCGCTATTCGACACGGTCCTTATCTTGTTCTTGGCACGCTGAATGTACTCATAGAAAGTTTCATTAATATCCATTGATTTCTTACCTTGTTGCTCTGAGTGCACCCCATGATGTCCATGACCATGTTGTCCAGTAATCTTTGTTGAGGGTTTCCCTTGCATGGGAACATGTTGTGTTGGTTGAGTTTCACCCTTTGCAGCCACTTTGGTTGTTGTTATTTTCGCATTTGAGTAATCAAACTTGATGGGGATTGCTCCTGATGATGGTGCTTCTGTGTTAGCCTTGACATGTTGTTGAGGAATATGCTGTTTGGTTTGGATAGGAGTAGTGTTAGTTGGAGATGGTGATGTAGAAGTTGAACCAAAGGTGGCAGGTTTAGGTTCTTGGTGATAGCTTGAGATTCGATGAATGGCTTGGACAGCAGCATTGCTTGCAAGTGCTTGGCGGATTTTGGTGCAAACAGAAGAGTTTGAGTTGTTGTTTTTATCCATAGAAAGTGATGCAGGGTAGTATAAGTTTATACTCTAATAGGCTTAAGAAGATTATGGGGTTGGTTGGTACAACACTTCAAGAGGTATAGGAGTTTGGTCTAATGTTTTATAGGGGTTAATCCAAAGTGTGAAAGGGAAAATGGAAAGACAAAGAAGGATAATGTGAAAAAGATTGAATACAAATATCTACTTTTTTGAAATTTTGATCCATGTGGGAACCATAGTAATTGAAGTAGCTGTCTTGATAAGATTCCTAATAGCCACTAATGAGATGGCTTTTTCTTAATTTCTATGTAATGGGATGGAAGGGATCAGTTCCCACTTTCCTGTCCCCTGTTTTCTCCCACCTAGACCTGAAAATAACTAGTAAAACTATTACTCCGAGAGCTTCTATATGACTTTGGCACATTGGGGCTTAGTTGAAAAAAAAAGAAAAAGAAAAATACTATTACTCAATTAAAAAAACAGTAATTGAATTTTTGATAAATTATTGATGATTGCTGGAAGAAATGAAATAATATAATTTACTTATTCATCTAAGAATCAATAAACACGTAACATTCTATTATATAAATTCAAGCAAAATTTCTAATTTTATAATTTTTTTTTGAAAAAAACAATAATATCATCAATCAAACCTTTTAATGGAGTCGGTTATCAAATAATGTTATTGTGTCTTATCATAAACCATGGTAGTTCATTAAGACAAGAACAAACTAAAGAAAAATAATAAATGACTTAAGTGATTTTAAAGAAGGGCCTAAATAGTAAGGACGGATTTACATATTAAAGGTGGGAAGCAAATGGCTTCACAAAAGTTTCAATTTTTTTAATAATTATATAAATACAGCATATTTTTGTCCTATTATTTAGTTGAGTTTGATCTTATATTAAGTTTAAATTAAACAAAATAATAAGATATAATATATTTCACTCTTATATTGATGTATTATCTTTGTCCTAATATTAAAATTTTCTGAATCCCTTAGTGCTAGATGGTATAGGATTCGGCACAAAGTTTTGTAGATTGGAGAAATAAACAAACCGTAGGAGCAAGCATAACACATTATGTTGGACTGCCCACGCAGGAAACGTGATTCTACTCATCCTATGTGAATGTGAAGATAAGAATAATGGGTTTCCGGTGGAAAACAACATCGAGCTATTGAATTGACACCCGAGGGGTAATGTGCCGCAATACCAAAAGGAAAAAAGAATCCATAACATGATACAACTAGAAGTGCTTTTGCTCATAGATTGTTGTGATTAAGGTAAAATTCACCCTGACTCTGCTGTTTTTGTTGGGGTGACACTTACCTCCCTTGACGTGCAATATGCATTAAAAGGAGATAATAGTGTAATGATTTTAAGAATTTAGGAGATATTATATAATGATTTTCCAAACTCAAATTTATTGAGAAATATTTATAAATAAAAAGGAGTTGCTGTGAATTTTACTCAACTTCAAAAAAATTCAGTGTAATTTGCCATAATCCTAAGTTTTATATGTATAAAAACTATAAAGAATGTGAAGATTTACAAAAAGAAAACGTAAAGGGTTTCCGAAAATTCATTAATAATTGCCCTTAAATTCTTTTTCATGATTCGAATTGTAGAAGTACCATATTAAAGTCCGTTATAGGTTGGGTTTGTAACTTTACAAGCATATTATCAACTCAAAATATATGATACGAAGATGTATATAGTATAGTAGGCTCTGAGGAAGAGACAAATTTTATTCTTTGCTTGCATAGCATATGCAATGTAGTATAAATAAAATAAAATATCCAATTAATCAATAATGTATGAGATTTTTGTTTGTCTCAAACTTAATATTGCACAAAAGTCAAAAGAGATGCAAGAGTGAGAATTCTTGCCAGCATCTGTAATTTGCTGTTTTTCATATACAATCTCACAATTTGGTCAGTCCAAAGGACAAAGGAATTTCAATTTGTCACGCCCCATTAAGAAAGTAACTCATCATTGGAGTTCTTTGGAACAAAGCACTCCCAACCAAGTAGTATGATATATACTTTTTCTCGGTTATTCTCACAACTAAGATTCCCCATTCCTTCTATACTTTTCCAGCTACAGTGAAGGTTTCTTTACCATCCTTTACAAAGAAAAGGATGTATTCCAAATTGATCCCAGTTCTATCAGCTTTATTTTGCTTTGGTGCTAGTTCTACTATCAGCTTAAGATCCAACCAAATAATATGTGCTGTAACGCTTTTTACATTTTATTACACACCTTCTGGTAGACAAGGCACATAAACAACTTTGGACCTAGAGATTACAACACCATAATGTTAATGAAGCTATTATCTAACAATAAGATTATTTATTTATTTATTTTTTTTTTGCGCTTTTCAGCATGCTTAAGTAATTTTTTTAAGTAAGAGTAAAATTACTAAAAAAATAAAAAGTTTTATTTTAGAACTAAAATTTTTATCTTTTTTTTTAAAAAAATTTATAACATGAAAAATATAATTAACAATAAATAAATTTTTTTAAATATTACATCTAAATATAAATTATTGTTACATCAAAACATAAATTAACTTATACTTTTTCAAAATATCTTTATTAAAAAACCAATAATTTTTTTTATCTGAGAAACACATTCAAACAAGTTCAACACATGATTGGTCATAATAAAAATTTCATGAAAAGAAAAAAAAAAATTCCCACCACCTATAATACATTTCAAGAGGCAGCAACCCAAAAAAACAAGAAGATTATGGAGTAAAAATAAGGTGAAAATTTTCATAAATAAACTCTTAAGTATGTAACTGTGTATGAAAATTTTTATCTCATTTTTATCCTCAAACTAAACAACTCCTAAGGGGAAAATATAGTCTATTCTGAAAAATTTCCATGTCTACAATAATGTTTACAAAGATAAAGATCAAGTCCATACTTGGTAAGAAAAACAAGGTGCTTTCACTAGCACTAGCAGGCATAATATGTCTCAAAATAAAGCCATGGAGTACGTTATATCATATATGTTAACAGTCAACAAAAGTAGAAAAATCCTATAAGTTAACAGCAATATACAACAGATTGAAGTAACATGCAACTTTCTCTGATCATAAATATTTACAGTTTTAGGTGCCAAAAGCAACAATCAGCAAATCACTATGTTGCTATTTCTTTTGAAGCCGTTGGTTTCAGAATTGCTCATAGGCAAAGCCTGTGAAAATGACTGATGAAAAGGTGCAAAAAATCATATAACCACCATTGACCAAAATCCTAGGATTCTCAAGGCATGACTCCACATTCCACTTGGCTTTATCTAACTGAGCTTCAATGTATGCTCAATACTCAATGGCGGAAAGTCTTCACTACCTGCTCTATCCGTCGGCAAAGAGGGCAATTGGTTAAGTGCGAAGAGCAAGCTGTACAGCAGCACATATGCCCACACCTGTCATTTTAGGATAGAAGTTAGGAGCTTTTAAGTAATGTCAAACTGTATAGACAACTCTATTTTATGGGCTTTGAACATCCAAGTCTATACATACAAGCACGCACCAACGCATAAATGTAAGGCTCTCTGTTTAGGTTTTTGTAAGAACAAAAGTGCATTTTGAATTCAGGTGAATTGCTTTGACCTCCTGTGAGGTTTAGTGTAATTACACCTAACATTTCGCTTTTGTAAAATTGTCACTAGAGGTTCCCGAGGTTTACCAAACACTGGCCTCCCTTGCAGTTAATAATCTGTTAAATTAAGTGACAAAAACAACAGCATGCAATATACATATGATCATAGATGAAAAATTATAATATTTTGACAATATTTGACATATAGATTGACTTAAATATCCTCGTATATTATGTTAAGATGGAGCTTATAATTATAACCCATAATTTAAAAAGGTAGTTTAGTCAATCTATATGACAATATTGCTAAAATATAATAATCATGTGCATGTCACATGTCTTTTTTCATCACTTACATTAACACTGTGAATTGCAGAGAGGCTAGTGTATGTTTCAATCGATCTTAGGGATCTCAAGGACCTCAAGTGACAATTTTGAAAATAGAGGGATGTTACACTAAACTTTGGGAAGAGGTCATTATAAGTCACCCTTTAAATTAAAAGATATAAAAATTGAAGATAATTAGATTACTATTATTATTATTATTTTGGAGAAGAAAGTTAGGATCCAAGAAAAGTTGTATTAGTGCTTTTTTCATAAGCTATAGCTCTCTGAGAAAAAGATATATCATAAAAGTGTTTGTTTTTAAGCTTATGTAAAGGCATCCATATGTTTAGTGAGTATAACATAAACCCAACAGAGCCTAGCTGAGGTTAGGTATAACAAAGAAGGTTAACTCTATTCAGTTCATTGAGCGGGAAAAAGTTTAACAAAACATTTCCTTGAAAGTACCTTGGTTATTGCCTCCAAAACTCAGACTGATTTTAAGATTAAAATATAGCTAACAGGCACATTTTTGGCCTCATAACAGTGTTCTGCATGACTTGGGATATATGTGCTTTATTTAATCAAGTTTAATAACAGTCAATAAAGATTATAAGAAATGGCAATGAGGTTTTATATTGATGGAGATAACAAATTGGAAAAACAACGAAGGGGTTAGCATATATCATAGCATGCTTATCATTCTCAATGCATTTGCTTCTTATGGTAGCATGTTACAGTATGCAGAGAAACATATAACAGATCATGCAAGAAAGAAGATAATATTGGTAGCTTACGGAACAAAAACAGCATTGTATTCCTGCTCGAGGCATATCACACACAAATCTGGCATTAAGCGATCCCTTTTAGCACCATCTGGTAAGCTCTCAGCCTTTTCACCTGGAACAGAATCACAAATTTTTGTTACAAATTGAAACAGGCAAGCAGCCACTGCAAACATAAATATCAAGAATCATAGCAATTTACCTTCATTATCTTGCCCTGACCTCTTAGCAGCTGCAGCAAGAACCCTTCATAAACAGAAATTTACAAAATTATCCCACCTAATGAAGAATAAGACAGACGCATGGGAATGTTGACTGGTGTGCACTAGTAGAGGATACTTCCAATTAAACTTAAAGAGTGAACACTTTACTCATAGCAACAAAATTGCATAACCCTTTTCCTAATTCGCACACTTTCAACATTATTCAGTTTTACACCCTTATGAGAAGAATCACCAGTGCAGTGTACCTTCTTTGCAGTTCACGTCGGCTCTTTCTTTCCAAGATGTATCGAATAGCATGCTTAGCTATTAGATAAGCACCAAATAGTGTCAAGCCCACAGACGCATATTTATACCACCTAATAACAAAATTATAGTTAATCGCTGGTACCCCAAAAACACACAATAAGGATCTAGAAATATGTAAAGCAACCTTGCCCATTTCCCCAGATTTGCAATTAGTTGATCAATTGTTTTGGGAGAGACATAAAACAGCCCTTTGTGGGGTCGCTGAATTCGAATGGTCCCAATGTCATCTTTGGCAGCCTGATCATACAGTTTAGATATTATTGAAAGAAGTAATGGATTAATTTTTTCTTCTTTGGTATGTAAAAGATAAAATGCTGGTAGTAAGCAGAGGTGCCTCCAATAGCAGTATGTAGGGAGCCAATGCCCTAAACCAAGGATCCAACTAGCACAGATGATTAATTTTTAATTGACACAAAAATGCTATGAGAAATTGTAAATTGAACATAGAAAGGAACACCTCGTATAAAAATAGGATCTGCCACCCCCTTTTTCCTTGAGATAAATTTTTATTCTAATATCATAGGCAGTAATGCCTTCAAGTTTGAGAAACAACATGAGTAAGGTTAGAGTTAGAAAACTTAAAACCAGTGGGTCAAATGATTAAATCCATAACAAGCTTTTCTGAACTTAAACATTACACCATCGGTATTCAAGTCATCAGTCTATATCAAAGAAGCAAATTTTAATTGAATGATTGTTCCTGATAATAGCAGTGGAAGTTACTCTTGTTATATAATGTGGTAGTACCATTACCGATCTACTCCATAACACTGCTAATACCAATTGTAATGAAATTCCACAACATACAACCCTCTTGGGAAGTAAATAGCCATATTATTGAAACTAATTAGATTACCTCACCAACAACAGTTAAGGAAGTTCCAACTGGAAGTACCCGTTCAATTCTCTTGACTCCAAGCATCTGAGAAAAAAAGAGATAAGAAGCTCAGTTATCAACTTTTCTTTCAAATATATTTGGGGAGAGGGGTGCAGGAGCAATTGGATGGATGAAATAGTAGCACACCCACCTTGAGACCTTGGAGATAATCCAATGTTCCACGTACAAGTGACCTGCCCGACTCTTCAAATACCTCACTCCCAACAGGTAATACAAAACCTGTGGCACCCCGAGCTCCAACAACATGCACACGGCCAGTTCCATCATCCTAGTACATTAAAAGATAAATAAATAATAGTGAACTCAAATATTTGATTCAAGTGAGTTTGGTTTTAGCTCATCAAACATGGATTCTGCCAAAATCTTTTTTCAGTCACTGTGGGGAGGGGTGTTCACTTCATGAGCTTAAACAATGACTTTAAGATATCCCATCAACTTAATGAGCAGTACTAATAATTATATTCAAAATATTAATAAAGAAATCCACCAGAGGAACAGAGATAACTACACACCAGATACCAAGGAACCTCCTTACTCATTGATAGCATTAAAGCAGAATCTTGTATCCAGGAACCAGCATCATTGTGTTTAAGAAAATGTTGTTCTGCCTAAAAAGAAAATCATAAAACGAGTTCCATATTAATTGCAAAGGGCAGAATGAGAAAAGAAGAATCCTTTATAAAATGGAGATCATTCAAGCTCTTCAGAATATTGTGTCTACTTACTGTTTCTTCAACTATTACACCTCTTAAACCACTGAACTCACAGTTAATAGGGGTTTCAGAGCCAACTCTTCCAGAAATGGAAACAACCAAGGGTAATATTTCCGAATCTAACAGTTGCGCTGAAAAGTGAAGAAACCCAAGCATGATCAGAAACCACAACAGCACATATCACATCATTAATTATAAATTAAAGTAGTTAACTAGACAACAATGAGATTGCATGTAACCTCAATATTTTGCACCATAGAAATTGCTAATAGGAATACAAATCAAGGAGGCCAATATCTTATGAATAATGCCTGAAGGATACAACAATTGTTAGAACTAATCATTACCAAAATGGCGACAGAAAAACATCTTCCAGTGAATATATCATGACAAACGTGAATATATCATGACAATTGATTATCAAGAAAGAATCCAAACAAGGTCAATGTCAAACCCATTGGCAACAAACACGTGCCAGCCAGATGCCTCCAAAATTAAGCCCCTAGAAGCTACCATTCAAGAAAACCAATCAAACTTGAGAAAATGCTACAAGCACCAAGAACTCCTTGTAAAGAATTAAGATACCAATTCAGTTGCCAGCATTATCAATGTGGAAAGGGAGACAGTGAATATCGTACAGGCTGATTTGTACTTTTAAACCAGTTTCATAACAGTATTTCTAGTACATAGCAACACAAGACATCTGAAACAATGCCATTGGTATATATATAAAAAATAAATATATAAAGTCCATTTCTCAAACATGAACATGATTATATGCAATTATCCACGAAATCATCAAACAAACCACGCCATGCATTTTTAAAATCCGTGACTGAGATCACGCTATTCAAAACTAGAAAACAATAGGACCGGTCAGTCAACCAACCTCAACTTTTAGCCTTTTCGCTCTTACTCAAGCTCAAAATTGGAGATTTGTGGACCAGCCTGCCAGCCTAGCTTGGCCCCTCAGCTTGACACCCTTCCCAACACTCTTAGGGAATGTTTGTGAGATGGGATTTTGGAGGGAAGGAAGGACTTATAAAGTTATACTACAAACCCTTCCTTCCCTCCCTCCCCTCTAAAATTCCAACTCACAAACACACCCTTAGGGTCTGAAAAGTGCGGCCCCCTCCCACTTAACGATGACTAGCATCCGTGTAATCAAGGCCATAACTGCACCACCATCAAGGTCTTAGCCATGCCCTAATCCCTTGATCTCTGCCCCCAACCTTAGCCCCCTCAATAATGCCCCAGCTTTATACACCCTTCAAGAGGAGGGACCAAGGCAACTTAATCCTTATCCTAAACACTAACCTACCCTACCTCTAGCTAGACAGCAATAACTATACAATTATAACTTGCATAATGATAAAGTCACACACTCCCACTCTTTTTCAGGAAGCATAAGAAGAATAGAAAAGACACATACCCAGTTCCTTCAATTGATTGATCCGTGTTACAGATTTAAGAAGCTCCGCATCCCTGCACCAAAATCAATTTTGTTTAGATAAAAAAAAATTATATGTTATAGAGTGCCAATTAGAATGGAATTAAGGGGCAAAAAAAATAATGAGGTTACCTGCCACTGCTTCTGCCAAGGAGGTAGAGTGCAGCTGCACTCAAACAGCAGCTGATTCCACCCCAAGGAATCATCTTCATCTAAGCTTTTGAATTGAAACAAATTTCCTTCTTTTTGAATATTAGAGAGAGAGAGAGGGGGGGGGGGGACTAGCTATGATCAGAGGCCAACATCATTGCCAAAAATTCCCAAAAACCAGTCAGGAAAAAACAACAAAAAAGATTGGTTGAATTGAAATGAGGGAAATGATGGGGTATAGAAAAAAATTATAAAAAAGGGCTTTTTTTTTTCAAAAAAAAAGGGGGATTAGTGAAAGAAAAAACGAAGGTGGCACTTGTGGCTGTGTTGAGAAAGTATCTTCCTTTTATGTAAGTTCACATCACAACAAAAAGATAAGGGGAGAAAAAAGTAAGGGAAAGAAGGAAGGGAGAGGAATGTGATTCAAGGAGTAAACTAAAGGAAAGGGATGGTGCAAAGAGCCAAGGAAAGGAAAGGAAAGGAAAGGAAGGAGGACAAATGAGAAAGGGCCAAGGAAGGAAGGAATGAGGTTTCGTTTTTTTTTGCAGAGTTTTTTTTTTTTCTGATGTGGGTGGAGCCACGATGCAAATAACTATGCTGCTTGCTTATCCTCCATCAAAGTCCAACACCACCATTCATGGCCAAACCTTTTTTCATAGCAAAAAGATTGGGGATAAATTTATCTATTTATTTTTTAAATGTGAGGGATAACTTTAAAAGTTTTAAATTTTGAGAAATTAATTTATTTTTATATCTTTTTGAGAGATTAATTTGAATATTTAGTAATTTTATAAATTGAGGTCAATGACTTAGTGTCACAATTTTATAAATTTAAGAACATCTTGAATAAATTTTATAAATAAAGATTACGATGAATTAATTGAATCTTGGGAAATAAGTGTAATTTTTCTTAAATAAATTAGTTGTCCCGTATAAGAGAGAAAATCACATGTACCCATCGGATGTTTCATTATTTGTTCAATCAACATTTATTATCATGTAAACATAAAAATCTAAAGAGATTTAGACATTTTAATTAGTTACCAAATATAAATTATTTATCTTCTATGTGATGATAAATTATTGGTGGAAGAAATACTTATGTATTTAAAGTGTTATATAAATATATTTCATATTTATTGAAAAATAATATTTATCTTAGAACTTATCTGTAACCTTCATTTTTCAATTGAAGGGTCTCTTTATTAAGAGGGGATATTCTCGTAAGAACTTGTCATTTCCGTCCTATAGTTAAGACGTTGATAAATGAAAGCCTGGCTTCATAGGATTATCCAAACCTTTTAGGATTGCGTTTAATTTTCTGGAAAGGGTAAATATAATTGAAGATTGTGTATTAATATTTAGAGGTTTTATTAACATTTTTGTTAAATATATCTGTAAAATATTTGTGTATTAATATATTGAAATTCCAGTTTTTCCTTGTGTGGTGCTAGACTGCTAGAAAAAATTAGGCTAGAAAATCTGTCAAATATAATTAGTATAGATGTGATAAATTTTTAGAAACTATAAAAAATTATAGATAGTTAAAAAATTTAAAGATTTTCAATAATATTTTGACACGTAATTCTGATAATAAAATTTTGACAAATTTATTGGTTGTAAAGTATTTTTCTTTTTTTTTTTTCTATTTTTGTGCTTGGGAAGGCTTTAAGGCTTTAATTTGTAGTTATTTTATTAGAATATGTTCTGACCTTAAAGATGAGTCTTTGGCTTATCCTAGCTTATGGCTAATAGGTCTTTGAGTTTCCAATCACCAGGGATGGGGATATGCAATTGACGCTTAAATTAGAAGAGATCTTACTCAAAAAATTAATAATTGAGATATTACTTATTGGTTACAAGGAAGAGTTGTTCTTATATAAGGAGTTTGCTAAGATCTCATCCCCTAGTCTTAGGTAACAGATTATCTCTTAGGATATCTTAGGAGGAGATCTCTCTTTGGCTATAATTAAATTATCTTCTTATGCCCCTCAATTTGAGGAAGTCTAGCTATCACATATTCATGATCTAAGCTATAAGTTCTTACCTGTGAGTTTGGCTAGATCTTGGGCTAAGCCTTATGTTTTTATTGGGCCTGTTGACTTGGGAGCCTCTAATTAGTGTGAATGCCGACCTATAGGTCACCGAAAGACCGCTTAGTCTAATATATTTAGTGCAAAAACTTTATATTTGTTATTGGCTATCTTTTTAAATTCATTGGTAAGATCATTGGAATTATCACTTTACTATTAAAGTGTAATACCTCAGGTATGTGTCTAGAGTTTGTACCCTCAATGTCCCTGGGATCCACCCATGTTGCCAGGAAGACTCTAGAAGTATGAAAGACCAAGTTTTGCAGAACAAAGAGTTGTTGTCACCATTATAGTGGTCAAAGGGTGAGATTGAGAGAGTTTAGCACTTTGCTACTATAGTGTCCCATGTTGATATGTGAGTAAGGCCTTGGACGCCATGGTGCTCCTGATGCCAGAACAATGTTGAAATGATAAAGTTTTGTTAAATGAGCCTCCACCCTTTAAAAACCATACCCCTTGGCTCCCCATCCAGGAAATCGAGCCCTCACCCCACAAGCTCTATTTTCTCTCTTTCTCTCAAACCTCACTTCCATCTACTCCCTCTAAGCTTCAAGGTGAGTAAATGTTGTTGGATTGTCATCTCTTTCTTCTCCATTTCATGTTATAGGGTATGAACATTGTTGTTTCTTAGTTGTTATCAAATGGGGATACTCTCCTAATGTCATTAGAGTTGATTTATAGTTGTTAGAGGATATTCATGGGTCTATGTTGCTCTATGATAGTTATTGGTGTCATTCCAAGCTCTTAAAGTCAAGTTGGTGGTGCCCACATGCTCTGAACCCTAAACGGTGAGTGGGTTCAAACTCGTGATCTTATTTTCTTATTATTATGAGTATGTTATGCACTATGATTTCTATCTATGAGACTAGAGATAATAATATGTATAGAATATGATTTTACAATTCATGATAAGCTAGCAAAGATTATGATTTTGACTATAGCATGATAATGCATTTTAAGAAAATCATGGGGCCATGCTTATATTGTTGCATGCTATGAAAGTATTTTAAATGCATGAGAGAATTTGTTAGAGATTACACGATTGAGCAAGTTTACTAAAGTTGTCAATGTGTTTTATGAATTTATATATCACTATGTTTTTAAGATCTTGGATTTCAGACTATGTTTTTAGAATACCTAGTTGAGATATTGTGTTGAACATAGTACAATTTAGTTTTATGAATAGAAATGCTATTATGAATTCAAAGTTTTCAAGTTTATGAAAGTATGTTGTTGAGAGATAATTTAGAAACTTAGTCATAAAAGATTTCAGAATACGAATCTCATATGATTCATGATAGTTGGTGTCTACATACTCTGTGGGTTTTTGAAATCACAATGTCTACAAATGGGTGATCCTTTAGACATGATTTCATAGCCACATTTGTATCATCTCATACCGCTTTATGGATTGAGGACTGTCCTAACAAACCAATAAGGTCTTCTCAACGTGTTTTATCCTTACTCATACACTCCCTCAAAAAAATTTTCAGGAGGTCACCTATCCCAAAATTTCTCCAAGTTAAACACACTTAACTATGGAGTTCTTTAGTGACGGCAAAAAAGAAGATGTATCTTGTTAGTATAGTAGTATCAATCAATTCATATAAATCATCCTCAACTATATAGTCTCATATCTACCAATCAATTCATATAAGTTATCCTCAACTATATAGTCTCATACCTATACAGTCTCAAGACCCCTTTTATTCCGATGTGTGATCGGTTCATTCATATATCCTTCGCTTAGAAGCCTGTTAGGAGCTCTCTTGTCTGTGTTCTTGCATCAGGTATCACTCCCCGCCTTCTTAGCCCGGGCGTTACATGCCTACTAGTTTCCACTTGGTTCGTCCCTAAACCACACCATACTGGGAGGGTGCCTTCATACCATTTGTAACATCTCATGCCTGTTTTATAGATTGACGACTGTCCTCACAAACCAATACAAGTTTTTTCAACGTGTTTTGTCCTTATTCACACGCTCCTTGAGAAAATTTCCTAGGAGGTCACCCATCATAAAATGTCTCCAAGTCAAGTACGCTTAATTGTGGAGTTTTTAAGTGGTGGGCTACCGAAAAAAGATGCATCTTGTTAGTATAGGTAGTACCAATCAATTCATATAAGTTATCCTCAATTGTATAGTCTTATACCTACATAGTCTCAATCCTCTCATTTTGGTGTGAGATCGGTTCATTTATGTTCCCTCGCTTAAAGCCTGAGGAGCTCCTTGTCCGTGCCTTATTTCATGGCGATCACTCCTTGCCCTCGTCAGCCCCAGACGTTACAATACTTATACTAAGGTCAAACTATTAGAGTTACATATATTCAGAGCTCTTGGAGAATTAAGAGATTTTAAGGGTTTAGATTTAAATGATTTTATTCAAACTAGTTTAGATGGTAGAGATAAAGAAACAAACTGAGTTAACGCAGTTATTTGCTAACCTTGATATACCAAGTTGCCCCAGATGGGCCTAATGAGGTGCCCTAGAAATTAGAATTGTTATGCCATGATTGCAGACATAACCAAGAACTTATTGTTATGCCACATAATTTGTGCATAACTAGAGAAATTCAAAGACAATTATTATTATTATCATGTTCAGTTTACCATTTCTCAAGACTCTACCGCACCATTAGCTACAATGATTTCTGGATAGATTATGAATTTAGAAATACTTTCCTATGACTTCATGAATTCAAGACGTTCTTCTATATAATTATGCATATAAATATGAAATGGTATTTGCTTGTTGCATGTATATCACATTATGCATATTCCTTGGTTGTTGCATATGGATGATGGATGAGAACTCACTCATTGAATCTGTGGACTCGGCCTTCTCCCTTCCTTATCACAATTCCAGGTACAAACATAGTTCAATCACGTTCTAAGAATCCCATCTCCAAGGGTGAGCTTTACTTTGTAGTAAGACTTAGATTAGAGTCTTGTTAAAGTAGAGTGTTCTAGTACATTTGCAGGTAGAATTTGAGCCATACATTTATTTTCATATTATGTATTTAATTTTAGAGTTAGAAACATCTATATTTATATTTACAGATTTCAATGATGGATTTGAAATTATAGATTTTGATTAAAATTTTGTAACAAGCTAGAGAAAAATTTATGATTCAATTCAAGTGTTAAAATTGATTTTTAGAGTATGATTAAAATATTTTTAGAGTGTATATCAACGTATTTCATTCTTATAATCCCAGATATCAAGTTTTGAATAAAGATTTAGACAAAAATTTAGATGGAGTTATGTTTTAAGTATGAAATTATGCTATTTTATGCATCTAGAGCACGTTACCCAAAAGGCTTACGTGTGAGATTTTCACGTGTTGGTTACATTCGCAAATCGGTTCGTGATGTAAGGTAATCAAAATAGAGATTAATTTTAATATAATATCAATTTTAAACAATTTTATATTAATAAAGGGCGCACTATTGCGTAATGCTCCCACTAGGTGGGATTTGGTGATATTACATGTACGTAGTCTTATCTTCACTTTATGGAGAGACTATTTCTAGGATTTGAACTCATAACCTCTAGGTCACAAAACAACAACTTTATTGTTGAGCCAAGATTCACCCTCTAAACAAGTTTATATTAATAGTGTGTTAAAATTAAATTTATTAAAATATTTTCTCATTGTTTTATGATTTCCTAGATATTAAAATTTTATGCGCAAATAGGTCCTTGTTGTCAATAGGTGTTATGAATCTGAATGAGTTATCCTACCTTAGGGAATATAAATCTAGCGGCAAAAACTCTATTTCCATCCCTCATTTTTTAGTGATATTTCAATTTCATCCTAATAATTTTTTTTAATTTTAATTTCATCCATAATATTTTGATAATATTTCTATGTTGTCCTATTTATGAACATTGTCAATTTTACTAACAAATACTCCTGATTCGGCTTTGAAATATTCATTATTATCTTATGTGAATGTCTTATTATGCAAGTTGAAATTCTATTTTTGTCTAATCATCCTTAAAATGAATTTGATTTTGTTTATAAACAACTTTTAACTACAAAAACTAAAGTTTAGAGGACTAAAGATGAAAGTAAAACTTTTGTATATATAACATGACATTCGCCTAAGATAAAAATGGATTTGTTTGAGTTAGATAAACAATCTTTGTTAAAAAGATTTATATTATTACCAAATAGGACAACATTAAGACATTATCAAAACGTGACAAACAAAATTGAAATAAAAGAAACTTATAAGACAAAATTGAAATATCATGAAAAGATAACGGATGAAAATAGAGTTTTTACCTAAATCTAACTATTTCACTCATTTAATTAGCTATGATGAGACCAATGACAAACACATAGAATACATGCCAAAGTCAATTGGTGAGTATTATTAATACTATTAGCATCACAACGCGTGATGCTTATCTTGAAGTCTCGTTTGGATAAACAGGTTATTTAAGTGTTTATATACAAGTAATTTTTTTAAAAAAATTTATAAATAAATTATTTTATATTCAAATACATACTAATAAAGTGCTTATTTTAGTGTTTTAAAAAATACTTTTTAAGAAATTAGATATTTTAACTTCTCAAAAAGCACCAAAAATAATTTAGAGAAGTAATAAGATGTTTAGCCAAATAGGATAAAACATAAAAGTGTGACTTTTGACTTGATGTAAGTTATCGTGACTCATAACAAATTAAATTTATTAAATGCCAAGTTGCACCAAAATTGTAGTAAATGACATAACTTAAGTCATCTTACAAGTAAGTATTAGTGGTTAATCAAGAAATTGGGGGTCTAGAATTATGTCACTTTCACAAAGGTGATGTAATTCTACTTGAGAGTTATACAATCGCATAACTAATCAAGGGTTTGACTAATATAAGCACTAGAAAATAAAAATCTCAATCTCTATATGCCTATGCCAATTTGACCAACAATCATAATAACCTAATTCTCTACTGAAATTAATTTCAATTTCCTTTACCAATTGAACATACTTTAACTATTAGTTAAGTTATGCCAAATTGGAACCTTAATTATACATGACATTCACAATCACAAACACACATAATCAAAGCTGGCCCTGAAAAATACAATTATATTAATTAACACAAAATATAAAAGAACGAAAAGAAGAATGAGAAATGAAAAGCCAAACAATAAATTGAATCAAAATAAAATAACCTCAAACATACTCCTCTTATCCTATGTAATCTTTGCAATAGATAAATAAACTACTCCTCCATGGGTGAAGGATAACAACAAAAGTATTGAAGAAAGTAATGAAATCCCAAATGGGAGATTACCTCAATTAGAAATTGTAGCTATTTGAATAAAATTTTCAATGCCGCAAAAATTACCTCAATTAGACATCTACAACTCCAAATATTGGCAAAATATGAATTAAAACCCAGGCTGGACAACATTAGAAGATCAGCAACCTTTAATCTTACAAGTTGATTTTCACTAAAAGGCTCTTAGAACTGGGTTTTGAGCTGAATATAAAAGTTATAGAGGATTTCTTGAGCTTTCCAAAATATCTTTATTTGTCTCAATCCGATCTCTATAGAGAGATATATAAATTTTTTAGTATAGTGCAAATGTGCTCAAATGAGTTCTAGAATACTTTTATTTACTTTCCAAATTCTCCTAAATTGAATATTACTGCAAGTTTCACGCACCAACATGGGATGTTCCTATAAGAGAATAATCCTCCTAGAAGATAATTAAAAGCACATAAAACTCTAAATCATATTTATTCATTAAAATTATGCAATTAACCATGACTTTATTCAATGACGCACAATGAGTATTAGCACAAATTAGCCAAATGTCAATTATTTTAGCACACAAAATTATACAATATGCCTGAGTTATAGAAGAAAAGGAGTGTATAAAATTCATCATGACTTTTAGAAAGTTAAAAAAGCCATAAATTATAATATTCAAATGGACTTAGTGTCATTCTATATATATAGTAAAATTCACTCCATTTAAATTCAATGCTCACATGTACACTAACATGCAATAATTATGTGATTTACTATATTTTGTAATTTAAATTTATTTTAATTTATAACTATCATAAATAATAATATAATTTGTAGTGAAAATTTATTCTAATTTCTAATAATTTACAACTATATGATTGTTCATTAATCTTTATTTTTGAAATAATTAAATGAAAACTTCTATATATATATATTTTGAAATAATTATAATATATATATATATATATATATATATATTAAAATTTGCTCCATTTGCATTTAATACTCACACTAACTTGCAATAATTATATGATTTACTATATTTTATAATTAAAATTCATTTTAATGTATAACTATCATAAATAATAATATATTTTGTAGTGAAAATTTATTCACTAATATTTATTTTTGAAACAATTATATAAAAACTTTAATAATTACATTGAATTTTAACTCATGGAAACACAATTTTTGTAATTTTGATTTTGAGAATTAATCTATTTAACATTTTAGAAATTAATTTGATTTTATTCTTAAATCATTTTACTTAAATGGTCAAGTTTAAAGGAAGTTATATATATTAAAATTCACTCCATTTGCATTTAATGCTTACACCAATTTGCAATAATTATATAATTTATTATATTTTATAATTAAAATTCATTTTAATTTATAACTATGATAAATAATAATATATTTTGTAGTGAAAATTTATTCATTAATATTTATTTTTGAAACAATTATATAAAAACTTTAATAATTACATTAAATTTTAACTCATAAAAACACAATTTTTGTAATTTTAATTTTGAGAATTAATCTATTTAACATCTTAAAAATTAATTTGATTTTATTCTTAAATCATTTTACTTAAATGGCCAAGTTTAAAGGAAGTCACCATAACATCTTAAAAAAAAAATAAATTTCATGCAATATTTTATTTAATTTCATATTTTAATTTTAAAAATATAAACATATCCGTGTAACACACGGGGTTGACCTCTAGTTATTACTATTTGTTGCGTCCAAAACTAATCACCATAATTTCACTTCTGATTTTTCTAATTGGTAATTTAACGCTTCTCTGTGAGAGTAAAAAAAAATGTTCACATTTGATGAGAACATAAGTCTAAATTAGAGATAATAGAATCAAATCATATTCTGTCAAAAATGTATAACGACCCACTAAAAACTCCAACTACCGTCTTTACAAATACTTGTAAGTATAAAGATATGTATAGGAGCTTAGTAAAAAAAAAAAGTATAGGAAACAAAATTATATTTAACCATTGTTTTCTTAAACATATAAGAAATATAATAAACAGTGTTATCCGCATATTTACACTTATCATTGCACATTTGTACAGATTCCAGTTTTTCTCTATTTAATTACATTTGGTCCCATCTCATTTTCTATTCACACTTTGATTCTGCCACTTCGTACAAACATGAGATTATCTGCTTGGTACCATTATACATCAAACATTATTCAAATGTAATTATTTATACATAAAAATAGTCAGTTCATTCCACTTCAAAATTGCATATTACACTCTACAATTAGTCTTACTGCTATAAATACCAAGCAATGATATTATGTTGCTTGCATGGAAAATTGAGACTATGCAATAATCATACCCCAAACTTCACCAGCCAAGTGCTGATCAAGCAAAACATTCACAATCTTGGGATTCAAAGATCAAGTACAGGTATTTCCTTGAAACCAAGATTGCTCAGCTTTGCTATCACTTCACCAAAAGCCATGGCCCTAAACACCCAACAAACCAGATACCTAGGGCCTCTATGATTGTTGTTCCCATTTTCTGTTTTTCATCTTCTATGTTTTCTATTTTTAAGATTTTGTGAAGGAAATACCAAAAATACTGAAAACAGTAAAATTGGTTTTCAGTTTCCATTTCCTCTTTTAACTAGTTCCTTCATAAAATT
Organism: Dalbergia oliveri; assembly: GCA_030441495.1. NCBI lineage: Eukaryota > Viridiplantae > Streptophyta > Magnoliopsida > Fabales > Fabaceae > Dalbergia > Dalbergia oliveri. The sequence goes on along the minus strand of JAMLFY010000013.1, from coordinate 22,347,471 downwards.
CTTAAGAAAGAAAACCCAGGAAATCGAAAAAGAAAATGAAAACCAAAACCAAACAGACCCATAGTGTTCCAACTTCCAAGTATTACCCTGTGGAACTTATGGCAATTTGAACTCTGCACAGTCATGCATTTGGAGATACTGCTCAAGCAAGCCTTAGCACTGCCACGGCTAGCAGTGCAGCAGCTCTGAAGTAAACTTCTTTTACACTCTTATCCACTTTCTGAATCATTTCCTCATCTTTCAAACCTACCTTTCCTGCGTTCTTGCTTGTGCTGACAATTGTATCCCTTAGCTTATTTACTGCCCAAGAAAGCCAGACCAGCCCAAATCCAAACCCCGTGTTCAAGAGCTTAGATGTGCAGAAGGGGACTCTTCCGCAGGCTAGCTTACAGACAACAGATAGCAGGACAGCAAGGCCGGTGCCGGCAATTCCAGCAGAAAATTGCGTCAGGAGTGCTGGTAGTTCAGGGCCAGATTTCTTCAGCGAAAGAATTGCTGTTTTCCGGTGTTGTCTCTTTTCAACCATCAAGGACAGAAGGCTCTCGCATGCATGTAAGTAGTTCTTTTTGTAGAGATCTCTCTCTCTGGCTACTTTCTTGTTCTTCTTTTTCGATGGCTTAGCTTTAACTTTCTCAGGGCTGAAAAGAAAGAGAAAAGCATTGATTTAGTATATTTTTGTAGCAAGAGATTATTGTAGGCCTTGTATGCTAAGGAGAAGAGACGCTCCAGAAGAAAGATTTGCAATTTTTTTTTTAACAAATGCGAAGCCTCAATACAATTAGCACATCTGCAGTTTAACTAGCATATGATATGCTTGATGTAGCTCACAACAGGACAGGAACAAGACAACACACTTTAAACAGCGAAACTCCATACTAACATATGGATAGTTTTATCTGAATATTGTCAACTCAACTAACCCTCAACATCTTGGAATGTTGGCTACAAAGACAGCCTAATAATGCCTCAAAGATGTAAAGAGGCAACTAAACTAATATTCTCTGCTGCGACTCACATGAAAACTTCTCTAGGTATTTATCTATTGGGGGTAACATATGAGTGCAGAAAAAATGTAAAACAATACTTCAAAATTTAGCTTGGCATCAATTTGATTCTCATTGAGAACAACAGAATATTCGGTCTTCTGCTATTTCATATTCTTTCAAGATCAATCAACTCATAGTCCTTCCCCAGATGCCATCTAAATTCCTTTGTGGAGAGTACATAAGTTTGTCTTCATAATTAACTTTTAAAATTCAATCTACTAACACAGCCTGATGCGGAGCAATTTAGATCCTAAAGGCTAAGTTTAAAGACGGAAGATGAAAACAGTTAATTTTGTTGCTCAATAACAGCAAATTATAACGCAAAGACCCAAAGTTAGGAAAGAGGTCAACTATCAATGAAAGCATATTTTGCATACCTCCTTAAAGGAACAGTCAATGTAGAATGAATCTCCATTGTGGAGGAACGACTTCTGGCATCTGCTTCATTGATATTCAGCCTGTCCACAGAGAATCTCAGCAAAGTCAGTTCCTTGATACAGGACTGACAAAAAGTAACAGTTAAATATGGGGATTCATAAGTTATTGGTGATATCTTTTACAGAAGAAGAATATAATGGCAACATCAAAAGTTTATCAAAAAAATCAGCAGCAGCAACGAATCACCATGCACTCACAAGTTAAACAATTTATTTTAACTACTAACTTAAATTAGTTCTCATATAGGCATTCTAATTTTTCTACTTACTGCAGAATTAGATGACACAGTTTAATAAACTTTTTGTGTAAAAAATAAAAAAATGATAAACACGTACATGCATAGGGAGAGAATGAGAGGTAAAAGGAGGTTTGTTTTCTCACTATTAGATTTTTCAGCTAACTCATACAAAAGCATCCCAAACTAACATCGCAGTCCCTCCAGACAAGTGTATCAAGAGGTAAGTACTTCTACAAAAAGGCAGAAAAATGTACTTCATCTTTATTTGATCATGTAGCTTACACTAATTTACACTGGATAATCATGGTAACCCACAGTCAATTTTGCACATTCATCGACACTATTATTCAACTAGTTGTAAAAAATGCAATACAACAGAGTCAACAAATATACTACAGATTCCAGTATGAGACAATATACCCAGAACAAACATGTTTGAAAACATATTTTAGCCAAGCTTTTAAGTTTAAAATCTAATTCAACGTGATGTTAATCCAACAACCAATAGTGTTTACAAACAAATTTTGCTCATTATTCTGTTCAAGTTCAACTATGAAAAAGTAAATTTAAGTATATCCAATAGTCCTTTGTATGTTCAAACAGCCAGAATTTCATGAGTTCAATTGAAGTGTAAACAAGTCCACATATATATACCTGCTGAAGTGTGGAACAAGGACAGATTGTTTTACACCCTTATGTGAGATTTCAGATGAGTATGACTCAGCAACTACAGAAAGAAAATCTTTCATCTCAATCTCAGAACCCATAAATGTGACTTGACCATCTGGATGAACTGTAATCTTTGAACTGAGGGACGAATCTTGAAAAATATGTAGCAAAGTCTCTGGAATGTAAAACTTGCCGTTTGGGTAGATAAGATGTGTGAACGGTTGTTGATGTTCATCAATGCCTGACAACTGCAAATCCATCAACTCAGGCGACAAAGATAATACCAGTCCACTTATCCCTCCTTCAGAAGTCCCAGACATGATGAACTGCAAAATTTTATCATGCCTAGTGCATTGTTCAACAATGCCTAAGGTGAAAAGTACCATGTTTGGGCAGGTTGCTGCAATAAAAGACAAGTAAAATTACTTAGTGTACAACAAATAACATAAAAACAAATTCTTTAGCAGAATAAGTCATCTTAAGCATATATTTCAGCAGTAAATGCAGGCACAAGAAAAGTTATCAATTAACTAAATCTAATGAGGGAGACGCATAAGCTATACGTAACGGCATAAGTTGAAAGAAGTGACATATAATGTAGAAATTTTTGTAACCAGGTGCATGTCCAATGAGCCATGTGCATGAGGTTTGAATCCCTCCTCCAACCAACAGTCTCACTTGATGGTCATCCCTTCCCATAAGATCACCTGGCGCCTAGAGGTTAATTGTGTAGCATCCTTTCAGGGTGGAAAAAGAAAGTCCTTGGAGCCACTACTCTACACGGGCTTCTGAATTCTGATCACCCCTAACAGTTCAAGCAGCTCAGTGATGCCTTGACCGATAGCATTGGAGAAACATATCCTTAATACCATATTGCTCATAAAAAGGGGGAAATTTGAACCTAAAATGAACTATGGCCCTACATCTACAGACAAAACATAGAGAAAATTTAATATGATCCTAAAGATTACAAGGAGTAGTCATTCAACTCCCAAACCCTAATCCCAATACACCCAAATCCTCCCTGTAGCTAATATTAAGCATGGTCTAAAATTGAACTGCTGATTTTACAACATCCATACTGTGAGGAAAGCCTTGAGAACTCCTTGTCCTGTTGCACTGCATGCTTTTTGGTAGGATCATATGGCCAAGAAACTCAGAATCAAACACAAGCCACTTCATAACAAAACTGAAAGTATATTTGCCAAGATTTCAGCACTAGATAGAGTTTAAGTGGTGTAGCTATCCGAATGTTCTATATTTACACATGATTTGTCAATGAGGAAACAAGAAGAATCATAGAAGAATACACGACTCAAAGTAGGGGACTGTTACGTGTACCTTTCAATATCCTAAAATGGAAACAATCCGATAATTTATACAACAACGTAAAAAAAAGTTAACCATCAAATGGTTGGATCAAATACACAGCTCAATGAGCTGCCTGCACACCTTGGGCATCAATAAGAATAGGCCTTTGAGCTGAGAAGTCAACATCAACAAACTGATTCGAAATTAACCACTCATTTTGGGATTTCCTGGACTCCTTGCATGGATTTGCTCTAAGACTAGGAAACTGATATCTAATAATTTCTGGGTTTGGTGCAGAAGAGGGCAAGCATGGTTGACAACACTGTCACAATCAAAAGTTCAAGACAAGCACAAAACAAAACAAGTTAAACAACAATAAAATGATGCACACACAATTGTCAAAACTACCCCGTCACACAACCATAACCAAACGAAACTACCTTGATTTCAGAATAAAACATTAAGTATGAAAGAGAAGGTCCTGCACAGTTGTGCTAGGATTAGCTTACTCTCAGAGTTCAAAACAGCTTATAATAAAAAACTTCATGAGACAACTTTTGGGAAAAATATAAGTGAATACCTTACGAAACATGCACTATAGTCACTTCTAAATTCCAACTGAGTTTATTCTATTATGTTAAGAAGTTAAGTTAGCTTCATTTAGTGTGTAGGTTACGCTTCATCTTGAATTTTGGAGGAAACCATTTCGTTACTAATAAGGCTAAGTTTGGATGGGGGTAAATATGATGTGAAAGTTTTCATAGATGAATTTTAAATATAAAATTACACATAAAACTAATCTATAAAACCATTAGGGGCTAAAAAATAAGGGAAAATTTCGCATGGATAAGTTCTCTTTATAAAATTACATAAGGACCTCATCTATGAACAATTTTCCACTGCTTTTACCCTTCAACCAAACATAGAGTTTAATTATGATGTATAGACAATCTAATCCTTTCTATTTGCATAACCATTAAAGTAGAAGGCATACAAGTCAATCATAGTAACTGACATGATAAGACATGATTGGATTAAATTTACAAGTTCACTGCTTTACAATTAAATCCTACTACAAATATTGTTGAAATATAGATAATAATGCATCAAAACCCCATTATTAAAACTCAATCAAACCCAGCCAAAAAACCTGAAAACCTGCAAGGATTTTGACATCATAATTCATAAACCAGGTGCTACCTTGAAAATGTTGGTGACCATGGCCAGTTCTTGTTGCAAGACAAGCCCAGCTGGAGGGCAAACATGAGAAGCCATCAGAGACAGTTTCTGAAACGTGTTTTTGTGTGTTTTTTTTTTTAAGAGAGAAACGAGGTTTATTGAAAAACCAAAAAATTCCCCTCCTTTAGTGGCTATGTCACAAAAAGTCACAACCCCATCAACAACTTATCCCTCCCTGAGCCTCAAATCCTTGAGATTTCGGATTTTTCTACAAGCTGGATTTTTGGATGGTACCAGAAAATTTTAAATAATAATAAAAGGGAGATTTTATCTGAGCAGCACACGGTTTTGGAATCTACTGCAAACACTGACGTGAAAGTCCAGGCTGGTGGTTTCTATAATTGGACTCACTCAACCTAAAATAAGAGGTTCAAAACCTATCGTAGTTGTGCTAACAAGTAGGAACGGTCGTGGTTTAGTGTGGTTCGGTAGATTCGATTCTGAAGTAAAAACCAATCAGTTCGGTTAATAAATTTTATTTTGATTTGGTTTGGTTTAGTTTAATTATTTTTTTAAGAACTAAATCAAATTAAATTTATTTAAATTGATTTAGATTGTTTAGATTTTTATTTTTATTAAAAAATTTATAAAATATAAAAAATAATTATAAACAACTTTAAATTAGACTAATTATTATTATTATTATAAAATTATATAATTATAAAATCTAAGTTAATTTTTAAAAGTTATGTTAATATGTAATATTATTAACTAATAAGTTAAACAAATACTAAAAGATTTGAACAAAAATTCATGTTGATTAAATTATAAGGATTAATCTATAATTGAAAATCTAAAATATTAGTTAAAATATGAAACAAATTTAGATGTGGATAGGAAATTTTGATAAGTAACATATTAGTTAAAATATGATACAAATTTAGATATAGATAGTTAAAATTTTTAGTTTTATTATATATAATTGCATTTTATAAATGTTGTTTAATTGTTAATATTATTTATCATAAATTATTTATTTTTAAAAACTCATTATTGATTATTTATTTAATATAATTATTTATTTATATATTAAATGTATTAATTTTTTTATATTTATTAGTGACTCAACGACATTTTTGCATTTTTTTATTAGCTGTTGGTATGATTAAAAGAAATATGAAGATAAACAATAGAAGTGGGTTAGTTGTCTTATTGAAAAGAGAAGTGTAACAGGAAATAAACCACCAACTATTATTTGAAAATTGACTCCAACTCCTAGGAGAGTAAAAGAAACATGTGTGGACATAAAAAAAAAAGAACAATATAGTGTAAATGTGAAAAATATTAAATTAAATGAAGAGACACTAAAATACAATCATTAACCCCAATCCCCTTTATTTAATGGTATAGATAAATTGTAAAGGAAAGAAACGAAAAAAAAAAAATCGTGTTACATGGCTGTACATTAATAGAGGAAGTAAGAAAAGGAAAAAACAGTAATGAAAAAGTATCGTTCATAAACAATGTGATGAATGTAAATAAGACACTATTTTATTATCAATATAGAAATAGATAAGATAATACCAATTGTTGCAACTCCAATAACTTTTATAAATTACTGTATTAGTGAGATATTGAAAAGCTTCTCAAAGATGCTTTGTTTTTTCAAAATGTCTTGAATTTTGAAAAAGAGCTTATGAGAGAAGTTAAATCAAAGCACCATATAATGCCCAATAGATTAGTACCATTTGTTGAAATAAAAATTTGCTAAATGGATGTCAAGTGGTGCGTTGTGAATGCTTCTATTAACTCTCTTTTTATAATAATAAGTAAATAAATAGATTACACATATAGCCCATTAACACATGAACATTGAATGTTACCTAACTTGTGTAGAAAATGAGGTCATTTTATTTGTACCTAGAGTAAAAGATATCGAGAGAGTATTATGTCTCAATTTGGTTTAGATAAAATAGCAAGTGAAAAAATCTTCATTTTTACCACTTGGATAAAATGCGTCATTTTGGTGAGGGATAGATGTTTCAAAATAGCATTGTTTTGATTGCGGTCAACAATATTATGACACATTATTGTTATACTATGCTTAGTGTATGACTCCATTTATAAAGAACTAATTGGGACTAACGCGTTTAACATTTCCAATTTTCAGGATCACAAGATGATTATTTTTTCTTTTATTTTCTTTGAGGGACAAAATTGCCTAACACAAAATCTTGGGAGATGAAATTAAGTGTTCACTCTTATTTAAATTAGTTTCTTTTGCATTTAAATGAGCTTATTAAATTTAGGAACATATTGTAAATTCTTTTTTAACATTGAAAAATGTTATTTTGACACACTTTTTTTGGAACATCATGTCAACACACTATTTATTGAACATTACTGCAACACACTCACATTCACCATTGATCTGTGCCCACTCAAATTAATAAGATACACACCCAATCTAATAATAGAATGAGAATGTTAGAACAGTGTCCTATGACATGTCTTTCATTCTCAATTAAAAAAAAAAGTTCTTACTAATTTTTAAATATCTTTATATATCATCTTTATTATTTGCTAAACAACTTGAAATTATTTAATGATAGGTGAACAATGCAACTGGAATGCGAATTGCACTTGCCTCGGTTCCAAAGTCATAGAAAGCAATTAAATATGCACGTTCTATATGAAATTGCGGATCGTAATGTTTGACTTGTAATTTGTTATTCTTGCATGACAGTTCAGACATTTTTTCCTACAGTTGGTTTAAACTAGTGGCCATGCTGCCTAGTTAAGACATTTTTATCTAAACTTTCTGTGCAATATATCTTGAACTCTGCAAGTTATCTTTCTGCAATCTACTATCATTTAAGTCATATTCCAGGGTAAAATTCAATCGGCCATTTGTTGGGAAAATGGTCTTCTAAGAAAACAAAAATAAAAATTGGTCTAATACAGGCTATTGAGCCGTTAATCATTCAAAGTTCATAATGTAGATCCAAGCATGTAAATATTGATCCTTATAAATATATCTTTCTTTAATGCATGAAGAAATGTTGTCAGATAATATCTAAACATAAGCTCTTTCTTTTGTCGGTCATTTTCCTATAACTACAAGGCACATTATTGAATATGATATGTCAATCAAAAAAATATTGAATATGATGTAGAGCACATCACTTGATCTATATAGCCAATCTCACTTAATAAGACAAAGACTTAGTTGTTGTACAAGGCACAGTATCCCTCAACCAAACCAGCTCGACCCAAAAGCTCCACCATGCAGGCATAGTTATCTAGTTGAGAGAGAAGGATGCAGGTGGTGTTAAACCAATTCAAACTAGGTAATGCAGGTAGTATGTTACCAGTAGTCATTACAAGAGCATGTTGCATATTTGAAGTGGTGAAAGCGGTTTGAATCTCTCACAATGATCTCCTTCTGCAGTAGATATGATGCTAACTTCATGAAGTTATGGCAATCCACACAAATGCGGATATTCTTCATTATTTTAACAATATTCCCACTACAAGGCAATCTTCCTTCATTCATTATGGAAAATACCAATGCCATCTTCTCACTGTGATGCAACAATTGGTCTTCTTTGTGCTCCAATTCCGTGTCATACAAGGCTAAGCTAATCTCCGGCACATAACCTATCTCTTTCAACTGTCCAATCAAGATCTCAAGCCGACTTAAAATGGCCGCCCTTTGTGGATGATGTTGGCTGCCGGAGCCAAACTCATGAACCTCCTTACCAATCTGGACCCAGCTTAATCCAGGTTCTTTTCTCACTTTAGAGTCTCTCATTTCCTTCCTAACCAGGCCAGCATCAATGAAACTACCGCCAGAGGAATATATGTTTGACATTTGTACATATACCAATGAATTATTAGGTGCCAACTCTTTAAATTTATCAGCTGCTAATTTGGCCAAGCGAGTCTCACCATGCTTCCGACAAGATCCAAGCAATGAACTCCAAATCACAGAGTCAGGTTTCATTGGCATCTTGCGTATGAAATCCTCAGCCTCAACTATCCGTCCAGCACGTCCATAAAGGTCAACCATGCAAGCATAGTGATCTAGTTGAGGAACAATACCGTGATCACCAGACATAGAGTTAAAAATTTTCACTCCTTCTTCAACAAGTCCAGCATGACTGCAAGCTGAGAGAAGTGCTACAAAAGTTGCAGAATCTGGACGAGTATTCATTTGCTGGTAGAGCACCAGTGCATCTTTAGCTTGCCCATGTAGAGCATAAGACTTAAGCATTGAATTCCAAGAAACCAAATCCCGGCTACCCATCTCATCAAATACATGTTCAGACAAAGCTAAGGAGCCACACCTTGCATAAGCATGAATCAAGGCATTACAAAGAACTGTATCTCCCTGCAACCCTCTTTTAATTACTTGTGAGTGAACTGCCAGGGCATGATGCTCAGTCACAAAGTAAGCACAAGCTTTTAAGGCAATTGAGAATGTATGCCAGTCCGGGACAAAATTTTCACCATGAAGTTGGCAGAAAAGGAGGAATGCTTGCTCAGGATCATGTTCTGCAAACACAGTAATAATAGCAGTCCATGATACAATATCCTGTTGGCCACTTGTATCAAGGAAAAGCCTATAACAGTCAGAAATATGTCCTCCAAGATTTGCATAGGATTTTACCAATGCAGTTATCACTTCAACTTCTGAACAAAGACCGCTTTTGATAGTGAGACAGTGTAATTGAAAACAGCTCCTTAGATTTGTGTTATTATCATCAACAGTACTGTATTCATTCAAGGAAGATAATACACTAAGTAGTGTGGCACGGTCAAACCCAATTCCACTGCAGTACATATGAGTAAACAAGTGAATGGCTTGACCCACAAGTCCACGAAATTGAAAACCTGCAATCATTGAGTTCCAAGATATAATATTTCGGAATTCCATTGACTTGAACACAGTCCAGGCAGCATCTGCTGTATGCTCACAACATCCATTGGAGCCAGAACATTTGCTGTACATTGTAATAAGAGCATTTGCAACATATATGCTGGCATCCAAAGAAATTTTCAAAGCAACTGCATGTACCTGCATGCCGCATTTAATGTCATGCTCCTCACACGCGCTAAGCAAACTTGCAAAAGCAAATTCATTGGGGCGGAAACTAGCCATCAAGCCAGAGAAGAGACAAAAGCACTCTCTGATTAGACCAGACTGCGCATACCCTGAAATGAGAGCAGTCCAAGAAACAATGTTTCTGTGAGGCATTCGATCAAACAGGTGGTGAGCATAGGCTAAGTGACCACACTTGCAGTACATGTTTATGAGGTGATTGGTGAGAAAGAGGTCATTTTGGTTTGTGGGGCCTTTGTCAACTATATATTGGTGCAAGGCCATGCCATGTTGAAGACACTTTCTTTTAGCACATGCATGGACCAAAGTGGCATAGGTCTGAAGGGACAGAGAAGAGTGTTTGTGGATGTGTATGTCATGGATGTAAAGGAGCGAAAGTGCTTCTTCAAGCTTTCCGTGCATGGAAAGAGCACTTATCTCTGCATGAATGTTTCTGGCTATGGTTTCTGCACTTGAAGTACATAGATTATGTAAGAAACAATGTTTGGCTAAAACATAGCACACAAGCTTGCCGGGACGTAGCATCAATGCAGTGAAGTTATTCACACCAACAGGGGCTATCATGGGTTGTTCTGCATATTTGTTATTTCACCACTCTATTGGCTTGCATTGCATATTTAACCTTGACGACAGCTACAACCTGTTTGTTAAAAATATATAAACAATTCAACAATTTGGTTGATTAGTAAATAAAGAAAATTAACTTTATAAACTGTCAATCATTCAATAACACATAATTTTCTGTTTTATTTTCTGTACATTGTATTAATAGCATTACTAATGTCTAAATTTATAGGAAAGTAATCCACATGCCTTGGCTGAATCAATTGTTAAAATCTGTTCAGAAAGGTAAACTACTTTAGAGATGATTTGCATTTTCTATCATGTATCATTTTGAATGATGAAAAAATAATACATACCCGGCGAGCACAACACCAAAGAAAAACCAGACCACCCTAGATGAGCCTAACAACAGTATAAGAAAACATATTATAGTGTTTGATCCTATAAGCCACAAATCCAGCACCCTTGACTGAACCCACGGCCTTTCTCAGCAAAAATCACTTTAATGGTGACCATTGTTAAGCATATTACAAATAAAAAGCCTAGTATTGCCATTTTTTCTTAATAATCCTCAAACCACCTTCCAGTCAACATCATTCATGTAGCTAGAGTCTTGCAAATGAAGATGCAGGTGTAGAAGATCAAAGCCTCTCAGGTGTAAGAGATAACACCAGGTTTCCTAGCTATGTAAATTGCCATAATGATTTGTCTGGGGATCCCATCAGATTATTGGCCAAAGATTGCACACATCATTGCATCGTTTGAAGCTAATGAAGTACCAAGCTTCTCATCATCCAGTCATACCACTCCTTAATATCACGGTCAATCAGCTAAAATACTTGGCTCACAAGTAGATTCTCCAGGAAAGAAAACATGACGGAACACATAAGGGGGTGAAATCTGCAACCATTTAACAAACCCCAAATGCCCATCAAAATCCACGTGCCAGCACTTTTCAAACTTCAAGGAAACTCTGCTACATCCTCGAGAGAACCTGCCCTCCTCAAGTTCTAGAAATGAAATTAATACAAAGTAGCATCCTTTCAAAACTCTTGACACCAGGAATCTCATCCTGTATCAATTGTCACCTCTGGTTCACCAGCAAGCGAGGACACCTTAGAAAACTTCAATTTTCTTTCCACAAACTAGTCTCCGGTTAATCCAGTACATAATAGGAAATTGGTTAGTGTATAATTAGGGATTCGGAGACAGAAAGAGGGTTGTCTAGTCAGTTTGTTGAGAGTTGGGAGAGCCTGAGGACTCTAGAACTCCTAGAACACTTGTACATTGTTCTATACCAATTTCTCGGGATTCTTGGCACATTGCCATTAATCCTATCTCAATAGTACAAATACTTTTCCTGAATTATTTTTTCTGATTACCAGTTCTAACATATTGGATGGCTGCCACAGTCCCGATGCCTCAGTCAAGTATACTTGGTACTAGGGTTCCTTTGTTCAAGCACTGTTAATGCAGCTTGTAACATTTGTCTAGCTTTTCTATCTGGCGTGCATCCATCACGCTCCATTTCCTTGTAAATAATGGGAACCTGACAATGATATTATCAACATGAATTAGGTTACTATTTCTTAGGGCAAACAACTTAGTCACGTTGAAGAAAAAAGATATCAATATATTGGAAGAATTTACAGCACCTCCTCGAACTTTTTGGCCCTTGTAAAAGCCTTCATAAGTGTAGTGTAAGTGACCACATCAGGGTTAACACCCTTCATGAAGTTATAGCCATACCATCAGAGATTGAAAAAGAAATATCTCATGAATAAAACATATTGAGAATACTTTATCTTCTAACTGGTAAGGCTTACACTTTCTTTTATATGACGATACACAGACACTGCTTCCATATATCTACCAGCATTACCAAATGCATTGATTATCATATTGAGCATAACAATATTTGGTTCATTACCCTCTGCCTCCATGATCTGCAGCACCTTAATGGCCTGTTCACATAAGCCCTGACAAGAAATCAAATCAATCATACTGAGCACTCGTTATCTTAAAGAAGCAAAGCAAGTAAGCATTTCTCTTTCATTTTTCCCTTCATTTTATGGGCTCCAGATATAACAATCTTATTGACAAATATATCCTTTATATATCATTCTCTAACATAGATTGTAGAGATTTAATGATACCAAGAGTTACAGGTACAACCTTGCTGGTTATTTCAGAACAATATTAACCTTGTTGGTTATTAATCCCTTTTGGTATTGTTGGGAATAGAAGCCCTCCCAAGAATTGCCTTGTATATAATCTGAACCTTAGTCCTGTCTCTAAGAGTGACATTTGTCTGCCACTATACCCAACCCGTATTAATCATTAATCTTGAATGCAGTAGTAGAGAATGTCGTATGAATAGTCTCAGTAAAGATAGGTACAGGTATTTCATCTCTAATATGACGCGGAAAAGGTTTAGCTTAGCACAAAAACATTTTCTGTCATTTAGGTGAACAACTATGGTAGCAGTACTAGGTATCGGACATGAGTATGATACCAGTACAGCAACCATGTTGAAGTATCCATGTTTCTTACATAAACAGTTATAATCCTAGGAGAAGAAGGTTGGTTGAAAGGGAACAAGGGAAAGGAGGGAATTATGATACCTGCTGAGCATAAGCATTTGCTAATGCACAAAAAATGCTTGGTGAAACTAGCAGACCTTCAGACTTTAGTGCTTGCACACATTCCCAAGCATTTTGAAATTTCCCATATTGACCATAAATATCAACCAAAACAGCATAAATAATCCCATGTTTTCTATTTCCCCTGCTTTGCATGCTTTCAAAATATTTCTTTATTATATCCCACTTTCCCTGCTCCCCCAAGCACCTAATTATTGTGACAAAAATCTTCGGGTCAGGATACAATCCTTGCTCTTGCATATCAGAAAACAAATGAAGGGCTTTCGTGAAATCACCCTGTTTGCAGTGCCACTTAATCAATGAATTCCATGTCATTATATTAGGCCTTACACCTTCTTTTGCATTTTCTTAAACAATTCCATTGCTTCACCTAATTCACCGTATTTGCCTAAGGTATCAATAATACTGTTATAAATATGCTTGTCTAAAGAGATTCCCCTCTCCCTAATCTCTTCCAAAATCCCTATTGCTTTCTTCCACATCCCATTGTCTCTATAAAGCACAACAACCTTGCCATACACAAACGAGTTAGGTGTAAACCCCTTTTGTTTCATCTCATTGATTGTTGACCAAGTATCTTCCAACCTTCCAGCACTAACATAGTAATCCAAAAAGATCTGATATGTTTCTCGACTCCTCAAGATGCCCAAATCATCCATTTCCCTCAAAACCCCATTTGCAAGTCCTAGCAGGCCTTTCTTCAAGAACCCTTTAAGCAAAGTGTTGTACAAATTCAATCTAGGTGTGAACCCATAACAAACCATTTCCTTGAACAACATTTCAGCCTCTGAAGTCCTTCCAACATTTCCAAGGGCTTCAATCAGATTAGCGTAAGACAATGGACTGAGGTGAAACCCCTGAGCTTCCATTTGAGCAAGAAGAGTCATAGCCCTATCAAGGTCTCCTACTTTACAACATTCACTGATCATTTGGCTATACAGCTCACAGGCAAGCTCTTCCCCAAGCCTAGGACCATCAGGGTACTTAGTAAGCATGCTTTTGCTTTGGCTCTTGCCATCAATTTCTGAACCCACTTGTTTAAGACCCTTGTTTCGGATCCAGCAATTAGATGAATTGAAAAAACTGGCATTTCTACTACATTTGACAACAGCTGCACGAGACAAGCAGAGAAGAGTGCCACCATGAATGCAAGGTAGTGAAAATGGCCTAGAGCAAAAAAGGGTATGCATACCCATGCTATTACTATGCAGCACCTTGTGTTGATTCTGTTAAAGACAACCATCAACTTTCAGAGCCATTGAGTTTTCCACACAAATAATCAGAGAATAGAAGCATAGACAAAAGAACAAATGGAGAAAATAATAATAAAAAAATATATCCCTAATATATTGACCCGGCTCGTTTAAGGCCGGCCGCGAGCCTAAAGAGGCCAATTCTTTTTTTTTTTTTTCCTGCCATTTAGGCCTTGGAGCTTGAATTCCCACTAGAACAAAAGTATAATTTATGCAAAATAAAGGGTGACCAAGTGCATGAGGCTCCGCTTTATGGGCTGAGGATGTACAGGTTACTCCCGCTTTTGCAAAAGTTCATTTCCAGGATTTAACCCGTAACCTTACGTCGTAAGGCAACAACCTTACCGTCGCGCTGAGGTTCACCCCATAACTTATGCAAAATAGATTAAAAAAGCAGTAATAGATAAAATGCAGAAAAATATATAAGAAGCCAAAGAGGGAAGGAAAAATGTGACATGATCATCAATGAGAAGAATAAGAATATCAGTCCATTGAGCTTTCACTTCCCCTGGTCTTATACGTTAAGACTCAATTCTCAAATCAAAGCACTACCTTCTTAAAGTTTCTAATGGTTCCCTCAAATGAAACTCAGCAACAATTAACAATGAATCATTGCAACAGAGAAAGATAAGTAAGCAATTTACAACCAGTAATTTACCAGGTTAACAATCCACATGCCTCTCTATAACCACAGAATCACAAATTAAATCAAACTTATCACAAATCGAGAACAAGAACCAGATATTCACAATAATGGCCATAGGATAGAAGCAGCACCAGCAGGGGGCCAACACAGAGCCAAAAATCAAGAACCAGAGAGAGAGAGAGAGGTTGAAGAAAGCAGACCTGCAAGCAATGGTGCTGGCCGGCGGTGATAGTCCTTGTGCGGCGGCCGTTGGTGGCGGAAGATGGAGGGGAAGAAGAGCTTAGTGTTGGGTGCTGTGTGTGTCCTGTTTTGTGCTGTGTCTGAGCTCAGCGGCATGTGAACTTGGTTACTTGGCTTCTTCATACCTCCATTTCGTTAAGCCTAAATTACAATTACCCCTCGCGCCGGAGTTTTACTGAAATTACAAATGTTACCCTTCTATTGTATAAAGTTATACCACCTTTGATCATAATCTTAATTCGTTGATTTAGGTGGTAAAAAATATAATATATGACATTTACGCGATTATTGGTAGCCACATGAGATGAGGTGACATAATAAAGATCATCTCATACCTTAACTTATGTTGAGAGTTCAATCTTTATCATATAATATAAAAGGTTTAAAATTTATAGTTACATCTACCTCTTAAATGAGGATAATATGTGAAGTGATTAGTCATTGTATTTGATAATTGATATCTTAAGAAACAAAAAAAATACATAATTATTAATTATAAAACTATAATATTTTGATAATATTTAATATATATATATATATATCGACTAAAATATTTTTTCTATTATAAATTATAATCATAAATTTCATCTCAACCTGGTAAAAAATATTTATTTAATCAATATATTAAATACTGAAAAAGAAGTACCAGCATACCTAGCAAATGTCAATGTAAGCTTAGTCATCCTCAAAGCCGTTGGACTTCAATAATAATTTTATAAAATAAAGAGGTATAGAGTGTAATTCCAGTAAATTGCGAGGGAGTTAAATGTAATTTCAGTAAAAGCAGAAATTATCCAAAATAGCATGAGATAATCCTTAGACAAGGGCTAGTTCCTCACTTTTCAGACAGACCCACCCCTTCCTGCCAAAAACCCACTTTTGAAAGACACAACATTGAATATTTTCTACCGTAAGCTCTTCATTCTTCAAACTTGGCAGTGACTACTGACACTGCAATGAATAATACTGGGTTGGAACTGAACCTAAAGGCCAGAGAATCAAGGGTTTAACATACAAGGCTTTGATGAACTGAACTGAACTGAGTTTTCAAGACACAGTAAATTTCTGCTTTTATTTTATTCATATCAAAAGGAAAAAAAAAAAAGAAAAGAGAGAAGGAAGATGAAGCTTCTCACTCTAACTTTCCCTTCCATCTACCCATTTACCCTTTTTTCTTCATCCCTTGTTGTCAAAAGAATCCCTTCATATCCATCTTCTTTTTCATACAAATGGACTTACAGTGCAGGTTAGTCATTGCAACCACGTGTTTTTTTTATTATTATTTTATTTTATTTGTTTTTTTTTGGTGGCATTTCCAATCACCCCTTGATCTCAAAATTTGATTTTTTTTTTTGGTCGTGTTGTTGGGTTTTGAATTTGATTGCAGGTCTTAGAAGGAGGTGCCTCAAGAAGGAAAAGGAAGAGGTGCTTCTAGAAGGGATGCCAAAGGAGTATATGATGATGTATGTACTATGTATGCACCTTTCTCTACCACATTATGTATGATTTTCACTTCTATTTGTTGCTTTATGAGGTCTTTTTGCTGCTTTTTGGAGGCTCTTTTGGAGATTTTTTAGAGTCTTCTTAAGGGTATGTTTGGTTTGAGGGAAAAAATGGGGTAAATGTTGCACATGGATCTTAATCATGAAAAATTTACCTCCATTTTTATCTTCCAACCAAACATACCTTTAAGAGAGGTAATTGTGCCTATCCTCTATTGCAAATCTTTACATAGCTGGTTATAAGTCCAGCTAAAAGAGAAGAGTTTTGTTAGTCAGTGGATTTGGTGCACAACATAAAACTCTGTCGAATATTCCTGAATATGGATCAATGGCATAGCTTTCTTAAGAGGGCATTGACTCTATAATAAGTACTTATCTCTTTTTACTTTGTGAATGTTGAATCATCCTTTACCTGTTCGTGATCTGTTCATACAGTTCAAAGCTATGTTGAATTCTTGCACTACAATTTCTACAACGATTTGATATGTTGGATAGTTTTTGAATTACAGCAGCTAGAATGATTTGGTGGATTGACAAGGAGAAATCCTTTAGCTCATATGACAGTAACTCTATTAAGTAGGATGCGGTGTCTTGTGCCTAAAAGTGTACAAATCTTGCCATCTGAATTCCAAAAAGGATGTAATCTTGTTAGTGATACATCTAAAATATCTGCAAGTTGCATTGAGGTACATTTTTGTCCTAAAAACTACTAGAAGGGGAAAACTAATTTATACTTATAATACATCTAAAACATCTTATTATTTCTTGTTCAATTTTATTTTAAATGTCTTGATTAGATATTTTTGAAGAAAATATGCTGTAGCATCACTCAAACTTGAGTTCTTGATTTGTTGGTCAATTAGTCTGTGCTTCTACTAACAACCTTACCTGACTATGTTCAAGGCAAATATATCATCATATCTTTTATCCCTGATATGATTCTGATTTTTTATTTGATTTTCTGTTTGATATATGTTATATCAAAATGTATGGTGGATGAGTGGACGAAATTCTTGTTAGCCAATAAATTTGAACTATGTGAACATCATAGCATGAGTTGGCTGTGAATGTATGCTATCTTGTATGGAAGGTTTTATTCGGAAAGATTTCATTAACCTTCACTATGATAGGAATGGCAAGCTCAACAACGTGAAAAGACAAAGGAATTGCATCGAAGACGCAAAGAGGAAGATGAGGAAGAAGAAAGAAAGATTGATGAGTATCGTGAAATTGGCATGCGTTTGAAGGGATACCCTGAAGAAGATGTCATAAAAGCACGCAAACTGGTTTCAAGCTTTATAATGGCTGCTGAAGAAGTGGAAGAGGTAATTTCTTGGTTAAACAATGTCCTGTTCATCATGCAGATAAAATGCTTCATCATGTACAGGTGTTTATTTTCAATGTCTGGATATACACGTTGATTACATCTTAATCCCTCATAAATATGATCTTGCTTATTGAATGATGGATAAACATTAAGGTCTCGCCTCGATAAAATGTTGCGTAACCAATCTGAAGTTTAAGAGTTCTTTTTTCTTTCCCAAATAGAGGTCATCTTTCTCTTTTGGTGAGCATCAATAACCCAATTTTACTGCAATCGACATTCTCAGTCAGTATAACTGTAATATAATACAGAATTCAAGTGAGAAGTGAAAATTATAAACTGAAGAATATGTACATGTTCTTAAGGTTGTGAGTTTGATAACCGGACTGGTAAATGTAACATATTTGGCAGAGATGGGAGAGAAACCTATTTTTTTGCTGGTTGTGATCACTTGCATTTGCAACTAAAGGGCTGTAATGTAATTTACAAAAAGGGAAAATGTAACTGAAGGAAAAGCTAGAAGAAATGGAAAGGAAAGAAAGTCCATTATGTCTGATGTGATCCACTTAATGATAGCCTTTTTAGCATATTTTTGCGTGAAATTTTTCTCCCATGCAATTATGTACATTTTATAGTGATCTAAGTTGTTTATTTATTGATAACTTATGTGTCTTTTGTGCATATAAAAGAAAAGTTTAAGATCATGAAGAAACTATTTTAATTCCAGATGGCATAGGCCTTTTCTTTCATTCACTTGTGTTTGTGTAGTTTTGTGCATGTTTTAGTTAGTGATAATTCTTTTTGAACTTTCACTAGCGTTCAATGAATATTCAGAATTAATGACTGACATTTTTTTGGTAGAAAATTGAGGAAGCTGCCGAGAAAGGGGAACTTACTGAACTTGTGTTAATGGTCATATGGAATCGCCTTGATCTTGCCCGGCGGGATGTAAGTTGGTTTTTTAAACATTAGAAATATTCTAGATATATACTTCAATTAACTTTTGCATAGCATTTCATTGTGTTGAAAAAAAGTAGCATACTATACACTTGTTTGGGGACAATGTGGTGAGTGTAACGGTGATCGCTGTGAGGGACAAAGATGCATCTTTCTTCGGTATCAAAAGCACTAATTTTGGGATGGGTGACTTTGGACCAGGAAACGTGTGAGTGAGGACAAAACACGTTGATGTTGAGATCCATTGGGTGAAGGTCTGTGCTTTTGGAGCACATCATCTGTGTTAATCCTGTTAAAAACAACGGTTCAAACATAAGCTTTGACCTTGGAGCGAGCTTTAGACTTTCAAATGGGTCTTGTCCTTTCCTTTGGGCAATGGTTCTTGCTTCAATTTTCAGATGTGTGGGTTGGTATTGCTCCTCTCTAATAGGCTTTTCCTTGGCTTTTGCGCCTATCTTCTATACATAATGCCCTAGTTTGTCAATTCTATTCTAACGATAACCTCTCTTGGAACTTTCATTTTCTAATGAACTTGCATGATCTAGGGGTTACTGGATTAGAGTCCCTACTTTCTTTACTTGATTCTATTCATCTTTCTAATATCTCTATCTCAAGAACTTGGACTCTTGATTCCTTGGGAATTTTTCCTGTAATACTTATTTTTAGTTCTTGACTTCTTCTCGTACTTTGAGAAGGTTTATTAGCATTATTTCAGTGTCTTCTTCTGAAAGAAGTTTGTATAATTTCTTTTTTCATCCACTTGCTCTCACTCTTGCATTTTGTACATCATTTTATCACCTCTTTCCAGGAAGAAAAGGATGCTATAAGAAGTCTGGATCTCTTATAGAAGGGTTGAGGTATTAATTGCTCCTTTGTTTTAGTATTGTTACTTTATGACTCTTTTAGCTTGGAGTTTCAGAATCCAGCATTAATTTAATGAAAAGCTTACCTCATCCACCCCCCGCCCCGGGGTTTTTTTTCTTTTTGACACACACTAAAAGAAGGGAAGAAAAAAATTGCAAGCAGTGGTTTAGAAGGATAAAATAAAAGAGACTGGCTCATTAAGATGGCTTTGGAGGCTCCTCATTTTCTTCATAACTTGCTCTGGGAAAATGGAACTTTTCATGACAAACTTTGAAATTTGCCTTCTTTGATTAAGGCCTCTTCTATTTCCATTTCCTATTTTTCTTTGTTTGTGTTTTCTGTTTTCAAAATTTGTAAAAGAAATCCTGAAAACAGTGAAACAATAAAATTTTGTATTCAATTTTCATTTCTCATTTTTACTATTTCCTTCACAAAATTCTAAAACCAAAAAATGAAAACAAAATAGCCATTTTTTGGCCCATTGAAATCAGTTAGATGCTTTTTAGTTTTCATTTTTTTTCTTTTGAGGGGTTGTTGTTTTGGTGTTGTGTTTTGGGGGGGGCTGTGGAATCAGTAAGAGCTTTTAGCTTTTTTTTTTCCCCTTAGATAAATTTCTCTTAATTATTACAGGTATTTGAGAGGTCTTGCATTAAATGATTGCTTCACATCTTGCTTCGTTTAGTTTTCTGCTGTGGCTATTCTGCTGCCATGTGCACCAACATTTGGAAAAGTTCCTTGGTTTTCTTGGCAATCAGTTAATCTATAACTTATGTTGATCAATCTTTGTTAATTTTAATGCAAAGGGAATATGATTTTGGTTTGTATTCCATTTCTTTGAATGCATGGTAATTTGTGGGATATTTTGAACATTTCTTTCTGTCATATATCTGTACTTGCATAAACTTTCATATAGACTTATATTTAGAACAAGTCAAGCATATTACATCCTGCACAGCTCAACTCAACCTCAATGCTGCTTTTGTTTTTGGTTTTTATGTTTTATTTTCTGATTTTGATTGTAGACTGAGATCTTGAAACGAGAGGCTACCCTTGCGATGAGATTGCTCAATGATCTATTGATTATGTATGATGGCTATAACTTCAACGAGTGGCTGAAGAAATGTAAAACAATCATGGTTGATACATTTCCAAGGGAGGATCCATTTAGCATTCTTGTTCCACCAGGATTTGAGTCATTTGACATAGATAAGGTAAGCTGCACCTATAGATTACAGGGCTTAGACTTTAGTAAAGTGATATGCATGTCTGGTAGCTTATCTCTCTCTCTCTCTCGATAATGAAGGAAAGCTGTAATTCAATATAACTATGTGCTGAAGGGAAATTCTATGATACAACTGAAAGGGTAACAATACCACATAGAGTTTAAACCAAAATGTTCAAGCAACCAAATAGTAGTCTACTTTAACATGTTAAAAATAAGCAGTTTATGCTATGGGCAAATGGTCAATGAAAATGGGTCCACAAAAAGCATTGAAATTAGGCATTGATATTGATCCATTTGGGTAAATAGTTTATTTAAGCCATTATATGAAAGAGACTTCTGAAAAATAATTTATGGATAAGATATTTGTATTTAATACGTAGCAATAGAATGTTTGTTTTAAATGTTTTTAAAAAGTGCTTCCTGAAATGTTAGCATTTTAACTTTGCAAAAAACACTAGAAATGATTTGTCACAAAGTAATAAGTTGTATAGTCAAACAAGAAAAAAAAAAATTAAAAGTATGATTTTTTATTTTCAAAAAAATTTAAAGTCATAATAAGTGTTGTTGTCCTAACTGGCCTTAAGTGTTTATTTAAACTTTGTTCAAGTTTATTTGTTTCTACTTCGATATTAAGCAGTTAAACTTTACTCAAGTTTAAGCAACATACATAAATTTGGTTAAAAGTGAGATCAGTGCAGATACCATCTAAACTAAAATTGCAAGTTAGATTCCACCTCTATTTGAAAACCCTTATATTAAATTATTAATTCCAATCTTGTATGGTATCAGCATGAAGGGCCATTGCGACCAGCACTTGAAGATGATGATACTCTATTGAGGGTGGACTTTGTAAGGGAGGTGGATGCATTGCTGCAAGAGGTTCGTTCTGAGCAAAGTGAAGTCCAGAATGAAGCAGGGTTTGATCCAGAATCCGTTGCAAACAGATTGAAACAACAGGAGAAGCAACAAACAATACGCCAAGTAGAAGCTCTACTAGATTTAGCCATAGGTTTGAAATGGTAGCTATTTTAGGCACATTTCTTCTTGAGTCATAAAATCCCTGGTTGCATTTCATAGTTTATAGTTTTTGAATAGGAATTGTATGCACTGCACTTGAATTAGTATACCATATCATTTCCTATTTTCATTTTGTCTTTTCTGTGTTTAGGATTTTATAAAGAAAATAGTAAAATTAGGAAATTAAAATTGAAAATAGGATTTTATTGTTTAATATTTTTTGTATTTCTTTTATAAAATCTTAAAAGTGGGAAATACAAAAAAAAAAAAAAGAAAATTGAAAACAGATATAGTGACCAGTTAGGCCCTTAACTTCATGGTATGTTAACTTTTTTCCCTTCAAAAGGACATACAAATTGAGGCAAGCCAATTTACTGTTAGAAAGAGTTACAGGTGGCAGGTTAGAAATTGACATTTTGTTTTCGTTTTCGTGCATGTGAATGTAAATCGTGGGTGATCCTACACTTTATTTTATAATTGATCAAAACATCAATGAACTAAATTTATCTGTACCCAAAGCATCAACTAAAGCAGATTGTCAACACAATCGAAGGAAGCGAAAAATGAACTACATAAAATCTCATCGAAATTATTTAGCTCAGGTTGACCACCCCAAACAATGCAATCAATTTACTCGTTTTAGTTCCAAACAATAACAAATTCAAAGAAACTATTAAATTTCAAATAATACAAA
The DNA here is from genome assembly GCA_030441495.1 of Dalbergia oliveri. NCBI lineage: Eukaryota > Viridiplantae > Streptophyta > Magnoliopsida > Fabales > Fabaceae > Dalbergia > Dalbergia oliveri. Next base: position 22,324,516 of record JAMLFY010000013.1, on the reverse strand, counting down.
AAAAAGTCATCGAAATTCCCTTCTCTAGGTTGGTGACCCCAAACTTATTTCAACTTACTCGTTTTCGTTAAACAATAACAAATTCCAAAGAAACTATTAAATTAGAAACACAAGTCAAATTCCAAATTCCCTTACTCTATAGTAGGATCTACTTACTCAGAGCGAGACTAAAACCATTATTTAAAAGGAAATTAAGTTACACACACACACACAGACACGATAGTTTGATCAAATTATTCCAGCTTTTCAGTATTCTGGATTTGCCGAGTAAAATCTAATTTAAGCTTAAAAAATACATAAAAAACTTTCCAAGTGACTTTTTTGATTTTTCAGTTTTTTTTTTATTAAAAAAAATTAAAAGCTTTAAATAAAAATTGAAAACTAAAATTTATAAATTTTTAAAATTTTCAGGATTTTTTAAAAATTTAAAAAATTAAAAATTTAAAAATAAAAATTAAAGGTAAATACTGAAAACTCAAACAAAGCAATATTTTATATGTACTAGCATGCTACGATAATAATCAAATGATTCCCAGCTTTGTCAACTGTTAAAAGGCAAAGGCTGATAATCATGCTTGGCAGGGCATCGGGGAGGCGAGAGAGAGAAAAATGATTGCTTATTTTGCTACTTCCGGAAATCTTTGAAGTGCAAATTAAAGAGGTGCATTTAGCTGAGTTATTTGTGTATATTTCCCTTAGTGATTACGGCAAAGCGCGATCATGTAACTGAAGAAGCACCGCGGTGGTGCGGACCACACGCATGAGGTGACGATGCAGGTGGATTAACTCACTCAGCGCGACGGGGAAGCACCGAGCTGAGGGATCGCGAGCTCGAGAGCGATGGAAGCACGAGAGGAGCATTAATTTCAGCTTACAGTTTAATACATAAGTAAACTTTCCATCACGTTATAGGATTTCATCACAATCAGTAGTTGTTATTAGTAAAATGAATCTTTCAAAAATTAGGAAAGGATAAATTGAAAAAATATACTGTGCCGTCATGTTGAGTTAATGCCTTTTTGTTTTCAGTTATTTCATTTTGCTAACGTGATACATAAGTTTTGTGACAAGCATGTTTTATTTTCAGCATGCTATGCTAGATAATCAAATGACTATAACTCATCTTACAACTGTTAAAAGGCAAAGGCTGAGTTTTCGTGCTTGGCAGGGCATTGGGGCCTCTGTTTAAGTAAAATGATTGCTTATTTTGTTACTTCCGGAAATCTTTGAAGTGCAAATTATTCAAGAGGTTTCATTTAGCTGATTATTTGTGTATATTTTCCTTAGTATTAGAAAGATATGTATTGCGAAATTTAGTGATATAGAGATGGTGATGTATTTTTAAACTCTACATTTTTGTGCTTGGCATAGCATTGAGTGAGGGATAGACCGCAATACAGAAAAAGGAGAGAGAAGAGAAATTCTGTTAGCTCCAAGAAGCTGCAATCCACTCAAAGCGGCTTTTTTACAATCAGTAGTTGTTATTGACCAAACGTAATCTTTCCCAAACACTTTTGTTGCATGACTTTACTCCATTAGAGTGCATGAAGCATGTTTATTGTAATTGTGCAGGAGCATGTTTCATACTTAGCATTTGGTTTTCCTTGAAAGTGTGAATTTGGGTTTTGACTTTTGATTCTGTGTTCTTTAGATACACCAATGAACTTTAAGTTTCATTCGATATGTGGTTTATAATTGCAGTTTAGATATAAGTTCTGTCGATTTTCTTTTATTGTTGAGTACCAATCAATGGTGATTGGTTACTTTGATTTCAATGGTGTGTTTAGTTTATGTATAACTTCACCAGTTAAAGTGCAAAGTCAATGAGAAATGATTATTGTATATTGCAGGATTAACTATAAAGATTCTCAAGGATTGACTCATAGTGGTGAAATACTCTTAAGCTCCTGGACGTCTTACAATAAACTGATAACCTACTCTATTATACTTTAATTTGTATTATTTATTTTTAATTCTTTAATCTATTATCCATGTGTTTATTAATTTTATTATTTAGTGATTAATTTATTTCTATATATTTCATTTGTAATATTATTTTCAATAATTTAATTTTTCTAATAAGATTAATGTAGGTTGGACAATTAAATGGGAGGTTAGTTGAATTTTGAAAAATCTTAAAGGAATGAATGTAATTTATCCAAAAATTAAACTTGTAAATACATTAAAATTAAATTTTAAAAATATCTCCCTTCCAATCCTTTTTTTCTAAATTAAACTTGCAAAAGGCTATTTTGTGTTCGAGTTTTGAGGGAAGCAAATGAAAGATATGAAAGGTAAATGTAGGGAAGGGAAAGAAAAGGTTTTAAAGTTTAAAGGGCCTCAAACAATTTTATTTATGAGTTTAAAATTAACAAAGAAAAGAAAATGAAAGGCTTAGAATGCATTTTTTTCCAATTTCAAAATAAATTCAATATAATTAATTTCTTTTATATAGCCAATATGCTTTATATGAATATTAATTTTAAAAATCATCAAGTATCAAGTTACCCATAATAATAACGATTTGAATAAAAGTAAAAACAATGCATATACGCGGTTGAAATAAAAACGAGTTGAATGAAAACAAGTTTATTGTAAATTTGGTTAATCAATAAAAACAATTTGAATAAAAATTGATTTTTAGTTTATTATTTTTATAATTTTATATGGAAAATGCTGAAAATAATTAGAAAAATAAGATATATTGTTAGTATTTCTTTTATAAAAAATTAAAATTGAAAACTGTTTTATGAAACCAAACCACATTAATATTCTATTGTGTCAATTTGAAATAATTGGATGAAATGGAAATCATCTCATCCTATCATATCTTTTTATTTTTATTTTTGCACGTTTTTCTTTTCTTTTGATCTGAGAGAATGAGATGAAATTATTTATTTATTAAATTATTATCTTATCCTTAAATTAATTGACATTTACTTGTTACTCATCCAAATTGTTTACCCGTTATTCATCTAATCTTTACTCTCTTGTTGTTTCACATGATTTACCAATAATATCATTCCAATGTTGTACCAAGCACATGAAACAATTGGAAACTATTTTGAGCTTATTGAATTATGATTGGTTTGGTATTGTTTAGTATTTTTAAGAGTTATTGAGCTCTTTAAACTTTGAAAAATCTGTACTTAGAAAACTTTAGTTAAAATAATATAAAAGTTACTCTCAATAAGGATAAGTGATATGATGGTATTTGATTAATATATTATAAATTTATTCTTAGAATTCAAAATGACTAAATTAGATATAAATATTAAAGAGGATAATTTCTATTTTTATTATCATTAAGTAAAGTAAAGTTATACTAATCTTTAAATTATAGAAAGCATAAGACAACTTTGAAAAGTACCTTATGAGGTGCTTAGAAAGCACCTCTAGCTTTTAATTAAACAAAAATAACTAGAAGCCTATCTAATTACTAAACAAAAATAATTTGGCTTATACTTTTCATAACTAGAAGCACTCCCTTGAAGAGAACTACCAAACTAAACCTATTATTGTGGTTTTTCAAGAGCTGCTCATCTCTTTGAGCTCTCAAAAACCTATTTTTAAAAAATATTAATAGTATTATTTGATAAAACAATGTAAAAGCTTATCTCAATAAGAAGAAGCCACGTAGTGGTGTCTAATAAATAGACTATAAAGTTGCTATTCGAATCCAATGATTATAATGGATACAAACATTGAAGATAATAATTTCTATTTATTTTTAGTAAGATTATACTAATGTTTAAAGTCTTAAGAAGCATAAATCAACTTTCAAAAGTACATCCAACTTATCAAAAGTAAAAGCACATTAACTTTTTTTTGTTTATTACTAAATAAAAAAAAATGGCTTATACCTTTTATAAGTTGATGCACCCTATTGAAGAGTACTGTCAGACCAAGCAATTAGGGATAAAAGGATACAACAGAAATATAATTTTTATAGAAAAATATATGAATACGTTAACTTATTATACCCTTACTTCACTGCATATGAATAGTAAATAAATCCCATATGAAAAGAGTATTTCATTGTCTGAACATCATATTTGAGGACACCATAGTGTACCATTTTCTTGGTATGAATAACTAATGTGTAATTTTTATTTTGATACAAACACCAACTTGATATTTACATTCTCATAAACATACTATGTCCCATCTTATACAGTTCTTATATGAAAATCATTTTAACTATTTGTTTTCTTCTTCATCCACGGTGTCACAAAATGTTTTATCCTTTGTCTCTGGCAAACACACTCCAAACAACCCACTGCACAAAATTATCAACCCAAAAACCCCGTAGCATAGAAACTTATGCTCTCTACCAGCTGCTACTAATATTGGACTAATTGTAGCACCAAACACTGCAGCTTGCCTCACCAATGACACTGCAGAGTTCCTCACAGAAGTTGGGAATAACTCAGTACCATATATTATGGCAATAATGAAAGCCGTGCAAGCACAAAAAAGGATACCAATTCACATACAATTTGCACGCTTGGTAGCACCATGCCATCCATGCCTGCCAAAACACTTGAAATGCCACTTAGGATAGTAAGAAAGAAGAGCACACTTCTCCTGTTGAACTTGTCTATTAGCACATAGCTAAGCCAGATGGATGGAATCTCTGACAAGGCATTAAATGTGACACTCAAGTAAAGGTTGAATGGTAAAATTCCAAGGCCTAGTGGCATACCATAATAGACCAATCCAATGCCTAAACCCATGGTCATAATCGCCAATAGCCTTCTTGAAGACCATCTCTTTTGCATCAAAATCTTGAGGGCTGAGAACAAATTAACATTCCAAAGTTCTTCCTTAGAGGGCATGCTAGAGATAGCCAAATCCAAGTCACTTGAGTAAGTGATAATGATGTGATGCTTTTCAATATGTCCACAGCTTCTTCTTTCCTTCCTTTAATAAGAAGCCATCTTGGAGACTCATGAACAAGTAAATGAACTAATATGCTATACAAAATGCCTGGAATGGAAATCAATAGATATAGGTTTCTCCATGAAGAGCCTCTATTTGCATAAGCCATTGCTGGCAGGGACACAAACCCAACAGTTGAGAAAAAGAAACCAATTACACCAACCTGGCTGTGCCATCTTTTGGCAATTATCTCAGAAGCTAGAACGATAGATGAGGTTCCAATGGTGGCACGGCCAAACCCACATAGGAATTTGAGTGCTGAATAGATCCAAACATTGGTGGAGAAGGAGGCAAGGAGGAAGAGAGGGACATGAAGAGAGAACAGAAGATGATCATGTTCTTGCGACCAAGCCAGGAGTCGGCGAGTGTGGCCAACACAATGCCACCAACTAAGTTACCAGTGAAGAACATGGAAGCTGGAAGGCCTGTGATGGTGGAGGCATCACACTCCAAGCCCCATTCTGAGATGATGGTGGCTTGTGTGGGGCCATCCCATGCCCATGAGTCCTTGGGGAGGTTGCACATGTTGGAAGTGGTGGCTGAGTTGCAAGCATATTCATCACTTTGCTTAGTGCAATGCCAAGATGGTTGTGCATCTGTGAAGATAGCAACAAATGTTTGTTGGGCATCAAGGAGCCAAGCCAAGGAGACTAGAACAACTTGGAGGAATTGGGTCCAATTGAGTTCTCCTATGCACTTTTCAATTGTGGAGCTAAGAAAGGAGATTTGTTCATCATCATCTTGAGGTTGGACAATTGAGTATGATGAATTAGGTTGGGAGATAAGATGGGCTGAACTTGAATCAACCATGTTGCAACTCTGTGCTTTATGAAAAGTTTAATTGTGTATTAGTAGGGTGCATCAATCTTAAGCCTTCATATAACAATATGCTTAAGGAGCCATTATTGTTGAAAAAGAAAAGTATACGCTATAGTTATATCCTTGATCTATCCAAGAGTATGATTTCAAATCTCTTATCCCCTTTTCTTGTCCCACTTTCTATTCCATTAATAGAAACTTGATACATTTAATGATAAGATTATTCATGATCTCTTATCTAATTTCATTTTTAGCTTTTCATAATTTTTATACATAGTGATTTTTAATTAGGAGGATAGAGAATGAAACAGGAAAAACGAACACATTATTTTCGTTCCAAGAGTACGTCCATACACTGCACACTCTTAGGTGTCAAGTCAATGTCAATTTAAACACGATTGTTAGATATAGAGAAATCATTGGCTAGAAGCTAAACCACTGATATGTTATCTACTTGCTAGTTTAACTGTTCAGAGGGATAATACATGATACGATTTCGGAGTTAATTTGATAAAGTAGTTTAAAATTCAAATTTTTGTTGCCCCTTTTCTAAACAAAATAAATACATTTCAATACAAGGGAAGATGTGAGTCTGGGCACTATCTATGCATAAGTAATTATCAAAATACTCAAGCTATTTTACCGTATTTATAAATGACTAGATGATTATGTCATATAAAATTATTCTTTGATGAGGAGAGTCAAATTAATATTTTTAGAGATTAATATGTCGGATAAAAATATTTTCAAGATACTAATCCGTTGAAAAAAGGATTTTTAGTACGAAGAAACAACCCGGTCATGCATGCAGTATTTTCGATGGTAGATCTAATATGTTCCCCTATTTGGATACAGAGAGTACGATTTAGTTGGGCGTATGAGAAACCATACAATAATTTCTTGATATTTTGATATGGTTGTGGGGTAGGGGTAGTTTGTCCTTCAAATTTCGCAAGGTGCAGGTTCGACACGTGGGACGAGAGGATAATACAGTGTTCAATTTGGTTGGAGGATGGACCAAGAGACTTTAATATACCCCTCCTGAATGTTAATTTCAGTCTCAGGTCATTATCACTTAATTTTATTTTTTTTTTGGTTACATTATCACTTAAATTTGAGTGTGTTTGGACTTTGGATAAGATTTTTTTTTGTTAAATTTCTATGCACTTTTTAGACTATAAACTAATCATATATGTTTAATCAATTAAAATAGTCAAGCCTCATTTTCACTATTTGAAAAGTTATACAAATTGAGCATATGATTAAATCAATATAAAGAAACTTTATACTATCGTTGCATAGAAATTAAACTCAAATGTTTTAGGTAAAATTATTTTTTTACAAAAAAAAATATTTTTCAAATAATTGAATAATTTTTTCAAAAAAATCAAAATATAAAAAAAAATTTGATATTTTTTTTAATTATATATTTATAATTTTTTAAAATAAATCTAAACAAAGACAACCTTTATATATAACTTAAAAGAATATAATCGAAAATAAATGAAAGGGTTTTTTTCAAAAACTAATTTTTTAGTTTCTACAAAAAAATTATCCAAATATATGAAAAAATTTGATGAAAAAAGTGATTTTTACCAAAAAAAAATCTTATCCAAATGCACCGCATAGTCTTCGCCTCAAAAAGAAAAAAAATCATGGAAGCTATTGTGGTTATTACGAGTGTAATCGGTTCGATTGGTTTAAATTTGAAGAAAAAATTATCTCAACCCATCAATTTTGATGGGCTCTATAGTTAAGTGATTTCCAGTTAAACGGAACAACCAACCTGATTAAATTGGTTTGGTTCAATTAGGGTATTGGGTTACCGAATTTTGATCTCATAGTTAGTTTCATCACTATCAGTATGTTCTGCATTATAATTGTTAAATATGAAGATTTGAGACAAGAAAAACTATAGAAAATGATTTTACATGATTATGTCTAGCTAAAAAAATTATGATTTATGATGATAGTATAAAAGAAAGAGCTCTTCGAAACCATGGGACTATGAATTGGACTGATGCATGTTATGAAAATATTTATATGCTCAGGAAATGATCATTTAGAAAAATATATGATTTAAAGAGGTTATAAAAGTTGTCAAATATATATAATGGATTTATGATATTGCCATGCTTTAAGACTTGGAATTTCAGAAATCATTTTATTGAAATGTTAAGTTGTGCTATGTTAAATAAAGTATGATTTAGCTTTATGAAGAAATATGCTATTATGATTTTAGAGTTTTCATGATTTCAAACCCCAATGCTTTGAACTACAATATTAGAGATATCAAGTATATGAAAAATATGTTAGCTTGATATATGAATTTGAAAATTTAGTTTTATGGTACTAAGTGGTACAAAATTCAGATATGATTCATAGAACTCAGATACATATTCTATGGGCTTGAAATTAGAATGCCTATAAGCAATATCCTTAGGTACAATTCACAGTCACAGACCGAGTAAGATTTAGAGCCATATTAATCCAGAACTCTCAAAGAAGAATCTAGTCGTTGCGGGGCAGAGCACTCACCCTTCAGTTTGGTTTAGACAGGAGCTATAGAGAACAAACAGTGAGTTAACGCAAAAATGATCGTTAACCTTGGACAAGTTGTCCTTAGGGCAATCTCACAAAGTAGGGATGAAACCTAGTTAGATGCCCATTTAGATCCTTGAGAGATCATAGAGAGAGAATTTGGTATGCCATGGTTGACATGCATAACCAGGGAACTTTTGAGGTGTTATTATTATTATATGTATAGCTAGAGATTATTGTTTCTCTATGAGTTGTGGCATTCCAGTTAAAAGGTTTTCATGATAAATTATGAGTTTAGAAATGCTTGTTCATGAAACTATGGAACAAAAAGTGTTGTGTTATATAACTATGTATGTAAATATCAAATGGTTTATGATTGTTGCATGTATATTGTGTTATATATATTACTTGGTTGTCCTATGTGGGTGATGGGTGAGAATTCACTCACCGAAGTCTGTCAACTCACCCTCTCCCTTCCTCTCACACTTGCAGGAACAGTGATCGCTCCGCCCCGTTTAGTAGCAGCCATTCCCATGGTGAGCCTTATTTTGAAAATAAGGTTTAGTTAGATGCATATTAGTATTAGAGTGCTCCAGGAGATACCAGCAGAATCTTGGCCATGCATTATTTTCAGATTATGTATTAGATTTCAAAATTTCATTTAGTTATGTTTATGTTTCAAAGCTTAAGTATGTATTTGAAATTTGGCCTATGGTTAAAGATTTATGTAGCCAACCACATATGCTTTTGTGATTCAGTCTTCAAGTATTAAGTTAATTTTCAGATTTTAAAATTTAGATTACGTGATGAGCCCGTCATGATTTCATGATTAGCAAATTTGGTTAAAAAGGGATTTCAAAGCTTAAATATTTGATACTTCAGTTTTCATGAAATTGAACTTTACATTTTAAACAGAGATTGATATTGATTTGGAAGAAATCATATTTTAAATACACTATTATACTATTATATGTATTTAGAGAGAGACATCACCTAGAAGGTTTACGTAGATAGGATTACTCACGTACCGATCACATTCCCAAATCGGGTCGTACAAATGGCAATGCCACTTACCGTAGCAAAAAGATATAACGGTATTACCACTCGCTATAGGAAAGAGAGTAATGACCTGTGTACACATAGTTGCTTTCGTGAGATAAAATTGAGAGAACCTTATCTAAGATATTATAAACCTTGTGATTGAGGTTAAGATTACTGCCCAAATAAATTAGTCCTTATGTAACTCTCATGAGAATTTGAGTATTTGATAATAAAGTTGATTTTATGTGAGAATGAGGAATTGGTGAAAATAGTGAGAAAATGTATTTAGTAACTATTTTTGAGATTATACTTAGCAATAAAATTTTAAAGAGTATTTCTTTTAAAACTATGGAAGAAGTATGGAAATTGTGAACTATCATTTTTATTAATGGCTTTTAAAAATTTGCCTAATTTATAGGTTATCCCGTTTCATTTTAAATATTTGTGCATTGATTGGTTTCTTCTTCTTGTCCACTTGTTTATAGTCTTCATTGAGTTTGTTTGACTCACCCATTTTTTCCTCCAAATTTTTATATCGTTGAGTAGAGGTTCCAAGAATTATTGTTGCCCAGAATATTCTTTTGGTAGGCCTCCATTGTTAGTTCAGGTTTTTTTGTTGAATCTAGTATTTTGCAGTTATAGAACATAGGTTGAGCATTTTGATTTATGGGTATGAACTAAAGTTTAAGTATGATCGTTTGTATAATACTGGTCTTACTATGTCTATATCTAAAAACTTGGAATGTACTAGTTGTTGAAATTGGATTATGATATTGCATTATTTAACAAGTTAAATTTTATTTGTGGATTGTTCAATTTTTTAGGGCGGTCTGGATTTCCAATAGCTAAAGAGATAGGGTTATTAATTCATATTAGTGGAATTATATCCTTAGGCTTATCAGGCTATGTGAGTTCATTTAGCATGTGCGTCAGGTACAACCTAAGCTTGGGTTGTGACACCCATCTTATGCATATGGCGTAGAAGAAACATTTATCATCTGAAAATCATTTTAACTATTTGCTTTCTTCTTTATCTATGGTGTCACAAAATGCTTTGTCCTTTGTCTCTGGCAAACACACTCCGAACAACCCACTACACAATATTGCCAACTCAAAAACCCCACAGCATATGATCAGTTGCTCCTGAATCAAAGATCCAGGAACAAGGGTGAACATTTCTTTGACAGGCAAGGGTAAAGACATTACCAATAGTGGCTATGTCTGGAGATGAAGTGCTTATTTGTGCAACAAAAATATGGTTTGGTGGAGATGCTGAGTTTAAATTCGATTGTTGGAACAAGGTCATAAGGCTTTTGTATTGCTCGTGTCAAACCATACTCAACTCCTTGCTGATTTTCAACTTTGGAAATGTCTCATGGACCAGAGTGTTTCAATACATCAAAATTATCCTGAAACACATTGCTAGAAGATGCAGAAGCATTTCTGAATTTGAGGTTAGCATTTCTGAATTTGAAGTTAGCATTTCTGAATTTGAAGTCAGGAGGGAGGCCATGGTTCCTATAGCACGCCTCAATTGTGTGCCCTATCTTACATGCCACAGTTTGAACAAACTTTCACTGCATGATGATTTCTCCCCTGCCAAATCCTCGACCACCAGAATTTGTTGCATTAACAAGTATTTTAGACTCGTGTTGTAACATCTTAGCAAAGACTTGGTTCATACTAGGAAATGGGTCAGTTTGAAGAATCTGAAGCTTGCGTTGAGATAAGACTCACCAAGTTCATCAAGGAACCTGAGGACATACTCTTGCTATTTGTAAGTTCGAGCATCTCTCATTGCTGCACAAGCACACTTCACAGGACATGTACATGAAGGCATTAGACTGTAGTTCTCCAATTCCTCCAAAATGCCTTCAATTCTGTATGATATTCGGCGACTGAGAGCGATCCTTGATTGAATGCATTATATTGAACTCATGCATTAATTCAGCAATCTTGACCATATCTCCTCTTGAAAATCTTTCTTTCAGATCTTTCTACACATCAGAAGCTAATTCCAAAGCATAAAAACTTCTTGCAATTGTTGGATAAATGGAATGGAACCATTGTATTGCACCTTTCCCAAGCATCGAAAAGAAGATGAAAATTATCAAGCTTAGGCAAAGAGCCATCCACGAATTTGAATTTGTTTTTGGAAACGAGAGCTCTCTTCATTGATCGAGCCCAAACATGGTAATTTGAACCAGAGAGAATTGGATTTACCAAAACTTGATTTGGACTTTCGCATGCATGCAGAAAATAAGGATTCTGCATTGGATCTGGAACTTGTATAGGAACTTGAACTTGTTGCGAAGCAGCTAGTGAACTCGAAGCATGTTGATTTAGAGTTTCTCACCATGGATGCGTAGAAGAATCCGGCAGATCAAGGCTCTGATACCATAATAGGAAATTGAATTAGTGAATGTACACATGAAGTTTAATTTGGCTTATACATGATGAGTCTGGAGTAGTAAATTTACAATGCATTAGTGCATACAATAAGCCGAGTTCTAACTGCTATAGCTGTCACTAACTAACTTGCCAACTCATCTAACTGAAAGTTAGAGCTTGGATCCTCTTATTGTTTCACAATTGGTGAGTTGATGATATGATTTTGATAACTTCTTATCCAATAACGGATGGAAAGTAAGTCAACACAGTAGTGTTCCATTCAAATGAATAGAAATAAAGTTTTTCATTATAAAAGGAAAGGACTTTCCTTCACTTAGGGGAAGTCAATCAAGTAACTGGCTCAAAAAACATGGCCAGTGGACCTCAAAATGGTTAATTAACTGGCCAACGTGGCCTGTATTTTTTTAAATTAAAGGAGTTAAATTTTGCTTAGCAAATTTGTGTGGCCCAACCAATTTGTTAAATTTAATCGGGTCACGAAAAAACTAGACGGGTTTATCCAGTTTGATACGGGTTGATACAGTTAGATTGCATGTCTGATCTGTTACATGACTTGAACCTGATTCACCAGTCCACTTGTTTGAGCCAGTTTTCATAACTACGGTTTCACTTACAATTGTATGGCTATAGTTGCAATTGGGTTATGAGTATTACTGTTGTCCTTTTGTGGACTTTTAATTTTGTGTCCCCAGCTTTGCCAATATTCATGTTTTTTCCAGCTTGGGATTGTCCCAAGAGTTGGTAGACCTAAATTATGTTAGCCTATCATTTTTCTTTTTTTAGCATACGAATGTTACCCCATCATTGGATATAGGGAGTTCGATTTATTTTGGCGTTTGAGAGGGCGTGAGGATAATAAAGTGAGTAGCTTCTTTTGTCTTTCTTTTTTTACGTAAAAAATTTAGATAAATTTAGCGTCGATCATCTCATCTAGGTCGAGATATAACTCATGGGATCTTTGAGTACTTACATAAGTTCTTAGTGAGGACCTACGAATGAAGATCTAATAGCAATTAGCGAAAGTTGAAATCCATATTCTCATGAGACATGAGCCAACTACTTATCTGCCCAGGCAAACTCCATTTTCAATAAATAGTGAGTAGCTGGCTGTCTAGTGAAATTAATAATGTTCATGTAGGATTTTTAATTTGGTTGGAGGATGGACCCCAGACTTTAAATCTGCCACCTGGATGTACCTTCATCCATCAATTAATGATATAGTGCGGATTGATCATTTCTACTTTTAAAAAAAGAGTTATAAAACGTAATTGCTATTAGGTGGAGACATATTTACGGGGATCAATAGTGACCGTGAACCGGGTCTTTTTTTCTTTTTTTTTAATGTGAGATTTGAATGGTATATTTACATTAATATAAAATTTTAGAAAAAAATCATGTAATATAACTTTTTTTTAGTATAGAATTTGTTTTTGTAAACTCAAAGATAATCAATCAAATCAGATTTAAAATTAATATAGAATCCATCTTTGACAATTTAGAATTTGACCTTAAATTTAAAATCTTCCTATAAAATAAAAATAATATAAAATTTACCACAAACAAATTCTATAAATATCATATATAAATAAATTTACCTATTACTTTATATAAATATAAATTATCTATAAAACATCATATCCAAATTATTTTTCCCCGTGAACCCCGAGCTCAAAAATTATGGTGGAACCAACATTAAAGAGTGAGATGCAAAAGTTGAATTGTTGGGAGTGAATTATTACGATGTGATAGTACCTTTTATGTTAAAAGAAATAATGGTGGAATGGAACCAACATTGAAGGGTGAGGTGCAAAAGTTGAGTTATTGTGAGTGAATTATTACGATGTGATACTACCTTTTATCTTAAAAGAATTAGCACTCTTTTCCAAATCCCAAATTAGACCCCAGGACTATAAAAATATCTTATTTAGTCATTGGAGCTTCAAAGAATTTAGGTAGTAACATTAATAATATAGGAACTGAAAAAAAATGGTTAACAATATTCTAGCAAGTAACATGGAGTAACAAATGGTTAGCTGAAAAAAAAACAGAGAAGTTTCTTAATCATTTTGTTTAAAAGTCAAAACAAACACACCCTTTATATACAACTATTGAAAAATATATATAATTGAAAAAAGCTTACAAAAAAAAATTTGAAAACGAATTTTGTTAAGATTATGAATTTTCTAAAAAAATTATCTAAATAAATGAAAAGGAACTTTTTTGTTAAAAAGTGTTTTTTACCCAAAAAAAAAAAGTTCTAAATGCACCCTACATCTCCGCGTTTAAAAGAAGAGATAGTTGAAGCTATTCCACTTGTACCAATTAACATCATAATATAATTACCAAGTCATTTGGATAGAGTACGGATGAAGTTTTAAGTTTATATATAGCACAAAGCTAAACAAATCGCCAAATATTTACATATTCGTGATCAAATAAATTTTTTTTATACAATCACATGTAATATTATATCAACATATTATTACAATAACTTATTTCTTTTACTAACGCTTAAAAAGTGATATAGAAAGAAAAATATAATTAATTATGCATGTTAACTGGTCCCCTCCGGCAGAAGGTTGGGCTAAGTTGAACTCCGATGGCTCAGTGGTGTAAAATGGTGTTACACTTATCAATATTAGTTTCTTAATTAAACTTATTATATATTTCTAGAGCAAAAGAAAAGTTTGACTATTTATATTATTTATCAATTAACTCATTAAGTATTGTATTAAACATGTATAGGAAAAGTGTAAAAAAAGAAAAAACCATAAAATTGATATTTTAATTGATACTAGCGTCACGAAATATTTTCTTTTTCTTACTGTGCGAGTATGTAAGAATTTATCATAATTTATAGTATATTAATTTTTTATAATTTTTTCATACATTTTTTCTCTTCCTTTTTTGTATGTTGGTAAGTTTAATTTTAAGAAAAAGAAGGGAGAGAAAGAACTTGTAATATAAAATTATATTACAACTCTTTCCCTCCCCTCCCTCCCCTCCTTTCCCCTTCAAAATCCATACAGGCATTCATGAATTATTCTATAAATGGCTGCTTAAGCTTTTTGCTATATGAAGCTTTAGTTGGTGCACCCAGCCTAGTACACAAAGTGAACTTTCCATTGTAATATGGTTGATTCAACCCACCTTCTCTCCCAGCCTCATTCATCATACTCAATTGTCCAACCTCAAGATGATGATGAACAAATCTCCTCTCTTAGCTCCACAATTGAAAAGTGCATAGGAGAACTCAATTGGATCCAATTCCTCCAAGTTGTTCTAGTCTCCGTGGCTTGGTTCTTTGATGGCCAACAAACATTCATCACTATCTTCACAGATGCACAGCCATCTTGGCATTGCACCAAGCAAAGTGATGAATATTCTTGCAACTCAGCCACCATCACTTCCAACATGTGCAATCTCCCCAAGGACTCATGGGCATGGGATTGGCCAACACAAGCCACCATAATCTCAGAATGGGGCTTGGAGTGTGATGCCTCCATCATCACAGGCCTTCCAGCTTCCATGTTCTTCACTGGTAACTTAGTTGGTGGCATTGTGTTGGCCACACTCGCCGACTCCTGGCTCGGTCGCAAGAACATGATCACCTTTTGTTCTCTCTTCATGTCCCTCTCTTCCCTCCTTGCCTCCTTCTCCCCCAATGTTTGGATCTATTCAGCACTCAAATTCCTATGTGGGTTTGGCCGTGCCACCATTGGAACGTCATCTCTTGTTCTAGCTTCCGAGCTAGTTGCCAAAAGATGGCGTAGCCAAGTTGGTGTCACTGGTTTCTTCTTTTTCACTATGGGGTTTTTGTCCCTGCCAGCAATAGCTTATGCAAATAGAGGATCTTCATGGAGAAACCTATATTTATTGATTTCCATTCCAGGCATTCTGTATAGCATGTTAGTCCATTTACTTGTTCATGAGTCTCCAAGATGGCTTCTCATTCGAGGAAGGAAAGAAGAAGCTGTGGAAATATTGAAAAGCATCACTTCATTATCACTCACTCAAAGTGACTTGGACTTGGCCATCTCTAGCATGCCCGTTAAGGAAGAGGCTTGGAATGTTAATTTGTACTCAGCCCTCAAGATTTTGATGCAAAAGAGATGGTCTTCAAGAAGGCTATTGGCGATTATGGCCATGGGATTAGGCATTGGAGTGGTCTATTATGGTATGCCTCTAGGCCTTGGAATGTTATCCTTCAACCTTTATTTGAGCGTCACATTTAATGCCTTGGCAGAGATTCCATCCACCTTGCTTGCATTCATGATAATACACAAGTTCAATAGGAGAAGTGTGCTCTTATTTCTCACTATCCTAAGTGGGATTTCAAGTGTTCTTGCAAGCATGGAATATACAGTGCTAACAAGGCTTCAAATTGTGTTTGAGTTGGTATCCTTCTTATGTGCTTGCACTGCTTGTGATGTTCTCATAATATATGGCACTGAGTTGTTCCCAACTTCTGTGAGAAACTCTGCAGTATCATTGGTAAGGCAAGCTGGAGTGTTGGGTGGTACAATTAGTCCGATGTTAGTGGCAGCTGGTAGAGAGCATAAGTTCCTATGCTATGGGGTTTTGGGGTTGGCAATAGGGTGCAGTGGGTTGTTTGGAGTGTGTTTACCAGAGACAAAGGACAAAGCATTTTGTGATACCATGGATGAAGAAGAAAGGAAATAGAACCTACTTGAATTGTTAAATTGTGGAGATATTCTTGCATACATATAAGTTTTACATATTAAATTTAGACATGCTCACAATAAAAAATGGGTCCCACTAACTTTATCAACATATATTCACTTATTAATAAGTCTCACTAATTGGTCACTAACTTATATGTGAGTGTGTCGATGAAAAAAATTCTTAGAATTATGCTCACATAAGAATTACTCTTAAAATGAGATTAAGTGGCATGTAAAATTTATTTACTATTCATATTCAATGCGGCAAGTGTATTAGTACCTCGTGGGTACATAAAAATGAATAAAGTGTATTCTTATGGTAATATTTTGATATTTGTTTATATATAAATATATTTTTATTAAAGACTTCTCTAATGAACTTGGATCCAAATAAGTGATCTTAACAAAAAGAGTTAATATTCATTTTAGTCTTTAACTTTATACCTATAAGTCATTTTAGTATATAACTTTTAAAATCAGTTAAATTAGTTCCTAACATTACAAAATGTGAGTCGTGTTAATCTCTCAACCCACTTTTATTTAATATTCGATCAATTAAATAATGATGTGTAACATTAAGTGATATTTTGATATATGTTATATCATTTAAAGTAAAATTAAATTTAAAATAACTCATTTTGGTGTTTAAAATTAAACAAAATGAAAATCTTCTTTTCAAATCATGAAATGATTCATTTTATGCAATTTTAAATAAAAAAATGAGTCATTTTAAACTTCATTATACTCAAGATAGCATATGGTATGTCAATTATCACTTAACGTTTCACATCATCCTTTAAATAACAAATTATTGAAAAAAGTGGGATAAGTGACTAATCTAACTCACATTTTGCAATATTAAGGACTAATTTGACTTATTTTACAAATTAAGAACTAAAATGACTAATGAGTGTAAAGTCAGAAGCTAAATAAGTATTAACTCTAATACAAATTAAAAATACAATGATATTGTTTATATATATCAACTATTGAATAGAATGTTTAATAAGGAGTATAAGCTCGAATTACTTCTAAAAAATTTAGACTAACTTAAAATAAATTTTAATCTTTAGAAAATTAAATGAATGTCATAAATCTTTCAAGGACTAATTTGATTTTATAGCTTCGATGACTAACATGACTTCCAACAACTTTGCAAGTTCAATTGGAGGTTTTGCTTGTTTAATAAATGATTTGGTAAAATCTAGTACTATCTAATAAAAAAGAGAGTAAATGAGTAATATTATTTGGACTTATTTTGTATGGAATACCGTCGACTCACTTCTTATCCACCATTAAATAATATCTACTTACATAAATGGGTTAACTTTTATCCAATGATAGATAGAAAGTAAATATGCATGATTATCCCATTCAAATGAATATAAATAATATTGTCAACGTGGCATGTACCTTTTTTAAAGGAGTTAAATTTTGCTTAACAAATTTGTGTGGCCCAACCGATTTGTTGAATTCAATCGGGTTCGCAGAAAGCCTAGACGACTTTGATCGGTTTGATACGGTCAGATAGCATGTCCGATTTGTTACATGACTTGAACCCGGTTCACTGATCCACTTGTTTGAGTCGGTTTTTATAACTATGGTATCACTTACAATTTGTAGTCTTAGCAACTAATTTAAAATTTTTTATTCATAAGAAACGACCTGGTCATGCATGCAGTATTTACTATAGGAGATATTGTATAATTTCAAATTGTATGGCTATGGTCGCAATTGGGTTATGTATTACTGTTGTACTTTCGTGTACTTTTAGTTTTGTGTCCACAGCTTGCCAATATTCATGTTTTTTCAGCTTGAGACTATCTGAGGAGTTGGTAGACCCAAAATATGTTACCCTATCTTTTTTTTTTTTTTTGGTATACGAATGTTACCCGATCATTGGAGATGGGGAGTTCGATTTATTTTGGCGCATGAGAACCGTACAATAATTTCTTTGATATTTTGATATAGTTGTTGGTACTTTGTCCCGCCGAGTAGAAAATCTGTGAAGGTGCAGGTTCGAGATGTGGGGGCGTGAGGATAATAAAGCGAGTAGCTTTTTATATATTTTTCTTTTTTTACCTAAAAAGTTTAGGTGAATTCAGTCCCATTCATCCCATCTAGGTCAGGGGTATAACCATGGGTTCTTTGAACATTTACATGAGTTCTTAGTGAATACCTACAAATAAAGAATTAACAATTAGCGAAAGTTGAACCCCTATTTCGATGGGGATATGAACCGACCACTTAACCATCCCTGCCACATTCCATTTTCAATAAATAATGAGTAGCTGACTGTCTAGTAAAATTAAACTTGTTCACGTAGGATTTTTAACTTCGTTGGAGGATCGACCAAGAGACCTTAGATCTACCCCCCTGGATGTACCTTCATCCATCAATTAATGATATAGTGCGGATTGATCATTTCTACTTCTTTTTTTTTGAAAAAAAAAGTTATTATAATTATAAAACTTAAATTTTAGGCAGACACATATTTAGGGGGATCAATAGTGACTGTGACCCCAAGCTTCTCAAAAATTTTATATATATATATATATATATATATATATATATATAAAGATATTATGATGAAGTTTTTAATTTTTTTATGATTTTTTAATATATGTGGTCAATAATGCAGCATTATTAATTCAAAAGAAATTTTTTATGAATTATTACGAAGTGATAGTACTTCTTATCTTAAAAGAATTAACACTCTTTTTCAAATTCCAAGTTAGACCCCAAAATTATAGAGATATCTCATTTAATCATTGAAACTTTCAAGAATACAAGTAGTAACATTAATAATATAGGAACTGAAAAAAAAAAAAGGTTAACAACACTCTAGCAAGTAACAGGGAGTAACAAATGATTAGTTGAAAAAAAAGTTTCTTAATCATTTTGTTTAAAAGTTAAAACAAACACATTCTTTATATATAACTCAAAAAACATATAATTGAAAAACAGCTTAGAAAAAAAAATTTAAACAACTTTTTTAGTTTTTATAAAAAAAATTTGAAAATGAATTTTGTTAAGATTATGATTATTTTTTACAAATTATTCAAATAAATGAAAAGGAATTTTTTGTTGAAAGAGTGTTTTTTGCCAAAAAAAAAAAATCTAAATGCACCCTGGTCTCCCCCTCACAAAAAAAAAAAAAAAACAAAATCGTTGAAGCTATTCCAGTTACACCAATTAACATCGTAATATAACCAAGTGATTTGGATATTGTATGGATAAAGTTATAAGTTGAAATTTCATTATCTTTAAAATTTTAGTGTAAAAAATAATCAGGCTATAACTCTAGCGAAGATATTAATAAAATTGATTGGTATGTTGAATTTATGTGAATAACGTGACAAAACAAGATCACGTGTAGATTTCTTTGGGAAAAAAAGAGGCAAGGTATGTAGTAAACTACTATGAGTGTAATCAGATTTGGATTGGTTTGAGTTTGAAAAAAATAAATCTAAACCCAATAATTTTGATCAATTCAAGTCAGGGTTAAGTGATTTTTTTCTAGTTAAATTTAACCAAACCAATCCGATTAAGATTGGTTTGGTTCAGTTCAAGTATCAAGTTATACGATAACTTTTTTTCTTCTAATCAATCAAAATGCAAAAAATAGAAGGAAAAAAAACCCATAAAAAAAATTAAAAAATAAAACATCACAAATTATAAATTTCATGTAATTCCATTAAAATTTCATACAAAAATAATTAACTACTCAATAACAATAATATACATAATTAAAGTACAATTTGTTAATCATATAACCACGTACAATTATATATATTTCCAAATTTCACCACAACAAATTAAACGATGAAATATAATTGAATGAATCCATTGCATACAAAATTAAAAATTATTACATAATACATATTCCAATGAAATTGAGCCACTAAAGATAGAGTAAGTCTCTTAGAGTAATTTTTTTCTTAATAATAATTTGGTTCAGGTTGTGCCTACTAGGCCCCATGGGTTTTTTGTCTCTAATTGTATTTCCCATTAAAATTGCCCATCTCTTATTTTATTTTTTTCTCTAAATTATTATACTGCTAGAGTATTTTTAGACTACCTATTTAACTGGATAAGTGTAGGGAAATATTTGTTGCTTCCGCTATAGAGGATTTAGTAGTGTCACAAAATATTTTCTTTTTCTTATTATATAAGTATCTAAGAATTTATCATAATTTATAGTATATGAATTTTTTCGTACATTTTTTCTCTTCCCTTAAGGGCATTCACGAATTATTCTATAATAAATGGCTGCTTAAACTTTTTGCTATATGAGGCTTTAGTTGATGCACCCACCCTAGTACACAAAGTGAACTTTGCCATTGTAATATGGTTGATTCAACCGAACTTCTCTCCCAGCCTCATTCATCATACTCAATTGTCCAACCTCAAGATGATGATGAACAAATCTCCTCTCTTAGCTCCACAATTGAAATGTGCATAGGAGAACTCAATTGGACCCAATTCCTCCAAGTTATTCTAGTCTCCGTGGCTTGGTTCTTTGATGGCCAACAAACATTCATCACTATCTTCACAGATGCACAGCCATCTTGGCATTGCACCAAGCAAAGTGATGAATATTCTTGCAACTCAGCCACCACCACTTCCAACATGTGCAATCTCCCCAAGGACTCATGGGCATGGGATTGGCCAACACAAGCCACCATAATCTCAGAATGGGGCTTGGAGTGTGACGCCTCCATCATCACAGGCCTTCCAGCTTCCATGTTCTTCACTGGTAACTTAGTTGGTGGCCTTGTGTTGGCCACACTCGCCACTCCTGGCTCGGTCGCAAGAACATGATCACCTTTTGTTCTCTCTTCATGTCCCTCTCTTCCCTCCTTGCCTCCTTCTCTCCCAATGTTTGGATCTATTCAGCACTCAAATTCCTATGTGGGTTTGGCCGCGCCACCATTGGAACGTCATCTCTTGTTCTAGCTTCCGAGCTAGTTGCCAAAAGATGGCGTAGCCAAGTTGGTGTCACTGGTTTCTTCTTTTTCACTATGGGGTTTTTGTCCCTGCCAGCAATAGCTTATGCAAATAGAGGCTCTTCATGGAGAAACCTATATTTATTGATTTCCATTCCAGGCATTTTGTATAGCATATTAGTCCATTTACTTGTTCATGAGTCTCCAAGATGGCTTCTCATTAGCGGAAGGAAAGAAGAAGCTGTGGAAATATTGAAAAGCATCACATCATTGTCACTCACTCGAAGTGACTTGGACTTGGCCATCTCTAGCGTGCCCCTTAAGGAAGAGGTTTGGGATGTTAATTTGTACTCAGCCCTCAAGATTTTGATGCAAAAGAGATGGTCTTCAAGAAGGCTATTGGCGATTATGGCCATGGAATTAGGCATTGGAGTGGTCTATTATGGTATGCCACTAGGCCTTGGAATGTTATCATTCAACCTTTATTTGAGCGTCACATTTAATGCCTTGGCAGAGATTCCATCCACCGTGGTTGCATTCATGATTATACACAAGTTCAATAGGAGAAGTATGCTCTTATTTCTCACTATCCTAAGTGGGATTTCAAGTGTTCTTGCAGGCATGGAAGATACAGTGCTAACAAGGCTTCAAATTGTGTTTGAGTTGGTATCCTTCTTATGTGCTTGCACCGCTTATGATGTTCTCTTAATATATGGTACTGAGTTGTTCCCAACTTCTGTGAGAAACTCTGCAGTATCATTGGTGAGGCAAGCTGCAGTGTTGGGTGGTACAATTAGTCCGATATCAGTGGCAGCTGGTAGAGAACATAAGTTCCTATGCTATGGGGTTTTTGGGTTGGCAATAGGGTGCAGTGGGTTGTTTGGAGTGTGTTTACCAGAGACAAAGGACAAAGCATTTTGTGATACAATGGATGAAGAAGAAAACAAATAGAAACTACTTGAATTGTTAAAATGAAGAAATATTCTTATTTATGTATAAGTCTAATATATTATTTTTAGACATACTCACAATAAAAAGTGAGTTCCACTAGCTTTATTAACATATATTTACTCATCTATAGGTCTCATTAACTTATATGTGAGTGTGTCTTAAAAAACCTTAATATTGTGCTCATAATTATTCTAAAACGAGTTTAACGTGGCAAGTATGATTTATTTACTAATGATATGCAATGAGCCAAGTGTATTAGTACCTTTGGGGTACATAAAAATGAATAAAGCGTATTATTATGGTAATGTATTGATATGGTTTTTTATATATAAAATATATTTTTATTAAAGGTTTAGCTTCTTTAACAAAGTTGGATACAAATAAGTGACTTATAATAAAAAAAAAAAGTTATTGTTCATTTTAGTTTTTGATTTTATACTTGAATCATTTTTGTTTTTGACTTTTAAAATTAGTCAAAATCCTTGATATTGAAACGTGAGTTATATTAGTTCTCAAATACTTTTATTTAGCATTCAATCAATTAAATGATGATGTATAACATTAAGTGATAATTTGACATATGTTATATTATTTGAAGTAAAATTAAGTTTAAAATAACTCATTTTGATGTCTAACATTGAACAAAAGAGTCATTTAAATCTTTTTTTAAGTCATAAGATGATTTATTTTGTGTAATTTTAAATAAAAAAAAGTCGTATTAAACTTCATTATACTTGATATAACATATGGTATGTAAAGGACACTTAATGTTATACATCATCATTTAAATAAGAAAATTTTAAATAAAAATGGATGAGTGACTAACTTAAGACGAGTGATTAACTTAACTTATATTTTACAATTTAAGGACTATTTTGATTTATTTTAAAAATTAAGAATTTAAATAGCTAACGAATGTAAAGTCAATGACTAAAATAAGTGTTAACTCTAATGAAAATAAAAAATGCAATGATATTGTTTATATATGTCAACTATTGAATAGAATGTTTAATAAAGAGTAAAACCTCCAATTACTTTTCAAAATAGTTGTAAGAGATCAATTTATTCCACAAAAAAATTTGTGATATCAATTTGATATTCAAAAAATTAAAATTTATTTTAAGTTGGCCTTATTTTTTTAATCTTTCAGATTAACATAAAATAAATTTAAACTTTTAGAGAATTAAATAGATATTATAAATTTTTCAAGGACTAAATTAATTTTATAACTTCATGACTAAAATGATTTCTAACAACTTTGCAAAGTCAATTGGAGGTTTTGCTTGTTTAATAAAAGATTTAGTAAAAACAAATATCTAATAAAAAAAATAGACTCGCGGTCTAGCTTTAATTTCACTTTTTTAAAGAGGTTGTTTTGAAAATTTGAAGCTATAATCTCCCAATTACAAAATAACAACTTTACTGATGCATCCTGAGTACTTTCTAATCCAGCACGTAAAAAATAAGGAAGAAAAAGCTACAGTATCTAATCAATAATTGCTCCCGAGTTCTTGCTCATTTAATGTTAAATCAGACCTGTTGCATCGGCATTAATTATATACTTGCTCACTGACGGTGATTAATGAGGACAAAAAGAAGAGTAGTTTTATCCGTGCAATTGAAAAATATGTCTATGGACGCAACCCCAAATTCAAAGATAAGAATTAAGAAGCAATAGCTTTCAACTCTAAACATTATATTATTTATACTCATTGTATAAAAAATATTATAAATTTTTTTATTCCATTTATTATTAAATATAGTATTATTAATTCCATTTAAATAAGATTTACATTATATTTAAAGGTGAATAGAGGATTAATTAATATTATATTTCACATATTATAAATATAAATAATATTTTTTTAATATGAGTCATACAAAATTCAATAATGATATATTAAATATCTACAGGGTGTACAAGATAAAAATCATACAAACAATAGTTATCAGAAAACAACTTATCAAAAGCTATCTAGCCCGAGGCACAAGCCACTATGATTAGTTTAGTGATAAAGGGTTTGGTAGAAAGACTAAGGTTCGAGATTCAAATCTCATTATGAACAATATAATTTCTAAAGTATAAAAAAAAATTAAATATTGTATTTCACTTGATCAATAATCTACACCTATATCTCCTGAAAGTGTCTTTTTAATAATAGGGATGACAAAAAACCACTAAAGCGGATATCGTGGAGATTACCCATAATAGAGTTAAGATCAGACTAAATGGGGATAGGGATATAATCCCCATTTATTAAAATTGACAAGGACTGGAATTAGGTCAAGGGTAAGGCATCAGTTCCCTATTTATCATTTAAATATTCACTTGTCTATATAAACATATACTAATAAACCTTGGTAGGCTTTTATATTTGAATTATTTTTATTAAATTTACATTATGCATATATTTTTATTTTTAATTTGAATTATGTTGTATTAAAAGTATTTATTATTATGGATATTTATATTTTTTATTTTTATTTTAAATTTCAAAGCATTTTTTAATTTTTCTTTTTTTGGATTTTTTAAACTTTTTTAGTAGATATCCATGGAAATTCAAATCTGCACAAAAAATGGGAAATAAGTACCCCAGGATGGGGATGGAGATGATGATAAGGGTAGGAGTAGGGATCTAGAAAAAAATTTATGGAGAGGAACAAATTATAAATGATATTATCAAATAAATATTATAAATTTTTTTTGTATAAATAGTATTTATTATAGATTCTTGAGAGTTGTAATTGGTTTTTTTTTTTGTACGATTCATGCTCTCTTGTTTATTTTAATCTTATTTTTTGTATTTTATTGTCGATAAATAAATAAAATGTCGAATACTTTTCTCAAATAATTATATCAAAAGAATTTTACCACAATCTTTTAATATTGTATCATAAGCCAATTGATAAATTTAAAACGAATTAATAAAATTTATTTTAAGTGTATCTTAAAATAAAAGTCTAATCAACTCTTTATATTATATTTATATATTCTTAAATACATTTTTAATTATATATATAATTTTTAAAAATAATTTTTTAGAGGGGCCAGGGCCCTGCCCATCGCCTCTTAATCCACTTCTCGGCGGAAGCAAATCTGTGCCCATGGATTGACCATTGCCATCCTTATATTTATTACATATTAAATAAATTTATCCATGCGTCTTTTTTTTATCGATATCAATTGAATATAAGACAAATTTATGGTCCCTACTGGTCCAGTTTTAATTGTTAAATTCCTGCTCTATTTAAGATCTTGGTCCCGATTTCGCTGTTGCATCTTCAATCATTCTAATTACAACTTGTATAGAGTAGGTTGAGTGTCAAATTCCTACTAATTGAATGAGAGACGGTAGACAAAACCCTTACGTGGTGTTTGATCCAAGAATTGAATTACCACACGAATTTAAATTCAATTCCTCGATTTGAAATTAAAAATTAGTCAAGAATTTAAGTCTCAATAGAATTGAATTTCATCAAAATACCCAAAAGTAAATCAGATCCATTCTAATTTGGAAATGGATTTGAGAAAAAAAAACTATAATGACCAAAATAACCTTATATAATTTATTAGTAAAATATAAAGTTGTTTTATTGGAGGACAAAATAGTAAAAATAAACAAATTAATTCATTTTTAAATATATTCTAAATTAAAAAATTGAATTCAATTCTTTAATTCACTAATTCATTCCAAACATAAGAGTTAAATTCAATTTAATTCTGTTTCATTAAAGGTTTTCAAATATCTTGTTAATAATGACTACTTGAACAGCTTAAGTTAAAGTCTCGACAAATACGTTTCTCTCTTAAATTTGCAACAGATCTAAAATACATTTGAAACGAGTGCTAGGGGACCTTGAAGAGATTGTTTTACGAACAATGTGTTCATAATCAACAGTGTTAGACTCAAAATTTATTGGTAGAGTTCAAGTTTTGAAATTTGACTCGACACACTTTTCAAATCAAATAGGGATCATATCACAAAGAAGTCAAATAATTCTTTTATAGATATATTCTTATAATAATTAGTGTAAAAAAATAAGATTTTATAGTTCAATTAATATATTTCGCATAACTTGATATTACTTTTGTATTGATATGATTTGTGTTAGTTTAAAATATATATTGCAAAATATATTTTAAATTTTATTTCTTACTTATAAAATTTTATAACTTTATTATGCATAATGTCCAAATCTCATATGTCGTTTGAAATTTGAGTTTACCCGCTTGGTCACTAGTCAGTTCATTATTAGGTCAAGTTCAAGTTTCAAAATTGACCAAATCTAAAAATCAAAGGTTTAGTTTGGTCCAACCTAATCCATTTTCCCCTTTGTACACCCCAAGTTTTATATGAAATTTGTTTGTGTTTTCAATCGAATACTCTAATGGTAAGTTTTGCATTAATAGTAAACTTTTAAAATTTGAGTTTAATTTTGATGCACTGTGATGGCTTAGGTTCACGTATCCTGGATAAGTCTAGTACGCCTGAAGGTCTCCTAGGACCCACCCAAGTTGCCAGGAAGGAATATAGAGATGACACTAAAAGGTGTAGATCGGTTTTTTCCATCGCTATAGCGCACAGCCATGGTTAGACCGTTATAGCGGTGGGAACCGCTATAGTGGTCAGGCTTTTATAGGAATGGAAGCACGGTCTTTGGAGACCGCTATAACGGTCATGTGTTTGCTAGAATAGTGCAAAACAACGTAATTTCATTTAGTGAAACCCTCACCCCTATAAATACCTTTGCCTATGAGTTTTCTTCCCTAAAAACTCAACCCTAGCTCTCTCTACTCTTTCTTCCACCCTCCACTCTTATCCCCTCTCAATCCTACCTCTACCTCCTCCAAACTTCAAGATAAAGATTGTTCATAGTTTATGCTAGAGGTCCTCCCTTTTCGTCCTTTTCTTGTGTTTGGCTATTGTTATTCTTGAATAATATCAAGTTTGGTACTCTCCCAATATTCATATAGTTGTTCTAGTAAGCTTATAGTTTATTCATGTATCTATGTTGCTCTATGACGTGGTTGGCGTCATTCCAACCTTTCAAGATCAAGTTGATAGCACCCACATACTCGTGGTCCCAATGGTGAGTGGGTTTAAACCCATGGCCTTAATTTCATTATTATGATTATGATTGTTAAATACGAATTTAGAAGTAAGAATGTGTTATAGACATGATTTTCCAAGTTATGCCAAACCTAGCAAAATTATGATTTTGAGTTTAGCGTGAAAAATGTATTTTAAGAAAACCATGAGACCATGATTGAATTGTTATATGCCATGAAAGTGTCTTATATGCTCATGTTTTGTTAGAGAATGCATGACTTAGTAAGTTTGTCAAAGTTGTCAAACACATTTTTCATTTATGAAATTATAATATTACCATGTTTTCAAAATTTGGGATTTCATATTGTACTTTTAGAATATCATGTCAAGTTATATTGGAAAAAAAAAAGAAAAAAATGTTGACAGAGTATGGTTTATTTTCATAGACAAATAAGATATTATGATTTTAGAGTATCATGTTTATGAAATACAATTTTAGAAATATCAAGTTATGAAAGTATGTCAACTTGAGATGTGATTTTAGAATTTCAGTTTTATGATATTGAAAGTATGGAACTCAATATGATTCATAAAAATTATCAAATACATATTCTATGGGCTTTTAAAATCACAATGCCTACAAGATGGTGATCCTTTGGGCATGATTTCGTAGCCACAGTTATGTTAAAGCCAGATTGTTAGAGCTATACAATCCGAGTTTTAGAGTTTTAAGAGATTTAAGAGCTTTTTAGAGTATTTCAGCTTATGTGCAAAATAGTTTTAGATGGTAAATATAGGAAAATAGACAGTGAGTTAATTGAGAGATTGTTAGCCTTGGTACTAAATTGTTCACTAGAGGACAATCTCGCCCAGAGTATTTAGAAAATAGAACCTAGTTAGGTGTCCAATACTGGCCTTATGAGGACCCCAGAAAGATTAGAGTAATTTCAGAAATATTATTGTTTTATATATATATATATATATATATGTATACAGAGATTATTATTTCTCTAGTAATTACCGCACCACAAGTTTAAAATGATTTCATGATAGACGATGAATTTAGAAAATATTTCCTATGAATCTAGAGTTGTTTTTCCTATATAGCTAAGTTTATAAATATCAAATGGTTTAGTTATGCATGTATATTACCGTTTATAGCAGAATTTGACACTTATATGTCAACAACAAATAATAGACAATCTCCTTGTACAGGAGGCCAAATTGAAGGCATGAAAGTGCATGAGAAGGAGGGTTGAATCGTTCTTTACTTCTTTTTACATATTTGAAACTTTTAACAAAGATACTATCAAGTATGAAATGTATAGTGCAGGAAAAATTCAGTTAGTGGTTTCAAAAAGTAGATTTCTTGAAGTAAATGATAAATATCGTGAAACCTTAAAACATTATGCCAGGAAAAGATCAACTGTGAAACATAATTCATAAAGAGATTTATGAAGAAAATGATAAGAAATATAAAGGCGTAACGCATCATATCAGGATAAGATAAATAGTATAACATGGCAAAGTAAAGATAAAGGAGATTAAGGAGAAGAAGATGTGACACAAGGATTTTATACTTGTTCAGCCAAACCTTCCAACATCCAGGATCTCAACAAACGTTGAGGTTTCACTAAACATCTTTCTCAAACTAGAGAAAGAAAACATGATAGTCTTTACATTAGACTTCCCAGCTCTCACTTATGACCAATGGATAACACCCATTGTTACACGTTGAGTAGTGATTTACCAGCCTTTCCAAGCTGAATCATGACAAGTAGACAACTTCTACTATCACATTGCAAGCAGTTATTCATCAGCCTTTCCAACCTTAACCTTGAGTAGTCTTGTATTAGCCTCTCCAAGCTAACCACATGACAAGTAGACAACCCCTACTGTCATGTTGAAAGTAGTTATTCACCTACCTCTCCAAGCTGAACCGAGTAATCTTGCCCTAGCCTCTCCAAGCTAAACCCGTGACCAGGAGTCAACCTCTACTATCACATTGAAAGTAGTTATTCACCAGCCTTTTAAGCTTAACCGAGTAGTCTTGCTCCAGCCTCTCCAGCTGACTCTGACAAGTAGACAACCTCTACTATCACGTTAAAAGTAGTTATTCACCAGCCTCTACCAAGTAGTCTTGCCCCAACCTCTCTAAGCTACATCTCGTGACCAATAGACAACCTCTACCTCACATTGAAAGTAGTTATTCACCAGCCTCTCCAAGCTAAATTGAGTAGCCTTGCCCTAGCCTCTCCAAGCTGCATTCGTGGCCAGGAGACAACCTCTATTATCATGTTGAAAGTAGTTATTCACTAATCTCTCCAAATGAACCGAGTAGTCTTGCCCAGCCTCTCCAATTGCATCTTGTGACTAGTAGACAACCTCTACTATCACGTTACAAGTAGTTTTGCATTCGCCTCTCCAAGCTATTTCACACTGATTACTACTGAATCAAGGATACAAAGGTTTGTGTTTGGGTTGCCACTCAAACTAACCTACATTCAAGTTTCCTAACAATATACATGAATGATCCTGAGATAATTTGAATGACTTCTTTCCCACAACTCTTTCTAGGAAGATCATATAACTATTCAAGAATGTGGAGAGAAGATTTTTACAAGTAAGGAGACTGATTATATGATGATATGATGAACCTTACTAGATATGAAGAAAGATTTGCACAGAGTTTCCTTCTAGTGAAGTATTAGTCTTAATGACACTAAAGCACAACATCTCTATATATAGACGGTCTTCCATTGTGACCGTTGCCCTTGATCAGATCTCCAAGTGACACATGTTAATCATTCATTTGTGTCTTGGAAAAGCAATCTAGAAGAGAGCCTGTCGTAGTCAGATCTTTTGCAAAAGCCATTGTGAGATATGAGGTTCCTGATGTTACTTCAAAATTACTCTTACGTTCTGAATCTTAGTTTTGAACTCCTTCTTCTAGAAGCTGAGGTTGTTAACCAAGTTAGCAGAAGAGATGACTTGCAGTTGAAACTAGATTTGATTTTAAATTTGAATTTCAAAAATTCAAACTTCCCTCATTTTTCCAGGAACGTTGCTCTCCACAATGACGTGAGCTTTCTAAAGTGTAGAATCAGTCCCTTGATAAATCTTTGGTCTTCAGATCTTCAATCCAAGTTTTATGATGTTGAAAGATTTGCGATCATGATGATTGAAGATAGTGGAACACATTGGTTTCAAAGATAGATGAATATCTTCATTTCAGGTGTACTTTCTAAAATCTTGTGCTACTTTATGAACCTAAAACTTGATTCCTGTACTTGTCTTTGATATCCTTTTATCCGAAAGACATGTATGCATATTTTGCACGATATAATATTCACTTCTATTAAGTTCAATCTCTTTATATAAGATAAATCATATTTGCACATGCAAAGTGAAATTATTCTCGCTTTAAGTTCGTGTTATGCAATCGGAAATAACCTGTATGCTTATGACAAGAAACTCAAGGAAGACATTAGTCATTCTTCAAAATATTTCTTTGAATTGATTTTGTTGTCACTCAAAACATATTTCATTAAAGCTTTATGAAGGGTTCTGGAGCTCTAAACCAGGCGTGATTGACAAACTTAAGAGTCTGGACGACAGCCTTTACTTTTCAAAATCTCGACTCGAATGAGAGAAAAGCTACTCCTCTTGGGTTGTCCACCAAAAGAATCGAGTGTTAAACCGTTTTTGAGGAAATGAGCATGGAATGGAATGCAAATGTGATGTGATTTGTAAAGTGATTTGTGTGTGTTATGGTTCTGAATACAATGTTTGACAGATTAAAGAATAAGAAAAACTTGCAGAATGTAAATGAATTGATTAACAAATATAAATGAATACAGAAATTGTAAAGGAATTAAAGGCAGAAATTAAAGATAGACTAGTCCTAAAAAAGCAAGGAAATGGGTTAAGAATAATAACTCAGTTAACTGGACTCTATTTTGTCATTGGAGACGTTTTAAGAGTGAGTGTGTGTGAGTAAAAATTCAAACCCTTTACAATTTGTACATAACAAGAATATATAGGCAACCTAGAATTCTAGGATTTTGACACTTGTCTCTGGCTCCCTTTAGATGTTGTTCACGTGGCTTTGATAGTTTCTTAGTTTGTCATCCACTTTTCACCACCATTTTGTCATGTCCTTGTTAAGTTTCTGTCAATAAAGCTAAAACCATCAATAACTGTTAATCAATGAACGTCTATCTTGAAGTCATTGTGACAGTTCCCTAAGAACCTTCAAAAGACGGTTCCCTAAGAACCTTCAAAATTTTCTATAGTTTTCAAATGACAAACTCCAACTTTGACTTGTCGATCCTCAAGCATGAGAGTTAGTCGTCATTAGCTTCTAGTTGTCCTACTAATCTCCCTTTAATCTTAAAATTTCCAAAGTCTCAAATGACAAACTTGAACTTTAACTTGTCAAACATCGAATATAAGAACTTTGTCAATGTCAACTTGCTAACTTGAATATTCAAGCTTCGTCACAAATGGTCTTCCTTGGGTTTCGACATGTTGTACAAATCAGAGGCTTTGTCAACTTTGTACTACTTTATCAATTCTAACATGCCAAACCCTTAATTAATCCTTGAGCTGAAGTTCAAACAGTTTGACAATCTAACACTTGGTAAAATTTGATGCCAGCAATTACATATATACCCTTATGGTTGTTCCCTATGAGTGATGGGTGAAAATCCACTCAAGTTCGTTGATTCACCACTCTCCCTTCCTCCTCATAGTTGCAGGTCCAGGATTTCCTCAGTCATCATTCCTATAGATGCATATATTCTAATGATGAGCACTACTTTGTAGTAAGGTTTAGTGTATGACATGTTAGATTAGAGTGCTCTAGTAATTGTGCAAGCATGGTCCGAGCCATGCATTTATTTTAAGATTACATATTTATTTTTAGAATGTATGTACATCCCTATGTGTATTCATAATTTTAGTATGGATTTGGAAATGTAGATTGTGATTAGAATTTATGTGACAAGACAAACACGTACTCAAGATTCAGTTTTCAAGCATTAAATTAAGTTTTAGATTTTGAAAACGATTATGAAATGAAGCAGTTTATGTTTTCACGAATTTCAATATCACAAGTTGAGTTAAATTAAGATAAGCTGCTAGCTATGTACGTTAAAATATTTCAGCTTTATGAGTTTCAATATTATGATTTAAATAGACAAAATTGATAACGATTTAAACAAATTCATGTTTTAAAGGATGAAAATCATGTTATTTTATGCATTCAGTAAGTCACGCTACCCAAAAGGCTAACATAGGGACCCAAAACCCATATCCGATCATGTTCCCAAATCAGGTTATGACATGCACTAACACACTGTCATCCAATCAAATTTCTCCTTTTGTAGGACTTTTCAAGTAGTTGGGGTGAAAATTAATCTTATTAGCTGATATTGTATTACATGATTGGATGATTGTGTAAATTTTTTCTACATTGTCAATGTATTCAAATTAAGTCCCTAAAATTTTGGGTAAATAATAAAGACTACCTATGAGATTTGCTCGAATGACACTTCAACTCATTCTTATCAAAATTTGACATTCCACCCAATTCTTTATAAATAATAAAACAAAATGAATGGAAAATAAATTAATAAAATGTGAAATAAAAACTAAAGAGAGAATAAATTTTATAACAGGGTGTTTAATGAGATGAAATTGAATTGAATTCTATTAGATATTGAATTCATAATAAAATTGAATTCAATTCCTTGATTTGTAATCTATCTAAAAAACCCTAAACCCTAAAAATAAATAAATTTATTTATTTTTACTATTTTATCATTTATCAATAGATTAGAAATGAAATATTATATTCAAGTAAGGTTATTTTAGTAATTCATTTTTTGGAGCTCAATTTCTAAACCCCTAATATTTAACCCAACACGCCTAGGACGTATTAAGATTAATTATTAGTTATTACTTCCTTTTAAACTCATTTATAAAATTACTTAGCGAAAAATACGGCTAAATTTTTTTTTTGAAATGGAATATGTAAAACAAAATGCGAGCCATTGCGTGCAACGTAAATGAAAACGTAAAGCGGAAGAGCAAATAAATCATGCAAAGTAAAGCAAGTATGAGCACACCAATCATAGAAACATCCATCATAATATTAATCATAATAGTTTAGTACATCATCTAAAACATAAAAGAAAGCATAAAGTCATATCCATATAGTGGGAGAGCTTGTAGAGAAACATAAAATACAAGAAATGTAAACTGCTAATACATGGAAAAAGCCCCTCAAAAGATCGATCTCAAACCATGACTACTCCCTCCCTCGGAAGGGCGCATCTCGGGCGTCGAGCTAGCCTCCGCGTCACGTATCTTCACTGCCCTTCCCAATATCCATGGAAACTACGGGGCAGACCCTTCGAGAAAGGATGAGAAGGGGGATCCTCCAATGGATCGGTCTCCGAATGTCTCAGCGAGGAACATACTCGGGATTGCCATGTACTGCGAAGACGATGGTCAGGCACGGTGGTTCCGCTCGTCACGGGTCGCATCCTCTCAAAAATCAAATTATCGCCATAGGGAGAAGTTGGGGCGAAGCGAAAGCTAGAGACCAGAAAAGCAAATGGGCGTCCCATGTATGCAAAAATGTGCACGGCACAAGGACCCTCAAAGTGGTAGGACTTATGATCCGGAATCGTAGTGCTCCACACGGGCGCATCAACAAAAATCACAAACAATGCTATCGCAGCCCGGAGACGTAATAGAAAGAAACGAGAGAGAAGGGTGATAATCTTGCTAAAGAATCTCAGGAAGGAAATCCTCTATCCTAATGTCATCGTTTACATCCCAGGGACCTTGGGTTTATTATAAAAAGGTTAAGCATGCAAAGGTTCATTATGGAGTTTTTATAAAAGATAATTATCCAAGGTCCATGTTTTTTATAATGATTCTTAATGCATGTATGCAGCATACCAAAACATGAATGCATGACAATATGTTAGGCAGCAAACCAATAAAACACATCATCATCAACTAGTTCTCATAAAAGTGGCATCTCATTTCTCATTTCTCAACTTGTGACATCATGGTATGTGAAAATAGTCACTGACCCTGATACTAGGCTATGAGCTCATACCTTAACTAGCGTCACTAGTTCTTACTTATCTTCTTGATAAGCGAATCATAATCATAAAAATAACAATCCCGACTCCAGAGATCCAAAGGGACCTAAGAAATCACCCATCATGGGACTTTCTTCCTTCTGAAACGCATTAACGGTTAAGCAGTGACTTTATCCGCTTTGGAGGCTAATGTTGATGCCCTCACGGTTTACCTTCTCCTCACGGTAGGAGAAGACGTCTTAGTCCTCGAAATGCATCATCTAGTTAAGACCAATGACATTGTCCGCTTCAATATGCTCCAAACCATACCCCTCATGGGTTCCCTTTCTCATTAGGAGGAGAAATGCATCTCGGCATGTCACATTTAAATCAATTCTTTCAAAACTTTTCTCAAGTCCCTCAAATTTGATGGAAATTCAACATAATGACTATACTCCGAATTTCCTCAAATTTGAGTTATGCCACATAACTCAACAACACATGTTGTTCTCATAAAATATCTCAATCGAATAAATCTCTTATTCTTAGGAGCATACTCCTCCTAAACTCATTTCATATTTCTCATTCTTATTCTTATTCTCGTTCTCATGCATAATGTATCACATTATCACAACAACATGTCTCAAACACACATATAGCCACATATATCATGTCATTAATATATTCTCAATATCACAAGTTTGCCTACTCGGTCTCATACTCACATCACACCTTTTACCTCATGGTGTCTTATGCTTTGACCCTTACGGGTCTTAAACTTGTGTTTTGATTTATCCTAGCATCCATTATGAATCTTTATCACTCCTAGGGATCGTTACCTATAACTTCCTCTAATGTTTGAGCTTACTAGTATAACCATTCAGCACTAGTTATTTTGGGCAGAATTTTGCCTTACAAATTACGGGTCCTAGAATCTCCGTCTTTGACCTTTTTCTAAGTTCCTCTTCGCCTAAGACTCTATAATTAACTCATAAACCAATTATGAGGGATTCCTACACATATCCTCTAATTATAAACCATTTTTCTCAATTCCAATTATGCTAGAATAGAATTATATTTTTGTGCATCTAAGTGTTCTAGAATTCACATTTTAAATCCTTTATAGCTACTTGTTCTTTCCTAACTTCCCTAAATCGTTCCTTGCTTCACTCAAACATAATTTTACACATTTTAACACTATAAAACAGAATTTATACAGTGGCCAATTGCATCATGCAAAACCAAAAACATAAGCTCATGTAATCACATAATTTCATGATTTAAAAGCATATAAGTTGCTAGTTTCTCTTGGAATCATTTTAATAACTCAAAACTCATTTAGAAACCAATTAAACTCATTAAAATCACATCAATATGTGCTAGATCAGTAGCTATTTTATTTAGCTCAAGGAATGGATTTAAAACATAAAACTTTATTCATAAAGTTCTTTAAATACACCTAAGCTTAGAAAAATTCCAAGACTTAGACTATGAACACTTATGATTAGAGGAACACATCCAAGTCCATCATCATCATCATAAGGTCGAAATGGAATTCTTGAAATGCCTCCATTTTCTAAAACTTTATGCAAGATACTTGGGCAAGTCTTTAAGCTCTAGGATATTTAAGTGATGGCATAAACTTAAACATGATATGTACTTATTTTATTCTTCATTAGAAATAAAGTGAGAGTATAAAATAAATATGAGATGCAACTTCATTATTATCTTTAAAGGTTAAGTGATAACTTAGAAACATAAACATGAAATGCAAGCTTGGAATTTAAACATGATAATGCAAGTCCATTTAGTTAATCTTGAGAGTTTGGTGATGGCATCAAAATAAACATGTTATGCAAGGCATAAACATAAACATGTGTGCAACCCATTTTATCTTAGCTAGAGCTCTTACAAGACTTTAAAGGAACATTATAATCTCAACCCAAATATGTATCTTAACAAATATAAAGTGAGCTTTAGAGTTCTTAACACCAAGTCTTCAAAGAAGCCTTTGGTTTGAACTTCATCATCAAGCTCAAGAAAATGTACACAAAGCTCAATACTTTGTCTAAACAAACATGCTAAGAACTAAGTCATATTCTTTATTTTATTGCTCATGGGCTTCAATATAGAGTAGAACTCTTAGAGGCCGACCAACTTTAAGGTTGGCAAGGGTAAGCTTAGAGCTCTTTGAAAACTTAGGATTAATTTTCTTTATCAAGACTTTTGTGATCTACTTAACATTTTTAGCAAACTTTGTTCAAACAAAAGAAAAGGAAACCGAAATCATGAGGGGGAAAGGAAGAGAAAACCGAAACCTTTGAGGGAAAAAGGAAAACAAACCAAAAATTTAAACAAGGAAAAGAAAGAAACCAAGAGCATGTATGGTCCAAAACTAAGTTGTTTCAAGCTTTAGAGGTTTTTCACAAGACATCAACAAGTCTTTATCTTGAAACCTCATCATCAAGCTAAAGTTTTTCCCATGAAAAGGCCTCATGGCCGAAATGGAAAAAGGAAGAAAGAAAGAGTTTTGATCCAACAGGAAACTAGAATTTTTCTTGAAGAAAACAAGTAAAAACTTGAAAACAAACCCCTACCTAAGGAAGTCTTTGAAAAGGATGAAAGAAAGCTTGCTTCTTGAAGAGTTGAGAAGAAAAAATCTTCTCTTGAAGATGGATGTGGTTTCGGCCAAGGAGGGAAGCCAAGGAGGATGGATTTTCCTTGAGTTTGTAAGCTTGGGAATGGAAAGTTTGAGTGTTTAAGAGATAGTTTGAGGTGAGGGAGTGGTGGTTTATGGTTGTTTGTGGTGTTTTGTGGTGGTGGCAAAGTTCTTTGAGAGGATGAAGAAGATGAACAAGATGAAGAGAAATTTGAGAGAAAAAAGGGGAAGTGCAAGAAAACTAAACTTGGAAAATGATCTAAAGTGTAACCAAGTTCTTCTAAGCTTGGTATTTATAGAAAAAATTACACAATGGTGGCTGATTGGAGAAGGATGGCTGACGGCTTCTTCATGCCAAAGGGAGGAAAATATCTCTTGATTGGTATGGGCAAAGACATGGGCAAAGCATGGTTGAAAGCATGGGCAAGGTATGGCCTAAGGCATGGTTCTTTGAGTAAAATAAAATCAACATGTGATGAATTATGGGGGGTAAGGTTTCGGCAGATTGGGCAGCCAAGGGAGGAAGAGAATTGTTCATGTAATTGTGGTTTAGTGATGTGTTTAGGTGTTTCTTTGATTAAGACTTTGGTTAGGAGTTGTAAAAAAGTATTTAGGTGAGGTAATTGACTAATTAAGGTTGTCAAGATTTGATTAGGAGGGTAATCTTGCTAGATTAACAATTTAAAATCATTCTTTTGGTCAAATGAGGTATGGCACAATTCCTTAATTTAAGAAATTAGAGAGAAAATACTATTC
This sequence comes from Dalbergia oliveri, assembly GCA_030441495.1. Lineage (NCBI taxonomy): Eukaryota > Viridiplantae > Streptophyta > Magnoliopsida > Fabales > Fabaceae > Dalbergia > Dalbergia oliveri. The sequence continues at coordinate 22,286,611 of JAMLFY010000013.1, read as the reverse complement.
AAAATTCCATTACTAGGAATCTTGAATTAAAGAATGTAATTAGAGTTTAACTAAGTAATCTTAGGTTCTAATTAACCTTAATAAATTATTTTGACTCTAGATTAATTATCAAAATAAATTAATCTTCGATTAGAGCCTAATATTGCTTAGGTTTGCTTAATTACGTCATTAGGCTCATTGTACACTATTCTAGGGGTAAAATGGTAATTTTGTACTAAATCCCAAACCTACAGGCTCAACTAAACACCAAATACCACTGAAAAACATCATTCCAAACTTTCTGGAGAGCTCAAACGGCACCTTTACCCGTAGAACAGGGTATTTTCATTTTGAGCGAAAGTTTAGAAAATTTCACCTCGAATATCAAACATAACAGATATAATCCCCTTTAAACATTAAGTTGACCCATTCGAAATTTGGAAAAATGACCTCGTGGTATTTTGGTCATTTGTACTCGTTTACAATTTCAATATCAAATTAGACCCATTTGGGTATGATTTACTTTGGGGTTTTTGATGGAATTGAATTCTCAAAGTTCAGTCCAGTTTCAAATCTGAAAACAAATTTCATTTTTTAGTTTTTTATTTTTTTCAAATCTAAAACTGAACTAAATGAATCAAGCTTCAGAATTTGTTAAAAATTCTGAAAATTACAAATTCCAATTTTAAATTTCACTTCAAAATTCTAAAATGAAAACTGAAAATGAAACTGAAACTAAAATACCCTTTGGAATTCAATTCTTGGGTTAAGTTCAATTCCAAATCAACAAATTGAATTATAATTCTTGAGTGAATTTAATTATAGACATTTCCAAACACCTTGTAAATGTAACTAATCAACATGTCTCTTAGATCGATTGAACTAATTCTTAAAATTCAAATAATTAATTTTATATCCTCAAATCTATATCTATTAAAATAAATAAATTATTTAAGTTGTTGCATAAGAATAACGTATGTGCCTTGCAATTAAAAAAGTAGTGAAAAATAATGTGCCAATAATATTAACTTTAGCAATGAGAATGGTTCACTTTAATTAGTTTTCACAAAATAAAATTTTAACTTTCAAGTATTATAAAAGAAGTGAATTAAGTTTATAAAATAAATAAATAAAATTAAAAATATCATAAATATTTATAACATACGATTTAAAAGAGAATAATACATGAAAAATACATAATTTTGCAATAAATTAAACTTAGTACAGTAAAAGTATAAATTTGATGATAAAAAAAAATTAAATTGTGCAATAAATTAAACTTAGTATACTCACATTTCTTAAGATTTGCTAAAATTCAATGCACTCCCTCTAGTTATCCTTCCAACACTAACCACTTCTACCCATTTTTGAATTTCAGGATGAGTTATAAAAAATGCCCTCTGATCATCTTCACCCCCTCTCACTTACACACTCCTCTTCTCTCTACTAGCTATCTCTCCTTCTTATTGAAATTGATCACATGGAAAAGGAACTAGAGCAAGGTCTCCTTGAAACATTGACCCGTTTGGTTTTAGATTTTAATTTTCTTTCTAGATTTTGTGAAGAAATACTGAAAACTAGAGATGAAAGTTGAAATTAATTTTATAGTTTCACAATTTTTAATATTTTCTTCACAAAATCTGAAAAACTAAACTAAACCAACTTACTTTTGGTGTGGACTGCATAACTCCACGAACTATCCCTGAAGCAAATATCTTCTTAGCATTTGGACTTGACTAGTAACTCCCCATAGAGAGATTCCCTTTGTTCTTGGAAAGTGTTGAAGGCCTGTGCCTAAGTGGCGTTGGAGTTTCATATGAGTCGTTCAATTCCCTGTACAAGTCCAATGAGCCCTCGTCCACTGATTTGTTGAGTCCCTTAGATTTCTTGTCTTTCACTTTATGCCACCGAAGGACACGATTTAACTTTGTTGCCGCATAGTTTACAAAACTCAGGTGCGTTTGTTTGTGATTCGGAAGTCTCAAAATGACTTCTTTCACCAAAAATATTAATTTTCATATATTTAAATAATTTTTAAAAAATAAGCAAAGTCTCAAAAAATTAATTTTCAGTTTTTTTTTAAAAGTTAAAAAGAGTAGCTTATAGAAATAAATCAGTTTTCAGCTTTTTCAATTAAATATAAAATTTAAATTTCATAATCATTTTTTTCAAAATATGAAACAAATAAATCCTCAACCTCTTCTTATTGAATGAGTTTCTGTTCTCTAAACACGAGTCAAATGGCATTTGTTCTTTCAAATATATCAAAAAGAAGAAGAGTACATAAATGAAAGGAGATGAGGATGGGGATAGGGGTATTTTTAGTGACTCATCCTAAAAATGAGTAAATTATGAGACGTCTGTGTAGGTTAAATAATTAGAGGAGATGTTGATTAAATTTTGATAAACTTCAAGAGGTAAGTGTAATTTACCTTATAGATAAGAGACATATAAGAAGGTAGTAGGATTGGTAATGTGTGTAACTTCCCTTTTTCATAACATAATTTTTATGATGGTAATATTTAATTTCTATATCTAACTTAAATATTTTATTTGTCTTACTTAATAATTTTGTATTAATATCTATTTTAAAGATTAGACTAAAAAATTAAAATACAGATATTAACTATTTAAAATAAGACTATAAACTGATAAGAATAAATTTAAAATATATTATACTAAGTTAAGAATAAAATTTATTAAGAGTATTAAGTAATATTATGTTGAATGTTAACAATTAGGTGTGTAATTATACACACAAAAAAAAAAAAGAGTTAGATGGAGTTGTTGGTGCGGTGCATTTAAGCACCGCCATATTCAATTGTTATAAATTATTATGGTTAAAAAATTAACAAAAACAAAAATAAAAATGGTTAAAGTCAAGAATACATTAACTTTTAGAGGCTATAAATAGTGGGGTTACCATGTTTTAGTGTATGTGTGTGATATGTAAAGAGTTAAAAGGGTGGGCGTGTACTGTGACGAGAAAGAGAGAAAGTGAGGTGAGGGAGAGAGAGAGAGAGAGAGAGAGGGGGGGGAGAATAAGGAGAAAGGAAAGGGAAAAAGGAGAGAATGGGAGAATAGGAATGGGTAGAGTAAAAATTATTGTGATATAGATACTTCATTTTATCTCTGTGTCAATTTAAAGGTAAAAAATGAATTTATTTTTTATGCAAAATAAAACCATGGCTACATTTATTATTACTATTATTTGTTTCGCATACTATCATTTTATACTAAAGTTGCTTCGCATTATCTACTATTGTCATTTTTTTTATCATTCTTTTACATTTATAGATGATTATGAACCTAAATATTGATAAAAATAATAGTAATAACTTAACTATAATGATTCTTCTCTCTTCATTGATCTCGTTGGTTTACTGTGTTTCGCTTCTTATTTTTATTTTACCATTTAAGTATTATTTTCTCTCCACAGTCAATATGAACTACCGTCGCTTTAGTTTCTTCCTTTATTTTAATTTTTTTTTATATTTACGTGGTTCATTATTTAATTCAAGTCAGTCAAGTGTTCCTTTTTATTTATAATGTTATCTATTGTACATTAATTTATCATTCTTCCATTTTAGAATTTATCATATTGTTTATATAATATTATATTAATGTGAGTTGTCAATGTTTATAGTAAGTTCTATAAGGGACCTAAATTAGAAGTAAAATATGATTAAAATCTCATACTAAGAATAAGTGAAAGTTATTGTACATGAATTTGAAATATTAAACTTATTATGATCTTATGATGACAAAGACCAACTCATGGACTTTGATAAAATGTCAACAGAAAATTTAATAAAAATTTTCTTAATTTTAGTCCCTTTTGAAATTAATATTTAGATTGGCAACTCTATAGTTTAATAAATTTTATTAAGATATTACTTTATTTGGTCAAGCTAATACTATTTTGGTCCAATTTATTTATGCATAAATTTATAAATTTTGTGCATTTATTTTAGTTTATATTTCACTATTTAAATTGTTGATTAATTTATGAGCTTTTATTTAAGCTTTATTTATAGATTACTTGTATAAGTTCCTTATTGGAAATTTATGCATAATAACTATTAATTAATTTAAAAGAATATGATAGATTAAAATTTGTCACTAACCACTGACAAAGTAGAGAGATACATATAAGATCCTTTTATGTTATCTGCTAGGTTAAAATGATGTAAAAGTCTTACTTTGTAGTCATGATGTAAAGAACAACACTAAAGAAAAAGAATTCCCTAAGATAAGGCCTTTAATTATATGTGAGACAAGCAAACAAATGGAAGAAAAACTAAAGTAAAGAAATCATAAATTTTGATAAGATATGTATGACATGCTCTACATGGCATATTTTATTTATAATATGATGACTAATTATGTTCATATAACGTTATTGTAGCCCTTGGATTTTTTGTGTAGACATGACTTGAAACTAACTATAATTCAAATATTTTAAAAACATTCATTTTCTAAGAATTTTTTTAAATTCTCATTTTTCTTTATTTTTATTTCTTGTGGTTCCAGATTAGTAGAGTAACGTCAAATAGAAGGAAGCTACTAGGAACTTCTGGACTTATGTTTAATTTATTTGTGATTTTATATTGCGAATTTTAGAAATATTCAGTTTGTAATTAACGACATTAAGTAGTCATACCAAAACCTTTTACTTGTAATATTTTTACTTAATGTTAACCGTTGTGCTTCATGTGTAAATTCATATTATTAGCTTCTGTATGAACATGTGTTTTAGTTTTGGTATCAGAACCCGTTTTTGGCTATTGTAGAAATTATATGCAGGTTTAGTCCCTTTTATTTGCATGTCCTGCCTTAGTTCCTCTCTACATGCCTTATAGTATTCTCAATGCATAAAGTGTACAATATTGAGCCTGATCAATTCAATATTGGGTTGTTTATGCACTTGTAGGACTATATGGAATCAGGAGATCAAGAAATTCTATAAGAGAAGAGTGCACCAAATGCCACTCTCAAGAATGATGGGGGCCATGATGAGTCTGGCTAAGCTGAAGGCAGAATCAAATAGAATGATTTTTCAACAAATGAAAGAGACTCAACATAAGAACAACAAGGATAACGGAAAGTAGTGGAAACTTTGCTTGGGGAGCACTTGTGACTAATCACAATTACCAAGGACTATCAGAATTTAGGAAAGCTTCACCACCTTCATTCCATGGGGACTATGACCCAGTTCTTGAAAATTGGTAATGCAAATAGAACAGATTTTTAGTGTTTTAGGCTGTATAGAGGTACAAAAAGTAGCCTTTGCCACCTATATGTTAGAAGGGGAAGCAAAATATTGGTGGAGGGGTGTTAAAAGTTTGTTAGAATCTAGAAGACTGAAATTATTTGGGAGGTATTCTTGACCACTTTCTTTGATAAATATTTCTCTAAAATGTTAAGGATGAGAAGAAGCTGAGTTTATACAACTCAAGCAGGGAATATGACCATAGGTCAATAAGTGGCTAGGTTCGATGAACTTTCTAAATTTTCTTCTTATCTAAAAGTAACCTGATGGGCTTGGAAAGTGACAAAATTTGAGTTAGGTCTAAGGCCAGAGATTAGAGACAAGGTGTCCACCCTAGAGATTAAAGACTATATCACTCTAGTCAATAAATGTAAGATAGTAAAAGAGCTATCTAGATCTGAAATTGGAAAAAGAAACACAAAATTTTCTCAAAAGAAAGATGGTGATGGAGGCTCAAAAGAAAAACAACTTTAGGAGTGGAGTGAACCCAGGGAAAGGAAAAACCATTACCTACAAGCAATAAGTGTGGAAAATCTCAAGGATTCAAACCTTTCCTTTTTGGACAAAATGTTTGTCCAAATGCGAAAAACCAGGACACTATGTTAAGGACTGCATCAATAGGAAACCATTGAACAATCCTACACCAAGACCATAAACTAAAGGAAGAGTATTTACTCTTAGTGGAGAAGATGCAACTCATTGTCCTGACATGATCAAAAGTATATGTTTCATAAAAAATTATCCCTTGATTGCATTGTTTGACTCAGGAGCTACACATTCCTTTATATCTATGACTATTTCAAGAAGTTAAAATTGCCTTTATCTTATTTACCTTTGGATCTGTTAGTTTCTACTCTCATAGGAGAACACGTTCTACCTCTTATGCCTATTTAAACTATCCTATTTTAGTTGAAGGAAGACCTTTTATTATTGATCTTGTTTGTTTACCTTTGTCTGGTATTGATATCATAATTGGAATGGACTGAATATCTTCTAATAGCATCCTTCTAGATTGTTCTAAAAAGCTTGTTTATTTTTCCCAATGACCTAGTCAAAAAACAAAAACCCTCTACACCATTTCCCTGAATGCCACTTAAGTAAATAAGTGTCTCTTAGATGAAGTTCAACGGGTTCTCATTTATTCTTTAAATTTTGAGGTTGAACAACATATAAACAACATACTTTTAGTGAGAAACTTTCCAGATGTAACACCCCAATTTTTATTGTCGTTTAGAATTACCGAATTACCCTAGGTAATTTTTCATATAATTCGAGACCAAACAATTCTCAATAAAGGAATATAACATTAGAAGAAAGGATAGGAGCAATTCGTGCAAGAGTTGCAAACCGAATTTTTGTACGTGTAAAATGACCAAAATGCCCTGAGGTTATTTTACTCAGAAAACGAGGATCGTGGGCCCCACCCGTCCTCAAGGGGATGTTTTGATATTAATAAGGGATTGTTTGTGTTATGTGTGTTAATAGAGGAGAAGAATCCTAATTTTGAGCTTCGACGCGAAATGACCAAAATACCCCGCTTTTAACTTATTTGCGTGCCAACTAAGCCGAACCTCACTAAAATGTTTTAAAACATGTTTTTAAGCTATGATTAACCATTAGTTAAGCTCGGTAGTCTCAGGAAATGTTTAAGTAAAATTACCATTTTGTCCCTCTCTTTGCAGTTTTGCGAATTGAGATTTTTGATTCGTATAGCAAAACATAAGCAATATTAGGCTCAAATTAAAGATTATTAGATTCTAATTATTAATCTAGAGTCAAAATTATTTATTTAGATTGATTAGAACTTAAAATTGCTTAAAAACACTCAAATTGCTTACTAATTCACCTAAGCCCTTAATTGTAAATTCTCTAATTTGCAAAGATACCTACCTACACCTACATAATACATGGAACACACAAATTTTATCCTCCTTGGGCTGTAATGCATGAAATTTTGGTCCATAATGCATCAGAAAATTTGTCAAAGAATGCACAAAAACCAAGGTATGAAAACAAGGAACCATGAAAACATGATTCCATGTTTTAAGCCACCAAACAAGATGATTTTTCTTCCTTGTTTCCTCCTCAAATTTGGTCAGACTTTCCTCCTCCCTTTTGTCCATTTATGAGCCTCAAAATCTCTATAAATAGGCATGCTTGAAGGAGTGTTAGAGGCCTTAGTTCATAACTTACACAATTCTAGTTTTTAGAAGCACCAAAAGCTTTCTTTCTTCCTCCTCTTGGCTGAAACTTCTTATCCCATTTCTCAAAGATATTTTCTTTCATTTCACTCAAGGAAACCAAGTTCTTTCCTTTCCTTCAAATAAAATTAGGTAGGGAGTTGTCTTTAAGCTTATTTCTATGCTTTGCTAAGTGTTGTTCTTGGTTCAAAATGATGATTTCATGGACTTTCTCTAGCTTTTCCATTTGGTTTTCTTCTTTCTTTTCCTTTGAACATTTAGGCCATAAGGCCTATATGGGAATATGATGATAGCTTGATGATGAGGACCTTGAGTGTTGGTTGTAAATCCATCACAAGTTAGGCCTCTAAAGCTTGAAAATTTCACTTGATGCAAAACTTTAAAGAATGATGTTTTTATGATGTAAAAATAAAGATCTTGAGTTTAGAACTTGAAAGATGTATTTTTCACTTTGTCTTGCTAAGATATATTGGGTTGAATTTATATTTCTCTAAAGTCTTGGAGGAGCTCTAGTAAAGAAATAAAATGAACTTGCATCCATGTTTAAGTTTATGCCTTGCATAACCATATTTACTTTCTATGTCATCACTAAATTCTCAAGAATGAATAAATGAACTTGCATATTCATGTTTAAATTTCCAAGCTTGCATTTCATGTTTATGTTTCAAGTTGTCACTTAATCTTCAAAGATAATAAAGAGGATGCATCTCATATTTATTTTATGCTCTCACTTTATTTTATAATGGCTAAAAGAATCAACGCATGACATGTTTATTTTATGTCATCACTTAAAGATCCTAGAGTTCAAAACTTGCCCAAGTATCACAAGCAAAGTTGGAACCATGGTAATAAAAACTCTAAAGCTTCCTTAAGATTATGGGAGTCAAAGAATTCATTCTTTAAAAGTCTTAAGTTTGGAGCTTAATAAGATGTAATAAGAATTCTCCTCTCCTTTACCGGTAGTGCGGACTACCGCCGCTCCAGTTTCTTGCATATCATGTTTATAATTCCAAGTTATCACCTTATAAAACACGATTAAAATGAGGTTACATAGCATGTTTATGATTCTAGTTATCACCTAAATCTCTAAAGCTCAAGACTTGCTCCTTTTATCTTAAGTGAGAATTTTAATTGTGAAGATTCTTTCAATATATAAATCGGCCTCATAATTAAGGTAGGCCCAAAGTGATTTTAAATAGCTACTGATTTAGTTCTATAATTTCTTTCAAGATTAACAAAAAGAATTAGTTTCTAAAAGAGTTTTAAGGCTTTGCAAAGATTTTATGGGAAACTAGTATCTTACATGTACTTAAAATGTAATTTTAAGCAATTATGTGAGGTTCATAATTCAGCCACTAATATGAGTTTAGTACTACTGTATGATGATGGTTTAATATGTTTGAAGTTGTGATAATTATGGTTTATTGCTAAAGGAATGATTCTATGCATGTTAGAGATAAAACTAGCTTCCTAGAAAATCGTAAAGGCAAGATTTCTAGAACTTTAGAGAATGAAATTTATGCATTCTGTGAGAAGCCTTTAGTGGCCTTAAGAACCAGGTTCTATTATGTTTAGATAAGGGAGAATGATTCATAATTGGTTTAGTAATTAATTTTAGCACCATAAGGAAAGCTGGTAACGAGAAAGGGTTAAAAATGCAACTTTTAGCACACGTGAAGCCTTAAATATAACTTGCTGCCTATGCTGTCCCATATAGTTTAATAATGTTCTTAAGGCTTATAATTAATGGTAATGATGATAATGAATCATTTAGATGCATGATTAATTAGTTTGATAATTGAGGTTACCCGATTCTAAAATTTCGGTTGTTTAAGGTTTTTGATAAGAATTTATGATGATGGTTCTTTGAAGTTTGAAATGATAAGTCTATGTAGTGATTTGATGCTTATTAAGTATTTGATATCATTGAATGATTTTCGGGCTTGCATGTTATAGTTGCTATTGCAAACAATGAGAATGCTTATGCATAAAATAATGAAATATTCTTTGTTATTTAAAAATTTACCCTTGTTGAAGAAAGTATATTCCTGTAAAAGTGTAATTTGGAAAGGTTCTGGCTAGGAAAGACTTGGTATTTAAGCGTGTCCATTTGTGACCCACCTCTCTTTGGAATCTCCAGATGCATGATTACAGTTGGTATATATATTATTCCAGAATAAGACTATAAACGAGAAAATGTTATGAATGATTATGAATTGAGAATTGTATTATGATATAACATGCAAAGACTTAATGGTGACTTAAACTTATGAGGAAATGATCCTTTGGACCCATCAGACTATAGGTGGTGAAAAGGTGATTCTTGCCCCTAAACCGTTCTCTCAAAAGGGTAGAGTGGAATTCTTACTTATCAAAAGGGATAAGTATATGCTGGTGACTAGCAAGGTATGAGCTCATAACCTAGATTACTCCCAAAAGGGTGGAGTATAGGGTGGCCCAGGAAAATGATGATGAAAGTAACTTTAAGTCGCCTAAGGAACTAAGTAACGTATCATGTGATTATCATGTTCTTCTATGCATAGTATTTATGAGATAATGATGAGAAATATGATATTCTTCTATGCATAGTATTTATGATATGATGATGAGGAATATGATGTGGTCTTATGCATAATTATGTTATTATATATGAAAGAAAAAGTTCATTATAAACATGACATGCTAAGTTTATGATGCATTATAAGACGCATGATTAAAATGAACGATGGTAAAGTATATTTCCGAACTAAATAAATGAATCTTAGCATGCTCACATTTTCATAATGAAACCCGAGGTTCCTTGGGACGATGATGATGACACGATGCATATGAGGTGAGTACCCTACTGAGATTCTTTTATAAGTTTCTCATTCCCTCTTTCTTCTTTTTCCATCTCGTCTTCAAGAAAGTGATGGTAATGTTTGTGATTCCCGTTGATGCTCTCACCTGGTAGATGCACGTGATCTTGTGAACCAGCTTATTATCCTTGAGGAACGTATTGCTAGACCTTGAGCGTGAACTGGATATCTATTCCTATCTCTGAAGTGTTATAAATAGGTGCCGTTAATAGATGTTTTTCATCCATATATTATTTATGTTTTGTTCGATTGCCTACATCTAGCTTAACTCTGTTGGTAGGCAAAATATCTATGTGAAATTAATTATGGATGTCATATGATGGAGCCAATATGATGTGTTCTTCATGATATGTCTGTTCATTTTCTGTTTTATCCGATTATCGTTTACGTTATGCGTGCTCACGTTTTCAATTATGTTTTAAAAAAAATGGCTCGTAATTTCACTAAGTATTTTCAAAGCATGATTAAGGAACTGAAGCAAAGAGTAAAGTCTAGTAATTAATCAGATACGACCTAGGCGTATTGGGTTAATTATTAGGGTGTTACACCAGAAGTGTTTCCTAAGGATATAGTAAACCTATCAGGAAAGAGATGTTGAGTTTTCCATTGATCTAATACCAGGAACAGGACCTCTATCCTTTGCACCCTATAGAATGTCCCTCTAGAACTTTATGAACTTAAAAAAAAATTGAGGATTTGTTGTCCAAAGGATTCATTAAGCCTAGTGTATCACCATGGGGTGCACCAGTTTGCCTGGCCAAGAAAAATGGGAGTGTGAGATTGTGTATATATTATAGATAGTTGAATAAGGTCACAATTAAAAATAAGTACCCACTCTCTAGAATAGATGACCTATTGGATCAATTGTTCGGAGCATCAATTTTCTCAAAAATTGGTTTGAGCTAAGGATATCATCAAATAAGAGTAAAACAAGAAGATATACCTAAGACAGCCTTTAGGACTAGGTATGACCATTATGAATATCTTGTAATGCCTTTTGGACTTACCAATGCTCCTGAGTATTTATGGATTACATGAATAGGATTTTTAGGCCTTACCTTGACAAATTTGTGGTAGTCTTTATAGATGATATTCTTATCTATTCAAAGACTATGGAGGAGCATGAACAACATCTTAGAATAGTGTTGCAAACTTTGAAAGACAAACGGTTGTATGCTAAGCTAGAAAAATATGAATTTTGGCTTTAGTAAATAAAGCTTTTAGGCTATGTGATCATTCAAGGAGGGGTGGCTAGATCCAAGCAAAGTTGGAGTCGTAGTTTATTAGGAAAGGCCAAAGACGGTCATTAAGATTAGGAGTTTTCTTGAATTAGCTGATCATTATAGGAGGTTCATTGAAAGATTTTCCTAACTAGTTTTACCATTGATTAGGTTAACAAGGAAAAATCAAGCTTTTGAATGGAACTCGACTTGTGAAACTAGCTTTCAAGAGTTGAAAAATAGGCTTACCTTTTCCTCAATGTTAATAATTCCTAACCCTAGGAAAAACTTTGTAGTGTATTGTCATGCGTCCAAGAAGGGAATAGGTTGTGTTTTGATGTAAGAAGGGAGAGTTGTGGTTTATGCTTCTAGGCAACTTAGGTCTCATGAAGAGAACTACCTAACCCATGACCTAGAGTTAGCTGCGTATATTTGCCATAAAAATTTGGAGACATTATTTGTATGGGGTAAAGTTTGAGGTTTATAGTGACCATAAGAATTTGAAATATCTTTTTAATTAGAAGGAATTAAATATGAGACAAAGAAGATGAATGAAATTTTTAAAGGACTATGATTTTGAATTAAAATATTATGTTGGTAAAGCTAATATAATGGTTGATGCCTTGAGCAAAAAGTCCTTGCACATGTCTCTGATGATGATAGAAGAGCACAAGTTGTTGGAGGAATTTAGGGATTTGAAAATTTCAGTGTCCCTACAACCCCATTGCTTATATGCTAATGAACTCAGAATAAAATATGATTTGAATGACCAAGTAAGAAATACCCAAGATAGTGATGTGTTTCTAAAGTCCTTCAACAACAAGATTCGAGTAGAACAAATTGAGCATTTCTAACTTGATGAAAAGGGAGCTACAATATATGAGGGAAGGTTATGTATACCTAATAATGAAGAATTGAATAATCGAATTTTGGCTAAGGTACATTGTAGTAAATTCACCATGTATCCAGGAACAACAAAGATGTATCAGGACCTCAAGAAGTTGTTTTGGTGGAATGGCATGAAAAAAGACATAACTAATTTTGTAGCTACGTGTCTTACTTGTCAAAAGGTTAAGATAGAACACCAAAAACCTAAGGGATTATTACAACCTTTGGATATCCCTGAGTGGAAATGGGACAACATATCAATGGATTTGGTTGTAGGATTACTAAGAACTCTTTCAGGCTATGATGTTGCATGGGTAATTGTCGATTAATCAAGTCCACCCACATCCTACTAATAAAGATTAGTTGGCCATTATATAAGTTAGCTCAGAGCTACATCCAAGAAATTATAAGGTTACTTAGGGTACCAACTAGCATAGTCTTGGATAGAGATCCTAGATTTACCTCAAAGTTTTGGGTAGCCTTACAAGATGCCTTAGGTACTAAACTTCATTTTAGTATAGCTTACTACCCTCAAATAGATGGTCAAACAGGGAGAACTATCCAAATATTAGAAGATATGCTTAGAGCCTGTGTGCTATAGCTGCGAGGTAGTTAGGATACTTATCTACCATTAATAGAGTTTGCATACAACAATAGTTATCATTCAAGTATAGGCATGGCACCATTTGAAGCTGTATATGGTAAAGAGTGCAGGTCACCTTGTGCTGTTTTAAGTGGGAGAAAAGAGTTTACTAGGGCCTGACATAGTGGAACAAACCACAGAGAAGATCAAGTTCATTAGGAAAAAGCTACTCACTATACAAAGTAGACAAATAAGTTATGCTGACAAAAGAAGGAGACCTTTAGTATTTAAAGAAGGGAACAGTCTTCCTTATAGTCATCACTCCAACTATAGGAGTTGGTAGAGCCCTTAAATCCAAAAGGTTAAGCCCAAAATTCATTGGTTCATTCCAAGTTCTTAAAAGAGTAGGACCAGTTGCATATCAAATAGCACTTCCACCAAGTCTTTCAAATCTTCATAATGCCTTTCATATTTTTCAGCTTAGAAAGTATTGTTTTGACCCTTCACATATCATAGAATATGAGACAATGCAAGTAAGAGATAATTTAACATATGAAGCTAAACTAATACAAATCATAGATAGATCTGTTAAAAACTTAAGAGGAAAAGAAATTTTTTTAGTCAAAGTGGTTTGGAAAGAGTTATCACCTGAAAAGTCAACATGGGAACTAGAAGATGAGATTAAGAAGTCCTATCTAGAATTATACCAAACAGGTTAGTGAATTTTAGGGGCAAAATTCCTTAAAGAAGGGAGAATTGTAATATCTCCTTTTTCATAATATAATTTTTATGATGGTAATATTTAATTTCTATATCTAACTTAAATATTTTATTAATAATTTTGCATCAATATCTATTTTAAAAATTAGACCAAAAATTTAAAATACATATATTAACTATTTAAATAAGACTATAAACTAGTAAGAATAAATTCAAAATATATTATACTAAGTTAAGAATAAAATTTATTAAGAGTATTAAGTAATATTATGTTGAATGTTAACAATTAGGTGTGTAATTATACAAAAAAAAGAGAGAGTTAGATGGGGTTGTTGGTGCGTGCATTTAAGCACTGCCATTTGTTCAATTGTTATAAATTATTATAGTTAAAAAATTAATAAAAATAAAGAATAAAAAATAAAAATGATTAAAGTTAAGAATGCATTAACTTTTGGAGGCTATAAATAGGGGGTTATTGTGTTTTAGTGTATGTGTGTGATATGTGAAGAGTGAAGAGTGAAAAGTGTGAGTATGTCCTGTGACAAGAAAAGGAGAAAGTGAGGTGAGAGTGTGTGTCAGAAAAGAGAATAAGGAGAAAGGAAAGGAAAAAAAAGAGAGAATAGAAAAATTGGAATAGGTAGAGTAAAAATTATTGTGGTATAGATACATTATTTTATTTCTGTGTTAATTTAAAGGTAGAAAATAAATTTATTTTTTATTCAAAATAAAACTAAGGCTGCATTTGTTATTACTATTACTTATTTCACATACTTCATTTTATACTAAAGTTGCTCACCATTATTTACTATTGTCATTTTTAGTTTATCATTCTTTTATATTTATGGATGATTATGAACATAAATTTGAAAAAAAATACTAATAACTTAACTATAATGATTCCTTTTCTCTTCATCGATCCCGTTGGTTTACCGTTCATTTCTTCTTTTTATTTTACTACTTAAGGATTCTTCTCTCCTTTAGCGGACTAACTTCGATTTATTTCTTTATTTTAATTTTTCTTTATATTTATGTGGTTCATTATTTAATTCAAGTTAGTCAAATGTTTCTTTTTATTTATGTTGTTATCTATTGTACATTAATTTATCATTCTTCCATTTTAGAATTTATCATATTGTTTATATAATATTATATTAATTTGAGTTGACAATGTTTATAATAATTTCTATAAGGGACCTAAATTAGAAGTAAAATATAATTAAAATCTCATACTAAGAATAGGTGAAGGTTATTGTACATGAATTTGAAATATTAAACTTATTATGACCTTATGATGACAAAGACCAACTCATAGATTTTGATAAAATGTCAAGAGAAAATTTAATAAAAATTTTCTTAATATTAGTCCCTTTTGAAATTAATATTTAGATTGACAACTCTATGATTTAATAAATTTTATTGAGATATTACTTTATTTGGTCAATCTTACACTATTTTGGTCCAATTTATTTATGCATGAATTTATAAATTTTGTGCATTTATTTTAGTTTATGTTTCACTATTTACACCGTTGATTAATTTATGAGTTGTTATTTAAGCTTTATTTATGGATTAATTATATGAGTTCCTTATTGGAAATTTATGCACAATAACTATTAATTAATTTAAAAAGAATATGATCAATTAAAATTTGTCGTAACTACTGATAAGGTAAAAGGATACATATAAGATCATTTTATATTATCTGCCTTGGTTAGATGACATAAAAATCTTGCTTTGTCATTACGATGTCAAGAACAATATGAAAGAATAAGAATTCCAAAAGATAAGGTTTTCAACTATGTGTGAGATAAGCAAACAAATGGAAAAAAAAAAACCTAAAGTAAAGAAATCATAAATTTTGATAAGATATGCAAGACATGCTCTACATGACATATTTTATTTATAATATGATAATGATTATGTTCATATAACATTATTGTAGCTTTGTGCATTTTCCATAGACTTAAACTAACCGTAATTTAAATATTTTAAAACCATTCATTTTCTATTAAGAATTTTTTTAAATTCTTATTTTTCTTTATTTTTATTTCTAGTAGTTTCAGATTAGTTGAATAATGCTGAATAGAAGGCATCTACTTGGAACTTATGGACTTATATTTAATTTATGTGTGATTTTATATTACGAATTTTAATTTTTTTACTTAATGTTAACTGTTGTTCTTCATGTGTAAATTCATATTATTAGCTTCTGTATGAACATATGTTACAATGTGTCAATCTCACATTAATTTGGTTTCCCTCCATTTTTCCCACTTCTGTTCAACAAATCATTTTCAGCAATTTTTTTTTAATCTTAGCCAATTACATTTGCTACAATGTCAACCAACGAGATTATTACTATTCTTCTTTTAAATTGGACCGATTAGTTCATTTATATTTATATTCAGTCTATAAATTATATTTTTATATTTTTAACATAATTATAAATAATTTTTAACTTTGATAATATAATATTAACTATGAATAATTTAAATAATTATTAATTAATTTTTTCAATCTTATATTACTCAAATCATGGATACAATACTTATTATAGATCTCCATCATATACCCCGTCTTTATTAGATGAAAAATAAAAATAGCATTTTAAGTCTTATAATTTTTTCATGATTAATATCAATTCAACAAAATTTTTATAAGTTCATTTATATTTATATTTAGTAAATAATCCATATTCTTTTGTGGTGTAAATAATTCATATTTATATATTTTTAATATAATGATAAATAATTTCTAACCTTCACAACAAAATATTAATAATTAGTGATTTAAATTACAATTAATTAATTTTTCAACCTTATATTACTTCAGTCATAAATACAATACTTCAATCTTAGACCTTTATTTTACAATTATCTTTATTAGAAGACAAATGTCTTATAATTATTTTATGATTAATCAATTCAAGAAATTTAAATATATTCATTTATATTTATATTCATCGGATAAATTATATTTATATATTTTAAATATAATTATGATAAATAATTTTTTAACTTTGATAATGAAATATTAATAATTTACGTTACTATTAATTAATTTTTTAACCTTTTATATTTGTCTTTTCACACCAATACAAACAGCTATAAATTATTTTTTGTTAAAGTAATATTGATAACGGAGTAGGTGATATACTAAACATATATTACACAGATGATTCAGACATATAAGTTACACTTCAAACTGATAATAAACATATATTGTGTGCCCTTAAAAAAAAAACCATATAATGCGCGGATGATCTATATCTCACAGTTATATTAATTAGATAGCTCGAACAAATACTACGGATTTAATAGCTCAAAGAAATAAAGGATGAGAAATTTTATAAAAATACTATGGATTTAATAGCTCAAAAAATAAGGATGACAAATTATATAAAGATAATTAAAATTTCAATAATCATTAATTCTTAATAATTATTAATTTATACTATTTAAATTAGCAATGTATATTTATATACTCTAATATTACAATATATAATTTTTTATCTTGGATTATAAATTATTAAAAATTAAAATTATTATTAGTTGGTTATTTTAATCTTATTGCACTTAAATTGTATATCTGTTTCTTACAACTAATATGTATTATATCAGATGATATAAGTTTCTTTTGATATAAGATATCTGAGTAATCCATGATATTTACTTTCTGATTAATAAAATGTCATATATTTAATGTTTCGAAAAAGTTGAAGAACGAGAATTAGCCACATAGCAATTTTTTAACAAAAAATATATGTCCCATACAAATTATATCAAACATATACTTTACACAGGTGATACTATATCAGATAATTTAAGTTTCTTTTTATATAAGATATTTGAGTAATCCATGATATTTACTTTCTGATTAATAAAAATGTCATATATTTAATGTTTCGAAAAAGTTTAAGAACAAGAATTAGCTACATAGCAATTTTTTAACAAAAAATGTCCCATGCGAGTTATATAAAACATACACGTTACACAGGTGATACTGAGCAATTATATTTGTTGCATATTAATTTACCTATATTATAATTATTACCATTTTGTGTTAACTTTAAACTAACAAATTATATTAATATATATTGTTAATCTTACAATTTGACAATAAAATATGAATAACTTAAATTATTATTAATTAGTATTTTGAATCTTGTAACAATTTAATTTTTTTTATTTACTTCTTATAACACTTTAATTGTATATATCAATATCTTATAATTATATACATTTAGTACTTTAAACTTGAATAAGATGTTATTTATCTTTTGCTCAATAAACGTATTATAAACTCATGGTTTATAATCATCCTTACGAAGTAATCATTCTTGATTTGAAAGTCGGCTTCCCGCTTTGGTAAAACATCCAAGGCACTAATCTGATCGATTTCTTTAGCTCGACTGATATGTCTCCCCTCGACTAGGTCTTATTTTGTCTTGCACGATCCAATCCACGGCTCAAATCTAATTGTAACCCAAGAATTACTAAGTTCTAATATTTTGATGCCAACACAATATAAAATATACTCTTTTAAATATTACATATTATTTATTATTTATATATATAATTTTAAAAAGTAAAACATTATATTTTATTAATCATTGAAGAAGAAGAATAAAGTATCTTAATTCAAATTGATTAACAAAAAATAAATAAATCAGAGTGAAGAATATTGAAACCAATCAAAAGATTTAAAATCATGGATTGAAGACAACTTGAAAAATCTAACACAACTTATAGTGAGCACTTAAAAAAATAAAGAAATCATATCCAATTAGAACTAGTAATGAAAATCCAATATTGGAGAAAAATATAGTTGGGAGTAAGAAAAGTAAAAACATACCAAGCAAATGAAATCTAAAAGATAAAAATAAAACCACAAATGAAGACCCAAATATCATATATGTGATACCCAATACACGTGTCAGGAGATTTTCTCTATACAACCTCAGGATCTCCAGGACCCACCCATGTTCCTGGGTCTAATTTCATCAAGTCGGAATCTACACCTCCTTGAGAGTTATATGTTAGAACCACATTTGTAATACCTTAGGTTAAATGAAAAGGGTTAGAATTTTTTTATTCGAATTAAAGAGAGGTGCCAGTTACCTTATCGGTAATAAGGTAATTTCACTAAGTCTAGACCTTACACTCCCTTGGAGGGCTATATAATAGAACCATTTTCCTGAATCAAAAGTCCAGGTAATTGTTCTTTGGAGATAGACAAATTGAAGAGTGATTTTTAATAAATTTTATGGAACCTCTAAACACTTCATTTTTAACCTAAAAGTTTATAAAACCTCGAAAATCCCTCGTTTTGAACTAAAATCCAAAAATTGGGTTTTGATTGATGGGGATTTTGATTTTTTTTATATTTTATTTGAATCCAAATGGGGGGTGTTTCCTTATTTACATTTATGTTTTAAAGTTAATGGAAGTAAAATAAATATGTAAATAAGTCAATGGGATAACACAGTCCAATGCATAGCAATGTTGGAGGTTCTGAAGACTGCCCAGGTGGTCATATGGTCCCAGGCGGTGGACGGCAAGTAGGTTGGTGCATTAAGGCGACGGGTGACCTCCCAGGCGGTTACATGACCGCCCAAGTGGTCAACAGAGAGCATAAAAATCTCATTTCGGGTTCAGAACTCAAAAACACAACCCCTCACCTCCAAAGCTTGAGAACCTTCATCTCTTAACCCATTTTCACCCCATTTCCTCCCATTTCCTTCAATTTTAGCTTTAATCTTTCATTCCTAAGGCTTTAAGGTATGTAGTTTTCTCAGTTTTGCTCTATTTTCTTTAGTTCCTTCTTGCCTTAGAGTGGTTTCTATGCCTATGAGGGTAGAGGAGCTCTTCCTCCACGTTAGAGATAAACTTAAGGTTTTTTTTAATGATTCTAGAGACTAATTAAAGGTTCTATCACTCCCATGATAGATCCTGGTGCCATCTCCACTCCAAGGAACTGTATGTAAGCCTTTAACTTCTGCCACTTCAAGTGAGTGGGTTCACATCTGTAATCTCTATTCTATGCATTAAAGTTATTTTCATCTAAATATAGCCTAAATAATGAACTTTAGAGGTTTTCTTATAACTTGTGAGAACTCTCTGGTGTTCTATATTTTGAACTACAGGTTTTAACATAAAAATATGTTTAATAAATGCATGGGACCATTATTGATGAAAGGTATTTTTGATGAAGCTGGAATGTGAGAACATGAGTTGTTGAACTATTACAATGATAACCTGATTTATGGAATCATGGATTTCTCTTGATTGAGTTTAAACCCAGGGTAGATGCCGTTGTTTTAAAAGTTTGGAAATGATCCTGTATTCTCTGTTGATGACAGGACCTATAGGAAATAGACTGTGGCAGTTAATTGCTAAGCTTGGTACCAAGTAGCCCATGGCCAGAGTATTTAGAGAAGGGACCTAGTTAGGTACCCATTATTGTCACTGGGGACAACGATACGTAACGCAGATGTGACCAGATATTATTATGCTGTGCATAACTAAAGTAGAGATTATTGTTTTTCTATTGAGATACTATTAGAGTGTTTCCAGGATAAAGTGTTTTAGTTATCTTGCATATACTTACATTCCTATAACTATATTAATTGGTTAAGCAGTATTTATATCATTGTAATTTTCTACATGCCCTTTAATGTTCTATGGAATGGGGTTCAGGTGAGGACTCACTCACTGGGTTTTGGTAACAAAACTCACCTTGGTCCTGTATTCAAAGTTTGGAAATGATATTGTATTCTCTGGTCTGAACAGGACCTATAGAGAAAAGGCTGTGTGTTAGCGAGTTAATCTGCTAACCTTGGTACCAAGTAGCCCAGGGCCAAAGTATTCAAGAAGGGACCTAGTTAGGTACCCATTATTGTCACATAGGGACGGCGATATGTAACGCAGATATGACAGAGATATTGTTATGTGCATAACAAGAGAGATATTACTATTTTTCTATTGAGATCCTGTTGGAGTATTTTACAGGATATAGTGTTTTAGTACTCTTGCATATACTTACATTCCTATAACTATATTAATTGGTTCAGTATTTATATCATTGTGATTTTCTGCATGCCCTTTAATGTTCTATGGAAGGGGGTTCTAGGTGAGGACTCACTCACTGGGTTTTGGTAACAAAACTCAGCCCTCCTTTCCTTTTCTCTATTGAGATATAGCAATTGTTGCGGATTCTTCCACACCATCTTCCTCCCAACGGTATTAGATTTCATTGCCGCACTTATTAGGTGAGGAGTCTGGTATTTGCTCTAGATGTGCTTCGGTGTGATGCAAGAAGGTTCTGGGATCATAGAGCATGTTGTCCTTTTGCATAGTTTTTGTATCTTAGAATGTTATCTTGGACTATATAACCTATTTTACTTTCCAGACATTGTGTATAAAAGGGACTTTATGCACATTTTGTGATAATCCAGTCTTGCATTTTGAAATGAACTATGAGATTTCACTTACTTTGTTATGATGTTGGAAGCAATTGATATATAGAAAAGAATAGAACTATAATATGGATCTTTTTGTGCATATAGAAATGATACAGGTCATAAGGCTTACGTGAATGAGATTTCTCACGTGTTCACGTGCCTAAGCCGAGTCGTGACAATATTTTTGGAATCAAAAGCCCTATAGTTGTTCCCAAAAGGAAAATAAGTTAAAGAGCGATTTTTAATGAATTTTATAATGCATTTAAATGTTTCGTTTTTAGCCTATGAGTTTAGAAAATCTTAAAGATTCTCAAATTTGAACTAAAACCCAAAATTTTCATTTTGATTTGATGGGATTTTGATTTTTTTGATATTTTATTTAAATCCAATTGGGGAGTATTTTCTTATTTACATTTATGTTTTAAAGTGAATGGAGAGTAAAATAAATGAGGACATTAAATGTAAATAAGTGAGTATTAAGACAACCCAGATGCCTAAATAATTGAAAAATGCTAATCCTGGATAACTTCACCGCTATAATAGTCTAGGACCGCTATAGTGGTCATAGTGTGTGAGAGAGGGCGATTTTGGAGTCTGAGGACCACTATATCGGTCTTAAGTGTATTAATGGGGGACACGGGAAGTAGCTATACCGCTTGTGTTAGTGGACAGAAATAGTGTCAAATAGCATCGTTTCATTTAATGTATGCCTCCACCCCTTTTGTAAACCCCAAGCTGGATTTTCACTCCCCTTTTTCGAAACCTTCACCCCCAAACATTTTTTCTCTTCCTTTCTCAATCTAACCCCATCATTCTCTTCCAAGGTCAAAGTTGTTGGTGTCATTCCAAGCTCTCCAGGTCAAGTTGGTGGTGTCCACTTACTCTCGGCTCCAAATGATGAGTGGGTTCAAACTCATGACCTTAGTTTCATCGCTATAGCTATGCCTTATGCATTATGTTTATTATATATATGAAGTTGGAGATGAGATTTTCTATGGACTATGATTTTACGAGTTATGATAAAGTTAGTAAATATTATTATTTTGACTATAGCATGAAAAATGTATTCTACGAAAACCATGGGACCATGACTGGATTGATGCATGTTATAAATATGTTTTATATGCTCTTGAAATTATCATAGAAAAAAAATGTATGATTTAAAGGTGTTATGAAGATGTCAAATATGTATTATGGATTTATGCTATTGCCATGCTTTAAGATTTGGAATTTCAGAAATCGTTTTATCGAAATGTTAAGTTGAGCTATGTTGAATAAAGTATAATTTAGCTTAATGAAGAAATATAGTATTATGGTTTTAGAGTTTTCATGATTTAGAACCCCAAGTGTCTTGAATTATGATTTTAGATTTATCAAGTATGTGAAAAGATATGTTAGTTTAATGTATGGATTTAGAACTTCAAGCTTTATGGTACCAAGAGGTACAAAATTCAGTATGATTCATAGCAACTGCAGATACATATTCTGTGTGTTTGAAATCGGGATGCCTACAAGTGGTGATCCCTTGGACACGATTTTCAGAGCCACAATTATGTTAAAGTTAGATTGTTAGAGTTATATGAAACCAGAACTCTAGAGTATTAAAATTTTTAGGGCTCTTATTCGCTAGGGATTGAGCAACCACCCTTCAGTTTTGGTTTTGAAAAACTAGTTTAGCCGTAGAGATAAAGAAATAGAGGTAGTTAATGGCTGAAGAGATCATTAACCTTGATACCAAGTTGTCTGTTAGAAATTTGCCCCATCAGTTCCAGAAATGAGACCTAGTTAGGTGTCTACAGCTTGTCGACATGGGCTATTATGATTTTCAGCAGCTCTTATTCGCCAGGGATTGAGTACAATATTTCAGTTTATGATTTTATAGCTTTTGTTATTATATATGTATTTATTATATTTAGCATACTATTTCCCGATGCTCTACCACACCCTCAGTTAAAATGATTTCATATTTGATTATGAGTTTAGAAATGCTTGTTATGAATTTATAGACTGAAAAATGTTTTCCTAACTAGCTATGCATGTAAATATATCAAATGGTTTATGATTATTGGATGTATATTGTATATATATTTCTTGCTCATCTCACGTGGGTGATAGGCAATAATCCACTCACTAAGTCCGTTGACTCACCTTCTCCCTTCCTCTTATATTTAGGTGCAGATCCTGTTTATTCATCGATCCAGTGGCCGAGCGATCCCTTGGTGAGCTTTACATTGCTGTAAAGCTTAGTTTAGACTTCCGTTAGTTTTAGTGGGCTCTAGTAATTTTAGGAAGAATCTGAGACACACATATATTTTGAGATACTGTAGTTATTTTCAAAGTTTATGTAATTCCTTATATGTGTTCCACAATTTAAGTTTGGATTTCAAATTTCTGATTTTGATTAGATTATGTGTTTAATCAACTAAGTAGTATGATTCAGTTTCAAGGGTTAAGCATGTTTTCAGATTTCAAATTGATATCATGTGGTAAACTAGATTATAATTTCATAATTAGCATATTTGGTTAAAATGGATTTTCAGAGTTGTGTATTTTAAATACCTCAATTTTTATGAATATTATATTCAAATAGAGAAATGGTTGTTGATTTAGAAGGAAATCATATTTTAAATTATAATATTATGATAAATTATGCATATAGAAAGACTTAGCAATCATGAGGCTTACGTGAGGATGAGATTCCTCACGTTATCACGTTCCCAAGTCGGTCGCGACAATATGTTCCTGAAATCAAACTCATAATCAAATACAAGAAATACTCACAAAAACAAACTCTATCTCATAATAAAATATGTACTAACTCTCCATAGTTATGACATTGCTTGAACTTAATTCATCCTAGGAATGTCAATAATACCTAACCCAAGGCTTGCGAATAATACATGTAATGGGGTGAATATGAGGGGGATTGCCCCGTTGGTAATGGAGATGGGTATAGGTTGAAATGTGCACGAGAAAGGGGAGTTGAATCGTGCTTTCACTTTTCCTTCCTTCCAAGTTTCTGAAAATTTTAAAACAAATACTATCAAGTGTCAACTTGAAGTGCATAGGAAATATAATCAATGAGTATCAAAAGTAACTTTTTGAACTAAAATAAAGATAAGAAACTGATTAAAAGTTGTTTTCTCATAAAGGTGTTGGTGATAAATACAAAGCAGAAATAAAAAAGAGATGTAAGGAAAAGAAAGATATTGCAAAAATCCTGCATGTATTCAGTTTCAACAACCTTGAGTTCCACTAATCAACCCTTTCTCAATCCTGAGAAAGTCAAATAGTCTTTTTATAGCCTTCTCAAGCTATCTCACATGACGGATCGCACACTCTCCTGTCATTCCCAAGTAGCCTTTGACTGGTCTCTCCAAGCTAACTCACAATGATCACTACCAGATCAGGGTACAATGATATTTGTTAGTTGGTTTACTCCAACTATCAAACACTCAAGTTTTCTTAGAATAAAATTGTGTATGAATTGAAAACTTGAATGACTTATTTCTAACGATTCTTTCTAGGAAGAAAATGTTATCGAATAAGAACTTAGAAAGAAGATTTATCCAGAAGGGAAATTGATTACAAGTAATAATAGCTTTATAGAAGATGAAGGAGATTTCTTGCATTCTTCAAAGATTTAGTATAAAGTCTTGACAAAAAGTCTTGAAAAATCTTGAGTTGTAAACAAATGATCTCCTTTTATACTTGATTTCTCATTTATGACCATTGCCCTTGATCTGTTTCCAAGTGACACGTGTTGATATTCTTTTTGTGTCTTGGAAATGTATTCTAGAAGAGTAGTTCGGCTGTGTTAGAGTTACTTTTACATTGAGACGTTGTCAAATAGAGATTTCTAAGTTAATCTTTAGAAACTACTTTTTGCTTTCTAAACGAGGTTTTTGAACTTTTTCTTCTAGATGGGAACGGTTGACCAAGTTAAAATGTGAGATGTCACTATCATTCCCTTTTTAGGTTTGACTTTAATTTAAAATTTGAATTTCCCTCCTATTCTGTAAAGTGTGCATTGTTTAAGAGTAAACGTACTTGAAGCGCTGTATCAATTTCAGAGCATTCCTTCGACCTTCAAAACTTCAAGAAGCTGGTTGCACATTATATCATTATGATTGAAGGCTGTAGCCATAAGTTGCTTTAGAGGATGATGAGATTCTTCATTGTATACCAGTTTTGAAGATGAAGGCTACTTTCTAAAGATCTGAGACATATTTCATGTTCTTGAATGTTTTTCTTTGTGCGTCAAACATATTGATGTCCTTTTCAAGATTATTTTTCACTTTATTTAAGTTCTGAACCTCTTTGAATGAGATTTAAACATTTTTACACATGATATCGTGAAAATAAAACTTGTTTATGGGACTTGTATGTTAACGAATTGTCCTGTTGATTGCTCAAAAAGCTCAAGAAAAAGATTAGTCATTCTACAAAATATTTTAACAAAATTGGTTTGTTGTCACTCAAAATTCTAAGCAATAATGCTTTCTTGAAGGGTTTTGGAGCTAACAATGAAGATTTTAAAAATCCAATTGTTAAATGAGATGAGGGTAGTGTCCACTATCCTTATATTCATGGGTACTTGCTATATGTGAAATTGCTTAATTATACTCGTGTTTGTGTGCGTGCATATATGTATATTAAAATTTTAAAACTTTATTTTTTCATTCTTATTCTCCTCTCTTTTTTTGTTTATGATTTTTGCCGCTTTGTTCACTATCATACAACTTATCTTTGTTATCTAGAAAAAAAAGTATTGGATTAATTGAGTACTATTATTTCAAGTATTGTTGGATATGAAATACATTTGAATTATATTTGGATTTTTTTTTATTGGACAAATTAAAAATTATAATATTATAATTCTTCTTTATTTATTTTATTTTTCAAACTTTTTTTATAACCTTTAATGATATAATGGGTAGTGGGTACCCACGGATATCTATTTATCTATAGGGAATATAATAATGGATATCTGCATGGATATGGGGCGGGATAGGAGATATTCATCCAATAGGGTGAGGACTCTGCCTGCCCCACCCTATTGACATTCTTAATTGGTCACCTCTCTACTAATGTGTCACCACAAAATTCTTCGCATATCATGCCAACCCAACTACATGTCCCTTGCAACATTGCTATATAAATCACCATCTCTTCCTTTTTAGGGTGTGTTTGGTTTGGAAATGGAAATATGGGTAAATTTTTTATGAATGAATTTCATGTATAATTTTACATATAAAACTCACTCATAAAAATTTACATCCCACTTTTATCTCACAACCAAGCTTACACTTAAAGATAGTTTTTGGCCATGGGTCATTACTTTTTTTTTTTGTCAAAATAAATATTCATTGAAAATGGTCAAAGTCCACAGCCAACTACACAAAGGGTCAAATTGCCATCTCTTCCTTTTTAGATTGTGTTTGGTTAGGGAGTAAAAATATAGATAAATTTTTCATAAATGAATTTCGTGTATAATTGTTTTATATATAACTCATTCATAAAGACTTATATCCTATTTTTATCACATAACTAAACTTACATTTAAAGATAGTTTTTGGCTATGGTTCATTATTTTTTTTTGTCAAAATAGATATCCATTGAAAATGGTCAAAGTCCACAACCAACTACTCAAGGGTCAAATCACCATCTTCCTTTTTAGGGTGTGTTTGGTTGGAGAGTAAATATAGAAGTCAATTTTTTATATATGAACTTTATATGTAATATACATATAGAGTTTATTCATGAACATTTACATCTCATTTTTATCCCATAAACAACTATGCACTTAAATATAATTTTTTAATTTTTGGTCATAGGTCATTACTTTTTTTTAAACTTTTTTTTGGTTGAAATAGGTATTCATTGAAAAGGGTAAAAACCCACAACCAACTACACAAGGGGAGATAATAAAAAAACAAAGACATAAAGCCCCTTATTAAGGAAGACAATCGGTCCAAACACATATGGGACTGGTCTTCAAGTACAATTTGTCACATTGACTCTAAACATAACACTAGTCTATAATAATAACCCTATTCATAAATAGGTTTCCTAAAACATTAACCAATTTTCTTATGAGACTTGCAAGCTTCCTCAACAGTAAATAATCCATCTTCTAGGAGCATAGATTCACATAGGTACTCACACTCTAAACAACTCTCTGGGTTTTGTTTCTCATTTAATCTTCCATACTCTAACATTTCATATCCTTGTAAAAGCTTGACTATAACAAGTGTGTCAAACATGCAAATACAAAAACAAACATATAAACAAATGTTTTAACTAACCATCACTAACGTAGGAAGCTAATTTATTACTTATCATGAGAGTGCAATAATCCAAGACTGCAAAAAGTGTGAGCAAGTGAGAAATCCCAATGTGAGCTAATTTTCATACATTTATGTCACGAACCGATTTAGTAATGTGACCAGCATATGAGGGTTTGGGTCCCCACATAAGTCTTCTAGGCATCATGACTCACTGAATGCATAAATTAGCATTATTTTCATAGTCAAAGCATGATTTCTTCTAAATCGATATCAATTTCCCTCCCTGAAACATAATAATTTGGTTTCATAAAATCGAACTATTTTAACATACTTAATCATGAACTTGTCTTATTTCCTGATCTTGGTCAAAATTGAAAATCTGTTTAATACTTGAAAATTGAATCATAGATACATATATGACATATTACATAAACTTTAATCACAATCTACATTTAAAATTCATACTTAAACTTTGAATACATCTAGGGAGATATATATTTTGAAAATAAATACAAAGTCTCAACATGAGATGCATGGTTCGGATTCTCCCTCACAACTATTGGAACGCTATATTCTAACACATCCTAGACTAAGCCTTACCTGCAAGTAAAGCCTACCACTAGAATAGTTGTGTCTGTTGAAATGGCGACTGAGCAAATATTGAACCTGGAACTTGAAGAGGAAGGGAGAGAGGGTGAGTCATCGGACTAGTGAGTGGATTCTCACCTACTACCCACTTGGGACAATCAATAGTATATTTCTAGCATAGCCATGAATATATATATATACACATGCAACAGGCAAAAACATTTTCATATACATATGTATGGCTATGCTAGAAAAACATTTACAATTTCGTAATTAGCCAATCTTGTAATCCTCAAAAGCGATATAAATTACTCTAAGGGAACTAGGGAAGAAACTGAATCCTAAACAAATTATAGAAATTAAAGGTGATACTCAATCCCTCGCGAACATGAGTATCTCTCTATAGCAAATTGTCCTTTGCGAACTGTCCTCGTGGACAAACTATTGGCACCTAACTAGGTCTTGTTCTCTGTATTTTGGACAAAAAGGTGATTGCCTTTCATGGGCAACATGGTATATCTAGGTTAACGAGAATGTTGTCGTTAACTCACAATTCTACTTCTCTTTAGTTCATATTCCAAAACTAGCTTGCAATCAAAATGAATAAATCTGAAAACTTTTAAAACTCTTAAAATTCTGAAAACTTTGAAATCTTTGGATTTGTACAACTTTGGCAATCTGACTTTAGCATAATTATGGCTATGAAATCATACCCAAGGGACCGGCTTGTAGGCTTGTAGGTATTAGGATTTAAAAGCCCACAAAATATATATCTGACAATTGCTATGAATCATATTAAGTTCCATACTTTCAATATCATAAAACTGAAATTTTAAAATCATCTTTCTAGCTGACACACTTTCATGAACTTGATAATTCTAAAAACCATAATAACATATTTGTTTTCAAAACTAAATCATACTTTGTTCAACAATTTTTTTCTTTCAATATAACTTAACTTGATATTCTAAAAACTTTCTGAAATCTCTTGAAAATTTGGCAATATCATAAAATCATAAAACACAATTGATAACTTTAGTAAACTTGCTAAATCATATATTTTCTAATAAATTCTTTCATGAGCACACAAAATATTTTCATGGCACACAACAATTCAATCATGGTCTCATGATTTCTTAATTAAACACATTTTTCATGCTATCATTGTAAATCATAAGTTTTGCTAGTTTGACATAATATGTAAAATCATATTCTATACATATTTTTATTTCTAATTTCATGTTTAACAATTATAATTCATAAAACATACTCATAATGACTAACATAAGGTCATGAGTTCAAACCCACTCACCTGGAGAAGAAGAAATCGTAAATCATAAGTTTTGCTCATTTGACAAAATCATATTCTATACATATTTTTATCTCTAATTTCATGTTTAATAGTTATAATGGATAAAATATACTCATAATAATTAATATAAGGTCATGAGTTCAAACCCACTCACCTGAAGAGGAAGAACTAGTGGTGTTAACACCAACATAACTCCGTGGAGCAAGGATAATATCAATATCTGACATAACAACAACATAATCCATGAATGATCTATGACAACTCTAGAACAACTCTAAATCAACTTTATGAACAATGGGGGAATACCCAAAGTTGACAACAAAGAGAAAACAACAATACCCATACATAGAGGAGGAAGAAGGGAAAAAATCTAACATAAAACATAAACAAATCCTTACCTTTGAGCTTGAAGTAGGTAGAATTGAGTATGATTGAGAGTGAGGAAGGAGGAAGAGAGATTGGGGCTAGGGATTTCGAAATTTGAGAGAGAGGATGTGTGGGGGGTTTTTATAGGGTGGGGGATCCCTTAAATCGAAATAGTGTCATTGTGGCAATGTTTATGCATCGAGGACCCTTGCCCGATGAACTATCAATCTTGGCTTGGCTAGCCCGTCAGTTCCAGAACCTTCCTAGAAAACAAGCTTCACCAAGCGAGCTCATTTACCTCGCCTAGCAAGCATGCTTACTTGAAGGCCTCACCTGCGACGATGAAAGCTCGCCTGGTGAGCATGCTGAGAGCATATCTATTTTGCACTTTTCATGACTTTGGTGGTCTTGCTAGACTAGACTTAAAGACACGTAACTGAGGTATTATAATTTATATGATTCAAACATTATTATCAATATAAACTCGTTGGAAGAAAAATCAATCAAACTTCATGTAATGACGAAGTGAGACAATAAAATAACATAGAAAAGAAAAAACATACACCCCAAAAGAGAGAGAGAGAGAGAGAGAGAGAGAGAGAGAGAGAGCCACCCCATCTTTTAAGTGCAGTGTATGTTATTCTAACACCAAAAGCCTCTTTAATAGGTGGAAGTAGGTTAGGTGACTAGTCGGAGACTTTTGGCCTACCATACAATTGGCCTAGTTTGGCAGCTTGCCAGCAAATAGGTTAGACTAAGAGTTTTAAAAAAGTCTTTTTAGTTAAATAGGCTAAGCTTCAAGCTTTGAAAATAGTTTATTAGGTCTAAGACTAATCTACTTATATTATTATTTAATAATAATATAAATATTTTAATTTATTCAAAAATATTTTTTAAAACTTATTTAAGAAGTCTTTTATCCAAATTAAAAATATTTTTTTTGACATATTTAGAAGTTCTTTAACTTATTTAAAAGTTGGTATTTTGATTTTTTTCTTCAAACTCAAAAAATTATACAAGTTGGCCTTTAAACAGGCTTTTGAGACAGTTAGACTTTCTAGAAGAGGCTAAGACCATAAAAAAAAAAAAACCTATGACAAGTGATAGGTTCAGTCTCAACAAAAGCCTAACCTAGCCAACCTATTTCTACCCCTGGACTCTATTCTTATTACATGTGATGGATGCATGTGATAATTGGGGACCATCTTCACATACTAGAACACTCACTTTTAAATTTTAAAATAATATTTTTATGTTTTTACACCTCAAGTACTGAATGCTCATTCTTTCTTTTACTTTTTTGTCAGAACTGAATGCTCACTCTTTTTTTTTATTGTCAGAACAATGCTCACTCTTTGTTTTGGTCGAACAATGTTCATTCCAAAATGTTCACAGCCAATTGTTAGCCCAATAATAATAAGGACCAAAACAAAAGCGTCTGAGCCCAGTGGGTAACACGGCCCAATAAAAGCCCAGTAGGTACTAGATTTGGAAAGCAGCCGCGAAATCTTTCTGGAATGCTGAGAAAATCTAGGCCAGTCAAGTCATGTGCCCCGAGTTAACGGGAGCATCAATGATCTATCATATATGTCCAAAGAAGCATCTTTATTTTTTCTTTTTGCCCTTTTTAGGTCAACAAGGTATCTGTCATTTAAACTAATAACTAATTCCTTCAAAGTATAAAATTTATAAACATAGATTTTATTTTTAGTCATACTCATGAGACCTTTTTCATATGTACCATTAGAAATTGAATTTCTAATTAGATATTTAAATAATTTAACTAGTTATCAACTGTATTAAACTTCATTGTTAAAGAAGTATCCTTCTTACAACATACTACAAAATTAATTAAGGTATATTTAAACAGTAAAAACATATAAATATAATGTTTAGAAATTAACTTTTATGGAAAGATCATATAATTTTTTATAATTAATAAAAGTTAATATTATAACTTGTTCAAATAAATTAAATTAGATATATAAATGTGGAAATAACTATGAATTAAATACTTTGACGGAGGATTCATGCAAATTTTCTCTTCAATCGAAGTTTTTATTTATAAAAAAAAACCTTACCAGATTGCGATACTTATGGCATTACTGTATTAGTATTATGGGAAAAGATTAAAAGAATATAAGATCTAAAAGAAAAATGATATCAATAAAAGTGCATTAAAATGTGATCCAAATGTGAATATTTATCTCTTTTTCACTCTAGAAGTGTTGTTTGTGTTTTAAAAAATTAATTTTATAACATTGTTATTATAAAATTTTAATATTTAATTATATATTATTATATTAATGTAAATATAAGAATATTTATTTTGTATCTATTACTACAATAGTCTTATATAATATAACAATATATGACTAAAAGATACTTTTACACAGTGATATTCAATTAATCAAACTAATATCTTAAACATATTTGAGTTTTTATTTAATTTTTATGTACTGATAATGTAAAAAATTTTTATATTATAGTCTAATTTATTTTATATATTATTATATAAATAAATATAATTGAGTTTTACTTTTTTAGAATATTATCGAATTATGTATTATCATATTAGTAAAAATAGTTAAGTCTACACCCATTCGCTTAAAAAATCATCTAAATGGAATGATTTTAATTTGATGGCCATATAAAAAAATTTTACTTTGTAATACTTAGAAATTAAACTCAATGTAACTTGTTTTTATACTTAGCACTTAAAAAATATGTAAATGAAAAAAGATTAAATTAAATAACATTGTAAATTTTTTTATATTATTTGTGGGGAAAATACTCTTTAAATTAATAGTACAATATATAATTTTTGTAAATTATTATTCAATTATATATTATCACATTAACATAGATAATTGAGTCTTATAGATACTATTTAAAAAGTTATAAAAAGGATAAAATTTGTGAGGATTAGAGCATGCTTGATTTCAATTTTTAATTTATCATTTTTTAGAATTTTATAAAAAGAAAAAAATTCACAAAATATAAAAAATTACAAAACTAAAATCAAACATGATCTTACAGTGTAAAAAAGGAAATAAACTCTTAAAATAAATATTTTTTTTTATTGAAATTTTTTTTTTTAATTTTTGAAGTTATAGTGAGCATATAGAGCGCACGTTAGCCCACTTCACGGAGAGTAGTAGG
This sequence comes from Dalbergia oliveri, assembly GCA_030441495.1. Lineage (NCBI taxonomy): Eukaryota > Viridiplantae > Streptophyta > Magnoliopsida > Fabales > Fabaceae > Dalbergia > Dalbergia oliveri. The sequence continues at coordinate 22,253,710 of JAMLFY010000013.1, read as the reverse complement.
AGAGAGACCATACTGTCTCCTGTGCGCACCCTAGCTTCCACCTCACCCCACCTAACCAACTCATCTCTTTCTCTCTCTCTCTCCGTCTCTCTCTCTACACCAAAATGTGAAAATTAAAACTAAGAAAACCACAAAATCAATTCAAACACACTCTCTTTCTCCCTCTTTTTTCCCTTCCTCTCTCCAAATTAGGGTTTTCTTCTTCTTCTTCTTCTTTCCCCTAACACTCTCTCTCTTCTCCGTCAAACCACCGTTTCGCGTTTTCAATGCCTTTCGTTTCCTCCCCCATCATCGAATCCCCAACCCCTTCCATTCTCCATCACCGAATTCCTCGTTCGATTCGCATCCTCCTTTGACGCCGCCACCGCCGCGTGGTCGTGGTGGTTATTTGTTTCCACTCCTCCGATGGCGCCGAGCCGCAGAAAGGGCGCCAGCAAGGCCGCGGCGGCGGCCGCCGCCCGCCGGCAATGGAAGGTCGGCGATCTTGTGCTTGCAAAGGTCAAGGGTTTCCCTGCATGGCCTGCAACGGTGCGTTTTTCGCTATCTCCTTTTTTTTCCTCTTTTTCTCATGTTTATTGTTAAAAGTTTGTGTCTTTTTTCTGTTGATTGTGATGTTTGGAATGTCAATTTTGAATTTTGATTGTTGCATGTTGCGGTTTTTGTTTTGTGGAGTTTGGATTTTTTTTTCCCTTGTTGGTTCAATGGTAAGGGTTGGATCCTATTAGTGAAAAATTTCATTTCATTCTTTTTTTTTAATTTTTATAATTTTTATTGGATGAGGTATGTGTGGGTGTGGCCATGATTATAGGTTTAAGCTTGCCTTTTGTCAAAGCTGGATTTTTTTTTTTTTTTTTTTGAATCTTATTGAGTTAGCCAAATGACTACCTTGCATAGATACATAGGTTATTTACTGCATAACTCGAATGGGGCCTGGAGGTTTTTGAAATCTTGTTGTTTATGTGTTCTTTAATTGTTTTTGTTAATGAAGATACAATTTCGGGGGTTTGATCCATGTGGCTGAACTTGTTTTGTTGAAAACGACTGGTTATTGTTGTTAATTTATCTCTTTATTACTTCCTAGGGAGAGGGCTGCTGCTTTTTTCCAGTAGTTGTGTGTTCTTAATTGTTTTTATTAATGAATATACGCATTTGGGTGTTTGATCTATGTAGCTGACCCTGTATAGTTGAAAAAGCATGGTTATTGTTGTTTATTTATTTATTACTTCCTAAGGAGTGGGCTGCCACCGTTTTTGCGCAAGTAAGGGTGGTTTAAAGGAAGAAACTAGAGACTGTAGGCTGAAACAGCTAGTATCTTTGACTTTCCCACCTTTCTCCTCCTCCTTGAGGGAAAGATAGAGGAACAATTAACACTTTTCCAAGTAAGGTTAAGAGATTGGGGCTTTTGGGTAAACGGAATAAAATAAAGTAGCTAACGCTCGGAGTTTCGTTAATGTTTTTTTCTTTCTTTCCTTATTGGTTGTAGTAGATGTTTCGCTAGACTTATCAAGTACTTTGTCGATGGCAGGTAAGTGAGCCAGAGAAGTGGGGTTACAACACTGATTGGAAGAAAGTACTTGTTTACTTCTTCGGAACCCAACAAATGTGAGTACTCAGATCCATGTTTTATTTGATCGCTTAACTGCTTGTAGTATGCCTGTGGCAGTTGGTGTGGGTAGTATAAATTTAGGAATCAAATCAAATATACATGCTCAAATTTCATAACCAAGGAAACATGAAACTTAGTTTATCATACATATGATATCCATAATATTGTGATGGCCCGTAGATATGATGCTAGGTAGGAAGAATTGATTATGGTCTTCTTGTTGATATATCAATGATTTGGTGTTTTCCACAAAGTTGTTAGGTTGCGGTGCTAATTAATTTCCCATATTTACGGGCATTTTTTCTAGGAGCTTAACTATGCAGTGCAAATATGGCAAGCTGCCTTCCCTTTTTATTTTGCAGAATTGAATTATTTTAGAGTACACTATAGTTCATTATTCCTTTTAAAACCTATTTCAATATTGTTTAACAAGGTAAAATGTGATGGTTTTCAATCATCATAGGCAGGATAATGCTTGTTGATGATGCTTTCATTCAGCTAGTTTGGTGTTAAATATGTTGTGGATACATTTTCTTCTTTGATAAAACTTCTATTTAGTTAATAATTGTGGTTGTCAAAATTTTGTGGTTATATGTAGCCGTGGTTTTGGTTATGAGTGTGTTCATAGTACTAGGATATGATATTTATATACATGTGCAATTATTTGAATCTCCATTTTAGCTTATTAATTGTTAGTTTATTTTTATGCATTGAATGGGGAAGCATATGAAGATCAAGGGTTGTTATCTAGGTTATTCTTAAATATTAGCAAGTTTGATTTCGGTTTGTTGTATATAAGATAAGATGGACATTCACTGTTTCATATGGTCCAGCCTTTGTTTTGATCTTCATCCCATAGTTGTTGATTGCACAGTGTGTCCTCTGGCCACCATTGGAGCTCCGTTATGGAGCGACCATGTTGGTGCAGTTTTGTGTTGCACCAATAATACTCAATAATGGGTTGATTGTTACTTTGGCTATAATTGTATACAACTCATACTCAACTACTCATTTATTGACTCTTGATTACGAGTTATGGCTGTAGTTATTATTCTTTAAATGGTCAAATGCTTGCACATTATTCTTTTCATTTATTTTTTTCTCTTTGGTGATGGGATTATTTAGTAGTTTGCAATTGCTTGCCTTGTGACCTGGACAATCACGGGTTCAAATTTTGGAAATAACCCTCTGTTTGCGGGGGTAAGGTTTCGTCGGACATCTATCCTCGCCAAACCCTGTTAGGTGAAAGTCTCATGTGCAAGGCCGCCCTTAAAATCGTTGTTTTAAACAACATGTTTATGATACCATTAATATGATTACATGAACACACCGACCACTTTTAAGTTACGCACACAATTATTTTCTCTGTTTTATTGTTCTATTATGAAAGTTTTTAATATAGTGGCCATCTCTAAACTTGCTATCCAGCTATACCATTTAGGGTTTGGTTGCTCCATGTTGGCATTTGAGATTAACAACTATGTTCCAACCCTTGTTTCACAAGTTTGACATATCTTCATTTGCTAATACCTTCTTTATATCCAAACACTAAAAGGAATGAAAATGATCAATTCCCAACCACCACTTGGCAACACTTGTCCCTAGATATTGTTTAAATCATTATGTTCATCCTAGGAAACGAGCATATAATGATTTTTCAGTCCCAAATAAGCATAAAATCATACTATGAGAAGTCAAGTCTTAAAAACCTTAAGAAATATGATAAATATTAAATTAAAGATTTAAAACTTAAATTTAAGTATAGAATTTGAGTAAATCAACTTCCAAGTTAGATTACATGTTGTCGTAGCTAAGAGCCTCTTTGCCAGTGATCCATGTTCATGAAAGATTCAACAAAATTTTATGTTGCCTATTGAATGCCAGCCTAACGCAATCCCCTTCTTTATCTACTAGCTTTGTATAGATTTGCAACAAAGCAACAGAGGCAAAATTACGGAGTTAGTTACCCGTGGAACAAAAGGAGAACATGACAAACAACCATGACTAACATTAAGATAGAAGAAACACCCAAATCTTCATTTGTCCTCCTTTGCCAAATTAATATTGCAGCTGTCTTTCCCTTTTCCATTGTCTTCATTAAAGTTTTAATTAAAAAAAATCCTTATTTTCAAGAGTTTAATTTCTAAGCTCTGTGTAAAATAATTTTACATTGACTAAATTTTACACTTACATCCACTCAAGTACTAATAGTGTATAGAAATTAAACTATACTTTCAATATGTTTTCTGTTTTTGTTACAAAAATGCCATCTTAAACAATGTGGCATTTTTATAATTTAAACTGAAAACGGGAAATGAAAGTAGGAAATGGAAACATAAACTATATAGACCCCTAAGGGCCTGTTTGGTTTGAGTTTTTGGTTTTCATTTTCAATTTTTCAGTTTTCCAGATTTTGTGAAGGAGATACTGAAAATTCTGATTTTGAGTTTTCAGTTTTTTCAGTTTTTCCTTTTTCCTTCATAAATCTGGAAAACTGAAAATTGAAAACTGGAAACTGGAAACTGGCAAAGCAACGCACCCTATAAATTCCAGTTTTCAGTTTTCATTTCTAGTTTTTAGTATTTCTTTTACAAAATCCTGAAAACTGAAAAACTGAAAATGAAAACTCAAACCTGGAAATTCAAACCAAACAGGCCCTAAAGTTTTTGTCCCCTTTGCCTTCTATATTAGAAAGTTGCTGGTAGTGTCATGGCTTTGCCTTTTATGCAGTGGAATTTGGTCTCTTTTTGGATGAAAGAAGAGAAGAATTTTATTAATGAGAAGAGAAGAAGAATATAAAGAGATAGGAGGATCTAACCTTTGAGGGAGCTTTAGACTTCCCAATAGGTTTAGCACGGTGGAAAGTTCCATTCAAAGAATGAGTTGGGAATTGAAAGTGAGGTTTTTAATAAAACACACCAGAGGGATCAAATGACCAAGACCTTTTATTTGAACAGGTTAAATGGACAAAATCAAAGCAACCCAAAGGATCACTAATATTAAGACTCAATTTCATAAACGGTCTTACATAAGTTAGACCTTGAGAAATGAATTTCCAAGGTCTAGAATGAGAAGTTTGGGTGGCCGATTGGCTATATTAGCTTCTGAACTGTTGGCCATACTTACTCTAAATAACCTGGTGCATAAGGAACTAGGTTCTAGAGGAAAATGCCATAGCCTCTGAGCTGCCAAAGCAATATTTATATACACCGAATTTGGGAAACTCAAGCCTCCTTCGTTTTTAGGATGACAACTCCTCCTAACTCGCCAAGTGGTCACAACCACGTCTTGCATCTAAAGTGACCAAAGGAGGTCCTTCATAATCTTTTCAATAGTATTAGTAACCCCTAGTGGTACGTGGAACAAAGGTAAGAAGTAGAGTGATGTGCTTGAGAGACAAGCTAGAATGATGGTAACCCAAACGCCTAAAGAAAAATAAGCCCCTTTTCCAGTTATCAACGTGCCTAGAGATCTTCTTAGCCCCAGGATCCCAAAAAGCGGTTCTAGGATTACCACCTAAAGGAATATCCAAGCAAACAAAAAATCACTACAAAATTTGATGACATGCCAAAGAAGCAATAGAAGAGAGGGCTTGATAATCCACAATAATAGTAGCTAGTCCAATTTGGGACAAAAATAATCTTTAGCCCAGAGGATAACCCAAAATCTTAAAAAAGAGTAAAGTTCGAAAAATTATCCTTATCAATTTTCAAGATTAGGATGAATAGGATGGTGTTGTAACCAAACCTCTTCCTCTCAAACACCTTGTCTTAAGATCTCCAACTGATCCTGTCAGGCTGTCATATGCCTTTTCAAAGTTCTTGTCGGCAAGATAATATTTTGACTTTTTTTTTCTCATATCATCAGCCACTTCATTTGCCACCAAAGAAACATCTAAGTTTTTCCTTCTTGCATTAAACGCACTTCGATTCTCTAACGTAGTTCCTCCTAATACCTCATTGAGATGTGTAGTCAACATTGATTTTATACATGCTCATGACAAGATTGATTCGTGCATAATCTTTTTTCTAATTGACTATCCTCCTTCAGAACCAAAGAGATAAAATTAGACTTAATATTAACACCATCCAATCTTGTGGAATTTCTCAAGCATCTTCAAAAGATCAGCTTTAAAGATATCCCAGCAATATTGTAAAATACCAGCAGTAAACCCTTTGGGACTTGGTTCCTTTTCTATATCCAAATTGCCCTCCTTAATTCCTTTTCTTCAAAGGGGCTCCCAAGAAATGAAGCTTTGCTTTGGATGGTAGCACTCGAATGTAAACCTTTAGGAAAATTTTATCAATGACAATGTTTACCAAGACACAATCCTTTTGGCTCCTTAAACCAGTAAACCCATGGCTGTCACAACTAGTTAGAACAAGAATGCAGGCAGTGGGCCTTAAATATATTGACCAGTATTGCAGCCTGAAGTGCAAGCATAGTGGCCAAGATGCTTCTTCAGATATTGAAATTATCATTCTTTTTTCCCATTAACTTCAGCCTCTGTTCTTTCTCATGCATACACTGCACACAGAGAGCCAAGAAGATTTTGCAGCCTTCTGTCCTTACAAAAACATTGCACTTGTATTGCACTGTTTTAGCAAGTTCCCTGCCATCATGCCTTTCTGGGCTCTGTTTTGTCTTCTGCACTCTGATTACTCTGTTCCATGCCCAAAAATTGATATAGAAAGCTGGCTGTATACTTGGATTAGAGTTTGGTGTTTCCACCTGTTTCATGAGGATCTTCTAACAACTGTATTGTAATTGTTGAGTTTTTGTGACTTGGAATGATATTATTTTAATCATATTTGGGTGTCACGTCATTCTGGAGTTTGAGGATCATATTAAATAAAGCAATGATACTTTACAACTTAGAAGTTAGTACTTGTAGTTTCTTGTTTGCTCTTGTATTATTTTTCAGTCGAGTGTGGTGTGGAGTGTTTTGACAATTGCATTTATTGGAGATTGCACATACAACCACAGCCTTGCCCAGGATGTCATAGTTGGAAATTGGAAGTGACAAGTGGCAACATTTGCTTATAACTTATTTGAGATATTGAACTGAAAGGAGAGAGATCTTCTAGCAAATTTTAATTTGAAAGCAGTGGATTATGTTTTTAATTTAGGAATTGCTACTTCTTTTTAAGGTTTTTTTAATGTTTAATAAGGTTGGATATGATTGAATTAGATTTGGTGTCACAAGGTGTTGATAGAATCCTTGTCAATTTTAGGCAGTGATTTAAACCAACCGAAGAGGGAAGGGTTTTAGTACGAGGTGTCAAAGTTGGCTAGCTTATTTTCATGGCCATAGTTTCAATAAAGTTTAGATCTATGAAGCACGGACATGGACACAGAGAAGACACGACACGGACACAAACACGAGACACACCAAATTCAAAAAATCATAGGATCGGACACGGCATATATATATATATATATATATATATTTTTTTATTTTGTATGATTTTTTTTGTCTGTTTTTGGTCTGAATTTTTTTGTCGTGGTTGTATGATTTTTTATATAATTAATTCTTCTTTTTATTTTTTTTGTGATCAATTGAGAAATTTTCAAAATAAAATGACTCAACCATAGATCCAACTAAATAACTAGGGTTGATTTTGGGCTCATGTTCGTATTAAAAATTTGGAAAAAAAAGAAACCAACTGTGCATCCAAGCCGTATCCACAGTGATTTAGAGCAGCCAACCGTGTGTGAGTGTCTAGCTCAAAAAAATTATTTTTTAATTGGACGCGTGTCCAATATGTGTTGTGTGGGTGTCGTGTAGGTGTCAGTGTCCAACAAGTCGGTGTGTCCGTGCTTCTTAGGTTTAGATGAATGCAGAGGCCCATCATAAGGCTTTTTCTACTGTGTTTGAATGTGGAATATTATGTAGTTTCAGTGCTAATAATATATGGCTATGCTTTGTTTTTGCGGACAGTATAAATTGTGACTTTATTTGAAGCTTCTTGTTCTCCCTCTTAGCATTTAGTTATTCCCCCCTTTTTACATGACTTTCTTATATCTGTTCAGCTTGCAAGTTGTGTCGGTTTTGAAATGTTATTTTGTTGTACAGAGCTTTCTGCAATCCTGCTGATGTTGAAGCATTTACTGAGGAGAAAAAACAGTCTCTTCTTCTTAAACGTCAGGGAAAGGGTGCTGACTTTGTTCGTGCTGTACAGGAGATTGTTGATAGTTATGAAAAATTAAAGAAAGAGGCCCAACTTCATGAAGCTAACTCTGGTGGTGAAGTTGCTAATGCAAATGTTTCAAATCCACTTGCCTTATCCGCCAATGATCAGATTAACTCATTTGCCAAGGGACAGATTAACTCATCTGTCAAGGATCAGACAGATGCTCCAGAGTTAACACTTAATTTACCTATGAAATCTTCAAATTCAGTTACCCACAGATATGAGCTGGTTTGTGCCGTTGAGGATGATTCAGCTGCAGCATTGAAGGATGAATCTCATGATAAGGAGGCATCATTGGAGGAGCCAACTGGTAATACTGCTGCAGTAAAATCACCTAAGCCAGTTACTTATTCTTCTCGAAAAAGATCTTCGGGCAACTTGTGCCGGCAGGGCATGGTAGCTCATAGACATGCACCTGTACGAAGGTCTAGAAGTTTGTCACGGGTTCAAAACTCAGTGATGCCTTGTAGTGATGGTGGAAAGAGTGCTGGCAACCTGTCAGCTAATGCAGATCAGAGCTCATACGTAAGAAGGAATATCTGTACCAGGAAATCACCTGATATTTCTGGCTGTGATGATTTTGGATCATCTGCTCTAGTCTCGAATGGTAGCATGGAGGACAATGGTTCTGAAATCCTCACAACTGATTCTGATACATTTAGCCTGAATGAGGGCAGTACAATAGACTCAAACTTTAAACTTGAGCACTATGAGACTATTGAATGCCCAGAAGAAGTTGAGTTGAGCAAAGGTCTTGATGTTGAAATAAAGGCTGTAGTCAATAAGAAGAAAAGAAAGCCGAATAGGAAAAGGGCGACCAATGATGCTGCCAAACCAACCAGTAGACTAGAGGAGAACGCTTGTAGTATGCAGAACACCAGTCAGAGTTCACAAAATATTTGTGAGCATTCAAAAGAGAAATGCTTTGAGCAAGATGGAGATGAACACTTGCCCCTTTTGAAACGAGCTAGAGTGAGAATGGGTAAGTTATCATCCACAGAGGCAGAACTCAATAACATCCGTCAAGTTCAAGAAAAAAGCTGTAAGGAAAATATTAACTCATCACAGCAGATGATCACATCCTCAAATTGCGAGAATGGTAGCCCTGCCGATGGAGACTCATCTGTGTTGAATGGTGCTCTGGATAATGTTTCTCCTTCAAAAGTTCTAGTTACATGTTCTGACATGATTTGTAATCCTAAGAAAGACCAAACACTATGCCCTGTCGATGGTGAGGCTGCTTTACCTCCATCTAAACGGCTCCATCGTGCTTTAGAAGCCATGTCAGCTAATGCTGCCGAAGAAGGTCAAGCTCATATGGAAGCATCATCTTCCATAATGACATCAGGCATTACATGCTGTATATCTGCTGTCAAGAGTTGCCCATGTATGGCCAGTAATAATCAAGAAGATAATGGCCATGGCGTAGGACTGCAAGGCTTGGATACTTGTGGCATTGATTCTTCTCAAAATAATGTGCATAGTTTTTCAACCAGTTCAAATCTAATAATGTCAACAGAGAATAATTCATCTGTACAAGTTGATAAGCTGTTGACCAAGTTCCAACAACATGAAACTGGGAAGGATGTCCTTGCTGGTGCTTCAGATCAAGTTGGTGAAGATCTTAATAATAATGTGGTTTGTCAGATTGCTGAAGCAGAATCAAAAAGTCAGTTACAAGGAAAAAATTCTCCTAATCTTGATTCAAAATGTTGTGAAGTTGGCAGCAATCGAGACTCTCCAGATCCATTATTACCACCAAATGATGAAGGCAATATCAAAACCGTGAATCAGTCAAATACAGTATCTGATGCATCAGCACATGGTGGCATAAGTCTTGATCCTGTGGCAGGTGTCAACGAAAGCAGTCTCTTTTTACCTCAAAATAATATTGAAGTGCCTCAGAATGGGGTTACTGTTGGTGAGGATAAAGAGTGCTTGAAGCCAGCAGTTGGTGACAACAGCAAATCAAATGACATGTAAGCTTAGTTGTGGCTTGGTATAGTTCTTAGCCTTTTGCTTATATCCTTAAAGAAAAAAAGAAAAAAATATGGAAAAAGTTATTTTTATAGTCTTATGTAAATCGCTAAAGGTTTTGGCTTTTCGCTTTGCGGTTATGATATTTTGTTTTGGGACTTGGTAGTACAAATTTATGGTTTCCTCATTTAGATCATACTTTGTAAGTACTTGTATTTTGCACCTTAATCTCTTATGGAGGCAGGGTTCAGTTTGGTTGAATTCTTCAGGGTTAAGTGTTATCTTCAATTAGTCTTTTATTGATAGTGAATATGAAATGAGAGAAATTCTTGAATGGAAGTTTTTTATGCTTCATTTCCTTCAATTCAAGAAAGCTCACGTGTATCCTTTAATTTCAGGAGTGAGGCTGTGAAAGAGATAAGATGTAAAGAAGGAGAAGAGGACATGAATTCTGTGTCAACATCTGATGACTGTCTGAGAGAAAATGGTATTTTGGGCATTCGTTCAAGCCCATCCTTGACAGATGGGGGTGATTGCATCCCACCTGGTTCACCTCCAAATACCTCAGTTTGCAATGTTTCTACATCAGACAGTAGTAATATTCTTCACAATGGAAGCTGTAGCCCTGATGTGCATTTACACCAGAAGCAAACATTTTCTGGTCATGATGGGGGTAAAGATGGCTTTGTGGCAACTCAACAGTCAAGTTCAATGGGCAAGTCAAATGAAGCAGGACGTGCTGCTTTGTTGTACTTTGAAGCAATGCTTGGGACATTGACAAGGACAAAGGAAAGTATTGGTTAGCGACACGCATTGCTATTGACTGTGCAAAGTTTGGCATTGCAGCTAAGGTAATATGAATATTTGTTTTAAAGAAATTCTTCAGCTGAAAATATTTCACCACTGGATCGTTAATATTTCTTTTTTTAGATTTATTTTGCATTTAGCATGGCAATTGCATCCATTATTTTCAATTTAGATTAGTTTCACAGTTAACTTGGCAATTGTGTTTGTATCAATCTAGGATTTTTTTCCCTAAAGTTATTTTGCATCAATGAGCTTGTGCAATTTGAATTACTAGATGCATATGCAGTTCCTTTTTGTTGATAAAATATTTCATTAAGATGAAGAGAGGAAGAAGACAAAGAGAAAGGAGGACAATAGATCCTCTTCACAAAAACAAGAACAAACAAAAGAAAAAAACTATTGATGAAGCAAAGCTTCCCGGTCTTTCAACATATGAGAGAAATTGCTCTAAGATGATGATGAGCTTAATTCCAAATAGAGGTCAAATGCCTAATCTTATTCCACAGACTGACTTGTCTTAAAATTTTTCATTAAAAATACTTGAATTACACTCCAACCAGATCCCCCTAATTGTGGCATAAACTCTGCACAGCCACTAAGATTTGGCTTCTTTCCTTTCGCAAGGCCAACAAAACTAGTAAACATGAACTAATGCAAGATTCTTGGGCACTCCCAATACTCACCAAAGATGCAAAACGTAGTATTCCATAGAAGTCAACCACAAAACAGTACTAAAACAGACATGGGACTGATTTAGAACTCACCATATATAACACACAACAGATCTAGAAGTTCAATTAGCAAAAAATAAATCTAGTTTTAGTGGTTTTTAATCATAGTTTTCCAATTCCTCTGCTTGTGGTTGAAAATACTTACTGGATGTAATGGCTTCAGCTGTAAGGGAAAGATGGGATATTAGTGTGAACAAATCTAGTTTAAGTGGTTTGTAACCATGTCTTCTAATCCCTCTGCTTATTGTTGAAATACTTACAGGATGTATTAGCTTCAGCAGTAGAGGAAAGATAGGATATCAGTATGAACAGAGTTGAATTATCAGATACTACCTTATTGTTTCATATGTCCTTGTTCTTCAATATAATCTTGATTTCTCTCCCCTCTTCTCTCTAAAAGTAATGTAGAGAGGTTCAGGATGCAAATAGAAGAATGAGAGACTTTTTTATTGTGGTTTCTACTTTTGAATTTTGCAAACTTCAGTTTTTTTGTTGGGTACATTTGAAAGTACAAACAAGAAGAAAGAAAGTGCCCAACAGCTAGTTCCTTAGAAAGCTTGTTCTCTTGGTAACTTAGTTTGATATTTGCCATATAGTATTTTGGGTAGAAATGGGGAAAAAGTGTTGACATATAATGTGTGAATTAGGTCGAAAGCTTAATCTTGTAAACTCTAGTTTCAGAGGAGTTTCATCGAATTTGTTTGTCTAACCAAGAAGCTGCCACATGCATGTATTGATATATATCCTGTGGACCCTGATGTGAGTTAAGACCATTCAATTGACTTTGCATTTATTTCCTATCTGAAATTGTTGAATTTTATGTTTAAAAGCTTACGTAATTATATTTTTGTATTCCAGGTCATGGAAATTCTTGCCCAGAATCTGGAAGCTGAGTCAAGCATGCATAGGCGGGTGGATTTGTTTTTTCTTGTCGACTCTATTGCTCAGTTTTCTCGAGGTTTAAAAGGTAACATGTCTATTGCTTTAACTGAGTCTTGCTGACTAACAGAAGAAAGAAAATGAAGCAGCCAGACAGTTGTGTTTAATTAAAATCTAAAATATGTCTGATTTTCTAGGTGAGGTTTGTGGAGTATATCCATCTGCTATCCAAGCGGTCCTTCCACGGCTGCTGTCTGCTGCTGCTCCTCCTGGAAATACTACACAAGAAAATCGTAGGCAATGTCTTAAGGCAAGGCATTTAAGTTCTATGTTTTCTGAAGTTAACTTACATATCTGTTTTGGGGTTAATTTTTGTTAACCATTGTTCTGAATTTGTGTAGGTTTTAAGGGTGTGGTTGGAGAGAAGAATCCTACCGGAATCTATTATTCGCCATCATATCCGGGAACTAGACACATATAGTAGCTCAGCTTCTGCAGGTGTCTTCTCACGACGATCATTAAGAACAGAAAGGGCTCTAGATGACCCTGTTAGAGAAATGGAGGGTATGCTTGTTGACGAATATGGAAGGTTTGAATTTGTTAGTATAAAATTTTTTACTCGTCATTTTTGCAGACTTCTCAGAAGTGTGTTTACTTAATTTTCCTTTTGATCTTGTAGCAACTCAAGTTTTCAGCTACCTGGCTTTTGCATGCCTCGAATGCTTAAAGAAGAAGATGAAGAAGAAGGGAGTGATTCTGATGGAGGAAACTTTGAGGCTGTCACGCCAGAGCATAATTCAGAAGTACATGAAATGACTTCTACGGTTGAAAAACACAGGCATATCTTGGAAGATGTTGATGGTGAGCTTGAAATGGAAGATGTGGCTCCCTCGTGTGATGTTGGGTTGAATTCATTAGGTAATGCTGATGAAGGAAATGCCCCTCGGTTTGAGAAGAATCTTCCCTTTTCCTTTGCTCCTCCACCTCAGGATGTGCCACCATCTTCCCCACCACCGCCGACATCTCCTCCTCCACCACCCCCACCACCACCACCACCACCCCCACCACCTATGCTGCATCATATGTCATCTACCTCTGATCCATATCAAACAGTAGTTAATTCAAAAGTTTATACAGATTCACAGGTATGTTTTACTAGTTATGCTTTTGATCTTTTACCGTCTTAAAAGGGTCACTGACACAAAAGGTGATAACTCATTGGTATACTTTTTCCTTTGGCACTTGGGCTTATTTGCAGACACTAAAAGATAAACCACTCCACTCTGTGGCTCAGCCCTTGGCTGCACCAAGGTGTAGCCAACCTATAAGTGATGCAGTGCAATATCAAGTCTCAGAATATAGAGAAATGCAAATGCCGGAACCTACTTGCTCTTTCAACAGTTTCCATGTACCACCCCCAGACAGTTTTCGACATTCTGATAGTGTGCATAATAAAGGGTACCCTATTAGGCCACCTCATCATGTGCCGTCCAATCAGTTCTCTTTTGTGCATGGTGAGCAACATGTGAAGCATCGAAGGGAATTCCCACCACCCTCTTCATACTCCAATAGACAACACTTTGGGCAGAACATGGAGAGGGAGAACTTCTATAATAATCATGAGAGAATAAAACCACCTCCATATGATTACCGAGAGAGGTGGGATGCACCTTATCCTGGTAAGATTGGGATAACTGAGTTCTTTCTTGTAAATTCATAACAATTGGCCATGCTATGGTGGTCTTGTATAGTCATATTAATTGACTTTATTGTATAGGTCCTCGGTATCATGACAAAGGTGTGCCTCCCTCATATGGTTGTCATCCATGCGAATCTACCAGAATACCAGGTCATGAGTGGAGATTTCCTCCCCGGTCAATGAATCACAGGAACTCCATGCCTTTTAGACCACCCTTTGAAGACGCAATTCCAGTTGCAAACAGAGGTGTGTACCCCCTAACCACGTGAATGTTCTGTTGATGAGAAATTTGTCATTCAATTATATGCTTTTTCCTCATAGAATTCTTGTGTATTACATGAAAATAGTAAATAGTAAATTTAATATATTTATGTTTCAGGTCCAAGCTTTTGGCGACCTAGGTAATCTGAAATCACCAAGAGACCAAGGCTGGTACACTTCTGTTTATCCGCTTTACTCTGAATTGTCATTTCAACTATCAGTCTTGTAATTTGATTTTTCACTCTATTTTTAGGTATGACCCACTTTCCGGCCTTGACTTGGGCTTTGTTTAGGAGAGGTGGTTTATGGGCCATCATTCTGTACATGCAAGATTCTATAGAGCTTTCAGCAGAATCTCTGCAAGGGATATGTGAATGATCTACTAGACTTGTATATATGTATTTTAGCCTATGCTGCAGATGCAGGGCAGGAACAGTCATTGTAGAGTTGTTGGAGGGGTGTAACCTACCTATTTAGGTTGTCAAGTTTCAAAATTTTTTTCGCTCCAAGTTTTATAATTTATTTAATGGAAGCCCTTACAGAAGTTAGATCAATATATATATATATATATATATATATATATATATATATATGAATTCTCAGGGAATGTTTCTTGAAACAATTCTCGCTATATATGGGGAAAAGAAGCTTCCCTCTGGGAACTCAATTATATTCACGAATTCGTTGTTTGCATAGTAGTGAGTTGCGTGGTGGTTGTCAACAAAACCTGCACCCTTGTGCGTGTCTATGGCCTGCTAAAGCTGAGTGCATGGTGTTAGTGGCGGCCAACTTTTGGGTTGTTGGGCCCCTTTTGCATGAAAACGTGTGGACCAATGACAGCGACTATGTTTCTGTAGCTTGCTGAAATTTATGAAGGTTGTTGGCACGTTCAACTGTAGTGCTAGTGTCAAGAATCAATAAAGGAAACTTTGTTAGGTTCATAATCTTCCAGGAAACGTGCAATACCACTGTTTTTGTGATAAGTGTGTACGCATCAGATATAATCGTCTGGTTAAATAGGTTAAGCTGAACATTGGAGTAGTTCTTGGAATATCTATTTGTGCACTATACATTCCATTATTAAACGTGTGACTAAAAGAGGGATTTGGTTTTAGAATGAGGGGGTTAGTTAAGTGTAAAAGTTGGGATTTAAATAACTTTAGAGCATTTAGTAAGATTTTGGTACAATGAAAGTTATTTATTTAAGGGTGGTTAATTCATCATTTTTTACATTTTACCAGCTTTTTCATTTCAGAGAAAAGTTGAATTCATAAAAGATATATCAGTTATAGAGTGCGTGTTAATGGATAAGTGAAATGCCTAATAGGTGAGTATATTCAGTGACCTGCCGCAATAGTTATGGTAAATCAATCGGTTCAGCGGTTTGATTTTTAATTTAATTTAAGTGTTGGAATAATATTCGTGAATTTGCTACTCTGCAGCAGCCAAGTTAAAGACAAGAAAGGCTGCTTGTCATTCACTCTGACTGGTTGATTCGTTAGAGCTCAAAATATTTATCCAAGATATATGGTTTGACTACATGGTCATAAAAACGTAATTTTAACCAACTCTCCTTATTCCGAAGCGGAAGGTTAATTATTTCTTATTCATTCTTATTATGTGGTCGATTTTTAGTTCATGCATTGTCGTGACTTAGTTTATTAGTTTTTTTTTGTTCTTATTATTGGTGAGTGATATATATATATATATATATATATATATATATATATATATATATATATCTTATTGCTCAATGAATTTGGAGATATACCTTGATTTTAAATTGGGTAAAGTCTTTATTAATCAGCAAATTGTTCAGCCTCAACATCTAGATTTGATAAATTGGCTAATAATGAACCATTGAAAACAAATTGATAGTCTGTTGTGGTTTGACTATAATAGTCAATATATTGGCACTTCCAGCTATGTGAACATGTAGCATCAATAAATAAAAAGCCCGTGTGAATCAACAAACATGAAAAGCATTTGGAATTGATTTTTCATTCTTCCTTTAACCAACAAATAAAAAATAAATAAAATTTCTGGCTAAAAATAAAAGGTCATGGGAGCCATGTTATGATTCCAGGGTGTAAGATGATTTGTCGATAGTTTATAGACTGCGCAACGTTGCTTCCATGATGAACATATTGCTTGTAATAATCGTGTTAGATAAATAGAGTAGTTAGAAAATATTGGATAATGTTGATTTAATATTGGATTTATGTTTAATCAGATAAACAAATGTTAAGATGTTGTGCGAACAACTCATTGAATCAGAATCAAGAATGAGAATGCTATAAAAGGTTGAAATGTGTGCTGTGCCAGACAAAAAGCATAAACAAGAGTCTTCTAAATTAGGAGAAAGAAAAAAAAAAAAAAAAAAAAGTAGTAGGAAGAGTCTTCATCTTGAAGAAAGGCACATAAAATGGGTGCTTGTCATTCACACTCAATCCCAGAAAATTCCATCCATGAATTCACAGTGAAGGTTATATAGTTATTTCAATTTTTCAAATGAAACAATAAAGCTATTATCATTATTATGTGGGAAATATGTTAACATAGTTATACTTATTGGCCATGTTTAGCCCAGGATGCCAAGGGCAAAGATGTGAACCTCAGCACCTACAAAGGGAAAGTTCTTATTGTAATTAATGTTGCATCAAAATGGTGATTTTCATTTTCTACCAACTTTCATATTGTGTTTTTCTTCAGCTGCTTTTCTTCATGATCAAAAGAAAATAAAAAAAATAAAAAATAATGAGGACCCATTTGATTTCAGTTTTTATTTTCCTATTTTTGTTTCGTGTTTTTCAAATTTTACAAAGAAAAAAGTGAAAACAGTAAAATCCTATCTCTTGTTTTCATTTTATAATTTCACCGTTTCAGTTAGAAAATCTTAAAATAAAAAAACACAGGAAATGAAAATGGATTCAAACATACCCTTTATTCTTCCGTTCTCCTTTTTGTATGATTTTTCACGGCTTGCAAACTGAATCCATGCATATTTTGAAAAACAGTGGATTAGCTGGAGCCAATTACACCCAATTAGCTCAGCTTTACAATAAATACAAAAGTTGTGGTATGTTACCAATTCATTCTCAGCTTATTTAGATTGATGGACCGAAAAAAGAAAAAAAGAAAATTGATGAAAATTGAGAATATTGTTAATGTGTCAGGTCTTGAGATATTGGCATTTCCATGCAACCAATTTAAACAAGAGCCTGGGACTAGCCAGGAGGCTGAAGAATTTGCTTGTAAGAGATATAGTGCTCAATATCGCATTTTTGGCAAGGTATGAATCCTTTACATTACTGACTTTATGATATATTTCCTTTTATTAGTGGGATTAATGTTAATGGATATTTTTGAGCTTTAGTGCAAAAGATACTTTATGAGGAAGGAACATGATTATTGATGATCTGGGAATTTTAGCATTGGATTTTTTGCTAAAATAATTTTGGCTTGATATTAAATTGGGATTTGGTATGGATTGAATTACTTGACCAAAAAGATAATCTAATGTCCTTTTCCAACCTACACCTTATAAACTATTCTCTTTCCTTTCAACTTATCCAATGTGAGATTTTTAATCTTATTGCACAAGCTTGTTCAAGATCGTTTCTTTTTTTTTTTTTTGTGGTTGGATGTTTAAGATCATTTAAAGCTCTAATGCAATGTTGAAATTTTAGCTTTAGATTTTTTGTTTAAAGCTCTGATACTATGGTAAAACAATATGTCATTTTTAGTATGTGAACATTGAACAATGTGAGTTGTAGCTATCAATCTAAATATATCTTATCGAAACCTATTTTAATCTTGAAGGATTTGGGCGACACCACATTATTGGGTGAATATGATTCCTGGAAGACTAATAGTACGCCTATATCTTACAAGTACTAAAATAAAGAATTTTACTCAAACATTATTTTTTCAGAGTTTATTAGTGAAATTTTCTTTCCTATTTTTATCCCGTACCAAACATATATACCCTAATGAGTCTAGATGCATCTTCTTGCTCAGTGACTTGTGCAATTATTGAATATCCTACTTATCCAACATGAGTTGTTAACCTTATATATTTTACATTTAGTTCCTTTTATATATGTAGGTACGCTGCAATGGATCAAAAGCAGCACCCGTCTACAAATTCCTCAAAGCACAAAAATCTGGAATTTTGGGGTCTAGGATAAAGTGGAATTTCACGAAGTTTCTAGTGAATGAACAAGGGCATGTCCTAAAGCGTTACAGCCCAACCACCCCACCACTGGCCCTTGAAGTACTCTCTCTCTCTCCATGCATGATATCATGAAAATGGATATAAGTTTATGACTACTACCTAGTATCGATAATAGGTCTGAAAAAGTATCTAAAAATTTCAAAGTAAGGAACCATGATATATTTGTTTGGAATACATTCTATTTGGAGAAAGTTGAAAAGCACGATCTCGCTAAAAGGTTTTATACATCTGCCATTTCTCAAGGCATTTTTTTAGACAAGGACTCCATTTTTTCCTTTTTCGAATTCGGATGATAAATATTTCTCAGGACATGGAGTGTGAATCAAACCCATATTGAATTAAAATGAGATACTAATACAAGTTCTTTCCTTTTGAATCAAGTAAATTCATATCTAAAAAAGAGGTTAACAATAAATTCTTTCAAAATTGATTATTTGTTCCCCCCCCCCCTTCCCTCTTTGTTTGTTTGATATACAAATGTAGTTAAGCGAGAGAGAAAAAAGGAATGGTATTAAGCGAGAATTATTTTCAATAGAATTCATAGTGGTGGTTAGATGAAATATAATAGTTTTCCCCTTATTCGTTTCAAAGATCACCAATTATGTCACATCATTTTGACACTAATAACAAAATATTTTGATTGTCTAGCATTTTCTCTTGTACTTATCATATATGCTTATATATGAAACTTGAAACTTGTTCACAAGTTGTTGCTTTAACATTTGGCAGTTTGACATCAAGAGGGCATTGGGGGTGGCTTGAAAGACTCTACAATTACTTCAAACCATTGGTTGTGATGAAGATATCTTGTGTGTTTGAAAGATGTTTCATGTTCATGTCTATGGTTCCATATATGTGTTTGTTACTATTGTATTACAATTCTGTTTTTGGCCATCTGATAGCAGTTGTATTTGAAAGTTAATTCCGTGGAAATTGATTGAAATTGTTTTTGTTAACTAAACATGACTATGTGCAGGCCTGGTTGATGAGGTGGAATTACTTGGAAATTGCTTGGTACAACAAAAACTTTAGAAGGTGGAAAAATAAAGGGAAATTGTTTCCACAGCATCTTTTTCGCACTTATTCTTATACCAATACGTCTTCGACAAAAAATAAAACAGGAGGAATTGAGAAGTGATTAAGCATGTAGGGTCATTACATGCGATAACATGGATGAAAATTAATTGTTTCCAAATCACATTCCTTTTCTCATTTCACCAATCACTTATTATCATTTGGAAGATGAGCATCTTAAATTTTAGAACAATTACTAAATAAATATTACTCATTTTCTATGTGACAAAAAGTGATTGATAGAATAGAAAATGAGACATGATTTTGAGATAGATGACTTCTGTTATTGATAATATAGAATGTTGGTGGGTTTTATCTTGGGTTAATGTTGGTTATTAATCTTTATTTATTTATCATTTGATCAAACCATCCAATAAAAATGATATTCATCTAATGACTAATAATAATGTTTTATTAGAAACCCAAACATATCTACCGTATAATTTGGCTAGAATGTGCCTTGGTTTTTCTTTAAGAGATATCCCATCTTAATCTATCATAAAACTTTCCTTTAAATCCAAGTCTCATAAGCTGTGAAGGGATGGATGGATGGATACAAGTGTTATTAGTACACTCAATTATTTTTGTGTTTCTTCGTTGAGTCCAGAGACAAATATTTTCATATCAATCTTAGTTCTCTATCAAGACAATCTTTATGGTACCAAGGAAGTGCTCAAAGTTCAAACTTTAGACCACCATTAAACTTTCACCCGGCAAGTGGGGTAGACAATCACACAGTTCAACCACAAAGACCTTATCTCCTCTACTTGTTTTACTCTTCAATTCTATATTAAGACAAGAATATGAAAGCATGTTGGCCCAGGAAAAAAAAAAAAGAAGGAATGAAAGCTTCGTTTAGCCAAATCCTCCAATAACAATTTTGTGAAAGATCTAATGTTTTTTGGATAAACAAAGTAATAATATGTTTAGATATTAGCAACGAAGAACATTAATGCATAATATGTAAGTAGAAGTAAATAATAAGCAGTATAAATAACTAATTATCTATCAATGACAAAGTAATTTTAATTGATCAACATCTTGACTTCAATTTTTCATAATTTTTTTTTTGGTCATGAATTTTTCATAATATTTTAAATATTTGAAGTGACCATTTTTTCGTGTCGTCTTAGAATTAGAGAATATGGTCATAATGAGAAATATTTATAGGATTTTTTCCTCTTCTTTTTGGATTTTTGATCAGAAATGATTTTTTCTTCTTGTCTTAGAACTTGGGCAATAAGACTATGATAGTCATGATGAGAAGCTTCCTATTTCAATTTTCAGCCATACAAACAAAACCAGGATAGAGTTTTGCACGTGGGCAGGGACCCTGTGATGGAAAACTCATAAACACAGCCACACGTGTAATTATAAAAAACCCAATACCTCACAAGGCTGGCCCAATACAACCCACACTGTCTACTTTGGAAATAACAGTCAAACCCATATGGGACTTAGCCCTTGAATGTGATCATCATCTTTTTGGGTAAAAGTGGTCATCTTCTTTTGAATATAGGACTCCCATTATTTCAACTTTAAATGGGAATATTTAAAGCATTTAATTTTGATATTACATATATTCAATTATATATTGATATATCAATAAAATTATTTGACTCATACATACTAGCTCAAAAGTCTCACAACAACATAAAATTGGTTGATAGTATAAAAGATAAATTATGACGACCTCCTTTAAGATTCGGTAAAGTTTATATTTGTAAAATTTATTAAGAATGTCATTGAGTTCATGGGATTATTACATTGTCTTCTCCAAATTTGTGAAATCAATACACCAACTTCCTCCAATAATATTGCACAATACTTTTAGGGGGAGGTCAATGTAACTTGAATAAATAAAGAGAAGTCTGAATGAATTTCACCAAAGTATGAAGGAGATTAATGTAAAACTCTTCTAGACAAGTCTTGACATTAAAATGAGATACTTGAAGAAAGCGGTAATAGAAAGATTAAAATTGGATCCTGTAATATAATGTACACCTATAATACCTGTATTATAAAAGAAATTACGGGACAACTCGGAAATTTTCTAGAACTGAATGATTTTTTGTTAAAAAAAAATCTTGATCAAGAAGTTGCTGAACATGAAGTGAATGTGAAGGAATTTGATAGCCGGCAATGACAAAGGGCCGGCATGTCACGTCTACAACGACAAGGAAATGGTTCGGCTTTGTGGCAACACAGTACACGTGACCATGGACTCTATTGGGGGGCACATTTGAGCTTCAAGCTGTTGTTCCATTTACAATACATGATTTTGTTATTTATGGCCTTGTGTGGAAAAGCATGTTGTATATTATGTGTGTTCAACATCAATCAATGTGAGGATGAAATCAATAAATACGTCTATCTATATGGCGATATCAGTATTTATCACTGGTATTTCCATCCGCACATAATTTTCAGTAAACAAATTCATGTGAAATCAGAAAATTTTTTTTCTTAAAAATAAAAATAAAAAGCTTATTGCACTACTGATCATGAGATTTTATGAAATTTAACTCAATTTATTTTTATTTGTAAAATTTGTTGAAGTTCGTAAATTATTATATCTATCCCTCTAAATTTGTGAAATTATTATTCTGTCTTTCCCTTCATTGCATGTTGCATAGTTTATCTAATGGAGATTAGTGTAACTTGAACAAATAGAAAAGTCTCGAGCTGAATTTTGTCAGGGAAAAATTTCCCTTTATTTTAGTTGTGTGTTATACTGAATCTCTGGTATCCTGTCCGTGAATAGCCTAAGATGTAAAGGCACAGTGTTTTGACTTTTGATTGTGTCTTTCACTGAGGATATATTAAAAGAATTATGATTGATGCTATGGTTAATTACTAATTTACTATTAAAGAAAGGTGTTAAATATCATATTGGAGTGGGTGTTAAGTTAGGTTATTTGATCTCCTGTGCGGGATGAAAAGGAATTTATGTAACGGGACAAAAGGCAATGTCCAAAATCTATGAGCATCGTGTACATGAGTCAGCTTGTTCAAACAGAATATTGGCAGTTTTGTCATGTGAATCATGTCAACCGTGACTTGTTGGACTTAAAGGCTAGAACCCCACTTCTCACTGTAAAAATTGTCACCTTGTGCCACCTGGTGCATAGTGGGAGCTCCATTTGGGATCTTGGTCTATTTGTTTTGCAGATATATATATATATATATATATCAAACCATCCCTGCTTAACATAGTTGTATCATGATAATCTTTATTATTTAGTCATAATAACATGTTACATCTATAATACCTCATCCACCGTCTGGTTTAATATTGTATATTTGATCTATAACTAGTAAGAAATGTGGCTAGACCTTTTTGTATGACTGCCATTAGGATATGTCTTTTATTAGCAACCAACTTATATTAAACAAGGTATTATTATACATTATCACCATTTATTGGCTACTCATTTTTAATAAAGGTGCCCTTCGAGGTGTTGATTTAGTCACTTAAAGAAAACAAAATAAATTAAAAAAAAATGCTAGAGAGTCAAGAACTGTATTATGATCTAATTACTGCAAGCAAAATTTTAAAAGGTAAGGAAAACACTACTTTTGTAACACAACATACAATTAGGGATGAAAATAGGTCAAACAGCTTATTAGGGGCCTATGGCTTGGCCTGAATTTGGCCTGACCTAAACTTGTAAAATATCAAAACTAAGATTAGGCTTTGTTAACATGCTTCAGACCATGCCACATTTTGAATATGTTAGGTTTAGGCTTAAAATAAAGTCTATAATAAGTTACAAGTCAAGCTTAGGTCAAAGAGTTATAATTCATTGTCTGGCTTGTATCCATCCCTACATACAATACAATAAAAAGTTACTAATTTTTATGCCTGTTGGGGGTTGAAAAGATTTTCTCTCCTATTTAATTTCTCAACTCAATCTTGGTAAGCTTTTTTCTGGTTTTGAAGCATTCATACCAACAGTATTATTTCATACTACCAAAAATTGGTGTTAATTATTAGAATAATGTGACATGATTAGCAACCTTTGAATGAGTAAGTGGTTAGATAGAAATCATTTCATTTGATCTTATAATTACCATGGTTTTTATCAAAGATTTTGAATACATTTTTCTGATCGTTGGCTCAAAAAAGCATTACTCAACAAATTAATAGAAGATAAAAAGCATTGTAGCTCCAAGTTGATGCAGATATAGATCCCAAAAAAAAAAAAAAAAAATGGTCATTAGCCATGGGGAGGGGACAAGGAAGACCCTTAATCAGTAATAGTGGATGAGAAGTCCCCCTCAAGCATGTTTGGCAAAGGGGACAACCTCATGGGTGTGACTTTGTCATCTTAGGTGTATAATGGGACATGTCCCATTTCTCCAACCATGGGGCCACAGCATGTCATCCACCACAAATTTTCTTCCTTCATATCTTCAACTTTTTTCTTCCGCTATATATACATGGCCTAATTAGTCTCACCTCCCTCAAGTACAACTCACACCACAGAAAAACAGCTTCTTCAAGTTCTCATCAATAGCATCTTCACACAACAAAATTTTTGTTTAGGCAAAATGGCAGCTAGTGTATACTCAGTTAGAAGCTCAAAGATTGTTCATGGGAGAGGTGTTCAAAACAAGTTAGGCAGCAGAGGACAAGGCTTTACATAATATGGAGATGCACTGTCTTACTCTTGTGCTGGCATGACTGAAATTGTTCACAATTTGGAGTCACTTTATGTTGCAGAAAATAGCTAAGTTATTAGTGCTATGGTCAAGCAGAATGGGTTCCAATTTGTGCTGATTAACCACACTTTTGAGATATGTGATGAACTAGTACGATTGTAATGTATTGTAGTGCTACCCTTTTGAAAACTTTGGGGGTATTAGACTATTAGTACTGTAAAACAGTCAAAACTGACATAGTTTTTATGTTATGGGGTAGGGTAGGGAAAGAAACTAGATGAAGCAAGGTTCCTGCTGAATGTGTAAATTATAAACTAGCATGTATATAATTGAAGATGATGATTCTATGCCTTCATCAACTATGCTTCTGGTCTCAATTTTGTTAACTTTTTTTTTTTTCTAACTTTAGTATTATTTATTATCAGCTTAGCAATTCATAAACCTTTTTTGCACATCACTTATTACACCTACTATCACATAGTGATAATTGATTATCATTAGTAATCACCACATAATGCATGTTCATTATTAGTTATTTGCTAGTGAATCACTAAATATAATGTGCAGAATTTGGTGCTTAAATGTGTTTCCTATCATAATGGAGGCGACAAACAAAAATAAAATTACAATTGCTTAATGTCTCTGTGAAGCTTGTTGACTTGGAAATAACAAATCAGTCCCAAAACCAACCACCCATTATTATGAGCAACCACCAAAGTGAGTTTAAAGATTTTAAGTCAATGGATCACCAACCACTTCCTAGCACACTAGAAGTCAACCTATGGGATTAAACATGCATTTACCTTTATTTTAAGATATTCATGAAATCTAAATTTGATGTGTGTTTCGGGGTAGAGAATTCATGTTCATTGTGAGGCATGAGAGACATGGAAAGTTGAAGAAGAGGAAACAATTTAATGTCTGCTAGGATTCTAGAACCACAAAAAAAAGTTTCTTTTTAGTCTTATTGCCTTTTTATGAGGTAGGCTATTACAAGGTCTAAAAGGATACTATTTGTTAACTATTTTTTTACTCCAAAACATTGTGTTAAGTGTCTCTTTGGGAGTGATGACAAAGGAGAGAAGAGCGAGGCATGGCACGGATGATTGCTTTAGACTGTGTTTGGGAGAGGTGTCCCGGGAGGGAAAGGCAAGACCAAGGAAGGATAGGAAATCGCCTCCTTATCGCACAGTTAAAATCATGATCCCCCAAATCAAGGGATCAAAGACTAGTGGAGGTGTTATCCTTCCCTTATTCTTCTCAGCTCCCAAATAGTAGAGTGGTCTCTCATTATCCACTCTACTCTTCACCCCTTTTCTCTACTCTATTAATGATCATTTCCTTCCATTCTCAATAAACTATCAAACTTAGCGATAAATTATTATATGAGCTTTTTAGCAAAAGGGAAGATAGGAAAGGGAGAGTTAATATTTCATTCCCTTCCATCCTCAGCAAACTACCAAACTTAGCCTAAACCCATTATGATAGAAAAAATAGAAGTTCAAAATTCTTTTTGATGAAATAGAGAAGTTCCAAAATCTTAAAGCTAAAAACAGGCCATTCCTTTTTCTAAGGTAGGAAAGGGAGAGTTAATATTTCATTTACAACAACTGCTGACATCAACATAATGGGTTTTCAGTCATATTCTAGTGTGATTCCACGAGTTGCCAATGTCAATTGCAATAAAAAGAAAAGATGTCAAATTACCCAATCTTGGTATATATGATGGCATCCAAACATAAAGTAGCAAATAGTGGAAGGCAAAAACATGAATGCTTTTAAAAAGGCAACCTGTTCTTTGGTCACGTATACATGATGGTTATAGTGGAACAACCAACGCGCACGCGCACACACACAAGATGTGAACATATTGCCATTGCCTCTCCTTCTATAATCTTTCCCTTATGTCTTTATCATTTTCACTACAATTAAATGGACACATCTAATCAATGATGTCTTTTATCTTCATCTATTGGAAAATAGATTGTTGTGGCCAATTAGAATTTCATTTTATTGATATAGAAAATGAACCGCTTGAACTATATATTATTATAGTATTATTATCCAACAACGAGAAGTAGCCGCTACCAGTGGAAGCTTGACTCATTCCTCTTACGACCGTGCTTTTTTTTGGGTACAACTTACCGTGCTTTGCCAATAGATTCCCGTTCTACCACGTTACTGAAAACAAATTTGCGTCCCAAGAATCTTACGCCATAATAAATTGACCCATCAAACTAGGCGGGATTCATTAAATTTTGGATATTGACAGCTTTGAATTAAAAAAAAAAAATTGAATTTCCTTGGGTCAAAACAATGTATTTGCTTTAATATCTTCTACGAGACAATGGTTTTGGGGCAGTTAATAAGAAATACACTTTTATCTCACAAATATGAGTTTGAT
Source organism: Dalbergia oliveri (assembly GCA_030441495.1). Taxonomy (NCBI): domain Eukaryota; kingdom Viridiplantae; phylum Streptophyta; class Magnoliopsida; order Fabales; family Fabaceae; genus Dalbergia; species Dalbergia oliveri. The sequence goes on along the minus strand of JAMLFY010000013.1, from coordinate 22,227,176 downwards.
TTCCATTGTCAATATGAGAATCTATCGTTGATAAGTAATCTCATAAGCTGCTGTCTGAGCTTTAGGCAATGATTGAGAGTCAAATATTGGATGGAGTGGCAAGGACGGGAAGAGACATTTGCCTTAAACATATGTTTGAATGTTATTTGGAGGAGGGGAAGAAAGGGCCAGCAAGGGAAGGGAAGTCCCTCCTTGGCCATCATGTACAGTAAAATTAGTGTCCCCAAATTGGGGGTTGAGGGAGAGAGCTTGTGTTTGTACCATTTTAGTACTTATATTTCTTATCTATAGAAATTATATTTACAAAGTCAAAAGATAAAAATAGAAAATAAAATTTTCATTTCTTTCCATTCCACTCACTTAAATTATAAACTCCCAAATAAGGGTATGGTTACTCTATTCCTCACTTTTCTTCTCCATTCCTTTAATAACCATTCCCTTCCTCCTTTATAAAACTCCTAATCATAGCCTTAGAGATGGTGTCTTATTTTTTATGGTATGATCGGCATTGAATCCATTCAAACTTTTGTAAACCAAACAAAATTAATTCTGAAGTTTTTTTTCCATTTGATACATGGTTTTATTTCTTTTCATGTTACCGACGGTTAAATACCTAAGCATTTAGGATATATTTGGATTGATGGAGTTATGTAGAGTGAGATTTTAAGTTACTCCATTATTTAGATTTGCAAAATTTGAATAGAATAGAGGAGAGAATCTAATTAACTCTATTCCATCCAATTCCATCAATTCCCTCAAATTTCTTTCCCTAAAAATGAGCGGAATGAGATGAAATGAAAAATACCTAAATAATATAGTAGAGTAATTATTTCGCTCTACTCCATCTAACTCCATTGATCTAAACATAATGTTAATGTATAGTTTGCATTCTATTACTTGGTGAATTAATTACAGATAAAATAAAGAGATGGTATAGAATTATCCAAGACTTCAAATGATTCACTTTCTTGAGATTTAAACATCAACTTAAATTTTGAGTATACTATTTCCATACTTAAGAGAATTATATGCTAATAATTAAATATTTTAATTATATCAAATAATTTAATTATATTCACATCCAAACGCATTGCATAATCTCCTTAAAGCGAAGAACTCATATACATGAATTTTATCTTTGATCATGAAACATTAAAATCATTTCCATATACATTTCAAAATCAAACCTCTAACTAAATACTTAAAAAACTTAACCAACTACCAAATATTTTAATTGTTATTAATAAATCGATTAATAATTAAAAGTTTCTGTTATCATAACAGTAAATCTAGCAAGACAATCAATAATAAATACAATATATTTTTTTACCACATTCACCAATAAAATCGCTGCAGGTAATAATAATACACCTAAATCTGACATGTGAATGACAATACTAATTGGAATATGATAACTAGATAAAGCTAATAAAGTACTCAAAATGATTACCTGTTATATTTTCTGTACAAAAATGTAGAAAATTGAGCATCCAACCTCGACTGGATATAAAGTCATAGATCTTAAGCAACTAACTATATATAGGCTATATTACTACCGTTTAAAATAAAACACAAAGCAAATATCTAGCTCATTACCAATCAATGCCATCCGAAGAATTCTAGAGTTTATTTTGTAGTATAGACAATAGCTTGAAGTCTTGAACTACAAGCTGACAAAAAAAAGTTTAGTTCGCAAATTCAGTTATTGTAGTTCCGCATCTTTCTCAAATATATCCCACCCATCATCAAGAAGAGCCTTGTGATCAGCCTGGGATCTTTCATCCTCATGCCCACTTTTGGAAGAAAAGCTTGCAATTGAGGCTGCTGGGCTGGTCTTCAGTATTTCAGATGAATCACTATGCACAGAACCCACATCAGATGCCAAGGTTTTGTGGGATGAACTTGAAGATGCTGCTAAGATGCAACTAGTCTCCTGCGAGGTGAAGGATTTGCTCAACGGAAGATTGGCATCAAACTTCTCTTTTAGACGCCTAATATCCTGACAAATCACAGAAATTTCACCTCTGCAGAGTAAAATGAAAAGTATATAGATTAGAAACTGTGAAAAAAATCACAATTACCAAATTCATAACTCATGACATAATACACGGAAACGCATGTTGAAGGAAGAAAATGGTCTACTAGTGTGTTTGGATTTATGTTGAGTTGAGGGAGGTTACCATTGATTTTGGACCCCCAAAATTGATTCTGGTAGTTCTCATTGATGTTTGGTTTTGAGCGATCAAAATCAATTCTTGCCTCTAGAATTGATTCGGGGAGAAGCAAAAACTTCATTACTTTCTATCAAAATCACTTTTAAAGGAACTACCGAACATAATCACTTTAATTTAAAATCAATTTACAAATGCAGAACCAAACACAAGCCCTAACTACACTGGAACAGCAATTTTGGTGAAAAAGATGTCAAACAAAATTCCTTCAGCTCCTGGAATTATCAAATGGGGCAAACAAGCAATAAGAGAAGTAAATTCATGGTCATAACCAAGATTAACTAATATAGGAAAGATTGACAAAGCATAAGCATAAGCAGTAAGGTTTTGAGAAGAATCAATAATTGACAGCAAAGAGAATGATATTCTTTTGAAAAAAATAACAACAATACTGGAGACAGGCAGGACAATGCAATGTTATTTTAAACTGAAAACAACTTACTGCAACACATCGACAACCTGCCCCCGGTCGATCAGGAACTCCCGTAACTGGAGAGAAGAAAAAGAACAAATGAAATTCATTAAATATTATAATCCTCAAAATGAAATAAAATGGTTTAAGAGCAAAGAAAACACTAGCAACCTTTGAATTCTCTTCCGCCTCCTGCTGTAGCCTTAATGACTCATTTACTACCTGCTCCATCATTGCTTCCTGTTCAGCAAGAGCCTTTCGTGCCGATTCCTCCTTTTCCAGCTTTTCATGCTCAGCTGCTTTCCTTAGTTCTTCTGCTGCAGCTAGTCGTGCTTCAAGAATTTGGCGCATCTGGAAACCATACCCAGGAGATGAACCAAAATAAGATGCTAGTAGTTTTATTTCATTGACGTAGTTAAGCAATTCAATTGTGCAAGGGAATAGGTTTTCTATTCATTAGCAACAAAATTAAATAACATGTCCTCTTTATGTTTTAAGTTATAACAGTGAGATTATTCTGATTATTATATTATTATAATCTCAGTGACATAGTAGGATGCTCAATGTATATTCTGAAATGTAAAAACCTAAGCAGAAAAGGTATGATGAACAATTTTCAAATGAACATGTTAAATTGTAAAGCACCTCATCAAGAATAGCAAGAGACTTATCCCTCTCTTCAGACAAACCGAGCAAACGAGATTGAAGTTCCCTAAGTTCAGTCGCCAGAATTGCCTTTTCTCCATAAACTTCTCCTGCATGCTGCAAAGAAAATGCTGAGGGTTAATCCTGTGTTCATACAGCAGCAATACAGATTTGGTAACTGTTAGATCTACAAATTTTGTCAACATATACAACCATGTCATTTGCTTCTTTTGCATGTGCCAACATTGTTTTGTATTCTTCTACCCTAGCCAGAATATCAGATCCTCCTGTGGCAGCTTCCATATTGGCCTGCTCTGCAGCTTTCTCCTGAAGTTCCACTTCTTTCATTAAGCTGATAAGAGATTCCATTGATGAAAACAAGGTTCTCTGCAACATTGTCAAATGATAATAAAAAGTCAGAAGTTTTAAGGTCTTTCCAGATTTCAACCAGCAAACTGCAATTACATGATTCTATGATAATAAGACTTGCACATTGCTATGTCCTTCACTCTTCAGTTTAATAATCATAAGATGCAAATCATTCAATATAGTGATAGGAACTGGGCCTATAACTAGTGGGCCTTCATAGTTAGGAACAACAATTAGATAGTTAGGAATTAGTAGTATAAAAGAGATGCAGAAGGCATCAGTGGAGAACTTAGTAATCAAGAGTTTAGGAAAGCAAGGGATATCTTGAACAATAACTTGTTATTGTATTCAGAACATTACTAGTATAACATCCAAATAATGCCTTGTTATATAGTATTCAGAACACTAGTATTATAACATTCAAATAATACCTTGTTATAATTAGTAGTATATAACTAACTAATTGTTATTCCTAACTACAAAGGCCCACTAGTTTTAGGCCCAGTTCCTATCATATAGCATTCATGATTTTAACATTACTTTCACAATTTAAGCCATATATCATTATAGAGCTAGTACTTATAACATCCAAATAATACCTTGTTATTTTTTGCTTCATCAACTATCTCCTCAAGCAGATCAATCCTGCATACTTGACTAGATTGGCTATCTGCTTTATTCTCACCAATCTCATCTTCAACATCGCTAGTTTCACTTGCACAAAAAGCTTGCTTTGCAGAACTACTCTCTAGACTTTCATGAACAGAAATAGCCGGGCCAGAATCTAAATCTAACAGAAGACTATCTTCAGCATTTGCTGTATCTCCTTGTACATGACAAACCGCTTGAGTCTCAGAATCTTCTACCTCAATCAAGGCAGTTTCACATTTTTCCAGTAAGTGGTTTTTATCACCTACAGTGGCATCATAATCCTTAGCTGAAGGAACTATAGAATCTACCCACTCTTCATTCAAATGGTTTGCATTTCTATTGCCATTGTTATCCGATGAAGCTGCCTCCTTGATTAGGTGTTTTGGCTCAGGTTTGATCTGTTGACATAGACCAGAAGAGATAAAATTTTCAATATCAACATCCACATGATCTTGTCCCTGTTCTAAATTTTCATTAGCTTCCTGCCTAAGACTATTTGATGTATCCTGAACAATCTTGTTTGAGATCTCTCCACTAAAGTTATCTTCAGCATTCCAAAAAACATTGAGATCCTTGATTTCATTCATTCCAAGAACTTTATCAGTGGAATCATTAGAATTACTGACATTTGACAGAGCAGACTCATCCAGAGTCACATTCAGATCCAGTGCACTAGAACAATCAGTAGTTTTGATAAATTCAACAGAGATAGAACGTGGAGCAGAAGAAGACCCCTCATCTTTAACATCAACATGCCGATGGTGCCTCAACCTACTCCCTTCCCCACTTTCAACTGCAGATTCAACATGTCATAAGAAATATATTGGTAAAGCAGTTCACTACAAACAAAGTATAATGATATATAAATTGATGTACATAATTAGTAAATACACCTTTCACATTTACTGGCACTCCCAGACCCTCATCCTGTGGAGGAGTAGCAGGAGGCAATCTTTTGCTTTGGGGCATTAAAGGGATGACTTCAGTGAGAACAATTCCAGCAGCTACATCAGCATCCTTTGGGTGTTCAATCGCCACAGCCCTCAGTAACCTGGGGTCAACCTGCGCAATACAAAATGATAAAACAAAGCCTTCAGTTTGGACTCGAGAGCAAGTGAAGCAAACAAGCCAGATACTTGCCCAGATTAATGCATTTATACAAACGCTGTGGACCCTGGAAAGTCTGAAGGTTACAAACTAGCTTTGAATCATCAAGGTTGTTCTCAAGCATATGGAAACTACCATTCTGAATTACTCAACATTTGGACAAGATTTAGTGTGTCTAGATTTCCGTTTGGGTGCATCAGAATTGATTTTGACCCCCAAAATTGATTCTGAAAGTTTTTTATGTTGTTTGGTTGCTAGATCTCAGAATCTAGAACTAGACTTGATTCTATGAGAAGTGAAAACTTATTACTTTATGTTAGAATCACTTCTCTAGGAACTACCAAACATAAATCACTTTACTTTAAAATCAATTCTAATTAAATGCTAAAACAAACACTATACTTTTGTGGTGATCATGTACTGTGAAACAACCAATTATCAGCAATTGATCCCCACCCATATTAGTTGCAATAGAAACTATTACTCTCCTGAAATTATACAAGTACTCATTCATCCAAAATTTGCTACTTCATGCCCTTGATGCTCAACTAGAAAGTCCAATGCATAATATTCAATTTAATTTGATTAATTTAATATTTGAATTACCGCTCAATTTCACAATTCATAGCTAGAATACAGTACAAACAACACCCAAAGCACAGAAAAATTAATAATTCAGCTTAAAATAAAACAATGAATGATCATTCTGCGATCACATTTCGATTGAAAAAACAATAGGTAAAGAGCTATACCTGCGGAAATATCTCCTGCAAGCTTCTATACACCGAGTTGAAACCCATGACCAAGAAGATACTATCTGCAAAGTCCATAAAAAAATTTTTAAAAAAAATGAATAAAAGGGGCGATTTTTAATCACGAAATTTAAAATTTAAAATTAAATACAAATAGAAACAAAAACAAAAAGTGATTACCCAAAACAGTTGCAAAAATTATAATTCAAAGAATTATGAACAGAACCCATTTGCGAAATTCACCCATAAACCCTAAATTTTTTCTTATTAAAAAAATACTTTCTTTTTCCCCAAAATTCTCCTCTTTTTTTTTGGCTAAACACGCGAAGAACAACATCAAATCGGTAGGGCTAAAGTGCCCAAAATAAAAAACACCTTCACTTTTTAGATATGCTATTACAAAGTAAAAATTCAGATACCTTAATTTCTTTCAGTATTGAGAGAATAAGAAAAGGAGAATTCGGAACAAAAAATTGAAATAGAAGAAACAAAGAAAAAAACACAGGAATTGAGTGTGAGAGTGAAATTGAGAAATGAAATTAGAGAGAATGGAGAAAATGAAGAAGAAGAGCGTGTTACCTGAGAGAGAGTGTGAAAGTGGAATTGAGAGAAAAGGAGAAGTTGGGAGGACCACACCAATATTGTTGGACTTTTCTACGCTATTTCTTATTTGTAGCTTTTTTAAAAAATTTTATTTTTGGCAATTTCCCTTTCTGTCTGGAAACGAGGAAAGTGACCCAGCCTTGTATTGGACATTGCTGTGAATTTTCCACGGAAGCTGAGGGTGTTTCAGTCAACAACATGATGAATTGAATTCGTTGGGCTTTCTTCATGGTTAAGTCATAGTTATAATTTTAATATATATAATTGAAAAAGAAAATGAAAATATATGCATGTATAAATTTGTTCGATTTTGATGCAAGTATAGTTTTACTGTTTCGTCTAACTGTCTATTGTAGACGAAATCCACTAATTCAGTGGGTCTTATTATTAAAAACTCAATTAATCAAATACAAAAAATAACGGTTCTAAAGGGGGTTTAAGGTCTTTTATAGCGACTCAAACTCAAGACATCTGGATAAGGGGTCAAGTACCTAGCCACTTCAACCAACTCCATGTTGATTATCATCTAACTATCTATTTTTTTATTTTTCCAAATATCAATTATCGACAGTAGAGACTAATCTCTTTAAGGCATTAACTCCTGGTAAACATCTGCAATAAGAATCTTTTCATACATACCTAAAAATCATACCCCTACTAGATATTTAAATGGTTCAACTAGCTATTAATTATAGGTTTGATAGTTATCATCTAATTATCTATTATCATGCAAGTAAGCATGTTCGACTCTCTCACTTACTACATGTATGTAAAAAGTTTTGATTGAATGCCAATATTAAAAAAATTATAATATTAATATATCAAAATTAAAACTCTTAAAAAATTATATTTTCACATGATTTATTCATTTCAATCCATTTAAAAACTTCAAAGAAAATTATTTTTAACTTTTTGAGTAAAAGTCTGCATGAGTAATTTTCATTTAAAAGTGATATTTTATTAAAAAAATTAAAATAAACGCTCTCCAACAAAAAAGAAAGAACCATTTACATTGCATGGCCTAATTTTCCTTTTGGTCACCATAGTCCGCAATTATTAAAAGGCGAGGGACAGTAGATAAAACTAGAAATTATATGATACAGGAGACTTTTGCAACAGATTGAACATTAGCGAAAATGCAACATAGTTAAGTACGTACAAACAAGGATTAAACTAGTGTAATTTGTCATTTCAAATTTCATTTTCTTTCCGACTCTTCGCTTTCACAATATTTTACCCTCAAGTGAAAGGGAGAAGGTATTTGATCTTATTGTTTTTGCTGTACAAAATTTGTCGGTCCATCACCGCTATAGTCCATTAAATGCATCCTCATTTCATTACCAAAAAAAATAAACATGCATCCTCATTTTTTCACAACATGTTACGTAGAGTCATCCTAACTTCCACAATGAGTACTAGAGGCTACACACGATTATAGTGGAAAACGCCTACTAAAGCTAGGGGTGTTAAAAAGCGAGTTACGCTGAGCAGGACTAAATTCAAACCAAATTTAATTTTTATACCAAATTAATTTTTAAAATTTGAACTCGTGATAAAAATTTGAATAGTGACTTAACTGAACTTTTAAATAACATAAAGGATTTGAATATTATACATAATAAAATTATAAATTTTACAAATAAGAAATAAAATTTAGAAAATATTTTGCAATATATGTTTGGAATCAAACTATATCAATGTAAAGATAACATGTAAATGTATATTAATTAAACTATAAAAATCTTGTAACTTTTCACTAATGATTATAAGAAAAATATATCTCTAAAAAATTATTTAACTTTATATAAAGTTGAGCCAATCTAATATTAACCAAACCAATTAAAAAGTGTTAAGGTCAAATTTAAAGACCTAAGACTCAATAAGTTTTGGGTGGCCCCATACACTAAGTGGGCATTTTGGCCTTAACCCATATAATGCCCTAAATATGTGGGCTTGGACCCTATGACCCATGGGTCAGGCCCATGTTAATCATTTGTCGCATGATAAAAAAACAAAACACATATCACAGTTTTGACCAAAAAAAAACAAATCTCGGCCTACCGAACACATCTTAAAGCATTTTTTTTTTTAAAAAAAAAGCCGACGAACCCTAGAATCCCAAGTCTACAAATTCCCAAATCAAGGTTGAACATCGAACCTTCCACCACCGATTCACGGTTTTCGTACGCTTCATTGCCCTCGCCCTCGTCTCATTCATTGCCTCGGCGAAGGGGCAGGGACTCGAGGGACCGAAGGGACGACAGGGACTTCGACCGCCACCCCAACCGCCGCGGCGGAAGTGATCACTACGACCGTGCCAGGGACTTCAAGCGCCGCCGCCGCAGCTCTAGCCCTAACTGCCGTGACCGGGGCTATTCTCCTCCTCTACTGTCTCGGCGTTCGTCTCCGCCGTATAAGCTGTCCAGGAGGGGAGCCCCCGTGGTGGCGGCTATGGACCCGATGACAGGTGGTGTACACTTTTGCCATAGTTTTTGGGTTTTGTTTAATGGTTTTTCATACTCGATTTAAATACATGAAAGCATGTTGATGTGGTTGGATACTTGCTTATGATATTTGCAATTAGGTTACATGTTTATGTTATCATCTATTAAAACTTCAGATTACTGAAAGCCAAGATAATTTATAAATTGACCTAGACATTGTGTTTAGTTTTGTGGCGGAAATTTTATTATTATATGACTTTTTTTTGTTGGGTGCCTTTTCTTGCATACTGTGTTTTAGATTGTGTTCTTCAGAATCTGTATGGCTGGGTCATTAGTCTTTATTAGTCGAACCCAAATATGAGGATTTTAGAACTCTTCGTAGACGTTAAAGTGTTCTGTTATCATAGGTGTTCAAAATGTTCATGGATATTTGTTTTCAGTGGTTCTAATGTGCTTACGTTGTGGATAACTATGTAAAGGAGAGTTAAACAACAAAAATTCAACTCGTGTTGTCAAGATTTAGACATGGGGATTGGTCATGTTGTTGTTTATGTTGTAGAATCCCATTTTTATCGATCACTGTCCTGATGGACGAACATTACATTTTTCGTTTGTGTTTTGTTCCTTTTTCCCTTTCCCTTGGCCTGACACACAATGGAGGCAATTCCAGTTTGTTCTTGCTATCATATTTTTCATTCTATTTAAGCTTATTTCCTTTCTGAAGTGACTTCTCTATCCTAGTTTCATTGAATTGGGACCTGTCTTGCTGCGCAAGTTATAACGAATTGCAATATTTTAAAACTATGTTGCTTTTAATTTATATATCATATACAGAAGTGGAAGAGACTGTGAATCAGTGGTGGAAGGTTCAATGTTGAAGGATCTCTCTGATTCTCTAGGTTCGATTCTGTTTTGTTCACATTTCATTTAGCGTTCTGTGTTCTTCCTCTAATGCTATTTTCTATGCGTTCGGACTTGTTTTCTTGAGCTTCCTTGAATTGTGTATGATGAAAAGGAAAATGGTTTGAAATTATTTATCAATTGTTAATCTCGTAACAGGTTCAGTAGTTTTTTTATTTATTTTTTCATTGGTTAATTGAAGTAACTTTGCTTCAATTTTTCAATCTGTCTTTGTGAGATAACTGGGTGTTTTAACCACTTAACCATTAGTAGAAACTAGATTTTTTTTCTTTCTTTCTTGTGGATGTGTGCTGTAATATGTATTTTAGGAACTGCAGTCTAATTATGCCATGAAAATGGTGAGTCTAAGCTATGAGATTTTTTGAACAATTTGGTGGTGTTTGGTTTGCTTTTACTTTGAAAACAGGATACAAAATGAAAATAGTGTAACAATTCTGTGGTTACAAATGAAAAGAGAAATCAAACCAAAGTCTCTCTTAGATTTTAAAAGTTCAGTTTATGACTAACCCTCTTGTTCCCAAGTGCGTCTCTCAGCAAAGGAATTTCCTTCTTTTTTTTTTTTTTTTTTGATAGCTTGATTGGTTTGATGAATCTAGTTGTGTTGCTTTTGAAGATGCACGTACCTCCCTATTATTTAATCAAGCATTTGATTTCTGATCAGGGACTCAAGGAGTTTGCATGTTCCTATTGAAATTCATTGGCTCTGTATGGTTGAGTTTCTTCTATATATTGTCGTTTCCTTTTCCTGTTTGGTTCAATTCAAGAGCAAGGTATTCCTGTTTTGAGATTTTAAAGGCTTATGTTTTTTTTCTTTACTGTTAAATAAAGGTGTTAGTATGAGCTGTTCATGAAGCCAATTGGATGAATGAGATGGAGATCATTATTTAAAGACCATTTCAGTTTGTATGCAAAATTGCAAACAGTGTCAACCTGACAACGTCCCCCTCTCTCGGACACTTCCCGTCATGCAGTATTGTCTACAAGCCATGCTCTCCAGACTGCACACTATCTCATCCCTCATTCACAGCTACCTCAACAGCAACCTCCTCCTCCATGCACGATCCATCTCAAGCCTCAAAGTTGTGTGGCGCAAGGACCCTTACCTCGACTGCGCCATCGACAACGATAAGCGCTCCAAGCAATGCCTCCGTGTCGTCAAGGAAGTCCTCAACGAACCCCGCCAAGTGATCCCCTTGCGCTACCTCGAGAAGCGCCGTGAACGCATGCGCCTCAAGGTCAAAATTGAAACCTTCCTTAACCAAAACCCAGGCTTGTTTGAACTTTACTACGACCGCATCAAGCCCAAAACTGAACCGGTCGGTTCGTCCGGTTTAGTAATCGCTTCCAGAACTTTCTAGAACAAGAGAAGAAAATCTTCGCAAAAAACGAGCCTCTTCTTGTTTCGAAATTGTGCAAGTTATTGATGATGTCCAAGAATAAAGTTGTTAGTGTTGATAAGTTGTTACATGTGAAGAGGGAATTCGGGTTCCCAAATGATTTTTTGGTTGATTTGGTCCCTAAGTATTCAAATTATTTTAGGTTAATTGGGTCACCTGGGGAAGGGAAATCGTTTCTTGAATTGGTTTCATGGGACCCAACATTTGCAAAATCAGTTATTGAGAAAAGGGCTGAGGAGGAGAGTGAGAGAATTGGGATTAGGGTTAGGCCTAATTTCAAGGTTGAGCTTCCACGAGGGTTTGTGTTGAAGAAGGAGATGAGAGAGTGGGTTAGGGATTGGATGGAGCTTGATTATGTGTCCCCTTATGAGGATGTGTCACATTTGGAGCAGAATTCAAGGGAAATGGAGAAGAGGATGGTTGGTGTTTTTCATGAAGTGTTGTCCCTTAGTTTGCACAAAAGGATTCCGGTGCCGATTCTTGGGAAGTTTTGTGATGAGTATAGGTTCTCAAATGCGTTTTCGAGTGTCTTCACAAGGCATTCTGGGATATTCTATATGTCGTTGAAAGGGGGGATTGAGACTGCGGTGTTGAGGGAAGCTTATGAAGGTGATAAGTTGGTTGATTTGGATCCGTTGCTTGAGATAAAGGACAAGTTTGTTGAGTTGTTGGAGGAGGGGTGGAGGCAAAGGGCAGAGCAGTTGAGGTTGAAACAAGGGCAAATAAAGAGAGATATGGAATTTTTGGCCAACAGAGTTAGTGAGTGAATGGTTATGAAAAGGCATGTGGATGTTGACTATGAAGAGCTTTCAATTTGGAAGGTTTCATGAGAATAACAGCTAGACCATTGCTGGCAAGTACATTCTCCTTAGTTCCTTTCGTTTATCTTGAGATGCATGTATTGTCCATAAAAATTGAATGGTTACCTTTTAGCAAGTACCTTCTTGTTGGCAAATGCTTCAGTAAAAGTTTTCGGCTCAGTAATTCTTCCAGAGGCTATTTTTTTTTTTTACATTTTTATAAAGTTGAGACCAATTTTGTGTATGTAGGGTGGAGAAGGATTACTTTTAAATATCATTTCCTTTTACTTGTAGTGGAGTTAGTAGGTAACCTAATTTTGAAATGATAGATTGTTTATTTAAATAGGGTGTGCGAGCATATGATGCATGGTAAATACCAAAACCAGATTAGTAAGGAAGCAGGTTGTAAATGAACTTGATGTCTGTCTAACTGATTGTGCTTTGGAATTTAGGAGTCTAATGACATGGGGCTACAAAGAATCCTTTATTGTCCCACACCAAGCCTGCCTTATATTGGAGTCAACAAATTATGAAAACTTCTGAATATCTGCTGGAGATATCTTATGTTGGATTTCCTAAGAATTCCAAATGAAAGAAACACATTATATATGTGCTAAGGATGGAAGAAATGAGTTGCATTCTTGGATGATGAGCAAATTCTGCTACCAAATTAGCTTCTCCAAGCAGCAGTGGAGCAACTCCTTTCCATGTTTCAGGAACAGCTGGAAACAGACGCAGGAAAGGTGTAAAGAACTCAAATTTTGTCATGATATCATGCATGTTACCTTCAGAGGATTGTCTGCAACTGTCAGATCACTACTGGTTGAAGGCTATGTTCATTTAATTTTTTTGATAATGAGCTGATAGGTATTAACATTTTTGCTTTCAAACAGGATTGACTTAGAAATATTCTTACCTGCCTTCTGGTTAATCTTTGTTAAAGTTATGATTATGTTGTAGTACTCCGTACTTCAACGGACAGTGTTGAATTTATATGGAATCAATGAAGAGTTTTAATTATCAACCAAAATGTTCACTTTCACATGAGCATGTGGATGACCAGAAAATTATATTCTACCTCTCAATCATCAACCCTGCAACAAGCATGACTCTATCTATAGGTTGTGAGCAGTTGGCATAAACATTTGTTTCTTGATGGCTCTCTCTTATTTTTTCTTGGGTTGGCTATTTCTTCTCACTCAATTTCTTTCTAATTTATAGAACCTTTTGCCAAGAGTAAGTGCCCCAGTTGATTTGTACCTCACAAGTTCTGCATGTCATTAATTAGCATTACTTCATACACCCAACTCCTCACCATTGTGAGATGAATTGCTTAAAATATTGTTCAGGAATAAGGTGGGTGGTTCAACCCCCATTTGGAATAGTTTTGTTGTCACCTACAAATTCATCACACAAAGTGGATGAGAAATACTAACCAAGCATGACCCTCAACCCATTCTCTTGGTAACTTCATTTTATAAAGTTTGTAATTCACCAGATAAACAATCTAATGGGAACAAGGTTATGAATTTGCAAGTATTTAAGCAGTTCTGCCTCAACGGGGCCACATGAACATTAAAACTCTTCTAGGCTTTTTGATGGAGAGAGTCAAGATCCCAAATCTTGTAACATTGGCTCTAACATTTCTGGCATTAGTGCCAAAGATGGAGTGTGAGATTAGGCCACCAATTATTCCTCTACCACTCCCACCACCATCTCCTCGCCCACTTTGTTCATCCCAATTTGCACTAGTAAACTATGCTTGTGCAAGATTGCCTTTCACCCCAGGGTCCCCACCATCACCACCTACACCCCCATCACTGCCTGATCCTTCATCCCTTGGTGATGAAGAGGGACACAGGAGTCACCAAAGACATGGCCACCGGCACAGCCACTCGCATCGGCATAGGTACCAACCCACCCCTCAGGAGGACAACTGTTGCCGTTGGGTTAGGGAGATGGACAGCCAATGTGTGTGTGAAATTCTAGTTCGCTTGCCTCCCTTCCTTACAAGACCTAGGCATCAGTACTCGGTCAGCATTGGAGAATTTTGTGATGTCACTTACTCATGTGGTGGGCCAATATGATTGGCAAACTTTTAATTTGATTTCATAAAATAGTTTTCAGTATTTATTTGTCAATTTCAGATAATTTTCTATTTTCATGATTTTGTAAAGGCAATAGTGAATATTACAAAATATGCTTTTTACTTTTAATTTTCACTATTTTTACCATAAAATCTTAAAAATAGAAAATTAACTGAAAATAGAAAATAAAAATAAAAACTATTTTCTGAAACCAAACCCACTTTTTAAGTTGTGATGCTGGAAAAGAATCCAATGCTGTGTTTGCTCTTAAGGGTTGAAGTTCTGGCTATTGTTCCTGGTCCCTTAGTCTTGTTATTCAATTGCTGCTTACTTTCCATTCAATGTACCATCGAAGATTGGGAGAAAAAAGTGTAGTTTAGCACTCATCGAAAGGCGTAACAAAAAAGGGAGTTGTAGGTTTGTAGCATGTTGAAAGTATTCATATAACTAGATTTACCTGAATTTACAACTAATATGAATAGAAGGAGAACTATTACCTCAATTTTAGGCCTTCCTAGTAAAGTTAAATATCACTAAACTACAAAGTTATTGGCTAATAGCTTTACTTCATGCCTAAACTAACAAAAAGACCAAGTTCTATTCGTTGGTTATTGATCTATCTCTTATCCAACGTAATGCAATTTGTAAAAGAAATTAAAGGAATTGGTCTTAAAAACTAAAATGAGTATTTAGTCTTCTTTTAATTTATAGGGAGGGTGGTGCATTTACCTACATTGTTTAAAGTGAACAAATCAATGTAAATATGTTTATATCTCGGAACATAAAAACGACAAATAATACGAGCCTTTGTGACAATGAAAAGGATATATAAAAGGAGAGAAAAAAAGGAAGAGTTATGGAACCCCTATTAAAAATTGGAATCTATGAGTAAGGCATCCCTCTCTCCTTTCCCATGCGCGGTACATAGCACATGGAAAGCCATCGTAAGTCCGATTGCCACTTTGAACCAAAGTTATTGGTTGCTAGAAAACTTTGTAGCGGCTATCGGCTAAGAGTGGCTGAGATAAAGCAAAGGTCTTGTAAAATTATATTAGGACCCCTTATAATAAAGCAATTAAGCTAGATTTTTAAGGGGAGGACTTAAGTTCAAACTTAGAAGTAATTGTTAAAAAATCCTTAATAGCAGTGGTGAACTAATGATAAGCTTTTATATCTAGGAATGATTTGTTTATATCTTTGATAACATTTTATTGAAGAAATTCTTTCACAAAACCTGTGGTTGGATTAAAAGTTTATATATTATAAATTATTTATATAAAATTTCACATTAATCTGAAATTGTCTAATATATATTTTTATATGCATTTAAATCTATGTAATAAATACTTCCCAAAACTATGCAAATAGGAAATGTTTGATTACAATCTCATTGATGTCAATTTTTAATAAATTTGCCACAAACAATCAACATAGGGAAGATTTTCATCCATAAGGCTCATCAAGGCCAGTCCATTGAGCATAGCTTGCCACCCTCCTTCCTACTGTTTCTGCTTTGCCTTTGTTAAGGCTTCTTCAACCCAAAATCTGGTTGCTAAAATACTTTCATTCCCAAAATAGGCTTTGACGACCCACACTTTCGTATGGGTGAACCTACAACCTACCTCTTAACGAGGCCTATGTAAGACTTTTAATATATAAATCAACTAGTCTCAAAGCAATGTGGGAGTAAAAAGTTTTGAAATTTCACTTTATTATGTCACAAAACACACCAAATATGGCATGTAGAAGTAGTGATTACAACCTGTTTAGAATCTCAAACCCTCATCATCATCTCTTATCCTCTACCAAAGTGATAAACATCGTGTTATAGTTGTGATGGGGATTATATTATAAGATAGCTAGGTTCGATGACAATGGCGAGTAATGATGGTTGCGTTGTCTAGATGGAGACTATGAGGCAGTGAGGCAGTGATGCCTGCAATAGGGTGTGTGCTAGTGATAGAATGAATAAGCATTAGAACTTTTATTTGAAAGATAAAGATTAAAGACATTATCTCATTTGATAGAGTGCGCATGCATCACATATATAATGGCATAAATTATGGTAGATGCCAAAATATTGTTTGTAATTTTAATTTCCATAACATCTGCTCTATCACCCTACGCATTGTTTATTATTTTATATTATTATCATACAAAGGATATAATTTTTATGTATTTTAATTTATAAAGTCTTGTTATACTATTGTTTAATCAAATCCTTATAAATGCATGATTTTGTACTAGCAGAGGTGAGAATCAAATATGTTTATTAATAAGATAAAATATAATTAGACAACACTGAAAAAATTTTACATTCTCTGAGTGTTAAAATTAAACTTTTGAATAAATTTTGCTTCTAATATTCAATTAATCAATTTCTATTAGGTCGTCACCATGTGAATTTACAAAAGTGGTTATAATTAAGGGATAGTGCACATTATGGAATGTCAATTTCATTGTTGCAGCATGGCTTTGGGGAGATAGTGGGACAGTGTGGTTTGACCACAAGCTGAAGAGTAATGAAATATGCATAACACAATTGTATAATATTTATATAACATAGATATAAAAATAAAAAAAGTGATGAACCTATTTTAGTTTCTTATTTTTTGAGCCCACTATCTTTTTATTTTTATACCTATTTTATACAAATGTTATATAATATTATTATGCACGTATCATTATTCTTAGCTGAAATAAGGACGAAGATGAGAATCAATCCAAAGGGCAATGTCCTTTGAAGAACAAAGAGAGAAAGGCGTTTTATGCAAAGATGACTGTTAGGACCATTTTCGCTTGGACGAAGAAAACCACATCTTTGCCCTTTTGTTCCATTGAAACAAACAAAAGTAGTCATATCTCACATTATAAATATGTATAACGAATATGAGTTGTCAAAAAGTCAAATATTATAAGTTGGATTCCGGATGTTTTATAAAAATAAAAATGGCAAGTTGTTCATTTAACTTCTGCACCAAAAACTTTCTTTTAAAAATATGTATTTACTTATTAAATAAAAAATATGCATACAAAAAAAAAATCAAAGGATTTAATTCTAGTATATTGTGAATGTAAAATTCTTTTACACAATTATTCAAATCATATATCAATGCATTAATTTTTTTACTGTTATTATCAATATCTTAAAGTCAAGCCTATAATAATATATGATTAAGGATTACATCAGAAGAAAAATTTAAGCTTGGGTATAAATAAAATGAAATGATTTTAAATATAACTTTGGTCATTTAAAAATAAGTGAAACTCAATTTTGATCCAGAAAAATATTTTGTTTGGTGCTTGTACAAACCATTATTATTAAATTCTTGAGTTGTAAACTTTACGAGCTTAGGTCAAGATATCTCACTTAAAAACTTGAATTTGAGCAAGCTATATGGTAAATTTTCATAAACTTAGATAAACTGGAGGTAAACTCATGTATTTACTCTTTTACTTAGAATTTGTTCTCTCAAACAAGAAATCATGAAATTCCATAATAAGTATTCATAATTAGATCTTTTAAAATAAAATTGAAATTATAATATTTTGAATTAAGTTATTTTGATTTTCCATGTCATAACGTCTTTACATGCTACATTTCTTGAATTTTATATGTATTTCATATTTTATGACTTGTATTTGGTTTATTGTGATGAAGAAATTTCTACATATCTTTGTTTTATCATAACTTTATTTTATTATAACTAGATATTATAGATATTTTTTAGTATTATTTTTAAAATATGTAAATTCTTACAAGATTATTATTCGAGTTTATCTAGGCTCCATAAGATTAGATAAACTCGCAAGTTTAATAATCCAGATCCAAATATTTCTTTAACTGTTTGTTTTAATCGTTGCCACTAGATTGTATATATTAAATGCTAGCTAAATTCACTAATGTCGAGTCAAGGTATTCAATCTTACATAATATCCAACAATAATACTTGATAGAGATTAAAATTAAATAGTTTTAAAAATGTTCCAACCAAAATTAAAAATAAAAATTTGTTTATTTTTTAAAAATTAACAACACATTGAGAGAGAATAAGGGGGGGTGTGGCTACTTTATGGATGGTAGGACCGAGCACAAATAGGGCATCTTGTACGGAGAGTGAAGCAATTGGTGGAATTGAATTGAGTTTAGGTGACTACTTCATAGAGACATTGGTCAATGCCTTTGATGGAGTTGAAACGTGGAGTGTCCAGAGTAATGACACATTGTTGTTTGAGGAGTTATGATCAGTGATTTATTAATTTTATAACAAGGGTAAGTTAGCCATTTGCATTTTGTTTTTTAAAAGAGAAACAACTTCATAGAAAGAAAATAATTTTCTGAAAAGAAAAATTTTAACCCCAAATTTGGTGAGCTGTGTGGTCCATATTGGCACCATTGAAGAATCCTAATCCAAAAGTTGGAAGATGAGCATTCGTTATTGTAAGCACTGGTTACTCTAGAATTCTAGGCCGTGGAGCAGGGATCTGATCTGTTCAGTGAGGTGTGACTTCACCCAAGGTGTGCTCTTTGTTTGCCGAGACGGGAAGCACGTGAGCATCGCTTGTCGAGGCTTCGTGCAAATCACAGGTCAACATTGGAGGCACACGTGTGGTGGAATGGCACTGAACTCCGTTGAGATTCGCTAGTCATCCATAGTGGCCGGAAAGACCGCATAAGTCAGTGAGCGAGGACAATGTTATTTTTCTTTTTTCTTTTTTTCAAGAATTTGCTGTCAAATTATATAGAATGTATGGTGCTTTTAATTTTTTTCTTTTTTTATTTTGTCAATTTTAATTTTTTGTAATATTTAATTTTATTTATTTTTTAAAGAACTCAGTTGGTCGAATTCTTTGTTGTGTAGGACATTTTTTAAGTTTATTTTTTTTTATTTCTATTTTGTTAAATTTTAATTCTCTTTCATATTTACTTTGTAATATTTTTTATTTTTGGTTAATTTCCTTTCTATTACTTTTTTTTGTTTTAGTTTTAGTTAATTTTTACTGTTTAATTTTTGTAATTTTTTATTTCTTTTTTTTTGTTGACTTCAGTGTGTTCCGAAATCTGTTAGGACTGCCTTTTTTTAGTGCTTTTTAATTTTATTTTCCTTCAGTTTTTTTATTTTTTTAATTTTGATTTTTTGTAATATTTAATTTCATTTATTTTGTTTAAGAAATCGGTTAGAGAATTCTTTGTTGTGTACAATATATTTTTTAAATTTATTTTTTTATTTCAATTTTTTAAAATTTTAATTGTCTTTCATATTTATTTTGTAATATTTTTTATTTTTAGTTAATTTCCTTTGTATTACTTTTTCTGCTTTAATTTTTGTTAATTTTTACTGTTTAATTTTTGTAATTTTTTATTTCAAATTTATTTTTTGTTGAATTCAGTTCGTCCAATTAAGTTAACAGTGGTAATTTTTTATTTTTCCTTTCATATTATTTTATTCTAATTTTTTCAAATTTTGTTATAATTATTTTACTATTTCATGATGTCATATTATCTTTCTCCGCTATTCTTCCCAACAATTCCATTTCAGGACCATCTTATTAGCACACTCCATTCTGGCCCACCATGCCCCGTGTGCTTCCCATTTGTTGTTGCAAACGACTGGCAGATACATTGACTGCCACCATGCGTCTGAGAATCCTGTTGAGTTTAAAGCCCTCGCTCACACAGTCACACAAAAAAAATCACAAAATGTTGCTATGCAGCTGTACGGATGATATTCATGATTGGAAATAAACCCTTTTAATGGAATCTTTTCACAGGTTACCAAGTGGTCTGTTTGCTATTTTATTAAACATCCCATGGACGCGAGACTAATCTTGAATCCAAAAACATATATTTAATTAAATATTTGAGTAATTTTCGATTAAATCAATATTTTATAGGTAAATTACATTGACTTTTTTCTTAGATTTATTGAAATTTATTTTGGGTTCTCTTTATTTGTTCTTATAACACTAATATTCCTTAAATGCATCATTTATTATTCGTTGGAGGGAGTAAGGTGTAATGATTTTAGATATTTAGGAGAGGTTAATACAATAATTTTATAAATTCAATGGCTTTCTAAATAAATTTTACAAATAGTGGAGATGTAGAGCAAATTTTACCAAATCTTAGAGGAAGTGATGTATTGCACAAGTTTGTTTCACCATATATGCTTTTTTGAATTAAATTAATTTTGATATATTATTGATT
This sequence comes from Dalbergia oliveri, assembly GCA_030441495.1. Classification (NCBI taxonomy): domain Eukaryota; kingdom Viridiplantae; phylum Streptophyta; class Magnoliopsida; order Fabales; family Fabaceae; genus Dalbergia; species Dalbergia oliveri. The sequence continues at coordinate 22,206,549 of JAMLFY010000013.1, read as the reverse complement.
AATTTAATGTTTTATATAATTTTTAACACAGTCATAATAAAAAGGAAACATTTTCAATAACATAGTTATATAAGGTTTTAAATGCTTTGTAAAAAAATTATGTTAATAATGTTTTTATTTTTTAATAAGATTTTTTCAAATTAATTTTTTCAAGCATTTTTTTAATAATGTTTTAATTTTTTTTTCAAATTATGATTTATAAGATATAGATTGAGTGAAATCAATTTCAAGTTATTTACTAATATTTTGATATTCAAAACAATGTTTAAGGAGAGATTAATTTTACTCTGACAATATAAAATTATTTTATATTATCATTTAATTATGTATTATCAATTTGTCATATAATTAAATAAAATTAACTTTTATATCTACTATTTAAAATTTACAATGCTATAAAAATAAAAGGATTTTATTGAATGACAATAGAAACTATTTTTGTATTATAAATATATTAGAATTCAACTCTTTAAGAAAATATAAGTTATTTTTTCTTTTTATCTTTTTTTTTTTATTTGTTTTTCCGGTTATCCAACCTTTGTTGTGGGTTAACCAACCTCAGATATATGAACTAAAAATAAAATATATCCTTAACTCTAAAAAGCATATGATACGTGAATATACATGCATATATATATGCTAATAAAGTTGAATAATTATGTCAATTAACTAATAAAAAGTAATTATTTTAATTAATCAAGATTGAATTGTAAAAATATCGTTGCCAATTCTTAATCTTAGATGCGAATGACATGGATAAGAAAAATAAATTAGTTGGTGTTACAGGTTAGAACGAATACTACTTAATTAAATGAAAAATTATCTTTAGAGACGAGCATTGTTTATCGTTTTAAAAAGATTGACGATGGAAAGTTTCCACGAGGAGAATGTGCTACTGCATAAGAAATCTCGAATAATTCACATGCGGTTCCTAAGCATGGAAAGAGTAACCTCAGAATCATTTTTGCCAAAAAGAAAAGGGTAAATTACACTCCCCTTTTAGAGATATTCTAATTACACAATCTTTTCTTTTATTTTTAAAATATATAATTTATTTTAAAAGATTTATCAAATAAGATGTGTACGTAAACTTATTAAATTATTTGTCACATAAATTATACTATTAATTACTATTAATATTTCTTTTAAAATTTTATTTTGATTATTCCTTATTTAATATTATTAAAATTATTTTATCTTTGTAAATTCTTGTGAATTGATATGATAATATCAATGACATATACTATATTCACAGAAGGTTAGTGTAATTTACTGTTAATTGTAACATGAATTTGTGGTTATAAAACTTAGCACATATTTATGTATACACAATTTTAGATAAATGCAAATATAAACATGCATACTACTAAAAGATATTCTTTAGCTACCAAAAGAAAAAAAGATATTCTTTACTCATCCTAAAAGAATAAACACGCATGTTGATGCTAATTCAGTACGGGGTATAAAAATTGGAGGTCCAGCTTAACAAAATCAATGTCATATCACTAAACAAGAAAAACAAAAAAAAGTCTAAAGCATAATTCACTGAAATGATGCTAACACACCAACTTGGGTAAGTTGATATTGACTAATTGTCCTCATTCTACTTGATGGATGTACTAAAACTTTACACAAAAACAAATGGAGATAGAAGCAGAGAGCATAAAGGAAGATACAAACTACAAGCAGCACCTAAGAAAGGAGCCGGCAGAAAAATATCAATAGAACAGTAAATAGCACAAAGACACATTAGTTATGTTATTTGAACATATCGCCAATTAAATAAGTGTTGATTTTAGTTATAAAAGTAGTCAATTAACATTCATACTTGGATAAGTGATCCATAGACAGTTTAGTTGTCTGTTAAGATGAGAACACAAATTTAAATTCTGAAAAATCCACTTATTCAAAATTACGAGAGTAATGTTGTCCATATATTTAGCTCACAACAAAAAAATATTGAGGTAACACCTAGCACTTAGACAATGATAATTGGCCATGTAATAAAAATTCATTTTTTTTGGTGTATGGATGTGGATAGATGTTTCTAACTTTAAAGTAAGGTGTGTTACATAATAAAGTGGTGATACCAAAAGGGTGAGTTCATGGACTCACTCAGAGAAGGTGAGAAAAAAAAAGGAAAAGAAAAAAAAAGAGAAAAAGCAAGGAGAGAGATGATGAAAATAGGGAGGTTGTCACAGTGTGCGTCAATTGTATGAGTATTTCATTTTGGTGGAGTATATAACTATTTATATGTTTTTATCTAATAATTTAAGTTTTTAAAAGAGATAATTTCATGACAAGAGATCAGATTTTAGAATATATAACCATTCATATGCATTTCTCATAAAAGCTTAAATTATTGAATAGATGCACTCATTATATCGTTTAACAAGATTTACGTATAACAAAGCTCATACTTAAAAGTTGTAACGGAAGTTTGAAAACTACCATAGACAAAGTTGTTCATGATTATGCCATTGAAGCCTTTAAATATTCAATGTAATGGTCAACAAAAGCTTATATTATATAATACAATATGCCAAAATTACACACGCATATATACTCCGCTAAATGGAAGCACATAGATCAGACTATTCTCATTCTCATGTTGTATATGTGTATAATGGTCTATCACAGTTAAATGGTGGGAGGTAACTTTTTTCTTATTAATTATATTATTTTCATTAAACTCTCCTCTTCCAGCTGTGCCCCAAAATGCAAAAAACTTTCTGGGTTGAAACAAAACGATCATCACAAAACCATGTTTTATTGTATGATTAGCATGTTGCTGCAGCAACTACACTCTCAGAAGCTGATGGCACTCTAAAACCAGAAACAACAGTATTAGAACCACTAGTACTAGTTGAGTTGTAGAGAAATTTGGCAACAATCATAGCACTGGGCTCTGCCACCAGCTTCTTCCATGCCTTATTTGCTTCTTGGCCATGCATTTGAAAAACTGGGGTGGCATCTAATCAATGAAACTTCCATCTCTTAACATTCCTGAGCCTTTGAATCCTCCCCCGTTGTTTCCTAGCCAAGTTGCAAGTGTTCAACTTCATGTCACTTATTGCTTCCTCAAGTAACCTTTGCTTTGTTTCCTCATCAGCAAATGGTTCCCTTCTAAAATACTCATCAAATTCAGGCACCCCAATTGCTCTTCTAATCCCAAATGAATAGTCCCCATTGGGATTGAAAAAGGGTCTTAGCTCATTCACCATTCCATTGTGGAACATTTGGCGAACCCTTTGTTCCACATATGAACGAAGAACAGGCATTGACACATCCACCCAAAGGCAACAGAAATCATACCTTGATCTGAACTTGTAGTAGTCATCATCAATTAAGGCCTCAAGGTATGAATTGGAGCCTCCAACAATGATTGGAAGCTGCTCCCTTCCAGTGATTGAGTCGATGGAAGCTAGTGACATGTCACAGAAATCATTGGCTGTAAAGTCCTTGTTGGGGTTTTGTGTCCCTAGTAAATGGTGGGGCACCCCTTTTTGCTCTTCCTTGGAGATTTTGTTTGTGACTATGTCAAGGCCTTCATAGACCTGGATTTTGTCAGAGTTGATGATCTCTGATGGGAAACATGTGGCAAGGTCAATGGAGAGCCTTGACTTGCCAGTGCCTGTGGCTCCCATCACCAAAACTATTTCTCTTTCTGAATCTGCCTCACATTCAATTTTGGGCCACTGCTACAAGGAGGAACACTTATTAGGGGTTGTGTTAGTCTGCACATTATTGAGATGGTCATGGTGATATATATGTGATATATGATATATGATCAACCCAAAATTTAAGGCAAAATTGGGTCTAATGGGCTAGCTAGAAGTAATTAAAACCAATGGAGAGTAAGAAAATATTTAGCATCAATTTGGATAAGGTATTGAGGTGTGAGAGAATTTTGATTAGGGGATGTGACACATTCTTCAAATTGCTCAAACACAAGAACTATAGTAGTAAATTGAGGATGAACAAATTGTTATGATGAATATTTATAGCCTAGGCAAGTAGAGAGAGGTAGTGTCACTATCTGGCCTCTCTGTTTAAGAATATAAAAGCAGCAAGGAATTATTTTATTGTCAACTAGAAAGGAAGATAGTGGTCTTGACAAATATTCTGCCAATATTTATATTACCTTTATGAGAAACCAATGGGCACAATAGGTTCTCTATGGCCTTTATAGTGGGTCATGTGGCAGAGAGCGGCAAATTGCATGAAGAATATTGATATGATAAGGTCACTCTCATTCTATTATTCCCTGTGGTTTGTCTGTTTTGAATTTTGTCTATATTATATAATCTATATTTATTCCTCTAGTTTGCATTTAGTGATTAAAACAGCTTTCCCACTAATACTACCTCACAAGATAGCGTAAAGTATTCTCTTACTTTATATAATGAGAAATATTTTAATTTAAACTAATCTTTTTTATATTGGTAAGACACAAATAAGAGAAAAAAACTCATTAAAAGGATCAGCACACAAGAGAAGGTCAATTATACATATACAGTAGTTTTTTAATTTACAAATATATATGCCTCTATTATAAAGTCTGCAGTTGTTTATTACTCATATATGAGTAAGTAGGCTAACTTCTCTTTGTTAATGAGGGTGGGTTCTACAAGCAGTACCAAACTAGAATCGACAAAAATGTATGGTGCTTTATTCATTGAATGGGCACCTTCTATTCGTCTACACTTTGTTTTCATTACAAAAAAAAAAAAAAAAAAAACCCTTCACTCTAGTGACAAATGTGGGGTGAGAATCTTTGGTATAAAGACTTAGTATGTATTCAAAGTCTACTTAACTTTACTTTATCTGATTAGAGCTTGGTTAACTTTATTATAAAGTTAAGGCTGGAGATTTTATTTAAACTTAACCAATCAAATGTGGTATTTAAGTTGAGAGTTCAATGAGAGATTAATGCATACATAATTTAATTAAAAGAGTTAAATCATAAATTCAGTAATTCACGCGGTTTTTTGTTAAATTGAAATAGAAAGTGGGTTCGCACGCGAACTTTGGGTCAAAAAGTCAGAGCCAGCGCAAATTCATGGTTTCTCTCCTCTACCCTGCACACAAGGCTGTTTAACTTATGTAGGTTGAGCAATATGGGACGCATTTGAAAATGTCGGATTTTGCTTTTTCTTAAGTGAAGGGATTGGTAAATTATAAAAAATATATGTTAATTATTCTTAAATTATTTAGTGAGATTCATATACAATAAAAATTATTCATGTAATTAAGAGTGATTAACCTTTACTTTTTACACTTTATCAATATTTTTTTTGGTGTACAAAGGAGCCAAAGCCAATCATTATACAACTTTACTAATACGACAATAAGTTGTCAAAAGGTAATTTAATTTAACTAAAAGAAACAAAAATAATTTCCAGCAATACACTTTATAGTCTGCATATTAAAATACAAATTAAATTAAAACTCACTACACTGTGTAATATTTGTCATTTGTTTTATTCATGCGCACGTGCATCCAACAGTGACAATTGATCTAGCTGGTTGGCTAGTGCCCCCAGTGTTCGTTCCATAAGCACAGAACCGATGATGTGATAATAGAACCATGTGACATAAGCAATCAAACAGCATTTGTTCTGATGAACTGTAAGGAACGTACCGTGTGTAATAACTTTTTAGGATTGACAATGACTGTTCTTATTAATTTCGTGCATGACAACGAAAGGTTTTGCTATGGCAATATATGGCTACAAGAGATTCGTACATGATAAACAGATATACATAATTGATCCTGGTTCGAATTGATCCAACTTAGTATGTATCATGAAGGTCGTTTTCCCTAGCAAACGCACTGTTTTTCCGCCGTAAGTCCAATTTGCATTTAATTTCATTGTGCCCCTCAATTTCGCTTTTAATTGGCCAATGTTATTGATTTATGTGTGATCGCATAAATCCATCAATTTTGTCCGATACACTGCAATATATTGAGTCCAATTTTAAGGTTGACATTGATAGAGTGATCTTCCAAGAAAATAGCACCTTTAAGTTTGGGGCAACTTGCTGGCTTTGAGATTCTTATCACAAAATAGTGTAAGAGATCTTTTTATTAAGTGATAAAACACGGTTACGAAAGGTGTTTTCCCCTATCAAACAATTGATTCCTTTAGCCAAGTGGGTTTTAGGTCAAACTATACATATTTCTGTGTTACTCTAGTAATATCAATAATTAACCGGAATTAGTTCACTTAGTCAATCTTATATTCTTACATTCATTGTCGTGACTTTAATTTAATTTCTGAATTTTTTTTGTTAGTAGATTATTTGCAAGTGTTACATCCTTAACCTTGGTTCAGGACAAACCCCCTCTAATTAACCTACACATTTAAAAAAAAAAAAAAGTAGTAGCATATAATCAAACGATAGAGCTTTTAAGTGGTAAAATGACTTTCCAAATTTTCAACTAATCGAAAGAATGAGAGTGTTTCTCACGGTGGATATACATCCATTATTGGAGATATTTCTTTTATTTTTGGTGAAAGCATATGATATATTCTCTATTAAGCGGTATAATCCTTTCAAGACATACAACTCAAACACATAAGTTTTACCTTTGATTACAAACTCTCTTCATACATATCACTAGAAATTGAATTTCATGTTTAAAGAGTCCAACTACCATATGTGCTAGCTAGGCCTGGTGGTTGAAGATATTTCTTTAGTTGCTTCTTGATTTGATGCTCTTGATTGTGGTCTTAGTTAATCCTAGATGCTGTATTGAGATAGTGGATGGTCTATAGTCAACCATGCGAAATTACACAATGTGATATGAATGCTTGGCTGTAGGATGCACCAATGTTCTTTGTTCATTCGTTGCTCTTAGTGCTAGTTTGAAGTGGAACTTAGCTTTCAGATAAAAGGAAAAAAACTGAATGTTCCACTGATGGTGGTTTGGCTCATTAAGGACATACCTTCAACTATAAGGCAGGATAATGTCCATTAATACTATGCAATACGCAAATGCGGTTGTTGATGTTCTTCTCGAATAGTGGGGTACACCAATAGAATAGTACATATTCCATCATCAAATTGCCAATATTGAATATAAGTATCTCGGTTTGTAGTTTAGCTGATTAATTGGGCTACTGCAGTTTAGCTTTGAGTAGTATTTTATGTTTCGTTGTGGTTACTTTGTCCTCTTGTGTGACTTTTGTCCTTGTTCCTCTCGAATTGATAGTGTTGAGCCCATTTCAAAAAGTATCACGGTTTCTACTATGATAACATAAGTGAATAAGGGAAATCATAGGCTAAGGTTTTTCCAAAAAAAAAAAAACAAAGAAAAAAAGGTGGTGTCACTTTTCAAAAAATAATTTTCAATTTTTTTATTTGCAGGATTTCACAAAAAAAAAAAAAAAACTAAAAATAAAAACTGAAAAATTCCTATTTGGTTTGTATTTTTAGTTTTCATTTTTAATTTTTCAGTTTTCATAGTTTGTAAAGGAAATATTAAAAATTTTGAAAACTATAAATTATAGTTTCAATTTTCATTTTAGTTTTCAATTTCCTTTACAAAATTTCTAAAGTTGAAAACTGAAAATAAAACTGAAACTGAAATTAAATAGGAAGTTTTACAGTTTTTAGTATTTTTTCACAAAATTCAGAAAACAGAAAAATAAGAAATGAAAATTGAAAACTATTTTTTTGCCGTTGGTTTCAGTTTTCATTTTAGTCTTTCAATATATTTTCAAAATTTTGTGAAGGTAAAACTAAAAACTTAAAATGGAAACTCAAAATAAAAATTGAACATTGAATTTTATAATTTTTAGAATTTTTAATTTTTTTCTACACAAAATTTTAAAAACTGAAAAACCAAAAATAAAAACTGAAATCAAACACACATTTAAAGTATGGGGTCCATTAGAAAGTTTAAAAAGTTACATATTTTGAAATTCTTAACTAGTGTCCTTACTAGTTATTAGAAAACCCTCTGTATGTATATACACTACTCAATTTATAGATAAAATGTAGGAATGACAACTTATACTTGACACCTAGATATCCACGATGTGTGAGCATGCTTCAGTTGAGTTTTAACCAGCCTCATTCTTTTGTATTTTTTGATTAGTCGATAATTTAATTGAATTTAAAGGCGTCTGTAAACTATTTCAAGAAGACAAATATTTAGTATACATTATTTCTTTACAACAATTTTACATCTCTAATATATGGAGGCACATAAAGATAAAATAAATGTAGGGTCATATACCTCTATACCATAGAAGTATAAAGTTATTATAAAGAAATATTATAAACCTAATATTTCTTTTAAGAATTAGCAGAAGAGGTTTTAGTTGAATAGGTCGACTATTTTGTTATACACAACATTGTTGACCGATCCCAAGTATCATGTGAATACGCTACGAATAGAAATTTACTCCTTAGTTACAGCTTGCAGTTCCCAAACCAGTAAAGAAAGTATTTGGTAGGAGAATTAGCCGAAAACTCAAGTAACTTGTGGATAAGGGCTAGAAAATTGAAGCTGGGGCAAGCAATAAGCTCGGAATAAATGCTGAATGTGAAGGCATTAAAATTAAAGAGAAGCTGTAAATAAAAACTATAAAAAAAAAACTATAATGAATGAAATGAGAGAATTCGATGTTATGTTAATGGAATAATTATATGTCGATTATTTTCTATACAAGGATTTAATATTTGCAAATACTCAATAATTAATCACGTTTTTCTATCCATATAGAATCCATGTACATTATTATGGCCAACAGTCAATCTAAATGCAGCTTGCCTTAAAGATGACTTCTCTTTTGGGATTTAGATTTAGAATTTGGATAAAACACAGATAATTATTTTTAATATTTATATAACACTTCTTTCATTTCGCTTCATCTATCAATTTTTCAAATTTTTTTGAAAACATCTGCCCATTTACAATACCAAAAAAGCATTAATTTTTTGTTATCAATATTGCACTTAACATAATTAATTGTATTACTTACATTAGTGGAAATATATGTTTATTTTAATAGGATAATATTTACACAATTTTATTTTATTATCAAGATTTATTTATTATTTTCTTTATATATGTGTTTTTGTTTTTAGACAAATAGAGTGAAGCAAATGGAGTATTATTCTTGAATAAAAATGTATATTATTTTTCAATGTATCAAGACTTTAGAAAAAATAAATTTACTACACCGTCATTGTGAATGTGTATGTATATATATATATTCAATTATATATTATCCTATAAATAAAAGTATTTAAATTTTGTAATTATGGTATCAAATGCTAATGGTGTAAAATAGTATATAATTAGATAATAATATAAAATAATAATATATTAAAAATCAAGCTTTCGAAAAATTGATATATTAAAAACCTAATGCATATATTATATTTTTGTGGGCAATTTATACTAATTAACCTCTTATACAATTTGGTGAGGTTGATATTGATTCTCATCTATTTATTATGATGATATTGATTTTTCTTTTATGTATTGTTTATTATATAATAAAAGGGAGACAAAGTAATAATTTTATAAATTTAAGTATATCTTGAATAAAGTTTACAAATAAAATATAGATAATATGAATTTCATCAAACCAAGTATAGTGTAAATTAAAAGCATCACTGTAACCACTTAAATGACTCACCTTTCGCCTCGTTTTTTTATTAGTTGATTCACAAGCATCGTCGGAATATTTATCGATTAATTTGGCAGGCAGCATAAACTTTTCATCGGTTAATTCGAAAGTAAAAGTCAAATGACATATCTGTTGACTCAGTGGTACAGAGGATGAGGTATCACTCAATTATTAACAAACTTTATATCTATCAGCGAAAACTATTGCTAAATCTCAACTCAAAAGTTAAAAATAAGTTATAAAAAAGGTTCTTAATTATGATGTATTGATACATTAGCATCAAATAGTACATTATCATATTATTCAATACCTTTGATATTTCATATTAGCATAGTTAAGTTTATTAAAAAGACATCAAAACAAAATTAAACAATATTGTAATATTACATATTACTAGCTAATACATCAAAAGTAAAGTTTTCAACAAATAATCATTTATCATAGTTTTTTTTTTGTCAAAACCTTTTATATTACCATGCATTAAGCCACTAACTTTTTGTCCTATCATGAATCAAAAGAAAAACTCTAGTTTATCTCATTTTAAACTTTCTAAAATATGAGCTTTTAGTCCTCTGATCTAATTTTTGGCCTAATTTTTTTGGGTAAAATTTTAATTTACATATTTTAACTTGGTTTTCTATTGCTTTTTTTTTTCTCTTTAAATTACCAAATTAATATGAAAATTCTTGTTAATGTTTGATAATAAAAAATTGGATATGACTCCAAAATCTACACATTATAAAATTTAGAGCAAATTATACTAATCTCCCTTGTTGGATGAACTCTTTATTTGTTTGGGTGGCACTCACCTCCTTGAATGCATTGTTCATTGTGCGAAGAGGGAAGGATGATGTAATGATTTTACAAATCATTGGAGGTTAATGTAAAAATTTTAAAAACTCAAGAACATCTTGATCAAATTTTACAAATAAATGGGAAGCATAGTGAATGGCTAAATATTTAATGTGTGGTAAATCTTTCTTTTAAATATTTTAATATTTTTACCTCAAGTTTTCATCATATACTAAGTAGAAAATGAAAATTATATTAAAATAATAATTTTATTAATTATTTAACTTTAACCGAGTAAAGTGCAATTTAGCTAAATCTTTTTTTGTTTTTTGTTAGGTAATTTAGTCAAACCTTCGAAATGATTTGTGCTATTATTGTTTTTTTAAAAAAGACATACTGAATTTGTTTGGGCTGAAAATGGGATTTGACTCCTCTAAAGACAAAAAATTTGTAAAGTGAAAAAGTGTAATACTTCAATATACGTGTTAGTAGACAAGTTCTGGATAGCTCTAGGGTCCCAGAGACCCGTGTTGGGAAAGTCCAATGTGTGAAGGGCCAAGGGATACAGCTGGGTGCTTTAGAATTCTCCAGAATAGCTTCGCTGACAGCGAGGCAAGCCAAAGGCTGCAGCAGCTAGCCTTGTTCATGACAGGAACGTGCCGATATCAGCATATGCAAAACGATGCAGTTTCACAAGTGATATCTCCACCCCTATAAAACACCCCAAAATCAGGCTTTCACATAGAAACTAAACCCTTCCTTCCAAAACACTTCTTCAACCCTTTCTCTCCCAATCTATCATCAATCTTGATCTTCCAAGGATCAAAAGTAAGGATTTTGCTAGTTTTTGTCATCTTCTTCCTCTCTACTATATGTTCTAGAGTATGTGCTTTGTTGTTTCTCTCATTATTGTCAAGTGGAGGTGCTTACCCAATGTTGTTAGAGTTGTTTTAGAGATTGTCTAGAGATAAATCTTGAGTCAATGTTGCTCTATGTCAGTTGTTGGTGTCATTTCAAGCTCTCAAGGTCAAGTTGGTGGTGCCCACATACTCCTCCTTCAAACGATGAGTGGGTTAAACTCATGACCTTACTTTTAAGCATTATGAGTATGTTTATATATGATATTTGTTGAACATGAAATTAGAAATAAAAATATAATGTAGACATGATTTTACAAGTTATGGTAAAGCTAACAAAATCTATGACTTGTGAAAATAGCATGAAAGAGGTATTTTAGAAAATCATGGGACCATGATTACTAGGTTGTATGTTATGGAAAATGTTTTACATGTTTGAGAAGGGATTTATTAAGAAAATATGTATTGTAGCAATTTTGCTATTTTATCAAATATGTTTTATGAGTTTATGGTATCGCTATGATTCTAAGATTTCATATTTTAGAACATATTTTAGAATACCCAATTGAGATATATTAGAAAATGTTGAACAAAGTATGACTTAGTTTCATTAATATAGATGTTATTATAATATCATAGTTTTATGATTATGAACCTTTATCCATTTCAAAGTATGAAATTAGAATTATTAAGTTATGAAAAGATGTTAGCTTGAGAAATGAGATTTTAGAAATCCATTTTTGTGATACTGAAGAAGTATGGAATTCAGGATTCGTACCAACTACCAGATACATATTCTATGGGCTTGAAATTGGAATGCCTGAAGTGGGTGATCCCTTAGGCATGATTTCATAGTCACAATGATGCTAAATTCAGATTGTCAAATTATATGAGTCTAGAGCTTTCAGAGTTTCAAGAGTTTTCATACTTAAATGTTTTCTCTATATAAAGAGCTAGAGCATGATTATGGTTGTATATATATAAGAGATTTTATGACTTCAAAAGTAGAGTAATTATATGATAGAGTTTTAAACCTAGAGAAGAGCCTAGAACAAGTTTTAGAGAACAATTAGTTTTACGATTTAGAGACTAGACGGTAACTATAGAGAAACAAATAATGAGTTAACGGTTAGGAAAATGATCGTTAACCTTGGTACCAAGTTGTTCTTAGGGGCAATCTCATAGAGCAGAGATGAAACCTAGTTAGGTGTTCGATTTAGATCTTTGAGGGATCATAAAGAGAGAATTGGGTATGCTATGGTTGACATGCATAACCCGAGATCCATGTTTCTCTATTACAGGACTGTTATTTATGTTTTCAGGAATTTTTGATGTCTTTCAGAATATTTGATTTAAGAGCTACTGTGTATATGTGTGGAAAATGATTTCTCATTTGAGTAAGAAATTAGAGATGCCTTCCTATGAATTTATAAATACATGGATATCTTTCTATATAGTTATGCATAAAAATATCAAGTGGTTTATGATTGTTGCATATATATTGCATTATGCATCCTCTTGGTTGTCCCATGTGGGTGATGGGTGAGAACTCACTCAAGTCTATTCACTCACCTCTCTCCTTTCCTCCTCATGATTGCAGTATACATATGTTGCTCAGTCTATTTGCAGAACAAGTTGTTCTAGTGGTGAGTCTTACTTTGGAGTAAAGTTTAGTTTAGAGTCTTGTTAGAGTAGAGTGCTCCAGGAGATGTACAAGTAAGATCCGAGTCATGCATTATTTTCAGATTATGTATTTAATTTCAGTATTTGGACAATAATATATATGTTTCCAGAGTTTAAGTATGGAATTCCATTACTGATTTTGATTAGCTTATATAATAGATTAGCTATGTAGTTGTGATTTGGTTTTCAAAGGCCAATCAGGTTTTCAAATCTAAGAGTAATATCATGTGATGACTTAGTTATGATTTTAGAATTTAAACATTTCTAGTTTTATGAATTTAAATATCATGTTTTGAAAGAGAAGAAAGATGTTGGTTTAGAAGAAAATCATGCTTTAAGTATTATATTATGATAATTCATGCATTTAGAGAGATATGTCACCCAAAAGGCTTATGTGGGGATGGGATTCCTCACATGTCGTCACGATCCAAGTCGGGACATGATAGAAAGTGCTGGATTAATCATCCTTGTATTAATAACGTTTATTACTCGGATTAATAACTTTCATTATGTGTATCTCACTAAATAATCTAAGTGCCGTTGACGCGTGCAATTGAGTATGAAATTAGAAATGGACAACCTAATTCCAAATTTTATATTTGGTAGCCCTTTTAGAATTAGAATCATAATTTCATGGAATTGAAAAATGACTACTACAAACATTTTCCAATTCTTAACTCATACCTTAAAAATTGCCAATTTCATATCTCATAATTTTTATCGTTCTCCATTTGTGACCACTTCTCATCGCTCGCCACTAGTGGCTAACCGCCTGCGTGATGATGACGGCCACATCGTCCCTGTCGCTGCTGGAGGTCACCAATTGCCCGCCAGCGCGGTGGTTGCCTCCCTTCCACCATGGTCGACCGCGTAACTCTAGTTTATAGAGTTATTTAGCTTATAATTTGGCTTAAATTGCATGCTTTCTCCTTAGTTTTTCTAAGTAAAACACTTTAAAATAAGTAGAATTGGCTTGCTATTGTTGGGAACTTTTATTGAAAAATTCAATGTCATAAAGCATGATTTATTAAGTTGAATTGCAAATTTCAAGTTAAATTCTCATTTTGTGATTTTTAACAGTGGAAATTGTAGATTTTTGAAGCTTAAAAAGAATTCAATTGAAAGCCAAGGGGAAGGAAGCAAGGCATGAAGAAAAAGCCATTAAGAGGAGCATTTAAGCACTTCACGACCTAAAATCTTTGGGTTGCAACGTACTAGGGACACAAGTGTTTCAGCAATTTTTAAAAGTCAAGATTGCAACCTTATGTTTCTCTATGTAACCCAACTGCCCAGGCCCATTTTTAGCAAATGTTTAAACCAGATTTTAGGGCAGCAAAGAGAGAGTTGGTTTTTCCTTTTAGCACATTTTCAGAGAGAAAACCTAGGGTTTTGGGAGAGGCTAATACTAGAGAAAGATTTATCTTGGAGATTGAAGACTAAAGGCTTGGAGGAGGATTGAAGCACCATTTGTTCATCTCTTACTTTCTCTTTTTATTCTTTAATGTTCATTATGTTTCTTAAATTAGTGGTTTGCTTGTTTATTGTTATGAATAGCTAAACTTCAGGGACCCTTTCGACCCTATCTTGGATGTTTGTAGATTTACTTGTTTGAATATCAATTATGTTGGTTTTGGTTACTCATTTCTTATCTTAATGCTTTTATATGTTTAACCACCATTTAAGTTGATTTGGGAAATTCCCTTAAACTATACATAGGAATAGGGATATTGGACTTTGGTTATGGGTAATGCATGTTCTTTTGCACTTAATTTGCTTGGATGCGAAGATTAGTCAATGGGATGGAAACATACCTATTGACCTTGCATAGTAAATGCTCGATGTTAGTTCTCAATAATGGGTTAATTTCACAGGAAACTAATTCGCAAGGACACTTGATGTTTTAGGTGAAGGAGACACAATTAATTAACCTAGACATAGACTTTTAACAATAATTGGCATGCTAACAAAACCAACTTGATGTTGATTTAAGTGATTTGCATATCCAAGTGAGGTAGAGGGTGAAAAAGGTTCCCTAGGCCTTTTAACTTTGGTTGTCTCTAGTCTTTAGTTGTGTTGTTATTTTCTAGTTACTTGTTCTTTTATTAATTTCTCTTAATTCTCATTAAATCAATATTGCTTAAGCTTAAACACGGTAGTTTAGTTGATCGCTAGCATATTTTTATCTAATCCCTGTAGATATACTTTTTCACTCATTACTATATTACTTGAACAATCTGTGCACTTAGGTAGCATTTGTTTATGTCCCTGTACAAGAAATACAGGGACAAAGATAGAATATAGGGACAATAGGGACAGTGAGACGGAGACATAAATAATAAATATATATAAGGATATTATTGGAAGATAAAAATATTACATTTCTGTCTCCTTTTCCTGTCACCATATTTTAAAGTTATAGAAATTTTATATTTTTTAATCTCAAGGACAGAAATTTTTTTGTCCCCTATTTCTATCTCCAATACCAACAGGTTTGTGTCTAGTGTTTCTATATTTCTATCTTGGAGATAGTAAACAAACATTACCTTACATGTTTTACCTACTTTATAGGCGGTTATCAACCACCCAACACTAGTGGTTGCCTACCTTTCACGAACTGATTTTGGAAATGTGAGGGTACATGAGATATCTCATTCCCACGTAAGCCCGTAACCTGTTGACCGTTTCCATATGCATGCTCTGTTCATAAAAATCTATTTAAAACATAATTTCATTTTCTATAGACAAATCCTCTACTCTTTTATATTAAAATAGTAAAAACTGAAATTTCACAAGCTGGTTTTAACATCTGAAATCATAATGCCAATGATACATGGATAAAGCCCATCTTTTGCAAACAACCATGAGCGGTAAAGCCATATACATTTACCAAAATAACATAATAATAACGATATGTATAAAGTGCAACATATGCTCTACGGTCTAGGACCCTGCAATGTATTGGAGCACTCTAAACGAATAAGGATGCATGCTTCGCCCCAAATGAAGCTTACCAACTGACACACCTGAGAGGAAAAGGCTGAGTAGAATTTGCAGCTATTGTTCTATCTATAAAAATAAGAGAAAGGAAAAGGGTGAGTTTTGATATTAAAATTCAGTGAGTAAGTCCTCACCTGAAACCCGTTTCATGGGACATCAAAGAATAATGCATAAAATCATAATAACATCAGTAATACTCAAAAGTCTTACAAAATCAATATATATATATATATTCAAATCATCATTTTATAACTCAAACCATTTCCTCAATTCACCATCATACCTGATATTAATAATCTTATAATGTAGTAGCTCCTAGAGAAACAGGAATCTTTGCCCTTGAATTACGCACAATATTTGTGACATAACAAAACTCTAAATATAAATCTCTAGTCACAGTGTGACAATAATTCTCTTATATTCTTACCCAAGCATATTTGGTAGCAAGGTTAACAATTTCTCTTAACATGGCCTATTCTATAGCTATTGTAACAAATCTAAAAATCCTTAAAAACTTTTTTATTCCTGACTATGAGCTCTGAATCTATCTGATTCTAATAGTTATTTAGCATAACTGTGGCTATAAAATCATGCCTAGGGATCACTCTTAGTAGACATTTGTGACTTCATACCTCCACAGAGTATGTAGCCATCAACTATTTTAAATCTTATAAAGAATTAGGCTTTAAACCTTTTAATTAATCATCTAAACTATCGTTCAAACTATCAAACTGTTCATAACTAGAGAACTTACTATCATACTTTCAAAATAGCAAAGTTTTACAATCACAATTCTATTTCCATCTCTAAACAACATATCTGGTTATAAAACTATACCATATGCATAAACTAATTCCAGAATTCATTGAAATAATTATAAAAGCCTCTAACAATTACATATATCATCAATTCTATATAAAATCAGTCAACAAACATGGTCCCATGAGTTTTATCAAAAACCAGTTTCATACTTTAAAATTAGGTTCAAAACATACAAATGAATAGTAACCTTAAACTTCTTTGTAGAAATCTCTGAACTCAAACAATAAATGATATCTCTATGAAAATAATTCTAATGCACAATATAGATCACAGATGTGAATCCACTCACCTGGAGGGGTGAAATAGCTAGAATCAACACCAACAGGAGACTCGAAAGTAGGAATGACATTGGTATCTACTATAACAACCATAATATGCTAGATTAACCTTTAAAACCTTTAACAAACTCAATCTTAATTCTAATAATGGTAGAAGAAGTCATGGCATGAAAACCATGAGAACACAAGGCCAAAACCCTAAGGGCATGAGAGGTTGAAGGAATAAAAGAAGAAAAACTACTAGAATGACATACCTTTAAGCTTAGAAGATGAAAAATCTAAGTTAAACTTGAATAAATTGGAAGAAAATGGAGTTTTTAGAGTAAACAGGGTTGAAGAGGTGTTTCGGAGCTAAGAGGGGTTTGGAGAGTGTGGGTATGTCCAGAATGGTCTAGACCCAAAATGAGGGGTTTATAACCTATTGACTAGGGGTGTTCATAACCCGTTCGTCCCTCAACTTTGGCCTACCCGAATCTCATTGAGACGGGTTCGAGTCTTGAAATTTGACCTGGTACACTTTTCGTGTAGTTCGAGTCATATGCCGGTTAGCAGAACAAACTAGAAGTCAAATAATCTCTTAATAGATATATATTTTTATAATAATTTATGAAAAATTATAAGATTTTAAAGTTGAATTAATATATTTTAATAACATAATGATATTTCTACATTGATATGGTTGATTTTGAAACTTATATCGTAAAATATCTCTAAAATGTTGTTTCTTATTTGTACAATTTTATAACTTTACTATGTACAATATCCAAATTTCTATATATTGTTCGAATGTCGGGTTAACTTATGAGACATAGTCGGTCATTATTGGGGTTTGGGTTTCAAAAATTGACTTGATTTAAAAATTGGCTGGTTTGGGTCTTGTCCAACCCCCAACCCGTCCCTTGTACCCACTATTGACTGCAGTGCTCAATGACCACTTAGCGCTCATCAGAGAGCATAAAATCATCCACTTGTATCGCCCTCCCGTTCCTTGACCGTCGGAGCGCTGGCTCTCCAAGAATATGAGCACTTATCTACATTTCTTAACTTTATTTATTTTACTTTCCATTAACTTTAAAGTCTAAATGTAAATAAGGAAATGCCTCCTATTTGAATTCAAATAAAATATTAGAAAAATCAAAATCCCAACAAATCAAAATCCAAATTTTGGATTTTAGTTCAAATTTGGGAATTCTTACGATTTTCCAAAATTGTGAACTAAAAATAGAATGGTTAAATGTTTCATAAAATTCATTAAAAATCACTCTTTCACTTATTTTTCTTTAGGGAACAATTGCCGAAACTTTTGATCCCAAGAAATGGTTCTATCATATAGCCCTCAGAGGGCGTGTAGCATTCAGATTTACATGTGAACACCATATTTTGTCCGAGTACTTTTTGTCCTTATTATTATTTTCATCCAAAATTTGAAAAATGAAAAATGCGTCTCATTCCTTCAGAAAAATCAAACTAGCCCATTTTAATTTCTTTTTAACCCAATCTTTTAGCCCATTCAGATTTCAGTTTTATTTTTATTTATTACAGCCATTTCTGAACCCATTCAGTTTGTCCAAGCCCATTGTATTTCATTTATTTTGTAGCTCACATCTTTTGATAATCCATTTCAGCCTAAAATAAAAAATAATAAAAACAAGAATAAAAACAAGGGGAGTGCCTTTCGTGACATAATACAAGACAAAAGAAAAAGGGAAAGAAAGACGCCGTAAAGAACACAACAAAGGAAAAGAAAAAAAGGGATGTCAGTGGCAACGCCATTCAAATTCCTAAATAACCCGTGAAGACAAACAAAATAAAAACAAAAAAGGGAAATCAAATAACCGTGTGGCATGATTATGTTCCTCCTAATTCCTTGCAAAAGGTTGATGATCTTTCGGTGAGGATGAAATGGTATCCTCAGCCAGCCTGTAAAAAGGGAAGGATTAGAATTTTAGATCAAAGGGGAATGGCTATAAAAAATTAAATTAAAAAACTGGGGAGAGAGGAGAAATCAAAAAAAATCATATTAAAGGTATAATAAATTGGTTCTTACAAATCTGGGCTAGTATCATGCTAGATTTTTTGCCATTCATTTGTAGTTGCACATGCATGCAGCTCATACACCAATATTCTCACCTTATAACTCCATCATCATAGCACCCACTCAGCCCAAAGAAACCAAAAATAAACCAAAACAGCATCAAACAAATCCAAGAAAAATTAAAAATTAAAAATAAAATGACAAGAGGAGAGAGAGGAGAAGCGGAGCCTCTCCATCTGCAACTTCATCGCGTTGCTCCACCGACCACCGCACACGCGCCCAACCACCCAGCCGAACTCCCCCCGCCATGGCCTTCCTTCCGGTCCTCCTCCTCGCGCACCACTGAGCCCCGGCGCCATGGCCTTCCTTCTCCTCTCCTCTCCTCGCATGGCTCCACCTCTTCCCCCTCGTGCCACGGTCTTCTCGGACCTCCCAGCCTCCACCGCGTGATCAATCCACATGTAACCAAGCCACGCGACCCTCTCCCCACTCGCCACCTTCCAGTCTGCCACGCACCGCCTCCTTTTGGCGGCATGCAAGACCCATCCAGAGTCACCGTCCTCCTCCCCACTACCGCACATGCCACCACATGCAACTGCGCGCGAGGCGTACTCCACCTCGGATCGTCGCGAAGCCGTCTCCTTTGCCCAGCCCGCCATCGCGTGGTAGCCACACCGCGAGCTGGTCCGCCGCGCCTTCCCCGCAGTCGGCCGGCGTGGAGCGACCTCATCCCTCTCGCCTCTCCCTTTCCTCCGCCGCCCCTCTTTCTCTCTCTCTCTCTCCAGTCTCTCTGCTCCTCTCTCTTTCTCACCTCTGTCTCTCATCTCTCAATTTGTGTGTGTGTGTGAGTGAAAGTGAGGGAGTGTTGTGTGTGTGTGTGTGTGTGTTATTTATTTATTTATTTTTTAATGTGTGTGTATGTGTGATGATAGGATTAGAGAGTTAATGTTATTATTATTATTATCATCATTATTATTATTGTTGTTAGTTTATTGTTTATTTTGGTGTGAGATCAGATTTTGATTGGTTGGATTTGAGTTTATTTGATCTAAAATAAAAAAGATTTATTTAATTCGGTTAAACAAATCCTTGAATAGTGTGATTTACAAAAAAAAAAAAGAGTTTGTCACATGTTTTAGCGACCGTCTTAAATCATTCAAATAGAATTAAATAAATTAATTTTAGAGTTGATTTAATTATGTAAAAAAAAAGTGATTTAATTATTTCTTTGGTTTTGAGTGAATTTAATTTTTGATAAAAAAGGATGAAAAATAATTAGTTTTTTTTAGATTAATCATTTTATATGTTTATGTGTCTTGTTTAAATTAATTGTGTAATTGTGTTCATGAATCGATTTTATTTTCAGTTTAATTATTGTACATATTTATGGGTTTTGGTTAAATTAATTGTGAACTTGTATTTACGAATTAATTTTGAAATTTTTATTGAAACTAAAGCTTATATATAAAAAAAAATGTTTTCCTCCAATTCAATAACAAAAATCTATTTGCAAAAATTTAAATCAATCAATACATTTTATTCTCTTTTAATTAAAATCAATCAAACACACAAATATTTTCTACAGAACGACGTGGCTTTGAGTTCCTCATTGCACCAGAGGTACGTCGTAGCAAACAACTATCAAGCCAAAATTAATTTTTCATTAAATTGTGTTCTCATTTAATTTTTTGTTTTAATTTTATTTTATTTTATTTTATGTTTGTATATAATTGTGATCATTTAAGGGAAAATTAAATATTATTGAAATTATAAACAAATTTGCATAATGAGCTCTAGGGTAACCGTATTTATACGGATGTATTAGGGTGCAGTGGGATTAAGTTTCCACCCTTCCCTAATCATAATCAGACTCCAAACCTCAATCTCTTTTAAAAAGACCAGTTTACAAATAAAAAGGGTTTTCCAATTTTTCCAAAATTAAAATTGGTGGCGACTCCTATTTTATTTATTATTTCAAAATTAGTCGACATCCTCGTCGCATGTGCCCTCGGGTACGTTGTGACAGTTGGCGACTCCACTGGGAGTTAAAGAGAGTCAAGCCTATTAGAGTAAATTATGCAAATAATTTATAACTTTATAACATTTATTTTTCCCTTTACATCACACTTGTTTATTTTTTTTATTTAGTTGTATATAATTATTTATTTTTATTTTATTTGTATAATTGTTTATTTTATTTTTTTTCCTTTCTTAAATATTTGTATATAATTGTTTATTTTATTTTTATTTATTTGTATAATTGTTTATTTTATCTTTTTATTTTCTTCTCATTTATTTGGATATAATTGCAAACCTTAGGATAGATGACTTTTGTATATATGATGTTTTTGCTTTAGCTTATTTATGTTACTCAAACCTTAGGATAGAAGACTGTTGTATATATATGCTGTTTTGCTTTGTTTTGCAGGATTGTGTATATAGGACTTGAAAGGTTTGTATGCTCCCTACACACACTTTCACTATCACTGTCCTCACACACTATTTGGGCTCTATACCCGAGCCTTGGAAAACCATAGGCAAGAAGGGGTTTTGACGTTGTTATTGTGAGGCTTATGCTTCCCTGGAGTCCGACTCATCCGCTCAGGTTGTTACTAGAACTATGAGTTGCCGTATTGTGACTTTCATGTCCCTGGTTTAACTCATGGAACTAGATCTTTATCTTATTGATAAAGGCAACTTGGGGACCATAACTTTTAGGGGTCTAGATCCATCCAAAAGCTATGCACTACTAGAATAACTTTAATTGGCCACCTTAAATAGGGTTTGACCTTAGAACCAGTAAACATTAGGTTCCACCTCATTAGGACACATGGGAGCGTACTTCTTCTTATTTTATCATGCATCATGCATCATTAGTATCATGTAACATTTATTATAAGCATTATAACATTCATGATTATTTTGTGTTGTTCTGCATAAGCAATTCATATCTCCATCATGCATAACATCCACATTTTTTTTTTACCAAGCATGTTTATTTTTAAGCATAAAAAAAGAAAAACCATATTTTAATTGTCATATCACATGCATTTTTTATGTAGCATACATATTTATTTTATTTATGACATACATCTAATTTATTTACTTTTTTATTATGTCTTTCTTCCTTTTTAAAAAAAGGTCCACTGGTTGAAGAATAACATCATATTAGACAGTAAACGATGGAAAGAGCACAACAAACTAGCAATGTATCCAACTTGAAGAAGCATTCCAATGTGATGGCAAATATTAGTTCTCTGGAGAGATTACATCAGTTGAGTCAATTGTTTCCTAATGAAAACGAAGAGCCTTCTTGAATAAATATGGGTCCATTATGGATCTGTTGCTTGTATCAGTGGAAACTCCTCTCTTAAACTCTAGCTCAGTATTGGAACCCTGCTTTGAGATGTTTTGAATTACCAAACATGGACATCACTCCTACCATCGAAGAGTATGCATGCATGTTGAAATTACCAGTGAGAAAAAATACTTCTATTTATTTTCATCTGGAACAACACACTTCAGATGCAAAAATAATAGAGCAATTCGGGAATTACTAGGGGTACCATGGTTCAAGTGAAATTAACAGGACATGCAGATTCAAAAGGAGTGACTAAAGCATTTATAGAAGAACATCTGAAGGAGTTGAAAGTGGACTATTGCGAAGTCTGGCATTTGCTATTTATGGCTGTCCCGACATAGTTGATCAAGCTGCCATGGATGTTTTCTTTGCTGGAAAATAAGCAAAGGAATCCAGTTCCTGCCTGTGTTGGCTGAAACATTTCTGACATTAAACTTCTGCCAACAAAAACAAAAGGGAAGCTTCGATGTTGCTTACACCTCCTATATGTGTGGATCATCACACACATGTATGCAGGTAATCACATCAGAAATGTTTCAGATCCATTAAGAAGCTTTCATCGTATCCCAGAAAGCCGAAAGAAGACCATGAATGGAGGGCTGAATTTGATACCATTAGGGAACGATCATTCAAGTGGGTTTGTCCATGGTATGAACATGAAAGAGGTGACATTATTCTTAGCTGTGGAAAATATCATAATATACCATTGATGGGTCCAAGAGGTTGCATATCCTATACGCCGACAATAGCACTCAGACAACTTTGTTGGACACAAAAGAAACCACGGGAAGAACAACTTGGAGGACTCTACTTCTGGTACAAGGAAGGTGACCACACTAAAATGTTATCACGAGAAGTTAAAGAAGCCTGGAGGAATGTTCACATGGCAGGGAGAGATGAGTTAGGAAAACCTCTTGTGATCAGTACCCATGAGTATGTCACATGGAGGGATGCAAGAAAAGTACCTCAAGGCAGCCCTAGCTCCCTCACGAAAGGAAGAATGATCCACGGTTGGCTGAACAGATGGAAGTCCTGAAAGCACAAATGAAACTTCTAGAACAACAGAAACGCGGAGAGTTGGAAGCCGTCATTGCTCGAAGTCAATGTGAGAAGAAAGAAAAGCTGATTGAGCAACTGAAAGATGAGCTTGTTGATATCCCGAAACAAGAAAAGGAAAGAAAAGGTTCAGAACCTTGAAAATAAGGTCCATATAATGACTAAAGAGAAAAATGGACTTGTGAAGCGCATCAACCAACAGAACAAGGCAAATGTAGAACTAAAAATGAAGATTGAACAACAAGAACAGATGAAAGAAGAGTTGGAAGCTGAAATGCAAGAACAAAAAGCAGAGTTAGAGCTAAAGATAGAGAAGCTAAATACATCTTTAGCACAGGCTAAGGAGGAATGTGACCAAGAATGGGCCCGTTTCATGAAATGTAGAAATCAACTTCTTCGTCCAGAAGACGAGGTAGATTTTGGAAGAAACAAGCTGGTGATTGGGCAATGAAAGCTGAGGAGTGGAAGGAAAAACATGAAAGATTAATTGAGAAACTAGACAATCATATTTCAAAGTTCATCTATCATTTTGAAAGGGCAGAAAGAGGTTCAAAAGAATCTCAAGCTTCATTTGTCTAGTGAAATGAATGATTTCATGAACATGAGTAGGGGCATTGCTAGAGGTTGTAAAAGAAAGAGAATGACTATTCTTGACTCAACTATGATGTAATTGCACTTTTTGAATAAATGACACAAGTTCATCTTTCGATTTTCCCTACTTTTCTTCGAATGGCGTGCAAGATTATATCCATTGTGGAGCAAAATCTCCCTGGATATATTGTCAATTACATTTCTGTCTTATAGGAAATTCTTCCTTCTAGAATGTAAGAAAGAATACCAAGTTTTACATTGCTAGTGTGCTACTAACAAAGTATATTGTGGAATGATAGTCCCCTATATTATTGTCCATCACATATCCGTTCTTATGGACAATATGTCCTCTGAATGCGATATGAATCAAGTTCATTGCTGTCCAATACAGATGTTGTTCCTCGCCATCAAAGGTCTTTTAGCATTTGTTTTTATTTGCTCATTTTTTTATTTTTTAACTTTTTGGCAGAAGTTTACCATCAAACATTGCTTCTTCAAGGAAAGCTTTGTCTAACACTAGTGTACCGGCTAGAGCCGTACGAACTACGCCCTAGAGTCGAGAAGGAAAGCTAGAAAAAGAAGGTCGAGAGATAAAGGCAAGAAAAAGGCTATGGCTGGAGACAACAATGACCAAGGAAGGAATCTAAGTCAAGAGATGGACGACCTCAAGGACATGATGAGGTCCATGCTTGGACCAGGAACTCAGGCAATTCATCCTTGACACTATGAATATGGCCAAAGAAAATGATGAAAATGATGGGCATGAAGAACCACCAGGATATGATAAACAAAATGATAATGGTTCTGTTAATGAAGTCGCAAAGGAGGCGGAACGGCTAAAGCTTAAAGAGGAACTACAGGAAAGCATGCAAGAGCAGTTTCGAATGCTGGGGCCTAGCCCCTATGGCCCGATGAGTATCATGATCTGTGTCTGGCTCCTAGTGTAGTCATTCCCAAGGACTTTAAGATGCCTGAGCTCATCAAATTCGACGGTAGCACCAATCCAATTATGCATCTACGCATGTATTGCACAAAGATGGGAATGTGGTCAAAAGATGAGAACTTCCTAATAAGCTTTTTCCCGAGAGCTTAGATGGGGCTGCATGGGAGTGGTACATGAGATAGACCGAACTCAAATCAGGTGTTGGGAAGACTTAGCTCAGGCCTTCACAAACCAATACAAGTTTAACCTGAATGCTGCACCCACTAGAGACCAGTTAAAAGGGATGAGGAAGAAAGAGAATGAATCTTTCAAGGAATATGCCCAGAGATGGAGGGCCCTGGCTGGAAGGGTTGTCCCCCAATGTTAGAGCAAGAAATGTGCTCTTACTTTATTCGTACGCTGGAAGGTCCTTTTTTCAAGAACATGCTTGGGACCCATGTCAAAGAGTTTGTAGATTTGGTTGAAATTGGAGAAAGGATTGAAACCAATATCCAAGAAGGAAAGCTAGAGCAAGTAACAGGAGAAGCAAGTGAGTCCCAACACAAGAAGAGCCCCATTTTAAGAAGAAGGAGAACACCATTAACTACATCCACCCTCAACAACCCACTCCTCGACCAAACCAATATCCAACCTATCCACACACACAATACTCATCCTATCCACACCAACAATATCCATCTCCAAGAGCTATTTCACCCCAAATACCATACACACTTCAACCACACCAAATCAACCATGTCTCATATCCACGGCCAATGATACCTAGACCTCACCAAACACAACCCCAAGCCTACCAAACGAGTCATCTCTTTACAACCCCTCCACCATTCAATGCCAACAACGCTCGCAGGCCTCCGATGGAGAATAGACCCTTACCTGATTTCCATATGAGCCATGTCGAGCTGTTAAGCAGTTGTGTAGGGACAACTTGTTAGGCCCGTGTCCTGGAAAAACTTTCATGCCACCATATCCTCGGTGGTACAATCCAAACCATACTTGCGATTATCATTCCAACTCCCGGGACACTCAATCGAAGATTGTTATGGGTTCCGAAATGCGGTATGGCGTTTAATTGACAGTGGTGCCATCAAGCTAAAAGAAGAATCAAAGCCGCACATAAGAAACAACCCGTTCCCCAATCATAGTGAAGGACAAGTGAATTCTATCTGCTATGAGAAACATGAAAGTCAAGGAGTAGAGAATGACCAGCTCTCAATGAAGGAGATCTTGGAAATATTGAGGAAGGCAGGTTATGAGATGGAAGTTGAAGGAGATAAAGGCAAACGGACGGTGAAAGGAGAGGAAAATGATCTATTTTGTGAGTGTTCCGAAATGAAACACCACATAGAGGAATGTCCAGCTGAAACTCTACATTGAAAAGATGATTAAGCTAGGGGTGCTTGAGGTACCAAAGGGGAGTAGACAAAGTATCAACATGATTCACCATGCACCTCCTGTTTATAAAGTCTACAATTATGAGCCAACACTCATTTTCAAGGTGCCTAAGCCGTTTTCTTATGAAAGTAACCATGCGGTTCCATGGAGGTATGAAACTGATAGAATCTAATTCTGTAATGTCAGAATGACATCTCCAAGTCCAAAGCAAGTACCCTTCAAAGTATCTAGTTTGCCTTCTCGTCTTTAACCGCAAAGTCTGAATATGGCAATGAAGATTGTTCAGAACCCTCTGCATCAGAGTCTATTACAAATGTTAAGGAATAGGGGGAATTACTGGAGTGGTAGGTGTTATACTCCAGAGAAATTTTTGAAAAGCCCCAAGCAATACCTGAAAAATGCCCAAGTGTCGCCTGCAAAAGAGAATAAAGAAAAGAGCCAGGAAGAAGAAGAAGAAGAAGAATTCCTGAAAATGAAACAGAGTGAGTATGATGTGGTAGAACAGTTGAAGAAAACACAAGCAAAGATCTCGCTCTATTCTCTAATCTTATCTTCGGAGGCTCATCGCAATGCGATTAAAAAGGTGTTGGATCAAGCTTATGTGTCTAAAGACATAACCCCTGATAGGGTTGAAGGGATAGTAAATGCAATCAGAATGACCAATGCCATCACGTTCACTGAAGCGAGGTTTTTCCTCATCCAGGAGGCGCCGAAAGCACTCCACATTACCCTCAAATGCCAAGGCTGTAATGTTGCAAAGTACTAATTGACGGGGATCAGCTTTCAATGTGCTCCCTTACTCCACACTACAACAATTGCCAGTTGATTCCTCTGTGATTGAACCAAGCGGGATAATTGTGAAGGCGTTTGATGGATCAATGAGGGAAATCATGGGTGCCATCGACCTCCCGCTAGAAATTGGACCCACTATTTTTGTAACCAAATTCCAGGTGATGGATATTGAGCCAGGGTATACGATGCTGGGAAGACCCTGGATTCATGAGGCTGGTGCTGTTCCTTCAACACTTCATCAGAGGGTAAAATTTATAGATGGCGGGAAACTTGTTACTGTCAAAGGAGAAGAAGAATTGCTAGTGACTAAGCCAGTGACAGGCCATACATTGACTGTCTGAAGACACTCGAAGTATCATTCCAAAACCTGGAGATAGCTGAACCCATGGAATCAAAAGGTGATGCGCATCAAGTGGCCATTCGTATAATGCGCAAGAGTGGATTTGAAGAAGGAAAAGGATTAGGGAGTCAACTGCAAGGAATTAAGAATCCAATCTCACTTCCTGACAATCCTGGAAAACTTGGCCTTGGGTATGAAGCTACAAGTGATCAGTCTTTTGAGACATCCAAGAAGAAGATCCCACATATTAGGGATACATTTCCTGCACCTGAACAGTAATGGTGATAGAAGCAGATGAAACTGTTAGCACCCTTGAAGGAATATCTCTGATCTACCCAGCCTCAGCCAGTGAATAACTGGAATCTACACCCCTGAATGATTTACTTTTCATTGAGTAATGGATGCTTTAGTCATCTCGTTGTATTTCAATTGAATAATGATTATGCGTGGTTTCTCTTTTCCATTCTCTTGTTAAACTTTTCTCTTTTCCAATTTCTTGTTAAGTTTTTCTTGTTTATTTATTTTTCTTTCTTTCTTATTTGGATCTCATCTCAATTCCAGGGATTCTTCTCTTTCAGAATTTTCATCTTATGCAAATGATTGTGAAAACCCGTTAACTGGTTATTGCGTTACAATGGACTCGAATGAAAATGAACAAGATGAAGATCCTGAGTTATGCCAACAATTTGCCAAAATCATAAATTCAATGGAAAAGGGGATAAATCCACACGATGAAGTCATTGAAACTGTGAATTTGGTCCTGATGAAGACAAGAAAGAAGTTAAGATAGTTGACAATCCAGAAGGGAAGAGATGATTGCATTGTTCCATGAATTCCTGGACATTTTGCCTGGTCTTACAAAGATATGCCTGGTTTGGACCCAGAAATGTGGCTCATAAAATCCCATTGATTGAAGGAATGGAACCTAAACGAAGAAATTGCGGAGGATGAGTCCAGAAATGTCACTGAAAATCAAAGTTGAAGTCGAAAAGCAACTTGATGCAGGCTTCTTGGAGGTCCCACTCTACCCAAGATGGATAGCCAATATAGTACCAGTGCCAAAGAAAGATGGAAAGGTCAGAATGTGTGTGGATTATCGGGATTTGAATAAAGCAAGCCCGAAGGATAATTTTCCTCTGCCTCATATAGATGTACTAGTTGATAACACAACTAGAGTCACGATTCTCTTTCATGGATGGTTATTCAGGCTACAATCAGATTTTGATGGCAGAAGAGGATAAAGAGAAAACATCATTTGTTACTTGGGTATTTTGCTATAGAGTGATGCCATTCGGGCTAAAGAATGCTTGGAGCAACGTATCAGCGAGCAATGGTGACCCTTTTCCATGACATGATTCACAAGGAGTTGGAGGTGTATGTGGATGATATGGTAGCAAAGTCACAAGATGGAGAGAGTCATGTTGCAGTGCTTAGGAAACTGTTTGAAAGATTGAGAATTTACAAACTTCGGCTGAATCGGCAAAATGTACCTTTGGAGCTTCCAGGAAAGTTGTTAGGGTTCATCGTTAGCAAGAAAGGCATTGAGGTAGATCCAGACAAAATCAAAGCCATACAAAACATGCCAGCACCCAAGAGAGAAAGAGGTGCGAGGTTTTCTTGGTCGTCTGAATTACATAGCGAGATTCATCTCTAACTTGACCAGTACTTGTGAGCCGATATTCAAGCTATTGAGGAAGAGTAACTCAGGTAGATGGGATGATAGATGTCAAGAAGCCTTTGACAAAGTTAAAAGCTATTTGTCAAATCCACCTCTTTTGGTTCCGCCAACTCAGGGCGACCGCTCATACTATATCTCACGTGTTGCATGGGTCTATGGGGGCAGGTCCTGGGTCAACATGACGAGTCGGTTCAAAGGAGCAAGCCATTTACTATTTGAGCAAGAAGTTCAATGACTGTGAGTCTAGGTATTTGGCTATTGAGAAGACTTGTTGTGCACTGGTATGGACGAAGAGATTACGCAGTACATGCTCTATTATACAACCTTGCTCATATCTCGGATAGACCCCATGAAATGCATCTTTGAAAGCCCACACATTTCCCTGAGAATGTCCAAATGGCAAGTGGCTCTAGCAGAATTCGACATCAAGTATGTGACAAGAAAATCTATAAAAGGAAGCGTGATAGCTGATCACCTGGCGAGAACCCGCTTGAAGAATATCAGTCAATGGAGCACGAGTTCCCTGATGAAGACGTCCTAGCAGTTGTAGAAGAGGACAGTGAAAATGAGGAAGAAGAGGGCTTAGTGTGGAAAATGTATTTCGACGGTGCAGTCAACATAAGAGGGAATGGGGTTGGAGCAGTCTTAATATCCCTTGATGGAAAGCATTTCCAATTGCTGTGAAACTGGCATTTGATTGTACCAACAACATGGCCGAATATGAAGCATGTATAACGGCCTGAAGGCAGCAATATCCCTTGGAGTGCAAGAGTTGGAGGTTTACGGGACTTAGCCCTAATCATTTTTCAGGTCAATGGAGAATGGCGAGTCAAAGAGCATAGGTTACTGTCATATATGAACACCTTATGAGCTTAAAAGATGAATTCAAGGATGTCAGTTTCCATTACTTGCCCCGTGACCAGAATCAGTTGCAGATGCCTTAGCCACCTTGGCTGTGATGACCAATCTTGATCTAGAAGTGGAAGTAAGACCTTTGCAAGTAATTGTTAGAAGAGAACCAGCATACTGTTCTAACATTGAAGAAGAGTCTGACGTCGACCTTGGTTCTATGATATCAAGAAATTCATCAAGGAGAGAGAATATCCAGCATCAGCAAATGAGAATGACAGAAAGACACTCAGACGGCTATCCATGTCATTTTTCCTCTCGGAGAGGTTTTGTATAAGAGGAATCATGATGGAGTCTTATTGAGATGTGTCGATGCTCCAGAAGCTAACTCCATCATATCAGAAGTCCATGAAGGTATTTGTGGAACTCACGCTAATGGGCACACATTGTCCCAACAAATTCTCAGGCAAGGATATTTTTGGCTCACAATGGAAAAGACTGCATAGAGTTTGTCAAAAATGCCACAAATGTCAAATCTATGCTGATCGAATCCATTCCCCTCCTCTCCGTTGCACACTCTTACATCACCTTGGCCTTTTGCAATGTGGGGCATGGATGTCATAGGGCCAATTAGCCCCAAAGCATCCAATGGGCATCGATTCATTCTAGTAGCCATTGATTACTTCACCAAATGGGTAGAAGCTTATCGTACGCCAATGTAACCCGGAAAGTGGTTGTGAAATTTCTGAAGAACAACATTATTTGTAGGTATGGTCTACCAGAAGACTCATCACAGATAATGCTACAAATTTCAATAATGCAGAGGTGCGAAAACTGTGAGCAATTCAAGATCAAGCATCACAACTCGGCTCCTCCGACCGAAGATGAATGGGGCTGTAGAGGCAGCAAACAAAAACATCAAGAAGATCTTGGGAAAATGGTGGTCACTTATAAAGATTGGAGTGACATGCTGCCTTATGCATTACACGCCTATCGCACTTCTGCAGATCCTCAACTGGGGCAACCCGTATCGCTGGTGTATGGAATGGAGGCAGTGACCCCATAGAAGTGGAAATACCATCTTTAAGAGTCTTAGCAGAAGCTAAATTGGAAGAAGCCGAGTGGATTAAAATGAGATATGAGCAGTTGAATATGCTTGAGGAAAAAGGCTAAGCGCGTATGCCATGAGTTGTACCAGAAAAGGATGGCGAAAGCATTCAATAAAAATGTTCGCCCTCGAACATTCCAACCAGGCGATCTTGTTTTGAAGAAAATTTTGCCGAATCAAGAGGATAATAGAGGCAAATGGGCACCCACACATGAAGGCCCTTATATCATCAAAGATGCATTTTCTGGAGGAGCATTGATCTTGACTGATATAGAAGGCAAAGTACTAGCTAAACCAATCAATTCAGATGCCGTGAAAAATATTTTGCCTAAAAAAAATGGAAATGAATGAAAAAGAAGAAAAAATGCTCGCTAGGTTGAAAGCCCTGAAGGGCAACCTAGGCAAAAATTAGAGCACAAAAGAGCAAATTGAAAAGGGGAAGACAACTTTTAATTGCTAGGTTGAAAACCTGAAAAGCGGCCTATGCAATGGTGAAGGGTCAGATCAATAATCAGAAGCAATGTGGGGCACTGAAACGGGGCAATTTGAATGTTTGTGGATCATGGCATATTGTTGAGCACAAACGGAGGATACACTTGTGAACATGAAATTCAAGTCTAGTGTAACCAATGAATTAGTGAAATGGGTCGATCACATGGAATCAAACACTATAAGTCTTTTATTCCTTCTTCATTTCCTTAGTTGTTGACATCTATACATACTTTCCAATCTAAAGTCCAATAAATTACCTTTCTCTTCTTCTGTGTCTTTGTTTTCTACCAAAAATCTTTTAAAACTATGCATAATCATGATATTATAATTGAGATACTATCAAGGGATTAATTTGCTAACAAAACTCAACTAATAAGTCAGGCAGGGACTCGGATAGAATTGAATAACGGGCAATTGCGAGCCAGATTCATAGAGGACAGCCTAAATATGGGTTTTTGATGGATGTCCGTGATTGAAAATCTAGATTGGTGATCAAAGCAAAAATGAGGACAATGAAAACTTGGGCAAAAAGGGAACGTCGAAGTGTTACTAAGAGGAGATATGTTTGAAACTGCAATGAAAAATTCACAACACTGTTCATCTAAAGAGACGGCTCATTTGGAAATAGACAAAAGCTTTCTTGAAGAGCAATGCAAAGATATCTCAAACTGGGCAATTTTAATAGCTAATAGCTATTGTCATCACCATCACTACATCAATTTTGCATCATTCATCATATCACCATCACATACACACCTTTGCAAAATTTTGCCTTCACAACTTTCATAGTTCACAAGTCTTTTAAGTTTCACATTTATAACTTTCACATTTTATATGCTTTCACATTTACAATTCTTTCACATTTACAATGCTTTCACAATTTATATGCTTTCACATTTACTGCTTTCACATTTATTTACATGCTTTCACATTTACAATGCTTTCACATTTACGCTTTCACATTACAATGCTTTCACATTTACAATGCTTTCACAATACTTTCACATTTATAATGCTTTCACAATCTTTACGTACTTTCACATTTTATATGCTTTCACAGACATTTACTGCTTTAACATTTACTTTCACATGCCTCTACAATGCTTTCACATTTCCTTCGTTTCATATTTATTTTCACAGATTTTAAATTTCGTATGCAAAATTCATTTTCACAAGCTTTTACATTTCACATGCTTTTAGAATTTCACATTATTTTTCATAGGTTTTTAGTTTCACATGCATTTTATTCCATTCACTTTAACACTATACATTTATTATGAAGTCATTAATGGTCATGCTTCACATAATTTCACATTGTCATCATATATTCATCATCATTGAGTCATCATGTGCCCATCATCATCAATGCATTTCCATCTTGCACTTGGACAAAATATGCGTTCATATCTTTACTTATTTCTTATAGTAAAATATCAAAGTCATAGACTTTATATTTTTTCAATAAGTAACAAGTAAAGAGGGGCAATCTTGAACACCATATTTTGTCCAGTACTTTTTGTCCTTATTATTATTTTCATCCAAAATTTGAAAAATGAAAAATGCGTCTCATTCCTTCAGAAAATCAAACTAGCCCATTTTAATTTCTTTTCAAATCTTTTTAGCCCATTCAGTTTCAGTTTTATTTTTATTTATTCCATTTTGTTATTAACATTTAGTTTGTAAGCCCATTGTATTTCAGTTATTTTGTAGCTCACATCTTTTGATAATCCATTTCAGCCTAAAATAAAAAATAATAAAAAATAATAAAAACAAGAATAAATAAAGGGAGTGCCTTCTGACATAATACAAGACAAAAGAAAAAGGGAAAGAAAAGACGCCAGAACACAACAAAGGAAAAGAAAAAAAAGGGATGTCAATGGCAACACCATTCCAATTCCTAAATAACCCGTGAAGACAAACAAAATAAAAACAAAAAAGGGAAATCAAATAACCGTGTGGCATGATTATGTTCCTCCTGATTCCTTGCAAAAGGTTGATGATCTTTCTGAGGATGAAATGGTATCCTCATAGCCAGCGTAAAAAAGGGAAGGATTAGAATTTTAGATCAAGGGGGAATGGCTATAAAAAGGAAATTAAAAAAAATGGTAGAGAGGAAAGAGACAAAAAAAAAATCATATCAATAAAGGTATAATAAATTGGTTCTTACAAATCTGGCTAGTATCATGCTAGATTTTTTGCCATTCATTTGTAGTTGCACATGCATGAGCTCATACACCAGTATTCTCACCTTATAACCTCCATCATCATA
This sequence comes from Dalbergia oliveri, assembly GCA_030441495.1. NCBI lineage: Eukaryota > Viridiplantae > Streptophyta > Magnoliopsida > Fabales > Fabaceae > Dalbergia > Dalbergia oliveri. The sequence goes on along the minus strand of JAMLFY010000013.1, from coordinate 22,172,561 downwards.
GCACCCTGCCACTTAGTCAAACCTTAAAAATAAACCAAAACCAAAAGCATCAAACCAATCCAAGAAAAATTAAAAATTAAAAATAAAATGACAAGAGGAGAGAGTGAGAAGCCGGAGCCTCTCCATCTTACTTCATCGCGTTGTTCACCAACACCGCACACGGCCAAACCACCCAGCGCGAACTCCACCCCCCGCCATGGCCTTCCTTCAGTCCTCCTCGCGCACCAGCACCCCGCGCCATGGCCTTCCTCCCTGCCTCCTCGCATGGCTCCACCTCTTCCCCCTCGTGCCACGGTCTTCTCCTGACCTCCCACCTCCACCGCCATGATCAATCCACATGTAACCAAGCCACCGCGATCCCTCTCCCAGCCACCGCCACCTTCCAGATCTGCCACGCACCGCCTCCTTTTGCCCGGCATACCGAGACCCATCCCGAGTCACCGTCCTCCTCCCCAGCTCACCGCACATGCCACCACACGCAACCGCGGCCGAGGTGTACTCCACCTCGGTCGCGAAGCCGTCTCCCTTTGCCCAGCTGGCCATCGCGTGTGGTAGCCACACCGCGAGCTCCGCCGCCGCCCTTCCCGCAGTCCGGCCGCGTGGAGCGACCTCATCCCTCTCGCCTCTCCCTTTCCTCGCCGTCCTCTCTCTCTCTCTCTCAGTCTCTTGTCCTCTCTCTCCTCACCTTCTGCTCTCATTCTCTCAATTTGTGTGTGTGTGTGAGTGAAAGTGAGGGAGTGTTGTGTGTGTGTGTGAAAGTGTTCGTGTGTGTGGGTGTTTTATTTATTTATTTATTTATTTATTTTTGAATGTGTGTGTATGTGTGATGATAGGATTAGAGTTAATGTTATTATTATTATTATCATCATTATTATTATTGTTGTTAGTTTATTGTTTATTTTGGTGTGAGATCAATTTTGATTGGTTGGATTTGAGTTTATTTGATCTAAAATAAAAAAGATTTATTTAATTCCTTTAAACAAATCCTTGAATAGTGTGATTTACAAAAAAAAAGAGTTTGTCACATGTTTTAGCAACCGTCTTAAATCATTCAAATAGAATTAAATAAATTAATTTTAGAGTTGATTTAATTATGTAAAAAAAAAGTGATTTAATTATTTCTTTGGTTTTGAGTGAATTTAATTTTTGATAAAAAAGGATGAAAAATAATTAGTTTTTTTTAGATTAATCATTTTATATGTTTATGTGTCTTGTTTAAATTAATTGTGTAATTGTGTTCATGAATCGATTTTATTTTCAGTTTAATTATTGTACATATTTATGGGTTTTGGTTAAATTAATTGTGAACTTGTATTTACGAATTAATTTTGAAATTTTTATTGAAACTAAAGCTTATATATAAAAAAAAAAATGTTTTCCTCCAATTCAATAACAAAAATCTATTTGCAAAATTTAAATCAATCAATACATTTTATTCTCTTTTAACTAAAATCAATCAAACACAAATATTTCTAAGAACGACGTGGCTTTGAGTCCTCATTGCACCAGAGGTACGTCGCGTAGCAAACAACTATCAAGCCAAAATTAATTTTTTCATTAAATTGTGTTCTCATTTAATTTTTTGTTTTAATTTTATTTTATTTAATTTTATGCTTTATATAATTGTGATCATTTAAGGGAAAATTAAATATTATTGAAATTATAAACAAATTTGCATAATGAGCTCTAGGGTAACCGTATTTATACGGATGTATTAGGGTGCAATGGGATTAAGTTTCCACCCTTCCTTAATCATAATGACTCTAACCTAAATTTTTTAAAAAACCAGTTTACAAATAAAAAAGGTTTTCCAATTTTTCCAAAATTAAAATTGGTGGCGACTCCTATTTTATTTATTATTTCAAAATCAGTTTACATCCTTGCGCCCATGTGCCCTTATACGTTGTGACAAGCGAAATTCAGGATCCTAAACGACAGACAAGGGTAATTGACACCTTTGGTTCCAAAAATTTCTAACCTTTTGTTTAAAATGTGTATTACATTATCTGCCATTGGCCAACTGCCCACCATAGGTTGCTTGCAGCCTACCCACCATCAGTGCCGATTCCAACATTAGTCACCATTGTGTTCCATCACCCATTGTCCTTGTTTGTCTGCAAACTTAATATAGTGAAAATATTTTGAAGTTCTATATAGATCACATATCCAATCAATAGAAATGCAATTGAATTTAGAATTTTAGTTTTGAATCCTAATTCTTTATAAGAGCCAAAAATAAAAGTTAAGATTCTGAGCTATTTCCATTCCAATAGAATTGGAGAATTGGAATTGAATTTAAAATTCAGTCCTTCAATTCAAATAACATCCCAAATGAACACTAAGAGTGATTAACTGTTCTTACTTTTTAAACCCTTCTGTTTAGATGAATCAAATCCTATAATACATAACTACCGAAAAAAATGAAAATCCCATAATACATATGTTAGTTGTTGTTTTTTTTCTCCTCTTGAAAAATGCTTGCTAGTTGAAAACGTAGCTTAGGCTTTATAAGACAAGTCAGAAAAACGTGGCACACTACAGGGCCCGGCCCAATTACTTGCATTTCAAGAACATAACAGCCTCACTCAGAGAATAAAGAATAAACGAATAACTTACCCAAAAAATAAAAGAAAAAGAATAAACGAATATTCCTCCCTTTTACCTTGCCTTTGTTTATCTGCAACATTTTTTCCTCTTCTCTCTGATTTGTGATCTTCTTGTCTTGTGTGAAATTTCAAACCCCACCCCAATAATATTTCTATTTATCCCTAAAAAAATCCACGAAATCCATTTACTTCTCAACCCAATTAAGATCTTCTAGCTGCTACTCTTTCATCATTAACTAGCCAATCATGGTTCTTCACAGAGAACATGACCTTCTCCTTTCTTCCCTTTCATTGACCCTCCTAAAGGTAACCCCTTTTATTCATTTTTTCATGATTTTAATTTTATTCAGATCAAATTGCTTTTAATGTTGTGAGCTTGGGAAAAAATTACATTTTTTTGTGTACCCAGAAGAATTTTCTGTGTTTTGAATTTTGTTATGTGGTTAATTTTTGTTGGGAATGAACAGGAGATGGTGGGAAATCTGGTGGGATGTCAATTGAGAAGAAGATTGAGTTCCTTGAGAGCTTGACTGGAAAGGTTGTTCTTTTTTACACGACCTCACTGATGATGAAATGATTTATTTACTTTTTAATGATCTACGTATGCTCATTGTGTTTGTGAATATACAATTTTTCCATTTGTCTTAATTGCCCATTTTTTCGAAGTTGTTATATTTCTAGTGTGTATGTTGCGGACACTATGAATCTTGGGATAACGAGTACAATATGGGATACGGTATGAATTGAACTAGAAACATGCAATATGATTAGGGCTATCTAAAGTATTGATAAAGTATTTGATTAATACATATCTGGTACGGATAGATCGACTATTTTAAGTATTCGCATTATGTTATGTCAAGTGTGAAACTAGTAGGTCGGTATTGGTAATTGCCAAATTGGTGTTTCATTGGTATTGGCTATGCAATAGATTTTATGAATGTATCACAGAAACTGATTGTTACTATCCTTTTTATTTGTCTACGTTTATGGGACTGGATTACATTCATCATATTTGAACATTTGGTGATCACAAGTTCACAATAAGAAACCAATTAGGTAACAGTATTGATTGAGTAGCATGGTCTTTTTATGATTCAGTGGCTTTATTTTTAGGGTTTAAATGAAACAAGTAATAAGAATTTCTGATTGGTTTCTAACTCCATTTAATGGCAAATGTTGTTCTTTGAATGCTTCTAGTTTCAATTGCTTCTTTTAATTAGCTTAAGAATTTTCCTATTCAAATTCGTTTCCTGAACGAACTCACTTAATGAATGTATTATTAGCGAAATGTGCATTCTCTATGTCACTCTTTTATTTTAAAATGATGGATAAGGAAACTTTCGCTAAGTACAATTGGACCATTACTTTGCACTAGTTCACTGTATATGTGAATCTCACTTACTTTTAAAAAATTTAGCTGTACCTGCAGATAGTATGAACTGGATTTGTGTCTGTCAATGATATACTGCTAGGGTACCTATTCATTTCTTTGTTTTTGTTTATATTATATGTGGATTGCATTTGCAGCTGATCTGTGCTAATTATTGATATGAAATTTATTAACTTGCTTACACGAACTCATACTCTCTCTATTATGAGTTACAATAATGACAAGAAATGAGTTCTCTGACTTTATATTAAGTTGTCAATTAACTTGAGATTAATGGTACCTGTTTCAGGTTACAAATCGAAGGTCTGTAGGTGGTTAAATGATCGTCTCTTGATGGAACTGGTACCACGATTAAATGCAGAGGAAATTAGAGGCTTGTTTGCTCCACCACCTTGGGGTAATTAACTATGTCATATTCTGTATGTGGTTTGCCATTTCTATGGCTTTATTTTATTTATATTTTCTCCTTGATACTTCAGTTGCATTCTGGCAAACAGGATCTGAATTCTTCCATTCATAAGGATTTAATGATACTAAAGTTGTGTGGTTTTGTTCTGTGTGCATGCTTTGTTACAGTTTAAGTTCATGGCTTGAAAGGGGTTCAATTCAACTATTTACATCAGATCTGTAGGACACTTTCAAAGAGCAACTAATGATTGGGTTCATTTCACAGGTGAAGAAGTTCCACCTTCAACATTTTCGATGGCTAATGTGGAAGAGTGGGACAGATTCAGGAATATAGACATGGATAAAGAGGTTATATTTGCTTCTCTTATACACTATATTTGAAATTTTTGACGGTTTAAGAAGGCAATTTAGATTTTAGTGCACTTGCAATAGCATTAGTAATAGTAATTATGGTTTTTGACTTGTTAGTAAATAACTTTGAAATTCCTCACTTTTCTCTAGCAGTTATTTTTGGATGGGTGGTCAGGGTTCCATTTACATTTTTGTAGTGCTTTAGAGCCTTTAAGTGCGATGCATGTCCTTACATGGTGTTGTTAATGCTAAGCTGTGTGAGTGCATGAGGATCGATATTAGTTTACAACAAGGTGATAATTTGATCTTTGCGATGTCTGAATGCTTTGTTGGCATGTGAATTTGCGGTTATAATTTGTGATTTATATAATGCGGTGACGACTGACAAATATCTCACTGTAGTTTTTTTCTTTTTTGTTTTGGTAGGTTACCATAATTCATGCACTAGAAAACTCCTTAGAGAAAAGGAAAGGTCACGTTGATGCTGACAAGATGGCGGTATTGAATGGTTGGCATAGAGTAGATTGTCGAACAAGAGAGGCACTTCGCGCAGCTCTGTTTCTGAACTCATAGAGGGTTATGAGGTATATATCCGATTAGTTATCACCCCTCTCATTCGTAAAGCAACATGGTGCGCAGAAAAGGGGCTATTCTTGTATTTTTTTGGAATTTACACAGAACCTTCTTTTTGTTTCCTTTAGGAATGTGTACGGGCTTTCATAACAGAAAGCTCGGATGGAGATGTTCTTGAACTACAAATTCAGGACCCGTTCAGGAGATTGTTACTGCATGGTGTTTGTGAGGTAATAATGTAATATCAAATATGCTTCACTCTCCGTTAATGGTGAAAAATTGATGCTCTTTATCTCTGTTAATATCTAGAAAATTTTGGCATAACTAAGGGAAATGTTTGATGAAAACCAAGATATTGAAAATACTTACAATAGAAAAGAGCTTACTGACAAATGTTTTCACACTAGGATATTTTCCCAGAAAATGTTTTCAGGTTGAAACATTTTGTTCAGGAAAAGCTTCCATCAATGGATTGTAACTAGGAAAATAATGTTCTTTTGAATGTTACCCCCATCATGAACCATCTCTCCCAAAAGCTTTGGTTGACGTGTAGAGATACATGAAGGTTTAATATCTAACATGCCTCTCATGCGAATGCGAATGTGAATGTCTCTTTTTGGGCTTGAAACATGAACAATTCATCGGAATGGGGGAACAAACTATTAGTTGTGTTGTGTTTGAGAAATGGAACATAATTTACATGGTACCATCCAATTAAGGGAAAATTGCACTCAAACCCCTTGAACTATAGGCTCTGTGCACTTGACTTTTTCATATGTTGTTAATAAAAATAGCACACATTCAAACAAGTTTAGGGTATCAAGTTGCACAGTTTTTATTAGTTTAAGGTGTTAAATTGCACTTGACCTTAAGTTTGAAGGGATATAATGCACCTATTTGCTGTTAACAATAAGTAAAAATTTAACCAAAGGGCTAAAGTGCACATTCAGGAGATGTTAGGGGGTCGATTTTCACATTTTGAAAGTTTTGGGATAAAGTGCACAAGGTCTATAGTTCAAGCAGGTAAAGTGCAATTTTCCCTCCAATCAATTTCCCCTGCATGAGTCCAAACAATAGCTGCTCTTGCATGTTTACATGAATATTCTATCAACTCTAATTTTGTGTGAATATTCTATCAACAGTTCTACAACTTGGCCTCGGACACAGTGACAGATTGGAATGGTGTGGAGTCATCAAAGATGACAAGGATAAAGAAGAAGAAAAGGGGTTCTCCTGAGCTCCCAAAAATCACCTTGTCCCATTTTCTGAAAATGTCCAAGGAAGGAAGTTGGTAGGTGGTAGCTGCTTTAGGCTGTTGTTGTCCATGTAATAAAACATGCCTTTTATTTATTCCATTATGTACTAGTGTACAAATATTTAGTTGTTATTCCAGAATATCATTGTAAATTAGTTTGTTGAACTAAATTCAATTTGTTGATACCATCAGTCAACGTAAGCTGTTGATTGTTGGTTTACATTGTTGTTGCTGATTAATTCCGTTGTTAATGCTATCATCTGGGCCGCTTAATTTTAATAGATTATCATATGTATGCATACAAAGTGAGATGCATTTATACTAAGATACAGTTGGTTGAAGTGATAAATGTTTGTTTTTCTTTAACCATTGATCTAGAGTTTGAGAGTAATCAATGTTAGAAGAGTTATACCTCTTATGGAATCTCAAATATTTGAATATGATTGTCTTCAATATAAAAATACGTGTGAAAAATTAAAGATAAAAAATAGCGAGATGAATATATTGCTGCTACGTCACATGTTGCTTAGGCATATGACCTAATTTTGGTAATTCTCTTCCCTTATGTTAGTTTTTAGTGCTAAGTGGTAGGTTCACAATATTAATACAGTAACCCAATGTGATGTTTACTCAGTAGGGACTATTTATAAAACAATAGATGTAAAAGTTGAGTTTGAAAGTAAAAATTGCATTAATTGAGTGAGATGTCAACATTTGACATGCCTTTACAGACATTATTATATTATGGTTCTACGTAAACTTGCACATACACAGAAGAGGCCAGAAACTCTAAAATGGTCTGACTCATTTCTTGAACAAATGAGCCAGTGCAATAGCAATATGCCTTTATATAGTAAAGAACAAATTTTGCAGAGATGGCCTTTGGTTGGAAACAACAATAAGGACCGGTCTTTGCTTCTTTAATTTGAGGAGAGCATGTTTATGCTAACAAAACTTTTGCATTGCACACTTGTCACTTGGGAGTGAAAATACTATTACAAGCAACCATTGTACACTTCCCTCCCAATTGCTCTAAGTAATTTACCACCTAACAAATAAAACATATTTCATATAAAAAAACTGGTGATAGCCCTATCATTGACCTTTACACTTTGATTAACACTGAACTTTCCTGACTCCTTCTTTCAAAGTCTTTCATGGCTCCAAAGTTGCTATCCAAACGCGTACACACTCCCACAAATCCTTTCATCTCCAACAGTTGTCTTTATTTTCAGTTTTGGATCGTCCACTTCATTCATGAGTAGTTCATGTTATTATTTTGGGTCAAATCAGCCACTTCTTTGAACCCCCTTATTTTTAGGCACCCTACAACTTTGTAACAAAAAAACAAAAATACTACATATATTGTTAGAATTACAGAACTGGATTACATGTTGCTCAGCTCAAGATAGAGTTGTCTGTATTATAAAGGGGTGTCAAGTGCACCATGCTCCTACATAGTGGAGTTTGAGAAAGAGTAGGTATATGCAGTCTTATCACTACTTTGGGAGAGGTTTTAGGATTTCAACCCATGACTCTAGATCATAAGACATCTACCCGTTGTCGAGACTCATCCTTTATAGAGTTGTTAGTATTATACGCTTCAAATATTGTAGAAGTCATTCTTTTTATTGAATTCATAATGTTTTTTTTCAATTATCAAATGAAACCTTGAGTGTTGTTAATGGCTTAATGTTACAGCCTATATATTGGTAGCTCAAAAGCAGATTCAAGCTGCTCTCCTTCCTTACTTAACACTTGCTATTTTATCTATGACATCAAAAGCTATCATATCAAACCAAACAAATTCATATTACTTGAGCCACTGCGCCTCTAAATCAAGGCTGAGGGCACCAAAATCTTGAAACAAAGGAGCTGGTAGATTGAGCAGTGGCTGGCATCACTTACACTGGGCCAGTTTGTGAGAATATCCCAGGGTAAGATTTGGAAATTGCAAAAGCAAACAATCCGAGACAGTGTACAAATACAAAACTTGGTTTCTAAGCTATAATGCCAGTTCATAATACTAGTCCTCAGTTTGTTGGTGTGTGCCACTTGGTATCATTTTGTATATGCTTTTACAATATGCCCTGCGGTGAACAATTTAGGAATTAAAGTTTTCATTGAATTTCGATGCAAGTTACCAAATTGACAATAGCAACCAGGCCGGATATATTGATTTCATGGCAGTTCTTCATTTAATCAACACTTGATACAACTCAACCAAATCTTACTAAGATTAAATAACAATGACATCCAGAGTTATGGCCACAATACCTCTTGTATGGAAGCAAATTTGTTCGTGGAGGAGAGAGATCCTTTCTATATCACAAATATTTTTTCATGCAAAAATGTTTCCTTTTGCTAGCTAACTAATATTTGAAAATGTTAATATAAACGTGAGTTTATGATAAATCTTACGCATGATACGATATCAACCATAGCTTTTATAATATGAATATATTTATAGCTTTAAATTATGTTCTAAATGGTTGATATATTATTATATGTAGGGTTAACGTGAATCCAAAAATATAGTATATCACTTAGGAATATTTGATTTTTTTTTTTCGTCAATTCAATGACATTTGAGTTTTAAAGCATAGATGTATGGTCCGTGTGAGAAAAGGAATAGGGGTATCTTCAATGGCTAGTTATAAAAAAAATGGGTTTTACTATATTCTCTTATTAATCTTCCTACAAATTTTCGAAATACTAAAACAAGTAAAAATCAATATATTGAAACATTACTTACTTTATTTAACATACAGAAAGATTTGTCGACGTATTTTGTAGGTGAATCGAAAATTATTTTATATATATATATACACAAAAGTTGAAAGTTACCACAAATTGTTTAATATACTTATCATCATTTACTTTTAGAGATGCAATAAAAAATGAAAAGGCATGTGAAGGAAGCAGGAAGGAAGCTCCCTCTTACCGTTGCACCAACCAATTGTTTACCTTTCACCATCCCAAACTTGTCTTTTTCTGTACCAATTAGAATTAAGTATGTTAAAGGGTTGCGTTTAAGAAGCACCCACACACCGAATTGGTGTTATGTTCATGTGCAGACACTAACACTTATTCGACTGGATACGTCTAATTAAAAAAATAATTTTTTGAATTTAGACAAGTATCGAATACAAAAAAATTAATTGGGTTATTTTAAAAATTTTTTAATTGATCACAAAAAAAGAATAATTAATTAGATAAACAAATCATATAAATATAACAAAAAAATTCAAATAAAAAAAAGAAAAAAAAACTATACAACAAAATAAAAAATTATATATATATATATATATATATATATATATGACAAATCATATTGATAATATATTTAATATTATATATACGTGTAATATTGTCATTGTCCCTCATCAATATCAGTGTCTGTGTGTGTTTCGTAGTAATAGATTAATCAATAAATGTTAAAAGACTATTATGCCCTCTAAAGAGGCTTACATTTTCCCGTTAATTTTGTCACTTTCATTGCAATTGGAACTACTTTTTATGTGCACTGCATAAAGCAATGGTAACTTTACCGTTCTGCTGCTCTCTATATATATGTACATATATTTCCTGTGTACCAGTAGAAGATTAGCCTGGAATAAACTATAATGAAGGCTCATTATTGAAAACAAACAATAAAAGTTTAAAATTTCCACCAATTTTCTAACTTCTGTCGGAGCATCAGTCTTAGAGATGCATTAAACAAATACTACAGCATGTGAAGGAAAACATCTTTTTTGTGTGGAGTAAAACAAAAGTATTCTACAGGAAGTCATGTGACTAGAAGACCCATGGGTGCATGAGGTCAACTTTTTTTTTTTTACTAGAAAAAAAAATATTAGTACCACACAATATATACTTAACAAAGACCAGAGTTAGTGCACTGCATTCTGCAAGAACTTCCTTGTACTTGAGAGAAATCCAAGTTTGTTGCAGACTACAACCACTTTCTTCTTTCTTTCTTTCATCTCATCTGATCACCTCATCTTGAGATCATGGCTGAACTGGTGGGTGGAGCTGTTCTCTCTTCTTTTCTTGGTGTTGCTTTTGACAGGCTCTCCTCACCTCATGTTGTCAACTGGATCAAAGGAAAGAAGCTTGACAAGTTGCTCGCAACGTTGAAGACAACTCTGTATGCTGCTCAAGCCTTGCTCAATGATGCTGAGAAGAAACAGATCAAAGACACAGCAGTGAAGAACTGGCTCGATAGTCTCAAAGATGTTGTCTACAAGGCTGATGACTTGCTGGATGAAGTCTCCACTAAAGCTGCCACTCAAAAGGACCCAGGTAACTTCTGGTCTCGTTTTCTCAATTTGCAAGATAGAGAGATAGCAAATAGGATGCAAGACATAATTGAGACACTAGAGTCAATTTTAAAACACAAAGATGCTCTTGGTCTGAAAGAGATTCCAGAGGACGACATGTCATGGAGGATAACAACGTCTCTAGTTAAAATATCTGATATATATGGCAGGGACAAGGAGAAAGAGGCCATAACAAAGTTATTGCTAGATAATACTAGTGATGGTGAAATATCTGTGATTCCGATCGTGGGCCAAGGAGGAGTAGGAAAAACTACTTTGGCTCAATTGGTTTATCATGATGATAAAGTGAAGAAACATTTTGATTTTCATGCCTGGATTTGTGTATCTGAAGAATTTGATGCTATAAAGGTCACAAGAACTATAATAGAGGCAATAACTCCTGGCTCTTGTCACACTAATGATTTAAATTTACTTCAACATGATTTGAATGAAAAGTTGTCTAGACGAAAATTCTTAGTTGTACCTGGATGATGCATGGAGTGAGAATGATGATGATTGGATCACGCTTCTAAAACCCTTTCAGCAAGGGGTTAAGGGAAGTACAATTCTTATAACAACTCGCAGGAGAAAGGTCGCTTCTGCTGTGCAAACTGTTCAACATCACGAACTAAGTTTATTGTCTAATGAAGATTGTTGGTTAGTGTTTGCAAAGCATGCACTTCTTTCTATTGATTCTATAGAGTATCCAACTCTAGAAAAAATTGGTAGAGAGATTGTTAACAAATGTAATGGATTACCCTTGGCAGCACAAGCACTTGGAGGCTTATTGCGAGGAAAGTATGATGTAAGATATTGGAATCATGTATTGAAGAGTGAGATTTGGGAATTTTCTGAAGGTAGGAGTCGATTATTTCCCCATTAAGAATAAGTTACTACCATCTCCCCACATTTAAAGGAGTGCTTTGTTTTCTGTTCGTTATATCCTAAGGATTATGAATTTGATAGGCATGAATTAATCTTGTTATGGATAGCAGAAAACTTTATACAGAGAGAAGAAAGACTTTAGAAGAAGTTGGTTTAGAGTATTTGATGAATTAGTTGCGAGATCATTTTTTCAACCACTTCATAATACTCTTAATGTATTTGTGATGCACGATCTCATGCATGATTTGGCAATGCTCTGCTGAGAATTCTATTTTAGCCGATGAACTTCGGATGCTACTGCAATTGGCATCAAACTCGTCATTTATCCCATAATGTCAATGGCAATTATCCAATCTCAGAACTTTTGGCAGCTTGTGATAATGTAAAACATACAAGGACATTTCTAGAGGTCAATTCCTATCTAGACAATCCATTCAACGTGGAGATGAAGAGTGCTTCTGGTATCTTACTATCACGGTTGAAGTATTTAAGAGTTTTGTCATTTGTAGACATTCCTCTTGAGTCATTGCCCCATTCCATTGGTGAATTGATCCATTTGCATTATTTGGATCTCTCTTTTACATATATTGCATCATTGCCCGAGTCATTGAGTAAGTTGTACAATCTACAAACATTGAAGCTACTATGTTGTCGTATGCTAGAAATGCTTCCCAATGGCATGCAAGATCTAGTAAATTTGCGCTATCTTGATATTAGGCAAACACGTTTAACAGAGATGCCAAAAGGAATGAGCAAATTAAAACATTTGCAATTCTTAAGTAGCTTTATTGTTGGCAAGCATGAAGAAAATGGAATTAGTGAATTGGGAGCACTTTCAAATCTTCGTCGGTCACTTTTAGTTGACAAATTGGAGAATGTCATGAGTAGTGGTGAAGCTTTGAAGGCAAGGATGGCCGATAAGGAGCACATTATGGATTTAACTATGTACTGGTCAGATGACAATTTTGGTGATTCCCAAGTTGAAAGAGATATATTAGACAAATTACGGCCACATAGAGACTTGATAGAGCTGCGAATTGGTGGTTACAAGGGCACAAAATTTTCAGATTGGTTAGGGCATTCCTCCTACCATAACATGACCAAAGTATCTTTGCATCGTTGTAAGAATTGTTGCAGGCTTCCTTCACTTGGACAGTTACCCTCTTTGAAGTCCTTGTCGATTTCATATTTTGATGGGTTGGAGATCATCGGTGATGAGTTTTACGAGAGTGATGAATCTTGCGAGACCCTTTTCCATCCCTTGAGAAACTGGAATTTTATGTAATGCGTAGCTGGCGAGAATGGCATTCGTTTAAGTTGGATGCTTTTCCTCGACTCAAGGAGCTTACAATGGAACGTTGTCCTGTGTTAATGAAAGATTTGCCCAATCGCCTTCCAGCCTTAGAAAATCTTAATATTGATGGCTGCGATGAGTTTAGAATCCATGAGCTACCGCTTTCTTTGCGCTCTCTAGATATTCGAGGAAGCCAACCAACTTGTCTCAAATATTTATTCATCTTTGACTGTTCCGCTGCCATATCGTTTCCAGGGGTTCTGTTCTCGCTTCATTACAAGAAATTACAATCTCTTGTTCCAGGGAACTAGAATTCCCTTACGCCCTGCAGCATGAGTTTCAACGGTCGATAACTATATTAGACAGCTTTGATTCTCTGACGTCCTTCCACCTGGAGTCCTTTCCGAATCTCACAGGGCTCGAAATCAGTGGATGTGCGAATATAAAATCTCTTGTAATGTCAGAGACACGTCTTTCAAGTCTCCGGTTCTCGAAATCTCTTGGTGCCCCAATTTTGTATCCCTATCCACACTAGGGACAAATGCACCCAATTTAGAGTCTCTCCGCATAGATTCTTGCCCAGAAATTGATTCCTTTCCAGATGGGGTTCTGCCACCTAACTTGAGGGAGCTTGTTGTCCGTGGATGCGAAAAGCTATTGAGGTGTCTGACGTTGATGGACTTGCGTAGTCATAGTCTAACCAAGCTTGAAATCTCAGGACCATGTGGGAGTATAAAGTCCTTCCCAAAGGAGGGTTTTGCTGCCTCCCTTAAGTATTTGGATCTGTCCGGCCTTCAAAGTTTGGAGATGTTGGATTGTAGGGGATTTCTCCACCTCACCTCTTTCAAACAACTGGATATTGTAAATTGTCCCAAGTTGGAGAATATATTGGGAGAAAGTTTGCCTGTCTCTCTAACACAACTCAACATATTGGGTTGTCCTTTGCTGGGTAAACGCTGCCACAGGAACGACCCACAAACTTGGCCCAAAATTTCCCACATTAGAGCTATTGAAGTGGATTGCAGTCGCATTTATTGACCCAACATTCTCAACAGGTGATTTTCTTGCTCTTTCCCAAAGTTATCATACAGATTTTAGCGCTGAAATTTCATTCTCTCGTCGATGTGCAAAACTTCTATTTTTTTTTTGTCATTTCATTCTTAGCCATTTGTGAATATATGAAGTACACTTTAGCTGAATTATAACTACTGATTCCCTTACAATTTACCCAACTAATACAACTTTGAGTATGTTTTTGCCCTCTTGTTTGTTGTCACGACCCAATTTAGGTCATGGCTGCATAGAGAACATCTTCTCCAACAAGCCTTAACATACAAAATTTTCAGAAAACGGATAGTTTCCTCTTGTTTCTTGGGTTTTCCCAAATACCAATATAACCTGCAACATCCATAAAAAATCTACAACAATTGGGAATCAAGTATTCTTAGAATGCGTTATTCCAACATATAACAATATCTCATAATAATCCAGCCATAATACTAAATTAGTTTTTAAACTCTATTAAACATATTTGAAAATATAGTTCAAAACATAAAACCAGATTAAGTTTACAGATCATTTTGATGATATCATTTATATAGCTAAGTAATAAGGTCTCAAACATAAGCATAACATAAATCTAAGAACCTTGACATATGGAGCAACTAACAACTACAGGCTAAAAAAAAATATGGGTGACAACAAAAAGGGCCTTTATGAAAAGGCTCACCAACTGAGAATTTACTAAGGTTGTGCCTGGAGTAACAGGAAGGAACCAGCACACCACCTGTATTTAAAAAGGTGGAAAGACAACGGGTGAGTTTTGCAACTCAATGAGAGATAAGATATCCATAGTTTATTGAATGCAATCATAAAACAAGATAAATATAATAAAATATATATACTTATAGGAATATGATTCTTTTCATGACATGAGATTTCTCGAAAACATATATTTGCATAATACATATATCCAAACATAATGGGGATTATCCGAAAAGGAATAATAACATGTCCAGACATATGACCCAAAATCATGTGCGGGTTAACACAAAACTGCTAACTAGAGTTGGCCCATAGTCATATATATGTCTAGACATGACTACAGCTATGTTTAGGTTAGCACCTCATTAATTGGAGTTGGCCCGTAGCCATATACATGTCCAGACATAGCTACATATCCAGACAGCTACAACTATGTGCGGGTTAGCACCTCACCTGCTAATTGGAGTTAGCCTAGCCATATACATGTCAGACATAACTATAGTTATGTGCAGGTTAGCACCTTACTTGCTAACTGGCGTTTCTTACGGTGCACCAAGGCTAATGTCACTACTGTTGGCTACAGGTTCTAACTATGAAATTTCTCTAAATTAACTCAAATTTAATAATGAACATAAGATATTCTAAAATTCAACATACTTTACCTTTCAACTAAAATAATTAAATTATTTTTGCCTATATCAACATACTTTAACTTTGAGATTCCTCAAAAACCTCCTAATTTCTTATGAGATTTTTTTGAAAAACTACTAAATTTTTATGAGATTTCTTATTATAGAAATTTTGTATGATTCATTACTTAATAATTCTTATAATTAAAAATTTATCATACAAAAAGTAAATGACAGATACACTATCTATTCACAAACTAGTTCCAAAGAACCGAAGAACAACTCCACTGATGTCACCAATTCAATTGTTGATACTCGATTGCTTATCGCTCTAGGAACAAGATAACAAGAGTACATGTGAGCTAACTACGCCGTCAATTAATATAAATTAGCCCAAAATCACCAAAACTCCTAATTTATAGGGTTCAAGAGACACTAAAATTAATCCTAAAATAACTAGAAGCTAATAATTTAATTAGGACTAAATACTAAATAGGTCCTCAAGTTTTATCAGTTAGTTTAGTCTTAATTTTGAAAATCCCAAATTAGTCATTCACATTTCAAAAAGGGACAATTAGTCCTCTTTCAATACAGTGTAAAACCAACTTGTCCTCTTTTTAGCCTATGAAACTGTAAGGACTAATTTGTCCCCTTTTTGAAATATGAGGACTAATTTGAGATTTTTAAAACTTGAGGACTAAATTGTCCCCCAATATAAACCAGGGACTGTTGGGTATTTAGTCTTTAATTAGAGTAGTTTAGAAATTTCCTTATCACTTGGATAATAGAAATATTGAAGAAAAACACTCCAACACCCTCCTAAGCTTCAAGTTCTCTCTAATATAAGTTAAAGAAAGAAAACGGAGGTAGAGAAGAGAGAGAGAGAGAGAGGGGCGGTTATGATGACAAAGAGGTGGAGGAGGATATGAATGGAAGAGAAGAGAGAAAATGCAAGGAGGAAGAAGAAGAGGAGAGGGGTTACGGAGAATGAGGTTTGGGAAGGAGAGGAAGAAAGAAAAAGAGAATAATAGGGTGGTCTATACCACTTAAAGTGTATAGTGGTCCTCACTTCTTTTTTTTTTTGGTTTCTACATTTGTCTGGCTATTTCAACAAGGGTATTGCTATGGTGCCAAACAAGGTCAATGCCTATCATACCTGTGTTAATGTGCGGTTGACACAGGAGACAAAAGGCAACGGGCCTCCTCCCTCCTCCACCAAACCTCAAACGACCACTGCCACCTCCAACTCCACCTCCACCACCAATGTCACAGCAAACCCACGACCCTTGTCTCCCATATGGTTCTAATGAAAATTAAATTTACAAAAATACAATTTTAGCTTGAAATTGCTCTCCACAATAAGGTCCAGCTTTCAGCCTCAATCTGTTTCAACAGGAAAAAAACTCTAATCTGTCATAACAACACCATAAGTGAACGATCTAGCTCAAAATCCTCAACATTAATTTCAAAAATGAAAATTGAAATTGAGAACAGGAAGAGAGAAGGAAGGAAGAGGGAAATAAAAGAGGAACGATGATGGGGAAGAACAACACATATCAGAGTAGAACAAAGTGGCACACAACTTCTAATTGGTGACCATGAACAAGCAACATAAACGATAGCAATGACAATGAAATGACAGCACGCGGAGGTGGCTGGGCGGCAATGGCAGGAGGACATAAAGCATTTCCGACACGACAACCACGAACACAACAACATAGACGACAACAACGGAGAAAAATGACAGGATGCGAAGGTGGCGTGGTCGCCCAGGCGCGGCGAGAGTGGTGGTGGATGCCTCCGTCGCATAAGTGGTTGGAAGAGTGGAATAGGTTGTTCCTAGTTTTGGCGATGGGGCTGTTCGTGGACCCTCTGTTCTTCTACGTTGTCGATAAGCGACACATACATCTGCTTGTTCGTGGACGGTGGTTCGCCCTCACTATAACGTGCTCCGCTGCATGACTCAAACTCATTGGCTTGGGGTTTGAGTGGAGGAAAGGGTCGTGGGTTTGCTGTGACAGTGGTGAGGGAGGAGGTCTGTTGCCTTTTGTCTACATGTGTCAGCCGCACATTAACACGGGTATGATAGCCATTCACCTTATTTGGCACCAGAGCAAAACCCTTTCAACAAAGCTGGCTGTTTTCTTTACCGTCTCCATGGTTCTTGATGGATCACATATTTATTGGTTAGCACTGTTTGTCTTGGTTGATTGCAGATCCAGAGCCTCGATAGTGTTAATTCTGATTTTGCTCTATTTGTGCAGCATGCGGGGGTTTCACCTATTGATGTGCATTATGGGAAAAAGAAAAGGTATATGCTTCATCCTTGTGAAAGAGAGATTTAGTTTGGCTAGTGGAGAGTCATACCAGTTACGTGAAATAGAAAGATTGGTGCAGATCACGTAAAGCAGCTTACTTTGGTTTTTCCACCAAAGTTTAAAATATTTTTAACACAATTTTACTTCAGCTTCTCTTACTTGTAATTTATAATGCTTGCTTGTATTGTATTGTGATGTTTTCTTTGGTCTCTATACTGTATTGTGATTCTAACTTTAGTCGCTTAGGCTGAGTTGAAGAAATGAGGTGCTCCTTACCAGTCAACAATTTGGATATTCCTTTTAGTGACATCATTTTCGTATTAGGCACTTGTGGGGGACCATTATAATGTTGTTGTATTTCATCTTACTATCCTTCTAGTAACTTCAGCCACTGGCTGGATCTATGGCTAACTTTCTAGTCTTCATGAAGGGAACTTCCAATGGATGTTGTCATTCGGTTAATGACATTTCTCTAGCCGATTATACAGAAGCAGTGGCATCTAAATACGCAATATATGTTCCTCACACTGTTGGCGGGTAATCGGTCAAGTGATTTAGGAAAACCCAATTTAAGAGGCACACCAACTCTCTTTTGATGCACGGTAGAAACAACAGAATGAAATTATGGCTATGAGGATTGTCAAGCATGCTACAGAAAGTATACATTTGTTCATTGACAAGAATTCCCATTAAGGTTTTCATTGATGATATCATCAACAAGTACGTACAGGTGCTGGGAACATGTTTTCTTACTATGGTTTATATGTTTGTGGATTTAACTTTTATCATGAGGCCTTCTATCTTTATAAAAAAATTATCAAACTTCAAGAAGTTTCATGCTGTGAAAACTGCCTTTGATTTCTGTCTTGATTTGGAGATTGGAATGAGGATTATTTGTTTCCCTAGAGGTTTGATTGCCTGAATGATGGCATTTTGTATTAGCTCTAACTGACCAAGTTAACATTCTTTTTATCTCCCTCTATGCTTTTTGGTTTGTTATTTCTAATTAGAATTGTTGATAAAATGATTGTTTTTTTAAAAACAAAAATTCCTTGCAGGGTTTGGATTAAAACATTTGCATTTTTAAAGGTAAAAATTTAGACCTACTTTGTCTTCCAGAATTGGGAGAATTGAATGACCACTATATGAAATTTGAACAATTAATTGGTTGCTACAAAATGGAAAACACGTTTGATGTTTGTTTAAGCTACCTTAATTTTAATGTTTTGACTATGGACTAGTGACCTTTAGAGTTGGAGAATGAAATGATATTAATTGTTTCCCTTTTGGTTTGATATCCTAGATGATGGTTGTCACGAGCCAACTTAGGTCATGCCCGTACATAGGGGATACTTTCCCTAGCAAGGCTTAACATACGTTATTTTTCAGGAAACGAAGAATCTCCTCTTTTTCTTAGACATTTCCCAAATATAAATATAACTTGCAATATCTACAAATAAATTTACAGCACTTGGGCATTAAGTATTCTAAGAATGCACCTTCAAGCATATAACAATATCTTCAGTATAGTCCAGCCATAACACCAAATTAGTTTTCAAACTCTATTAAACATAATAGAAAAACATAGTTTAAATCATAAAACTAGATTAAGTTTACAAATCCTTTCCATGACATAATTTATATAGCTAAGTAATAAGATCTCAATTGTAAGCATAACATAAATCCAAGGACCCTACATGTGACATATGGAGCAATGACAACTACGAGCTAAAACAAAATATGAGTTCCAATAAAAAGGGGCCTCCATGAGAAGGCTTACCAACTCGAAATCAACTAAGGTTGTGTCGAAGGAACAATACCAGAACCAACACCATCTATATCTGAAAAGAATGAAAGGACAACAGGTGAGTTTTGCAAGTCGCGAGAGATAGAATATCCATAGTTTACTAAATGCAAGTATAAAACAATATAAACATAATAATAACTCATAAGAATATGGTTTTAATCATGACATGAGATTTCGAAATATAATCTCAAAAATAGTTACTAAAATACACTTTCTCAAATTCCTTATTCTCACATAAAAATTAACTTCATCATCAAATACTCAAATACCCATGAGAATTATATAAGAAGAACAAATTTTATTTGGGAGTAATCTCAACCCATTTAATCTCATTTAAGGTTCTTTTAAATTTCATCTACTGAGAAACTATGTGCACATAGGCCATTATATCTCTTTCGCAAGTGGTAATGTCATTATATCTCTTTGCTATGGCGAGCGGTATTGCATTATATCTCTTCGCTATAGCTAGCGGTAATGCTGTTATATCTCGTTACTGGCAAGCGGTAATGTCGTTATATCTCGCTACGGCTAGCGGTATTGCCATTACTCCTCTTCACTATGGCAAGTGGTAATTCCATCTTAGAACCCATCAAGGTTTTCTTAATAAATAAATTTTTATCAAACACAATTTGCAAATATAAAATTCAATCTTCATATTAATCTAACATTTCAAAATAAGAACTCTTTTCTTTTCTTTTTTTCCATTTACTTTGTTTTCCAAATCGTAGTCTAACAATGACTCCACAATTTGACATAATTTAAATACATATATCATATCTTATAACCAAACACAAGAATATCAAAACCTTCACAATCAAGCACATTCCAATTCAAATTCATAATTTCTCAACTAACTCCATCACCATTTATGAACAAAATCCACTAAATAACTATAAAACACTTTAATAACATATTTATAATTAAAATTTATTATACAAAAAGAAAATTATAGATATACTATCTACTTACAAACTGGTTCCAAGGAATCGAAGAACAACTCCATTAATGCTGCCAACTAAAAGGTTGATGCCCAATTGCTCTATTTCTCTTAGAGATCTCAAGGAAGAGGAAGAAGTTGATGGGTATGACTGGGACTTGCTTACACCACAAAATCCCAAATTTCAACCCACCAAATCACAGCTTAGAAGGAGCCGAGCTCAACCGGTTGAGCCAACTCACGGTGGTAAGGTTGCAGTGGTTGGACATGAAGGAAAGGGTGGCAGTGGCTTGCTTGGTGGCGGAGTCGCTCACAAAGAGAAGCGGAGAGAGAGTCAAGCTAGGAGAGGAAGAGAGTGCGGTGGTAATGGTGACTATGCATGGACAGTGAACAAGAGAAATGAGAGATTAGAAAGGATGATGGTCACCGAATGATGTGAAGGAAAGAAGGCGGTTAGTGATTTAGGTGGTAAAGGAAAAGAGAGAAATGCAGAGATAGAAGAGAGAAAGGAAAAGAACTCAACAAAGAAAGGAAACTTGGTTTCCTTAACAAATCTATAAGACGTCGAAGGGGAATACGTTTTCATAGGGGGCCTATGGTGCACCCCTTTTATGGGATTGGTCCCTCTCTTTTTTTTTAATATTATTAAGAAATAAGGATATTACATTCTTCCTCCCTTTAAAAAAATTTGGTCTCTGAATTTTGAAATGACTACTAATCTCTATTGTCATTGGATATGGTAAATGGCACACAAGCCTTTACCGTCCGTAGCAATCTTAAACAAACTAGAGAACTAACTTTCATTTCTATTTAAGCATCTACACATGCACATAAATCACATACACATTCCTCAACCTCATTGTCATGCTTGTGCATCATACCGTAATCTTTCTAATATCAAGTTACCAAATCGGTCCAGAAATTCTTAATTTGAGTAAAATAAGGAAAATAGCTTAATGGACTTTCAATTCACAGAATCTATGTTTTGTGCATGCTATTTCACTAAGTTTTGGTCCCACGATAAATAAAAATGAACCTGCTCTGCTTTGATGTCTTTATTCTACAAGTCATAATTTAATGCCATAGATTTGATTTTACTCATAACTTGAAATTTCAAAAGTCCACAACTCACTACCTAATAATTCTTACCGATAGGAAGTTTTATAGGCAAGTCTATTTAGCTTCATATTTTTAATGAAGGAAGAATAAGGGAAAAAAATGATTTCATGTACAGCCTACCGTTTAATCATGAAAGAACATATAGAAACCAAAATTGGTGTAACGTAGCTCCTTTAATTCTGCAATTGACTTCAAAGAAATTTTAATCATTTCATAAAAATCTATTTACCTCTGACTTTCCTGATTAAAACTACATCTTTCTAGCTTTCAAACAAATTTACCTCACCGTAATCCAAATTCTAGAACTTGAGATACAAGTAATCAAAGCCCTGCATGTGAACGCTCGATTTTGTCTGGTACATTAAACAAAAATCCAAAAATTGCATCATTTATGGTTCAGAGTAAATGGCCCAAAGTTTTTTTTATTATAGCCTTTTCACTTATTTCTTTTGAACAAAAAACAAAAAGAGGAAGCTAAACACTTTGGCCCATTTCCTGCCCTCAAGGACAACCAATAATAAAAATGGGGAAAATAAAACGGAGTGCAGACCGATGCATCACTTGCCCATCCCTTGCAAGCCACCTCCAATTCCCTGAACAAAACTTACAACAATGGGCTCTCTGCCTAATACAATCAGGCAAGGAAGCGTGGGGACAAGCTTAGTGGTGCTCTTGCATTCCAAGAAAGCATGGAAGAAATTGTTAACTATAAAATTAGTCCTATATAAATAACAGAGGGAGGATTCGGTTGAAAAAAAATCAAGCCAAGAGATTAAGAGAGATGAACCATCAATAAACGCATTCAAAAACTCATCATCAAAGCTAAACACAAAAGGAGTCCCAAAAGTCCATGTTTACATCCAGAAAGCGGAAAAAGAAAAAATACGAAGATTAAGCGAGGGGAGTCGCTTCCTTCCAGCTGCACCGCTTGTGAGCCCGTTGTGCTCCGCCACGTCTTCAGCCTTGTAATTCAGTCAACACCACTCCGCATTGAACCACACCATCGCGTGACCACCGCACCTCCACCCTCACGTCTTCCCTTTCAGATTTGTCTCCATCAGGACCACCACTTCTTTCTCTTCAACCACTATCACATAAACCACAAACCATCATCATCACAACTCTCTCATCAAACCACAACGGCGGAACCAAAAAAAAAAACACAAAACCTTACCCATCATAATCATCAACACAATCTGCAACCCAGTCAAAACCAAATAAAGTCACAACCAAATCTCCATAAAACCCAATAATAAAATAGAAGGAAAGAAAGGAGAGACCAAATCGCAAAGCCACCGCAAGACACCGCGCCCCAGGCCCCAAGGAACTGCGCGAAGACCGTGCGTGCCCCTTTGCTGCTGCCCAGAGCCGCCGAGGAGCTGAGAACGTCATTCGCGAAGTCAGAGAGCCTCGCCTTCCGCGCCCCCCACCAGCTGTCAACGCGGAGACCAGCGCGCACCGCCCTCTGGCGCGCGGGACGCCGCGCAAGACGTCGCGCCCACCGCGCGAAGCTCCGCCGCTTCCTCTCCGCCCCACCTGTGGCCGCCAGCCACCCGAAGTCCAGATCCTCGCCGTGACCTCTGAACCCCCTGCACCTTCCCCTTTCGGAGCGGTGGCCCCAAGGTTCCCCCCTACCTCCTCTTCCGTCGGTCTCTCTCCTCATATGCATGCACCCGTTGTAAACATCTCTCTTCTTTTAACCGTCAGCTCCCTCGTTTTTCTCGTTTTGGTGGGTGTGTGTTTTGTTTTTGGTTGAGTGTGTGTGTGTGTGTTTGAATATGTGTGTGCTGGGAGTGGGGAGTGGGTGCGATGAGGAGCCCCATTCCCCAATTGATCTTTTTATTTTATGTTTTTAGCCTCCTGTTTTCCTTAAAATATTTGTTTTGGGCTTTAGTTTGATTTAGGCTTTCTAAGTTTGATTCAAAAATGTGTGAAGGCTTAGTTCTAAAAATAAAAAGGGTTAGTAAGATCGTTTACAATTTATTTTAATGGGAATTGAATGAATTGGTTTAAAGAAAGTGATTTAATTATTTATTTTGGTTTAGTGAATTTTGAATTAAAAGCCTTCAAAAAAATAAAAATAAAAAAAATGATGAAAAGAAAATGACAGTTAGAGCCCTTGATTTGTTATTTTTAAATTATTTTATTTATTGGTGTTTTTACTCAAATTAATCATATGTCTGAATATTTGTCTAGAAATTAGTTTTGTCAAGTTTATGTTAAAATTAATGCTAAAAAAAAACAAAAATATGTTTCCTTTTCAAAAAAAAAGAGAAAAGAATCATTTTTGAAGACATTTTAATCCATGCAATGATCAATAATGATGATTAGTAACAGAATGTTACCATCATGGTTATTTGAATCATAAGAGTTCATTGAGTAGCTTAATGCTAACTTGGATTTTGTGCAATAACGGATTCTATGCTTTTAATATAAAATCTTTTAAAATCAACCCACACACAAATATTTTCTATAGAACTCGTGACTTGAGTTTCTCATTGCACCAGAAGGTACGTAGGAGCAGACGTCTCTGTCAAGTCAAAATTAATTTTCCTTAAATTGTTTTGTTTAAATTGTAAATATGTTTTTTTTAGTTATTCACCTATTTATTTATTTAGAAAAGGGTTATTATTTAATTGGCACAATTAATGAAAGGTACCGTCGAAGACGGTGTATTAGTTGCATAAATTCTTACCTTTCCTACGCATAACCGACTCCGAACTCAAATCTATTTCAAAGACCACCTTTTTTAATAAATGGGTTTTTCATGTTTTCCCAACTCAATAAACTTGGTGAACTCCCAAATTTTTAAATAAATTTTCGTCGTTAGATGTTCCTGGCCCACTGCACAATATTCTAATATCATAAGTTAGCTTATTCTTGGCATGTTTGTTCTCATTTCAACCTCATTCTTTATGGAAGAAAATAATTAGTTAAAATTCTCAATTTTGCTGTCCACTTACGAACCAATTTTTTTTTTTTTTTTGAACTCCCAACTTATTTAGGACTGCTTACAGCATTTTAGTCCAGGAACATCTAGTGAAAATGTCAAGAAAACTCAAACTACGAGTCTACAGCACAACTAGCAATTAGTAACAGAAGTTTGGTTTAGAATAAATATTCATAATAATGGATACTGAAGATAATCGTAGCCCCTTAAAATAAACTAAGCACAAGATTACCTTCCCTTGCCTGAAAAGTTAAAGAACATATACAGTTCTAGCAACAAAGGTGAAGAATTATTAATCAATCATAGTACTAAACCTTAAATTTTAAAATATGACAAAGCCTTATTATATACAATGCATAGTTTTAGCTTAAATACAACTAATAAATATGCACCCAACAAAATTCCTCTATGTTCATACATATTAAAACCAAATCATTCAATAAATATCTTAGTGACATGTCTTGATTATTTGTTCCTAGGGGCATAGCTTTAGCATATTTAACCTTATTCTTTACAGACAGACTTCCTATATTAGATGCTAATGGTTCCATTACTTCTGGTTAGCCATAAACATCTTTACATAGCTAGGAATTAAATTTGCAACTGTTGCCCAAAATTTTAGTTTGAATCTTTCAACTTAGAGTGATATTTGCATGCTTTAATCATGTTAGTTTTAAATACTCACAAAGTATACCAACATTAAGCTATAGGAAATCCATTTAAAGAAATATGCATTGCTTCAACCCCAAAGGCATCATCGTGAGGCCCCAAAACAAAATTACACAACTGCTGTAACATGGACCAGAATTTTATCTCATTAGCTGCCATAACATGAACCAAAATTTCATCTCATCAGCTGCTGTAACATGAACCGGAGTTTATCTCATCAGTTTATCTGTAAGGTTTCTTCTTACAAATGGGCTAGTGATTCAAATACAAGTGGATATTGGGTTAAGTCTTAGAATAAAAATAAGAATATGATAGAAGTTTTAAAGGAACCTCAACCAAAAAAAAAAAAAAAAAGCATAGTATAGGAAAATCTTTTCTTCTTTTTTTTCTTTTCAATTCACGTGAATGCCAAACTTGATAAAGGTAAGCATAGTAAATTCACTTACTCAAATCACACTAGGATGCATGATTTAGGTATACTTAGCACGGAACATGGTAAATGTATTTTCTATAATATGAACTGGCCATTTTAGCAAAATAATGACATCACAAAACCAACCCAGTAGATGTTGTCCTATGATTTCAGATTTCATTCACGGCACACAAGTGAAATTGTAAACTCAAATCTTGACTCTTTTTTTTTCCTGAAAGTTCAACCATGCCAAACCGGGGGAGAGCAGGAAGAAAAAAAACAAGCCACCATTTTCATAAACTATACATGTAACAAACAAAAGGACAACAATAGCAAGCAAATAGTAGAAAAGAAATAAACAGACCAACACTTGCATAGCCTCCTAGCGGCATGCAAAACAACAGGAATCAACAGACTCTATGATGCTATCCTACTAGGTATAACTCCAATAGCAACACAAAAAAACAAAAAATAATACTGTGATAAAATCCACAAGCTTCGAAAAGGCAACATAATAGCACACATGCAAAAGTAAGCAAGACCATCTTTGAATCTGTAACTCCAACTAATTGACTTAGCTCAATAACTATATTATGTTCACAATAACATAATCTGCAGAAGACCCCTCCCCACATGAAGCAGCTATATGGGGGCTCAAATCATAATAATCTTGAAGACTATCCCAAAACCAATGCTAAGGAATTAATAACCCTTCGATCATGCATTAGCCAAGCCCCACATATACCAATCTGTCTTCAAACTGGACTCATCCCACAGGTAATGGAGTGCTAACTGTCTCTGTTCTTTTTATTATTATTATTATTTACATTTATTTGCTCTGGGTAGTTTTAGGCTGAATTTGTTTGGACAGAAACGTGATTCTTTGTAAGTGGAAATATTACTTTTTATAGAAGTTATTCATGTATATAGGCGCTTGGATGGGATATTTGGGGCAGAAAATCATTTTTTAAAAAAACAAAATAAAATCGCTTTTTCGTATATTTGTATAATTTTTTTGAAAATAATCAGAATTTTAGAAAAATATGTTTTTAACTTTTTTATATAATCTAAAAGAGTAGCTTATGAAAAAAAAATCAATTTTCAACTTTTTTAAAAGCTGAGACAAATGCACGTATAAACTTTTACTCAAAAGTGAAAAACTGATTATTGTGAGCAGTTTTTAACTTTTGAGTATAGGATGATATGAATAGCTTCTATGAACTTCATGGCGGGCAAATGGTTCAGCAAGAGTCAGGTTGGGTGCTACAGATGTCATTGCCAGTGTGAAGGTACAAATCTGTTCTTTCAAGACTCATTGCATCTTCTTTTAGTTCAATAATAATATAGCAGTTTTCACAAAACAAATCAGTTCTTTTACTAACTATGATGTATTGGCTACACAAGTGCAGGCTGAACTTGGAAGCCAACCTTATTGCAACCTGACAAAGGGAAAGTCTTTGTACATGTTGATTGCAGTTCAACTGCAGAGCCAGCTTTTGAGGTTGCTTGTCCTGTTGCTATTCTTCCTTCTCATTGTTTAAGTGAAAATCTTTTAAGTGAAATCTAACGGTGCCTTTATTTATATATGCCTTGTAAATGTTTTGATATAATTGTATCAGTGTTATCTTTTGCTTGTATATATAGGGTAGAGGGGGTCATTGTCAGCAGAACTCTGAATTGCTCTTCAAAGCTGTCTCTTGGGTGGTAAAAGTGGAGAAGGTTTTATCTTGCACTTACTGTGAAGATTTTCCTTTCTACCATATGCCTTTAGAAGCCCAATAAGGAGAGTAGATCAAATGAAACATAGCTTAGTAGATAAAGGTAAAAGGAGACCAAGAAAAACTAGTGAAAAAGGATTTTCATTTTAATGGTTTGACAATAGCCATACATCATTTACGATAGTACTCTATGGCATCACTTGATCCACAACCCAACTTACTGTGACAAAGTTTTGTGGTGGTTGTCGCATCCCAAAGGGTTTTGCATTAAGTTTTGTGGATGTTTTTCTGCACAGATTTCCTTTGCAAAGATGATGTTGGAGTACAAAGCTACATTCAGAAGTAACTGTAAAAGGCCCTAATGCAGCTAATTTCTGTTATTCTTTTAGGCTGCTTTGACCAATACCAGTATTCCGAGAGTACAGGTTACTGCCAGTGCATCTAGTGATGAGCAACCAGAAGTTGACATAAGTGACGAGGAGTTTCCGCAATTTGACACCTCTGGGTCCCTGTTATTGTTACACTGACTAAGGTAGGTAACATCCTTGTCTCTTTTGTCTTCTCATACTGACCACATTTTTGTGGTAATTTTCTTGTGGTCCCTGTTTTTAAGGTTGGGAGGCGCTACATTGTAGATGCCACGTTAGAAGAGGAGTCGCAGATGAGCTCTGCTATTTCTATTTCTGTTAATAGGCAAGGGCACATCTGTGTATAACCAAACGAGGAGGTGCAGGACTGGATCCAAGCATCATTCTTCATATGGTGTCTGTGGCTAAGCATGTAAGTGAGCAGTTAATAAACAAATTGGATGCTGAAATAGCTTCTGCCGAAGCTGAAGATGAGTCATGACCTGGAATTTAGTGGTGGTAACTATGATGTATTGTACCCTTCAATTATTTAATGGTTGACCTGGACAAATTTTTGTAATTTTGTATGTCTCACCAAGTAGGGATTAAAGAGTTTAATATCAGAAATTATTTGTAAGCAGTTTTTAGCTTGAGTAGAAGTAGATATGAGTAGTTTCTATGAAAAGTTTTTTTTTAGATAAAAAAAATCACTTTCTGTCAAAATAATTTGAAACAAACACACCCTTAATCTGTGAGAGAAAATTATTACATGAGGCAATCAAGTTATATGGGTCCTATGAAGTGGATGCATAACTTTCCATAAGCATGTTTCGTTTTTCAATTTTCTTTTTTCCTCTTGGTGTTATGGGTCTCAAAGGTGGGATTTTTGGTTTTATGGAAAGTGGGAATTGGTTGTTGTAGATCATAACGGGCTTTGATACATTGTAGTGAATGTTGAGCCTTCTTGCTCTGTGGCTCTGAATTTGATGCAGGAAATCACCTGCTGATCCTGCTGCTCCCAGGAATTTCTGTGACTCATTTCCAGTTTCACAATCTTGCTCTAAGTTAAACGATTTTGGAAATTTTCCTTTGTTGAGATGATGCCTGAACTTATAACCTTTAATTAATGGTGGTGGCCAAAGCTTGCTGCTTCCATGGATAAAAATTTGCTTGAAAGACACAAGGTTAGAGAATGTTATTGACATAGGGTGAGGTTGTTTATGTTTTTATTAACATAAAAATTATTTTTTTTTCAATAAAAAGAATTACTTTTCATGGAAGTTATTCATATCAACTTACAATAAAGCTAAAAACTGTTTTAAATAATTTGCTTTTAACTTTTGAGTAAAAACTTATATAAAAATTGTTTTTTTAATTGAAAAAAATTATTTTTTGTCAAAAAAAGAAATTGAAACAAATGCACCAATAAACCCTGAGGTAGAAACACAAACTGTAGAGGAAGGCGAGAGCTCATACATTTTTATGGATTTTCTAAATTCTTATATCATGAATGGTATTAGGTCAGAGTTTTAAGAGGAGAAGAAGAATATGTGGCTAAAGATAATGAAAAGGGTTCCCAAAAATGCATAAATTAAATCTAATTTTTCTTGGTTGAACAACACCGAGTTTATGTTTATTCTCCATTGAAAATACAATTAACAAACTAATAACAAGTTTAACAAATTCCAGCTGGTTAACTAGTAGCAATTAACTTTGACTCTCATCCCTTTCAGTTTGTGTCCCATGTAGAGCATGAGGGCCGTTAAGATTTAGTTTTTGCGAGTAAAATTACATATAAAATTCATCAATGAAAATTTATATTTTAAAACTTATCATTCCCTTTTTTTTTCATTTTGTTTCTTACTTCAGTCTGAATGGTGCTTTTATGAAGCTAATTTTTCAAGAGTAATGCCACATAACATGCCTAGATTGTGCACTCCATGAATGAAAAGAAAAAAAAATTATGTAAATAAAGAAAAAATGTGAGAGTTATATTAAAAATTAAGTTACAATAAAATTAAACAACATATACATCCTTTACTATAATAAAGAAAAAAAATATTAATCTCATTTAATTTAATATTTTTATAAATTAAAATAAATAACTTTATAGAAATATTTATACTAAATTTTATTTATTAATTTTAAATCATAAAAGATAATCATTTTGATTGTTTAAAAAATGAAAATATAATATCAATTGATAATTTTATCAATTTGTTAAAAGATCAATATATATTTTCAAGGACATGATCGTTATTTCAATAATTTTTTTTTTGGTTTCTCTGTTTTTGTCACACATTAGAAGAGAAAAATTATAACATGGTTCTTACATTACTTTTCTCTCTTCTCTCAAACTAGGGGAAAAGTGATGAAGTATTCATTTTTCCTTCCTCTCTTTTCTTTCTTGTATATATATATATACTGACACAAACAAAAGACTTGTATAAAAGAAAGAGAATGAAAAGGTTTTCATGAATCTTATTCAAAGCTATATATATATTAATTACAACTTTAGTACATTACCTTGGCACACAATATTTAAATAAGAGAGTAATTTGATATAAATGTAAAAAATTAGAGAAAAAATTTCTATCCCTTCAACTTAAAGATTAATTTAATATGCTCAATATCAGAACATGATACATCATGACATTATTATACACATTCCTGTGCATCTTTCCCTTATGTCATTGTACCATCATGATCCAGTTTGTGGGAGTGCACATAGTGGCTTAGTATCCTATTGGAGCAAGAAGCTAGGGAAGTGTGATTTCAATGCTTATCAGGTGCTCTCCTTTTGTTCATTGAGATTATTTTTTATTTGCCACTATCATACTAACTGGATCTGTAATTTTTTCACTTGAGCAGGCATCACCAAGAGGGGAGTTCTCAAAATTCATCTTGATGAGAAGAACCAAAGAGTGCTTCTGCTTGGGAAGGCTGTCACGGTTATGGAAGGGTGTTTTCTAGTCTAGTCATGTGCCCTAGCATTATGCATCATATGACAATAACCACGTTTTAATCGTAATTGTAATTAGAGTACTGTTTTTTGGTCCAAATCATAGGTATCCTTTCTATTGGAGACAATCTTGCCGGTAGCGTGCAGAATTTGAATATTGTAATTGGAGTACTAAATTGCCATGATGCTATATCACCAAAAATAAAAGAAAAAATTTGAGCATTTTGTATTTAATGTGCACAAAAATTTGGTGCGCAGTTTGGCAGCCAAATATGTTGAGTTTGGATAAAATTGTTCTAGCCATTGCTTGGCCAAAAGCTAGAATGTATTGCTGCAGAAAGAATTAATCTTTTCTTTTCTTACCAAATTGAGCATATAGAAACCACCTAACACACACACTGTTGGAATTGGTTCTTTAAATGCACTGGATGAAGTGGTTATTACTTGGTCAAAAAGTATAATACTGATGGATGAGGGTATAAATTTATTTTTCTAAAGTTGTTTGAAATTATATCTAGGTAGTTGGGTTGGTGTTATTTGTTTAAAAGGTTCCCAACCTTGTAAGTCAATTACCAACATTTTCAACACAAGTTACCAGTTTTTTATACTAGTTACCATCCACAAACAAACTCACCATAGAATTGGGTTTTGTTTAATCAAACCTTAAATGTGACCTGTGAACAAAGCCAACAATGTAATTGATATTTAATTGCGTCAACCTATTACATAGACTCCTACAAAATTAGCTGTGCTATTTACATAAACTATTTTGTACTTTATTAATATAACCAGCAACTTTAGCAGGCTTAAATTATTGTTTTAGCAAGATAAAACCCAACTGGAACAAGTCACAAGTTTTGGTGGCTCGTGATTGTGTTAGACGTTGACAAGTCTATAACAGTTGATATTTGAGACCCTTGTTTCAATCTTCTTTTTTTTGTTTATCAGAAAACCTCTCAAAGTTCTTTGTGTCAGGTGTGTTACATTCCTCCTGTATGGCAAAGACGCCTGTCAAGTACACTCTGGTATGTTTGTGTCTTAACTGTGTTGTTAAAATATTGTATGTAGTAGTAAAGTTATTTAATTTATTTATAAAAAAATAGACACGCTTGTTAAAGAAAGATAAAAAAGAATTGAACTCTATCAAATGATTTGTGTCTCTCTATAGTGTTTAAGTGTTGTTTTTTTTCTTTTTTTATGTACAAATAGCATTTAACACTTATTTATGTGAGTTATTGATCAGGTGGACGCATTCACTGAGTTAGCATTCAAGGGAACCCTGCAGCAGTGTGTTTCTTAGAGGAAGATAATGAGAGGGAAGACAAGTGGTTGCAAGCTGTGGCAGCAGAGTTCAATATCTCACAAAGTTGTTTCTTAAGTCGCATAGCTGAGTCTGAACAACCCCTTAACTCACTCAGTGGAACATCTATTCCTCGTTTTGGACTCAGATGGTTCACTCCTATTACAGAGGTCAATTATTCTAATCACAATATATATGTTAATTAATGTGTCTGCGTTTTTAGCTATCATGCATGGAAAGCTCAAAATAGTGGATGAATTTGTATCGGATATTATTCATACTGCTTGGTTTCTGTTTTTTATTTCCTATCTTCATTTTTGTGATTTTCTATTTTTATAATTTTGTGAAGAAAATAATTAAAACAATGAAATCGATAAAATCCATTTTTTGTTTTCATGTTCTATTTTCACTACTTTCTTTACAAATATCTGAAAATTGAAAATGGAAGCAGGAAATGAAAATGCAAACCAAACAGTCCCTAAAATTGTTCAAAATTGAAGGATGGTTTAGATATATGCATGAGTGGTGCCATTAATAATATCTGAACTCTTATGCAGGTTAAGCTTTGTGGCCATGCAAAATTAGCAGCTGCACACACACACTATTCTCATCTGGTTTAGTTGATGGCAGTATTGTTGAATTCGTGACCTATCTGGATTACTAACAGCTAAAAGAATCCCAGCAATCAATATCACTAGCGCCTCAAACTTGCAAAATGGTGAAGCTAAGGATGGATTTTATGTTGAATTGGATTTTCCTGCTGACCCTATTACAGAATCCAACTTTGCTGAGACTTCACAAATTTCTGAGGCATTAAATGGTGCTACAATAATTGATTTAAAGAGGACACAAGATGGAGATGACTTATTAGTAATTCCTAAATCTACTCTCTTCTAATTTCTTTTATTGTGTAGTAAACATTAGTTACATGTTAAGTTTATTTGTTAAATATGCTTGCAATACTAGTGTCTGTTGAAGACCATATTTTCATGATTG
This sequence comes from Dalbergia oliveri, assembly GCA_030441495.1. Lineage (NCBI taxonomy): Eukaryota > Viridiplantae > Streptophyta > Magnoliopsida > Fabales > Fabaceae > Dalbergia > Dalbergia oliveri. The sequence goes on along the minus strand of JAMLFY010000013.1, from coordinate 22,139,546 downwards.
TATTGTTTGGATGCACTATGACCTTATATATCTGTTATTTTGTTAACCTGCTTGATAATTGTAAAAAAAGGAAAACACTTTATGTCATGCTACTCTATTCTTGCAAAGCCAAATAGCATGTATGAAGATTATCATTTCTTCCTAGGTTGTAGTCACATCTGGAGAAGCTGTCACAGAAGTACAGCCACAACTTGATGCAATAGTTAAATTTCCTGGAAGAGGGATAATTGTGCAGTTGCTCCTCCGGGGTCAGGATTTGACTTCTACAGTCGATTCTTCTGCCCAAAATTTGGAATCAATGAGGTAACTAGCTGAGATATTATGACTACAATGAAGACAGAATGTCTAAGTATTGAAAAGTTTAGAGTTTGATTTTAAACTCAACAATATTAATGCAATTTTTGAACTGCATGATCCCTTAAAACATAAGTTCTATTTTTTCCTGTCAATTTACCCTATAGAGTACTGCTTTACCACATGTTTAGCAGATCTTGGGTGCATTTTGATAATACAAAAGAAGCAGTTCACCAGTTTAAATCAATGGGAAAAAATAAAAATCATGACACAAAGTATTATTATTATTACTACCTACTTTTCCAAGGTCTATTGTTGGATAATTTAGTAGAGTGGGAAGGATATCATAAGATGCAAATAGAATCTTCCATTAAACTCCAATGGATCAAAATAGAATTAGTAAGATAATGTTAAATAACTAGTAATTCCTTTCAGGATCCTGCTTGTGGGGCTGCGCATTGTGCCTTGGCATCCTATTGGAGCAAGAAGCTGGGGAAGTGTGATTTCAATGCTTATCAGGTACACTTTCCTTTAACTCAATGCAATTAATGGGTGCGTTTATTTCAAATTCTGAAAAATTACTATAAAATTTAAATTTTATATATCCAAATACACATGAAAAATAATTTTTTTTGGTTAAAGAAGGTGATTTTCACCCTAAAAAACACATCAAACACCTGTATATCTTGTCATTGGGCTACTAAATCTGTGAAGATATTACATGATAAAATGATATAGTATTGTCTAAATCTGCACCGACCCCACCTAATAGAACATGACTTTAGTGACGATCCAGAAAATTTAAGTAGTGGGGCCAAAAATAATATAGATACATAACGATAAATTTTACGTAATTTTTATATTAATGTAGCATCAAATTTAATTAATAATAGGGACAAACTATATACATATCTATATACTTTTATATAAAATCATAATTTTTTTGTGGGGGCATGAGCCCCCAATACTCTGTTAATGGATCCATCCCTGCAAGGCTTAGTACTAGTTGTTGTATTATGGCACTAAATCTGTACATTGTATTTGAGCAGGCATCACGCAGAGGGGAGTTCTCAATATTCATCTTGATGAGCAAAACCAGAGAGTGCTTCTGCGTGGGAAGGCTGTTTCAGTGATGGAAGGGTGTCTTCTGGTCTAATTAATCCTCTAGAGTTGCAGAATATGTAGTTGCACCAATATATATAGTATTGGATCACTAGAGTAATGCATTGTCGTGATGTTTTATCTTTTATAAAAATAACCTCCCTGCATTTGTATCTACTATTTAATTTACAATTTTATCAGAAAGTTTGGTATGCTGTTGAATAAATTGGTCAGTTCGTTGCAATTGTTAGCAATGCATCAATCGAAAAAAAAAAGGTTCTTTTGCCTCTAGCCATTCGTGGGGACTATGTTACACATTGCTTATTTGTGGATTGAATCTCCATATTGAAAATTAAATTGAAAGAAAAAGGGGTTAAGCCCATGCATATTAGCATGATAAGTTCCAACGCCCACTATACATTGTATATAATGGCCCGTGGCATCAATTGTTGGGATTGACACATAGAAATCGGTTGAAAGTTCAAGTAGAAGAGATGAAAATATGATGAATTTACAATATTCATTTTGATGAAGCATGGATCTAGGTGGCTTGTCTCTACATCTCCAAATCACACTAGGTTCCATTTATTAAGGGCAGTTACTGTGAGGGAAATCTCAAAACTTAATCATCCTCCGTTAACATTTATGCATGTCTGTAATCAAGAGGAAAATTGTGGTTTATGGATGACGACAAATATTTGTTTTTGAATAATTTGGTGTGGCTGCGTTGGTGTTTCACATTATAGCTCAGATAGCACTTCAAGAAAAAAATGCATAATGAAGGATATCTCCTACCAAAAAATGAGGCATTTGCTTGGCAGCATTGAAAATTCTTTGGAATGAATTAAAAGCCGATACTATCACAAGAAATTCCTTATTTAGGAAATCTTTGGGGCAATAAGCTAGACTTAGAAAAAGAACTTACTATTACTTAAGACTATATAGAGCTTGCTATCATACTTAATAATTTTTTTCTCTCCTTACTCTGCTACGTTTCTGATACAACCATTTAGAGGGTTGTTTTTGCATGTATTTGAATGTTATTAAATATCTAGAGACATAGAAAATTATGTAAAAAGACAATTCTGTTGTGAACACTTATTTTTCCGAACCATTAAAACAAAAATCCAAATTTTGCATATTTCTTAATTAAATGAATTTCCTTTATAGTCTTTTCATCTATTTATTTTAAACCAAAAAAATTTTAATTATTGTTCAGCCTATTCCTACATAAAATAAAAACAAAAATTACCCATTTAATTCCTTTCACATTCCAATGTGCATTCACCCATTTTATTTTATTTCCTTTTTGGGCCAAAGCTAACAGTTTATTGATCCGTTAATAAAAAAAAAAGTTGAAATGATGTTGATACATTTGTGCACTCATTCCAATTATGTTTTCAAAATAATAAAAAAATATAAAAATAAAAAAGAACAAACAAACACAGAGTCCTGTCCATTTGTAAAACAACAAAAAAAAGGACAAAAGAGTTAGTCACGGATAAGCAAAGGGATGGTGAAGTATTAAAAAAATCAAAGAAATGTGGTGAACGCCATGATGGTTCTCTCCATCTGGGTGTAGCGTTACGTCTTTGGTGTGAATGAAGTATGAAGGAGCTGGAGGATGCACAACATAGAACCCTTAATCTGTCGATCCTTTCACCATATACACTAACATCTCCATAATCAAAAAGAAAAAACATCGATCATCGGCTTCCTTCAAAAAAAACATCCAAAAAATTAAAATAAGAGTAGCACCAGAATAATAATCTAAAAGAAGATTTCCAATTAGTTCAACATCAAAAGAAAGAATAAGGAAGACCATCTAGCAACAACAATATCATCATCATCAAACTAAAAAAACAACTAAGGGGAAAGAGAGAGGCCGCGCCTCTCCTAGCCGGCCTCATCATCATCAAAGCCCAGGATACCTCCAGCCTTCATCCCTCCAGGACCTCCGGCTCCTCCTTCCTCCTCTTGCCTCATCGCCCAAACCCACACATCCACAACCACCGCGTGATCACCGTACACCACACACCCATAACCACCGTGAGCCATTGCTTCATCGGCCACCACCCTTCCTTTTCTCAACCGCAACCCCCTCGTCATCTCAGTCTCCCAACTCCGCTTCCCTCTCCCCACACACGCAAACCCACCAAAACCACCATGAGCCACCCTCAAACACCAGATCCACCCAACCTCCGCCTTCCCCCTTGGTCCGTGTGTTCCTTCTTCCACCGCGAGCTCCTTCACGCGCTTCCGCTCGAAAGCCGTCTCCGTCATGACGTTCCTCCCTTTCCTGGTCCCCGACCCGCGCGCTCACCATCTCCTCCGCCTCCACCCGGTGAACGGACCACGCGATTCCCCCACCACGCGAGCTATCTCTGAACCACCCGAGCGTCGGCTCCGACCCACGCGAAGCCATCACCCCAGCCCTCACATCCCTTCTCTTCCTTCCGCGCAACATCAGCTCCCCCTTATGGTCCCGGCCGCCGCATCTCTCCAGATTTCTCCCTTGCTCTCTTTCTTTCTTTCAGTGAGTGTGTTAGTGAGAGAATGAAGTGAGAATGGGTGAGAGAGTGTTTTGTGTTAGTGCCTGGTGTGTGAGTGTGGGCTGTGTGGATGGGTTTGGTTTGTGTGTGAGGGGCATGTGTTAATTTCAGTGATAGTGTGTGTGTGGTTTAGGTGATAGAATTATGAATTGTGTTTTAAGTTTATTGGGCTAGAGATTTTTAATATATAAAGGTAGGTGTTGAGGGTCTTTGGGCTATTTTTTTATTGGTTTGAGTCCCTATTTTGTGTATGTTTTTAGTTGGGCTTATTTTTTTTTTAAATTTTGTCTTAGGCTTATTTTATATATATATATAAACATGTTATGTTTTCTAAATTTTTTTTTCTTTCTCATAAAATGTAATTCTTTTCATTACTTATCTGTGTCATGATAGTTATTCTGGTCTTTTTAATAAAAAGTTTCTTTTAAATGGTCAATAATTTTCCTTTTAGATAGAGTTAACTTAACCATGAAACTTGATATTCTGAAATTCCTTTTAAAAATAAAATTAATCAACTCACAAAATATTTTCAACAGAACTACGTGACTTTGAATTTCTCATTGCACCCAGAATACGTAGGAGGCGGATTTAATCCCTCAAGTCAAAATTAAATTTTCATAATTTGCCTTATTTGTAAATGTTTGTTGTTTTGAGATATTTTATTTAATTTAAAGAATCATTTTTTAGGGAATATTTTATTTCAAATAAAAAAGTTAATTTAGCCGAGACGGCTTGTTAACTCAATATTCTGAACATCTGATTGTGACGCTTGATGTTCCAAATTTTCTTTAAAAGTATGTTCTCTTTTATATTTTATTTTAGTTTTGTAAAAAATATCAAGATAAATTTTTATCTTATTTGTAAATATTTATAATTCATAAGAGATTTTCATTTTCATATATTTAGCTTAAATTTGTTACTTATTTGTGAAATCCTGTATTTTGAATAAAAATGTTAATTTAACGTACGTTTGTTAACACGTATTTTGAACACTTAAGTTGTGACGCTGGTGTTCCTTTTTTTAAAAAAAATTTTTGTGGTAAAATAAAAAATATAAAAATGAATATTTTGAAAGGTTATTAATAATTTGCACAGATCAATTAAGGTACCGTCTAAAGACGTGTATTAGGGTGCGTAGGATTAAATCCTCACCCTTCCTATGCATAACCGACTCCGAGCTCAAGTCTGGTTTCAAAGACCAATTTTTAATAAAACGGGTTTTTTCATGTTTTTCCCAATTTAAATAAACTTGATGGCGACTCCAATTTTAACAGACTTTTTCGGCGTCCGCGCGATCCCTTACATTGCATTAGGCTTTCTTGAGCGATAATGCTAAAATTTGTGAGAGGTTTTTATTAAGAAACTAAGTTCCTTTTGTTCTTTTGTGAGAATCGAGGAATCTTGATTTTGAAGTTTATGCTTGGAATTAGTGTAAGCTTTATTTTGGTGAAACAAGCTTATAAAACTTTGAATTTTTGTGAAAAATCTCACTTTTAAGAGCTAGACCAAACTTAGGACGGGCAAACACTAATGTGCATGTGAAAACTAATAATATATATCTTCTAATTTTTTAATATAAAAATTTTAAAAGAAAGTTAATATAATATATAGGTTATGATCAAATTACATTGGAATAGCTTTAAGTATAGTTATACCGTTATAATTCTCTTCAAAATAATTTTTTTATTGATCTAATCATTGAACCATAATTAATTATCATAAAAATCATTTACATCAAATTTCATAAACATTGAACATCAACAAGAATGTAATCAAATAGCTCATATTCTTGTTCATTTTGAACAAATATATTACATTGATTTTGAGGTTCATAAAAACTACACCAAGCGATTTCAGATTAATTTGAAATTTTATGTGTTTGATCTATATGACATGAAATCCTAATCCAACGATGGATTTTGTAAAATATTATACAATAAAAAGTTATTCAACATTGTAACACTTACTTAAAATTACACTAATGTAACTTGATCCTAACTCTTATATATATATATATATATATATATATATATCAACAAAAATGGTGCTAAATAAATTAGTTTCTTCTATAAAAATATTTCGTGATCCTTACAATTGAAAATACTGGTCAAATTAACTCATTACAATATTTTGGTAAACTTATTTGTTCTATTTGTATTTTTATTAGTAATCACTTTGAATTATTTGTAAATCATTAAAGATGATCAATTTATTTTGTAAATCATTCGAAAATACTAATAAAAGACTAACTTATCCAATAACTTTTATTGGATCATAAAATATTTATATTTTCTTGAAGGACCAATTTATCAAATGCTAAGATTGTGTTTGGTATGTGTCTAGGATAGTGGAGACGAGATAAGTAGAGGCAAGACCAAAAAAATATTATATCTATATTATGTTTAGTTGTGGAATACAAGACATAATAACTGCTCCATATTTTTGTTTGAAAATACAAGGATAAGATAATAAATAAATGATAAAAGACATTATGTACCTCCGCTAGAACATCACCAAACCGCTTCAGACCCAGTTAGCCTTGGACCACTGTACCACCCACATTGTGAAGACACATAGGAAAATATTAAATGTGTATAAATGATATTATTGGAAGAAATAATATTAAATTTCTTTCTATCATTTTATTTCACTATCCTCACATTTTGGAGGTACAAAATTTTTTTATATTTTTTGTCCTAGATAGAAATTTTTTTGTCTTTATTCCTGCCTCCCTACTAAAGAAGTATGTGTTTCCAATATCTCTGATATTCGTCCGGGTACAACAACTAAATGCTACCTAAATGTTACTCTAAAAGAAAATTAACATTCCAATCAAAACTCAAGAAATATACATATGCACAACATATTATTTATTGCAATAAGTAAAAGGTTTATAAGAACTAGTATCACTATTTGAATTGTATTTTTTGATTTATATAGAAGTAAACAATTAAAAAATAGTTAATAAAATTAAATTATTGAGATATTAAACTTATTTAAGGTCTCCTAAAAATAATAATATATCATCCTATAAATTCTTATAACATATAAAAATTTTAAGGGGTGGCATTATATATATATATATATAGTGCAAGCCCTTCTAACCTTAGCTTCATTTATCATTTCTCTGACTTAAACATGTCTTTATCTTAGGTTGGTTCAAGAATACAAACTGATATAACAAACTTCAAAATCTACTTTCTGTAATCGATTCTTTGAATTTGTTCCAAAACTTTGGGAGTAGACATATCAATATCTTCTAAAATAACATGAACAAAATGAGGCACTTGATTAAAGGTGAGTTTTATGGTGAATATGATATGTTTTGATCTATTATTAATCTTCTATTTATTAATCATTAGATCAAACCATCTAATAAAAATAATATTTATTTAATAACTAATAATAAAAATTCATAATAGATTTAAACATATAAAGTTCACCTTATAATTTATCCTTGGTTGAACCGTAACCTCAATTATTCTGATAAAATCACAAGTTTTTCTTTTTCACCAAAACGAATAATGTCATGGCGGCATCTTATTTGCAAATCTCTTCTTACAAGACATAGACCAGGGAAGTGAAGTCCCAAAATCAGGAAAAGCACCATGATTTTCAAACACGTGCCAAGTAACACAATCCTAACTTTGACATGCATTAAAGATTTGGAGATTGACTTCATGGCAAGTGCTTAGAAATATGGGCCCTAGAAATTGGATTAAAATATGGACATCTACCTGGTGCTCTAAGTAAATTTATAAAGTTAATGGTGGACTCTATACTTTTAAACCTTTAACTATTGTCCTTAGAGTTTTGCTAAGCAAAACCCTATTATTAATGTTTCTTTCCTTTTTTTTTTTTTTGGCTAATAGAGCTAAATAAAAGACAAAGGATATAATAGAATTATCTCATATGAAGAATCACAGATGCATCCGTAAAAGAATGAGCGTAAGCGCATTTGGATGCCTATTCCAATGATGAGTCATAAGAAGCAAAAAGATACTCTGCTTAGCAAGAAAATCCATGACTTGATTAGCCTCTCTATAAACATGAGAGATTGAACAAGTCCAATCCCACTCCATGAAATCCTTAATGTCACGCAACAAAAAAGCATACACATGAGAGGAAGAAGGGGAAGTCAACAGACGCAATGTTTCCAAACAATCCACCTTACAAACAACTTGGCGATATCCAAGATCCTAGATTAGAGTCAAGCCATGACACAAATCAAGAATCTAGGATAGAAGGTTATGAGCTCTAGGAATATGACCAGTATAACCAGTAAGCCAATTACCATTGACATCACGAATCATATCACCAAACCTACAAGACTAGGATTACCCAAAGAACTACCATCAGAATTTAACTTCACAAAATTAAGAGGGGGAAGATGCCACCTAACCCACTTAACACTAGAAGGTTGCAACCTATGCAAATAAAAAAGGTAATACATGTGTGCACAACTTGCCAAATGCAACACAAAACTTGGGTTAGAACAAACTTCTCCTAATTGAAAATCCACATATTCTATTGCTGCCACACAACCCAAAGGAACGAAAGAAAGATAATACCATTAGGCCCCATAGCATTGGTCTAGCCAAAAATGAACATCCTGGAGAAAAAATGAATCCAGTCAACACAACTCACACAATCCCACACTTCCCTAGCCAAAGAACAATCACGAAGGCAATGCAAAGGGGACTCATAGCGTTGTATTACAACAGAGGGAAGACTTAGAAAGTCCTCTATGATATTGCAATTTGAATTTCTTTCCTTTAACATTATCTCAATTTAGGACAAAATATATATTAAAAAAATAATAATAATATGAATAATTATGTAAAGTATAGTAAATGAACTAATTTACCTTATGTATTAATTAATATAGCACAATCTTCAAGATTGATATTAAATGAAATGCTTTGAAAAATTAATGTACATGCTAAAGGCAATATAGTTAGTGAGTGAAATTAGTTAGGGTCAGGATTGAAAAAAATAATTTAATACCTTAATAAAATATGAAATTGACAAATATCTTGACATGAATTTGTCTATAAGTGGGCAGATATTTAAAAAGGGGGAGTAATACACTAGATTTTAAATTTTCTATATTTAGTTGAGGGATAAAAAAGATAAATTATTTAATAAATGATCTCTATTTATAAAATTATATATAAAACTTATTTATAATTTTTCTTTCACTTCTTTTACACGAACACATCCACCTTTTAGGATGTCTTTGATACCAGGGATGATAGATATGTGCAACCTTACTTCTATTTTATGGAGAGACTATTTTCAATATTTGATCTAATGATCTTCATATTACAAGGTAGCAATTTTGTCATTGTGTCAAGACTCGCGCTCATAAGGTATAAAATTAGACATAAAACTTTTCCATCGTATTTTTAGCCTGCACTAATCACATACTAACTTTCGACCCAATCTGGCATGATCGGCACGTGATAAATCTTATTCCACGTAAGTCTTATGACCTTTGACGTTTATGCATGCATGCTTGCTCTTAAAAATCCATGAGAAATAGAAAATTTATCTTTTTCTACATACAAATCACATGTTCTTTAAAGTTCAAATAATCAAAATCATCCAAATAATCAAGTCACAGTTTCATAATCTCTCTAAAGTTGAAGTTATAATACATCATGTAAGTATATATTGCTCTGTTTCAAAATGCCATGAAATTAATACAATTAAATTATTCAACATAAAACCTGAATATACTATCATGGTATGCAAAATGAAAAACATGATTTAAAATCCTGGATCTTGCCTTGCATTGTACTAGAGCATTCTAAACAAAATAAGAATGCTTCACTTCAGTGAAGCTTATCGACTAAATTCCTACTTCCTGGGATAATGGTGGCTCAGAAATCTGCATCCATTATTCTATCTATAAAAATAAAAGAAAGGAGAAGGGTGAGTTTTCATTCAAAAACTTAGAGTGAATTCTCACCTGAAACCCCCTTTCATTTGACAACCAAGAAGCAATGCATAAATTATATTAGCATCAATAATGTTCAAAGTCATACATAATTAAGTATACTTACATGTTATATATCTATATTCAAACCATCATTTCACAAACTCAAAACTATTTCCTTAATTCACTTTCATACCTGATATTATATAAGCTCATAATGTAATAGTTTCTAGAGAAGCCGTAATGTCTGTTTAGAATACCACAACAATAGACAATAGTTGAAAAGTGGGTGCCCAGTTCCTCGTGAACAAGAGTCCCTAATGAGATTTTAATGTTTCCTCGTGAACCATGTCCCTCGTAGACTGATTTATGCTTTGAACAGGCCTTTCTTGGGCTTATTTATTCTTAAGAGCTGCCCTTTGCTATTTATCTCTAGATGGATTGTCCCTCGTGGATAACTTTTAAAACCACTCAACCTGCTAAGAGCTTTGAATCTCTATAACCTCGACAGTTTGACCTTAACATAACTATGACTATGAAATCATACATGGTGATTTCAAATCCACAGAATATGTATCTGCCACCGTTCTAAGTCATACAAAGATTTGTGCTCTAAATTCCTTTTATGTTGAATTTCTAGATTATTTCTAGGAATAGTAACTCGTGATACTCTAGAACTTTGAATCCACTTGATTCTAATGCCTGACCTTAGCATAATTGTGGCTATGGAATCATATCAAAGGGATCATTCTTTATAGACATTGTGATTTCTAAAACCCACATAATATATTGCCATTAACTGTTCTGAATTTCATGAAGATTCAAGGTCTAAACCTTTTAATTAATCACCCAAACCATCATTCAAACTATCAAGTTGTTCATAACTAGAGAACTTAATATCATGCTTTCAAAATAGCAAAGTTTTACAATCACAATTCTACTCCCTTCTCTAAACTACATATCTAGTTATAAAACTATATCTTATGCATAAATAGTTCCAGAATCCATTGAAATAATCATAAAAGTTTCTAACAATTACATATATCATCAATTCTATAAAATTAGTATAACAAACATGGTTTCATGAGTTTTGTATAAACCAAGTTTCATGCTCTAAAATCAACAGTTCAAGACATACAAACCAACAGTGAACTTCAAATCTTTATACAGTATTTCTCTAAAATCAAGCAGGAAATCATATTTTCCATGAAAATAACTATAATGAACAACATAGAGATTGCATGTGCGAACCCACTCATCTGGAGCGGTGGAATGCATAGAAATACCACCAACGGACACTTGAGAGTAGAAATGATAGTAATATCTATAGAGGCAATACACTTTCTAAATCAACCTTTAAATATTCAAGACTAACTCCAACCTTCATGAAAGAACACTATAGCAAGAGAATATGAAGAACATTGCATCCAACCTCTAGGATCATGAGAAATTGGAAGAAAGGAAGCAAATCCATAGGCTAGACATACCTTAGATCCTTAGAAGGAAGCAAAAATGGAGTTTAAATGGTGGAAAAATAAAAAATAGAGTTGGAAGGTGAGGATGCGTGTTTTTCTACTGAGGGAGGGTGGGGGCTCGTGTAGAATGGTCTGAACCCGAAACGGGTTTTATATAAACTGGTGACGCTGTAGCGATGCTCACCAAAGAGCATAAAATTGTCCCTGCACCACCTGACCTCTTCATTCATTGAGCGTTGCAGCCTCTTAGATGGTCTCTCACTTATTTACTTATTTATTTTCTTTCCATTAATTTTAAAACATAAATGTAAATAAGAAAATACCCTATTTAGATTCAACTAAAATATTAGAAAAATCAAGATCCCCACAAATCAAAATTCAAATTTTGGGTTTTAGTTCAAATTCGAAAATTCTTATGATTTTACAAACTTGTGGATGAAAACGGAATGGTTAAAGGTTTCATAAAATTCATTAAAAATCACTTTTTAACTTATTTTCTCTAGCAATAATTAAGACTTTTTCCCCAAGAAGTGGTTTTATCATATAACTCTCCAAGGATGAGTAGAGTCCAGATTTAATAAAATTTAGAACCCAAAACGATAAATAAGAGTAACTAACACCTTTCTTGATTCGAAAAATTTCTAATTTTTTTTACTTAAAACTAGCATATTATACTGACTTACGTAGGTTTCTGACTAGTATCACTACATGTGAAGGAAGGCTTGTGTTAACATGGTCCATCATTAGTTTTGGACTTTGTCATGATCCTACAAAATAATTAGAAAAGTAACCCCGTATGTACTTTGAAAAATTGTTATTGAAGACATTATCTTTTATATTTACAAAGAGGGTCAAAGCTCTCGTTCTGCCACGAAGACTACCGCTGCTGCAGCACCTAAGAGGTCGACGGCGGCAGAAGCATGGAGGTCCACAGCGGCGGTAGCACGGCACGGCAACAGTGGTATAGGATAGACACCGCGACAGACATGGACGATGCTTCAACCACGAGCCTCGCTCACGTCGCTGGAAGTGCCAGGGTCGCTGGTATTCTTGATTTGCTTCATTGTATTTGTTTTCTTGTTTTAGTGAAATTGTGTTTTTGGATGCGTAATTGTCAGATCTTACAAAGTTGTGTAATTGCTTGTTTACTTTGGAATATTGAGACGTTGATACGGGGTGGGTGAAGTTTTGTGCTCTGGGGTTGTTGCTCTGGAGTTGTAGATTTGATGCTAAGGGATATTCATGGTGTACACATTGTGTTTGGGAAAAAAATAATTTTGTGGAAGAAGACATGAAAGAATTTGGTGGAAGGCTGGAAGGTTACTAAGCTGCATAAAGAAAACTCAGGATAGAGAAAACGGTGAAAGGAGAGGGACGATGTGATGGGTGAAAATCAAGGTTATGAAAATCGCTGATTCAAATTGGTTGGGCAAAGGTTCAGAGGTTAAAGGTTAACTTCTTATTGATTCTAATTGGATAAACGGTATATAATAAAACGTGTATTTATATAAATATATAAAAATATAAAATAACTAAAAATTGTATCAACAAAACCCATAGAACAGTAACATAATTCATCTCTTAATCAAAATAAATATTATTCATATAGATCAAATCTCTAAGTTCCTACTTTCCATATTAGAAAGGAAAAAAAATTAGGAAATATGAGATTTAAACCTTTTTTAAAAAAAATCCAAAATAATACAATTTTACATTTTTTACAAAAAAGAAAAAACGTTTAAAACGATTTTTTCCTTTCCTTCCTGATTTTGTTACTCTTACCGTTCTTAGACGATTTTTAAGGCGATTTTGGGGTTAAAACAAATTAGAGGAGGTCAATTTTCATCAAATCATCGCTCCTGCCCCCAATTTTCTGAACAATGGTGAAAATGGAGGGAGAGGGGATTACCGGAAAAATTAAACAATTGTTGTCCTAAGTGTTAATTTTCAAATAAAATCAAGTGAGTTGCATTTTGACCATAGGATGTTAATAATACACGATCTAATGGTTACGAGGTGTGGACCATTACATGTTCCTGATATGTACCATGTTAAAATGACCCTTCTTCACATGCCTTTTCATTTTTCATTGCATCTTTAAAAATAAAAAGAAAGTTCTAGGCTTCTAGCAGCTTGCGGAGCACTCTTCTAAGTTTCGAACTCTAGCTTTCGTTTAGGTGTATAATAATAATGTGGTACTAGTACTTGTCTGGTAACAAAAATGGGATTGCCCAAGTCTTCGGGACAAATTCACGTGACTTGCTGTGGAATGCTTTTCTCTGCCCAATGCGCAAGGCGTTTCCTTCACAGGTTGCGTTTACAATGTGCCCACCATTTTTTTTTAGTAAAGGCAGCAAAAAAGACAAATAAATAAGAGGGCGCTTAACCAGGTTGCAATCGGTGTTGTAGTAGTAATAGATTAATCAATAAATGTTAAAAGACTATTATGCCCTCTAAAGAGGCTTACATTTTCCAGTTAATTTTGTTACTTTCTTTGCAATTGGAACTACTTTTTATGTGCACTGTACAAAGCAAGGAAAAATAATTTTCATATGGTGTTTTGGTTGGTTTTACTTATATGAAATAACGGATAAATTTATTTATATATGGTGTTTATAGAATATGCCACGTAAAATTTTGTGTTATTTTTATTTTATAGGAAGATTTGAATCCCATAATTAAATTTTACGAATTTTATATTAATTTTAAATTGATTTGATTGGTTGTCTTTGAAATAAAGACGGATTATCCTGAAAAAAATCATATTGCGTGATTTTTTTACAAAACAATTTGATGTAAATACAGGTTCAAATCATATATATAATATAAAAAATAAAACCCACAAAACAATGGTAACTTTACCGTTCTACTGCTATATATATGTATTTGCTGTGTACCAGTAAAAGATTAGCCTGGAATAAACTATGATGAAGGCTCATTATTGAAAACAAACAATAAAAGTTTAAAATTTCCACCAATTGTCTAACCTGTGTGGGAGCATCAGTCTCAGAGATGCATTAAACAAATACTACGACATGTGAAGGGAAACATCTTTTTTGTGTGAAATAAAACAAAAGTAGAAGCCATGTGGATTTGACTGGAAGACCCATGAGTGCATGAAGTCAATTTTTTTTACTAGAAAAAATATTTGTAGCACAATATATACTTAACAAAGATCAGAGTTGGTGATCTGCATACTGCAAGAACTTCCTTGTACTTGAGAGATTGTTGCAAACTACAACCACTTTCTTTGTCTTTCTTTCTTTCATCTAATCTGATCACCTCATCTTGAGATCATGGCTGAACTTGTGGGTGGAGCTGTTCTCTCTTCTTTTCTTGGTGTTGCTTTTGACAGGCTCTCCTCACCTATTGTTGTCAACTGGATCAAAGGAAAGAAGCTTGACAAGTTGCTCGCACCGTTGAAGACAACTCTGTATGCTGCTCAAGCCTTGCTCAATGATGCTGAGAACAAACAGATCAAAGACACAGCAGTGAAGAACTGGCTCCATAGTCTCAAAGATGTTGTCTACAAGGCTGATGACTTGCTGGATGAAGTCTCCACTAAAGCTGCCACTCAAAAGGACCCAGGTAACTTCTGGTCTCGTTATCTCAATTTGCAAGATAGAGAGATAGCAAATAGGATGGAAGACATAATTGATGCACTAGAGTCAATTTTAAAACACAAAGATGCTCTTGGTCTGAAAGAAATTCCAAAGGAGGACATGTCATGGAGGATAACAACGTCTCTAGTTAAAATATCTAATATATATGGCAGGGACAATGACAAAGAGGCCATAACAAAATTATTGCTAGATAATACTAGTGATGGGGAAATATCTGTGATTCCAATCGTGGGCCAAGGAGGAATAGGAAAAACTACTTTGGCTCAATTGGTTTATCATGATGATAAAGTGAAGAAACATTTTGATTTTCAAGCCTGGGTTTGTGTATCTGAAGAATTTGATGTTATAAAGGTCACAAGAACGATAATAGAGGCGATAACTCCTAGCTCCTGTCACACTAATGACTTAAATTTACTTCAACATGATTTGAATGAAAAGTTGTCAAGACGAAAATTCTTAGTTGTCCTGGATGATGCATGGAATGAGAATTATGATGATTGGATCAGGCTTCTAAAACCTTTTCAGCAAGGGGTTGAGGGAAGTACAATTCTTATAACTACTCGCAGTAGAAAGGTTGCTTCTATTGTGCACTGTTCCACCTCACGAACTAAGTTTATTGTCTCATGAAGATTGTTGGTTAGTGTTTGTGAAGCATGCACTTCTTTCTACTGATTCTATAGAGTATCCAACTCTAGAAAAATTAGAGAGATTGTTAACAAGTGTAGTGGATCACCCTTGGCAGCACAAACACTTGGAGGCTTATTGCGTGGAAATCATGATGCAAGATATTGGAATCATGTATTGAAGAGTGAGATTTGGGAATTTTGAAGGTAGGAGTCAGATTATTTCCGCATTAAGAATAAGTTATTACTATCTCCCTCCACATTTAAAGGAGTGCTTTGTTTTCTGTTCTTTATATCCTAAGGATTATGAATTTGACAAACATAGATTAATCTTGTTATGGATAGCAGAAAACTTTGTACAACCAAAGGGAAGAAAGACTTTAGAAGAAGTTGGTTCTGAGTATTTTGATGAATTAGTTGTGAGATCATTTTTTCAACAACTTCGTACTAATCTTAATGCATTCGTGATGCACGATCTCATACATGACTTGGCAATGCTCCATGCTAGAGAATTCTATTTTAGAGCCGATGAAATTGGGGATGCTACTGTGATTGGCGTCAAAACTCGTCATTTATCACGTAATGCCAAAGGTAATTATTCAATCTCAGAACTTTTGGCAGCTTGTGATAATGTAAAATATGCGAGGACATTTCTAGAGGTCAATGTCAATCCATACAAGCCATTCAACATGGAGATGAAGAACGCTTATTGTATCTTACTATCACAGTTGAAGTATTTAAGAGTTTTGTCATTTATACACATTCCTCTTGAGTCATTGCCTGATTCAATTAGTGAATTGATCCATTTGCGTTATTTGGATCTCTCTCATACATATATTGTGACATTGCCCGAGTCACTGAGTAACTTGTACAATCTACAAGCATTGAAGTTGATTGGTTGCTCTAAGCTAGAAATGCTTCCCAGTGGCATGCAAGATCTAGTAAATTTGCGCTATCTTGATATTAGGGAAACATGTTTAAAAGAGATGCCAAAAGGAATGAGCAAATTAAAACATTTGCAGTTCTTAAGTAGCTTTATTGTTGGCAAGCATGAAGAAAATGGAATTAGTGAATTGGGAGCACTTTCAAATCTTCATCAGTCACTTATAGTTGGCAAATTGGAGAATGTCACGAGTAGCGGTGAAGCTTTGAAGGCAAGGATGGCCGTAAGGAGCACATTATGGATTTAACTTTGTGGTGGTCATGGTCATCAGATGACAATTTTGGTGATTCCCAAGTTGAAAGAGATATATTAGAGAAATTACAGCCATACAGAGACTTGATAAAGCTACAGATTGATGGTTACAGGGGTACAAAATTTTCAAATTGGTTAGGGCATTCCTCCTACCACAACATGGCCGAACTAGAGTTGAATCATTGTAAGAATTGTTGTAGGCTTCCTTCACTTGGACAGTTACCCTCTTTGAAGTCCCTATCCATTTCATGTTTTCGTGGGTGGAGATCATTGGTGAAGAGTTTTACGGGAGTGATGAATCTTGCTGCAAGACCCCTTTTCCATCCCTTGAGAAACTGAAATTTTCTGCAATGCGTAGCTGGCGAGAATGGCATTCGTTTAAGTTGGATGCTTTTCCTCAACTCAAGGAGCTTACAATGGAACGTTGTCCAGTGTTAATGATAGATTTGCCCAATCGCCTTCCAGCCTTGGAAGAGCTTACCATTGAAGGATGCAAGCAGCTTGCTTGTTCTCTGCCCAGAGGTCCTGCGATTCTGGACATACGGATACGTGGCTGTGATGAGTTTAGAATCCATGAGCTACCGCTTTCACTGCGCTCTCTATCAATTGGAGGAAGCCAACTGGTGGAGTCCGCGTTTGAGGCCATGACCTGCACCCAACCAACTTGTCTCAAATATTTATTCATCTTCAACTGTTCCTCTGCCATATCGTTCCCAGGGGGTTCTGTACCCGCTTCATTAGAACAGATGGAAATCATGGATTCCAGGGAACTAGAATTCCCAATGCAACAACAACAACAGCATGAGTTTATGCGGTCGATAACTATATTGGACAGCTGTGATTCTCTTACGTCCTTCCACTTGGAGTCCTTTCCGAATCTCACAAGACTCTCAATCTGTGGATGTGCGAATATAAAATCTCTTGTAATGTCAGACTCAGAGACACGTCTTTTAAGTCTCCGGTCCCTCCAAATCTCTAGGTGCCCCAATTTTGTATCCCTATCCACACTAGGGACAAATGCACCCAATTTAGAGACTCGACATATATTCTTGCCCAGAAATTGATCCCTTTCCAGATGGGGTTCTGCCACCTAACTTGAGGGAGCTTTTTGTCAGTGGATGCGAAAAGCTAGTGAGGTATCTGTCATTGATGGACTTGCATAGTCATAGTCTAACCCGCCTTGACATCCAAGGTCCATGTGAGAGTATAAAGTCCTTCCCAAAGGAGGGTGTGCTGCCTGCCTCCCTTGAGTATTTGTATCTGTTCGGCCTTCAAAGTTTGGAGATGTTGGACTGTAGGGGATTTCTCCACCTTGCCTCTTTCAAACAACTGGATATTAGAGATTGTCCCAAGTTGGAGAATATAGTGGGAGAAAGGTTGCCTGCTTCTCTGACACAACTGAAAATCTGGAATAGCCCTTTGCTGGGTAAACGCTTCCATAGGAACGACCCGCAAATTTGGCCCAAAATTTCCCACATCAAAGCTATGGACGTTAATGGCAGACGGATTCATTGACCCAACATTTTCAACAGGTGATTCTCTTGCTCTTCCCTGAAGTTATAATACAGATTTTAGCACTGGCTGAATTATAGTTTTGTGGATGTCTTTCCACACGGATTTCCTTTCTAAAGATGATGAGAATGAGAAGCTATATTCAGAAGTAACTGTAAAAGGCCCTGATGCAGCTAATTCCTGTTATTCTATTAGGCTGCTTTAAGCAATACTGGTATTCCAAGAGTACAGGTTGCTGCAGGTGCATCAAGTGATGAGCAACCAGAAGCCAACGTAAGTGACGAGGAGTTCCTGCAGTTTGACACATCTGGAGTCCCTGTTATTGTTTCACTGACAAAGGTAGGTAACATCCTTGTCTCTTTTGTCTTCTCAGACTGACCCTATTTTTCGTGTTAATTTCATGTGATCCATGTTTTTAAGGTTGGGTGGCGCAACATCGTAGATGCCACCTCAGAAGAGGAGTCGCAGATGAGCTCTGCTGTTTCTATTTCTGTTAATATGCACGAGCACATCTGTGGTATAACCAAACGGGGAGGTGCAGGACTGGATCCGAGCATCATTCTTGATATGGTATCTGTGGCTAAGCATGTAAGTGAGCAGTTAATAAACAAATTGGATGTAGAAATAGCTTCTGCTGAAGCTGAAGATGAGTCATGACCTAGAATTTAGTGGTGGTAACTATGATGTACTGTACCCTTCAATTATTTAATGGTTGACCTGGACAAATTTTTGTAATTTGGTTAGTCTCATTAAGTAGGGATTACAGAGCTGTTATTGTATCAGAAATTATTCTTAAGCAGTTTATAGCTTTTGAGTAGTACTTAATATGAACAGTTTCAATGAATGAAAAAATCACTTTTCTGTCAAAAAAATTTGAAACAAACACACCCTTAATTTGTGAGACAAAATTTAAGATAACATGAGGAGGCAATCTAGTTATTATGTTTTAGATGAAATGCCATGAAAGTGGATGCATAAGTTTCCACAGGCAGATACCATTGGTTTCGTTTTACAGTTTTCTTTTTCCTCTTGGTGTTATGGGACACAATTAGTCTCATCAGGCTGTGATTTTTAGTTTTATGGAAAGTGGGAATTGGTGGTTGTAGATCATAACGGGTTGATACATTGTAGTGAATATTGAGCCTACTTGCTCTGTGGCTCTGAATTTGATGCAGGAAACCACCCACTGAACCTGCTGCTCCCAGGAATTCTTGTGACTCATTTCCAGTTTCACGATCTTGCTCTGACTTAAACCATTTTGAAAAATTGTGTGTGTTAAGATGATGCCTGGGCTAATTAATAACCTTTAAATTTTTCTTTGTTGAACTTTTTCTAAATTCTGATACCATAAATGGTATTATTAGGCCAGGGTTCAAAGACGAGAAGAAGAACCTGTGAACTTGAGAGAATGAAAAGGGTTCCCAAGAATGCATAATTAAGTATTCTCCCCTGATAATACAATTAACAAACTAATGGCAAGTTTAACAAATTATACATAAAATTTATTTATGAAAATTCTCATTTCATTTTTATCTTCAACCAAACATATCTTAAGTCTCATCATTCTTTTTTTTTTTTTATATGCTTTTGTCTGAGTGGTGCTTTTGAGACTAATTTTTCATGAGGTGTGCCACATAACACAAAAGGATGTGCACTCGATGAATGAAAAGAAATAAAAAAAGAAAAAAATGATGAAGACAATAATTAAGTAAATTAGGTGAGAAATTTATGTATAATAACCATAAGTAACATTTTGATTTTGTCACACTTGATATATGATTTAAATAACCTTTCTTTTTGGTATGCATTGAAGAAAGAAAACTTAAAACTAAAAAGAAAATCTCTTTTTCGCTAATGCGTTCATGAATATGAAAAAAAAAAAAAAAATTAAAAGGATAGTATCTAGAGAAATATTTTTCCACTCTTTTATTGTCTCTTTATATATAAAGAGAAAATGAAAGTGAAAAAAAAATTAAGGAAAGAAATTGAAAATAAGAGAAAATTAAGAAGGGAGAGTTATATTAAAGTATTAAAAGTTATAATAAAATTAAATAACATATACGCCCTTCAGCATAATAATATTAGTTTCATTTAATTTAAATATTTTTATAAATTAATAAATCATTTTATAATAATATTTATAATAAATTTTATTTAATAATTTTTAAATCATAAAATTTATTTTAATTGTTTAGAAAAAGCAAATATAATATCAAATGATAAGTTTATCAATACGTAAAAAGATCAATATTTTCAAGGACATGGTCGTTATTTCAATAATCTTTGTTTTGTTTCTCTGTTTTTGTCACACGTTGGAAGAGAAAAAAATATTACATAGGTCTTACATTACTTTTCTAACTTGTCAAACAAGGAGAAAAATGGTAATGTGTTCATTTTTATTTTCTTTCTTCTCCTTTTCTTTTTCTTTTAACACAAAGACTTGTAGAAGAGAAAGAGATTGAAAGGGTTTTATATATATATAACCATAAAAAAAATGATATAATTTATAATATTATTTTTTCTTTTTGCTCAGGGCATTCATCACCAGATGGTGGTAACTAATTCCTTTAAGATAGGAGTTTTCCTATGACATTAAACCTTTGACCACAGACATTTTTCAATTAAGATCATCAAATGAATTTCTAACTAATCGAATTTGATGGTGTGCGCTCTCATCACTTCTTTTGAAAGTGAATACCCTCATTCATTAAAAGAAAAATGAGTAAATTTTACATGAATGAATTTTATATATACTACTTAGCTATAAAACAAATTTAGTGTCATTTTTACTACTCAACCATAAATATTACCATTAGATGAAAAGGCATTGTTGTTATTGTTGTGCACTAAGTCTAAGTTGGTATATATGTATGCAGGTGAACGCATTCACTGAGTCAGCGTTCAAGGGGAACCCAGCAGCAGTGTGTTTGTTAGAGGAAGAGAGAGGAGAAATGGTTGCAAGATGTAGCAGCCGAGTTCAATGTCCCTGTCACATGTTACTTAACAAGCGTGTCTCAGTTCAATGGATTCCATCACTATCCTGGTTTTCATCTTAGATGGTTTACTCATGTTACCGAGGTAAACTTTTTTTTTTCTTCTTTTTATGTTTGTTTACGAGGAAGTTAGGAATCTTTCTTAAGAAAAATTCTTTGATACATATAAAGTGTTATGTGAATATACTTTATATCCACTAATAAAATAATATTTTACTAGTTGAAATGTTATTTTACTGATAACCATATAGCATGTGCAGACTATATACATATATGACGTATGTTTTTTGGCCTTTGTTACGAATGAAATGAATTTTACTTATGATCTCTGATTTCTTTATCCAAGCATTATTTAAATTATTTGATTTTAAACTTTTAATCCATATCATTAGTCTTATGTTGAAAGTTTGATTGGATAATAAAAAATCATATTATTCAATCATATATATCATAGAGTGATCTTACATAACACATCATAATCTTAAATGGTATATCTCAAATCTTAGGTGGTATGTCAAGTTGAGCCCAATAATGTGACCTTTTGTTGGTCAATTTAATACTTAATAAAGAATGATGATAGAGATTAAAAATAAAATAATTTTAAAAATATTTGAACTGGAGTAGAATAAATTGATAGAAACATCTAGGAGCTAAAAAACCTATCACATTGTTAAAAAAACTATTTCCCGATATGCTGAATTTCTATGGGAATGTTTAAATTGGATTCTTTTGAAAAAATGTTTAGATTGGATTCCAATTCTCATATCACTCCCAACAATAATCTGAATTTGTTTTTGATAAAGATGTTGGTAGACTGGTGCTGTTTTGTCATCTTATATTTGTCTTGCCAATAGTTTGGGCAGACTGAATATAACCATGATAATTCCTATTTCCTAGCTTCCTTTCTGTTCAATAATTTTGACATATTAGTTTGTACTTTTTAAGCACGTGAGTTATGAAATGCACTATTTAAGCTTATCAATGCAATTGAGATGTTGTGATGCAACTCTTCCTAATATATATATATATATAGAATTTTTAATAGAAACTATAGCAATTGTTATATGAAATAAAGTGAAATAATTTATTGATTCATTTAAAGATTAATAATTATAATACATTATTCTGAATATAAAATTATGACAAAATCTTTGATAGTGTAATGCTTTCTTCTTCTTTTTTTTTAAAGAAAAAATGAAGCTGTGGTTTCATAGCTTACTCATCACCGACAAAATGCATGACTAAAGTTTTTGTTTTTTTTTTTTTTCCACATTGTTAACAGTAACTATCTGGACCCTGATGCAGGTTAATATTTGTGGCCGTGCCACATTGGCAGCTGCACACACACTATTTTCATCTGGTTTGGTGAATGGCAATGTTATTCAATTTGTGACAGTATCTGGAGTATTAACCGCCAAAAGAATCCAAGCTATCAACATCACTAGTATATCAAACTTGCAAAATGGTGAAACTCATGATGGATTTTATCTTGAATTGGATTTTCCTGCTTACCCTATTGCAGATTCCAACTTTGCTGAGACTTCACAGATTTCAAAAGCATTGAATGGTGCCTCCATAATTGATATCAAGAGGACACAAAGTGTAGATGACTTACTTGTAATTCCTAATTCTGTTTTCTTCCATTTTTTTTGTTTGTCTAGTAAAAATAAATTGTAGCATAGTTTTATTTAGTTTGATTTCTTCACACGTCATCCAATCATATATTATCATATCAGTAAAATTAGTTAAGTCTCACCCACTATTTAAAAAGTCATGCAAATTAAATAGGATGGGATGATTTGATTGGATGAAAGTACAAATAGAAATCAAACTGAATTTTATTTCCCATAAGACAACATATTCTTGCAAAATATCATGTGTTTTTGAGTAATTTTTGTGCACATAGAACATTACGTCGCTTTTCATTTTTCCTAGGTTGTAGTTACATCTGGAGAAGCTGTCACAAAAGTACAGCCGCAATTTGATGCAATGCTCAAATTTCCTGGAAGGGGTTTAATTGTTTCAGGGATTGCTCCTCCAGCGTCACGATTTGACTTCTATAGTAGATTCTTTTGCCCAAAATATGGAGTCAATGAGGTAAGTTGTTGGGAAAACAAATTAATAAGTTTAATTATATCGTATGTTCCTATAATTTCACTCAATTTTTAATTGGGTTCTATATTTCAATGGAATATTTCATATTTCATAGAATATTTTATTTGTTTATAATAGTAGGGACCTGATTGAAAATTCTTATATACTATAGGAACTTAATTAAAAATTTGAATGAAACTATAGGGACTTGAAAAATAATTAAACCTTCAAAATATGCATTTATCTTTCAACTAATGTCTAGTTTCAAGAGAGATGCAATTTTAGTTTCTTAGTGGAGTATAAATTTTTTATTGTATATTTTACATTAATTTTGATATTGGATCTGTTGATAGTTGAGATCCTTGTTTCAATCTTCTTTTCTTGTTCATCAGAAAACCTCTTAGAGGTCTTTGTGTCGGGTGTGTTATGTTCTTCTTCCATGGCAAAGAAGTCTGTCAAGTACACTCTGGTATGTTTGTCTGTTAATGTGTTGTTAAATTATTGTATGTAGAAGTAAAGTTATTTAATTTATTTATAAAAAAAATAGACACTCTTGCTAAAGAAAGATAAAAAAGAATTGAACTCTATCAAATGATTTGTGTCTCTCTGTAGTGTTTAAATGTTGTTTTTTTTAATGTACAAATAACATTTAACACTTATTTGTATGAGTTATTGATCAAGTGGACGTGTTCACTGAGTCAGCATTCAAGGGGAACCCTACAATAGTGTGTTTCTTAGAGGAATATATGAGAGGGAAGACAAGTGGTTGCAAGCTGTGACAGCAGAGTTCAATATTTCACAAACTTATTTCTTAAGTCGCATAGTTGAGTCTGAACAACCCATTAACTCGCTCAGTAGAACATCTATTCCTCGTTTTAGACTCAGATGGTTCACTCCTATTACTGAGGTCAATTATTCTAATCACAGTATATATGTTAATATGTCTAAGTTTTTAGCTATCATGCATGGAAAGCTCAAAATAGTGGATGAATTTGTATCAGATACTGTATTTGGTTTCTGTTTTTTATTTCCTATCTTCATTTTTTGTGTTTTTCTATTTTTATGATTTTTGAAGAAAATAATGAAAACAATGAAATCGACTATGGTGATCCGGAGAAAAAGGATAGGGAGCACCAGTACACCCATAAGGGGATGCACCATAGGCGCACCCTTTAAATTTTAATCCTGTCAACAGCCACCCCACAACACTTCTTTCCCTCTCTTTCCCCCTTCTCTGTTCCTTCCCTTCCTCTATGCACATAGCAGTATTCCTCCTTCTCTCGGCACACACACTCTCTTCCATGGAACCACCACCACGTCAGCCACGCCGCGTCCTCCCTCTCCCTTTCCTGGCAGCTGCAGTTCTCTCTACCTTTGCTTCCTTGGTTGCGGTTTCTCTTGCTAGGGGGTGAAAAATGGTAGAGGTTGCGAGTTTGGGGTGTGTCCTCCTTCCATTCTTCCTCTTGGTGTCGTGGGTAAGTGCCAATATTGCTCCTTTAGTCCTATTTATCTCCCTATGTGATTGCTCATGGTAGATTTGAGGTTCTAGAACCCTAGGTGTTTAAATTTAGGGGGTTTTTATGATATGGGGTTAATTGATGTAAATTGGTGACATTGTTAACTCACACATATTCCTTTTGTCTCGTTGCTAGAGTCTTAGAGCAGTTGAGCAACAACCATTGAATTGGTGGCACTCAAGAGTTGATCTTCGGTTCTTGAACCATTTGTGAGTAAATAGTATATCTTTAGTTTACTTTTTGCATAGTAAATTTTAATTATAAATATGCTATTAAAGTGTTTTATATTTACTTAGTGGATTTTGTTCATAAGTAGTCATGGAATTAGTTGAGAAATTATGGATCTGAATTGAAAATTATTTTTGAAATAAAGTGTGAAGGTTTAGAAGTTCTCGTGTTTGGTTATAAGATATTATATATATATTTGAATTATGTCAAGCTGGAGTCATAGTTGGACTAGAATTTGGAAAACGAATAAATGAAGAAAAGAAAGAAAAGAGTTCTTAGTTTGAAATGATGAAAACATATTCTTTTATGATTTGAAGAAGATTTAGAATTTATGTGAGTGACTATTTATATAGTGGCGGTATTTTAAATTTTTTTATGGGAGAAACTAATTTATTAGATTTGATAAAAAATTTATTCTAAGCCACTTGGATTATTTGGTTAGTTTGATTAGTTAATTTTCTTAAATATGATGATTATTTAATATGAGTTGATGACTTGATTGAAATTATTGCTAGCTTTCTTCGTTAAATTTATAATGTCATGACTTTGATATATGCTATTTCAATGTGCATTGAAAAATTTTATGATATTTGATACTTGAAATGTTAGATAAATATGAAGATTGAATTTTACATTTGTAAATTGAGTTTAATAAAAAAATATTTATTAAGAAAATCATGAAGGGTTCTAAGATGACATTCCTGCTTGCCATAGCGAAGAGAAGGCAATAATACTAGTCGTGGCGAAGATATAACGGCATTACCACTCGCCATAGAAGAGATATGATGGCAATACCGCTAGCCATGGCGAAGAGATATAATGACATTACCGTTTGCCGTAGTGAAGAGATGTAATGGTTTATGTGCACATGATTTCTCTTAATGAAATAAAATTTGAAAGAACCTTATTTAAGACATCACAAATCTTGTGATTGATAGGTTGAGATTATTTCCCAAATAAAATTTGTGCTTCTTATATAATCCTCATGAGTAATTGAGTATTTGATGCTAAAGTTGATTTTATGTGAGAATAAGGAATTGGTGAATATAGTGAGAAAAAGTATTTAGTAACTATTTTTGAGATTATATTTCGAAATCTCATGTTATGATTAAAACTATATTCTTATGAGTACACATATATTATTATGTTTATATTGTTTTATACTTGCATCTAGTAAATTATGGATATCCTATCTCTCAGTTGCAAAACTCACTCGTTGTCCTTCATCTTTTTTTTTTTCTAGATATAGGTGTTAGTCCGGTTTTGTTCTTTGGGCTTAGCTTTTAATCGATGCTAATATGGTGAGCCTTTTGAGAAGGCATTCTTTTATCCTCGAAATCCTTTTTAAAATAGTATCTTTTGGTATGTCAGTTGCTCCATATGTCACAAGGAGGGTCCTTGGACTTAGGTTATGTTTATGTTTGAGATTTTGTTACTTAACTATATATATTATGTCATAGAAAGGATTTATAAACTTAATTTGATATTATGGTTGGATTGTTAATCTGAATTATGGTTAATACATGTTGGTTTATATTGAGATATTGTTATATTCTAAAGGACGTATTTTGAGAATGCTTGATGCCCAAGTGCTGTGGTTTTATTTGGGGGATATTGTAGGTTGAAATTTTATTTGGGGAATGTCAGAAACGGAAACTCTTCCATTTTCCTAGGAAATTGTGTGCGTTAAGGCTTGCTGGGAAAGGTGTTCCCTATGTGCCGGTCATGCCGAAGTTGGGTCATGACATCAATAAAATCCCTTTTTGTTTTCATGTCTTGTTTTCACTATTTTCTTCACAAATACTTTAAAATTGAAAATGAAAACGGGAAATGAAAATGCAAACCAAATAGCCCCTAAAATTGTTCAAAATTGAAGGATGGTTTAGATATATGCAGGAGCCATTAACAATAATATTTGAACTCTTATGCAGGTTAAGCTGTGGCCATGCCACATTAGCAGCTGCGCACACACTATTCCCATCTGGTTTTGTTGATTGTAGTATTGTTGAATTCGTGACACTATCTGGATTATTAACAGCCAAAAGAATCCTAGCAATCAATATCACTAGCGCCTCAAACTTGCAAAATGGTGAAGCTAAGGATGGATTTTATGTTGAATTGGATTTTCCTGCTGACCCTATTACAGAATCCAACTTTGCTGAGACTTCGCAAATTTCTGAGGCATTAAACGGTGCTACCATAATTGATTTAAAGAGGACACAAGATGGAGATGACTTATTAGTAATTCCTAAATCTACTCTCTCCAATTTATTTTATTGTCTAGTAAACATTAGTTAAATGTTAATTTTACATTTGTTAAATATGCTTGCAATACTAGAGTCCGTTGAAGACCGTATTTTCATGATTGTAATGTTGGATGCACTATGACCTTATATATCTATTATTTTGTTAACCTGCTTGATTATTAGGGGAAAAAAAAAAGAAAAACACTTTATGTCATGCTACACTATTCTTACAAAGTCAAATAGCATGTATGAAGATTATCATTTCTTCCTAGGTTGTAGTCATATCCGGAGAAGCTCACAGAAGTATAGCCACAACTTGATGCAATTGTTAAACTTCCTGGAAGAGGGATAATTGTTTCAAAAGTTGCTCCTCCAGGGTCAGGATTTGACTTCTACAGTTGATTCTTCTGGCCAAAATTTCGAAGCAATGAGGTAACTAGCTGAGATATTATGACTATAATGAAGACAGAATGTCCAAGTATTGAAAAGTTTAGAGTTTGATTTTAAACCCAACAATATTAATGCAATTTTTTAACTGCATGATCCCTTAAAACATAAGTTTTATTTTTTCCTCAATTTACCATATAGACTGCTGCTTTACTGCACATGTGTAGCAGATCGTGGGTGCATTTTGATAATATAAAAGCAGTTCACCAGTTTAAATCAACGGAAAAATAAAAAATAAAAATCATGACACAAAGTATTATTATTATTACTACCTATTTTTACAAGGTCTATTGTTGGACAATTTAGTAGAGTGGGAAGGATATCATAAGATGCAAATAGAACCTTCCATTAAACTCCAATGGATCAAAATAGAAGTAGTAAGATAATGTTACGTAACTTGTAATTCCTTCAGGATCTTGCTTGTGGGACTGCACATTGTGCCTTCGCATCCTATTGGAGCAAGAAGCTGGGGAAGTGTGATTTCAATGCTTATCAGGTAGAGGTACATTCTCTTTTAACTCAATGGAATTATGGGTGCGTTTATTTCAAATTTTAAAAAAATAAAACTTAAATTTTATATATAACTGAAAAAGTTGAGAATTTTTTGTAAAAAAATTTATAAGCTATTACTGTTTAGCTTGTAAAAAAAACTAGAAATTGATTTTTTTAGATTTTAATTATTTTTAAAAGATTATCCAAATACACATGAAAAATAATTTTTTTGGGTCAAAAAAGGTGATTTTGGATAAAAAAAAAGAAGGTGATTTTCACCCCTAGAAAAGACATCAAAAACTCCATATATCTTGTCATTGTGCTACTAAATCTGTGAAGATGCATGTTACGTGTCAAATACTATAGTATTGTCTAAATCATGCAACCGACCTCACCTAATAGAATAGGACTTTAGTGATGGATCCAAAAAATTTAAGTAGTGAGGCCAAAAATAATATATATACATAACAATAAATTTTACGTAAATTTTATATTAATGTAGGGTCAAATTTAATTTATAATGGGGACAAACTATATACTTTTATCTAAAATCATAATTTTTTTGTGGGGGCATGAGCCCCAATACTTTGTTAATGGATCCGTCCTGCAAGGCTTAGTAGTAGTTGTTGTATTGTGGTACTAAATCTGCACATTGTATTTGGGCAGGGATCACACAGAGGGCGAGTTCTCAATATTCATCTTGATGAGCAGAACCAAAGAGTGCTTCTGCGTGGGAAGGCTGTTACAGTGATGGAAGGGTGTCTTCTGGTCTAATCCTTTAGAGCTGCAGAATATGTAGTTGCACCAATATATATGTATTGGATCACTATACCCCTTCATTTGCAGTTGGAGTAATGCATTTTCATGATGTTTTATCTTTTATAAAATAACCTCTCAGCATTCTGTATGTACTATTTAATTTACAATTTTAGAAAACTTGGTATGCTGTTGAATAAATTGGTCATGAATCGCCCTGGCATCAGCTGTTGGATTGACACATGGAAACTGGTTAAAAGTTCAAGTAGAAGAGATGAAAATATGATGAATTTACAATACTGATTTTGATGAAGCATGGATCTAGGTGGCTTGTTTCTACATCTCCAAATCACACCAAGTTACATTAAGAAGGGGGGTTCCTGTGAGGGAAATCTCAAAACTTAATCCTCCTCCATCAACATTTATGTCATCAAGAGGAAAATTGTTGATTTATGGATGATGAGAAACATTTGTTCTTGAATAATTTGGTGTGGCTGCGTTAGTGTTTCATGTTTTAGCTCATATAGCACTTCAGATAAAAAAATAAAAATCACACACAATGAAGAATATCTCTACTGAAAAATGAGACATTTGCTTGGCAGCATTGAAAACTCTTTGGAACGAATTGAAAGCTGATACGGTCAAAAGAAATTCCTTATTTAAGAAATCTTTAGGGCAACAAGCTAGACTTAGAAAAAGAGTTTACTATTGCTTAAGACTATAGTTTGCTATCATACTTAATACTTTTTTTCTCCCTACTCTGCTACGTTTGTGATACCACCATTTAGAGGGTTGTTGTCAGACTGCATCTTTTGGGGGAGAAGGAAAAACAAAATTAAGTGGGGTCAGCTTGGTAATTTTGGTTGGGCTAAAAAATAAAAAGAGATAGGCAGAGAGGAGGCGTGGTTTTAAAACCACTGAACCCCTCCCTAAAAAACTCTCACGCTTCTCTCTCTCCTCTCTCTTCCATTTCGTTCTCCTTCTTCTTCTTCTTTTTTCATTTTCCTCCCCAACCTTCAAGCACTAAATTACATAGTTACTAATTTTTGTCATCAAAACTTAATACCTACTAATTTCTAAAATTTAAGGTAAGTCTTCCAGCTTAATCTCATCCCCTTTTGATTACTCTAGGGTATATCCTAAAACTAGTGAGCTCTCAAAAATGATGGATGGATATATACTTGGTATTTTTAGTATAAATCTAGTAAGTTAAAACCTCTAATATTAATAGGTTGTAGTGGGTAATGTCAAGCCTTGATTTTTTCTCTAATCCTTAGGAACCCTAGGTTTCATGAATTGGGGGTTTTGTTCAATGGGCTCTCTAATTGATAAATTGTTTTAAAATAAATTATTTAAACCTCTCAAAGTACTTATGTTTGCTAGATTTTATTGACGCAAACAAGCTACTCCCTAGAAGTCTGAGGAAAGGCCACTTGATCCCTTTATCCTGTGAGTGGCTATTCACATAGTGACGGTGTTTTAAATTATTTTTATGGGAGAAACTAACTAGTTAGATTTGATATTCACCCTCTCTTTTCCTCCAATTTTCAGGTAGCTAAGTAAGGTTAGGACATTGGTTGCCCAGAATATTCTTTTTGGTATGCCTTTGTTGCAGCTAAGGCTTTTTGGTTGTTGACTCTAATATTTTGCAGCTATAGAACATAGGTCGAGCATTTTGATTATGTGTATGAGCCAGAGTTTAAGCATGATTCTTTTGTATAATCGGTCCTTATTATGGCAATAACTGGAAATACTAGAATGTCCTGGCTATTGAAATGAGATTATGTCATTGCTTTGTGTAACAGATTAAACTTGATATGTGGGTTGTTAGATTTTAGGATAGGTGCTCCTGGATTTTTGGAACCAAAGTATTTAAGTTTGAAATTTATTTAGTGAGATCATATTTTAGATTTGAGCTAGATGAGTTGATCTAGCCTTTACGGTCACGGAATGTGATAGTTGTTTCGCTTGTATTTGAATGTTATTAAATATCTAGATGGATAGAAAATTACTATATAAAGACAATTCTGTTCGTAAGGTTTTTTTGAGTGATAAATGCCAAAATTTGTGAGAGCTTTTTGTTAAGAAACTATGTTCCTTTTGTTCTTGTGTGGGAATTGAGGAATCTTGATTTTGAAGCTTATTCTTGGATTTAGTGTACGCTTTGTTTTGGTGTAACAGTTTTGACACTTTTAAAGCTAGATCCAAACTTTAGGGCAGGTGAACACTAAAAGATAATGCGCATGTAAAAACTAATAATATATATCTTCTAATTTTTTAATATAAAATTATTAAAAGAAAGTCAATATAATATATGGGTTATGATCAAGTTACATTGGTATAACTTTAAGTATAATTACACCATTAATAACTCTCTTCAAAATAAATTTTTTATTGATCCAACCATTGAATCATAATTAATTATCATAAAAATTAGTTATGTCAAATTTCATAAACATTGAATATCAATAGGAATGTAATCATATAGCTCAAATTCTTGTTCATTTTAAATAAATATATTACATTGATTTTGAGGTCCATAAAACCTACACCAAAAGATTTCATATTAATTTGAAATTTTATGTGCTTAATCTATATGACATGAAATTCAAATCCAGTGATGAATTTTGTAAAATATTACATTAATAAAAAGTTATTCAACATTGTAACACTTAGTTAAAGTTATACTAATATAACTTGATCCCAATTTCAAGATCCTTACAATTAAAAATATTGGACAAGTTAACTCATTATCAATATTTTGGTAAACTTATTTACTCTATTTGTGTTTTTATTAACAATCAATTTGAATTATTTGTAAACCATTAAAGATGATCAATTTATCGTGTAAATCATTCAAAAATACTAATAAACAACTAACTTATCCAATAACTTTTATTTGATCATAAAATATTTTTATTTCCTTGAAGGACCAGTTTGTCTAATGCTACGGTAGTGTTTGGTATTTGTTATAGGACTGAAGAGAGAGAAGAGGGGCAATGAAAATAGAGACATAAAAAATAGTATATATGTATAGTGTTTGGTTGTGGAGTATAAGACATGATTCCTGTCTATCTTATTTGAAAACACGGGAACAATACAACAAATAAATGATAAAAGATATTATGTACCTCCATCGAACCACGCGGACCCGGCCGCCTAGACCACCACCGTATCACCCATGGTTGTGAGGACATATAGGAAAATATCAAATAGATATAAGGGATATTATTAGAAGAAAAAATATTAAATTTCTATCTCCAATCTCCCAGTTCCCATATTTTAGAGATACAGAAATTTTCTATATTTTTTGTTCCAAGACAGAAATTTTCTATCCCTTATTCCTGTCTCCCATTAAATGAGTTTGTATTTTTAATGTCAATATTATTTTCGGGAGAAAACCAAATACTACCTAATTGTTACTCTAAAAGAAAATACACAATTCAATCAGAATTGAAGAAAAATATATATGCACAACATATTATTTATTGCAATAAGTAAAAGGTTTATAAGAACTAGTCTCAACTATTTGAATTGTATTTTTTAATTTATATGGAAGAAAACAATTAAAAAAAAGTGGTTAATAAAATTAAACTATTAGATATTAAACTCCTAAAAATAATAATATATCATCTTACATATTTTTATAAGATATAAAAATTTAAAGGGTTGCCAGAGTATTTATAAAAATATATATCTAGACGTAAAATTGAAAATTTCACTGGGGCAATAGCCACCCCCACACTATAAGAGGATCCGCCCTGCTCACCTTGGATGGGGAAAAAGTAGGCTCCAAGTTGGAGCTCAAATCAACATAAATCTACGGTGCAAGCCGTTCTAACCTCAATTTCATCTATCATTTTTATGACTACAAAACTGTCTTTATTTTATTTTGGTTCAACAATACAAACTGATATAGCAAACTTTAAAATCTACTTCCTGTAATCAATTCTTTGAATTTGTTCCAAAATTTTGGGAGATAGACATATCAATATCTTCTAAAATATCAGGAACAAATGGGCACCTGATTCAACCATATCCTCAAGTATTCTGATAAGATCACAAGTTTTTCGTTTTCACCGAAATGAATAATGTGAAGGCGGCATCTTTTCTTATTTGCAAAACTCTTCTTATAAGACATAGACGAGGGAAGTAAAGTCCCAAAACCATGAAAAGCACCATGATTTTCAAACACGTGCCAGTAACACAATCCTGACTTCGACATGCATCAAAGATTTGGTGATTGACTTCATGACAAGTTCTTAAGAAATATGGGCCTGGGAAATTGGAATAAAATATGGCCTATAGAGGCTTATTATTAAAGGTTTATCTAATTATTGCTCTAAGTAAATTTATAAAGTTGATGGTGGATTCGAACTCCATTTAATGGCAAATGTTGTTCTTTGAATGCTTCTAGTTTCAATTGCTTCTTTTAAGTAGTTTAACAATTTTCCTATTCAAATTCGTTTCCTGAACGAACTCACTCAATGAATGTATTATTAGCGAAATCTGCATTCTCTAAGTCACTCTTGTATTTTAAAATGATGGATAAGGAAACTTTTGCTAACAACAATTGGACCATTACTTTGCACCAGTCCACTGGATACGTCAAACTCACTTCTTTTAAGAAATTTAGCTGTACTTGCAGATAGTATGAACTGGATTTGTGTCTACCAATGATATACTGCTAGGGTACCTATTCATTTCTTTGTTTTTGTTTATATTATATATATGTGGATTGCATATGCAGCTGATCTTTGCTAATTATTGATATGAAATTTATTAACTTGCTTACACGAACTCATTCTCTCTTATTATGAGTTATCTGACTTTATATTAGGTTGTCAATTAACTTGAGACTAATGGTACCTGTTTCAGGTTACAAATCGAAGGTCTCGTAGGTGGTTAAATGATCGTCTCTTGATGGAACTGGTACCACGATTAACTGCAGAGGAAATTAGAGGCTTGTTTGCTCCACCACCTTGGGGTAATTAACTATGTCATCTTCTGTATGTGGTTTGCCATTTCTATGGCTTTATTTTATTTATATTTTCTCCTTGATACTTCGGTTGCATTCTGGCAAACAGGATCTTAATTCTTCCATTCATGAGGATTTAATGATACTAAACTTGTGTGGTTTTGTTCTGTGTGCATGCTTTGTTACAGTTAAGTTCATGGCTTGAAAGGGGTTCAATTCAACTATTTACAAATCTGTAGGACACTTTCAAAGGGCAACTAATGATTGGGTTCATTTCACAGGTGAAGAAGTTCCACCTTCAACATTTTCTATGGCTAATGTGGAAGAGTGGGCAGATTCAGGAATATAGACATGGATAAAGAGGTTATATTGCTTCTCTTATACACTATATTTGAAATTTTTGATGGTTTAAGAAGGCAATTTAGTGCACTTGCGATAACATTAGTAATACTAATTATGGTTTTTGACTTGTTAGTAAATAACTTCGAAATTCCTCACTTTTCTCTAGCAGTTTTCTCCATTTACATTTTTGTAGTGCTTTAGAGCCTTTAACTGCAATGCATGTCCTTACATGGTGTTGTTCATGCTAAGCTGTGTGAGTGCATGAGGATCGATATTGGTTTACAGCAAGGTGATAATTTGATCTCTGCGATGTTGAATGCTTTGTTGGCATGTGAATTTGCAGTTATGATTTGTGATTTATATAACTAGTGTTTTACCCATGCGATGCACGGGGCGTTAAGAAAAAAAAAAGTTTAAAATTTAGTGCATAACAAATTATTGGATAGCATTTTTTTTGTAAGTTAATAAACAATAAAAGTAGATAATTAACAATAATATAACGAATAAAAGTAAATAATCCACATGATCATTGCAGAAAAAAAAGGGATTACAAAGGATTAATTACATAGGGATTCTATTTCGTGTTTTCATCTTCATATGCCACTCTGCATAATATAATAAAAAAAATATTAGTAAAAAAAAATATAAAGACTTGATCACAAATACATTGAATGTTTTGTTTAATAAAATAAATAAAGAATATAAAATATAGATCCAAACCTAAAATTTAAATTTTTTGAAACACCTCCAATAAACAACATATTTGGTTATGTTGCAAGGTTCCCCATTATCATCCAATATTAATATTTTTAAACTATTCCTTGATTTTTCCCTAGAAATAGCCACGTAAAGTTGCCCATGGGTGAAGACAAGTTTGGGTAAAAACAACCCAACAAATGACAAAGATTGACCTTGGCTCTTATTAATGGTCATAGCAAAGCAAGGAGTAACTGGGAATTGTCTTCTCTGAAACTTGAGAGGTGTGTCTGATCAGAAGATATTAAATTCATCCAAGGTATATAAACTTTTTCTCCAATTTTATTTCCAGTCACAACAATTGCTCCAATGACATTGTTTCCCAATTCTTCAACAATCAACCTTGTTCCATTACATAATCCGGAAGATTGATTAATGTTCCTTAGCAACATAATTGGGACTCCCTTTTTCAAAACTAACTTATGATTTGGAATGCCAAAACACTTTATTTCATTCAAAAACTTAGCAGTTATACAATCACCTTTAATGCCACATCTTCATCAGCTATGCAATATGAATCAGAGCTTAGATACTCCTTTTCCTCACCAGGAATTGGAGAAAGCACAAATTCATGAACCATTTCAACTACATCAAGAGTAGGCGCTAGTAATGCTCTATCCTCAAAAAAGGCATAGTTTTTCAAATTATCCAATAAATTTGGATAAGTGAAATCTACAATACTCCTCAGAGGTGAAGGTGATTCTAAAATCAAGAATTCCTGGAATTTCAACTTCTGCAATTCCGTCATGGTCAATTCCTAGTTTTCCATCTCCAATTTAAATTATCCAGTCAGCAAAC
This sequence comes from Dalbergia oliveri, assembly GCA_030441495.1. Classification (NCBI taxonomy): domain Eukaryota; kingdom Viridiplantae; phylum Streptophyta; class Magnoliopsida; order Fabales; family Fabaceae; genus Dalbergia; species Dalbergia oliveri. The sequence goes on along the minus strand of JAMLFY010000013.1, from coordinate 22,103,583 downwards.
AATCTCAATTCTGATTTACAGAGGATGAGCCTTTGCTTGTAACCTCATATTTTTTGTCAGTTTAAGAACCTTGCAATGCGGCCGCAAAGTTGATGAGTTTATGGTGGCATTTACAATTTCTTCTCTTGAAGCTCTTGGAATAACTGAAGTATCTGACGAAGTCTCCTCCAAGGACAATGGTTTTTCCACCAAATGGTTCATCTTTAGACTTGTTATTTGTGAACCTCAATATATCTTTCATTGTAGAATCCAATGCTTCAAAAGCAAATCTATTTACCATGCATGCTTCATCCCATATAATAAGACTTGCTTATTGAAGCAGTTATGCTTTAGGACTTCCTTGCTTGATAGTACACGTTGATAACTCAGGAAGTGTTAATGGAATTGAAAATCTAGAATGAGCTGTCCTTCTACCAGGTAAAAGCAATGAAGCAATCCCACTGGATGCAACATTCAAAACAATTTTGCCATTGGATCTAACAGCAACCGATAATATTTTCCAAATGAATGTTTTTCCGTTTCTCCATAACCATATACAAAATAAAACCCTTATTTCTTAGTGATTATCAAGTCCATTATACTATCATAAATTATCCTTTGATCTTCGTTCATTGAAGATAAGTAGCATTCAAGATCAACAGACAATTGTTCTCTATCATATTTTAGCTCTTCAACTAAGAGATGATTTTGGAATTGATTGAGTGGAGAATTATCTGTATGGCATGGATCGAAAGTCTTTCAAAGACCTTCCATTTGAATTAAGTAATTTTTCAATTTCAATTAAACATAAATTCTTCAACTTCGAACTTGGGATAGAGAGATCTACGAAAAGCAAAAGGTTTTTTTTTTAATGACAATATGAAACTATCAACTTATTATTAAAAAATGTAATATTTGTCTTTAAAATTTGAAAGTATAATATTAAAATCTATGAAAAAAATTAAATGATAATTTAAAGCATACCTTGATTCCTTAATATTCTTTTCTGTCATGTAAGATTTCATCTGCTAAAAGTTCCCAAACATACTCCCATACAAATTGTGGTCTGCTCATTGTGTTTGTTACTAATAACGTAATAAAGAGCTTCCTTAGTTGATTTCCAACGCTAACTTTGCAGCTTTTTTATACCTTCAATAAATTCATTGTTCAAGAAATGTATGAGAAAGGACCGATAACTGAGGATCATAAATATAATACTAATAATAAAGAACTAAAATTAAAAAAAAAGAAATTGAAAGTGAAAAATAACCAATAAAAATAGTAAAAGAATTATTATACCTTCAATAAATTCATTGTCATCCGCTAATAACCCCAATGCATTACATGCTTCTTCAAAAGATTGGCGTACTAAATTACCTACTTGCCTTAAACTTTGGTAACTCGTACATCCTCTCTGAACATTAATAGCAATCTCAAGTAGTACACTCACCAGTTCCAGGAGGTATTTATTGAAGCCTACCTATTGAATGTCCTGCTTCCTAGGAAACCATTCTTGCTTTGCTTTGTTGTAGACGAAACGGCTTGGAAACTCGCATAAGTTAAATCTCTTCCTTATGGGTAAAATGTTTGTAATCATCCAAGCCTCAAACATTGTCTTTTTTTCCTTATTCTTTTGAACAACATCATCAATTTGATCGTTGTCTAAAAACAACCAATTGTTGATTTGGAGGATGAAAGCTTAATCTTTGAACGGGAGGCCACCTATGATGTATGTCAAATGCAAGAATTCTCCAAACAGCTTCGCATGTAGAAAGATAGCGACAATCATAGTAGTTTTTTTATCTCATCTACCACGCCTCCATTAATAGGATTACCTGTTGGCTGTGTAATTGCAGGAACTCTATCTAGGCCTTTATTAACATACTTGAAAAGATACTTGATCGAATTTGACTTGTTACAATATTCAATGTTGATATGAGCTTGGTACTTCATCAATAGTTTTGGATTATAAGGAACAACAAATCTATTGTCCAAGTCAATATGCCTTCTTAGTGGTTATTCCTGTATTTCTTCTTTTGTATATAGGATAACTATCTTCATCAAATATTGTGCTTTCTACAAACTTCTTTGGAAAAAACTTTGAGCATTTTCCATCATTCATACATGATGATTTTGGATCAGCCATGTCACAAGGACCATGCATCATTAATTTAGTAACGCCTCAAATAGTCGAGGATATCACACATCAATAGAATCAGGTGTATGTAGCTTATCATCCAGGTGTAACCATAATAGAATATGCGCATGAGGCAACCCTCTCTGTATACATACCTGAACATAACAAAAATTCAACATGCCTTTAAAAGTCTAAAATATATTGATAGATATAATATTTTAAAAAATTAAAATCACTTACAAATAATAAACATAGTACTACCTTAACTTTCCCAAAGATACATCCTCTTTTGAAGTCCATTAATATTTGATCTAACTTCATTTGGAAGACTTGCATGCAATGCCAGGCCTGCCCTCTACTCTAATATTCCTTTCACTAACAAATCTTGCTATTTCTGGCCATTGAGGATTGCAGATAACTTGGAATAAATAACCAGGATACCCAAGTTCAAACAGCCATTGCATCCTAAGAATTATTAAACATATATCTCATTCCACCGGAAAAGAGGAAGATAGAATTATGCGCATTCCAAGCTTGCTGATCTGTTTCACCCTCTTGACAGCTTCCTCTAAGCCACTCAAAATGTTTGAATCATATTTTGATTTAATCTCACCCATTGGATTCTTTGAGCTTCAATCATTGTGTACGCGTCAACCAAGAATTGTTGGAACAATCTTTTAGAGCATAAGATGTTTCCATACTCCAATTGTTCTTATATCCAAAATGCAATAAACTCCCTCAACGTTACTCTAACTCTCTAGAGCCCGTTGTTCATGATAGAATCCCTTATAGGTATGTCTTCTTGGTATCCGTCTTCTCCAAATGGAAATAGCATGGGTATTGAAGAAGGATGAAACATGTCAAGTCTCGTGAATTCTTTGTAACTAACCATCATTTTTTTTTACAATGATATCTCTCCTTGATTAGAAGCATCAAAATCCCTAACTATTAGCGGCAAGTTCATCAGATGGAATATTATAATTCTTGTATCTTATCTATTTTTGAACAACCTCAAACAAATATTAGCATAAGGTTCTTGACTTATAAATTTCTAACTCTTCTAAAAAATTGTGCCAAAACATTGTTTTGATCAATCATGTCCTTCAAATCCTCTATTAATGTCATGTCCAAATTTGAATTTTGTCACCCATTACTAAAACAAATGACAATTTGTTTTAGAGAACTTTGTAGAAGATCTAATGTGTGAATTTATTTTGAAGAGAAATAAATAGAAAAAAAATTACCTAGTGAAATATATCTTTGTTTTAGAGATTTTTTAGAACTTTTATAGGTGTCACTTCAATGAGGGAAACTTTTATAGGTGTCACTTCTTAGTTGATTTAGGGCCCACAATTTTTATTTGAAATTTGAATCCTCAATTGCATTTATTACATTTAATTGATAAATATCAATTACATCAATCATAATTAATTATTAATTATGAGATATCAATTATAAATCATAATCTCACTTTCACTTCACAACCCAATTTCAAAACCCATTATAAGTAATATCACTTTGTAAATTTTTATTCTATATTTTAAATTTATGAAATAATATTTTTTCATTTTATATTTTTCAAATTATTTTTTCATAATTATATTATTTGGCTTATTTATAAAAAAATTATTTGACTTAATATATAGTCATTGTTTCTTTCAAATGTACTATAGTTCTATGCAGAACACATGATTTATATATTATCAATGAATGCATAATTTGAAATCAAATTATATGATAATTTTCAATCAATATGTAATATCAATTTGTAATTAATGTAATCTATCACAATGATGTCAATTATAAATAATAGATGGATGTTTTAAAATTATATATTTTATTTGAAAACATGCTTATCAAAATAAATAAATTAAAATCTCTAATTAAATCAATGTTGATTTAAATAATTTAGTTTTCGTTTAAAATATATTTTTACCTTTAAAAATATAAAATATTTAATATGATATATTTATTTTGACTTAATTCAAAGAATTTTGCTTTATTTAATGCTTAATATTTTTTATAAAATCATATATACTCTATTATCATTTAATTTTAATATGAATTTTCAAGTATGGAAGTTATTCACTTATTTTAAATGGGATATGCGAGGTTTTTTAGGATTTTCAATGTAGTTTAAATATGATATTCTTTTTTTTTTATTATATTAAAATACATTTAAATATGATAATTAGAGATTAAATACTTTAATTTTATATAATTAAATATCTGTGTAAAATATCTTTTTATTTAACAATACATTAAAATTAAATCCTTGGAACAATATATTGTAATTAATGAGATATATATCTTTTAATCATAATATGTGCTAACTTTGCCAGGTTCATGAATTTAGAAAATATGTCAAATCAATATTATGAGAACCAAATTTATGCTATCATTTAATATAGTAGTTATATTATTTAAGGTTAACTTTTAAATTAATATAACTACTATGTTAATGATAGCACAATTATTATTATCATAATTAATAATTAATTATGATTGACGTAATTGATATTTATCAATTAAATGTAATAAATATAAATTGAGGATTCAAATTCCAAATAAAAATGTAGGCCCTAAATCGTTCTAAAGCGACACCTATAAAAGTTTTCCTCATAGCACGGGTCAAATCACTAGGTAATTTTTATTTAGAGAATTTTGTTTTAGAGAACTTTTTTAAAAAATATATCTTTTTTTGGATAACAGATGCAAAATATCCTTTTTGTTATAAAATATCATTTATTCAATTAGGATTAGAGAAAAATATCATATATAAGTCATGCAATTAGAATTATTATTACTATTATTGCTACTATACTACTGTATCATATCATATCAGTCTATATTATACCTATAATCTATAATATCTATATATAATTCTATCTATATCCCTATAATTAGGATTATTAAAAAACATTGATTGAAGTTTTTTTTTTAAAAAAAAATCTTATTCAGGTTAAGATTTGCAACACATATATTTTTTTAATAAAATATATCATTTGTTCAATTAGGATTATTAAAAAGATATCATGTATGATTCATGCAATTAGAATTATCTCCTTTTCATTTTTTTAAAAAATGACTGAACATATATATTAACCTTCTTTTTGGGGGAAATCTGCAAGAGCTTAAAGTTTATGACTGATCGCAGAGAATAATATGGAAATAGGAGACTTTTTTTATTGATCCGGAAGTAAGATATGGAAGTAGTATTATCATCCATTCTAAAGAACTGTTATCTGTACATATGAAATCGACTCACCAAATAGACCACTTTTTACGTCCACCATTCAAAAATAGTTTAGGGATTTAGGATTAATGGTGAGCACAAAATAAAAAATCATGATCAGATGAAAATCTAAAATCTTAATCAGATCAAAGTATTAATTGAAAAGAACATCTAACCTTTTCTTGAGATTGTAAGCATTCTGTTGTTACTGAAGGAAAGCATAAGCTTTTGAATATTTTGAGGGTCATTGAAAAGAAAGCACAGCTTGTAAGCTTTTTGATGGCCGTTCACTCTATATGCGACTTAGCTTCTTTTTTTTTGGGTTACACTATACTCAAGTGAGGGAATTGAAAAGAGAGTGTTTTTTTCTTGTTTTCCTTTCCTTTTTGTTCTTTTTGTTCTCGCTAGCTAGTTTCCACTTCCCATTTGTGGTTGATATTATTATTTACTTTGGTTACATGTTTGTTTGGTTATGTAGTTACACGTTTGTGGTTGATAATTAAGGCTTTCAATTTTTTTTTTCACATCACACTATTATTTATTATAATGAACACAATTAATATTTTTACCATTCCAATTTATTTAATGATTCTTAATCGGTAAATAAATTTTAATGATTCTAATTTTATATATTCATGTAATCTTCTTTAATAATTATAATATTTGATTTTATTATAACATTTGATTGTTATATTAATAATTAAATTATAAATTTAGTTAAAAAATCTCTAGACATAAATGTTGAGAAAAGTGGGTCCTAAAACTCTATATAGAAGACACGTGTACCCTAAAATTTTGTATGAAAGACATGTGTTATTGTTTTCTTGAAATGACTCTTAAATATTATAATAATAGATGCAATGACGACTGACAAATATCTCACTCTATTTTTTTTTTTTTAATTTTTTTGGGTAGGTTACTATAATTCATGCACTAGAAAACTCCTTAGAGAAAAGGAAAGGTCACGTTGATGCTGACAAGATGGCGGTATTGAATGGTTGGCATAGAGTAGATTGTCGAACAAAAGAGGCACTTCTTCTAAACTCATGGAGGGTTATGAGGTATATATCCCATTATTGATCACCCCTCTCATCTCGTAAAGCACCATTGTGCGCAGAAAAGGGGCTATTCTCGTATATAATCTTTTCTTGGAATTTACACAGAACCTTCTTTTTTGTTTCTCTTAGGAATGTGTACGGGCTTTCATAACAGAAAGCTCGGATGGAGATGTTCTTGAACTACAAATTCAGGACCCTTTCAGGAGATTGTTACTGCATGGTGTTTGTAAGGTAATAATGTAATATCAAATATGCTTTGCTCTCCTTTAATGGTGAAAAATTGATGCTCTTTGTCTCTGTTAATATCTAGAAAATTGTGGCATTACTAAGGGAAATGTTTGATGAAAACCAAGATATTGAAAATACTTACAATAGAAAAGAGCTTACTGACAAATGTTTTCACACTAGGATATCTTCCCAAAAATGTTTTAGGTTGAAACATTTTGTTCAGGAAAAGCTTCCATCAATGGATTGTAACTAGGAAAATAATGTTCTTTTGAATGTTATCATCACCTCTCCCAAAAGCTTTAGTTGGCGTGTAGAGATACATGAAGGTTTAATATCTAACATGCCTCTCATGTGAATGCGAATACCTCTTTTTGAGCTTGAAACATGAACAATTCATTGGAATAGGGGAACAAACTATTAGTTGTGCTGTGTTTGAGAAATGGAACATAATTTAAATGGTAACATCCAATTAAGGGAAAATTGCACTTAAACCCCTTGAACTATAGGCTCTGTGCACTTGACTCTTCACTTGACTTTTTCATATGTTGTTAATAAAATTAGCAAACATTCAAACAAGTTTAGGGTATCAAGTTGCACAGTTTTTTTAGTTTAGGGTGTTAAATTGCACTTAACCTTAAGTTTGAAGGGATATAATGCACCTATTTGTTGTTAACAATAAGTAAAAATTTAACCGAAGGGCTAAAGTGCACATTTAGGAGATGTTAGGGGGTCGATTTTCACATTTTGAAAGTTTTGGGATAAAGTGCACAACGTCTAATTTTCCCTCCAATCAATTTCCCTGCATGAGTCCAAACAATAGCTGCTCTTGGACGTTTACATGAATATTCTATCAACTCTAATTTTGTGTGAATATTCTATCAACAGTTCTACAACTTGGCCTCGACACAGTGACAGATTGGAATGGTGTGGAGTCATCAAAGATGACAAGGATAAAGAAGAAGAAAAGGGGTTCTCCTGAGCTCCCAAAAATCACCTTGTCCCATTTTCTGAAAATGTCCAAGGAAGGAAGTTGGTAGGTGGTAGTTGCTTTAGGCTGTTGTTGTCCATGTAATAAAACATGCCTTTTATTTATTCCATTATGTACTAGTGTACAAATATTTAGTCGTTATTCCATAATATCATTGTAAATTAGTTTGTTGAACTATATTCAATTTGTTGATACCATCAGTCAACGTAAGCTGTTGATTGTTGGTTTACAATGTTGCTGCTGATTAATTCCGTTGTTAATGTTATCATCTTTAGGTTGGGCCGCTTAATTTTAATAGATTATCATATATGTATGTATACAAAGTGAGATGCATTTATACTAAGATACAGTTGGTTGAAGTGATAAATGTTTGTTTTTCTTTAACCATTGATCTAGAGTTTGAGTTTTGAGGTATGGACTAATCAATGTCAAACGAGTTACACCTCTCATGAAATCTCAAATATTTGAATATGATTGTTCTGATAGAAAAATATATGTGAAAAATTAAAGATAAAAGATAGTGAAATGAATTTATTCCTGCTAAGTCACATGTTGCTTAGGCATATGACCTAATTTTGATAATTCTCTTCGCTTATGTTAGTTTTTAGTGATAAGTGGTAGGTTCACAATATTAATACAGTAACCCAATGTAATATTTACTCAATAGGGACTAGTTATAAAACAATAGATGTAAAAGTTGAGTTTGAAAGTAAAAATTGCATTAATTGAGTGAGATGTCAACATTTGACATGCCTTTACAGACATTATTATATTATGGTTCCACATAAACTTCCACATACACAGAAGAGGCCAGAAACTCTGAAATGGTCTGACTATTTCTTGAACAAATGAGCCAGTGCAATAGCAATATAGCTTTATATAGTAAAGAACAAATTTTGTAGAGATGGCCTTTGGTTGGAAACAACAATAAGGACCGGTCTTTGCTTCTTTAATTTGAGGAGAGCATGTTTATGCTAACAAAACTTTTGAATTGCACACTTGTCACTTGGGAGTGAAAATACTATTACAAGCAACCATTGTACACTTCCCTCCCAATTGCTCTAAGTAATTTACCACCTAACAAATAAAACATATTTCATATAAAAAAAACTAGTGATAGCCCTATCATTGACCTTTACACTTTGATTAACACTAAACTTTCCTGACTCCTTCTTTCAAAGTCTTTCATGGCTCCAAAGTTGCTATCCAAACGCATGCATACTCCACAAATCCTTTCATCTCCAACAGTTGTCTTTATCTTCAGTTTTGAATCTCGTCCACTTCATTCATGAGTAGTTCATGCTATTATTTTGGGTCAATCAGCCACTTCTTTGAAACCCCTTATTTTTAGGCACCCTACAACTTTGTAACAAAAAAACAAAAATACTACATATATTGTTAGAATTACAGAACTGGATTACATGTTGCTCATGGTCAGAGATAGAGTTGTCTGTATTATAAAGGGCAAGTGCACCATGCTCCTACATAGTGGAGTTTGGGGAAAGTAGATATATGAGTCTTATCACTACTTTGGAGAGAGGTTTTAGGATTTCAACCTATGACTTCTAGATCATAAAACGGCAATCTACCGTTATGCCGAGACTCACCCTTTATAGAGTTGTTTGTATTATACGCTTCAAATACTAGAAGTCATTCTTTTTATTGAATTCATAATTTTTTTTTCAATTATCAAATGAAACCTTTAGTGTTGTTAATGGCTTAATGTTACAGCCTATATATTGGTAGCTCAAAGAGATTAAGCTCTCCTTCATTACTTAACACTTTGCCAAGCCACAAAGGATAGACTAAAGTATAGAATTAGAAATTCACCAAAGTGAGTATCTTGTGGTCACATCAATTGCTATTTTATCTATGACATCAAAAGCTATCATATCAAACCAAACAAATTCATATTACTTGAGCCACTGCACCTCTAAATCAAGGCTGAGGGCACCAAAATCTTGAAACAAAGGAGCTGGTAGATTGAGCAGTGGCTGGCATCACTTACACTTGGCCAGTTTGTGAGAATATCCAAGGGTAAGATTTGGAAATTGCAAAAGAAAACAATCCAAGACACTGTACAAATACAAAACTTGGTTTCTAAGCTATAATGCCAATTCATAATACTAGTCCTCAGTTTGTTGGTGTGTGCCACTTGGTATCATTTTGTGTATGCTTTTACAATATGCCCTGCGGTGAACAATTTAGGAATTAAAGTTTTCATTGAATTTCGATGCAAGTTACCAAATTGACAATAGCAACCAGGCCGGATATATTGATTTCATGGCAGTTCTTCATTTAATCAACACTTGATACAACTCAACCAAATCTTACTAAGATTAAATAACAATGATATCCAGAGTTATGGCCACAATACCTCTTGTATGGAAGCAAATTTGTTCGTGGAGGGAAGAGATCCTTTCTATATCACAAATATTTTTTCATGCCAAAATGTTTCCTTTTGCTAGCTAACACTAATTGATCATACTAATATTTGAAAATGTTAATATAAACGTGAGTTTATGATTAATCTTACACATGACTCGATATCAACCATAACTTTTATAATATGAATATATTTATAACTTTAAATTATGCTCTAAATGGTTGAAATATTGTTATGTGTAGGGTTAACCGTAAATTCAAAAATATAGTATCATCACTTAGTAATATTTGAGTTTTTCTTCTTTTTTTTTTTTCAATTCAATGACATTTGAGTTTTAAAGCATAGATGTATGGTCCGTATCAGAAAAGGAATAGGGGTATCTTCAATGGCTAGTTATAAAAAAAAATGAGTTTTGCTATATTCTTTTATTAATTTTCCTACAAATTCTTCAAATACTAAAACAAGCAAAAGAATAAATGCAATCAATATCTTGAAACTTTACTTATTTCATTTAATTCGTAGAAAGATTTATTGACATATTTTGTAGGTGAATAAAAAATTATTATATATATATATATACAAAAGTTGAAAGTTACCACAAATTGTTTAATATACTTATCATCATTTACTTTTAAAGATGCAATAAAAATGAAAAGGCATGTGCAGGAAGCAGGAAGGAAGCTCCCTCTTACCGTTGCACCAACCAATTGTTTACCTTTCACCATTCCAAACTTGTCTTTTTCTGTACCAATTAGAATTAAGTATGTTAAAGGGTTGCGTTTACATTTTACAACGTGCCCACCATCACAGGTTGCAACCGGTGTTGTAGTAGTAATAGATCTAAAAGCACGGACACAACAGTTTGGTGTTGTGTCCATGTATTCGATATTGAGAACTACACGATACGTTGGACACAAATCTAATTAAAAAAATAATTTTTTGAACTCAAATAAATATTGAATATAAAATAATTAGTTAGGTTATTTTAAAAAATTTTCAGTTGATCATAACAAAATAAAAAGAAGAATTAATTTGATAAAAAATTTATACAAACACGACAAAAAAATTCAAACAAAAAAACCATACAACAAAATAAAAAAATTATATATATATATATATATATGCCGTATATATAATTTTTTAATTTGGTGTGTTTGTTGTGTCTGTGTAAATGTTAGATCTATATCATCTGTGATTCGTAGAATAGATTAATCAATAAATGTTAAAAGACTATTATGCCCTCTAAAGAGGCTTACATTTTCCCGTTAATTTTGTTGCTTTCATTGCAATTGGAACTACTTTTTATGTGCACTGCACAAAGCAATGGTAACTTTATCGTTCTGCTGCTCTATATATATATATATTTGCTTTGTACCAGTAAAAGATTAGCTGGAATAAACTATGATGAAGGCTCATTATTGAAAACAAACAATAAAAGTTTAAAATTTCCACCAATTGTCTAACTTCTGTCGGAGCATCAGTCTCAGAGATGCATTAAACAAATACTACAACATGTGAAGGAAAACATCTTTTTGTGCGGAATAAAACAAAAGTATTCTACAGGAAGTCATGTGACTAGAAGACCCATGAGTGCGTGAAGTCAACTTTTTTTTTTTACTAGAAAAAAAATATTAGTACCACACAATATATACTTAGCAAAGACCAGAGTTAGTGCACTGCATTCTGCAAGAACTTCCTTATACTTGAGAGAAATCCGAGTTTGTTGTAAACTACAACCACTTTCTTTGCCATTCTTTCTTTCTTTCATCTAATCTGATCACCTCATCTTGAGATTATGGCTGAACTTGTGGGTGGAGCTGTTCTCTCTTCTTTCCTTGGTGTTGCTTTTGACAGGCTATCCTCACCTGATGTTGTCAACTGGATCAAAGGAAAGAAGCTTGACAAGTTGCTCGCAACGTTGAAGACAACTCTGTATGCTGCTCAAGCCCTGCTCAATGATGCTGAGAAGAAACAGATCAAAGACACAGCAGTGAAGAACTGGCTCGATAGTCTCAAAGATGTTGTCTACAAGGCTGATGACTTGCTGGATGAAGTCTCCACTAAAGCTGCCACTCAAAAGGACCCAGGTAACTTCTGGTCTCGTTATCTCAATTTGCAAGATAGAGAGATAGCAAATAGGATGGAAGACATAATTGAGACACTAGAGTCAATTTTAAAACACAAAGATGCTCTTGGTCTGAAGGAGATTCCAAAGGAGGACATGTCATGGAGGATAACAACGTCTCTAGTTAAAATATCTGATATATATGGGAGGGACAACGACAAAGAGGCCATAACAAAGTTATTGCTAGAAAGTACAAGTGATGGTGAAATATCTGTGATTCCCATCGTGGGCCAAGGGGGAATAGGAAAAACTACTTTGGCTCAATTGGTTTATCACGATGATAAAGTGAAGAAACATTTTGATTTTCACGCCTGGGTTTGTGTATCTGAAGAATTTGATGCTATAAAGGTCACAAGAACTATAATAGAGGCGATAACTCCTGGCTCCTGTCACACTAATGATTTAAATTTACTTCAACATGATTTGAATGAAAAGTTGTCAAGACGAAAATTCTTAGTTGTACTGGATGATGCATGGAGTGAGAATGATTATGATTGGATCAGGCTTCTAAAACCTTTCCAGCAAGGGGTTAAGGGAAGTACAATTCTTATAACGACTCGCAGTAGAAATGTTGCTTCTATTTTGCAAACTGTTCCACCTTACGAACTAAGTTTATTGTCTCATGAAGATTGTTGGTTAGTGTTTGCGAAGCATGCACTTCTTTCTACTGATTCTATAGAGTATCCAACTCTAGAAAAAATTGGCAGAGAGATTGTTAACAAGTGTAATGGATTACCCTTGGCAGCACAAACACTTGGAGGCTTATTGCGAGGAAAGTATGATGTAAGATATTGGAATCATGTATTGAAGAGTGAGATTTGGGAATTTTCTGAAAGTAGGAGCCAGATTATTTCCGCATTAAGAATAAGTTACTACTATCTCCCCCCACATTTAAAGGAGTGCTTTGTTTTCTGTTCTTTATATCCTAAGGATTATAAATTTGACAGACATGAATTAATCTTATTATGGATAGCAGAAAACTTTATACAGCCAGAGGGAAGAAAGACTTTAGAAGAAGTTGGTTATGAGTACTTTGATGAATTAGTTGCAAGATCATTTTTACAACAACTTCGTACTAATCTTAATGCATTTGTGATGCACGATCTCATGCATGATTTAGCAATGCTCCATGCTAGAGAATTCTATTTTAGAGCCGATGAACTTGGGGATGCTGCTGTGATTAGCGTCAAAACTCGTCATTTGTCACGTAATGTCAATGGTAATTATCCAATCTCAAAACTTTTGGCAGCTTGTGATAATGTAAAACATACAAGGACATTTCTAGAGGTCAGTTCCAATCCAGACAATCCATTCGACATGGAGATGAAGAGCGCTTATTGTATCTTACTATCACAGTTGAAGTATTTAAGAGTTTTGTCATTTATAGACATTTCTCTTGAGTTATTGCCTGATTTGATTGGTGAATTGATCCATTTGCGTTATTTGGATCTCTCTGGAACACATATCATGACATTGCCTGAGTCATTGAGTAACTTGTACAATCTACAAACATTGAAGTTGCTAGGTTGTCATATGCTAGAAATGCTTCCCAGTGGCATGCAAGGTCTGGTAAATTTGCGCTATCTTGATATTAGGGGAACATGTTTAAAAGAGATGCCGAAAGGAATGAGCAAATTAAAACATTTGCAGTTCTTAAGCAGCTTTATTGTTGGCAAGCATGAAGAAAATGGAATTAGTGAATTGGGAGCACTTTCAAATCTTCATGAGTCACTTTTACTTGACCAATTGGAGAATGTCACAAGTAGTGGTGAAGCTTTGAAGGCAAGGATGGCCGATAAGGAGCACATTATGGATTTAACTTTGTGCTGGTCATCACATAGCAATTTTGGTGATTCCCAAGTTGAAAGAGATATATTAGACAAATTACGGCCACATAGAGACTTGATAAAGTTACAGATTAATGGTTACAGGGGTACAAAATTTTCAGATTGGGTAGGGCATTCTTCCTACCACAACATGACCGAAGTATATTTGCATGGTTGTAGGAATTGTTGTAGGCTTCCTTCACTTGGACAATTACCCTCTTTGAAGTCCTTGTTCATTTCAGATTTTGATGGGTTGGAGATCATCGATGACGAGTTTTACGAGAGTAATGAATCTTGCTACGAGACCCCTTTTCCATCCCTTGAGAAACTGCACTTTAGTCAAATGGATTGTTGGCGAGAATGGCATTCGGTTAAGTTGGATGCTTTTCCTCGACTCAAGGAGCTTACAATGGAAGATTGTCCTGCGTTAACGAAAGATCTGCCCAATCGCCTTCCAGCCCTGGAAAAGCTTACCATTGAAGGATGCAAGCAGCTTGCTTGTTCTCTGCCCAGAGGTCCGGCGATTCTGGAGTTACGGATAAGTGGCTGCGATGAGTTTAGAATCCATGAGCTACCACTTTCATTGTGCTTTCTATCAATTGCAGGAATCCAACTGATGGAGTCCGCGTTTGAGGCCATGACCCGCACCCAACCAACTTGTCTCAAACATTTATTCATCCGGAACTGTTCCTCTGCCATATCGTTCCCAGGGGGTTCTGTACCCGCTTCATTAGAAAAGATGGATATCATGTGTTGCTGGGGACTAGAATTCCCAATGCAACAACAACAGCAGCATGAGTTTCTACGGTCTTTAACTATATTCAACAGTTGTGATTCACTCACGTCCTTCCACTTGGAGTCCTTTCCGAATCTCACAGGACTCGAAATAGTTGAATGTGCGAATTTAAAGTCTCTTGTGATGTCAGGGACACGTCTTTTACGTCTCCAGTCTCTCTTAATCTCTAGGTGCCCCAATTTTGTATCCCTATCCACACTAGGGACAAATGCACCCAATTTAGAGTCTCTCAGCATAGGTTCTTGCCCAGAAATTGATTCCTTTCCAGATGGGGTTCTGCCACCTAACTTGAGGGAGCTTGTTGTCAGTGGATGCGAAAAGCTAGTGAGGTATCTGTCATTGATGGACTTGCATAGTCATAGTCTAACCCGCCTTGAAATCCGAGGGCCATGTGAGAGTGTAAAGTCCTTCCCAAAGGAGGGTGTGCTGCCTGCCTCCCTTAAGTATTTGAATCTGTCCGGCCTTCAGAGTTTGCAGATGTTGGACTGTAGGGGATTTCTCCACCTCACCTCCTTGCAAACACTCGAAATTGGAGCGTGTCCCAAGTTGGAGAATATAGTGGGAGAAAGGTTGCCTGCCTCTCTAACCAGACTCCGCATCAATGCTTGTCCTTTGCTGGGTAAACGCTTCCATAGGAACGACCCGCAAATTTTGCCCAGAATTTCCCACATTAGAGCTATTGACGTTGATGACTGATGCACTTGTTGACCCAACATTCTCAACAGGTGATTTTCTTGCTCTTTCCCAAAGTTATAATACAGATTTTAGCACTGAAATTTCATTCTTTCGCCGATATGCAAAACATTTTTTTTTTTTTTTGTGGCATTTCATTCTTGGACATTTGTGAATATGTGAAGTTCTCTTTAGCTGAATTAACACTTACAAGTTACACAACTAATACAACTATATTTTGAGTATTTTTTGGCCCTGTTGTTTGTCTTTGCTATTTCAACAGAGCTGACTGTTTTCTTTACCGTCTCCATGGTTTTTGATGGATCACTTCTTTATTGGTTAGCACTGTTTGTCTTGGTTGATTGCAGATCCAGAGCCTCAATAGTGTTCATTCTGATTTTGCTCCGTTTGTGCAACATGCGGGGTTTCACCTATTGATATGCATTATGGGAAAGAGAAAAGGTATATGCTTCATCCTTATGAAAGAGAGATTTAGTTTGATTTGTGAAGTCATACCAGTTATGTGAATTAGAAAGATTGGTGCAGATCACGTAAAGCAGCTTACTTTGGTTTTTCCACCAAACTTTAAAATATTTTTAACACAATTTTTATTTCAGCTTCTCTTATTTGCAATTTATAATGCTTATTGTACTGTATTTTGATGCTTTCTTTGATAACTATACTGTATTGTGATGCTAACTTTAGTTGCTTAGGTTGAGTTGAAGAAATGAGGTGCTCCTTACTAGTCAACACTTTGGATATTCCATTTAGTAACATCATTTTCGTATTAGTTACTTGTGGGGACCATTATAATGCTCTTGTATTTCATCTAACTATCCTTATAGTAACTTCAGCAACTGGCTGGATCTATGGCTAACTTTCTAGTCTTCATGAAGGAAACTTCAAATGGATGTTGTCATTCGGTTACCGACATTTCTCTAGTTGATTATATAGAAGCGGGCATCTAAACATGCAATATATGTTCCTCACACTGTTGGCAGGTAATCGGTCAAGCGATTTAGGAAAGCCCCAATTTAAGAGGCACACCAACTCTCTTTTGATGCTCGGTAGAAACAACAGAATGAAAATTACGGCTGTGAGGATTGTCAAGCATGCTACAGAAAGTATACATTTGTTCATTGACAAGAATTCCCACTAAGGTTTTCATTGATGCTATCATCAACAGGTACGTACAGGTGCTGGGAACTTATTTTCTTACTTTGGTTCATATATTTGTGGCTTTAACTTTTATCATGAGTCCTTCTATCTTTAAAAAAAAAATTGTCAAACTTCAAGAAGTTTCATGCTGTGAAAACTGCCTTTGATTTCTGTCTTGATTTTATTTCCTGAATGATGGCATTTTGTATTAGCTCTAACTGACCAAGTTAACATTCTCTTTATCTCCCTCCATACTTTTTGGTTTGTTATTTCTAATTACAAATTGTTGATAAAATGATTGCTTTTTAAAACAAAAATTCTTTGCAGGGGTTAGATTAAAGCATTTGCATTTTTAAAAGGTAAAAATTTAGACCTACTTTGTCTTCCAGAATTGGGAGAATTGAATGACCACTATATGAAATTTGAACAATTAATTGGTTGCTGCAAAATGGAAAACACGTTTGATGTTTGTTTAAGCTACCTTAATTTTAATGTTTAGACTATAGACTAGTGACCTTTAGAGTTGGAGAATGAAATGATATTAATTGTTTCCCTGTTGGTTTGATATCCTGGATGATGGCATTCATGTATTTGCTCTATCTGATCGCTCTCCTAAATAGCTTTAAGATAGAATTATTGTTTGCTTATTCTCTGTAATCAAGATCATGCATTTAGGAGAAAATAAAATAAAATAGTTCTTATCCGTTGACAGTATTGTTCTGCTAAACTTTTTGTTGTATACACTTGTTAGTGGTTGTAGGTAAAGGTGTTAGCTTTACATGTTCTTTGCTCAACATGCTAGTATGCTACAATAGAACTGTAGCTACAAGAACATTTTTTGCAGTTTTTGATATGTATTATTAGGAATCAAATATTTTATTGCTTTTTACTTTAGTATGCCATCTCTCTGATTTGTCTGATCTTATATATTTACTTTCATCTATTTAGTGGTCCTTGTGAAGATGCAACTCAAATTCCTTCTGCTAGTTATAAGGAGACAGGCTGTGGATATTTCACCCATTTGTCTTCTACACAGTCATAGGTGCGCTTGAAGCTGCTTTCAGAAATGTTAAGCAATTGCTGAATGCTTAGCTGATGAGCTTATTAATGCAGTAAAAGGTTCATCCAAAGCAGGTATACTTTTACAATCTTATTTCTGTGATATGTCGTTTCTGCTATCTTGCATTTTCTCTATCTGATATTCTGTGGTTTTTGGGATTTGCTAAACAATATTTTACTCTATTTCAGCTATGCTATTAGAGAAAATGATGAAATTGAGAAAGTTGTCAAGTTGAATGGTTAAGCGGCTTGTGGAAGAAAGCTTAGTGAGAAGAAAGATTTTACTCCAGTTTTTCTTAACTTCGTTTTTCTATGGTTATGCTCAGACATGGTGTGGTAATTTTGTTGGCTGTAGTTACCTTTTAATTGTTTCCTTGACTGATTCACATGTTATGAAAAAGCGGAAAGTAATTCATGAGTTTCTGCTTCCTCATCGGGTCTACTGTTTGAAGCTGTGTCAACGATATTTGTTATGCCTTTCGAGGTAAATTCTGAGTCAACAGCTGGTGCTTCAACAGAATCTGTTCTAGCTGGTTCAAGATGGTGGCAAATTCTGTTTCTTCAACAAAATCTATTGTTAAAAAACTCAGTCACCACTTTTCTATGGGCTGGCTTATTTGCATACCCAAAATGTAGTTCATGTCATTTCCAGGACATGCTTACATCTTCAAATGCTGTTGAAGAAGTACAACCTGATTTTTAGGCACTGAAACAATGTCCAGGAAGAAGGATAATAATTTCTGGTGTTGCTTCTCCTGAGTAAAGATATGACTTATATAGTAGATTCTTCTGCCCCAAATATTGAATTAATGAGGTAGTATAGACTGTAAAGCTTTCGGTATTCTAGTATAAATATTGTTATTTGTACGTACTCAATGTGTATGTCTATCAAACATTGAGAAACGCATGTGTTAATAGTAGAGAACTGAATTGATGATGATGAATGCGGGATCGGACGGGACTGCATTGATAAGTGATAACATTGGCTCTAGTCATATATGTAAAACCATAAGTCATTTGCACATGAATCCCCATCATCACTTACTATTACAATTTAATCCCTCCAATTCCCAATTTATCAATGGGAATTTCTCACCATTAACATGTGCATCTCCCGTTGGTTGATGGAAATTAGTATGTCCAAATAATAGAACTATTCTAAAACATAAGGTACCAATCTGTTTTACTGTGGCAAATGGAAAGCGTAACTAACATTGATATTCACCATTTTCACTTTTGTTACTTCAACTTGCTTGTCCTTCAGGATCCTGTCACTGGGAGTGCACAATGTGCCTTAGCAAACTGC
The DNA here is from genome assembly GCA_030441495.1 of Dalbergia oliveri. Lineage (NCBI taxonomy): Eukaryota > Viridiplantae > Streptophyta > Magnoliopsida > Fabales > Fabaceae > Dalbergia > Dalbergia oliveri. The sequence continues at coordinate 22,084,630 of JAMLFY010000013.1, read as the reverse complement.
TGAGGCAAAAGACTTCGTAAGAAAGATTTTGTTGCTTACGTGGTGTGCCTCTCCTCTCTTTCCAAATGCTGGTTTGTAGTGACCAAACTTTTATCTTCTGACTTTCTCTTGTTAATCATCGCATTGTTGCTTTGTTTTTACTTTTTAGGCATAAAAAAGAGAGGGTTTGGTGAACATTCTTCTTGATGCGCAGTCCAAGAGGGTGTTGTTGCGTGGGAATGCTTTTACTGTCATGGAAGGGCGTCTTCTGATTTGAGGGGTTCAGAATTGTGACATAATTTTTCAAAGGCCAATTCATGCCAATTGTTTTAGGTCTTGGTTTATTTGCATAATTTTATTTTTATTTATTTTTTGTCCATGGGGTCTGGGTGCTTTATATCATGTGAAAGAATAATACATACGGAGAACCATTAAGCATTAAATCTTTGCTGAAGTTTGTAAACCTAGTTTTTTTTTTCCAATGGTGTTTGGGTGTTTGTTAAATTTGTAGGCACAAATTGGGACTTACTGCCTGACACAACCTATGAACAATATGTCGTACACTTTTGTGTAACAGCTATTTTTTTTCACGAGTGAATCGCACAGGAAAATAAGAACAAAAATCATTTTAATTTTGTTGTATACATAAAAAGAGAGTGCACAAGTGGATGATAAGTGAAAATGATAGAATTATGTTTGAGCCTATTTCTAAAGCTCCACAAAAAAACCCTTTTTTTTTATTGATATTGATCTAAAAGTTTGTTTATAATGAGAGTAACCCCGATTTATAAATCTAATTAACTAAAGAGGTAACTAACTATCCCCTTTCTATCTTTGAACCCGACTCATCCCATAGGTAATAGAATGCTAAGGACATGTTTGATTTCAGTTTTAGTTTTTATTTTCAGTTTTAGAATTTTATGAAGAAAATCCTGAAAATTAAAAGTTGTAATTTTTAAAATTTTCAGTATTTCCTTTCATAAAATTTGAAATATTAAAAATAAAGATTAAAAATTGAAACTCAAACAAAAAAGTTCCTAACTATTTCTATTCTTTTTTTATTATTATTTTTTACTTTTATTTGCTCTAGGTAGTTTTAGGGTTTGTTTCAGAATGTTTTTTGGACAGAAAAGTGATTCTTTTTAAGTGGATAAATTACTTTTTGTAGAAGTTATTCATGTATAAGGGCGTTTGGATGGGATATTTTGGGGGCAAAAAATCAATTTTTCAAAAATAAAATAAAATCACTTTTTCGTATATCTATATAATTTTTTAAAAATAATCAGAAATTTAAAAAAATATGTTTTTAACTTTTTTGTATAATCTAAAAATAGTTTTTAACTTTTTTAAAAGCTGAGACACTTTTACTCAAATGCTAAAAACTAATTATTGTTAGCAGTTTTTAGCTTTTAAGTAGAAGCTGATGTGAATGGCTTCTATGAACTTCATGGCAGGCAAATGGTTCAGCAAGAGTCAGGTTGAGTGCTACCGATGTCATTGCCAGTGTGAAGGTACAACTCTGTTCTTTCAAGACTCCTTGCATCTTCTTTTAGTTCAATAATAATATGAACAGTTTTTTTCCAAAACAGATCAGTTCTTTTACTAACGATGATGTATTGGCTACACAAGTGCAGGCTGAACTTGGAAAGCCAACCGTATTGCAACCTGACAAAGGGGGAGTCTCTATACATGTTGATTGCAGTTCAACTGCAAAGCCAGCTTTTGAGGTTGCTTGTTCTGTTGCTATTCTTCCTTCTCTTGTTTAAGTGAAAATTTTTTAAGTGAAACTCTAACAGTGTCTTTATTTATATATACCTTTTAATGTTTTGATATAGTTGTATCAGTGTTATCTTTTGCTTGTATATAGGGTAGAGGGGGTGATGAATTGTCAGCAGAACTCTCAATTGCTCTTCAAAGCTGTCTCTTGGGTGGTAACAGTGGAGAAGGTTTTATCTTGCACTCACTGAAGATTTTCCTTTCTACCATATGCTTGTTGTCCTATTTTCTTGCTGCACGTTTAATTTTATAGATTTTATATTTATACCTGCTGAGCTTGTGAACTTTTTTTTATCTTCGTCCAGGTGCTGGAATTGATCTCTCCTCGCTTATTGTTATTGAAGGGAAAATTTGTTGGGACCTTTACATTGACGGGCTTGTTGTAAGTTCAGACGGAAATTTGTTGGATGCTTTGGGCGCAGCCATTAAGGTACTGTATACCTTAATATAAAGTAGAATAATTTCCTAGAAATGCTTGAAAGGGGTGATGACAATGAATTCTTGGCCATAAAATAAGTAGCATTTTGTATACCATTCTTTAATGATTATGTCAATAATGTTTATTTCATTCATCTGATTTTAGACATAGATGTTACAAACATGGCTCATATTTTAGTAATAGCTATTTTTGGGAAGGTTAGAAGCTATCTCAAAGATGTGGGCTTTCCAAATTGTTTCTTTAAGCTACAATTGACAATATGGTGGTTCCTGCTAGTTTTTCTCTTAGGATATTTAGGTTATATTTGGTTGGAAAGCAAAATGTGGATAAGTTTTCCTTGATTGTGGTCTATGTATAAAACTACACTTGAAACTCAATCATGGAAAATTTACCCTCATTAACATAGCCTTATAGTTGTCCCAAATGGTTTTGCACTAAAGAGGAAGTAGATGTAGCATCTATTGTGGAAAATATAATAGAATCGTGCCTCAGGAGGTTTGATCATGTGTGGAGAAGGCCTTTAGAAGCCCAATAAGGAGAATAGATAAAATGAAGCATAGCTTAGTAGATAAAGGTAAAAGGAGACCCAGAAAAACTAGTGAAAAATGATTCTGATTTTAATGGTTTGACAATAGCCATACATGGTTTACGATAGTACTCTATGGCATCATTTGATCCACAACCCAACTTATAGTGACAAAGTTTTTGTGGTGGTTGTTGCATCCCAAAGGGTTTTGCATTAAGTTTTGTGGATGTTTTTCTGCTCAGATTTCCTTTCCAAAGATGATGTTGAGAGTACAAAGCTATATTCAGAAGTAACTGTAAAAGGCCCTAATGCAGCTAATTTCTGTTATTCTTTTAGGCTGCTTTGACCGACACCAGTATTCCGAGAGTACAGGTTGCTGCCAGTGCATCTAGTGATGAGCAACCAGAAGTTGACATAAGTGACGAGGAGTTTCTGCAATTTGACACATCTGGAGTCCCTGTTATTGTTACACTGACTAAGGTAGCTAACATCCTTGTCTCTTTTGTCTTCTCATACTGACCACATTTTTGTGGTAATTTTCTTGTGGTCCCTGTTTTTAAGGTTGGGAGGCGCTACATTGTAGATGCCACGTTAGAAGAGGAGTCGCAGATGAGCTCTGCTATTTCTATTTCTGTTAATAGGCAAGGGCACATCTGTGGTATAACCAAACGAGGAGGTGCAGGACTGGATCCAAGCATCATTCTTGATATGGTGTCTGTGGCTAAGCATGTAAGTGAGCAGTTAATAAACAAATTGGATGCACAAATAGCTTCTGCCGAAATTGGATGCACAAATAGCTTCTGCCGAAGCTGAAGATGAGTCATGACCTAGAATTTAGTGGTGGTAACTATGATGAATTGTACCCTTCAATTATTTAATGGTTGACCTGGACAAATTTTTGTAATTTTGTATGTCTCACTAAGTAGGGGTTAAAGAGCTCTTATATCAGAAATTATTTGTAAGCAGTTTTTAGCTTGAGTAGAAGTAGATATGAATAGTGTCTATGAGAAGTTATTTTTTAGATGAAAAAAATCACTTTTTTGTCAAAATAATTTGAAACAAACACACCCTTAATCTGTGAGAGAAAATTATTACGTGAGGCAATCAAGTTATATGGGTCCTAGAAAGTGGATGCATAACTTTCCATAAGCATGTTTCGCTTTTCAATTTTCTTTTTTCCTCTTGGTGTTATGGGTCTCAAAGGTGGGATTTTTGGTTTTATGGAAAGCGGGAATTGGTTGTTGTAGATCATAACGGGCTTTGATACATTGTAGTGAATGTTGAGCCTTCTTGCTCTGTGGCTCTGAATCTGATGCAGGAAATCACCCACTGATCCTGCTGCTCCCAGGAATTTCTGTGACTCATTTCCAGTTTCACAATCTTGCTCTAAGTTAAACGATTTTGAAAATTTTCCTTTGTTGAGATGATGCCTGAACTTATAACCTTTAATTAATGGTGGTCGCCAAAGCTTGCTGCTTCCATGGATAAAAATTTACTTGAAAGACACAAGGTTAGAGAATGTTATTGACATAGGGTGAGGTTGGTTATGTTTTTATTAACATAAAAGTGATTTTTTTTTCAATAAAAAGAATTACTTTTCATGGAAGTTATTCATATCAACTTACTAAAAAGCTAAAAACTGTTTTAAATAATTTGTTTTTAACTTTTGAGTAAAAACTTATATGAAAATTGTGTTTTTTTAATTGAAAAAAATTATTTTTTGTCAAAAAAAGAAATTGAAACAAATGCACCAATAAACCCTGAGGTAGAAACACAAACTGTAGAGGAAGGCGAGAGCTCATACATTTTTATGGATTTCTAAATTCTTATATCATGAATGGTATTAGGCCAGAGTTTTAAGAGGAGAAGAAGAATATGTGGCTAAAGATAATGAAAAGGGTTCCCAAAAATGCATAAATTAAATCTAATTTTTCTTGGTTGAACAACACCGAGTTTATGTTTATTCTCCATTGATGATACAATTAACAAACTAATAACAAGTTTAACAAATTCCAGCTGGTTAACTAGTAGCAATTAGCTTTGACTCTCATCCCTTTCAGTTTGTGTCCCATGTAGAGCATGAGGGCGGTTAAGATTTAGTTTTTGCGAGTAAAATTAGATATAAAATTCATCCACGAAAATTTATATTTTAATCTTATCATTCCCTTTTTTTATTCATTTTGTTTCTTACTTCAGTCTGAATGGTTCTTTTATGAGGCTAATTTTTCAAGAGTAATGCCACATAACACGCCTAGATTGTGCACTCCATAAATGAAAAGAAAAAAATAATTATGTAAATAAAGGAAAAATGTGAGAGTTATATTAAAAATTAAGTTACAATAAAATATAAAATTAAACAACATATACATCCTTTACTATAATAAAGAAAAAAAATATTAATTTCATTTAATTTGATATTTTTATAAATTAAAATAAATAAATTTATAGAAATATTTATACTAAATTTTATTTATTAATTTTAAATCATAAAAGATAATCATTTTGATTGTTTAAAAATGAAAATATAATATCAATTGATAATTTTATCAATTTGTTAAAAGATCAATATATATTTTGAAGGACATGATCGTTATTTCAATTTTTTTTTTGTTTCTCTGTTTTTGTCACACATTAGAAGAGAAAAATTATAACATGGTTCTTACATTACTTTTCTCTGTTCTCTCAAACTAGGGGAAAAGTGATGAAGTATTCATTTTTCCTTCCTCTCTTTTCTTTCTTGTATTTTTTTTTTTTACACAAACAAAAGACTTGTATAAAAGAAAGAGAATGAAAAGGTTTTTATGAATCTTATTCAAAGTTATATATATATATATATATATATATATTAATTACAACATTAGTACATTACCTTGGCACACCATATTTAAATAAGAGAGTAATTTGATATAAATGTAAAAAATTAGAGAAAAAATTTCTATCCCCTTCAACTTAAAGATTAATTTAATTTGCTCAATATCAGAACATGATACATCATGACATTATTATACACATTCTTGTGCATCTTTCCCTTATGTCATTGTACCATCATGATCCAGTTTGTGGGAGTGCACATTGTGGCTTAGTATCCTATTGGAGCAAGAAGCTGGGGAAGTGTGATTTCAATGCTTATCAGGTGCTCTCCTTTTGCTCATTTTTTATTTGTCACTACCATACTAACTGGATCTGTAATTTTTTCACTTGAGCAGGCATCACCAAGAGGGGGAGTTCTCAAAATTCATCTTGATGAGAAGAATCAAAGAGTGCTTCTGCTTGGGAAGGCTGTCATGGTTATGGAAGGGTGTCTTCTAGTCTAGTCATGTGCCCTAGCATTATGCATCAAATGACAATAACCACATTTTAATCATAATTGTAATTGGAGTACTGTTTTTTGGTCCAAATCATAGGTATCCTCCTATTGAAGGCAATCCCTTAAAGGCGTGCAAAGAAATTGAATACTATAATTGGAGTTGAACTGTCATGATGCTTTATCACCAAAAATAAAAGAAAAAATCTGAGCATTTTGTATTTAATGTGCACAAAAATTTGGTGCGCAGTTTGGTAGCCAAATTTGTTGAGTTTGGATAAAATTGTTCTAGCCATTGCTTGGCAAAAGCTAGAATGTATTGCTCCAAAAAGAATTGTCTTCTCTTTTCTTACCAAATTGAGCATATAGAAACCACCTAATACACACTGTTGGAATTGGTTCTTTAAATGCACTGGATGAAGTGGTTATTACTTGATCAAAAAGTATAATACATGATGGATGAGGGTATAAATATATTTTTCTAAAGTTGTTTGAAATTATATCTAGGATAGTTAGGTTGGTTTTATTGATTTAAAAGGTTCCCAACCTTATCAGTCAATTACCAACATTTTCAACACAAGTTACCAGTTTTTTTAAGAGTTACCATCTACAAACAAACTCACCATAGAATTGGCTTTTGTTTAATCGAACCTTAAATGTGACCTGTGAACAAAGCCAACAATGTAATTGATATTTTAATTGCGTCAACCTGTTACATAGACTCCTACTAAATTAGTTATGCTATTTACATAAACTATTTTGAACTTTATTAATATAACCAGCAAATTTAGCAGGCTTAAATTATTGTTTTAGCAAGATAAAACCCAAATGGAACAAGTCACAAGTTTTGGCGACTCATGATTGTGTTAGAGCGTTGACAAGTCTATAACAATTGATATTTGAGACCCTTGTTTCAATCTTTTTTTTCTTGTTCATCAGAAAACCTCTCAGAGTTCTTTGTGTTGGGTGTGTTACATTCTTCTTCTATGGCAAAGAACCCTGTCAAGTACACCCTGGTATGTTTGTGCCTTAACTGTATTGTTAAATTATTGTATGTAGTGGTAAAGTTATTTAATTTATTTATAAAAAAATAGGCACTCTTGTTAAAGAAAGATAAAAAAGAATTGAACTCTATAAAATATTTATAAGAAAGATTGTACTATATTAATAATTATGTAAAAAATAGTAAATGAACCAATATACCTTATGTTTTAATTAATATAGTACAATCTTCAAGGCTGATATGAAATGAAATGCTTTGAAAAACTAATGGACATGCTAAAGGCAATATAATTAGTGAGTGAAATTAGTTAGGGTTAGTATTGAAAAAAAAATTAATACCTTATTAAAATATGAAATTGACAAATATTTTGAAATGAAATTGTCTGTGTAATACCCGTTCATTTTAAAGACATTACTAGAAATTTAGACAATCAAATATGACATTGAACATTATGCTAGTTAAGTACATTTAAAGTGTTCTAACAAAAATTCTTAACATTAATGTTTACAAGCCAAACTATCATATAACACATAATAAGCTTGAACACATTATTTAAACAAAACTCCAAATGTTCATAGAATCTGAAAGAGGCTTCCTTCCTCCGGCATTACTTGACTAATCTAACATCACTAGAAAATAGGGATGAAAATTGAAAAAAATATTCTCTAGGAAATGAATATCTCTAAAACATTTTGAGCTATGGTGGTTCCTCAAGCATATGCGCGGAATGTACATATGGCCACATATCTTTGTAAGAACATAATCAGATATCATAGCATAAATAGAATGTACTAAATAAAGCATGTCATGCAAAGCTTAGAGATTATCATCTTTTTGCATTAATCTTTTCATTTTTCTTTGTCTGCTTGTCTCACATATAGTCAAAGACCTTCTTTTAGGGAATTCTCATTCTCTAGTGTTACTATTTAACATCATGATGATAAAGTGACATTTTTACGCCACACTAACTAAGACATGTAACATAAAAGTGTCATGACCCTACTTGGGCACGTGACCGACATGTGGAATCCTTATTCCCACGTCATGTGACTTTTGACTCTTTCTATATGCATATTTTAATATTAAATCTGTTCATAAAACATCATTTCCATCTCTAATAAACCTTTAACTCTTTGAAAACATAATCATCATCAAATACATATCATAATCAACCCTAGCACAGTTCTCTAATTTAGAAAATAAATCATTTATCAAACTCTAAACATATCTCTGTGACTCAAAATATATGAGTTGTTTTCTATACAAAATATACATGAAAACTGGAATTATGTAAATATAAAATAATCATGATAAATCAATGCACTCTATCTCTATGGTTCAGACCCTCGTCATGTATATTGGAGCACTCTATCTCTAATCAAAATGCAAAAAGAATACTTCACTTCAAAGTGAAGCTCACTAACTAGAACTCTCTCCTGTTGGGGAGAGGTGGATGAGAAGGACTCGCAACAACTAACGTATCTATAATGGAAAGGGGAGATGGGTCATTTTTATCTAAAACTCATGAGCAAACCCTCGCCCATAACCCTCTCATAGGACAACGAAGAAAATAAATAATCATATATATACATGAGACTGGTTAATGCAATAACTCTAAAATCATGATCATATATAAATATGAATGAACTCTAAATAGAAATTCTTGGAAAAACATAAACAGGACTCTATTAAAGAAATAGGGATCTCTTATCATGAAAGTCTTATTCATTTAAACATGTATAAATATATTTTCTCTGGTAATCCATGCCAACCATGGCATAACGAATTCTCTACTCTATGATCCCTTAGGATTTAAATTGGACACCTAACCAGGTTCCGTTCTCTGCTCTATGAGATTGTCCTTTGGGACAACTTGGTACCAAGGTTAATGATCGGGTTTCAGCTTTAACTCACTAACTGTTTCTCTATGACTACCGTCAAATCTCTAATTCATGAAATCATATTATTTCTCTAAAACTCTACTCCTGGGTATAAAACTCTATAATACATAAGTACTCTACTCTTGAAATCATCATGGAAATTTCTAAAATATCTAAACCAAGTCATAATCATACTCTAGCTCTTTAATAAATCATTTAGCAATAATAGTCCCATGAGTTTGCATTAAAACAAGTATTTCATGCTCTTGTTGAAAATCATCTTTCTCTTTCATAAATATAGTAAATCAATCATAATCTCTAATATCTTGAAATATTCTCTAAAATTATGCAATCATGTCATAATTTAAGGAAATTAACTCTAATGACCAACATAAGGGTTATAGGTTCCAAACCTACTCACCTAGATAGGAGAAAGTGATGGCGTTAACACCAACGGAGCTCTGGGGAGAGGAATTGGCACTAACGTCTACCATTGAAGTCACAAAACTCTAGATTAGATTCTAACAACCTCTAGATTGTTCAAACATAACTCTAACAACATTGGGGGAGTAGCCCCACTTAACAACAATGGAGACAAACAACAACCCATTCACCAAGATATGAAATGTGAAGGAAAGGGACAAAAAAAACTCATAAAATCTCACCTTTAATCACTTGGGAGGAGGAATGATTGGAGTTGGATTAGAGGAAGAGAGTGGGAAGGGTTTGGAGGAGTGGGGTTTTCGGAAATAGGATGAAAAATCCCGAGTTTGGGGTTTAAAAGGGGTAGGGAGGCTCACTTGCACGAAATGCCGATGTTTCGCATTGTTTCTGCCAAACTAACACCTATAGCAGCTGGCTTGCCCGCGCCCTCGTCCATGCCACTTATGACTGTTATAGCGGTCTCCAAAACCCCCAAACACACCTGGCAACATGTAACACCCTCAGTTCTTTAGAAATCAATTTAAGCTTTATTAACAAGAATTTCAATATTTTGATAGATGTAGTGATAATAATCACGACCTAGCAGACGGGTATAAAAAATAAAAAATAAAAATAAAAATAAATAGTAACTTTGTGGGCCCTAGCTCGTCAACAACGAAACTCTAATGCCGGATTACAGATACCGGACTGAGGTATGATAAGATGAAGAATTAGACATGCTTTGAAATGATATTCTAGACCCAGAATTAAATTTAGGGTAGTATCTGTTTTGCTCAGGATGGTATTCTACCCATTTGGTGAAATATCGATGTGCAATTTTAACACCGAAAGAGCAACTTGCTCACTAAATTTAACTGAGTCAATCATGTTGAGTCAAATGGATGACATAGATTAAAATTTGTTAAATAAGTTTTAATCATCTGGGGGCTACTATTTCATGTATTCAGTTTAATTTAAATGTAGTTCTTATACTATATGAAACTTGCAGGTATAATTTTCTACTACTCTAGACAAGTGTGTGACTAGGGAATGACCACACCATTTTCCTTATCAAGGCTTCATTATAACCACATAAAAAAATTCTAATTTCTATTACAAGTTATATTTATTTGTAGTAAAGATTCATGACATGTCTTCATATATTAATAAAAATAAAAATCATAATTCTTACCCTTATCTTCTAAAAGGTTCGGCAACGCACCTTATCATACAGCCACCTCCATCTCATCTTCATCTTCATCTCCATCTCCATCACCATTTTCATCTCCAACTCCATCTCATCTTCATCTTCATCTTTTCCTCAAACACAAGATTAGCATTTGAAAATCTTTGAATCAACCTTCTTCCAAGGCTTCTTTTTCCACCGCAACATCAAGAAGCCTTATATTACCATTCTAGAGAAACGTTTGGCTGATTTAAGGTGAAAATTTGGTGTAAAGGCACAAGCAAAGACTAAGACAAATACAAGGAACTTCTAGTAACAAATAGGGTTTTATTTATCCTCTTTTCTTTCAAAATTTATTCTTGAGAGTTTTTGATTGATTTGGCTGGAAATTTCTAGTTATATTGGTTGATGATGGATAGATATTGATGTGTTTAATTTGGTTTAGTGATTACATGATGTTAGGAAATCATTTTTCTCAAAATATGTTTAGAACTATGTTGCTGGAAATTTTGATTTTAAGTAGGTAGGTAAATTTGTTTGTCTAATTTTATTATTATGTCTTTGAAATTTTCAGGGGTATTGAAGACATCTTGAAGTCTATCCCTGAATTTTTTCACGAAGTTTTGGATTCATTTGATAGGGTAATAAAATCAAGACTTTTGAATACTAGCTGAATTGAATAGTTTTTGACCTCTGAATTTATGGAATTTTATTAACATAGTTAGAGACATTATTATGCTTTGAGAATTTTACAAGATCTTATAGACTTGTTGGACTAATTATAAAATTTTAGTTTGCTCTTTTGGTGAGTGTTGATAGCTAATCCATAATTTTCTTTAGACTTAAATTCTGGACAGGATGCTGAATTGTTGAATCTATAATGAAATATTAATGATTTGATCTCATTTATGTTATATACATCTATGGATGATGTTAGACACATATAAATATGGATACTTACTATAATTGCTTATATGTGAAAGAAAGCATAAAATATTATTTCTTGGGCTGGAAAAAATAAATATGACTACCCTTGAATTGATTTGGGGAAAGTAAACCTAACTAAGAATAAGTCTCTGTGAAAATTGGAGAAAGTAAATCCAATTATCATATATAGGAATGAGTTAGTCCTGAAAGCGGTCTATTACCCAGGAGTGAAACAAACTACCATAGTCAAGGGCCAAGAGATTAAAGTAACAATTGTTTTAAGTTATTCTTTATGCTATGTGCTATGAGAATGAGTTTTGTTATGCAGTTGAAATCAGATACTCATGTGTTAAGTTGACATCACAAATTCTAAGAATGATGATTGTATAAAATGAACCTTTCGGATTAAGATTTTATAAACCAATATATCCATTATTAATTGTGTTCTTTGCATGCAATATTTTATAATCAAACAAAAGCAGTGAGATAAATAATGATGACATTTGTATGTGTATGGGAATACCTACCGAATTTTAGAATTCTCATCCCTATGTGTATTCCATGTCTACCTCAGATCCAATAGATGACGTGCACTAGAGGATAAGTGATACACAGGAATGAAGATTGTCCATGCTATGTTAGGATTAGAAGCCCAGATACCTACTCTGACCAGGAGATTTGATTTAGATAAACCCTTTTGTATCTATACTACTGAATGTTATGTGTTTACTTTAGAGCAGAGTTCTTTTATGTATATTGATATATGTACTCTAGCTCCTGGATGATTGTACATTAAACAACTATACTGAAAAGGAATGACTGCCTATTGTAAATAAATAAATTGTTATTATGACGTATAAATGTAATACAAAGTACCACACTCTTAGTTACAATGTTCAATCCTAGGTAAAATACTATAATTAAGGGGGTGTTACACTACACACTGTGACCGCTATAGCTTCCTAGCGTTACAGCGTGACAATTCACCAAAAATATAGGTTCAAGGGTCTTTCATGTATCTTAAGCCTTCCCAATATGGGTGTGTGCTAGGGGACCCGTATGAAACTTATCTACTAACACATATACCTGGGGTATCACAAAAAGTACCTTATATTTCTATCCCTCTTCTTCCTTACGGCAAAGTTTTAAATGTTTTCCTTTTCATTATTTTCTTACATAGTTGCATAAATTCAAAATATGAGATGCAAAATCTTTAAGTAATAAATAAAAATAGAACTTAAATAACTAAGAGCTAACATGAATCTTCGAATATTATAAATAAATTATTTAAAATAAAACTTAAAATTAAGCAGTGGAATAAATGGAATATAATGCATAAAATATAGTTAATGCACAATTAAACTTTAAAATAAATAAATTGATATAGGCTTGATAACTCAAAGTAATATATATCATTATTTAACCTTATCAATAATTAGCAACTTTAGTAAAAGATAACTTGAAATGTAAAGGAAAGTAAAGTAAAAATGATAGTGAAAAAATGATTTTAATATAAAGGAGTAATAATTCAAAAGAACTAGAAGTTAATTAGAAAGATAAATAATTGGATAATCTTAAAGATAAATAAGTAACATAGAAGATAGCTAATGTAATCATAAATTTACTCATAAGATTATGTAAAGGAACAAACAAACTAATTATTCCTTAAAACCTCCTAGATTCTTATGAGATTTTCTTTTCAAAATCTTCTAAACTTTTATGAGATTTCTTTGTAACTATACACATAAAAATTATACACAAAAAAACTAAAATTTTGAAAGAATTAGACAATGTAACCATGATTTAAAGAGACTTATTCCCTACCTTAAAATTATTGTAGAGATAACACAATAATGTCATGATCACTCCTTCTTCTCTTTCCCTCTCTTCCTTTTACACTAACCTCTTTCAAGAATACTCAAAACTCTACACTTGAAATTTTTTCTTCACATCATCTCTTTATATAGAGTTTCTAATATTGGCCAACAAGCTTGGAAACTTGAGCACCAAACAATCTTGGCCAATAAATTTTAAAATTTGATCACCAAGTAATATAAATATATATATAAACATACACTTGCATATATATATATATATATATATATATATATATATATAAAGTAAGGTATTTATCAAAGAATTAAATATTAATTTATAAATTAAATTATCACTCATATTTTATAGTAACATTTCAACACACACACATATAAATGAGTGATAATTTAATTTATAAATTAATATTTAATTCTTTGATAAATTTTTATTAGGCTATTCTACAATAATTAACTCAAACAACTAACAAGAATATAAAATATTTTATGAAGAAAAGGATGTTATAGTTGGAGTGAACAAATATTCTAAAAAGAAGGTAAAGAGAGGATAAAAATGGAAAATTATTTAATAAATGATCTCTATTTATAAAATTATACATAAAACTTATCTATATTTTTTTTTCACTTCTTTTACACCCAAAACACATCCACCCTCTAGGATATCTTTGATATCATGGAGAATATATATGTGTAGCCTTATTTTCACTTGTAAGACTATTTTCAAGATTTTTGTCTTGATTTTCATATTACAATGGTGCAACTTTATTTATATTGAGACACACTCCATACACGATAACAAGGATAAAAGTTTTTCTTGAATAAATTTTGTGAATAAAATTATCATGGGGTATAAAATTTGACATAAAACTCTTCCACCATATTTTTAGCCCGCACTAATCACACAGTGGCTCAATTTTAACCGAACGCACGGGTTCCGACTAGTATCACTACATGTTAAGGAAACACCTTGCGCAATGTGCAGAGAAAAGCATTCCACAGCAAGTCATGTGAATTTGTCTGAAGACTTAGTCAATCCCTTTTTCGTTACCAGAAAAGCACTAGCACCACATTATTATTATACACCTAAACGAAAACTAGAGTTAGAAACTTAGAAATGCTCCGCAAGCTGCTAGAACTTTCTTTTTATTTTTAAAGATGCAATTAAAAATTAAAAGGCATGTGAAGGAAGCATCATCATGCAGAGTTGCAGATTCCTTTGTGAGCATGTGATTGGCCCTCGTACCGCTGCACCAACCACTTGTTTACCTTTCACCATCTTGTCTTTTTCTCTACCAATTAGAATTAAGTATGTTAAAGGGTTGCGTTCACAGTGTGCCCACCATTAAATAGGTTGGAACCGGTGTTGTAGTAGTAATAGATCAATCAATAAATGTTAAAAGACTATTATGCCCTCTAAAGAGGTTACATTTTCCAGTTAATTTTGTTACTTTCTTTGCAACTGTAACTATTTTTTATGTGCACTGCATAGAGCAATGGTGACTTTACCGTTCTACTGCTATATATATACCAGTAAAATATTAGCCTGGAATAAACTATGATGAAGTCTCATTATTGAAAACAAACAATAAAAGTTTAAAATTTCCACCAATTGTCTAACTTCTGTGGGAGCATCAGTCTCAGAGATGCATTAAACAAATACTACGACATGTGAAGGAAAATATCTTTTTTGTGTGGAATAAAACAAAAGTATTCTACAGGAAGTCATGTGACTAGAAGACCCATGGGTGCATGAAGTCAACTTTCTTTTTTTTTTTAACTAGAAAAAATATTAGTACCACAATATATACTTAACAAAGATCAGAGTTAGTGCACTGCATTTTGCAAGAACTTCCTCGTACTTGAGAGAAATCCGAGTTTGTTGCAAACTACAACCACTTTCTTTGCCTTTCTTTCTTTCTTCTTTCATCTAATCTGATCACCTCATCTTGAGATCATGGCTGAACTTGTGGGTGGAGCTGTTCTCTCTTCTTTTCTTGGTGTTGCTTTTGACAGGCTCTCCTCACCTCATGTTGTCAACTGGATCAAAGGAAAGAAGCTTGACAAGTTGCTCGCAACGTTGAAGACAACTCTGTATGCTGCTCAAGCCTTGCTCAATGATGCTGAGAAGAAACAGATCAAAGACACAGCAGTGAAGAACTGGCTCGATAGTCTCAAAGATGTTGTCTACAAGGCTGATGACTTGTTGGATGAAGTCTCCACTAAAGCTGCCACTCAAAAGGACCCAGGTAACTTCTGGTCTCGCTGCTCAATTTGCAAGATAGAGAGATAGCAAATAGGTTGGAAGACATAATTGATGCACTAGAGTCAATTTTAAAGCACAAAGATGCTCTTGGTCTGAAGGAGATTCCAAAGGAGGACATGTCATGGAGGATAACAACGTCTCTAGTTAAAATATCTAATATATATGGCAGGGACAACGACAAAGAGGCCATAACAAAGTTATTGCTAGAAAATACTAGTGATGGTGAAATATCTGTGATTCCGATCGTGGGCCAAGGAGGAATAGGAAAAACTACTTTGGCTCAATTGGTTTATCATGATGATAAAGTGAAGAAACATTTTGATTTTCAAGCCTGGGTTTGTGTATCTGAAGAATTTGATGTTATAAAGGTCACAAGAACTATAATAGAGGCAATAACTCATGGCTCTTGTCACACTAATGATTTAAATTTACTTCAACATGATTTGAATGAAAAGTTGTCAAGACGAAAATTCTTAGTTGTACTGGATGATGCATGGAATGAGCATTATGATGATTGGATCAAGCTTCTAAAACCTTTTCAGCAAGGGGTCAAGGGAAGTGCAATTCTTATAACAACTCGCAGTAGAAAGGTTGCTTCTGTTGTGCAAACTGTTCACCACACGAACTAAGTTTATTGTCTCGTGAAGATTGTTGGTTAGTGTTTGCGAAGCATGCACTTCTTTCTGCTGATTCTATAGAGCATCCAACTCTAGAAAAAATTGAGAGAGATTGTTAACAAGTGTAATGGATTACCCTTGGCAGCACAAACACTTGGAGGCTTATTGCGAGGAAAGTATGATGTAAGATATTGGAATCATGTGTTGAAGAGTGAGATTTGGGAATTTTGAAGGTGGGAGTCGGATTATTTCCGCATTAAGGATAAGTTACTACTATCTCCCTCACATTTAAAGGAGTGCTTTGTTTTCCTGTTCTTTATATCCCAAGGATTATGAATTTGATAGACATGAATTAATCTTGTTATGGATAGCAGAAACTTTATACAGTAGGGAAGAAAGACTTTAGAAGAAGTTGGTTTTGAGTACTTTGATGAATTAGTTGCGAGATCATTTTTACAACAACTTCACACTAATCGTAATGAATTTGTGATGCATGATCTCATGCATGATTTAGCAATGCTCCATGCTAGAGAATTCTATTTTAGAGTTGATGAACCTGGGGATGCTGCTAAGATTGGCGACAAAGCTCGTCATGTATCACGAAATGCCAAAGGTAATTATTCAATCTCAGAACTTATGGCAGCTTGTGATAATGTAAAACATACGAGGACATTTCTAGAGGTCAATGTCGATCCAACGAGCGATTCAACATGGAGATGAAGAACGCTTATTGTATCTTACTATCACAGTTGAAGTATTTAAGAGTTTTGTCATTTATAGACATTCGTCTTGAGTCATTGCCTGATTCAATTGGTGAATTGATCCATTTGCGTTATTTGGATCTCTCTGGAGCATCTATCGTGACATTGCCTGAGTCATTGAGTAACTTGTACAATCTACAAACATTGAAGTTGGTATATTGTCCTAGGCTAAAAATGCTTCCCACTGGCATACAAGATCTAGTAAATTTGCGCTATCTTGATATTAGGTTAACATCTTTAACAGAGATGCCAAAAGGAATGAGCAACTTAAAACATTTGCAGTTCTTAAGTGACTTTATTGTTGGCAAGCATGAAGAAAATGGAATTAGTGAATTGGCAGCGCTTTCAAATCTTCATCGGTCACTTTCAGTTAGCAAATTGGAGAATGTCACGAGTAGTGGTGAAGCTTTGAAGGCAAGGATGGCCGATAAGGAGCACATTATGGATTTAACTTTGCGCTGGTCATCAGATGACAATTTTGGTGATTCCCAAGTTGAAAGAGATATATTAGAGAAATTACGGCCACACAGAGACTTGATCAAGCTAGAGATTTATGGTTACAGGGGTACACAATTTTCAGATTGGGTAGGGCATTCCTCCTACCGCAACATGACCGAACTAGACTTGCATCATTGTAAGAACTGTTGTAGGCTTCCTTCACTTGGACAGTTACCCTCTTTGAAGTCCTTGTCGATTTATCGTTTTGATGGGTTGGAGATCATCGGTGACGAGTTTTACGAGAGTGATGAATCTTGCTGCGAGACCCCTTTTCCATCCCTTGAAACTCTGCAGTTCAGTGAAATGGATTGTTGGCGAGAATGGCATTCGTTTAAGTTGGATGCTTTTCCTCGACTCAAGAGGCTTAGAGTGTACAATTGTCCCGTGTTAATGAAAGATTTGCCCAATCGCCTTCCAGCCTTGGAAAGCCTCACCATTGAAAAATGCAAGCAGCTTGCTTGTTCTCTGCCCAGAGGTCCGGCGAATGAGGCCATGACTTGTCTCAAATATTTATTCATCGAGGGCTGTTCCTCTGCCATATCGTTCCCAGGGGTTTCTGTACCCTCTTCATTAGAACAGATGTATATCTTGAATTCCAGGGAACTAGAATTCCCAATGCAACAACAGCAGCAGCATGAGTTTATGCAGTCAATAAATATACAGTACAGTTGTGATTCTCTCTTGTCCTTCCACTTGGAGTCCTTTCCGAATCTCACAGAACTCCGAATCATTGGATGTGCCAATATAAAATCGCTTGTAACGTCAGAGACTCGTCTTTTAAGTCTCCGGTCTCTCAATCGCTTCGTGCCCCAATTTTGTATCCCTATCCACACTAGGGACAAATGCACCGAATTTAGAGTCTCTCAGCATAGGTGATTGCCCAGAAGTTGATCCCTTTCCAGATGGGGTTCTGCCACCTAACTTGAGGGAGCTTGTTGTCCGTGGATGCGAAAAGCTAGTGAGGTGTCTGACATTGATGGACTTGCGTAGTCATAGTCTAACCTGGCTTCAAATCAAAGGTCCATGTGAGAGTGTAAAGTCCTTCCCAAAGGAGGGTGTGCTGCCTGCCTCCCTTGAGTATTTGCTTCTGTCCGACCTTCAAAGTTTGGAGATGTTGGACTGTAGGGGATTTCTCCACCTCGCCTCTTTCAAACACCTGAATATTGCATCTTGTCCCAAGTTGGAGAACATAGAGGGAGAAAGTTTGCTTGCTTCTCTAACACAACTCAGCATATATAAGTGTCCTTTACTGGGTGAACGCTTCCATGGGAACGACCCGCAAATTTGACCCAAAATTTCCCACATCAAAGCTATTGACGTAAATGGCTGACGGATTCATTGACCCAACATTTTCAACAGGTGACTGTCTTTCTCTTCCCTAAAGTTATAATACAGATTTTAGCACTGAAATTTCATTCTCTCGTCGATATGCAAACTTTTTTTTTTTTGTCATTTCATTCTTGGCCATTTGTGAATATATGAAGTGCTCTTTAGCTGAATTATAACTACTGTTTCCCTTACAAGTTACACAACTAATACAACTATATTTTGAGTATTTTTTTGCCCTGTTGTTTGTCCTTGCTATTTCAACAGAGCTGACTGTTTTCTTTACCGTCTCCATGGTTTTTGATGGATCACTTCTTTATTGGTTAGCACTGTTTGTCTTGGTTGATTGCAGATCCAGAGCCTCAATAGTGTTCATTCTGATTTTGCTCCGTTTGTGCAACATGCGGGGTTTCACCTATTGATGTGCATTATGGGAAAGAGAAAAGGTATATGCTTCATCCTTATGAAAGAGAGATTTAGTTTGATTTGTGAAGAGTCATACCAGTTACGTGAATTAGAAAGATTGGTGCAGATCACGTAAAGCAGCTTACTTTGGTTTTTCCGCCAAATTTTAAAATATGTTTAACACAATTTTATTTCAGCTTCTCTTATTTGCAATTTATAATGCTTATTTTATTGTATTGTGATGCTTACTTTGGTCACTATACTGTATTGTGATGCTAACTTTAGTCGCTTAGGTTGAGTTGAAGAAATGAGGTGCTCCTTACTAGTCAACACTTTGGATATTCCATTTAGTAACATCACTTTTATATTAGTTACTTGTGGGGACCATTATAATGCTCTTGTATTTCATCTAACTATCCTTGTAGTAACTTCAGCCACTGGCTGGATCTATGCCTAACTTTCTAGTCTTCATGAAGGGAACTTCAAATGGATGTTGTCATTCGGTTAATGACATTTCTCTAGCCGGTTATATAGAAGCAGTGGCATCTAAACATGTAATATATGTTCCTAACACTGTTCGCGGGTAATTGGTCAAGCAATTTAGGGAAACCCAATTTAAGAGGCACACCAACTCTCTTTTGATGCACGGTAGAAACAACAGAATGAAAATTATGGCTGTGAAGATTGTCAAGCATGCTACAGAAAGTATACATTTGTTCATTGACAAGAATTCCCATTATGGTTTTCATTGATGCTATCATCAAACAGTACGTACAGGTGCTGGGAGCATGTTTTCTTACTATGGTTTATATATTTGTGGCTCTAACTTTTATCATGAGGCCTTCTATCTTTTTAAAAAAAAAAATTATCAAACCTCAAGTTTCATGCTGTGAAAACTGCCTTTGATTTCTGTCTTGATTTGGAGATTGGAATGAGGATTATTTGTTTCCCTATTGGTTTAATTGCCTGAATGATGGCATTTTGTATTAGCTCTAACTGACCAAGTTAACATTCTCTTTATCTCCCTCTATGCTTTTTGGTTTGTTATTTCTAATTAGAAATGGTTGATAAAATGTTTGCTTTTTTTAAAACAAAAATTCCTTGCAGGGGTTAGATTAAAATATTGCATTTTTAAAAGGTAAAAATTTAGACCTACTTTGTCTTCCAGAATTGGGAGAATTGAATGACCACTATATGAAATTTGAACAATTAATTGGTTGCTGCAAAATGGAAAACACGTTTGATGTTTGTTTAAGCTACCTTAATTTCAATGTTTAGACTATAGACTAGTGACCTCTTGAGTTGGAGAATGAAATGATATTAATTGTTTCCCTATTGGTTTGACATCCTGGATGATGGCATTCATGTATTGGCCCTATCTGATTGCTCTCCTAAATAGCTTTTAAGATAGAATTATTGTTTGCTTATTCTCATGTAATCAAGATCATGCATTTGGGGGAAAATAAAATAAAATAGTTCTTATTTGACAGTATTGTTCTGCTAAACTTTATGTTGGATACACTTGTTAGTGGTTGTAGGCTAAAGGTGTTAGCTTTACATGTTCTTTGCTCAATATGCTAGTATGCTACAATAGAACTGTAGCTACAAGAACACTTTTTGCAGCTTTTGATACGTATTATTAGGAATCACATATTTTATTGCTTTTTACTTTTAGTATGCCATCTCTCTGATTTGTCTGATCTTATATATTTACTTTCATCTATTTAGTGAACCTTGTGAAGATGCAACTCAAATTCCTTCTGCTAGTTATAAGGAGACAGGCTGTGGATATTTCACCCATTTGTCTTCTACACAGTCATAGGTGCACTTGAAGCTGCGTTTAGAAATGTTAAGCAATTGCTGAATGCTTAGCTGATGAGCTTATTAATGCAGTAAAAGGTTCATCCAAAGCAGGTATACTTTTACAATCTTATTTCTGTGATATGTTGTTTCTGATGTCTTGCATTTTCTCTATTTGATATTCTGTGGTTTTGGGATTTGCTAAACAATATTTTACTCTATTTCAGCTATGCCGTCAGAAAAAATGATGAAATTGAGAAAGTTGTCAAGTTGAATGGTTAAGCGGCTTGCAGAAGAAAGCTTAGTGACCAGAAAGATTTTACTCCAGTTTTTTTCTTAACTTCGTTTTTCTATGGTTATGCTCAGACATGGTGTAGTAATTTTGTTGGCTGTAGTTACCTTTTAGTTGTTCCCTTGACTGGTTCACATGTTATGAAAAAGTGGAAAGTAATTCATGAGTTTCTGCATTCTCATCGGGTCTTCTGTTTGAAGCTGAGTCAACGATATTTGTTGTGCCTTTCGAGGTAAACATAAATCAAATTCTTGACAAACAAATCAGTTGTATTTATAATTTACACCTAATTTCTTCAAAAGTATGCACTAAGCTGTGGCTGTTTCTTAGCACTTAGTTATTGACTTTAAAAAGAATCATTGGGTCCACACTTTATTTAGTGTGATTTATCTTTGCTTGGTTGGGCCCAAATTCAGATTGGAATGTCTGATTCTATATCTCGTTTTGTTGTTCAAAATTCATTTATGAATAGTAAAGTAGTTCGGAAGAGCTCCATACGCTGATGGACTGATAGGTAGATATTTAATCAATTAGCTTTATGCCTAGCTTCCACTGCATATGCCAGACATGCCATGTCGTGATCACTTCCGAATTCCATTGTGTTTCACTCCAAGTGATTGCCTGAATTTTTCTGATGAATTTGTCTATTTATTATCTTTATTGTTCATCATGAATATCTTATTCATAACCTCAAAATTCAGTTATACCTACCATGACTTGCTGCTTACTATTTCTGTTTTTCCTTCAGGTGATTAGAGTTCTTAGCTATCTGGATATTCCAATTGAGTCTGAAAAACCCCTTAACTCTTTCAGTGAAACATCTATTCCTCGTTTTAGACTTAGATGGTTCACTCCTATTACTGGGGTCAATTATTCTAATCACTTTATATATGTTTTTGTGGCTGTGTTTTTAGCTATATACTTTAAAATAGTTAATGTATTCATATCGGGTACTTTATCGATACTCTTAATTATATTTTTACATCTTTCAAATTTTATTTATGTCGTAACTCCTTATAATACTTGTGTTGTACCAGATGCTCGTAACAGATTTCATGCAACATAGGTTTCTAGCTTTTACTGTGTATGTGCCTTGCAGTGACTCCGAATATGTAGTCTCTATAAGAAGGGAATGCTTTTGGGGATTTAATTGTAAGTTCTTCTGTCGCAACAGTCATAATCCTAGTCTGATTCTCATAAAGGTCTCATCTTAGCAATAAAACCTTATCTCAAAATAATATTTTGGCTAAGGGAGGAGTAATTAAGTATAGGCCTCATCTTATAAATGTATTTGGATCAGTTTTTTTTTTTTCTGTATATTTATATTTAGCCTAAGAATAGTTGGAATATCTTCAGAGTTTTTGCTTGCCTTCTTTTCATAATGTGAACGATACTTCATTAATTTCTGACAAATCAAACTAGGTGATATTCTTGAGAGATTCTTGTGTAAATATAGTATATCTAACTTGTGTGCAATTAGAACTTCTCTAGTGCTCAAAAGAGATTTTAATTGATCTTAACCTTTAATGTGTATCATCTTACCTATAACATTAAACATGTAACTAAAGTGGGAGAAAATAATTGTTTGTATAAGGATCTCTTGATATTGTCTGACCTACATGACATGACCATTTAAATGCACTATTTAAATTTGGCTCTGTAGCCTGGCTACTGAATAAGTTAAATTTTTTCTTAGTTGAAGCGATATATGCATGAGTGGTGCTATTAACAATAACATCTGAACTCTTATGCAGGTTAAGCTTTGTGGCCATGCCACATTAGCAGCTGCACACGCACTATCCTCATCTGGTTTAGTTGATGGCAATATTGTTGAATTTGTGACACTATCTGGATTATTAACTGCAAAAAGAATCCCAACAATCAATATCACTAGTCCCTCAAACTTGCAAAATGGTGAAGCTAAGGATGGATTTTATGTTGAATTGGATTTTCCATCTGACCCTATTACAGAATCCAACTTTGCTGAGACTTCTGAGGCATTAAACGGTGCTACCATAATTGATTTAAAGAGGACACAAGATGGAGATGACTTATTAGTAATTCCTACATCTACTCTCTTCCAATTTCTTTTGTTTTCTAGTAAACATTAATTGCATCTTAAGTTTACATTTGTTAAATATGCTTGCAATACTGTTGTCTCGTGAAGACCATACATTTTCTTGAATGTATTTTTGGATGCACTATGACCTTATATCTGTTAACCTCTATTATATAGATACTAGTATGAGTATCCGGTATGATAGTATGGTACGGTATGAGGATATGGTATGAATCACATGTAAAATATAATTAAAAGATAAATGTATCGGTAAGTATCTCTGCATCATTGCTGTTAACCTACTTGATTATTGAAAAAAAAAAAGTATATGTCATGAAACTCTATTCTTACAACGTCAAATGGCATGTATGAAGTTTATCATTTCTTCCTAGGTTGTAGTCACATCTGGAGAAGCTGTCAAAGAAGTACAGCCACAACTTGATGCAATAGTTAAATTTCCTGGAAGGGGGATAATTGTTTCAGCAGTTGCTCCTCCAGGGTCAGGATTTGACTTCTACAGCCGATTCTGCTGCCCAAAATTTGGAATCAATGAGGTAACTAGCTGAGATATTATGACTATAATGCTCCTCCAATTGCATTGACAATATCTCCCTAATTAAGCAGAAAATGAAGACAGAATGTCTAAGTATTGAAAAGTTTAGAGTTTGATTTTAATATCAACAATATTAATGCAATTTTTTAACTGCATGATCCCTTAAAACATAAGTTCTCTTTTTTACTGCTGCTTTACCAAATGTATAGCAGATCTTGGGTGCATTTTGATAATATAAAATAAGCAGTTCACCAGTTTAATTCAATGGGGAAAAAATAAAAAATCATGACGTAAAGTATTATTATTACTACCTATTTTTACAAGGTCCATTGTTGGATAATTTAGTAGAATGGGAAGGACATTGTAAGGTGCACATAGAATCTTCCATTAAATTATTATTATTACTACCTATTTTTTTTACTGCTGCTTTACCAAATGTATAGCAGATCTTGGGTGCATTTTGATAATATAAAATAAGCAGTTCACCAGTTTAAATCAATGGGGAAAAATTAAAAATCATGACGTAAAGTATTATTATTACTACTATTTTTACGAGGTCCATTGTTGGATAATTTAGTAGAATGGGAGGACATTGTAAGGTGCAAATAGAATCTTCCATTAAACTCCGATGGATCAAAATAGAACTTGTCACATAATTTTAATTAACTTGTAATTCCTTTGAGGATCCTGCTTGTGGGACTGCACATTGTGCCTTGGCATCCTATTGGAGCAAAGAGCTAGGGAAGTGTGATTTCAATGCTTATCAGGTACACTCTCCTTTAACTCAATGGGATTATAGGTGCTTTTGTTTTAGATTTATTAAAAAAATATTGTGAAACTTAAATTCTATATATAACTGAAAAAACTTAAAATTGTTTTTGTTTTTTCCTTTTATTCACAGGTGACTTTGTTTAGCTTATACAAAAAAGCTAAAAACTATTTTTGTTTTAACTCTGATTATTTTTTAAAAATTATCCAAGTACATATGAATTTTTTTTTTTTGGTTAAAAAGTGATTTTCATCCCTGAAAATCACATCCAAACACCCCATATATTTTGTCATTGTGCCACTAAATCTCTGAAGATATTAGGAATAGAACACTATAGTATCGTCTAAATCATGCAACGGACCTCACCCAATAGAACAAGACATAGTAGTTGTTGTTGTCATCATCAAATTGTGGTGCTAAATCTGTACATTATATTTGAGCAGGCATCTCGCAGAGGGGGGTTCTCAATATTCATCTTGATAAGCACAGAACAAAAGAACGCTTCTGCGTGGGAAGGCTGTTACAGTGATGGAAGGGTGTCTTCTGGTCCAATCCTCTAGAGCTGCAGAATATGTAGTTGCACCAATATATATGTATTGGATCACTAGACCTCCCTTCATTTGTAGTTGGAGTAATGAATTGTCATGATGTTCTATCTTTTATAAAATAACCTCCCAGCATTCTGTATTTAATTTTCATGCAGAAAACTTGGTATGTGTGTCTTCTGGTCTAGTTACATTTGTTTAGTTGAATAAATTGGTCAGGTCATTGCAATTGTTAGCAATGCATCGATCAGAAAAAAAAAAAAACTTTTACCTCTAGCCATTACTGGGGACTATGTTACACATGGCTTGTGAAATTGATGGGAAAAACATTGCAACAGTCATTGTGGACTGAATCTCCATATTGAAAACTAAATTATAAGAAAAAGGGGTTAAGCCTATACATATTAGCATGGTGCATTCCCATGCCCACTATACATTGTAATAATGGCCCGTGGCATCAGCTGTTGGGATTGAAACGCTGAAATCGGTAGAAAGTTCATGTGGAAGAGATAAAATAGATGAATATACAAAATTGATTTTGATGAAGTATGGATCTAGGTGGATTGTCTCTACATCTCCAAATCACACTAAGTTCCATTTATTAAGGGGAGTTTCTGTGAGGGAAATCTCAAAACTTATTCCTCTTTCATCAACATTTATGCATGTCTGTCATCATGGGGAAATTTTGTTGGTTTATGGATGATGACAAACATTTGTTTTTGAATAATTTAGTGTGGGTGCATTAAAGTTTTAGCTCATGTAGCACTTGAAAAAAATCACATACAATGACGAATATCTCCTACTCAAAAATGAGACAGTTGCTTGGCAGCATTGAAAACTCTTCGGAATGAATTGAAAGCTGATACGGTCAAAAGAAATTCCTGATTTAAGAAATCTTGGGGGCAACAAGCTAGACTCAGAAAAAGAGCTCACTATTGTTTAAGACTATAGCATGCTATCATACTTGATACTTTTTTTTCTCTCCTACTCTACCATTTAGAGGGTTGTTTTCTCTTGTATGTTATTAAATATTTGAGAGAGACAGAAAATTACTGTAAAAGACAATCTATTCGTGAGGCTTTCTTGAGTGATAAAAGCCAAAATTTGTGAGAGCTTTTTGTTAAGAAACTAAGTTCCTTCTGTTCTTGTGTGAGCATGGACAATTCTTGGTTTTGAAGCTTATACTTGAAATTAGTGTAAGCTTTGTTGTAATGAAACAGATGTAACACTTACTTAAAGCTATATTAATATAACTTGATCCTAGCCCTATATATACACATATACTCATATCAAATGATTATATATATTTATATATAACAGATGTATCATATGATAATAGGATTCTATATGAGAAATGAGAAAGAAATCTTCAACCATTAGATCAAATTAAATGGTTAAGATTAAATTCTAATAATAAAATAATCATATGACCTTTCCATAGTAACTCCACCTCCAAATAAAAAATACTTTCCTAAATCTACTCCTAAGTTGTAATCATAACCATTTAATTTGATCTAATAGCTGAAATTTTTTTCTCATTTCTCATATCAAAATCTCATTCTCATACGATACTTTCCCTATTTATAATAAATCTCAAGTTGATCTCAGCAAAAATAGTGCTAAATAAATTATTTTCTACCAAATAAAATATTTTGTAATTCTTACAATTAAAAATATTGGCCAAATTAACTCATTATCAATATTTTGATGAACTTATTTATTATATTTATATTTTTATTAGCAATTAATTTGAATTATTTGTAAATTAATGAAGATGATCAATTTATCTTATAAATCATTCAAAAATAAATAAAAGACTAACTTATCCAATAACTTTCATGGGATTATAAAATATTTTTATTTCCTTGAAGGATCAATTTGTCTAATACTAACTGTTATTTTAAAAGAAAATACACATTTCCAATCATAACTAAAAAAACATACATATGCATAGAATATTATTTATTATAATAAGTAAAAGATTTATAAGAACTTATCTCAACTATTTAAATTGTATTTCTTTTATATAGAAGTAAACAATAAAAAAAATGGGGCACTTGATTCAACCACGTTCTCAAGTATTCTTTTTTTTGGTTACACGTTCTCAAGTTTTCTGATAAGGTCACAAGTTTTTCGTTTTCACCAAAATGAATAATGTGAAGCCGGCTTCTTTTCTTATTTGCAAATCTCAAAGGCATAGGCACGGGAAGTAAAGTGAAAAAATCATGAAAAGCACCACGATTTTCAAACACGTGCCAGCAACACAATCCTGGCTTTGACATGCATTAAAGATTTGGTGATTGACCTCATGGCAAGTGCTTAAGAAATATGGGCCTTGGAAATTGGAGTAAAAAATGGACTAAGGCTTATTATTAAGGTTTTACCTTAATAGTACTCTAAGTAAATCTATAAAGTTAAAGGTGGGCTGTACACTTTAAAATTTTAAAAATCATTAACTTCCAATAAAAGCCTCTCACTTTAAAATTTTTAACCAATGTTCTTAAGAGTACTGTTCAGCAAAATCCTATTATTAATCCTCCTTCCCTTTAACAATATATGATAATTTAGGACAAAAACATATATTAAAAAAATAATTAATAATATTAATAATTGTGTAACATATAGTGAATGAAATAATATACTTTATGTATTAATTAACATAGCATAATATTCAAGGGTGATATTAACTAGAATGCGTTGAAAAACTAATGTACATACTAAAGGCAATTAGTTAGTGAGTGAAATTAGTTAGGGTTAGTATTAAAAAAATTTAATACCTTATTAAAATATAAAATTGACAAATATTTTGAACTGAAATTGTCTATAAGTGGATAGATATTCTGAAAGAGATGGAGTAATACATAAGATTTGAAATTTTTCATATTTAGTTGAGAGATAAAAATAGAAAATTATTTAACAAATGATCGCTATTTATAAAATTATACATATAACTTATCTATAATTTTTTTTTTTTGACTTCTTTACACTCCAAACACATCCACCCTTTTAGGACATCTTTGATACTTGGGATGATATGTGTAGCTTTACTCTACTTTATGGAGAGACTATTTTTAAGATTTGATCTCGTGACCTCCAAATTGTAAAACAGGAACCTTACCGTTGTGGCCACCCTTGACCTGATATGGGATAACAAGGATAAAAGTTTTTCATGAATAAATTTTGTGAACAAAATTCTCTTAGGATATAAAATTAGATATAAAGGTGACAACCAAATATTTTATTATAGAAATATAATAGAGATATAAAAGGTGGATACACATCATTCAACCCAAATCTCAAATACACCCAGACCTCACAATATCTTTCTCATCGATGAATCCTCTCAACTCACTAAGAGAAGAATTTATAAGTAATAAATAATTCTTCTCTTATTACAGAAAAGGAGGAAATTGTTTTAGATTGTTTGTTTTTCGTTGTCATAGATGATTGAATCAAGCTCTTATTTATAGAGCTTTTTGGGACAAATTTTCAACATGTTATTTAATACTTCATATTGCCATATGCTTCAATTAATTTAACGCTTCAACCATTTCAATTAATTTTGCATCTCATATGCTTAAGCTACCGAAACCAATTTGGCCTTTTGTCTATTGGCTTGTAAACTATAGGCTTAAAGTCAAGTCACCTAGTCTACAAATCTCCACATTGGCTTGATTTTCGTAAATTATCAAAGTCGCCTTCTCAGGATGCCAACATACATACTCAAATACCCAAACTACCTCTGATTTGAAGGGACTTGATTCCACAAATCAAAATCAACACCCTAAGTCCTATGAATAGTAGTACTAAATGAAGTTGGTTTGCTTCCTACACGATATTTACAAAAGTTAGGCATAACAAATTTTCAATCACTAAGCAAGCTATGCTTGCTCACCATAGGCATACATGCCTCATGCTTATAACACAAGTGAGTAATATCCAAATCAGATGAAGATGATCCTAATGTAGCACTAATAACGTGCTACCTTGAAGTAGATAAAGACCATTAACCAATCTACCTCTAATCTTCATAAGAGATTGGAGACTCTCTGTAATACCCAGGATACACGTGTTAGTAGACAAGTTTCGTTAGTCTAGGGTCCTTTCTGACCCACCGCCGTCTTGAATTTCACTAAGTATAGATCTCACGTCTCCTTGGAGGGCTATATGTTAGAGGGACATTCTTTGGATCAAAAGTCCCGGTAATTGTTCTTAAAGGAAAAATAAGTTGAAGAGTGATTTTTAATAATTTTTATGAAACATTTAAACATTTCATTTTTGGACAACAAGTTTAGAAAACCGTGAGGATTTCCGATTTAAACTAAAACCCAAAATTTGGATTTTGATTTGTTGGAATTTTGATTTTTTTGATATTTTATTTGAATCCAAATGGGTATTTCCTTATTTACATTTATGTTTTAAATTTATTTAATTTAAAATTAAGAAATATAAATAAGTGAGCGTTGAGGCAACCCAGATGCAAATGGGTGCTATTGCTACAATATTCTTAGAAAGACTCGTTAGCGAAGTTATGTTAACTGCAATCAGATATATTCGCTGCGAATGTGTTTGATATCAACACAATGCAAAATAATGCAGTTTTGATAAATGAGCCCCCAACCCCTTTAAAACACCCCAAGCTAGGGAAAACACCTCATTCCCGAACCCTACCCCCAAAATCTCTCTTTCTCCTTCCTCGCTCGCATCCTCTCCCAATCTAGCTTCCATCCAAGCTTCAAGGTGAGTTTGATTATTGGTTTATGCTTCCTTTCTCTCCTTGCTTCCATGTTCTAGTGTATGGGCTTTGTTGTCCTCCATTGTTGTCAAGTGGAGTGCTTCCCCAATGTTGTTAGAGTTGTTTTAGAGTTATCTAGAGGTGATTAAAGTTTAATTTAGAGTTGTGATTGCTCTATGGCAGTTGTTGGTATCATTCCAAGCTCCCAAGGTCAAGTTAATGGTGTTGATATACTCCTGGCTTCTAACGGTGAGTGGGTTTGATCTCATAACCTTAATTTTATCATTGTGAGCATGTTCTTGCATTATGATTGTTAAACATGACATTTGAAATAGGAAAAAGTATAATATGATTTTACATGATTATGTCAAACTAGAAAAATTATGATTTATGATGATAGCATGAAAGAATGAGTTTTACAAAACTATGGAACCATGATTGCTATGTTGTGTGATATGAAAATGTTTTATATGCACAGGAAATGATCATTTCGAAAATGTATGATTTAAAGATGTTTATGAAAGTGTCAAATATGTATTATCGTTTTATTGAAATATTAAGTTGAGCTATATTGAATAAAGTATGGTTTGGTTTTATGAAGAAATATGCTATTATGGTTTAGAGTTTTCATGATTTAGAACCCCAATGCTTTAAACTATGATTTTAGATTTATCAAGTATATGAAAAGATATGTTAGTTTAAGTTTTGAACTTAGAACTTTAGCATATGGTACAAAGAAGTATGGAATTCAAAATGATTCATAACAACTACCAGATACATACTCTATGAGCTTGAAATCGAAATGCCTACAAGCGGGTGATCCCTTGGACATGATTTCATAGCAACGGTTATGTTAAAGTCAGATTGTTAGAATTAAGGTACAAGAGGTATGGAATTCAATATGATTCATAACAATTTGGATACATATTATGTGGGCTTGAAATCAGAGTGCCTATATAAGACTATCCTTGGGCATGATTTTCAAGCCACAATTATGCTAAAGTCAGATTATTAGAATTGTTTGAGTCCAGAACTTTCATACTAATAATTTAGGGCTCATGTTCGCGAGGGATGGAGTACCCATCTTTAGCATTATTGTTTTTAATTATTTTATTTTAGTTATGTATGATGATTAGTATTTAAATAGCCATAAAGGTAACCGTATAAAACTTATGGAGGCAATAGTAGTAATCAGCCATGGAGGCAACAGTGTAAAATAGTCATGGAAGCAAACAATATGAAATAACCATGGAGGCAATAGTAATAAACAGTCATGGAGGCAAATATTATGAAAAAGCAATGGAGGTAAAAGTAGTAAACAACCATGGTGGCAATTTCAAAAAATGGGACCTAGTTAGGTGCCCATAGCTTGTCCATAAGGTGGCAATTTTAGAAAACGGGACCTAATTAGATGCTAAGTTGTCCACGAGGGACCATAGGAACAAAAAATTCAGTAACAATTATTATTATTATTATTATTATCATCATCATGTTCTTATTATTGTTATTATTACTATTAGTATTATTATGACTTTTATGCATCTTGGTTGTTGTCCCATGAAAGGGGTTACGGGTGAAAATTTACTCATAATTTTAGATAAAGCTCACCCTCTCCTTTCTCCCATTACAGGTATAGTAGCTGTGGGTCTTTCCCAATCGTCTCTTTCAGGAAGAGGTACCTATTGGTGAGCTTCACTTTGAAGTGAAATACCTTTTTATGTTCTTAGAGTGTTCCAATGTCATTGCGAGTCCGAACCATAGTGATGTTTTACATTTTGTCTTACCGTGAATTAGATTATATTGTATTTGCATGATTATAGCTTTTATGGTTTTAAATCTATGAAGAGAGTAATTCAGGATATGTTATATTATGACTATAGATAGAGTTTGATTATGAAATTAATTATGATGATTTAGATTTCAAAGAAAAAATGATTTATGGTAGATATGAAATTGTGTTTGAAAATAGATTTTATGATTTAAACTTTGCATATAGAGAACTTTAGTTCACGAGGCTTACGTAGGAATGAAATTTCACGTCAGCTTACGTTCCAAGTCAGGTTGACACTTTCAGAACTCCACCTTCAAAAATACTTATACCCTTGAGAATCAAGAGTACTCAAAGAATAAGATTCTTCTTTAAGTCTGAATATGTCAAATGTAACATCCCCAATTTTTCTTTATATAGTGTTGCTTTATTATAACTTTTTATTTAGAAAGTATGAGAATTTTGTTTAGGTAAGAAATATTTAGGGATAATCATTAAAAAAATATATCTAATTAAAATATTACAAGACTTAATAGCTGTATAATCTGGAACTTAGCACATTTCCTTAGGTTTTATTAAAATTACAAATATGCCATTAAATATTAGAAAATAAGTTTATAACATAATTAGCGAGAAAAAACTAATAAAAACTTTAGAAAGGCTTGAAAAATGTCAAAAAAATTATTAAAAAAGTGAGAAAAAAATTATAAGTACACTTAAAATATAATTTTAATAATAAATATTAATACTTATTAAATTTATATAATATTAGCATAATTGCGTAAAAATAACCTATTGGGTGTAAAATAAACTAAAAAATCCTAAAAAATAACTCTAAGTCTTGTAAAAAAAATTTTAACCAAGTTATGATGTTAGACAAAGAGGACCACGAAATGGACCTCTCCATTAGACTATGGATAGTGTTAAAAATCACATTGATCTTTAATTAATTAATTTTAACTTAAATAAATCTTAAAATACCTAATTAACTACTTGAGCTTTTAAGATAATTTTTATAAATTTTGATTAATCTCACTGATATAAATCAGATAAATGAAATCTAGAATATTTTAGAAGTCAATGTCATAAAATATATATGTATATATATATTTAAAAAATAAAATATATTTTACATGACATATTATCCAAAGCCAACCAATTTTTACTTTAAAATTCAACAAAGATGGACTTGTCTCTTATCTTATTAAGATAGCTCAAATTCACATGGGAGGCTGTAAAAATTTTATATATTTTATTTATAGATAATTAATTATTTTAATTAACTCAAAATAGACCTAATTAAGGAAAAAATATATTAAAAATACTAAAAATTGTAGAAAAATTCATGAAAATTATAGATAACTTATAAATAAGGTAAAAACATGTTCTTGATAATAGATTAAGGAAAATTAATTTTTATGATTATTTTATGAATTATTTAGTATATATAACTTTAAGATAAATATGCAAAATTTGTCATTTCCATATATTAATCATTCAAGACAACTTGTCACTAGTGGACATGAGAATCAGACCTCTAGGCTACCAAAGAATAAGAAAAAATAATTTAAAAATATTTAAATAAATTATTAGTTAATTAATTCTTAATAAAACAAGCAACTGTTGGATATCAAATTTCATGAACGACATCTTCAAACAAATTTGCTTAACTCTGCAAGAACTTTGATATCAATATGTTGTGAAATGACAGACCCAAAAGGCACAAATAGAGTAACACAAAATAAATATGTGAAAACGTAAAATAAATGAGAAGTTTACGTGGTTTAAAAGTCTACGTTCATGGGTAAATGACAAACAAATATTTCACTATAAAAATATGATAGAAATATAAAATGTGGATATACTTCACTCAACCCAAGTTTCAAATACATTAAGAATATCTTAGAGTATTTTTTTTAATGATGTACCCTCTCAAATTATTAAAGAGAAGAATTTATAAGTACCAAATAATTCTTTTTACACGGAAAGAAGGAAACTGTTTTGGGTTGTTTGTTTTTCGTTGTTACAGCTAATTGAATCATGCTCTTATTTATAGAGCTTTTTGGGACAAATTTTCAACATGTCATTTAATGGTTCATGGTGCCGTATTCTTCAATCAATTTAATGCTTCAAGCACTTCAATTAATTTTGCACCTCATATGCTTCCGCTGCACCGGAAGCCAATTTGGCAATTTGTCCATTGGCTTGCAAACTATAGGTTTGAAGTCAAGCCACCTAGTCTACAATTTGTCTCGAAGCCTTAGTCAACCCCTTTTATGACAACTAAACGAAAACCAGAGTTAGAAACTTAGAAGTGCTCCGCA
Source organism: Dalbergia oliveri (assembly GCA_030441495.1). NCBI lineage: Eukaryota > Viridiplantae > Streptophyta > Magnoliopsida > Fabales > Fabaceae > Dalbergia > Dalbergia oliveri. The sequence goes on along the minus strand of JAMLFY010000013.1, from coordinate 22,050,640 downwards.
AGCTGCTAGAACTTTCTTTTACTTGAGAGAAATCCGAGTTTAACAAGTGCAAACTACAACCAACCACTTCCTTAGTTTCTTCTTCTAATATCTTGAGAGATCATCATGGCTGTTGTAGGTGGAGCTTTTCTCTCTTCTTTCTTAATGTTCTTTTCGACAGGTTGTCTTCACCAGAGGTTGTCAACCTGATCCGAGGAAAGAAGCTCGACCAGAAGTTGCTTCAAAGGTTGGAGACAACTCTATATGTAGTTCAAGCTGTGCTTAATGATGCTGAGCAGAAGCAGATCACTGACCATGCCGTGAAGAACTGGCTTGCCGGTCTCCAAGATGCTATCTATGTGGCTGATGACTTATTGGATGAAGTCTCCACTAAAGCCGCCACTCGAAAGGGTGCAGGTACCTTCTGGTCTCGTTATTATTTCAATTTGCAAGATAGGGAGATGGTAACTAAGATAGAAGAAGTCATTGATACACTAGAAGCAATTGCCAAACACAAAGATATCCTTGGTCTGAAAATGATTGCAGATGAGAATTTGTCATGGAGAATTCCATCAACTTCTCTGGTTGAAAGATCTCATGTATATGGTAGGGATGAAGACAAGGAGGCCATTATAAAATTATTGCTGGATGATACTTGTGATGCTAAAATATCTGTGATCCCTATTGTGGGCATGGGTGGAATTGGAAAAACAACTTTAGCTCAATTGGTTTATAATGATGACAAATTGAAGGAGAAATTTGACTATAAAGCATGGGTTTGTGTTTCGGAGCAATTTGATATTGTCAAGGTTACGAAGACTGTGATAGAGGCAATAACTTCTGGTTCTTGTAAAAAGAATGACTTAAACTTACTTCAAAATGATTTGAAGGAAAAGTTGGCAGGAAACAAATTCTTACTTGTTTTGGATGACGTGTGGAATGATCATTTTGATGATTGGAGTGCTCTTCAGAAACCTTTTCAATATGGGAATAAAGGAAGTAAGATTCTTGTAACAACACGGAGTGATAAGGTTGCCTCTGTGGTGCAAACTATTCCCACTTACAAGCTAAACTTATTGTCTGATGAAGATTGTTGGTCGGTGTTTTTGAAGCATGCATTTCTTACTCCTGAATCTAGAGAGTATGCAACTCTAGAACAAATTGGTAGAAAAATTGTTGAAAAATGTAAGGGATTACCTTTGGCTGTGGAGACACTTGGAGCCTTATTACGCACAAAATATGATGTAAGGGATTGGAACGTCGTGTTGAAAAGTGAAGTATGGGAATATTTGGAAGAGAGTAGGATTATTCCTGCATTAAGAATTAGTTATCACTATCTCTCTTCACATTTAAAGAGGTGCTTTGTTTATTGTTCCTTATATCCCAAGGATCATCTATTTGACAAAGATGAATTAATCTTGTTATGGATGGCAGAGGATCTTTTAGACAAAGGGAAGAAAAACTTCAGAAGAAATTGGTTTATATTAGTATTAGTGCAAGATCATTTTTTCAACCTCTTAAAGCTGGTGATCAATACTTCACAATGCACGATCTCATACATGATTTGGCAACATTTTGTGCAGGAGAATTCTATCTTAGAGCAGAAGAACTTGGAAATGCAGCCGAGATTGGTACTAAAACTCGTCATTTGTCACATAATGCCACAAGCAATTATCCAATCTCAACACTCTTGGCAGCCTGTGATAGGGTAAAACATGTGAGGACATTTCTAGAAATCAATGTCAAGAGAAAAATTCAGGTTAACATGGAAAATGCTACTTATTTACTATCACAATTGAAGTACATAAGAGTGTTGTTATTTAATTCTTTTCCTCTTGTCTCATTACCCGATTCATTAGGTGAATTAATCCATTTGCGTTACTTGGATCTCTCTGACACACCTATCGTGACATTGCCCGAGTCATTGTGTAACTTGCATAATCTACAAACCTTGAAGTTAAAAGATTGTCATAATCTGAAAATGCTTCCCAACAGCATGCGAGATCTTGTGAATTTGTGCCATCTTGATATCAGGGGAACTAATTTAATAGAGATGCCAAAGGAATGAGCAAATTAAAACATTTGCAGCATTTAAGTGACTATATTGTTGGAAAGCATGAAGAGAATGGAATTAGGGAATTAGGAGCACTTGCAAATCTTCACGGGTCACTTGGCGTTCATGAATTAGAGAATATCATCAATAGTGGTGAAGCTTTGGAGGCAAAGATGGTTGATAAGAAGCACATTCATAAGTTATGGTTGAAATGGCGGTCATGTGAATATATTGTTGATTCCCAAGTTGAAAGAGATATTCTAGACAAGCTACGGCCTCACACAGACTTGAAGGAGCTAACAATCTCTGGTTACAGGGTACAATATTTCCCGATTGGCTGGGACATTCTTCTTGGCACAATATGACTGAAGTGTATTTGTCTGGTGCTAGGAATTGTTGTATGCTTCCTTCACTTGGACAATTACCGTCTCTAAAGCGCCTAATGCTTTCAGATTTTGAAGAGTTGACGATTGTTGGTGCCGAGTTTTACAAGAATGATGAATCTTGTTTGAAGACACCTTTTTTGTCACTTGAAACTCTGTATTTTAGTGAAATGCCTTGCTGGCAGGAATGGCTTTCATTGGAGTTCAAAGATGCTTTTCCAAGACTGAAGGAGCTTACAATACGTTTCTGTCCCATGCTAATGGGAGATCTGCCCAAACACCTCCCCGCTTTGGAAAAACTTATCATTTTCAACTGTGAGCAGCTTAGTTCTCATCTCCCATTCTCAAATAACGTATATGTGTTGGCAATGAAGCAAGAATACGCAAGTTACCACTCTCTCAGCACGCTCTATCAACTTTCTTGTGATCCAAGATTTTCAACAGGTAACTGTTTTGCTCTCCCCTAAAGTTGATGCATGTTGTGCAATCATAGTACTAATGCTTGGCATCAAAATTATCCTTCTCGTGACAATATGGAAAACTTTTTTATTTTTGGTCTTTTACTTTTCGTTCTCAGCCATTTGTGAATATATGAGGTAAGTTAAATCTGTATTGTAAGTATAGTTCCACTCACAAGTTACAGCTAATACAACTATATGTTGAATATTTTCTACCCTGTTGGTCATTGCTATTTCAACAAAGTTGATAGTAATCTTCAGCTTCTCTTCTGCTTAGATGCGTTTTTGATAGATTTATATTTATATTTTTTGTATTTTCTTCTTACTGGTGCTGGTTTTTCCTCTGTTTTCAAAGGATAACAAATTAGAGAGTAAAAGAAAAAGTCAAATAAAATGTTACTTCATGTACCGAAGAAAATTATTACTTTTAGTCACTGCTTATGATGGTGGATTGTGGAGGAGGTACATGACTCATGAAATAGAGGAATTTGTTTGAGTTGTGGAAATTCATATGAATTTTCGGATTAGACAGGAGCTTACTCTGGTTATGCCACAAAATTTTAACTTTTGTTATATCATTTTGGTCATTTAAGAGGCTAGTCATATACTTGAAAGGTACTCTAGTTTCTGGTTAGGTTGACAATGTTCAATTTCTTTAGCATGTTCTTGGATCTTTCTATTGAGTTACTGGATTCAGATATAATTATTAGCTATGATGCATAGTACTTCAAAATAGTCGATATACATGTACTAGATACGTTATTGTGTTGGATACTTTACAAATACTTTTAGAAACTCCTAATTATATTACATGTTTTGAATTTGATTTTTGTCATATCGCACTTGTGTGGTACTGGCTACTCCTACCGGTGCCCGTGCAACATAGATTATTGGATCTATAGTTTTGGTTCACTATACTTATGTTTGGTTGATCAAGTCCAAATTCACACTAGAATTTATGAGTCTTCCTATCTGGTTTCGTTTTGCAGAATTCAGAGATGTTATGTCACGTCTGTTTGGAAGAGATCCACAGATAGATGGACTAATGGGTTGATATTTTACCAAAGGTGAAGGATTCTTCATTAATTTCCCAAAGACTAGGTGAGTTCTTCATTGATTCTCGTATTTAACTTGTATGCACTAAATTATCAAAGTATTGATACGTCATTGAGAACAGTAGTACAATGAGAAATTCTCATGATCTTGACTTGGGATGTATCTCATCTAAACAATAACAGGCTAGTGCTTCAAAGTATCTCTTGATATTGTTTTGAGCTACATGACTAGTTAAATTCACTACTTAAGCATGGCTCTGTAACGTGGCTATTTAATAAGTTAAAAGTATTTCAAAATAAAGCATGGTTTAGAAATAATTTACTGATCACCCACAAATTGCATGATTGGAGCCATTAACAATATGTGGATGCTTATGCAGGTTAAACTTTGTGGCCAGGCCACATTAGCAGCTGTACACACACTATTTTCATCTGGTTTGGTTGATGGTAGTGTTGTTGAATTTGTGACACTATGTGGAGTGTCATCTGTCAAAAGAATCCCTGCAATCAATATCACTAGTGCCTCAAACTTGCAAAATGGTGAAACTGATGATGGATTTTATGTTGAATTGGATTTTCCTGCTGAACCTATCACTGAATCCATAATAGATTCATGGGGCACTGAACGGTGCTACCATAATTGATTTAAAGAGGACACAAAATGGACATGACTTGTTAGTAATTCCTAAATCTGCTTTCTTCCATTTTTTTCATTGTCCAGTAAACTTTAACATCTTAAGTTTATATTTGTTAAATATTTTTGCAATACTTGTCATTGGTGAAGATCTTATTTTCATCATTTTAGTTTTGGATGCACCATGGCCATGTATATATTAACCTGCTTGATTATTGGGGAAAACAGGACACTATATATGTCATGCTACTCTAAACAAGTCAAATAGCATGTTTTGAGCGATTAGTACACATCAAACATTATGAAGCTTATGTCATTTCTGCACTCGATTCTTCTGCCCAAAATTTGCAATCAATGAGGTAAGTAGCTGAGATATTATTACTACAATGTTCCTCCAATTGCATTGACCAATTACTCCCTAAAGCATGAAATGAAGACAAAATATCGAAGTAAGATCACGTTCAGAGTTTAATTTTGAACTCATACAATATTGATGCAATTTTTGAACTTCATGATCCCTTAAAGCACAAGTTCTCTTTTTGCCTGCTGTTTTAACATTTACCCTACAGACTGCTGCTTTACCACATCTATGGCAGATCTTGGGTGCAGTTTGATATATAAAACAAGCACTTCACCAGTTTAAATCAACGAAAAAAACTTAAAATCACGGCACAAAATATTATTATCACTACCTATTTTTACAAGGCCCTTTGTTGGATCATCTAGTAGAATGGAAAGGATACTATACGATGCAAATGGAATCTTCCATTTGAAACTCCAGTGGATCAAAATAGAGCTAGTCAGATAATGCTAAATAACTTGTAATTCCTTTGAGGATCCTGCTTGATGTACTGGACAATATGCTTTAGCAACCTACTGGAGCAAGAAGCTGGGAAGTGTGATTTCAATGCTTATCAGGTACACTCTCCTTTAACTCATTGAGATTATATCTTGTCATTGTGCTACTAAATCTGCAAAGATGTCACGTGACAAAACACTATGGTATCGCCTAAATCATGTAACTGACCTCACCTAATGGAACAAGACTTAGTAGCAGTTGTTGTTGCATTGCGGTACTAAATCTGTACATTATATTTGAGTAGGCATCCCGCAGAGGGTTAGTTCTCAATATTCATCCTGATGAGCAGAACCATAGGGTGCTTCTGCGTGGGAAGGCTGTTACAGTGATGGAAGGGTGTCTTCTGGTCTAATCCTCTAAAGCTGCAGAATATGTAGTTGCAGAACTAGACCTCCTTAAATAGTAATTGGACTAATGAACTGTCACGATGCTTTATCTTTTATAAAGTAACCTTCCAGCATTCTGTATTTAATTTACAATTTTACATAAAGAAAATACTTCTTAGCCACAAAATATGTCAGAAAGTGATTACCAGAATATGTGTCAAAGTATAATAGACACATCTCATGTTTCTTAACCACTCGTGATTTCCACCAAACAACTCATAACTTGCCACATGTATGCGGCTGACAATATTTTTCAACAAAAAAATTTCGGCACCTGTAGCATCACTCTCTGCAGAAAACTCGGTATGCTGTGTCTCTGAGTCTAGTCACATTTGTTGAGTTGAATAAATTGGTCAGGTCATTGCAATTGTAAGCAATTCATCAACTAGGAAAAAAAAAATTCTCTTGCCTCTAACCATTAGCGGGGACAATATTACACATTGAGTATGATAGGAAAAACGTTGCAACAATCTTTATAAACTGAATCTCCATGTCGAAAATTAATTAAAAAGAAAGTCTAAGCAGATTATATGTATATATATTTTAATATAGGAAATTGTAGGTTTTGTAACGTGAATGAGGAAAGATACAACACTAGTTATGTAGCTGAAGGCTAGTTCTGCCTTCTTTCTTTACTTTTACCACCAATACTATTTTGACCGTCATAGAAACTTATTGCTAACTTCTATCACTAAAACCAATTTAACCATCATAAAAAATTCCCAATTCTTTTTTCCTTTTTTATAATTCTACTTTACTATTTTACCACCTTACCTTCTCCAGATTTATTTGAATAGATCTTATTCTAAATATTTCGGTTAGAAATATTGTCTGCAATATTATCTTATACATTCCAGATAGTTGGCTACTACTTTATGTTATTAATATTCAATTTTCCAACTTCTAGAAACTTATTAAAAAAAATATATAAAGAATCTAGCCTTTAATTTTTTTTTAAATAAAATATTAACTTATGGTTTTCTATTATCAAGTGTATAAATACATGAGATGTAATTCAAAAATGAATTGCATTTAATCTGGATACTTAGAAGGATTAGGATAGAATTTGCCCTTTCTGTTAAATTACAGCCTTTAGATATATGTATTGAAAAAGAATATAGATTTCACTAATCTGGAAAATTTGTTAATACTTTGCTCTTTTCATTCTCTTGACACGTTGTCTTTGTACATTAATTTGTCATTTATTATTTCTAAGTCCATTCCTATGCGCAAAAAAATCTATTTTTCAAAAGTGTTTGTCACTTCTTCGTCTCATAAAAATTTGACAACCAAACTTGGCTGGTATTTCATTTTATCTTTTATTTATTTTATCTGAATTGAGGTTTGAACCAAATCCATTCTCTTTATGGTAGAACTTTTAATCCAAATCAGCTATATCTTGCTGATATTTATTTTGAAATGTTAAAAAGATTCAAGCATGCCTGAGACTTTTATAGGTCATAACTACATCAAATCAAGAATTTAACTTGTCATAAATAGGGAGATATGTCACACATTCTCTTTCTATATAACATACATGACCATTCTCTCAATTCCTCAAAGTTCTCATGTAACATAGTTCCTTGGAAGCTATATACACTAATGAGCCCCTGCAACTATGCTCCTCAGGTACCACTTTCACCACTTATGAATTTCATGTAGATTGTATAGTAACTGACAAAGCTTATTATTGAAAAAATAGCTTTACATATTTTCTTTCTCTTGTGCTTGAAATATTCCTTTGCAGAGTTATTCCTTCTGCATAAACTGCCCCAGGTGTCAAAAGAAGGTGAAGAAAATATTCTCAACAGGTAATGGTAATGTGGTGATTTGTCCCCTTTTTTGCTTCTCTAAATAAGAAAATGCTCAAGCAGGAAGCTAATTTTTATAGTTATATTTATATAACTTTCTAGGTGTATACACCATGAAGGTAGATGCAGAAAAAGTGACAATCAAGAAAGAACAGGAACATTCAAGCAAAGCATTGAAAAATCCAACACCAAATGAGCAGAACAATCAACACAAGCCTCCTGTTGGTGCTTGCAATGGTAATGGTCAGAGTATACTCACAGGTTGTGATGTAGCAGACCTGAAGGAATTGGCAAAGACCAAGAATTTGAAAGAATTGGAGTTCACCCATACTACTGATACCAGGAACCTAAGAATGAGCTTCAATGAGGAAAATCATGATGAGCCTCCTCCCAAAAGGGGTCTCATGAGGGAACACAAGAAGAGCCCAAGAAAGAAGATGAACAAAATGAGGTTGAGCATGGTCCTTGCCACAATGAACCAGTAACAGGTACTGGCCAAACTCATGTTGATGGTTGTCCTCATAGTGAGTGTGATTCTAGTGAAACTACTGAAGAGGAGAACCCTTCTGATTATGCTACTTACAATGGACCTCACCATACTCCTCATTACCACCATCCATTTTCACACTACCATGGTTACCATCACCATTACCATTACCCCCAGCCTCCCAACTCACAGCCATTGCCGACACCACATCCACATCCACATCCACAGCCACAGCCCGAGCCCCAACCGCAGCCACCGCCACCGCCACCGCCACCACCACCACCGGCACCACCACTGCCGCCAACATCACCACAACCAAGGGCCAATTGTCAATATTGTCGTGATATTAGGTCAAGATGCGTAATAATGTGAGCTCCCAGATTCTCCTAGCACAATAAGTTGATGATTTCCCTAGATCAAGTGTTGTTTCTTTTAGCTATCCAAGTAGAACCTTCATGTTTTCACAATGTGCGTTTGTGTGATTTTAACTTTTAACATGATTATATCTCCATGTTAAGAAAAATAATAATTATAGAATAAGCTGGTTTGAATTCCTGGAGCCATTGCACCATCAAAAGAATTACATTATTGAGTCAAACATTTAAATGTGTTTTCTATGGTGAGCCTTAGATGAAAACTAGTGCACATCAATGCACGCCAGGAACATATGGGATTAACTGACTAAATTCAAGGACAGTTTCAAACTCAATGCAAAATACATGCCATAAATCAACTCTGAAGGACTATCCAACTTCCAAGAGAAATCACTGTGCTGTGATCATCTAATTTGACATGGCCTGACATCAAGACTCCTACAGAGTAAATTAAAGTAGCAGTTTAAAATTGAGGTCTAAATTGTGTCTAATTAATTTCAGAAACTAATTTCAGCAGAGGATCAAACAAACCACACAATAAAGATATTTTAACTAATTCATAGAGAGATGAAGCCGCCCCTGAAAAGAATGGTACATCCATTTCGATTTATATCTATAAAGAGGAGCATTCGTAGAAATCGACGTAAGACTTTAAACATTTAAACGTTCAAGAACTTTTATCAAAAGGTTCAACGCAAATCCTTCCTCGTCTACAAAATTAATAAACTAGACCATACAATTGAATCCCTAGCACTTTGTTATTTGTTTAGAACATCATCACATGTTAACAATTCATTAAAAAAGTAGAAAGCGCGTTCCACCCACAGATCCAAGAATCAAGCAGATTGGTCAACGCTCAACAATACCATGCAGATACTTTGTGTGTTAGAGTAAATATTTAAATTAGTCCCTTATAAATTTATCATGAAAAAAATTTGGTCCCTCAGATTTTAAAGGTATTTCTCTTATATTAAGGGATGAATTAATTTTTCAGAATTTAAAAGTCTTGTATTAATTTCTCACGCTTTAAAAAAAAGGGCAAATTGATCGATCCATTTGTATAAGACCGTTGTTGTACTACAGTGTTTTTTTTTACATGGCATGCTGCATAGACAGAAATCACAAAGTTAATAAATTATTCAGACACGTGCATGAATTTGTAGAGCGTCACAGATAGTTCCAGCATGTGAGATTGCAATTAGCAAGCCTTTGGGACCGAAAATAGGTTTTCCTTAATCTTATTGTAGACAAGATTATCATTCATCTACTCAAAATAAGGGATTAAGATCCAATCTGATTACAGCAGTAACTAATAAAATTCAACCTGTTCATATATAATTGATAAAGTAGATCGAGATGAAGCCACCGCTGAAAGGTGAAAAGAATGGCACATTTGGTTTCATATAATTCTGGAATATTTAAAAAGTAGCCAAACTATACTCTATACAAATGAATCCCTAGTACTTTATTATTTGTTTAGAACATCATCACATGTTATCAATAGTGGCAGATCTAAGCCGCAATTCATCCGTAGATCCAAGAATGAAGCATATTGTTCAACAATACCAGGCGGATATACGTGCTGGCCAGTGGCCACCGATTTTGTAAGCTCAAAATGTAATTAGTTAGAATAAAGATAATGGAGAGTGCAACTTTTTTTTTTTTTGGGTTATCCATTCACTTTTAAAATATTTGTCAATTCAAGGCAAATATAAATATTAAAAAATAATAAATAATATTGATAATTGCATAACATATAGTGAATGGACTAATGTATTATTACATCTTAATTAATATAGCATAATATTTAAGACTAATATTAAATGAAATGTTTTGAAAATATAAAATTAAATAGGGATAGCAACGTAAGAAAAAATTAATATTCTATTAAAATAGAAAAATAACATATATTTTGAATTGTGAAATTATTTTAAAGTGGACAGATAATAATGCATTGATCTTGTAATGGTTTTTATTTTGTATGTTCACCAAGTGCGTATTTGTTTCAATTTTTAGATTAAAAATTAATTTTTTTCACTTAAAAAATATTCACAGTGACTTCTACTAAAAAAGCTTATAAATCCAACTTGGTATACCTTTATAAAAAAATAATTTTTAATTGAAAAAATCACTTTGGCCAAAAAGTTGCACCAGACAACATATCGGCGGGGAGGTGAACGAAACATATCTTATAAGGTGTGAATACCTCCTTCTTACGTGATGCGTTTTCCTTGCCAGGGGAGAACAAAACCTTAAAGAGGGAGTGAGTAGCCTTAACCCAAGAAGACAATAGGTAATGGGGGACCTGTGTTACACCTAGATACTCCAGCTCTTTATAATATGTTAGAATGTTTCATATGCTCATTTTGTTATTCATCGAATTGGAGTTATGGTATCTATGTGATGATTTAATTTACATGTTGCAAATACGCCCCGTGAAGAAGTTTGGAATAGGTTGCGGTTTTGCATTTACCCAGCACTGTCTTGCCTTGAAGATATAGCAAACTGGTAGTTGAATCTTGAGAAGTTAAGAAGCAAGATCCATTTTTGACTTCATATTTAGTTAGCAACTTTGTGTCACTCGCATAATTTGAAATAGAAAATCTCGACAGAAAAACAAACCAAGGAAAAAAAAAATTGAAGCTAAACAGAATTGGCTTATAACAAAACCTTTATTATTACTCTATCCAAAAAAAGACTCAATTATTACGCTTGAAATACAATTGAAGTTACCAAACCCACGTGAACCATGGAGTAAAAATGAAAAAAACAACACGCCACAACACCAATAATCCAGTTTAATTTGCTAGTGTTTTTGACCGGCAAAATCAGTAACGTTAAAATCAGCACAGGAGAGTGCGTGAGACGCAAGCAAAGAAGTGAACCCAAACCTATTAGCTTCGAGATCAAACTGTACAAGATTCTCTTCAAGCTGCTTCCCTCCAATCACAATCGACGCTTTCTTATGCACCCTATTCACCCCACCATCAACAAACCCCAAGCACCACAAGTCCACATCCCTCTTCTTATTCGTAACTCTCACCATCGAGTTCGCCCCAACAATCCTCCAAACCACATCATCCCTATCCAGCACAAGATCAACGGTTGGCACCACCGGACCCACTCCCGTTACTCTGACCCCTCCCGCAGCATAACACACGTTAAACGGCTTCACAGGATCAGTTATCGTGAGATTAAAATCAAAAGAACTCGCCTCCTTCACAAACAGCTCCGTGAACGCCTTATAAATAGAACTCTCTAGAAGAGCATGAGGAGTATCGGTACTAATCTTAGTCCCACCAAAACCATTATCCTTATCAATAGTCAACAAAGAAGCGTTGATGGGAACATCCTGGCCGTTGATTCTAACAGAAGTCAAACCAATGAAATATTCGTTAGAAGCGGGATTACCACGATAGCCAATCACAGTATCCCCAACACTAACCGGGTTCACAATAAGCGGAGTGTAAATAAGCGATCTCGCAAGGTCAATTTTGGAAGACTGAGAAAAAACGTAGTAAGGGCCCTTGGACCCAAAGAAAGCGACCCCAGTGGATTTAACTGAACCGGGAAAACAGACCGCTAAGCAATTGGGAGCGTTGAAAGCCGAACTGATTTGGGCCTGGACCGAGAGGTTGGACCGGCCCAATGCTGCTAAACCGGTCACACTTTTCGGCAACCCTTTAAGGAGAGTGGAACGGGCGCAAGAGAAGTGTAGTTCGGGAGGGTAACGAGTTGGAGGTGAGTTGACTCGTCCGCGTTGGGGAGCGCGAGCGTGTCGATGAGTGCGTCTTCGGCGACGGCGGCACCGGTGACCGGGTTTTCCGGGAAGGTGCCGCATACGAAGTCGGTGGGGACGCAATTGGGGTCGGGTAGGGTGGTGTCGGTGCAGTTGGTGCAACCGAGAGCGCCGAATCCGAGGGAATCGCAGAATGTGGTGAGGTCGCAGTGGATGTGGCGGTAGGAGGAGGAGTTGTAGTTGGAGTCGCAGAGTGTCCATGGGAAGAGGTATGAGAGGTCAAGGAAGAGCTTTGTTGGGCGGAGCGGGGTTTTGAGGTATACGGAGAGAGTGAAGAGGTTTGTGGATTTGTCTTTTGAGACTGGTGAGATGAGTGTTGTTTGGAGTGTTGGATTGGGAAGAAGAAGGATGATGAAGAAGAAGAAGATGAAGGAGGAGAAGGTGTAACTGGAGAGGGGAAGCGGTAGTGGAGGTTGCATTTTGGAGGATGGAAGTGGAAGTCAAAAGCGAATGGATAGGTATGCATGCTTTTTCTTGGCTAGTTGCTGCATATTTATGGTCATGGAATAGAATATCTATAATGGAAGACACCCTTGTAGGCTGGTACTCAGCTGATTTCTCTGGACTATAAAATCATATAATAGTATCCACCGGCGAAAATAGTGAATAACCTCTTTGAGATATAGAGTCTATAAATGTTGATATTACTTCTGTTCTAATCCTTTTCATACACATTTAAATTGATCACTAACTATATATATTTAAGGAGCCGTGACTTGCTACAAATTGCGCTACGTCTCATGTTTGATTATATAATGTATGTAATTATATGAGCATCGCATAGACTTCCTGCATACTAATGTGTGTGTGTGAGTTGGATAAGATATTTGCATATTTGTGAATGCTGTATCTAGGGTTGAATCTTGACGCATGAATAATAATATATCTCATTATTATTATTATTATTATTATATAGTATATTGTAGCTGCATATCCGCACAATGTTATTGACCAATCTATCACTACAAGAAAAATTAGCATTTTCAACGTTTTAACATTTAAAGTGACAATAAAAGTATTGTTAGAAAAGTAATTTCAACATAAAGTAATTATTGAAAATCCTTATAAACTTTTAACGACAATTAGTACATGTCAAAAATATATTTTTTGGATATTTTTGACATGTACTAATTGTCGAAAAAGTTTATAAGTATTTTTAACAATCACTTTATGTCAAATTACTTCTCTGACATTACTTTTATTGACGAATGTTAAAAATGCCGTTGAAAATGCTATTTTTCTTGTAATGTACTTGATTTGTTGGATATGTGGAATTGTCGATGAGTCGAGGGGAGGCCAATTGTTTTCGAATTTTTAATATGGGATAGTGTTCTAACTAACGTGTAAACAATAAAGTATTTGGGATTTCCTGTTGGTGTGAATGTAAATGGTTTTATGATCAAAGATTTGTCCCCTTAAAAGAAGTCTCATCTCAAAGGGATTAGTCACTTTAGGGGAATACCTGAAAAGCAGAAAAGTAAAGTACTTGGGATTCAATTACATGGGGCGGTTTATTTGTCAATTTGTTAGATTGCAGAATTTAATGAAAATGAGATGTACCCATTGTATTCTGGCAATGAGCTCACTTCTTCTTTTTGTCAATTTACTTGAACATGTTTATTTTTGACAAATCTTGTCTCGTGTGTTTCAGTTATTGTAACCAGATCAGATTGAATGATAATGCATCATTCCAATGTTTGACTAACAAGATTTATATTTGATAGTATTCTCTACAGTATATAAATCTAAAGTCAAAACCTCTTTGCGGTCCCAAATGCTCGCAAATTGCAGTCCCCCGTGTTGGAACAATCTGGTTTGGAGTAGTGCAGATTGCTTTTGCTCTTTACTTTCTTTCCTTGGGTGAAGCCTGGAATGTGTTTGATAAATTATCTGTTCTAGATTTTGTGTCTTGGATTACGTTGGTTTTTAGGTACTTTCAGTGAAAATTTGTGGATGAGGATGAGGCTTTTGGTATATTGTTTTGTCTCATGCCCAAAATGAAAACTTTATGAAGACTGGTGCCGGAATCAATTGAGCTAGGAAGTATAAGGTTACACATGACTAGGGGTGGGAGGCTCAGGCAACCACGGGTTAAGTAAGACCTGAATAAGAACATTGGCCTGAATATGGCCTATTACCTTTTATAGGCTTTATTTTTGCTTGGACAGCCTACTTGCAAAGCCTATCTAATCAAATCCAGCATCGACTCAAACCAAAAAAAAAATCCAGCACCAACAAACAATTGAGACCAAAAAAAGACAAAAGGCAGCAAGGCAAAACCTCCATCGGTGAGTTTTGCATCATGAACCAAGACAATTCTTCTTGTCAATGTTGTAAACAAATTGTTCTTCAACAAATCGGTTTTAGCACGATTGAAGACTCGTGTGTGCTGAATTATGAATATGAGAGGTCCTTTGAAAGTGATGTGGAGTTTTTGCAACAACATCACCGATCCAAATAAAAGGCTGGTCGCAACTAGCATAGAGAAGAATGCGCCAAGCTTGATGCCATCTTCACCCAATATAGGGCTACAATGGCGACAAGTCTCGTTGCGAGGTCTCTGCGACGGGTTACAACAAGCAAATGGGGCTGCGATGGTGATGAATCTTGATACAACGGCAAAGGTCTCTTGCAACGGCGAGGACAAACGGACAGCGATGATAAATTAGGGTCTCTTGCGAGTGGTGGACTTGTAGTGTAGCCGTTTAGGGACTAGGGTTCTGAAAAATGAAAATGCCTCTCTACTCGCATCTCACTCTCAAACATATGGTCAAATTTAGGAAATTTAAAATTTAAATTAAAGTAAGTATAACAATAATTATAAAAATGTTCAAATAGTTGTTCAAAAATGCAAAGTAGCTTAATGGTAAAGATGTTGTATCTTAATTGGTTTTGTAGAGTCTTGGTTCAAACACCATAGTATACATTTTATAAAATTGAAACATATTTATATATATATATATATATATATATATATATATATATATATATATATAAAGGCTGAAAGGCTTAGGCTTTACGAGCCTAGGCCTAGCCTATTAACCTAAAGGGCTTTCAAATAGGCCTAAGCCTAACCATAATTTTTAAAGGCCAGGCCATAGGCCCCTAGCTTGTTCCCACCCCCACACATGACTACCATTATAGATTCTCTCTCTTACTCTCCCCATTTTTCAATATATCTTACATTTGTTGTCTTTTTAGGGTTTTAAAATATTTGTACATTTATAATATCTAGGTAACATTATTTTTTTCTTCCATTTATATTCTTAATTTTTTTAGTAGAGTGAGGAGACTAATAATGACTATACTTAATTTTAAGATAGAGAATAAATGTAATATTAATAGAAATTTGTTTTTTATATAGGGATATTTTTGTTAACACATATAATTTGATAGATTTATTAAGATGTATTTTTTTCACCTTAATACATGTTTGATTTTTAGCGGATATATTAAAATGGAGGGACTAATGCATTATGCATCCTTAATGCTAAATATTTATTGTTAGTTAATACCTACATTTAGCATTAGTGCTTTTAATTATGCTAGAATGTAACAAATGTTCATTTTGTTAGACTGAATAGCAGGGAGTTGTGATATGTGATGATAAGCATATAGAGGAATAGGTCAGGGGCGGATCTACATATAGAGGAAAATTTTAAAATTTTATAATAATTATATGGATTTATTATGTTTTTATCCCATTGTCTTGTTGAATTTGCCCTCATATTAGTTTTAAGTGAGACAAAATAATAAGATATAATACATTCCTCTTCTTTCTATACTGATGTACTCTATTTGCCTTTGGTATTAAAATTTTCTAGATCTGTCACTAGAATAGGTTGTGGCAGTGCTTCCACCTGTCTCTCTTCGCGACTATAACTTTGTCTCGCTTGTAAACTGTTGGATGAGTCTTGAGAAGCTGAGAAATACGGCCCTTTTTTGACAGTTTGATCGCATCTTTTCTTCTCTAATCAAGATTTTGATTTTTTGCAGCTGACTTCTTTATTTTTGTAATTCATCTATCTGTACACCTTGTCATGTGAAGGTGAATAGCTGATTAGTAAGATGGGAATTCTGAAATCCGAGTGATAGTTTACATGTTACAATATAAATAATATGATTTGGAATACTTCTTTCCTAGTTTAATGGGGGCATATCTTGATGTTTGGTTGAATTTTTCTGCTTCTTTGTTGTAAATTGCTGATTGTTTGATATGAAATTCCCTAGTAGCCAGCAGGTAGCTTATTGTCTAGATCAATCACTGATGTTGTTTGTGATTTCTCATTCATATTCTGCCCTTCTCATGTCTTTTTCAAGGGAGTTTAGAAATTTTTCTTTTTGTTGGATGATTTTATTTTATTTTTACAAAATTTAATATAATTGAGAAATTAACTTACAATATTAGAGTAGTTAATTTGCAATAGAAACTCTCAGCAGAAAAATAAACCCAAAAAAAAAAAAAAAGCGGATGACGCTAACCAAAATTAGCTTATAACAAGACCTTTATTCTGGCACTTTGTAATACAGTTGAAGTTACCAATACCACGTGAACAATATAGTTAAAATAAAAACAACACAACACTTCATCAACAACTCACTCACTTTGATGAAGATCCATTCTATTTTAATAGTCATTATCAAAAAATCGTATAATTGGAATATATTAAAAAATTAATATATTTGATTATAATTTATAATCAAATATATTAATATTTTAATATATCATAATTACACAATTTCTAATAGCAACTATTAATATGAAAATTACCGTGTAATTCTATTTCTAACTAACTTTTCTGATTGGCAAAATCAGTAACATTAAAATCAGCACAAGAGAGTGAGTGAGACGCAAGCAAAGAGGTAAACCCGAACCTATTAGCTTCAAGATCAAACTGTACAAGATTCTCTTCAAGTTGCTTCCCTCCAATCACAATCGACGTTTTCTTATTCAACTTATTCACCCCACCGTCAACAAATCCCAAGCACCACAAGTCCACATCCCTCTTCTTATTCGTAACTCTCACCATCGAATTCGCCCCAACAATCCTCCACACCACATCATCCCTATCCAGCACAAGATCAATGGTCGGCACCACCGGACCCACACCTGTTACCGTGACTCCTCCCGCAGCATAACACACATTGAACGGCTTCATAGGATCAGTTATCGTGAGGTTAAAATCGGAAGAACCCGCTTCCTTCACAAACAACTCTGTGAACGCCTTATAAATTGAACTCTCTAGAAGAGCATAAGGAGTATCAGTACTAATCTTGGTACCACCAAAACCATTATCCTTATCAATAGTCAACAAAGAAGCGTTGACAGGAACATGCTGGCCGTTGATTTTGATAGAAGTCAAACCGATGAAATACTCGTTAGACGGAGGATTACCGCGATAGTTAATCAGAGTGTCCCCAACGCCGACCGGGTTCACAATAAGCGGAGTGTAAATAAGCGACCTCGCAAGGTCAATCTTGGAAGACCGAGAAAAAACATAGTAAGGCCCACTGGGCCCAAAGAAAGCCACCCCAGTAGATTTAACCGAACCGGGAAAACAAACCGCAACAATACGAGGAACCGAAAGAGCCGAACTAACTTGGGCCTGAATCGACAGATTGGACCGGCCCAACGAGGCCAAACCGGTCACCCCTTTGGGCAAGCCTTTGACAAGAGTGGAGCGAGCACAGGAGAAAGTGTAGTTAGGGAGAAGAACGAGTTGGCCCTGAGTCGACCCGTCCGAGGTGGTGGGAAGTGCCAGCGTGTCAATGAGCGCGGCTGCTGAGTTGGCATCTTTGGTTACCGGGTTTTCCGGGAAGGCCCCGCAGTCGAGGTTGGCGGGCACGCAATTCGGGTCGGGTCTCGGGTCGAAGTCGGTGCAGTTAACGCAGGAGAGTGCGCCGAAGCCGAGGGATTCGCAGAATGTGGCGGCGTCGCAGGTGACGTGGCGGAAGGAGGAGGAGGTGTAGTTGGAGTCGCAGAGCGTCCATGGGAAGAGGAATGAGAGGTCGAGGAAGAGCCTCGTTGGGCGGAGTGGGGTTTTGAGGTATGCGGAGAGAGTGAAGAGGTTCGTGTATTTGTCTCTTGAGACTGGTGAGATGAGTGTTGTTTGAAGTGTTGGATTGGGGAAAAGGAGGATAATGAAGAAGAAGAAGAAGAAGAAGCAGAAGATGAAGGAGAAGGGGGTGCAGAGTGGAAGTGAACGTGACATTGTTTGGAACAAAGACACAAAGTCAACGAGAATGGATAGGTATACACATGCTTTTTGCTAGTTGCTGTATATTTATGGAAGAAGTATTATGGAAAACACCCTGTCACGTAGGTTTTTTGTTTTTATTTTATTTGTTTGGACTAAATATTGGTGCTGAGAAATATTTAAGAGAGACAAATTGGTTGGTTCGGCTTTGATAGTTTTGTATTGATTTCTTAACATTCAAATCGGGTGACAAAATTTTTCATACATGTTCGTATAATTAAAAAATTGTGTACAAATATGTACGAAGGATTAATTCATCCCTATTTTGAAAATTTAGATCGAAGAGAAATCTCGTCTTAGAACCAGAACAAGATTAAGGCATGTTTAAGATGCTTAAGAATCAGCCATCAAATATGGACAACCTTGAGTCCTTGACAACAGTAGCAATGCATAAACAGTAGATTAGACACACAGCTGGCTTCTCTGATGCTGTATTATTTGTTAATATTATTATTTCATTTTAATTATTAGCATCCGAAGTTAATCCAAAGTGTATTAGATGTAAGCTAATGTGCATCCAGTTGGATGGGCTTTATATCGACGCTATTTTTTCTCTCTTTCTTTTTGGTTTTATAATATTCAAATTCGAGACTTTAGTTACAAGGAAAAGATGCTGAATGATTAGAACTAAATGAGCTTTGGCATATTATATGATATTGTAAGAGCATGATATTGTTGACCAATCTACATGATTTCATGGATCTGTGGATGAATTGCGGCATCTAAATCTCCTTGTTTTTGAAATTTATAAGATGGGATAATGTTCTATTTGAATTTTGATCAAGTACTAGGGATTCAATCATCCGGTGTAGTTTACTTGCCAATTTTAAAGATTTTAGAATTATCTGAAAATGAAATGTATCATTCTTTTTCAACGATGGCTCCATATGTTCATTATCAGTTATGAATAGGTTTATTTTAACAAATGTTGACTCATCTGTGTCTTGTTATTGTAATATAAGATTGAATGATGATGCATCATTGAACCCCCTAATATTGACTACATGATTGATATTAGATATTATTCTCTACAATACTTTAATCGAAAGTCAACTCAGACTGTTCAGAAGAAATTCACTTCTCACATTTAATACATGCTACGCATGCAACCATTTATTTTTGTTTTTTTTTTCATATAACTTTTAAACATTACAAATCAAAATGAGTGGTTATGCATGTTGTGGAGTTTGCATTAAGTGTGCTACAAGAGCATGCAAGAGTTACTCATGTTAACATATTCATGCCCATGTTGTGAAGTTCTATTGCGGAATGGTTTGGCTCTTTACTTCGTTGGGTGAAGTCAGGAATATGTTTGATGAAATGTCTGTTCTAGATGTGTCCTGGATTATCATAGTTTCAGGAACTTCACTGAAGATAGAGGCTTTTGTTATATTTTATCTCATGCCCGGAGTAAATACTGTATGAAAACTGGTGCAGGTTTCTGATGAAGCTGAACAGCAAAACAGTATCAATTAAGCTCAAGAAGGATAGGGTTATACATGGCACCTTTACAGGTTTTTTCTCTTGCACACCCCACTTGCACCCCACTACTATTTTAGTATCATTCAATATACTCTTCACATTGTATGTTAAGCGCTAGGCATACTTAACGGTTAAACATTTTATTGTTAATCAATACCTACATTTATCACTAGTGCCTTTTATCATATTGGAATGTCCCTCTAATTATGTTGGAATTTTCTGAATGTTCATGTTGTTAACTTTGAATATTTGTGGTAGTGCTTTTATCTGGCAGAATCTGCCTTGAATGTAACTTTGGATCACTTGCAAACTGTTAGTTGAGTATTGAGAAGCTGAGAAGTAAGATCCATGTTTTACATCGTATTTTACTCACAGTTTGACATCTTCACTGCTTTGATTAAGATTTTGCTTTATGATATCTCACTTTGTTTTGTGATTCATATTGTACACCTTGTCATGTAAAGGTGAATGGCTGATTAGTGATTATCCTGTTACTTTCTACGAGACAGTAAGATGGAAATTCTGATGCCAGAGAGATAGTTTACATGTTACAGGATAAATAATATGATTTGGAGTTCTTTTTTACCTTGTTTAATGGGGGCATACTGTCATATCTTGATATTTGGTTTCATAGGCTTGTTTGGAGTTTTCTGCGAAACATTGCCAGTTTTCGATATGAAATTTTGTAGTAGCCCATAGTTATCTTCCTGTCTAGATGAATAACATTTGACATTTGAAGTATGCCTACTCTTCGAAATTAAACTTGCTACTGGACAGGATTGTGTTTATGGTTTCTGTTTAATATTCTGCTCATGACATGTCTTTTCCACGGGAGTTTTCTATGCAAATAGATTGGGCATTGGGCAGCTTTGCTGCATTTGGTTTTCCTTTTCTAGTTCCACTTCTTCCTCTTCTCATAGTTATAGTACCTTATCTTATACCTTGAGGAAGGAGGCTGGTGCCAACCATTGAGCTTGCTATGTAGAGTGAGAATGTGTGATTTGGCGTATTGGTGGATTAGAGGATATCAGTTGAGGAACAAATCTCAAAGGGGTTATGTTACTATGTATTTAAGTCTAATGGTTTGTCTGAGACGAAGGGAAACAAATATTGAATTTGTATTGATGATTTGTGTATATTAATTCTTTATAAGCTTCATCTGGCTATGTTGGCTCAGCATATATGTCTTGGGAAATGATTTTTAACATAATCTGTAGCACTTACTATGCAATTTGTTGTACAAATTCTCTTCTTCTATGTATTTTGGGATTCTTTTATAGTACGGTACTATCAAGTTAAGACTGCTCCATCCAGAGACTTTATGTTCAGGTTGTCTGTTATCTGGTTATTTCTAGTTTTCAAAGTTTTGATTTTTTTTTCCGGGGATGGTCGTTTTTGGGACATGGACGTGGACATGGTCATAGTTGTGGCCATTGATTCGCATATTCACAAATTTTGTGCCATGAGGTTGTATTGTAGGGAGGATTTCTGAGCAGTTTTGTGGACATCAAATGAGTGTTACTATTATTAATTAGTTATGTTGATTTTCCCAATGTAAGCATTTTCCTATACAACTGATATAGTTCCTTCTGGTTGAACTTGAATTGAGTAGGGCATGGCTTGCTTCCACCTTGTTGAACCCCCAAAAGATAAATTATATCTCTCAACTGAAAGAATCTGCCTATTTGTAGCTTCCGGATAGGGTAAACAGGTTAATAGGAATTACTGATGATTGCCTTGTTTGTACTTTTTATAGCAGGTGGTGGTTTTGTGTATTAAGAAAGTAAAGCTTCATTTTGGCCTGTGAGACTTATGTGTGTTTTACTTCAGTATCTAAAATTAAAAAATCAACAATTTAGTTGTTAAAATTATAAAAAGTAATTTAAATTATTTGTTTGGCAATTCAAATTAGTCTTCGCGAATATTACTCTAGGGATTAACCCGAATAATATTTTGCAATTTTAATAATTAAATTGATAATTTTTTAATTTCAGTGACCAAGTAAATCACACATATAACTTTAAGGATCGAAATGAAATCTTTATTCATTTGTTAAGATTTTTTGTATTTATACCGGCCACCGTGACTGTTGAGCTTCAACACTCCCCTTCCCCTCCGCACAGATGCAATTCTGGATCTATATATATCCCTTCTTTTTCTGATAAAGTTCATCTGAGCGATTTGCTTTTTCTTTTTCTTTTGAATTTTATTTTATTATTTTAATTTTTTATGTCTTGCTTGAACTAAAAATGACTACTATGATACTACCATTCTAAATATATTGAGTTTGTAATGTACCAAACTTTTATTGATTCCTTAGAAGACAATTAATACTGGACAAAAAGAGTATCTTCCGTGTAAGTTTATATTTCTTTGAACCGACAAGTGTTTGACGGCCATTCATTCCAATTTATTCGATGATGGCTCGGTTATTTATCAACAAGTGTACTGTAATTAAGAATAAGATAGGTAATTGAAATGCTACCGAACAAAAGTTTGGTTAAAATTAGCTGTGTCGAAAGTATTGCCTATGTTTAAGGATTTTAGCTTTCGGCTCAATCTTTTAGTCTTTACTCTTTACATCACTTATTTTCAAACATATTAAATGGTTTTTTTTTGCCTTTATTTATTATTATTATTAGTTTTTGGTGGGGGGTGGGGGGTTAAGAAGGTTCTCCTACTTATCCTACTTATTGGGATATTAGTGTTACCTTTGTCTTAATGAAAGCATGGATTCCATTTCTTCTAGAAAAAACCTTGGTCATTGGCAAAAAAAAATCTAATTATAAATTGTTTACAGAATTGGAATGGTGCAAGTCCATATAATTAATTTATCAATTTTTGTTAATCGTAATAGCAAATTTATCAATCATGAGTTCGGTTTCTCTTAAAATTGGTGGTTAAAAAAAATCAAGTTGTTTTTTTTATATAAAATTCATCCTTAGTTTTTTTTTCACTCACATTTTCTAGACATTTACAAAAAAATAAAATAAAATAAAAATGCACGTGTCATATCTTGGACAAAGTAGGTTATGTTTTTATCTTGGACAATTAATTGATAAAGTGGGTTATTGAATCCTTCGTGCTTGGACTTTGACCGTGCCTAGCCTTAATTCTTAAAGCTAGTGGTGAACCAGCATATTATTGCAATATTATTATTTCCTTGGACAAAAAGGAAAGAAAAATATTAAGTGTACTCATTTGATATGGGATATTATATCAACTCATTTTTTATTTATTATTGAATAAGATGTGGACTTTAATTAAATGGGATTTACACTTTATCCAATAATAAATGAAAAGTGAATAAGTATAATATCTCATATTGAGTGAGTATAAATAATATAATTCAAAAAGAAAATACCAAGCAACAAGCAACAGCATTTGGCCGTTTTGGGCTCTAACAGCGTTAGCTACAGCTTATGATATTTACCTTTCCTTGTTTTCTATGACATTTATGGTGAAGAAAGAAACAGATAAGGCGACTTTAGCTTTTCATGCGACCCATTATTTTTTCATGCGACTTCATTAAAATTCGTCGGTGGAAGTCTTTTTCTTTGTTTCATTTTCTTTTATAAATTCATTATTTTAAAGTTTTTTATTAAAGATTTTTTTTCGGATTACTGTGAACAAATTAAATGTAATTATAATTGAATGATCTTTTCAACAACTAATTATTGAATTATGAAATTTTTTTTATCATCTTGTGAAAATACTATTCATCGATTGCTATACTTGAATCCATCTCTTGATAAAATTTTCATCTATTAGGATTGTTCATAATTAATATTACTATTAGTAAATAATATAAGTGAAAGAGAAGTAAATAACAACAGTCAAGGCTTTGTGATATATATATAGGAAATATTATTATCTTTCGACGGAGTGGTTTGGTTGGTCATAAATATTATCTCAAGTACTGTCATTGACAGCTCAGGAGCACTTGTCCTTGCACGTTGAATTGGCACCTTGGGTATGGCAGTGGCACCCTTCCCACCTGATTTGGGATTGATATATAAGCACAACAAGTCATCTAAAGTCTAAATTTATCATCATAATACAATTACTAATACATTTTCTTAAAATAATAATGACTTAAAAATGTGAAGTTTGAAATTTGATATTCATTTCCACATGTTCAATTAAATATATAAAATACATTTGAAAGTGTAGCAATTTTTTTGTTAATAGATTTATAATATGAAAACTGCCTCAATAAAATAAATTTAAGGGATAAATGCATTTTATGTTCCTGAAGTTTAGTTTATGTGTAATTTACCCCTATTTTTCAAAATATGCATCGCAACATCTTAATTTTTTAAACTATAAACACCCATCAGTATAATTTTGGCAACTAATAAATGTAAGATTATGGTACTTAACCCCCATAAAGTTTCTAATTTCTGAATTCACCTTGTCTGTGAATGCTATGTGTAATTAATCCCCTTGATTTTTTTATTGTGTAACCCGATACCTGACTTAAATTTTTGGGAGGTTTTTTTCAGGTTTGAAAAGTGTAAGGTGTCATAATGCAATGTTTGAAAATTATGAGGTTTATTGCAGTTTAGAAAGTTTAAGTGATAATGCATATTTAAAAAGTCAAAGTTTAAATTACACATGACTTAAATTTTAAGAGGATAAAATACATTTAACCTTAAATTTAATTTATGGTAAATACCAATATTAAACCTTAACTCCCTTTTTTTCTTTGTTTATTGTTAGGACCTGGGAGTTAACCCACATTTTTCCCTTGTTTATTGTTAGGAATTAGGACCTCTTTTAATTGTGATTCCTCTAATAACATGCTTTATCAAATTTTAACCATAAAACTTTTACCCTCTTTAATATTTTACTGCTATCTTTTATTTACCATTAATTTCTCTCATTATTAACCCAGGAGGACTAAGGACTTGTAACAAATGAAGAGAAACTAACAACAGGCCAATCCGAGTACTCCACAAAAATCAACAATCCACAAAACCGGACAAGAATCGATGGAACTAGTCAAAAACTTGCCAATCACCTAAACCAAAGCGGTTCATGTAGTCCGGCGGTTCTGAAAAATTGGAAAAAGAAGGGAAGAAATTCAAATTTCACTCAGCGAAAATATCATTTTTTTTTCTTCCAAATCTTATGTTCTATCCTCTTTGTTTTGTTGTGTTGAGCAACTAGAACCGTAGAAGTACATTATTGATCATCAGTCGCTGCTCCTCCTAGCTATAGGTTCTCGTCGCCCAATCATCGTCGGCCGACAGTCCTCCCAACCTGTAAGCTGTGATCAGAAGTAATAAATTAATAATCATCTCCACTTTGATGTGCCATGGGAGAAATATTTGTGACTGTGTGGACTGTGGCTATGCGACAATGCGAGAGCCAAAGAGGAACAATAAGTCAAAATAAAGCTGTGCATAAGGTTTCATGTAGCGGCGCTGCTAACAATTGCAAAGGAAGAGTAAAATGAAATGTGGTGTTGGGTTTATGCTATTGGGATGAGAAAGAATAATAAATAGAAACCCAAACAAATTAACAACCTAGTTCTTTCTTTTATCAAGACTGGGTCATTTTATTTTGCCAGATACTTTCATAGATTATACGATTTTAATTTTTTGTAACATATAAATAAATCATATATACATTAATATAATTATATTCCAATTGAATCATTAAACCTTTGAATATCTATCCATCTGATTTAATATCCAATTGATTTCTTTCCTTACTTGTAACATTGAAAAATGAAACCATACTTGTGTAAAACTATTATCCAGTGAACTTTTTACAAAATGACAAACAATAATAAATTTGAGAGCATAAATGGTTTAGTCCTTGTCGACTACTAAATCTGATTGTAATATTTTACATAAATTTATTATTAATTTTATGAAACTTGACGCTTAACGGCTTAAGCAATAGTTTTGAAGACAAATCTAAAGCAAATATTATCAAATAAAGTAGTTCATAAACTTGCTTAGTTGCTCTATCTGGGTCAAACATTTGGTAGGTTGAAGAGGCCTATCTATAATTTTTAATTTTAACTCTGCTGAAAACTTAGTCCCATCTAATACAATTTTTTTCACACTTGAAAATGCAACCTTTTTTTCAATAAAGAATAAAGATTTTTCTAAGCAGTGTCTAAAGAAATAAAAGAAAATGCAGGTTTCAAAAGTTTTTCATGAGTTTAATGCAGAGAAATCGTAAAAGTTCATCTCTCTGAGGCAAAAGTTTTTTTTTTTAATATTTAATCAATGTTCATACAAGTTAGACTGACAATGACAAAAAAAAAGTTAAATGAATAATTTATTATGAGAGTGAAATTTATAAATTTAGACCATTAAATTTTATATGAATAGTCAAAATTAAAATTATAAAGTTATGTAAATTTTTAAAATTATTATATAATTATTAATTAATTTTAATTTTAACCATTTATATATAATTATATTATCCAGATTTATACATCTTATACTCATGATAATATTCAAAGAAGAATTACAAGAACTGAAAGTTCATTCAGTAAATTAGCAAGAAAACCAAATTCATTTGACATACCGCACTTAATAAAATTCAGATCTAAAGATATCAGATTGTCTGTCTCACTCCATAAATTTAGTGAATATCTTGATAATGTTTACTTTAGATTCATTATTTCCTAAAAAAGGTTTTGTTTTGGACCACTTTTTACGTGTCAGTATTTGTGTGGTGAACGGTAAGCATTGTTTGCACGGCGTTCACTGAAGTCGTTGACCTCAGAAAACAAGGCCTCGTGTGGAAGGTTGAGAACAAGAACGTGAGCTAGACCAAGACAAAAGAATAGTATTAGTACCATTAAAACAAAAAAAAAAAAAAAAAAGATTGTGACCCTTGAACCGATCTTTCACGCTATTGGTCAAGTCACACTTAAATCCTCCATTTCTCATGTGGGTTTGCTTCAAAATTTGATCTTTCCATTCACTTCAATCTGCCCCAATTGCTCCTGCTCTGTTTCCCTTGTTTCAGCTTGTGTCTTGCTGTTGATCACAATCCATGTTTGATATTTTTTGAGGTGACAACACTCTCTTCTCTCTCTCTCTCTCTCTCTCTCTCTCTCTATCATTATCTTGATGTGCTGAATTTGGCAACATCTCTGTTCATTTTCTATTTTTGAGTGGCATTTCTTACAGTTTATTTCTTTATGTTGATTTTTTTTTTTGTTGTTTTATGTGGGATGGATGGCAATCTTTGTATACTATTTATTGAACAGTTTGTGGATGTTTCTGTAAGAGGATTTACATTCTTCTGTAATGATATAAGGGGCTGCAAATTATTTATTTAAATTTCAATTTATGGACTTAATTTGTGTTGAGTTGTGAACTGTAATCCTCTCATTTACTGCTTTGATCCTTTTATGATTTTATCACTGGTTTTGTTTGATGAAATTTAGAATTTCAGGAGTGAAAATCAGTACTGAAGTTGTTGTCTAATACGGGTGTGTTTGGTTGAGGAGTAAAAATTGGGAGGTGTAAGTTTTCATAGATGAGCTCTATGTGGAATTTAAATATTTAATGCTTCAAAATAATTTCATTTCGATTGCTGAAATTTTAGGTACTTAATTCATTTTTGACATGTTTCATAAATAGATCAACTTCAGTGTTGTGCTGTTTTCGAAAAGGCCCTAGGCCTCTTGGAGCACTTGTCTCCAAGAGGGTATCTAAATTCACAGATGATTGTTAAGGAAGTTTCATTTTTATTTTTTTTCCCTACTGTCTGGTACAGTCATGATGAAGGATCTTTTCCCATGATTGTGTTTGTAATTACAATATCTGTACTGCTGGCTTACATTCATCTGGTTTGCAATACAGGAGCATTTACATTATTTGGTATTGGCAATAGCCATACTTTTGCTTCTTTTGATACTATTAGCTATGCCCTTCTTGCCACATCGCATATTACTCCTTTTTTGTCCCCTAATCCCAGGCTTTAGAAAGCACACTTTTGTTTATGAATGTCAATCTTCTTACTTTCATCTGATTTTGTAGATTGCTGAAGTTTTATGAATTGTTATAAAACAAGATGTATACCTTATTAATTTCTTATATTTTGGCCATGGCATGTGTTGGAAATGCTTGGGCCAACAGTAGGTTGAAAATATAGTGTGAAACTTCTTGGGCTGAGTGGTGTTTCTACTTCAAACTATAAATATCCAAGGACAGCATGAGGCTCTGTTAATTCTACTATAATGCTATAATGTTGAGTTCCCATGAATACATGTTATAATGACAAGATTATACTTCAAAAAAAGTTCAGTTCAAAGCTTGTCAATTTGAATGAAGTCAAGTGTAATGCAGTTCTGAAACAAATTCATAAAGTAAGCATAACTTTATAGGCATACATTCTTGTAGTCATCATCAAAATTTGGATTGAGTAGTTGTATACTTTTGTGGTTCAGATAAACTAACTGATTCCTGATAGTCCTAGAGAGTACTGTACAGGAAGCAATCTTCACATATTTTAGTGTTGACTCTGTTACCAAACATTATATGCCTGTTTAGATTATCTTTTTTTTCATCACAAGTGCCATATACACGACTTTTTACTCCCTAAGCAATTATGTATGTAAAAAGGCAGCCCAGTGCACGAAACTCCCTTCTGATGGAGTTTGGAAATAGTAGATGTATACAGCCTTACCTCCGCTTTTTGGAGAGACTGTTTTTAGAATTTGAATCCGTGACTTCCAAATCATAAGCCAACAACCTTACTGTTACCCTCCTAAGCAATTATGTATGTATAATTGGAAATTTCAGCTACATTATCAGCTAATCTGTTTGTGGAGAATTGTGTTAATAAATGGATATGTGAGTTCTCTTCACTAGATTCACCAGTAAGATAAATGAAATCTCCATTAGCACATGATTTTTCATGGGCAGATTAACATAAATGAAATCTCCAACTATAGATACCTGATTCCTCAGGTATCAAAATGGTGTTTGCAAAATAGATGTAAGATAATAGTACTGTCTCCTTATTGACCAACGTTTGAAAAACTATGTCATTTTGTTTTTCTTTTGTTCAAAAGAATTCAGGTTTCTTTCTATGTTTGATTTGAATTGTGTTCCTTTGACAGCTAGAGGATTATAGCTATGTCAGTTGTGCCAGTTGAGAGTATCACCTCGTTGAGTAGTGATCTCTTCTATGACATATTACGGCGCCTTGATGGCCCTACATTGGCTAGTGCAGCATGTACCTGTGCAACCTTTTGTTCCATCTCTAAAGAAGAGAGTTTGTGGGAAAATGTATGTTCATCTGTGTGGCCTTCAACCAATAGGGAGGATGTCAAAAGCTTAATATCATCCATGGGGGGGTTCAGAAAATTCTATGCAGATTGTTTCCCTCTCATTGTAAACAAGGAAGTTGCAGATTATCAAGAGATCAACTACCTTGAGTACCCTGATGATTGGACTGAGGCTGAATATTATGGTGACATGAATGAGTTTGAAAGCCTCTCTCCATCAGAATTTGTTTCGATTGTAGATATTAGATTCAAGGATAAGGCAATCTGCTCTAAAGTTCAGTGGGGTGTTCCAAATGCAAATGGCTATGATGGGTGGTTCTATAACTGCCCTTTTAGGATTGATCTCCTAACATATGCAGATAGAGATGATAACAACAATGATGGTGTGGTTACCCTTTCTGTATCTGATGGCTTGCCACCAATCACATCCATGGAAAGAGAAAGAAAAGATGGCAAACTATGGCATGAACTTTGTGAGGGTCTCCAACTTAGTTGGATCATGGTGAACAGGAAAATGAAGCAAGCTGCTAATCTTGCTAGCTGGAGGCCTCTTGGTGGCCAAAGACATTGGCCAACAGATAATGATTTCGTCATCCGATTTGGGTCTGTTCTCCCTGCAAAGGACATTCTTCCTTCTCAAGTAGTAGAATGCATCCTTATCATGAAGTTTAGAGTGGTTCACACTGAAGAAGATGGGTTTCATCAAACAACTCTCAAGTTAACTGAGCTAAGCATGCAATTGGAAGACATGGAAGGTGCTCATGTTAATGGGAGGAATAGTTTGCTTATTCTTAAGGAGGCACTTGGCTGCAGAAGGAGCAAGAATTACAGTGAAGTGCTTGAGTCTTGTCACATGTACTCAAAAGTGCAAAATGAGTTGAAGGAGGAGAAGATGAGAAACGAGAGTAGGTTGGATAGACTTTGTATTTTAAGTGGCATTGCTGCTTTTATGACTTTTTGGTACTGTGTTTTGTGAAATGGTAGTGCAATATTGTTCACATTGCCGGAATAATTAGCTAATGTTGTTCCATAATATGATCAACTTTGGCATACTATTTTTTTTTGGTAAGGTAAGATTCCTAATTAAGAGATTAAATTGATTGATCTAAGTTTCGCTGTTATTTTTGTTTGAAATTATATCTGAGTATGAAACTTTGTAAATTTACTGTTTCAGCAGCAGGTATTAGTATTACAAGTATGTTTGACTGTTTCCACCATCACTAACTATAAATATCAACTAACTAGTGTGTGTAGTCATCTATTGCATTGGTGTGAGTTATGTGAATATAATTATATAATAATTTATTATTAAAAATTTATATATTATATATGAAAAATTATTCATTTACATCAGTGTAAGACTTGCTACATATCTTATATCTTTGATAACTTTTTATTCAAGATTTTTTTTCAAAATTCATCATTGGATTGAAAGTTTATATGCTATAGATCATCTCTATAAAATTTATATTAATTCGAAATTGTTTAATATATTTTTTATATACATATAAATCAATATAATAAATAGCTCATAAATATATGTAAATAAAAACTTTTGATCATTAAGTTTTTATGTATAGTGAAGAATGAATGAGTTGATTGTTCTTAAATAAAACTAATTAAACATAGGAGATAATGTAAATGTAATCTGATATATATTAAAAAGTTGTTGCTATAATAAAGGCGGTTGGAGGGTTGCTAGTGAGAAAAGAGATGTTCAAGGCGATGAAACTCCGCAACGGTGGAGGAGCAACGAAACTTCGACAAAAGGCATAAGAGAGAAATTGTTGTAGGGCAAGAATAAGAATGTGAGAGTAAGTTTGAGGTTAGGGTTGTTTCTAAGGTTACAAGGGTGATTCTAGTATAGGGGTGGCGGGGTGATTAAGTCCAAGAGAGATAGGGTTTGGAGGGAGAGAGTTTGGGATGAGAGGAAAAAAAGTTCACAAGCATTCCTTGTTAATTTTTTAACACTTTCTTTTATTAAATTTTTATTATTCTTTAATCTCACCCAAACCACCGTGTGCCTTCAAAGTGTTAGTGCCTATTAACCATCTCCCCTCTCCACAGGATGCGTCACACGTATGCGTCGAAGTGGTGTGTCCAAATAACAGATTAGAGACAATTAGATGATGATAACTAACATAATTGATACGATATCTCTGATATATACCTCTGATATATCTCTCCATATCATATCATACCACAAGATTATAGTTTCCATATTTATTTTAGTATGACGCAATGTATATTAGTTTGATATCTGTCAATAGACTAAATCAGGATATTAGTTAGCGTATTAGATTTTCAGCTATAGAATTACTCTCCTATTGTGTATATATTTGCATATTGTGATCAATGGAAAACAAACAGATTAGAACATCTTTTAGCATGGTATCAGAAAATCCAGACTCTAATATCCAACAGAGAACGCAATTACACCACGGGAATGGCAGGAGTGGACGGAAAATTCATGGGATGAAGAAAACACCATCACCTTACGATCTAAACACCAGTGATAATCCTGGAAACGTGATTACTCAAGTGCAATTGCGAGGAGAAAATTACGAGGAATGGGCTAGAGCCGTGAAAGTCTCTTTGTGTGCTCGAAGAAAATGGGGTTTCATAGACGGAACCCACAAAGAACCCAACAAGGATGCATCCGAGATAGAAGATTGGTGAACGGTCCAATCAATGCTTGTGTCTTGGATATTAAACACCATTGAACCTAATTTGCGTTCTATTGTGGCATATATGGAGAACGCAAAGGACTTGTGGGATGATATCAAAGAGCGTTTTTGATCTTGAACGGACCAAGGATTCAGGAATGAAATCGAATTGGCAGATTGCAAAGGAGGGGATGACTATGGTTGCCTACTATGGGAAATTGAAGATGTTGTTGGATGAATTGGGGAATTATGAGAGAGTCCATAGTGTACATGCGGGGGATGCAAGTGTGATATTGCGTCCAAACTTGAAAGACAAAGAGAAGAAGAGAGAGTCCATCAATTCTTGATGGGTCTGGATGACGTGAGCTATGGAATGGTGAGGTCAAATATGCTGGAGGAGACCTTTACCCTCATTAAATCGAGTTTACGCGGCCATGGTGCAAGAAGAAAGGATGAAGACGATCACCAAGTCCAAAGAAGAAGAGGAATGGTCATCGGACTTACAGTGCGAGCGGAGACTAAAGGCAAAGGCGCAGTGAAGCGAAAGAAAAATCAGTGGTATACCCCCAATGTGGCAAGGCAGGGCATGACAAAGGCAGTTGCTTTGAACTCATTGGTTATCCTGACTGGTGGAGAGAACGACCATGAAATGAGAGCAAAAACAGCGGAAGAAGGGCAAAGACAAAGGGCATTTGCAGGATAAGGAAAGGGAGGATCAGCTTGTGCCAACGTGGCCCATGTTGCTATAGGAAGCAGGTCCTGACTCAGGGTCAGAAACTAGGAGACGGAAATAGCAGGATTGAGCAACGAGCGGTGGCAAATTCTAGTAGACATGTTGAACTCTCACAAGACAAATGAAACTGAAAAGATGACTGGTAAGAAAGCTTGTGATTTGTGGGTTATAGACTGGTGCCTCTAACCATATGATAGGAGCATTGGAGAACTTGTGTGAAGGCCGTGCTATAGAAGGGTGCCCCAGGGCTGCCAAATGGAGAATTGGTAGTGGCAAATAAAGAAGGATCAGTGTCCCTTGATGGAGGACTCAAACTCGAAAATGTCCTATATGTTCTGAAATTAAAATGCAATTTGATCTTAGTGTCGCAATTAACAGATGAAGCAAAATGTGTAGGGCAATTTACTGAGAGATTTTGTGTGATGCAGGACCACACTTCAAGGACGCTGATTGGAGCTTGAACGGAAAGATGGACTTTATTTGTATCGTGGTGTGGGTGGCATAAAAGCTTGTTAGACCAATATAGGAAACCAACTTGAGCTTTGGCACAAACGAATCCCAGATTGTCCAAATGATTTCGAATATGAGTAATGGTTGTAGAAATAAGCACTTGAGTAGAGTGTGTGAAGTGTGTGAGAGATCAAAGCAAACTAGAGAAAAATTTTCTGAGTGATTATTAAGCATCAAACATTTTTTATTTAATACACTGTGATTTATGGGGTCCATATGGAACCCTCTTATCTTGTGGTGCATCGTATTTGACCTTGGTTGATGATTTTTCTCGAGTGTGGATATACATGTTGTGTAACAAGAAAGAAGTGTCACGAACATTGATGAATTTCTTTGCCTTAGTAGAACGACAGTATGAGAAATGGGTCAAAATGGTTCGTAGTGATAATGGAATGAGTTTCTGTGTCTCCAAAGATATTTCCTGGAGCATGGGATATTCCATCAGACTTCATGCACTGGCACACCTCAACAGAATGGAAAAGTCGAGCGAAGCATCGGCATATACCTGAACGTGGCTTGTGCACTACACTTTCAGGGACAACTCCCACTGCGATTCTGGGGAATGCATTTTAACTCAGGTTACCTGATTAATCGAACTCCTTCATTAGTCCTCCATGGAAAGACCCCATATGAAATTGTGAATAGGAAGCCACCCTCCTATGACCATCTGCGAGTGTTTGGGTGCTTGTGTTATGCGCATAATCAAGATCGGAATGGAGAAAAGTTCGCGAGCGAAGTCGCAAATGTGTGTTTGTTGGTTATTCGGCTGGTCAAAAGGGATGGGAATTATTTGATTTGGAAAAAGGAGTTTTCTGGGTCTCACGGATGTCAAGTTTGTTAAGAATGAGTTTCCCTTTGCTTCATGTTCTCTCTCCAATAATGCTCATCCTGGTGCCATGTTGCTTCCCCCACCTTCTATTGATGTTGATATTATGGAAGAAGCACTCCCTGGACTTGGGCCAACCAATGGGGATGTGGGCAATGAGCCCAATGCGCAAACTGGTGGAAATGGCCCAGAAGGGAAGTGCCCATTGTTGCTTCCAGGGGGGCCATGATGTAGCCCATGATGCACCTTTTCCCCACACCTGCTACTACGCCCTCATCAGACAGGCGCACGAAGCGCCGCTTGCTACCTTCGCACCAGGCGCGGTCGCCGCACCGTTAGGAGAGAACATCATGCGCGCGACGTCGCGACCAAGAGAATGACGCGCCGCCTGCCCTCGCACCGCTTGGGAGAGGTCACGTGTGCCCCGCGTCCGTGAAGCTCCGCGATTATGTCACCAACACCACCATACGACTCGAGCCTTCGATTCGCGCTCCCTTCCTTCGGCTTCCTCAGGTACGTCTTATCCTCTGCACAATTCTGAACTGTGATAAATTCTCCTTCCGCCATCGTGCCTTTCTCGCAACACTTCACGCGGAACAAGAGCCCGTGTACTTTCTGAAGCGTTAGGATGCCCGTTGGAGAGACGCCATGGCCCACGAGATCCACGCCCTCCAAAGTAATGGAACCTGAGACATTACTCCTTTACCGCCTGGCAAGAAGGCACTAGGATGTAAGTGGATTTACAAAATCAAATACCACTCCAATGGTAGTGTTGAACGTTTCAAAGCACGATTGGTTGTTTTGGGGAATCACCAAGTTGAGGGATCGATTACGACGAGACCTTTGCCCAAGTGGCAAAGATGGTCACCATACGCACGGTCTTGGCGGTTGTTGTGGCCAAAGACTGGGAACTTCACCAAATGGACGTTCACAATGCTTTCTTACACGGAGATCTTGAGGAAGCCGCATACATGAAACTCCACCTGGGTTCTTGGTGTCTCGCAACGGCATGGTGTGCTGTCTTCGCAAGTCCCTCTATGGTCTTCGGAGGCCCTCGTTGTTGGTTTGCTAAACTCTCGCCCTCGTTCAGGATGGGTTTTACCACTCAGCGAGACCATTCTTTATTCATTTGGAGGGGAGCAGTGCAACTAGTCGTGTTGGTTTATGTGGATGACCTTATCATCGCGGGTAATGATCATGACGCTATTTGCAAATTCAAAGCTTATCTTCATCGTTGCTTCCATATGAAGGACCTGGGAAAATTGAAGTACTTCCTTGGCGTGGAGGTTGCCCAGTCTCCTACAGGCATCTTCTTGTGCAGCGTAAATATGCATTGGACATTATAGCAGAAGCTAGGTTACTTGGGGGCAAGGTTTCCACTCTAATTGAAGAGAATCATCGCTTGGCCTTGGCTGCGTACATTGCTCCCTAACCCTAGTCACTATCGTCGCCTTGTTGGGCACCTCATTTACTTGTGTTTTACAAGACCTGAATTGTCCTATAGTGTTCATGTCCTGTTAGCCATGCAGTGACCCAGGGAGGAGCACTGCAAGCCGCCCTGCGTGTGGTTCATTATTTAAAAGGTCAACCTGGGAGGGTGTCCTCTTGCGTCGAGATAGTAACCTTCGTCTCTACGGTTGGTGTGACTCAGATTGGGCAAGTTGCCCTCTCACTTGAAAATCTCTTCCTGGTTGGTTTGTTTTTCTTGGTCAATCCCTGATTTCTTGGAAAACCAAGAAACAACACACTATTTCTAAATCCTCCGCTGAAGCAGAGTATCGGTCTATGGCTAACACCACTTGTGAGCTGAAATGGCTTCAAGGTCTTCTCTCTAGCCTCTGCATTCCCCATCCTGCCCCATGCGTCTCTAGTGTGATAACCAAACTGCTCCATATTGCCAAGAATCCTGTCTTTCATGAACGGTCGAAACATATTGAAGTAGACTGTCATTTTATTCGTGATGAAATCCTCTGCAACCGTATTCGTCCTTCCTATGTTTCTACTCACCATCAACTTGCTGACCTCTTCACCAACGCCCTTGGCGCCAATCAATTTGGTTTACCGTTAAACAAGTTGGGCATTCATAATCTTCATGCTCCATCTTAAGGGGGTGATACGATATCTCTGACATATACCTCTGATATATCTCTCCATATCATATCATACCACAAGATTATAGTTTCCATATTTATTTTAGTATGACAGCAATGTATATTAGTTTGATATCTGTCAATAGACTAAATCAGGATATTAGTTAGCGTGATTTCAGCTATAGAATTACTCTCCTATTGTGTATATATTTGCATATTGTGATCAATGGAAAACAGAACAGATTAGAACATCTTTTAGCAATAATGTAGCAATAAATATATTTTCTACATCTATTGATATATCTTTTTCAATCGTCTTAATAATGCAGTGGCAACCTATAATATCCCTCCTATTAGTTGCCTGCATTCCAAATGAGGTGACGAATGACCGGGTCACTTTGGTCATCTGTCGTTGCGCTTATATGCTTCAAGACCATAGAATGGCATGCAAGTGACCGCATGATGCGACAGTTCGGGGTTTGCACAACCTATTCCTCATAATCCCGTAGATTTAGGTGACTCTTATAATAAAGATCTTAGGGGTGGTTCAAGGACCAACTGGGTAGTTAAGCATGCAAAATGTATCAAATCTTGGAATGCCCGATATCTGGCGGTAGTAACCACAGCACCTGTGTATACCTATGCTCCTTCTGATGAATAAATATATGGATTGGTATCGGAAGCACACATTCCCTCTATGGTTGTCACTTGAGTATATGGATCCACGCTAGTAGCCAGTACCCTTGAGCAGGGCCAGAGTGGAATTTAATTTTCCTCAGAGATGTTGGATCTAGTCATGGAAGACAATTGGACCTAAATCAGTTGCCTGATTAGGATGTTTACTTTATTTTAAGTAAGGTTTATTTGCATAGTGCGTTAAAATTCAAACCAAATTAATTAAAATTATAAATTTTAATTACTGATGTTGGCTGAAAACATGCATGTTGATTGTTGAGAATCATAACCCAAAACTAGATAAACAAATTGAAACCATTGTGAGACATGTGGAATAATATTGAGGACGGAATAATTTGACTGGATAAGTAATCCATTATCCACATTTGTGGTACACAAGTAGTCAAGAACCTTATCCCTTACAAACAAATTAAAGCCCTCTTCTTCTTCTGGTGGAAACTTGAAAACCAAAGCTTCAATATCCAAACTACTAATCGTCAAATGGGTATTGCTCATACCTTAATGTACAATCATGAAGCACCGAACGAGCCCCTATGCTTTTCTGACATGAGTTGAGCATGGTCGTTTTGGCAACACCAAGACATGCCTTGCAGTCAGAGGTTGTGAGGTTGTGGTTGCAAGCAGCATGTCCATAGGCAAAGGCATTGGGATAAGGTGAAATGTTGTAGTAATCATGGTTTTTGTAGCTTGGAGTTAATTCCTCCAATTCTTCAACAACATAGGCTAAGCTAATAGCAAAAGGGTCACCTGAGGTGTACACCCCAACATTGCATAGGACAGTGGTGATGTTGGTGTTTGGAACACTTTCAGCAGCAATGATCCAGAGGCACAACAAAGCAATTGCAGCTATTGCAATTCTTGAAGGAGTTCCCATCTTGCTATGGTCTTTGGGGTTTGACTAATTTGCTAGCGATGTTAATTGTGTATGCAGGTTTGTGAGTCTTCTCCATAGGCCTTTTATTTATTTCTCGTGTCAAGTTGTTGTTCCCTTGTGCTGTTTATTATTCAACCATGTTGCAGTATTCAACACCTAGCTATTGTCTTTTAGCTCAATAATTGAATAAGCCAACCAACCGGAACTGGGTCTAGTAAAACGGATTAATTAATGCTGTACATCTGAAAAAATAAATAAATAAATAAATATATATATATATATCATATCTTTGACAGAAATTATAACAATTATAGAATAAAATAAAATTATATGACCCACTAATTTATCTCAAGTCTTTTAATCATAATAGATATTCTGGATATCAAATTCTGAAAAAAATTTCTTATTATCTAATATATTCGGAGCTCCAATAATAGTTGAAAGAAGTGCCTCAGTTTAATGTCCAATTGTTAGTCGAATAAAATTGCTTCAATGTTTGAAATGTACGTGTGGAAAATAAAAAGGTTAATAATTGAGTCTGTCACTTTCTATTTAATTTTAAATTAATTTTTGAACGGTGTTTGGCCCTACTAAGTCCAATTGCCTTGGTCTCCCGTGTTTCTCAATATATATGGCCACACACACAAAAGATACATTATACGCTTAAAAGAATAAAAAATAAAAGCTGCTATTTCTTGAATATTGAAAGTTAGCAAATAGGAACGTAGCATAATTAATGTTCATGCATATCTACAAACAAAAATTACTTCGTAATATGAACAAAATCTAGAGAACTCAGCTGAGAACGGTGCTGTAGTTTTTGCTAGCCACTTCAACTTTGTTTTATATGTTGATGTTGATGGATGTCCGG
This sequence comes from Dalbergia oliveri, assembly GCA_030441495.1. Taxonomy (NCBI): domain Eukaryota; kingdom Viridiplantae; phylum Streptophyta; class Magnoliopsida; order Fabales; family Fabaceae; genus Dalbergia; species Dalbergia oliveri. The sequence goes on along the minus strand of JAMLFY010000013.1, from coordinate 22,012,089 downwards.
TCACTTGGCACCAAACTCGTTTGAAATTTGAGGGAAGGATCTGAAAAAACCTAACTGGTCTGATATATGATGATACTAATTTTTGTACTCATGTAAGAAGTGTTTTAAATTTATATTTAGGTTTAATTAATCCGCAGTTCTATAATTTCACCAAATTTTTAATTAGTAACATTTTAAAGTTTTCAATTTGGTCTCATTGGATAAAATTTTTCAATTAAGTCCCTCCTTAACCAGGTTACAAAATTATATTTAGTAATACTATAGTGCACTTAATAAAGTCAAATGTACCATAAAACTTATTATCTACACCATTAAATATATATAGAATTCATATACTATGTAATCAAAGATTAGATTTGACAATGTAACCATGCACCCATTTCTATCAAAGTATAGTAGGAACTCTCATTCTTTTCTCTCACCCCTCTCTTCACTACCACCGTCAACCCCTCCCCTCTTCTTTACCACCGTAAACCCCCAACCAAGTTTTGGCCCTCAATACCACAACCAAACCAAAAACCTCCAAAACCAACAAACAAGCAAATATCATCATCATCAAACCCCCTCCCTCTTTCTTCGCGGAGGTTGAGCTTCGTGGTGGAACTCCTTCCAATCGGCACCACCCCCACGCTAACGACAACAACTTCTCCGCTACGGTGGCTACTCCAGCTTCTCAGACGGTGACATCCCCTCGACCACACCCATGTGATAGCAACCGCCAACAACTGTGTTGGAGGCTCATGGTGGAGGCGATGATGCGGCATTCAACCATCCCAAAAACAAAAAGGCGTACAAGGGGGAAACCAAAAAAACACCACCACCACAACAACCTCGAACAACACCACCATAAGAACTAGGAATGTGAAGTACGTCTCTTTTTTCTTTTTGTCTCTCTCTCTCTCTCTCTCTAACTCAACAACGACAACGACAGCAAGATCTCTCAGAAAAAAAAGTGGAGTAACCTCTTCAATGGAGCGAAACTCGCATTCTTCCCTCCGAACCCACAGTCCTACAAGCTCGTGAAGGAAGAAGCCACTGGTTCTGGCTTGGGGTTGTTCTTTTGCATTCCCTGTTTGATGTTGTTGGTTGAAAAATTGGTGCCTTGATTGTTTGTTAGAGATGTATTGAGACTGAATAATGGCCTCATGGTTATGCTTTGGGTTGTAATTATGTACCACATATATTTGATGAAAGTAGTGTATGAATTTAGCTTTTTTGGTTTTCTGTTTTGTTGTTGTTTCTTTTATTATTATTATTATTATTATTATTATTTCACTTGATTTGAGTTATCTGGCTGTTTGGCTTTGCCAGAATCATTGTTCTTGGGTTGAAAAGATGTTGCGTTGAAGCACTATAGCTATATAGGATGAGGGTCACGATGCTAGGTATGGTTGTTTAAGGAGGTTGGGTTCCCATTTCTACTCTTCTCTCATTGCCTTCCATTTTTTTCCTTCTCGAGTTCTCCTTGTGTGTAGCTCGCCTCTCAGTGGGTGGTGGGTGGTGGGGAGAGAAGATGGATGAGGTAGAAGAAGATGGAATAAATAAAAATGAAATATGCTAAGAATATTTCATTTTTGTAACGAGTTAATGAGGGGACTGATTGAAAAATTTTATCCAATGTAGGGACCCAATTCAAAACTTTTAAAATGTAGGGACCTAATTGAAAATTCGGTAAAACTATAGGACTGACGGATTAATTAAACCTTATATTTATAATTATAATTTTTATATAGTTTACTATTTATGCATTTTAATTGACTTATTTTTACTTTACAAAAAGGTCATAATTTATTTTTATTTTGTCATTTCGTTCTTAATAATGTAATTACTTATTTTTAAGAAATTTTTTCATTTAATAATTAATAATTAATTATTATCATTAATTAAGGTAATTGTACTATATAATCCTAATTTTCCAGTTAGCTTAATGATTTGACTGATTCAGGGGTTTCTTTAGTATACCAAACCTTTTCATGGGTATCACTATCTTGTAAGAGTTTGTGACTAAATAATAAGTTACTTATACCACTGTTTTTTTTGGAAAAAAAATGTAAAATACATTTCAAAGTAATAGTCATAGTTAAATAATAATTATTTATTAGTAAAGGGTAATTGATACCCTTAAAATTATTACAAATACCAAATGAATCTCCATATATATAGTTTGACCCTCGATGGACAGATAGCTAGGTCCTTTTTACACCAAATGAGTATTTCTTAGATGTTGAGGTTAATTAGTATTTCCCCCAGATCAAGTATCCATTTCTAATTTTGTGTGTGCCAACAAAAGTTGGCCAAAGGCTTATAATGTCCCTTTTTTGGTTTTTTTGACGGGAGCTTATAATGTCTTATTAGTTAAGTGCAAAGGTGTGCCATAATATGCATAGGATCTACAAAGACACCATAGTTGAATGGTTATGAAAGCCAGCAATGTCTCCAAGATGCTCCACCTCTTTGATCAATTCTTCTACCTTGTCCACCACTTCCATGAGTAAGAACATGAAGCTAGCAATTGCTAGTCCATCACTATTCTCAGTTGTTTCTATCTTGGACGTGGAAATCACCTTGCTTAGTTCTGCTCTAGCTGCCTTCAACTTGGTTGATATGTGAGGTTCACACTTCCTCATTTGCCTCATGCTATCTCCAAGTTCGCTCAGAGTGCACACAACGCTTGATCCAATTGCTTCAAATTGGACTCCTTGACTCAAAGGTGACAATGCCATGGGCTAATAAAAAGACCATTGGACCCAAATAAGCCCAAATATATAATCTCTAATCTCTAATAATAACAATCTTGCAAACGCATTGAGAAAGTGAAATGGAAACAAAAATATTTCATACAGTTGTCGGATTGTGTTTGGTCGGAAGCTATAAATAAATGAGAAAATTTTTGTGAATGAATTTTATATGTAATTTTATATATGAAGTTCATTAATTAAAAAAAATGAACCTTAATTTTATACCCCAAAACCAAACATACTTTTAAGCAGTGATGATGACTATTTCGATGCGGATTTGTTTACCTACCTTTCTTGAGGCTTGGAAGCAAGTTCCAAGAGTGAGAATAATTGCAGCCAGATCTCGATGAACCTCTCCAATTTTTAGGTAATTGTTCCAAGGGTAGGAAAATCCAAATTTTCCATGCCAGGGTTCCCATTTTGCGAAATGTGCCTGGAACACAAAATAAATATTGTTTTATTTTTTTGGTAAGGAGTTATACTTAATAAATATTAAGTTATATATATATATACGTGCATGATTCTATTCGTACCAGTGACTCATCCTTCGTCTTGGAGTTCAACAACGATTTGCAAGAAGTAAGGTCAGCACCTTGGTGATTTTCTTTTTCACCAGCGAATTTGACATATTCCTCCAAACAACCTACAATTAATATATGAAAGACCAAAATTTTCCATTTAGCGACTTATTTATCTTGTTACACATTATTTTATTAAGATGTAATCGGAATTGATCAAAGAGGATATTTCACTGGCCTTTAACATTGGTCAGCCTGTTTCAAATATTTGAAAAATATGAATATAAAGCTCAAATTTTAAATATAATTGAAAAAGTTAAAAACTGATTTTTTTTTTTCAAAAGCTACTCTTTTTAACTTTTATAGAAAAGCTTAAAATTGTTTTTTTTTTTTGAGATTCTGCTTATTTTTAAAAAAATTATCTAAATATTCAAAAAGTGAGATTTCTTTTTGTGGAAAAGTGATTTTGGCTTCCAGAATCACATCCAAACGCCACACCTAAATTTCATCATGTCCATCCATATATATTGGTGAGCATAAAACCAAAACCATAAGCACTTTTTTTTGGACAACACTTTATATATGTATATTGGTTCATTTTGATAATTTATTTTTGTAGAAGTCTTTTTTCATAAGTAAAACCATGGGTTAAAATGATAATTAACCTTTAGATTGTGTTTGATTGGGAGATAAAAATAGGGTAAAAATTTTTATTGGATGAGTTTCATTTGTAAAATTTTCATATAGAAGTCATCTATCAAACATTTAGCATAAGCATAATTTCTCTATAATATATATATTTACCTTGAATTGTATTGGCAAGATCTTGAAATCTTGAGGCTGTGAAGCGATGAAGTTCATTGCTAGCCCACAAGGGGAAGACGAACAAGCTCACACAAATGCACGTGATGAAACCCATTACGATTGTTAAGAGACGATCACGGGCTATTTCCCACACTTTCTGCTCAGCACGCACACCGGATAGCGCCACCAGATTGAAAGTAAGGATGGAAATCATCACCCCATAATCGTGTTTTTTCTTGATGCTAGGAACCATTCGAAAATATGTTGCAGTTGTGCCTGAAAATTAATGTGTGCCACTGGCTGATTAATGCAATGCACTTCGAGCATAGGTTCGAACTTTGAAATGCTTGATATCAGCTAGCTAGCCTTATGCAATCGCTAGACTGAAATGGATCATACCGTGTGATAACGAAAATTAACACATGATAATGTCATATTAAATTTTCATATAAGATGATTCATTTTTCTTGTATACTCATATTAATAGATTATTGTGTTAATATTTTACCTATATTATTAGATATTCTTACTTATATTTTATTTGTTTTAAATTTGATTTATAACATATCTCTTTACCTTGCAAACTTGTATGTATGATACTCATTCGAGTATTTGTATAACATAGTAGACACATGATATTGTACTATTAGAATAAACTTTTTATATAGCAAGGATTAAGTTTGAAATTACATGATTATAGGAGTCTATACCATCATGAATTCTTTCCTAAGATCTTAAGTCATTAAGTAAAACTGCAAAAGCGTATAAATGAAATTTATATGATGTGACGATGTGTCTTTTTTAAAGCAAGAGCCATAGATTGATTCAAGACTTACCAAAGATAAATACAGAAGTACCAATGACAATGGAGTTGCCAACGCCGCCACACTTTTGGGCCAAGAGTGCTGCTATGCAACCCAATCCACCTCCTAATATAGTTCCCATTCCACGTTTTAGACCCTTGCCTAAAGTAGCTCCTGCATGTCAATCAAAATTGTTAATACACATCAGACTCGTCATCATTCAAAGCCTGGACAATATATTATCTCGCTTCAAGTAACAAGAGTTGAATTCATAACTTAATCAGTATTTGTTACATTTATCAGTACCTGCAGAGAATTCAAAGATGACAACAACAGTCATGATAGCCCACATTGCATTTTCTCCAACATGGTCATAGAGGGGATCCAAGAGGTACAGAAGTGAAATCAAAACAAGGGAGATTCCAACTTTGACGCTGTGAATCATGTTACTAGTTTCTTGCTCTCTTTTCTTTTGCTTGTCCCGGAGATAACAAATGAAATTTTCTCTAAGGCGGGAAATAATGGGTGGAAGTGAAAATTTGAATGTTTTATTATCCTCCCTATGATGAGCAATATTCTCTTCACCATCGGAAATGGATATTACATGAGCTGAATCCATTTTTGTCTTTACTCTCCCTCTCTATTCTTTTCCTTTTTCCCTCTTGGTCTTGGATCAACAAGCTAAGTTAGCTCTCTTGTGGAGATCCTCTTACTGGGGAGAGGACCTATTTATAATATGCAAGTTGTCGGCACTCTAATGATGGTGATCACAGTGTTTGACGTATGAAATGGTGGACCAACGGATGTAAGATCCATTGTCGATTATTTATTGTCTCATTATTGTCTCACCATTCAAATTTGAGATGGGTTATTTATACGTATATTATATGAAATATTGTGTCAATTCACACCTCATTTATTATTGAACCATTTAATATGATGGATGAGATGTGAGTCATTAATGTTCCATGTAAAATATGTACAAATAACATTAATTGTTCTTCAAATTTTAACACGTGAAAACACCTTACTAATAAGATGTAAGATAAATTATATTTAACTCCCTTGATGAGATTTTTAAATATTACATTTTAACCCCTCTAGTTAGCAACTCGACACCCATCTCCCCAAGTTAATTTAATTACAAAACACTTGCCTCCCCTAACATTAACAAATGATTGATGTTGCACAAGACCTGAGCGTGACTTCTAGAATTTTAAGCATAAAATAAACATATGATTTTACTAATTTGTCTTACCTCCGATCTTCCACTTGTATTGATCTCCATCATCCCCATCTCACAGCAACTGGGGTTGTGAGCATAGTGCGACAACCGTGAGCACAACATTAATGACGGCGATGATGAGAGTGGCAATGCTAGGCCAAGATCTGAGCTTGGCGGAAAATAGGGTAGCATATCGAAACACATATATTTATAAGACGTACTTATGTTGATTCATAAATTTGGACTCATCCACCATTGTATAGGATTGAAATAATGATTTTTTTTTTGTTTTTAGTCAGTTATTATTTTTAACGACTTTTAGCTTTGTATTGACACAATATCCTTAAAAAAAAAAAAGAAGATGAGTATGTAACCCATTTATCTTCTTTCCTTGGAAGACATGACTATCTAGAGATAAATGAAGACCGACCAGTATCATTTGCACTAATTACTTCGATTTGTTGGACAAACCAGCAGTATGATATCCTTAATTAGTGACCTTAATTAGTGGAGAGTGGAGTTCATATACACGAGCTGCGGCAGACATGGGGAAGGTCTTTTCCCAACCGTGGAGTTTTTTCTATTTCATTGTGCGGAATCCGGTAGAAAGCATATATAAATCACTTATGTAGACCGTTGATTGTTAAACACGTTGGCCTGAGTTTTCAGAAGGATAATAACCCACTTAAGAAGACTTAAGAGTGCTAATAGAAAGACAGACCCGGCACCAGAAATCTCAAAACTTCAGCTTTGTGACGTTCGTGGCTATAGGTATGCATCACGCATGTGCAAGGTCAAAATATTATCATATTATTAGGGGACCTTTTTGTCAAGAATATGTGTGTAATGAAGAATTGATATGCAAGGCAAAAGTACATTCCTTTTAGGTCTTGGAACTATAGCAAAAAAATATCTATTCTCATTACTGTACTATGCTGGATCAGAATTCCTTTATGTTCGTTATTAACATGAGTGTCATGTTAATCATGTTATAAGAAAAATAAAATAAATAAAATTAACACATCAATATAAAAATGGTGAATCGTTTCATAAAGATGGCCAAAATTGATAGAAAAGCAAGAAGATAATGATCCAGTGGCAGATCATCAAATTTAAGGCCCTTTTTTTATTGTCTATGTTTTTACGCTAACAAGTTGGCCTTCTCCAATATTTATTAAAGCTGTAGCAATTCTATAAATCATGATTCATATAATATAGAGATTTTTTTTTTTGAATCTTTGAAACGTGATATAGAGAAGTTCTTAAATATTCATATAGTAAGGAGAAGAATTTGCTCTGTACAATTAATTATTTAATACATTATTTTTTGAATTATTATTTTCTTCTATTTTCTTAATATTTTTAATAAATATATAATACGTTTTTGTTTTCCATAGTTTATAAGAGATGCTCAAACAACTACCATAAAGGGAGAGTCAAGTTACCCACTAATTAGTAGTTTAGAATCAAATTACTGAAAATTATATGGAAAAAATCCTTGTTAAAAAACAATTTCTCTTTCAAAAACCTAAGTCAAATAACAATATTATTTTAACAACGCAAAATTCAAACAGAACTCATAAAAAATGAGACCCACAAAATAATCCTGTTCCTTCCCTGCAACTTGATGTCTTCTAGTTTTATGATTAATAATTAATATCTAGAACATCTGGAGGACCTCCGTACGCTATATAGTCAAGCCATCACCAAAAAGAGGTTCCATTTTTGGAAAAGTAAAGAAGCGAAGTAATTGACTTCAACGTTTTACGCTAGTCAGTAAACCCAAATTAAGGTGTGAATTAATGGCTCCCGTAAGGAAAGCACATCATTGCGTCAAGAAAATAATTTATATTCCTATCATATCTTCCTAAATATTCTCCTACATACTATATAAAATAATAATAATTGACCTTTTAAAATCTCAAGACATTGGTGTTATCACCTTTTTATCTCATTTAATATTTAAGCATATCTTTTGGCACACTAAGGATATAGAAAAACTCTTGCATCAAGCATGGAAAACACACCATATATATTATTCTAAAAAAAAGTTCATGGCTTAGTAAAATTAATGATGTATTCCCATTTGACGATTGGTTTTCCTCTAAAATTCCTGCCACTCATGATAGCAAATCAAAATTGTTCTTTCATTTTACTTTTTATTCTCTCTCATTGAAGCATGCACATGCTTCTTTATCAATCTATTTATATTTCTTTTTTCAATTTAGCCACCCATGATGACCAATGAAATTTTTTCTTTTATTTCAATTTTTCACACTCTCACACTAGAACATGCACATTATTCCATAAAAAAAAATACACACGATACACATTTTAAATTTTATAATTGAATTTTTTTTTTGTTTCTCGTCTAGGATATTCACCGTCGATTATAACTAATCCTACACTGGCTTGTAGATACCTCAAAGGGTGGGATAACTAACCAGATTTAAGACTTTTCTATATTCAAAGCCAGAGATTGAATCTTTGACATTTGGTTAAAGGTGAATGAGTCTTTGTCATTCAACCACACACCCTTGGATTTATAATTGAATTTATATAAATTTAATATAATGATTACTAATTTTTCAACGTTCAAACATTTAAATTATTATTAATTATCCAAAATAAATATATATAATTTTAATATAATGATAAATAGTCCTTCAATATTTTAATATGTATTGATTAATTAATGTATATTTCTTTCCATTTATGTCTTTACCATATCTACACATTTCTATATTTATTTTTTCTATTTTATATCATATATACTTTAAATGCAAAGCCATGATCCCATCCAACATTTTATATCTACTAATTTTCATTTATTAATATAATCAAATTAACTATTGTCATTACAATTGTTTTTACTTTGGAATCAGAATTAAATAAAATAATTAATTATAATTGTTTTTCATCGATTACTATTGTTTTTAGTACAGGATCATAATTAAATCATATCATATCACCATATATCATATCATATATAATATATATTATTCTAAAAGAGGGTTCATGACTTAGTAAAATTGATGATGTGTCCTCATTTGGTAAGTTTGGTTTTGTTCCAAAATTTTAGTCACCCATAATAGCCAATCAAATTTTTTCTTTTATTTCTTTTTTGTATTCTCTGTCATTGAAGCATGCACATGCTTCTTTATCAATGTATCCATATTTCTTTTTTCAATTTAGCCACCCATGATGACCACTGGAATTTTTTCTTTTATTTCAAGTTTTCACACTCTCACACTAAAACATGCACGTGATACACCTTTTACATCTTATAATTGAATTTATATAAATTTAATATGACGATGAATAATTTGTCAACGTTGAAACATTTAATGTATATATTCATTAGATTCTACAATGCGGCTTCAACTGCATAGTGTCTTTGAAGAAGCATTTTCCTACACATTATTTGACAAAGTATACATGGTGATCTAATATAGTAGATATATGTGTAGTTGAATTACTGAATTGTAGCATATGATACAGTTTGATATGACATATACTTTTGTTAACTTTTGCATTCCAATCCTTTTTTCAATGTCATTTTGAATGTGGGTTTGAATCATGTTAGTCATAATGTGGTGGCAAAGGAAGAAAATAGGTCCTAGTATAAGTCCCATCAAGTGAGTGGACGCATGAGATAAAGCCCCATTATGGAGTACTCATGAGAAATTGATATTATGACCTAGGAAACTAACTCTACATGTAACTTGGTAGGCTTCAAGGTTTTGTTACCTCTACCCATGAATTTGGGCCTGAGGGGCAGCTAAAGAGATGGTGAAGAAGTCTTTCTTCCCAAATGAAAGACGTTGTGTCTGAGAGAAAAGGAGAGAGAGTGTGGCACACACAAAAAGGAAACCATTTCTGGTAATAAATTAAACCAAATCACACACTCTCATTGTTCCACAATAACCCAAATATAGGAGCATACCAACCGTAGTACAATTAGTTCCTTAGCCCACATCACAAAAGTCCAAACTTGTCACTTTGTAGTCCACTTTATATCTCTTCAATAACAACACATTGAGACCACAAAAATCTGATCACTATTCATGTCACCGTCTTATCACCAGTTGGCAAAAGAGCACCTCTCTCCTTGGTCCTAAAGAAAATAGGAATAAACTCACATAAATAGACATATGCAAAGGGCTCTCCTTTTAACACAGAACACAATAACAATATAATACCCGTGTACACGTGTCAGGAGATATACTCTGTACGGCCTCAGGGTTCTCTGACCCACCGTTAAGTCCTTAACTTCATTAAGTCTGACCCTACACCTCCTTGGAGGGCTATGTGTTAGAGCCACATTCTTGGGATCAAAAGTCCCTAATTGTTCCTAGAGGAAAAATGAGTTGAAAAGTGATTTTTAATGGATTTTATGGAATATTTGAACGTTTTGTTTTTAGCCCATAAGTTTAGAAAATCTCAAGGATTCCGAATTTGAACTAAAACCCAAAATTTGGTTTTTGATTGGTTAGGATTTTGATTTTTTTTAATATTTTATTTGAATCCAAATTGAGAGTATTTCCTTATTTACATTTATGTTTTAAAGTTAATTGAGAGTCAAAAATAAGTGAGTGTTGAGGCAACCAGATGTGTGAGAGACCCTTACCTGCGTTTTGGGTGAACTCACCGCTATAGCGGTCACAGTGTGTGAAACAAGCCAATTTTAGGGTATGAAAACCGCTATAGCGGTCATAAGTGTGTCAGTTGGGTCCGGAAATGGCTAGACCGCTATAGCGGTCTATAGCAGTGTCAGCCAGGAGAACAATGTAAAACGGTATCGTTTCACTTACTAATGCCTCCCCACCATTATAAACCCTTCCCCACTCTCTTCCTCCCCCATTTTTCACGACCAGAACCCTCATTTTCCCATTTTCACTCTTTTTCCCTCATTCTCTCAAATCTAGCTCCCTCAATCATCAAAGGTATGTTTATGTTGATAGATTTTGGTCTCTTTTCTTCCATTCCTTCATAATCTTAGTATAGGTGTTCTTATTTCTCTCATTGTTGTTAAGTGAGGGTGCTCCCCAATATTGTTAGAGTTAGATTAGAGTTATCTAGAGAGTATTAGAGTTTAATCTAGAGTTATGGTTGCTCTATGGCAGTTGTTGGTGTCATTTCAAGCTCTCCATGTCAAGTTGGTAGTGCCCACATACTCCCGACTTCAAACGGTGAGTAGGTTTGACCTCATAGCCTTAATTTTATCATTATAAATTTATTTCTTGAATGATAATTGTTGAACATGGAATTTAAAATAAGAAAAAGTATAGAAAATGATTTTACATGATTATGCCAAGCTAGAAAAATTATGATTTATGATAATAGTATGAAAGAATGAATTTTAGAAAAAGCATGGGACCATGATTGCTATGTTGTGTGTTCTAAACATGTTTTATATGCTAATGAAATGATTGTTGAAAGAATATATAATCTTATCTAGTTTCTATTTTAACAATTATATTTTAAAAGTTATGATATCAATTATGATTTAAATTTTAGACCATGTTTTAGAATACTCAGTTGAGATATATTGGAAAATATTAAGTTGAGATATGTTGAATAAAGTATGATTAGTTTATTGAAGAAAAATGCTATTATAGTTTTAAGGTTTTCATGATTTAGAACCCAGTGCTTTGGACTATGATTTTATATTTATCCAGAATATGAAAAGTTATGTTTTAAACTTTGAATTTAGAACTTCAGTTTGATGGTACCAAGAGATACGGAATTCAGGATGATTCATATCAACTGCCGACATATTCTGTGGGCTTGAAGTCGAAACGCTTACAAGCGGTGACCCTTGGGCACGATTTTCACAGCCATCGTTATGCTAAAGTCAGATTGTTAGAATGAGTTCAGAACTTTTGTAATAAGAAATTAGAGGCTCTGCTTTGCTAGAGTAGTACCCGTCCTTCAACATTTAGGGGCTCCGCTTCACCAAGGATAGTACCCTGCCTTTAATATTTATGGGGCTCGCTTCGCCATCAAGAGTATCCATCTTTCAGTATTTTTATATTTATTTATTCATGCAAATATGAAGGATGCTTTAGAGTTTGTTTATTATTTTTATTAGTATTATTATCATCGTGTTTTTATTATTATTGTCCTATAAAGAGGGTTCAGGTGAGAATTCACTTATCTAAGTTTTAAATAAAACTCATCTATCTCATTTCTCCCATTATAGGTATAGTAGCGACTACGGGTCTTTTAAGTCGCCTCCTCTCCAGGAGGAGGTACCAGTTGGTGAGTTTCACTTTGGAGCAAAGTGTTTTTTTTTATTGTCCTTAGAGTGCTCCAATGTCATTGCGGTAGGGTCCCGGACCATATAGATGTGTTACATTTTATTTTACCATGAATTAGATTATATTGTATTTGCATAATTATAGCTTTCATGGTTTTTAAATCTAAGAGAGTAATTCAGTATATGTTGTATTATGACCGTAGATTCAAGGTTTGATTATGAAACTAATTATGATGATTTAGACTTCAAAGATAAATTGATTTATGTTAGATATAAAATTATGTTTGAAAATGGATTTTTATGAATTAAGTTATGCATATAGAGAAGCCCAGAGGTCACAAGGCTTACGTGGGGATGGGATTTCTCACGTGCCCACGTTTCCAAGTCGAGTCGTGACAAACAAACACAATCTGTAACCCATTTTTTCGTCAACCACAAAACCCACATGCTCAAGGTTCACTCCTTGATACAAACAAAGAACTACCCTTCTACTCACGAGGCGTCCTTGTGTAGAGGGAAGAAGAGAGGCTCCTACTCATCCATCATCATCTCTCAAAGATTGGCATCATCTGTCTTAGCCCAAGCCACAAGGGATAGTGTTCTCATTCTACCATTTTCTCACCAAATCCTCATAAGCTTACAAACCCATATATTAAAGTCTTATTTATTATCAACAAATCCATTCCAAAACTCTGGTAGGTGACAATAAGATGAATGCAAATGATTCTCCAAAATCATGCTATTGTTGGATGGATTCTTAAATTATGTTGACTTTCTTAATTAATGAATTGGTAGCCAGCCCTTTGGTATATACTATTCCAATATTCCTTTGATTCTCTTAAAGGAGTTGCTTTTGTTTATTTGTGTAATTGATATTATTATGGTTTATTGACTTACCTTCTCATATGCTTCTTTGATAGTCAAAAGGAATGAAAAGCTCACATGTCTTGGTGCCAACATCTACAAAGGAAATAACTAATAATGAATCCCCTAAAGTTAGGCTCTAGAGCTCCAAAGCCTGGAACTTCCATTACTTGTTGTTTTTCATGTCATCCATGTTGATTGAAATTGGACCTAATTAGAAGTATGGTTTAATTATTGGAATCACTACAAGAAAGGCGCGATATATGATAGTGTTACAGCAGGTATGGGTCATTAGTTTTCTACAATCAATAAAATATTACCGATGGGTTAATGTAACCGTTGGTTATTGTCGATAAGAATATCAACGATTTTAAAAAAAAAATCAATTGGTACAATTGTATGAAAGACATCACTGAGTTTGTCAAATAAATAATATTACCGACAGGTTTTGTTAGTTTTATCAGGTTTTAAAAAATAAAATAAATTTATTAATTGTTATCGAGGTTTATCGACAAGTGCATATTTTTTAAAAATATTTGATTTAGAAGAATCATTTATTTTTACGGGTAACCCATCGGTAATATATATATATATATATATATATATATATATATATATATATATATATATTAAACAATCGATTGCATTGTCGTGTGTAATTCATCTATATAAACTATCCAATTGTTTGGTATTTAATTATTTATTTTTTATTTATATAATAATTTAATTAACAATTAACATAATATTAATTAAGAAAATAATAAAATAAACAAAATGATGAAGTAAATAAACAAAGTATCAAAATAAAATAAATACAAAGTGCGATAAACATAAAAAAATATCCAAAATGAAATAAAATAAGATAGATAAAATCTAGCTAAACTCCTCCTTGTTTGCGTCATCAGCATCATTTGACCCATCAGTCGTCCGCCATTAGATGAGGAGGAGCCCTCAAAAATGGAGGAGAGTGGCATTTGGGAAGCTTCTTCTTCCTGAGGCCTGCATATTCCTGAAGAAACTCATCACATCGGTGATATTCTTCTCATCCTCTTCAATTTACTCTTTTTTTTTTGCCTTTTCCTCCTGTGCCCCTCCATGGACAGCTTTAACTGTCAGAATCTCCAAGCTCTTCCTCCACTGCTACTCGCCATGTTGCCTACTTCTGGAATTGTTGAAGAAATTGTGCCTGTTATTGCTGCTACTCCCTAGATAAGATGTGTCTGCCATTACAGCCTCTGGTTGAGGGCATGCACATGATCCCTCAGGGCATCATCCCCAATAGACCCAGGAGAGGATGGGGACCTACTATCAGGGTAGTACTTCATCCCATACATGCAGCCCTTGTAAAAGCCGCGAACCACCTAGGCCCAAATATCCTCTTCGTTTGTATGATACCCAAGGTACACGGGTTAGTAGGCAAGTTCTGGATGGCCTCAGGATTTCTCCCAGACCCATCGCCAGTCTTAATTTCGCTAAGTTGGGATCCTATGTCTCCTTGGAGGGCTATATGATAGAACCGTATTGTTGGAATCAAAGTCCCGTAATGGTTCCAAAAGGGAAAATAAGTTGAAGAGTGATTTTTAATGAATTTTATAAAATCCTTAAACGTTTCGTTTTTAGCCCATAAGTTTAAAAAATCTTGAAAATTTTCGAATTTGACCTAAAACCCAAAATTTGGATTTTTAATTGTTGGGTTTTTTCTTTATATTTTATTTGAATCCAAATGGGGGGTATTTCCTTATTTACATTTATGTTTTAAAGTTAATGGGAAGTAAAATAAGTGAGTATTGAGACAAGTCCAATATATGAACCTGCTGAGACCTGGAGAGAGTAATGTGGTCCAGCTAGAGAGAGGGGACCGCCCATGCGGTCATTCACCACCCAGGTGGTCAAAAGTTTATAAAAAGTTGTCTTTCGGGTTCCAGAATGCGCACAGCAGAGGGATGAAGAATTTCATTCCTTCATTCCTCAACCTCCCTTCACCCTCTAAACTCCATTTTCTTCCATTTTCTCAATTCTAACTCCAATCTTTCACTTCCAAGGCTTTAAGGTAAAATATTTTGATGTTTTTGCTTCTACTCTTCCATTTTTCCTCCGTTTCTGGAAGTGATATTTCTCCTTAGTATTAGAGTTAGATCTAAGTTATCTAGTGATTTCTAGAAGTTAATCTAGAGTATTATGGCTCTATTGTCAGATATTGGTATTGTTCTTGCTCCAAGGAGCTCTGTCAATGTAGATCCTTCATTTTCCACCTCACCAGGTGAGTGGGTTCAGATCCTATGATCCTTATATTGATCATTAGAGTTAATTTCAGTAAATTATGGCATGGCCATATGATATTAGAAATGAAAGTATGAATAGCTATGATATTGCAAGCTATCGCTAAGATAATAATTTTGAATATAGCATAAAATATATGTGTGAACACCATATTTTGTCCATAGATATTTTATTTTATTCATTTATTTGCCTATGTGTTCATTTTAGTTGTGTGTTGCATAAAAAATCAAGTCTAGTAAGTAGCCCATTTTAATTTCTTTTTAGCCCATTCCAATTTGTTAGCCCATTCCAATTTACAGCCCATTTTTGTTTAGTGTTTCAGCCTAGTCCATTTCAGTTCAAAAAACATAAAAAATAATAAATCTGCATATTTTGAGATGTTCAGTCCGTGATGCATGCAAAACAAGGAAAGAAGCCCATGACACATAACAGAACAAAAGGAAAAAGAAAAGGGAGTCAAATAAGGCAACATCATCATCATGTCTTCTGCAAAATGATAAACTCTCCGATGAACCACCCTGTAAAAGGGAAATGGGCAATAATTTGGTTTTGGGTTCACAACACCATAAATGCATCGATCATCAACTGAAAAGGGGGATGGATTCATCAGTAGAGGGAGGAACAATACCAAAAATTTTTAGAACAAGTCAGAAAAGGTACAATGGGCTTATTCTTACAAATCTGGCATTCTAGTATTAGGATAGAATTTTTCTTATTTTAGGCCATTCCTTTGTAGTTGCATAATCAGCCACATTCCACCACCATCTTCATTCAAAAATCATAACAAAAATCCAATCATCATTCAGCCAAATCAAAAATAAAACCAAGCCAATCACACATCAAAACCATACAATACACATCAGAAAATAAACACAAAAAATGGACAAAGCTCCTACTCGCGCCCAGCATCTCGAGCTCGCCAAGCTCGCCACCACTCCTCCTCCCTCGGCTCTCTCCCATGCATGACGCCGAACCAAACACCCCTTGCCAAGCGCCACCTCCGAATCGCCCCTCCCTACTTGGCCGCCCCTTTCTTCAACCATCGCCTCACCTTGAGCTCCCCACCGCAATCGACCTCCCACTCCCAGCCACCACACCGCCGGATTCGGCACCCGCCGGAAACCAGCCACCATGCCCAGGCTCGAACCGCCAAGCCGCCGCCACTGGGAGTCACCGCGAAACTTCTGAACACCACTCCTGAACCAGACGCAACCCCTCCTCTGTGCAGCGTTCGTCACACCAAGCCTCCGAATCCCGTCCTCGTATGGCGGCTGGCCTACCGACCATCAGACGTCACTCCTGAACTGCCGCACGCTGGACACTCGCCATCGTTGTTGTCAAGCTCGTCGCACCGGAGATCCGTGGCCTTCCTCCGTTTTAGGTCTCCTCTCGCAGGCTCTGTCTCCAATCACCGCCACGTGGATCAGCAAACCCACTCCCGATCTCCGTCGCACTGCTCGCCGATGGTGTCATGCTGTCCTTGTTTGTGCGGCCTTTGTCCTCTCTCTCCGCCTTGCTTTCTCTCTCTATACCTCCCTCTCTCTCAACTTCTCTACCTCTTGTCCTTTATCTCTCAGCTTACCTCTCTCTCTTTCTTAGCTGTATGTGTGTTAAGAGAAATGAGAGGGTGACGTGTGTGTGAGTGTGTGGTGTGTGTGTGAATGAGTAATAGTATTATTATTATTATTATTATGTGCTAATATTGTGTTAGTTTGTTAGAATAGATTTTGAACTTGTTCATTTGGGTTTGGATTTATTTATTTGATCAGTATTTGCTTTATATTTTAGTATTTTAGATTTTATCTGTTGGGTTTGGGTTTATTTGGTTTAAAATGAATTTTTTTTTACATAATCTAGTTCAAATAAATCTTTGAATATTCTGATTATGCAAAACAAAATAAAAAGAGTGATTTAATTGTTTCCTTTGAGTGAATTTAATGTTTCAATAAAAAATAATAATAAAAAAACAAAAGTGATGATCAAGATTTTATTTTTTAGTTTAATTATCTTATATGTTTATATGTCTTGTTTAAATTAATCGTGTAACGTGTCTTGTTTGAATTAATTGTGTAATCATGTTTATGAATTAATCTTGCTTTTAGTTTAATTATTTTATGCTTGTGTGTTTTGCTTAAATTAATTGTGTATTGGTGTTTATAATTTAATTTTATTTTGTAAGTTCTAGTTATAATTAAAGCTCATAAAAAAAATGTTTTCATTCCATTTCGTAATCAAAAGAATCCGTTGCCAAAAAAAATAAAAATTAATCAACACATTTTCATTCTCTTTTAATTACAATCCATCAACACAGACTCATTTTCTACAGAACGGCGTGGCTTTGAGTTCCTCATTGCAGGATACGTCTCGTAGGCAACAACTATCAAGCTAAAATTAATTTTTTCATTAAATTGTGTTCTCATTTAATTTTTATTCCTTGCTTTAATTTTATTTTATTTTATTTTTTTCTGTCCATAATTATGATTACTTTGGGAAAAACTAAATATTATTAAAGTTATAAAAAATTTGCATAATGAGCTCTAGGGTAACCGTATTTATACAGATGTATTAGGGTCCAGTGGGATTAAGTTCCCACCTTTCCTAATCATAATCAGACTCTCAAACCTTAATCTTTTAAAAGACCAGTTTACAAATTAAAAAGGTTTTCCAATTTTTCCAGAATTAAAATTGTTGGCGACTCCTATTTTATTTATTATTTCAAAATCAGTCGACATTCCCGTCCTGGACTGTGTGACATATTTTTGAAAACTCATAGGACCATTTGTTAAAGTAATTTTTATTAAAGAGCTAGAGTATGAATATCATTATATTTAGAAATTTATGAAATATTATGATGATTTTCAGAGTAGAGTATAAGTATATAATAGAGGTTTTAGAGAAAATAAGTGTTTTTATGATTATGAAAGATGTTAGCTTGAGAAATGAGATTTTGGAAATTCAGTTTTATGATACTCAAAAGTATGGAATTCAGTATAATTCGTAACAATTGCCAGATACATATTTTGTGGGTTTGAAATGGAATGCCTACAAAGAGGTGATCCCTTGGGCATGATTTTACAGTCACAGTATGCTAAAGTCAGATTGTCAAAGTTATATGAGACAGGAGCTTTTAGAGTTTGAAGAGTTTCCATATTTAAATGATTTTATACATATTAGAGATTTTATGATTTCAAGAATAGAATAATTATATGATAAGAGTTTTAAACTCAAAGAAGAGCCTAAAGCAGAGTTTTAAGATAAATTATTAGAGATGTTGTAATGATTATATGAATTTCAGAACTATTGATTTTATATGTTAGAGCTTATAAACTCCAGGGTAGAAGACTTTATGAGATACAAAGAAAATATTTAGATTTCTGGTTAGTTGGACAGGAACTATAGAGAAACAGACTATGAGTTAACGGTTATTTTGTTAACCTTGGTATACCAAGTCACCCCAAGGCCAGAGAAATCATAAATGGTACCTAGTTAGGTGCCCAAGAGTTTAGAGACTTTGTTATGATATGGTTAACATGCATAACCAGAGATTTTGTTGTGTCACATGAATTATCCATAACCAGAGATTTTATTTCTCTATTAGAGTACTATTGTTTGTATTACCAAAGAACATAAGTTTTAGAGCTATATTGTTTACATTTATGAACATGATTTCAGAGTTATTGCATTAACCAGTCTAATGATTATATATGATTATTTATGTTCTTGGTTATCCCATGAAAGGGTTATGGGTAAGGGTCTCTCATAGTTTTAGACTAAATTCACCCTTATCCCTTCTTCCATTACAGATATGTTAGCTCGTGAGTCCTTCTCATCCACCTCCTCCCTAGCAGGAGATTCGCAGTTGGTGAGCTTCATTTTGAAGTGAAGTATCTTTTGGTATTTTGTTTAGAGATAAAGTGCTCCAAGTGTACATGGCATGCAGGGACCATAGAGATAAAGTGCATTGATTTATCATGATTATTTTGTATTTACATGATTTCAGCTTTAATGTATATTTTGTATAGAGAGAAACTCATATATTTTGAGTTACAAAGATATGTTCAAGAGTTTGAGAAATGATTATTTTCTAATTTCAGAGAACTATGTTAGAGATGATTATGATATGCTATTGATGATGATTATGTTTTCAAAGAGCCAAAGGTTTAATAGAGATGGAAATGATGTTTTATAAATGGATTTAATATTAAAATATGCATATAGAGAGACTCAGAGGTCACGAGGCTTACGTGGGGTGGAATTTCCCACGTGCTGGTTGTAACGCCCGGGACAAGGCAGGGAGTGATCGCCTGTGAGAAGGCACGGACAAGGAGCGGCTCCTGCCTCCAAGCGAGGGGTACATGAATGAACGACACACCCGAATGAGAGGATCCTGAGTCCATAGGTATGAGACTATACAGTTAAGGAGGGCTTATATGAATTGATTGGTACTACCTATGCCACAAAGATGCATCTTTCTTTTGGAGCCCATCGTGAAGAACTCCATAGTTAAGCGTGCTTAACTTGGGGTAATTTTGAGATGGGTGACCTCCTGGAAGTTTTCCAGGAAGCATGTGAGTGAGGACAAAGCACGTTGAAAAGACCCGTGTTGGTTTGTGGGGACAGTCGTCAATACATAAAGCGGCGGGGATGTTACACTGGTCATGTTCCCAAGTCGAGTCGTGAAGGTTGGAGGAGGGATATCAGCATGGAGCCTAGCCTCAGCCACCTGGGTCTAGTACTTTGTCTATGCCTACTCATAGAGCTCTGTATACTCATGCTACAAAGAAAAAAAAGATAAAACACATTTTAACTAATAATTATGACAAAAATGAAAAAAGTAATAAAAATTAAATAGAAAGATATCTGAATTCAAACTTACATATGTAGTCTTAAAGTCAATATCAACCCAAACCTCTCTTTTCTCCCTTCACTTGCTTACCCTTTTAGGTGTAGGTCTTACAAAAGCTCCCCCTAGGTTGGTGGTTAACTCCCTCACTGCACAAATATGTAGATTAAAGTCATAAAAAAAAAACTATTTGCTACAATTCAAATGTAGTAAATTAACATTTAACAATATATTAAACGTAGAAAGATTAAAGTTTTACCAGACATTTTCGGATCCCCTCTTGCATGGCTTGACTCACCCGTATGTAGCTACCCACCTTCGCTAAGGCTCGATTTGTTTTCCCCTTCTTGGACCTATCCTTGAAGGTCATGTCCAATGCCCAGTGGCGCCAGCTCGCTCAGGGTGGCATCATTCAGCCAAGAGCTATTTATATGGCCCTTACGGACATCATCAAACATGTCTCGCAATTGCTTAGAAGACCTAAGCCTCCAACCCCTTAACAGCATGCTCATGCTTTGACATAATTAAGAATGTCCTCTGCATACACAAAACTCGCAACATATAAGTAACCATAACCATATAATAATATAAACATATTTTAACAAAAGTGAATAAATCATAACATTACCTTCCACTCCTGCCACTACATCTCCTTGACATCTCTTAGGATGTCAGTCCAAGTGGACCATGGGTTGTTATATGTAATACATGATGTACACATGTCAGTAGTTAGATCTTATACGACCTCAGATTGAGACCCACCTATATTGCTGTCTTATTTTCACTAACTCTAGATCCTACAACCCCTTGGAGGGTTATATGATAGAACCATATTCTTGGGATTAAAAGTCCCAGTAATTGTTGCCAAAAGGAAAATAAGTTAAAGATTCATTTTTAATGAATTTTATAAAACCTTTAAATGTTTTGTTCTTAGCCCACAAGTTCAGAAAATTCGAAGATTCCCGAACTTGAACTAAAACCCAAAATTTGGTTTTTGATTTGTTGGGATTTTAATTTTTTGATATTTTATTTGAATTCAAATAGGGGTATTTCCTTATTTACATTTGTGTTTTAAAGTTAATAGAGAGTAAAATAAATGAGTATTAAGACAACCAAATGCCAAATGACAAAAAAATTGCAGAAGTTGGGGGTTGTTATCACCGCTAGAGTCAAGGGTTAGTTTTCACAAGTTTCAGTGGTTTGAGGACCATTATAGCGGTCCTCTTAGAGCGAGAACTATATCTAGAAATGATGTCGTTCCATTTTCAGCCCTTCCCTTTTTATAACACCCTCCCCCCACTCTTTCTTCCCTATTTCTCAAACCAAACCCTCAAACCCCCATTTTCTCTCTTCCACTCCCTTCACTCTCAACCCCACTTGAATCTAACTCCCCCAAATCATCAAGGTATATTCATGTTGATATATTTTTTGTCTCCATTCTTTCTACTCTTCCATGTTTTTAGTATGGGTTTTTTTTTTTCTCATTGTTGTTAAGTTGGGGTGCTCCCCTAATGTTGTTAGAGTTATTTTTGGGTAATTTAAGAGTACCCATAGATCATTGATGAGTTTTATTGTTGCAATGGCAGACATTGGTATCATTCCTCCTCCCAGGCTTTCCAGTGTTGGCTCTTCAATTTCTACCCCTCCAGGTGAGTGAATTTGATCGCATAACCTTATTTTGGTCATTATACCAATATTTCCTAGTACTATGGAGTATTTAGATATTTGAAAAATGAATTCTTTCATCATATGACTTTTTATAAAAATGTGCTTTAGTTAGAAATATTCCATTTGAACTCATACATGAAAATGTTGATTTTAGAATATGCAGGGAACCATATTTGCTCTATGGAAGTTTTATGTGATTTAATTTATAACTTGAATTGATTATGAAAATTTGAATTGCTATGATTGATAAAATGAGCCTCCAAGCTTGATGTTTATATTGGGAACTGAGACAGGTTGAGTTTAGGATTGATAGGACCCTATTTTATGATTTCAGTTTATTTAGATTAGGGAATTACTAAAAGGAACAGAACTGTAAGTTAACGGTAGTTATTCCATTAACCTTGGTATACCAAGGCCTACAAGGGGCATTTATCCACATGATTAGATCAGTCCACGAGGGACGCAATTTGCGAGGAACCGTTAAGATCTCAGTTAGGGGTTTATATTCGCGAGGGACTAAGTACCCACCATTCAATTATGGATAATTCTTTTAAGTAATTATTGAAAAGGCAAAGAGGAATTATTAGCTACTATATAAATTATATACCAATGATTTATGAGATTGCATTATTATTTTTATTAAGTTTATTTTTGTCCCATGCATGGTTATGAGTAAGGATTCACTCACTAAGTTTTATAGTAAAACTCACCTCTCTTCTCTTCCTTTTTCTAGATAAGTATAGCTCAGAATCTTCCTCCTCCTCCCTCTCAGGACATTGGCGTAGAGCCACAGGATTTAGATTCTTTTGTAAAGTGCTCCAAGTGATATGACGGGTGTGTCCGAACCTCATGCATAGATATATGTTCATGTTTTGTTTTGTGTTTTGTACACCATGATTGTTTTGTATTAAAATAATTTAGTATTCATGGTTTATTTTGTGAATGAACTACTCAATATGATTTATTTCACAACTACAGTTTCAAATTTTATTTATGAGAAAAATGTTATTCAGGTTTCTTATGAGATTTGATTTATGATTTAAAATAGATTTTTTGAATAAAATATGCATATAGTACAGTGCAAAGATCACGAGGCTTACGTGGGAACGGAATTCTCATATACCCTTACGATCCAAATCGGGTCGTGACATTATACTCACTCTATATAACCTCCATAATCCGATGGTGACCCTCAGCAAAAGGATTAAAGTTGTTACATAAATGAACTAAATTAAATACAATGAAAATATTTTAAATATCATACATAATACAAAATTAAAATGTCATAGAAAAAATGTTTAAACTTACCCGTCTTTAGCCTGGCCTAATATGGAGCAGTCTACCATTAGGTCCAAGCGACTTACCATCTGGGTCGAGCAGCCTCCCATCTATCCTATGTTTGTGACCTACCTGAGGAAGCAGGAGTTTGATGAGATGTGGGGCTAGGAGTCGAGGCAGTGGTAGGGCTTGGGGTGGGGTCACTACCGTGGATGAGTTGTGACTAGAAATAGGGCGGAGGTGAGGGGTTAACATATCCCGAGTGGGCATCATCTGAATGGGAGGGATGGTGGAGGCAGCGACGATGATGGAGGTGGTAGTAGCAGCGGTGATAGAGGTTGTGATCACTAAACCGACCTTCCTAGGTTGGCTTCTACATCTACCAATCATACTAAAAAAGTTAAACATTCCACAAAAAAATATAATTACATCAAGAAATTTAGGGTAATTTCAAAATATTGTTGCATATAATATTTAACACCTTAATTAATCTAAAGTTAAGGGTTGTTTTCATCATTACGTTGTTATTGATCATTATCTGATTTTTTATCTTGATAGAAATCTTTTGGAAATATGTCGGATTCCAACTTAGCTCACTAATCAGTGAACTGCATCCCATTGATCAAAAGAACTTTGGCTTTGATTCCATTCATATTTAATGCTCAACATCTTAATGACAATTCGGAGTGCACATAATCCTCCCATAAAGGTTTATTGGCAGGCCTGACAGACTATAAAACCTAGTGGCATCTTGGTTGGGCTCCTTAACTAAAGGCTGCTCATAATGAGCTGCAAATTCAGGAACAGCAGCATCAAAAACCATCTCTTGATGTTTAACCAGGATTATCCTCCCACAATACATTACCTACATTGTGCTGAGCTACATGGACCCTACCAGAACCACTTCCAATCTGAAACATGCCCACTTGATTTCCTGCATTATTTGCCTCCCCATACTTGGTCCAAATCCAATAGTCAGCATAAACCCCCACTTGTACAAATGAACCATTATGGTATCATCATCTAAATACTTCCTACATTTACACTTACTACATGCATACCTAACTTTTGTATCATTAATGAACTGTTGTGTTTGACATGCTACCCTCACAAATTTTTCAACACCACTATAAAATTCTGATTTAATCATTCCTCTATTAGGATGCAATTAATCATACATCCATGACTAGTTTGAAAGAAACATTGCGCATGTGAGTAACTCTAAGCCCTATAATTTTTTAAAAACTTCAATTTATTACTTTCAAACACATTCAATTGTTCTTTAAATTTTTTTAATACAATCACTTTTAATCTGATTTCCTTAACAAAAATTTCACAAAATTTCAACAGCAACTCTATTTAAATTAGATACTTCCGTCATCAAATATTTTAGTGCATTCAACAATCACAATAATCATAGACATACAATTTTTTAAAGATGTCAAATTATTACTTTTTAAACACAAATTCAATTGCTCTTTAATTTTTTTTAATACAATTAGTTTTAATCTTATTCCCCTAATAAAAATCTTCACAAAATTTTGACAGCATCTTTGCTTAAATTAGAAGCTTCTGTCATCAAATATTTCAATGCACTTAATAATCATAGATATACAATTTTTTAAAGACGCCAAATTATTACCTTTTAAACATAACTTCAATTGCTCTTTGAATTTTTTTAAGAATACAATTACTTTTAATCTTATTTTCCTAACAAAAATTTTCATAAAATTTCAGAATTTTCACTTAAATAAGGAGATTTCGTCATTAGACATTTCAGGACATTCAACAATCATAGACAATTAGACATTATTACAGGTCAACAACCTAATACACATAGTTAAACTGTTAAATCTTAACAATTACATACAATTCATATAATCCTAAAATCCATTCTAGAGTGCATCCTCTTATAACTCCACAACATATAGCTTGTAATCTCTACAAACACAAAGAATCCCACAGAGAAGTCGAGGAAGGACCTCTACACTCTTCCCCTATTCATACAATCCTCATTTTCTATAACTCTATCCTAGAATACATAAGTCTCTATCCTACATGCATATTAAAGCATATAAATAATAAGGATTTTGTTACTAATGTTTACTATAGTGAAAAAAAAAGAAATGAAAAAGCTCCCTACATGCAACCAAATCTAATCTTGAAAATCCAATATGAACAAAAATTTAATTTTACACACTTATAAACATTTATACATACAAAACATAAAATAAAATAAGAAAAAAATATGGGAAACTACTCTCAATGTCAATAAGTCACTGTCACTCTCAAACATAACTCCTATATTAACAAAATAATAATTATGATTACTCTCTAATGCATTAAAAAAAACACTATGGGCACCCATAAATGAACAGAAAATAAACCAAATGAAAAAGCTAAACTGATTAAAATGTTCACCAATGTACGTAGATTGCAATGGTGGCCCTCATTTCATGAATGGAGCTAAGGCAATGGCGAACGGCAACAAAGAAGAGGCACAACATGGAGAGAGAGAGAGAGAGAGAGAGAGAGAGAGAGAGAGAGAGAGAGAGAAAATAAGAGAGAGAAATGATTTGCAGAATAGGGAAAAATAAGGTGTCGGTTTAAATATCTTGTTACCGATGGATCAACTTATCGGTAATGATTAATGAAACATGTATTTCGGACTTTACTAATTACTGATGGGTTTACCAATAAGTTTGTGAAAATTCCAAACATTCTGCGTGAACAGGATAGTTTTTCAAAAACCATCAATAAACCTTGGAACTATAAAAAAATTTTAAAAATTAAAAAAATATATTTTTTAGGGTGTACTGGAATACTCGAGGTACACATATCCTAGTAAAGTTTAGTGCAACACGTGTCCCTAGACAAATCAAGGACCGCCATAGGGTTTCTTGGGACCCACTCATGTTATTGGTAGACCCCATTTGAATTATAGCATCAAATTTTAGGAAAAAGGTTTCTGAAAGCGCTATAGCCTTAGGAACAGGAAGGCAATGTCACATAAGAACCAGAGCATTGCAGTGCTAAAATTTTTATAAAGCCCTATTTTCGGGGCCAGGCCATACACACACACTTTTCACCCTCTAGAACGCGAAACTTTGCTCTCCACCCTTGTTTCACCTCCTAACTCCATTTCTTTTCAATTTCTCTCAAATTTAACTTAAATCTTTCATCCTCCAAGCTCAAGGTATGTTTAGCTTATAGTTTTTGCTTCCTTTTCTCTCAACTTCTCATGTTTAAGGGGTGTTCTCTATGGTTCTATGTTATAATGTTCCTTCATCGTGGATAAAGTGAAATTAGAATATTTAGAGATTGATTTAGAGTTCTATTGATTCTATGGCAGATATTGATACCATTCTCTCTAAAGTTCTGGAGGTGTTGAGCCTTTACTTTCCATCACTCTAGATGAGTAGGTTCAAACTTGTGATCTCTATGTTAGTCATTAGAGTTATTTTCATCACAATATGAAATAGTGCATGATTTTAGAGTTTATGTCAAGAATATTTGAGATTTCTACTGATTGGTGAAACCTGATTTTCAGTATAGCATGAATTGTGCTTTGAAAAAGCTCATGGGACACTTATAATTGTGGTTACTAGAAATATATGATTATTAGAATGATTTCTATGTTGAATATGATTATTGGAAAACTTTATGACTCTAAGGGATGTTATTACGATTTTAGAGTTTTCAAGCCAATGAAAGTATGTTGTTAAAAGATAATTTAGAAACCCAGGCATAAAAGAACTTTAGAGTATGAGTCTTCACAAGACTCAGGGTAGCTGGCAGCTACATACTCTGTGAATTGAAATCACAATGTCTACAAACGGGTGATTTCTTGGAGATGATTTCGGAGTCACAATATGCTAAGGTTAGACTTAGAGTTATGTGAATTCAAGTTTTAGGGTATTTAAAGAAAGTTTTCAGATTTAGATATTAAGAATAGACTAACTTAGACAGGAGCTATAAAGAAACAACCAGTGAGTTAATGGTTGGAATTGATCATTAACCTTGGTGTCAAGTTATCCTTAAAAGACAATCTCATAGTGAGGGCAGAGATGAAACCTATTTAGATGTCCAATTCCTTCGAAACCATAGAGCATAGAAATTATCATATCATGAATAACAGACATAATCAGATATTACCGTTTCTCTAGTAGAATATTATTGTGTGGAATTTATAGAAAACCATGATTTTGATTATATAGGTGTATATATGAAATGTTTTGGAATTGTAGTAGTGTTATTATGATTTTATGCATTGTTCTTTGACGTCCCATGAAGAGGGATACAGGTGGGGATTCACTTATTAGTTTTGAATAAAACTCACCCGTCTCTTCTTTCTCCCATTTACAAATACAGAAGTGGATGTGGGTCCTTCTCAGTCATCATTATCCCAGGACTAGAGTTCCAGTGGTGAGTTCACTTGGGTGAAGTGTTTACCTTTTGTTCTAGAGTGCTCTAGTAATATTATTGCAAGCAGGATCCGATCGTAGAGCATGTCTTATAGTCCATGCATATTATGAAATTATCTTGATTCGTATTTATAAAATTTTACCCTTCATAATTATTTTGTATAAACAGACTTTATATATTTTTGTTGTTATTATAACTTCAAACTTTAGAGACAGATTATGAGATTATGATTGTTTATTATATGACTTAATCAGGTGATTTGTATGTAGAAAATGAAACTATATTTTAAAGGAACTATAAATAACTTACATATAGAGCAACACGGGTCACGAGGCTTACTTAGGAACGGATTTCTCATGTGCCCGTCGGTAACTATAATAAAAAATTTAAAAAAACTTAATAATAAAAAATTATTTTTCATATGCCCATCAATAAACTCATCAGCAATTTACTTAAATTGAAGAAAAAATTATTCTCATTTTCTTCATGTCTATATACTAGTCAGAAAGAACCATGCACCATGTGGCATAGGTGCATGTATCGACGGGGTATAAATTATTAATGAACCAATCGATAAACCCATCGATACACCCATCGAAAATTGTGCGCATCATAACACAGTGGCGCCATCATCTACCAACGGGTATACCAACGGGTTTATTAATTATCAAAAGCTTAATATTGAAAAATTAATGTTGAATTATTTTTAGTTGTGAATAATTTTGTGAACTGACATAAATCAATGTTGAATTAAATTTAGACCCAAATTAATTGGATGTCAAATAATTAAAGTTTATTATTTAAGCCTAATGATTTGTGATCGCTATTGTTACTGGGCTAATTATTGTTAAGCACTGCTCATTGTGGGTATGTTTATGGGCCATTGTGTATGGGTTTTGTTATGATGGGTGACTTAGCCTATTATTTTACTAACACAAGAGAAGCTCTCCTCCTAGCCATATATACAGGGTGCTATTGCCCTTTTGATACCATGATACAGAACACCTAATATGGAATATAAAAAGTAAATCTCCTAAGATCCTTTTATTGGAATGCTTTCTAACTTCTTGTGATTTTATCCGTCAAGTATGGCTAAGGAATAAGGATTAATCTTAATCCTCTATCATTCCAGGTAACTCTAACTCAATTCTCTAATTTTTATTGTACATGTCATATTCAGGATTAAATTGGTCCTCAAGATATTAGGATTTTATTGTTGTTTATATCATATGATATATGAAATTCCTTCATTATTAATTTCATATTGATAAATTTGTTATTGGTATTATGGAGCTAGAACTTCAATGCTGATTTATGTTTAGCATTCCTAAAGTCTCAAAACATGTAATTAATATTGTAGCTATTATTCATTTGAGTCCTTAGTGGTGGATAAAATGATCATTGTCTTTCATTTTAATTTAATTATAATATAAGATATAAGATTTAAGCTATATAAATTGTTTTATGAATTGTTGGAAAATGTGGAAACTAATAAAATTATAATGATTTATTGACACTTTTACTTTTAATGGCAACTACTAATCCATGTAAATTGCTTTAAAATATTTCATACCTAGCGTCAGTGCTAAAATGTTTTGGTTTAATTTGGAACATAGGTTCTACAATTTGATCCTTGTTTTGACTTAAATTAGGTTTGACTGTAAAAAAATGCTGTCAAGAATTTGATAGTGGGGCTACCATTGATGGTGCCAACATTGAGTGTTTGTATTTACGAGATTCGTACTTCCATGTTAGTGGACAATACAAAAAGGTAGCATGATTTCAATTTTAATTTAAATACTTTGAGAACAATGCTAGAGTTGTAAATTTTGACATTATAAGATTCAAGAATTGTAAACTTACAAGCTTCATGCTAACATGCAGTCATACATTCTTTCTTACAGGAATTGGGCAATTTTTTGGGAAAGAGGATCAAATTGCAGAAAATAATTCATTTGGCCAAATTCTAGTTTGGGAAAATGGTCGAGCTATTTTTCATTAGACTATACTCAGTCACTTATGACCATTGACGAATTGTACTTAGTCTCTTATCATTGTTGACGGATTATTTTCTAGATGGGTAGTCTTATGAAAAGCATGATATGAAGAAATAAGTATGTGATTAATTGTCTGGCTACTTTTAGCGATATTGTTTAGTGCCTATCATGTATGTAATTGTTGAAGAGAACTTCAAATTAACTATGTTGGTAAAGTGATAATTTTAGTTTGCAAACTATATATATTAACTAAATATTTATACAAAATCTATATATCTATTTATACACAATACAAATTATTCTCCAATAGAGATGGCAATGGGGAGGGTCGAGGCGGATTTTAGCTCAACCCAACCTTGTCCCGTACTTTATTAACACTAGTTTCAACCCACACTCACCCTTATGCTACTTTTTTCAAAAAAAAATAATTGTTAAATTATTGATAGCATTAGCCTCCATTTGAAAAAAAACTGCAAATTCAAATAAAAGGAGCAAACTACAGATTAATTAGAAAGAACTCAAGCATATCTACATTTATGAAAATTTCTCTCAAAAGAGGACCAAACTCAACTCAATAGCCAAACTTATTATCATAGTTTAATCAACCTAAACATATAGGTTGACTGGTCGACGATAGAAGACCAAGCAGCGCGGCGTGAATGAAGTTGATAGTGATTGGGTTAGGTTAGGATAAATTTTTTGAATATATACAAAAATTTATATTATATTATATTATATATATATATATATATATATATATATATATATATATATAGGGTGCAAGGCAAGTACACTCTAAACCCATACCCGCACTTGCTCCACCCTGCACCTACCTAGTGCGGGGTGAGTTAAAATCCGACCTAGTGGGTGGATAGGACGAGTGCCCACGGGTAGGGTATCATTACACTGTTTATTAATATGTCAATTTCACAAAATTAAAAATAAAAGTATTTAAAACAAATAACAAAATAACAAAAGCATTTCCTCGATACTAGACTGCTTAGCTATCTTCTATGGGCTCAAACCCCTAATGATCCATGGCAATAAAGTTCTAATGGTTTTATAGGTGGTGTTGATATCATCTTAAACTACTGTGGTAGGTAATGACCAAAAAAGTAATTGAGAATATTATTTCTTTAAATAAATATTATTTCAATTCAATCTTTTTTAATATCATTAAATATGTTAATTCCATCTATAGTTAATAGTAATTATTCTTCTCAAAATATTGTTATTAACTATTATCATTTTCGTGCATTATTGCATGGTCATGTATATATAGCAAAATTTTGAACTAATTTGAACAATTTAAAAAAAATAAAATTTGCAAATCATGCAAACGTAATGGATACTATTCTAAACAAATTAAAACACAATGTAATTACATTAAATCATTATGGTTCATGTATATAATATATTATCATAATAATGATTACTTAAATTATATTATCCACTTTACATATAATTTAATTAATATTTTAGTGCATCGCACAGATTACTACAGTAGGTAGTTTATAGTATAAATAAAATATGGAGAAAAAGCATGCACTAGCAATGTCTACGAAAATTGTACCTCTATGGTGGGGTCTAATGAGAAAGTTCCACGCGTTGGCTTCGTTGGCCGCCATCATAACAGAAGAAAAGTGCGGTTAGGCAATAGTTTCATCATCTAAAACGCGTCCGTTATATGAACTCAACATAATGGAAGGGAAATGCAATCAATTACACGTTCAATTATTTCTATTTTCCTGGTAGAGATACCTAAATAATGGAGGCGAACGTGATTGAGGTTGGTGAGGTTCGTAAAATTGTTTCCACGATTTGACGATCTGGGCGGCGTCCGTGCCACGGAAATCCTCCGTACATTCGCTGACTGAACACTTTTTTTTTTTTATTTGACTTGATACGTTTTAATTTATTATTAGAGTTTTGCCAATCAATATTCTAATTAACCATACTAAAATGTGAGATTTAAAATTTTATAATGGATCTCATGTATTAAAAATGTTAAAATTTATTTTTTCAATATCAAATGTTCTATTTTTCACTCCTTAATCAGTACTTTAAAAATACTAATTAAATAAATTCTTATTATTATATGAATATAAAATGTGATTGCACTATTGGATTTGAAAAAAGTCTTTAACAACTTTGATGCATTCATGGCGTAAATTGCTGTAAAATTTGGTCAAATTAATTTCTTCTGCTTTGATTACTTTTTAACTAGTAAATGTGAAACTCAATTATTTTTATTAATATAATAATACAAAGCTACATGTTAATATAAATAAATTTCATACTATTTGTATATAGAAATTAATTTTTAAAAAAAACTAGCATTTTGTTTTGTCCACTAATTTCCATTGGTGGCCACACTTATTTTTGTATCTATTGGCTAATGGCGACACCAGTTGGTGATGCTCCGCCTACGCCGATAAGAGAAATTAAAGAAAATTACGTAAGAAAATAGAAAGGAGATTAACTAATTAGATGAATTTTTTTTATTTAAATACTTAATCATCATATAATTGAGAGAAAGTAAAGGGCAAATAATATCAATTTAATTAATATATTTATTGAATTGGTTATTTATGAATGTGAAATTATATTATAACTCAATAATAAATTTATATTAATAAAAAAATAATAAATTTAAAATTGAATTTGAACATACTTAAGGTTATATATATCGATAAAATATGAATAATATGAAAAATGTTTGACCCTTTCATATAACGGAATAATATGCTAACATGTAAATATTGCGATAAATCATGAAATACATACTGTTGGGTTCTAAGAAAGTGGTGAAATTACGTAAACATATATGGATTTGTCGAATTGATCAAAATGGAACCTGAAGAAATAGGAGCATTAAATCCGTACCTGGCCTATATTAAATTAATGAATTAGGCCAATTATCCTTAAAAGGAGACTAGAAAACGACGCTATTTGTTCCACTCACGATATATAATTATACAATAATTAATTATATGATTAGTATGTGCAGTTACACCAGCATTATGATCATCATCCCCCGAATGTGATTTCATTCAACATCATCACCACACACACACACACACTCGTATTGGATGCCTATGCGAAAAAGAAAAGAAAAGAGGCAAGATAAAATTATGGAACTTGTTATTTTGCGGGTAATTTTTTTTTTTTATGGTATATGAAGTAAATAATGCTTCATATATTATATTAAGGGAAGAATTATGTTATTGTGGTGTGAAATCTTATCATTGGTGAGATTTCATTTAAAAAAATTATATTTAATTTGTGAAATGTTTCCATTAACGACATTTGAATTAAAAAATTAATATTTTAACCACTTTATTAAAAAAATAATATTTTATTAATAAAATTTTGTCATTGGCAGGATTTTATTTGAAAAAAATTATATTTTATTAAATTTAGTTGATGATTTCGAGAGGTTGATTTTAAAAAATATTATAATTTTTTTTGTTAATCATTTATTTCACATACCATATTCATGTAAATCACCAAATAAATCCATTTCGTGGCAAATTTTATACAGGCCATATTGAAAAAAATTACCCTTATTTTGCGGTTCTCCTTTTTTTGTTTATAGGTTGTTTGTCAGTTTTTAATCACATAAAAACCAGATTCAATGCGCTTGCAGTAATCAAATAAGATTTTTTTTATGAAATCAAATAAGAACTTTAAAATATGCAGCTGCTTCCTAACCTTTAAAATTGTGTAAATTATTAGTGAAAACAGAGTCATTTTATTACAAAAGTAGTTGATTATTTATAATGATTAATTTTAATACATTAATAGTATAAAAGCTTATACTTCATCCAATTAGATCTTTCTATTTGTTTGTTTTTCAAGTAATAAGTATGAAAGTCAATTTTATTTACTTACATTGCAATATACGATGATATAAAAAAATTATACATCATCAATATATCAAAATTAAATTATTATTTATATGTCATCATTCAATTACTGACACAAAATTGTGTGAACAATTCTTTGAAATAATAAATACAAAAAATTCGATTCCACCACTCATGAGTTGTGATTAATAATATATATAATTACAAACAACCACACTGCAGTGTAAAGTTACTCTATTGTGCATCAGGAACAGATGAAAAATAACATAAGTGGATAGATGCACTATTTCCTAATTTGATGAGGTAATTAAATTAGAATGTGTTTGTTTTCTTCTTCTCTTCTGGTCTTCTATTTACTGGGGGTAAATCACACTGAAAGAAAAGTTTAAGGAGTAATTGTTTTTTTCTTGTCTGAGAAAAAGAAAACGTAGGCAATAAAAAATATATTGGGCCTCCTAATGAAATAACATGGCCCGAATTCAAAACTTAATACAATAGTTAGTTGGTAGTTAGAATTAGTTACGGCTCCCAGTACTTAGAATATTTCTCGTCCATTTTTCTTTGATCGAAAATATTTCTCGTATTTATCTCGAGAAATCTTGGCCTCCTAGTTTTTTGGGCCACCGCTACAAGGTTGCTTCGTATCCTTTATTTGCACGTTGCAGGCCCATTTGGGTACTGATGGACACATGCAATAAATCATTTACACTTGAACCAAAAAAATAAAAAAAGAAATCATTTACATATAATAATAGAGCCATCCTTGACCAAAAAATAAAAAATAAAGCCATGGAGCTAATATGCTGATTCATTCTAGAGGTAAATATAAAGTAGAATTAAATATAAGAACACAACAATTTTTTTATTATTGTTGTTATATTAGTTAAAATCAAAATGATTTGTATCAAATAATTTATTTTAAATTTATAACTCAATATCATTCTTGTTTGACAGCTATAATAGTTAATATTTGTTGCTGCCAAATAAGGAAAGATACATAGGAAAAAAAATAACATCATTGATAGCATTCTTACATTTTGTATTGGTCATTTCCTAGATATATAGTATTTAAAATTACAACGAAATCTATTAAACTTTTGTATTTACGTTTTATAAATAAAAAATGTAATATGAAGACACTGAATATTATAATTAAATTCAATATGTAGTACTAGTTATTAATTTAAATCTAGAAAAAAAAAGAAACATAAAAAACAATATTGTGCATGAAATTCAACAATCGTGAAGTAAACTGTAAAAGAATGGTAGTTAGGAAGTTTAGGAGTTAGGAGGCAGTCATGCACAATGAATGGATGTTGCAACTAGTAGTTGTACAATTCACAAACACTTAATTCTAAATTTATTTTTTTCATATATCAACCATTGTTACATTACTTCCACTTAGAAAAAAAGAAAAATTAGTTGTGCTACTTTAGTACATTTTTTTGGGTTTAAGATGCCTTAGGTGTCTAATGTGATTGTCTTAGGTAAGTAAGCTTAGGTGGTTATAATGCCAACCCAATTCCCTTCCTCCTCTCTAACAAAACTAAATTAGGGTTCAGTATGTGTTTACATGGTTATAAAAAAAAAAAAGTTGATTGACACAAATGTTTGTTTAAAGTGATAAGTAATTTCAATCTTTTAAAAGATAAAAATGATTGAAAGACTGTATACATGTGATAACCCCAATACAAAAATTATTAGTATTAGAATTACTACTACTATTATTATTAATAGGTAGATATTTTTAAATTATTTTAACATAATATGAGATGCAATAGAACACTCTAATAATATTATAAGAGAAAACGTGTAGCATATTAATTTTATTATTCCTGTTAGTTTTATTATTGGTATTATTATTATTACTACTTCAAAAGTAACTATATAAGTAAAGTTACTATATATACACAGTACTTCACATGTTTTTGATGGAATTCACGTGTAAAGTTACTATATAAGTTACTATGCAAGTTACTATACATGCATAGTAATTTTAAAAAATTAGCATAAGCGAGGAACGCATTTAGAATTTTATATATATATAATTGAAATGAGACAAACGCACCATCTCTTTTTATTTTATTATTATTTTTATATATGAACGTACATGGAGCAATCTTCAGTTCATTTACAATTTCAGTTTTTTTTTCTTTGTTTTATACTCCTAGAATATTTTAGGCACATCATAATATTCTCAAATATTTTTCTAAGAACCTTAACCGCCAAAGAAATTTTTCCTTGAGCAGAAAAACATAGTTTCTAGCAATTTTCTCCAATTAATTATTCTAGTAAGTGATCTCCATATAATTTAGTTAATTCCTCCCCTTTTTATTTAATTTATAAGTTTGGGTATTGTTAGCCATAGTTTTCACACAATATTTTTCTATCATTTCAAACCCAGTTTGGTGATAAAGTCAAATTGTTTATATTTTTATTATATTGTTTGACAGTTACTAGTGTCATTCCCTTTAGTCAAGTTATTAGTGAAAGTACACTCTCGGCAATCAACAATGAGTGGGTTTAAGCTCATAACCATACTTTTGGTCATTATTAGTATTTTCTCATATTATATAAATTATTTATAAAATTTTAGAATGATTTATGCCAAGAAATATGCCTTTATGAATTATAGAAATTTTAGAAAATTATTGTTTTATAGTTATCATGACAAATTAGTATTTTAGAAAACTCATGGGACCATACTTATTATATGTATGATTTATATTTATCTTATTAGTCAAAATTTCATGAATCCTAGTTTTGTATGAATAGTAAATTTTATTGCTATTAGTTTTTAGCCAATAAATAGTGAGAAACATAATAAAGTTAACCTAGGATTGATCGTTAACCTTGGTAGTGGTCCGCTAGAGGACTCATCTCATAAGGAACCCAGTGTGTCCATTTATGGGACCTAGTTAGGTGCCCATCAAATTAGCCTTTGGCTCATATTCAGCTATTAGCTCAATTAATTATGCATAAAATATCTCTTATTTCTTTACTAATTATTGTTATAAATTTAGTTAAATTATTGTTTCAGTAAGTTAGATATAATTATATATAAAATGTTTTACATCAGTTGCATGTATATGTTATGTATATTTATTGTTGTCCTATGTGGGTTGTGAGTGGAAGCTCACTCACAGTTTTGATGAACTCACCCCTCTCTTTTCTTCCTTGAATAGATAGGTTTTGTTTCACTACAGGATCCCCCAGTGTTGCAGCTTCTTTTGGTAAGCTTCACTTCAGAGTGGAGCTTACTTTTGGGTTATGTCAGTTAGTAGTGCTCCAATAATTATGTCCATCTTACATGCATTCTAGTTATTTTAAGAATTTCATTCATTTATTTTAATTATGATTGGCTTCGATTATGGATTTTATGTAGTTTTATGTTCAATATTTACGATTAGAAACATTTTAGAAATTATGAAGTTTGGTTAAGCTTGAGATATTTAAAAACATTCGATTTATTTATGCATATCAGATAGTCATGTTATCATAGGCTTTGATAAGAAATGTGCCCTTCTTACTTATACGGGTCGTGACAATAACTTTTTTTATTTTTACATTTGAATGAAAATTCTTCTCATGTAGTTTAATAAGTTGGTTCAACATGTGAATGTAGCTATCCCATAATAAAAATGTTTGGTGCCCACATTTTATGTGGAATATCATCATATTAACTTAGTCATTATCCATCATTGAAATAATAAGTTCTTTGTTTTAAACATTTTATGATTATTTTCACTAATAAATTATGTATAGATAAATTGATAGTGTACATCTCAAATAAAATGAGTTTATATAACA
Organism: Dalbergia oliveri; assembly: GCA_030441495.1. Taxonomy (NCBI): domain Eukaryota; kingdom Viridiplantae; phylum Streptophyta; class Magnoliopsida; order Fabales; family Fabaceae; genus Dalbergia; species Dalbergia oliveri. The sequence continues at coordinate 21,974,705 of JAMLFY010000013.1, read as the reverse complement.
TCAACTCTTCGTGTAATGGTAAAAAAATCTCAATTGATTAGTGTTAAAAATTGGTAGGAGAAAAAACCAAAAAATATGCACACACATATTTTAGGTCGAAATATAACTCAAAAAAAAAATTATCGGCAATTACATTTAGTGAAGTCATCTTAGGTTTATTTTCCATTTATTAAGGCAGTACAGGGCACATGTATGGTCCTACAGAGTACATACATACATTGTCATATGCAGAAGAATGGTAATTTGACATAGGATAAGGTGAGGAGGGCCGGGCCCCTGGGCAATTAATTAGTGAACCATTTGTATCTTCTCCTGCCATGCAGCTAGGCATGCTGCAATTAATTGCCCCGTACAAACTAGCTAGGAAAGACCAATTAAAATAATTAGTGGGTAATACTGAAACTCCATGTTTGAAAGGACCCATAAGGGCACTTCAATTGCCACCCTAGTTTTAATTAAGGTCCTACTCTATGAAATCAAATTTGGGGACATCTCAAAAGATACTCTCACTGTCCAGAGTTGATTGCAGTGATAAGTGAGAGAACTAAAATTTAAACTCAAAAACAATTATTGAAAAGTCTCTTAATAGTAACAATATTCAAGAGTAAAAACTCTTTACAGATATCAATATGGATAGGCATCTTGATTCCTTAATAACAAATCTTAGGTTCAAGTTTTGGTAATGCAAAAAATCCTTATTGTGAGGCTCAAACCCCCATTAAAGGGACCTTAGTCAGGTTGGGTTGGATTAATCAGATTCTTCATAATAGAATCTTGGATACTGATAGTTCCATCAAGATGAAAAAAAAGAAAAAACTGAAGATAGTTCAAAACAAAAGGATACACACACTCAAAAGTTTATTATTTGTACATACTTAATTTACATCGGTAATTTTTGTTGTGTCTAATAGTGTGTCTAATAGTGGAGATCCAACGGATATCCCAACTTATGACTCAAGATTCCTACATCCCCTATAAGGACTACGGCACAATACAGAGAAAGTTCATTTCCTAACCTAGATTGTTCACTACCCACTACCTTGAGCACAAAAAACAACATATACAGATGCATGAAGATCAACAGGAACAGAAATTTCTAGAGATTTTCGATAGTATTTGGGTCTATCGCCCCTATGTCCCATCAAGATAGACCAAGAAAAGAAATCTTCGAGAGACTGTCATGGGGGGTCCTAAGGGTATGTGGATACAAAGACCACATGCATGGTGGATTTCTTGAGAGGGGAACATAACTTCTTACATACTCTTTGTTTCACATCTATTAATTAGGTGATACTTTAACTAAGACATTAATATATCAATCAATTAATAAATATGAAATGTATTCTATTTCAGAAGCATGCACGAATTTCTCTATTAAAAAAGGGCACTTGCGGATTAATGGCCAGGGAATAAGAGTCTCGGAGAGCATGGGGACAGCCAAATTCATCTTGGCATTGCCATTAGACACACAAAAGGAGATTAAACGACAATTAGGGAAGTTTTATTGTGGGGGACCCCGGTGAGTAGAGGGTCCAAATTTAATGACTATTTTAAAAAGAATAATTGCCTTTTGTAATTGTTACAGACTGATGGTTATTAATGTCTGTTATAGGAAATGATTAATTAATCACACAGTTTCATTTTGAGTCCCCACTCAAAATAAGTACATGACGTTATCCTAAGCCTACCTAAGGGCTAAGGCTGTCGGGTGGTACCAATTGTCACTCAATCATTCAATTAATATGTGAAGAACTTACAGTATCCATTTTCTCTAGTAAAATTAAAATTATAGATAAAACTTGTTTCATGATTATTAAAATAATTATATAATATATGTGTGTTTCTATTCAGGCCATTAAACAGAATTAGAATATATATAATAGCTTTTTTTTATCAGAATATATATATATATATATATATATATTTTTTATCAATAGAGATTGAGATATTTATACTATAAATTGCTTTCAATAATAGAGCTCATAACAATGTTATTTTTGAGAGAAGGTGGAGCTAGCAAGAATTAGTTTCTGGCATGGATCCATGGCTGACAAAGTGAATAAGAGTAATGGCAAATAATAATGGTATAAGAACCCACACGCATTGTTTCTTCCAAAAGTATCAATTAGGTGGTTCATATTTTATCAAGGTTTTAATTTAGTTCAATTTTTTTCTATTTATATTCTTAATATTTTAAAAATATTTTAATTTTATCCTTTTGATATAATGTACCTAAATTATAATCAAAAAAACTTGAATTTTATGTCTTGTTGTGATCATCTAACTTTGTAATGTGACATTTGATATCTTGTTTTGAACTTCTAATATCATAATTTGACATTTATTTCATCTTTTTTCATTTACAACCTGTGTATATTCCATCAAAATGATAGAATTAAAATGTTTTCAAAACATTAGAATATAAATAGAATAAGCAAAACTTTAGAAATTAAATTGAAACTTTGATCAAATGTGAGACTTAGTTGAAACTTTACCCTTTATATATAATGTTCAAATTTCTTCGAACCAATTATTTTAAAATCATCTGCTTATTGTGATGTCAATATATTCAAATAAGTTTATTTTGTCTTAATTTAAACAAAAAATTAAATGGGCAAATGCTTACGACGCACAATAAATTCTTACAGTGCTTTCCTAAACACTTTTTCACATAACTTTGATACTTCCTTAAAAAAGAGAAAATAAAATATATATAATTAGATATAAATATTTTACTAAGTCGCTAGTATTTATAGTTCATTAGATTTCAATAATTAATCTCACTTGAGTCAGTCGGTTTATCATAGACATTAAATTGTCCCAACGATCTTCTTCTATTTACTCTCAAACTTAAAACCTAATTTTAAAGAGAATAAACACCGAATTATTTGACCAAATTAAACATTAACAATTAAACATAATCCCGAATATATTGATATAAATGTTTATTCTATTCATGAATAATTAATTAAAATATCATAAGTATATTGTAGTAATCATAACATTATATTATATGCACATGTCACAATTACAAAATTATATTCTAATAACACTATTTAAAAGAATATATATAACATGCACATGTTAAAAAAATACGCTTAATATGAAAAATGAGTTAACTTTAATATTAACTCACTTAGCATAATTTTTTATTTAACTTAAATTTTAATACAAATTAATTAAAATGTATTTATGATACTTCAATTATAGGTTTAACTTTTTAAATAAAAAATAAACTAATTTAAATATGCAGTCCATGTTCAATAAGCTAAGTATATTTCTCTAAAAACTAAAAACTTATATTTTTTTTAGAGACCGTTCATTTTAGCTTCTATAGAAAAATTGAAAACAAACTGTTTTCAGATTCTAATTATTTTGAAACAATTATTCAAATATTCAAAAAAATAATTTTTTAATGCAAAAATGTGTATTTTTTTCATATTTTTAAAAATGATTATAAAACATAAATTTTTATATGTAATTGAAAATTTTAATAATAATTTTTGAAATTTCAATTATCTTTAAAAAACTATTCAAATATTTAAAAAACTTTTTATAAAAAATATGATTTTAACTCCATAAAGTCTCATCCAAATGCCCTCCATACCAATTAAAATAATCGATTTTTTTTAATAAACTCAAAATATTCACTGAAAAAAATAATACCCAATGTGCTTAAAATATATAGCTTACAAATACAAATCTTACTTTTAAGAAAATATTATTTTACTAATATTTTATGACATTATATCGACACATATATATTTATCATTGAATAGGTATTAGACTAAAATTAAATGAGATTAATATCTAATTTAATAATAAATATAAATATATCGATATAATATTTCATAAAATATGAGTGAAAATTACATTTCCCTCCCAACCATCAAATCCTCCCCCATACAAATAATTGGAACTCTGTCGCTCATGCTTTTGAGTGAAAACTTTTGGGACTGGAGAACATGATCTGTGAGTCTCATCAGCAGACATGATTTGACTATAAGATGTTCGAGCAGAACTTTTTTTGTCTTTTGATGAAAGTTCGTGCAGAACTATTGGCAACCAAATTCACCTCCAGCCAATGGCGTCGTGAGCAGATTTGATTTGACTGTAAGATGTGAGCGCTCCTAATCTAAAGACTCACGCTTTTTAAGTTTCATTTGCTACTCAATGCTAGTAAACAACTAATATACACCTTTTTCATATTATTATTTAATTATATATTATTTATATTATTAATTTTTTATTTTAGAAGAATTCTCAAAAATTAAATTTTTTTCTTAATATTCTATTAGACATCAGAAACTAATTTTCGCATCTTGATAATGATTACTTGCACTTTTAATTTCATGTGACCAACGCTTATAATAAGTTGGTTAATTATCTATTTAGAAAAAAACTAAATTTTGGATTGGGAATTTCCCTTAAATAAATCATAGTTTGAGTTTTATGTAAAGATTATCATAATTTAAACATCAAATAGTGATATCAACATGGAATTATTGAGGAAAAGATAAAATGGAGAAAAAATCAAATCTCTTATTATCATTATGTTAATTGATCAATTGACTCTTTTAATTGACTTTTCATTCATACATTATCATGGTTTATGTTTGAGTTTTACATTTTTTTTCGTTAGTAAATGATTCGTAAATGTACCTATAGAAATATGTTTGATGAGTTGAGTTATATTATAGGGTCTTGGATGAGCCGAATATTCTTCAACCTCAATATAAATCACTTGTGATTAATCATAACTCATCACTGTATCTCCATAATAATGTCTAAAAGTTAGGTGAAAAAAACCCTTATCTTTCAAACAAGAATTCAAGCAGGCAATTAGTCCATTGTACTGTTGCTTTTAAACCGGTGCCACCACCTAATCATCCAAATACTCACATCACCAACAAAAAGAACCAGGAATGGTCTCAAAGATGACACAATACACACAACTAACAAAATCACAATATATACTTTGAGCCGTTGATCTATTGGCATTTCTGGTTGCAGTACAGCCACCATCTGATGTGCATATGATCTCTTCTGAGTCAGAGTGCTATTATTTATAAATTAATATTATATATTAAATGAAATATCTCTCTTGTCTAACACACACATAACACACATAGCTAAAACTGTCGGGTAGACCAACCAGTCAAAACACATACACCCCCTCTCTTGTGTATTGTACTCAGCCGAAACCTCTCTCTCTTCCACTGCCAAACCCTCTCTCTCCTCTCTCTCTCTCTCTCTCTCTGGGATGATGATTCTTTGCTTATCCAACAAACGTTCTTGGATCATCATCTTACAAAGATGGTAATTCTTGGATAGCTCGCGTATCCACCTCAAAGTCATACAGCTTTTTAGCTAGAACTCTCTCTTTTCTCTCTTACATACAGCACAAATCTGCAGGTCTACTTTATATCTTTCTGCACCTTCTCTTCTCTCCTTGGAACTTCCCCTTTACCTTCTTTTCTCTTACTTTTTTTTATTTGGGGGGATTAAAGGTGGTGCTTTTGATTTTCAACTCAGATCAAAACAACAACACAAAACACTCACCCTTTTGTCCCCTGTCTACTTCTCATCAAAACCCATAAGCCAATTTTCCCTCTTTCCCATTTTTTTGGGTTGTTGGTTTTTTGTGAAGGGAGATAGATATTATTAATTAATGTATTATTATCATTGTTATTATTTTCAGAGCAGTAATAATTGAAAAGCCCGCTGGTGCAATGGGAACAATGGCTGCGCCACTAGGTAGTAAGCTTCAAAGCATGTTGCAGGCTGCAGTGCAATCTGTTCAGTGGACCTATAGCCTGTTCTGGCAGCTTTGTCCTCAACAAGTGTACGTAATTTATTTATTTTTCGCCTCAATTCCTCATTAGCTAGTCATATAAACTATCCATATATATATATATGATTATTCTTCTAATGATTCTTAGTTTTATTCTTTTTTATTTTTTAATCTTTTTTGTTTGGTTACATGATTCTAATTAAGTTCTAGTAGTAACATATATGTGCACTTGTCTCTGTGTGTGTGTGTGTGTATGTCACTATATGATTATTGTTTTTAATTTTATGGTGTTTATATGTTTGTTTAGGATTTTGCAGTGGGGTGATGGGTACTACAATGGGGCAATTAAGACTAGGAAGACGGTGCAGCCAATGGAGGTCAGCGCTGAGGAGGCATCTCTCCAACGAAGCCAGCAACTCAGGGAACTCTATGAATCATTGTCTGCCGGAGAGACTAACCCTCCGATTCGCCGGCCTTGCGCCGCCTTGTCGCCGGAGGACCTAACGGAATCCGAATGGTTCTATTTGATGTGTGTCTCATTCTCCTTTCCTCCTGGTGTAGGGTAAGTCAAGTTATTGCATTAACTCAATTACTAGCTAAGTAGCTATGTCTATAACTCTTTGAATCTTTACTTATTTGAAAAACTAATCTAGATTTCCCTTTGCATTAATCAATCCGTTAATAGCACATTAATTTTTTTTTTTCAAAACCGTTGAATTATATTTGATCTCTCATGATTGTATGTATGTATGATGATGAATGTGTCATAGGATAGGTCATTTTCTATATAAATAGTTTTCAGTCCATGAATTCAAGTTTCCTATCGAAGGAAAGTGGAGGGATAGCTTTAGCCAAGAGGGTGAAAAGAAATACTAAATCCTCCCCCTCAGTGAAAAAGAAAGGGCTAATCAGGGTTGAGACTTGTGAGGCTACATGCAATAACAGCTAGCTGCTACGAAATTTAATAAGCTGCCAATTATACTGCGTGCCAAACTAAGCTTTTGCAAGAAACTCCTTCCCCTTTCTTTTAGTGGAGAAAAATTAAATACGTTAAATCATTTTCTCATAAAAGACTTGGCTAGAAGTTGTCAATGTATTAGTATCACTGCAGTCCCCACAGAGAGAAGGGCATTTTGGAGAGGCATGCAGACTGGAGCACAGGCTGTAGTGACTAGTTTAATTAAATGCAAGTACGCAACATATAGCAGCAGCTTCAAAATTTCTGAAAGATTCAGCAAGAAAACAAGAATTGCATAGTAAAAACAGTATATACATGTGTGTCTATCTATATATATATATATATATAATTTATTTTTTATGCACTTTTACAGTTATTTAATTTTATAGTTACATTTTAAAAAATATTTTGGTAGATATAAAATCATTATTTATGTGCCTTTATCGAATGGATTAAGGTTTTTGGATAGATAGTTTTTAATATGATATCAGAGCTTTTATAAACAATTAAATTAGAATTCAATCCTCATTATTATTTTTATATTCTTTTAAATTGTTCACGCTTTAAATTTAAAAATCATTCATGTTAGCAGATGTTTAGATATAAAATGGTTTAGGTGCTTTATTCCACATTCCACAATATTAAAAGTTACATGTTATTAATATATATTGACAATTGTTAAAATTAATTTCTACAAATTTAACCTCTCTATATAATAGGTGTCAAGGGAGAGAGGCAAATTTTTTTTGCCAATTTGATTTTAATTTAACTTTTTTGTTGGAAGTTTTTCACGTATAGCATCAATTTGTCTCTGGCAAAAAGGTCGCTGAGAGCCTTTATTTCCTCATCCTAGATTCGGAGGGTTTCTCAGATTCTTCTTGAGCAGTAAATGAAAGAGCAGTCAGATTACGCAAACTTGTTTATCTGACACCCTTTGATATTGAGAGTTATGTTAGAATGTGTTGGGGAATATATATTCGGAGTCACTATGTCAAAAAAACAAAAGAATTAATTGGCTGAGCTGGGTCAAGCGTTTTAGATTGTGCATTATAATGCTTGAAGAGGACTGCTGCTAGAGGATGTTGCTTACTTCGAGAAATAAGACAAACTAAAGCATTCATAATTCAAAGCAACATAGCTTCAAGAAAAAGGTGCCACTATACTTACTAGCATTCTTCATTAGGAATTTTTTGCAATCACACTTTCCCCCTCTTTCTCTTTCTCTCTTTTTCTTTCTTTGTTATATTCAAGTTATTATTTTTTTCCTGAGTAATGATATTTCTACCTACTAAATCCTTTTACAAGATATCCTAAATACTAAATGAATTAAGAGTTTTATATATATTAGTAGTATAAAATTTTTATATACTATTTTTCAATTATGAGTTGGGACATTAATAAATATATTTGAATCTCATACATATTATTTAAAAAGTCATTCAAATGAGATGATTAAATTAAATTGTAGTATAAAAAGATTTTACACTTTCAGTATATTAAAATTAAACTCATAAAATAAATTTTGTTTATCTTTTAAAATTTTTAGATATAGATTGTATATAAATTTTTACTTCATTTAATATATAAGGAGATTTATAAAAAAATTTGTAGGGTGATATATTGTTACTCTTGTTCCTTCTTGCCCTTTTCATTTTGGAAAGACATATTTGCGCTCCTACATAGTTTGGATCATAGCTGTTTGCATAGCTTCCTATAGTTTCTCCCAAATTGTCAATATCCTTTTGGCACCCATCAGGAGGATAACATCAATTGGTTTCGATATGAAGCAGGGTGCTTGTTGGTACCAAATATTGCACTATGCCTAGTTGGTTATCAATCATGGAAGGGGTAATAGGTTTATAGTTTTCTTAGGTCGGTCCATATTTATATACCAAGATATAAGGATCCAGCTGATCATCTATGTATATATTCTTCAAGAGACAGCTACAATTGGGAGAATGACAAAGGAAAAAGTTTGATAGAACTGAGTGGAGTAAGATTATTAGATTAGGGATCTAATATATAGTGCACTAATTTGATGGCGATATAGCCTATATGAAGCAACTCATTACCACTCCTTAGGTATATGCATCATTATTAATGTAAATTGGAAACGCTATGACATTTTCATTCAGCCACATTCTTTTTTTTAAATTTTTTTTGTTCTTGATATGTTGAGTTAAGCTGTATTATCGAAAAATAATATATAAAAAAAAAGCTGCGTTGTAAGTAAAGCCACACTAGATGAAGTTCAAGTATTGCCTAGACAATGGTACAAACGTGGCGATAGTCTGACAAAAAGTAATATTACATATTCAAAAAAATATATGCAAAATCTTTAGTAAAAATAATGATTATCGTTTGATAAAATAAGATAGTATGATTCACTAATTAATTAAAAGACTAATAATTATAATACATAATTTTGAATATAAAATTCTGATAAAGGTTTTGGTTGTCTCGCAATTTCCCAATCATTATATATATTGAACTCCATACATGCTGGGTTCAATAAGCTTATTTATCTTAAATTTGAGCTTCGAGCAGTTTGAAAAAGATTGTTTTGGAAAAAATAATGTTTTGATTTTTCGTCAAATGTTAGTAAAAACTTATAATTGTAAGCTATTTTAAACTTAAATAAACAATTCAGTTTTTTTTCTTTTCTCTTTTTCCTTTTTTCTTTTTGTGTTTGACATTATATTACTAATGGTGCACTATAAGGTTGCCGGAAAAGCATATGCTAGGAGGCAGCATATATGGCTCACAGGTGCAAACGAGGTGGACAGCAAAACATTTTCCAGAGCTATTCTAGCCAAGGTGCATGCTCGATTACCATATAATCAGTACTGATAGTTTTAATTATAGAGAAATTTTTAGTTGCTCTTAGCAAAATAAAATATTTGTTCTGTTCTATTTATTAATTAATAAATCAACTATTGTATTAAAAATCAGGAAAAGTGAAAGACAATAATAACCCTCCAAACTTACATGTTAATTAATAAATGAATCAAAATAAATATTTTTTCTCTAACACCTAAGTATTTCTCTTAATTATAGGGCTCATTTAATTATTTTTTTTAATTAAGGGCTCATACCCATTTAACTATCGATTCACGAATTTCACACTCAAGAAAAGTACGAGAGTTTTTTACAATTTGGGTTTACGTAACGGTCTTTGTATATTATTATAACTAATTTAGTAAATCAGAAACTTAGATATAAGCCTATTTTTTCCACCGACAATTTAGTCTTTATATTTAGCAAATATGCGGGAGACGCGGGACAGTTTTAATTTATAAAATCCGTATTAACTTAACCCTTTTTCATCTTAATTTAATTTTATGAAAAATTAAAGAGCAAACTACTTGATATGTGTTCTTTCAAAACTAACATATACATATTTCAGTTTCAGTCCTATATACAAGAACTACAAAACAATTTCATGGATTATATTAAATAGCTAATTTATCCATAGTTAATTGATATTAATCATGAGTAATTTACTAACTAGCTTCTTTCTTCCCTTTGACCATCATTTTCCCGATGACTGCAAATTTTCCCACCGCTAGAGTGCTCGTATCCAGGTAAGAATTCTTCTAAGTTGTGTATCTATGGCTTTATATATATATATATATAATTTCACGATGCATTCAAGTACAATACAAAGCTTATAATAATGGTTTTGTGACATGCAAACTACAGACCGTGGTGTGCATTCCTCTATTGGACGGCGTCGTTGAGTTGGGCACAACGGAAAAGGTAACCCCTTGATTTCCCTCGCAAGTCATAACCTTGTTAAATGTTTAACAAACTTGGAGAATTTTCTTGGTAAATCTTCTCATATTAGAAAAGATTAAGTATTCTAAATCATTTAGCTAGGCTGCATTTACTTGGAGTGTAAAAATGGATGTAAGTTTCGCTTGATTAAATCCTATACGTAAAACTACATATAAAACTCAATCATAAAAAATTTATTATTCCCAGTTTCACTTCCCAATTAAACACACCCCTTAACGTTTAACATTTCTTTGTTATTAGGTTCAAGAAGACCTTGACTTCATCCAACATGTGAAGAGCTTTTTCATAGATCACCAACACCCTTCGCCGCCAAAGCCCGCCCTCTCGGAGCACTCCACTTCCAATCCCACCTCCTTATCCGGCCGCCTCACCTACACCATGGCAGATCCTCCACTACTACCTGCTAATCAAGACGACAACATGGATGAAGATGAAGAGGAGGAGGAGGAAGAAGACGATGAAGAAGAAGAAGAAGAAGAAGCCGAATCCGACTCTGGAGATGAAACGGGCCGAAACAACCGGCTGACCCCAACACCAGATGCTTCGGGCATCGCTGCTGCTACCTTGGCAGAGCCAAGCGAACTAATGCAGTTGGAGATGTCCGAAGACATTCGTGTCGGGTCACCCAATGACGGGTCAAACAACCTCGACTCGAACTTTCACTTGCTAGCGGTGAGCGAGCCAGATAATCCCTCAGCTCAGGCAGACTCTTATCGAAGATGGGGCCCCACTGAAGACCCTTTGGGTTCCCTCCAAGTTCAACTACCGGCTTCAGGTAACATGCTAGTTAAGTAGGAGTTACACATACACATACACATGAACATAACATGGGTATGGTATCATATAATTAACTACATCCACTGATTGCATCGACTCATCCAACGTTCAACACCTTAAAAATTGATAGTGAAGTGGCCTCATTAAATTTGGACAACAAAAACACTAGCAAAGTACTTGATAAGGACTACAGTTACACAATAGAGGGAGGGTGACTCGAGAGAGCAGAAGCGAATAATTAATAATATAAGATCCAAAACACCATCCGAGACATGCGACAAAAATATGTGGCCCATCATAATAAATTCCTTTCCCTTTGTCTTTGTTGGGGGGGCCCCACTCTCTGAAAACTGAAACCACCCTAATGCCCCGATCGGATTTCACTGCTGAGGCACAAGAGAGGGTGTAGCAAATCCCCCACCACCTCACATTATGTACGAAAACCAGTAGCAGCCATGCTAGCTCCCCATGCAATATATATACTCAAGGAACATGTGAACTATATACATAAATGTCGATCGGATTTGACTATTCAAAGTATAAGGTATATATTTTAGAGGACAAAATAAAAATATAAAATTGTGACCGTTATAAAATTTTATGTCATACAAGCACTTGATGATGGATTATATATGAATGATAATTCATTTATTTACTTAAATTTTTATAGGTAAATTTTATCCCAATTCTCTTCCATTCTTGTTACATTGACTTTATTTAAAGGCACTATATAACGTACACTAGAGGAGAGGCTAAAGTAATAACTTCATATATTTAAAGGAGTACAGAGTAATAATTTTACAAGTTTTAAAGACTTTTTGAACAAGTTTTTCAAATAATGGGGAGTTATGTTCAATTTTATCAAACGTTAGGAGAGTTCAATATAATTTGTCTTTTTTCTCCTAAACGGTTAATGCTTTGATATTATAATTTAGAGGAGTCACGCCTATAAATATCTCATGTGTTGGTACAATTAAGAGTATCTGGTTTGTATGCTTTGATCCAGTAGAATGCTACAATCTTTTATCCTACAGAGTGATTCTTTCCTAAACATGATCAACTATAGGCAATGGTATCTAAACTCGCACATGGCGCACAAATTAAGATTATTTTAGAGATAGTTGAATTTTTAATATAGCTCACCTTATTCACAAGTCAACTATTAATTTGGGTATTTAAACTGTGATTTTCTAATACGTATGTTGTTTTTTTTTCAACATTAAATGGGAAAAATTAAGCAGCTGTTGAAAGCAAATGGCATTGCCAGAATAACCAGGGAAACATTCATTGATAGGCATTAAGAAATGGCTCAATGCTTTCAAGTTTGCAACCAAAAAGGGGAAATCGAAAAACATAGCTTGTTGAAACTGTACACAAACATTTAAAAAACCAGCCATATAACCCACTTGATATTTTATTACAAGAGATTAATCCTAGACATAATTGAGTTACAACTTCAAGATCAGAACAAGTAACCTACAATTATGAGGTAGAAAACCAATCTTAAGTCCTTAATCAGCAGTTATCATTATTTCAGAACTGACCAAAATCCCAAACCAAAAATGAACAAACCAAATAATTAAGCAGACAGACAAATATCTAACCCTTCAATTCATTAATTTTCTCTCTCCTGCTAGTGAAAATCATTCTACATATTAATTAAAAGCAACATATGTACAGAAAAGGTGCATTGCAGATTTTTTTTTTTTTTTGATAAATGCATTGCAGATTATTGACAAAGCTTCAAGCAATGTAAAAAAGATTGTTTTTCTCATATCACATCATCTGTCACTTACAATATATACTTTGAGCCGTTGATTTATTGGCATTTCTGGTTGCAGTACAGACACCATCTTATGTGCATATTATCTCTTCTGAGGCAGAGTGCTATTATTTATAAATTAGTATTATATATTAAATGAAATATCTCTCACTTACATAGGGTTGACTGAGGTATTAAAGAATTTTATGTCTTAGTTTCTGATTTTTTTTTTTGCAAAAGAAAAGTGATTTTTTTTCACATCAGTCTTTACTCAAAAGTTGACACTGAAAATTGTTTAAAGTAATCAATTTTTAGTTTTTAAGTTGACACTGAAAAGAATAACTTCTTAAAAGAGTCACTTTTCTATATAAAAATCCGAAACAAAGGTATTTTAATCCGGAGTCGAACATGAGTTCAAATTAAAAAAAAAAAAAACTGTTGTGAGAAGATTGCATAACCTTTATATTCCTACTACAAACAAAAATTAGTCTTGTTAATAACAGATTTCATCCAGGTAAATAATTTTCTCTCTTTCTTTGTGTGTACACTGCAGTGCTTCCTCCACTAGAAGATCACTTGACACAAGAAGACACTCACTACTCTCAAACGGTATCAAGCGTCCTCCAAAACCAGTCCACCCGTTGGGCTGAGTCCCCTTCCTTTGCCTGCTACATCACCTGCTCCGCCCAATCAGCATTCGCCAAGTGGACCGCCCACGCCGCCGCAGACCACCACCACCACGCCGCTGACGGCTCCTCCCAGTGGCTCCTCAAATACATCCTCTTCACCGTGCCCTACCTCCACTCCAACAAGAGCTACGAAGAAAACAATAGCACCCCACATAACACCAATGCCCCCGCAACGGGCGCCGCAGACCGGTTGCGCAGCGGCAAAGGAGGCAGGCAGCAGCACCCCACAGGACGAGTTGAGTGCTAACCACGTCCTGGCGGAGCGCCGCCGCCGCGAGAAACTAAACGAGAGGTTCATCATCTTGAGATCCCTCGTTCCCTTTGTTACAAAAATGGACAAGGCTTCAATCTTAGGTGACACCATTGAATACGTGAAACAGCTTCGGAGGAAGATCCAGGACTTGGAAGCACGTAACCGCCAAATGGAGGGTGAACAACAACAGCAACAACAACAACGTTCAAGGGTAACATCAATGGAGGTTCAGAATGTTCAAAGGACAAGTACCAACAACAGTGGCTGCTCAAACAAGGAGCAAAGTGGTGGGGTTGTGGTTGTGGTAGGGCAAGATAAGAGGAAGGTGAGGATCCTGGAGGGGAACAGGGTGGTTGCGGCCACGGTTGCAGTTGAGACATCGGTGCAGGTTTCAATAATCGAGAGTGATGCTTTGTTGGAATTGGAGTGTGCTCATAGGGAAGGGCTATTGCTTGATGTGATGATGGTGTTGAGGGAGATGAGGATTGAGGTGATTGGGGTGCAATCTTCACTCAACAATGGGGTCTTTGTGGCTGAGTTGAGGGCTAAGGTGAAGGAGAATGGTGCCAATGGGAAGAAGGTTACCATTGTGGAAGTGAAGAGGGCACTTAACCAAGTTATACCCCACAACAATAGTGATTGATTAGCTTTTAATGATGATGAGAAAAAGAAATTATGGGATATCCCTATAGCTAGTAATTAAGAACATTCACCTCAGCCCTCATGATGTTATTCGATGTTTAACACCTTAGATTTATGGATAGTTCCTGTTTTTCATGTTAATTATACATTTAATGTAATAGTTGAAGTGTTAAACATTGAATGGTACAAGATAATAGCTTTTTTTTAAAGAATTTGTTAATGAACCTACCCAAAAAAAAAAAAGTATATAAGTTAACTTTGAGAGTAAATATTTAAATTGGATATACGAGATATTAAATTAGTCACTCAAAAAAATTGAAGATCAAATTTAATCTTTCTTGATATAAAATAGCTATCAATTTTCAGATTAATTAATATTTAAATGTGCATTAAAAAAACTAAATTTATGTGCAAAATTTGTAGAGGGCTAATTTGATTTTGCTTATATGTTTGGAAGATTAATTTAAAAACTCACTCAATAAACATTTAACACGTCGAATATAATATGTAAATCATTTATTGAAAATCAAAATCTCCTGTTAACAAACTTTCATTTGTATATTTCTAAAATTTCTGTGGACTTAATTAGCATAAGGAACTGCAATAGAGTACGGTGCATGAAGCATTTTCACGCGACTTGTTAACTTAGAAACCAATGTTTCAGCTGATCTTCAAACAGTTGCTTTTGTACCTCTTAAAGCTAGGGTTGTGGAGCTGATGGAAACAGTGCCCGAAGAGCAGGTGTTTTGGACATGCATGGTAAGGACAAATGTTGGGGAATCTAGTTCTGGACATGGTACGAGACGGAGAAGAAGAGGGTGAAGAAAAGACAGAGAGTAGCATTCAATCAAAATTTAGGAAACAAGTAAGGGTGAAAAAATTATTTTATACATTTTCTATTTTTCTTAAAAATTAACTGTCACATTAAAATTGACATTGTTAATGGTCTGATATTTTCAAGGGGTGTCTTTGTAACGTGGCTGAAATAATTAAGGGAGGTAAGTAATATGACTCAATTAGTACTTGGATGGTAATCAACATCTATAGACACTCATGTGGATTGTCTTAGTAATCTGAATTGCTAGTACTGGGATAAAACAAAACAATATAATGTTACTCCATATCAAACGTGCTCTAATAGTCCATTTGGTAGGCCTAGTAGTATTAGGCTTATCAAAATTTTAATACTCTACCATGTTTGGTATGACAATATATAAGAAGTTGCATTATATAATATTTTTGGTGAGGTGGGGTTAAATCATATGCAATTATTCTTTTACTGTGACAAATAATTCTATTCATAAGTAAATATTTAACCAAAAATAAAATTATCATGAAATAAAAATATCTTATGATATAAGATGTTACATTATATGATATACAATTAGTCTATCACTATTATAAATAATTCTAGGATAAATTATATTAACCTCTATTGAGGTTTGGTGAAATTCATTCAACTCTCTTTTATTTATTCATGGCACTAACCTCCTCTGGATACATTGTTCATTGTGCGATAGAAGGGAGGTCATTGTAATAATTTTACAAACTTAGAAGAAATTGATATAATGATTTCACAAATCTAGGGACCTTGTAAACAAATAGAGAAGAGCGACCTAAATTTCATTAAATCTCAAAGGATGTCAGTGTAAATTACCTATAATTCTAATCTTAAGCAAATATTTAGCAAAAAAGCTAAAATTATAATAAAATAAAACAATTATAATTATTTATTTATAAATTTAAAAATAAATGTTATTGTCTAAAGCTTTATTATAATAAAATAAATCATTCCTCTCTCACTTGAGTCGCCCCCAACTATAGGAGATGACTAGTGAAAGATGATTTTTACGAGAGTGAAAGGAGTAAATCTAAACTATATGACCATACATAAATAGTCATGATTGAAAATTATTAATGTTAATTAATAATTATGTGATCATTTAAAAATGTCACCTAATTTAATGTTTTAAAGTTATAATGATTAATAATTATGTGATCAAACGACTCATAATTTACTCTTTTTACTCTTACAACCAACTATTCCCTCACTTGAACCGCTTCTAATAATAAAGCATTATTAATTTTATTATTTAAAATTATAATACAAACAAATATAATTTATGATTTAATTTTATTATACTAATTGTTTATTAATTTAAATAAATATAAAATTAAAATAATATAATTCTATTTTTTTTAAATATTTGAATATTTTTAACTTAAATTTTTCATCATATACTATATAAAAAATATATATAAAAAATAGTTTTTATTAGTTATTTAAATTTAATGAGTTTGAGTGCAATTTTTGAGCACGAACAGGTGAAAGACAACTTAGTCAAACCTCAAAGGTGGTTTATGCCATTTTCCCTATATACTAATTAGGGTTAAATATATTTTTATTCTTTTTTCTCATCCAATCATATCCCATCTCTATACTTAGTCTACCTCTATAAAATGTTGGGTTGTCTTGTAGAAAATCACATTATCCAATCATATATAATAGTAAAAAATTGTATGTGCCGTATTATGTTCACATGTATCAAAATCCTCATCTAATAACCCATTATACCAAATCCAATAACTCATTTTACACTAGGCTTCAACGCATATGATTATAGTTTGCCACATACCACTAATGGCAACTGCCATGTAAAATTAAATGACGTAATTTTCTATTAATCAACTCAATATTTAATAGAAACTAATTGACTACAAGGGCTAAAATCAAACAGCTTTAGATATATTTAGACCAAAATAAAAAAAATCCAAGGACAAAAATCAAACATTTATTTTTCAAAGACCAAAAACATATTTCAACCTAATTATTAAAAAATAAAATAAATAATAAACTATATTTAATGTAAATTATAACTGGAATAATAAAATTAATAAATACTTTTAACAAATATAACTACAAATAATAGATTTAAAAATTATTATTATTATTATTATTATTTTTTAAAGCTAAGTACTTACACTTAAGATTAGAATTATTTGTAATCATAAGAGAATAATAATATATAAGTTCATACAATATCTTACATAACGCTATAATTTTAAACCTTTAATAGGTCTTGTACTCCCTAGTCTTAACTCATTAGACCTCATCCTATTAGTATGTCAAAGAACCCTATGTAGGGGTGCGGGGCTGGTCTATATTTTTGTTTTACTAGCTTTATGGTTTTGTTTTTTCTTTCTGTAACGTGTAGACTGTCCGATCCTCCTGTTCATTGCGTGTGAACTCTGAACTCCTGTGCTTGTCCAATTTTTGCGTTTTGAAAAAAGTTATGGTATGAGCAGGTAACATATCACGACAGAAAAAAAAAATCATGTTACATATAGAAGAGGTCGTATTCGATCTGAACCATTTTCAATATCTTTAAAGTGAGTAAATACAAGCATGCGTTACAACAAAAAGCCAGATGACCTGACCATGCTACTACCTATCTAAAACAGTAATTTGATTATGTTTAAGTAAATGACGTTTGAAATGTGCTAAATCAATAAATTATGGGTACACCATGTTAGCCAAATTACAGCAACCTTTTTATTAGTTCTCAAAACTTGCTTTGACCCCAATAAAACGAATCAAACCTATAGGCTATGTAATTTGTTACAATTTAATTTTCTTTTCTTGATATATTAAGGACCGTGTACTTGGACAAAACCTGATTATTCAGCTGCCTTATTGCCCTTGTACGCGTTTATTAATTGCATCTGTACATCATGAGAAACTGGTGAATGTTCCTTGTATTCCATAGTGAACTCACCTTTTCCCTGCGGTTATTAAAGAGACAACAGAAAATTAAAAACCAAGAGCAGTGTCATCCATTATACATGGCATATTATACACTTGATTGACGTATTTTTCACCTGTGTCATTGAACGAAGAGCTGTAGAGTACCCAAACATATTGTTAAGAGGGACCTGAAATAATTAACGCAGCAGCAAAGAATTTAGCAATACAAATTAAATGAACATAAAAATTATGCTTGATTTTGACGAACTACACTAACCTTTCCTAATAAACATGTGACAAACCCAAAACCTACCAGCAAAACACGACGTAAAGGAAAATTCCAGTCATACAGGAGAAATTCTTGCAGGCTCATGCAGCATGTCCCTGGAGCATATTTAATGCATGCTTCAGGAATGATCAGAACCATTTATTTTAGTTTATAATATTTATAAGTTATATAAAAAAATAAAGAATGGGCGGTTGTGGATATTCCTGTAGCATGCATTAAATGTGTTAAGGAGCATGCAAAAATTTCTCTGAGAGGATTATATGCCCCATTGACCCTTGACCCATTACACGACCTAAAACTTGGAGCTTGCTCTCAAGTCGAGTGTCGTTTTCGTCTTTTGGTTTTCAAGGTATTTCTACCCTTAGGCACTACTGCGAATAAGAGACTATCATAACAATTGCCTTCTCTCAGATTTGAACCATGATTCTCTCCCTATGAGGCCAACTAGTTCATTATTGCACCCTTAAGTCAACTGAAGTTTAATGAAGTGGCATCAAATCAATTGCAGATGTATGCAAATCCAAAACCAAAACGTTGTGGAGGCTTCATGCCAGAAACTAATACAACTAGTTGGCAGTGTTGTCCAGACCTGGCTTTCAATTGATGTCAAATCAACAATTGGAGGTAACGAAAATAAAGGACAACCTGAATGCTTAATAAAGATTTGTTAAGTACTTACATGGGCAGTGATGATAGAGTCATCTCCTTCCTGATCATTGCCAACAATCACACCTTTTCTCCTTTTTCCACAAGGTAGAAAGGAGTGTCAATGAATTCTGAAAATGTATCAAAATATATCCAAATAAAAAAGCGGTAAAGAATCTCACTTGTTGATGTCACCAGCAACGGCTCCCTGAAATTCTGTTGGCACTTTCAGCTCAACAAGCATAACTGGTTCTAATATAACTGGTCTGGAAGCTGCATAGCACTGACACAAAAGATAACACCATATGATGTCAAGGAATGAGGCCACCATTGCTATGAGAAGGAACCCATAGACAACAGACTCAGGAGGATTCAAGCAATTCTGTTTATAAAAATATGGATAGCAGAGACGAAAAGAACCTGTCTAAAAGCATATATAGAAGCCAACTTAAATGCAAGTTCACTAGAATCAACAGCATGGGCAGCACCATCAGTCAATACAACTCTCAGATTTTCGACAGGATGTCCAATTAAAGCACCCCTGTATGAAGAGCAAAATAGGTTGCCATACCAAATGAGTAACAAAGAATTGAGATCACATTCATAGATGAACCACAATTAGACTTAGAATGTAGGAAGAACAGCAATGATGAGAATTTCACCCACGAGTTGGCAGCTTCTTTGAAACCCTTCTCAATTGCAGGGATAAAATTTGATGGAATAGCTTGCCCAACAAGCAGGTTTTCAAATTCAAACTTAGTTGGTGATCCTGCAGGAAGCGGTTCAATATACCTGCAAACAAATTGAATGCAATCTATGGCATTGTGAAACAGAAGGTGAAATAGGGATAAGGTGGAACATCACAAGCAGCCTCTATCATGATGAACTATAGCTAATTTACACTAAGAAGCCACTAGCCAAGGACCACAAACAAGAGAAGAAGGCTACTTTTTCGATTTGTTCTGAAACTAAGGATATCTATAAACATATTTTTATCAAAAAAGGATATTCATAGACATGGATACATCAGGATGTAAAGCAAAATCCCTACCTAAAATCTATCGCACTTGGATACCTACCTTTTCTGATCTTAATAAGCACTGGGAAAATAAAAATGCATTTCAAAAGTTCAATGTTTGTCAAGGAGTGTTCAAAGACAATTGGGCGATAGATGCTCAGATATACTGAGAAAAGTACTAGCCAATTTATTAAAATATTAAAATATTGCAGTCCTGTAAAACAAGCCTCAGATTAGGGCAAGTTGAGAAGACTGATAGTCTTTTACTATGAAAGGACTGCATCAGGAAATGATGAAGAAAGGAAGAATGTGTACTTTTACTATGTAAGAACTGGCATCATGAAATGATGGAGAAAAGAAGAATGTAGTGTATAATGCCCGGAAGAAGATACCAGTGTAGGATCAACCTCCCCCTTCACTGTATTATTCACAAACAAGTATAATAGTATGGCTCCACTCCAAGTAATTGAACCAAATCAAAATATAATTTATACACCACAATGGTATGATTATGTCGAGATATTCATCAAGTTGAAACTTGGAGATATTCAATAAATATGAAGATATATTATAATAAGTAGACAGTCCCACATGTAGTCTCTAATCTTGTTCTTCATGAATGGACTCAGCATACTGAAATAGAATGCCATTTTTCTTTTTTTGAGACAGTTGTTTCAAAAGAAGTAATCTCTGAATCTATTAGCTCCAATGATCAACTAGCAGATTTCTTTAGAAAGCCCTTAAAAGACCAGAGTCATTTTATTTGTTGAAAGCTTGGTTCAAATTTCCTTGGGAATTATATCTTTGACACTAAGGGTAAGTTTGCAAGCTTGGGTTTTTAAGGGAAATGGAGGGAAAAGGGGGTTTAGAAATTTTACTCTACAAACCCTCCCTTCCTCTCCAAAACTCAAACTCACAAACATACCTTAAGTCATAGGAAAATGTTCAATTCTTCACTATTGCTATTGTAAACTTGAGATGTATTTATTATCCAGCCTATGTACATACCACAGTTTAGGGTGCCACTCACAAGAAGCAATTTACAACATTTGTGTCTAATCTATCTAAATTTATTCTGAAATTTCTGATGTAAAAAGTAAATAAAAGAGGGAGGATTAATACATACCCAATAACTCGTCCATATTGACCTTGCCCACCAGATTGCTTCTTATGTAAATAATCAAAATCAGCACGTTGTGTAACAGTTTCTCTGAAGTTTACACGGGGCTTTCCAACAGAAGCATCAACCTTAACAAGTAAACACGTAAGAATGAAACCCAAAGAAAACGATATGTTCAACTTGTATCAACAAGCAAGTAAAAATAAATAAATAAATAAATGCAGCAGAAAAGAATTGGTACCTTATACTCTCTCCTAATACGTTCAACATAGATATCTAAATGAAGTTCCCCCATTCCAGAAATGATAGTCTACCAACAAAAGTATAGTATTGTCAGGACAAGATCAAAGAATTTGTCACTTGGATGAGGAAGGTAAAAACATAAAAATAGAAGACTACCTGCCCGCTCTCTGGGTCTAAACCAACACGGAATGTGGGATCCTCCCTTTGGAAGCGATTCAAAGCTTTTGAAAACTACAAAGTGATACACTAAGTTAATTATGTGACATTACTCTTTCCCAAGCTGGGGCAGGGTGGTGTGTTACATAAAACAAACTACTCACTTGCCCTCCAGAATCTTTTGAAACTGGCTGTACAGCTAATGACATCACTGGCTCAGGAACATTCATAGAAGTCATTGTGTATCTAACTGACCCATCAGTAAAGGTATCTCCTGATGACCAAGGGGGAAAAAAGGTCAGTATAACAATCAGTATACAGCTAAGACCAGAAAGCACTGCAAGATTCAGGGGAAGGGAAAATGCAGCCAAGTGCAATATGATAGAAATAAAGAAAGAATATAATAATATTTTCAAAATATCTTAGAATATCATAACATATTCACACCATATCTTAGATTATTAAAGGGTATCTTAGACGATCTCTTAGGATTGATTTCTATGTTTCCTTATATTTCATGATTCGTTTCTTCATTTACTTAGGATTAGGATTGTAGTATTATTTGGTGCTTTGTATTTTGTATCACATCACAAAACATCAGAATATACTGTATCAACATATTTTTAAGTTATTGAGTCGTTATTCTCTCTTTTCTTCCTTATATCTAAAAGCCACAATTTCAATACAATATACGACTTTCTGTCTCACACAGTTCTTGGAAAGGAACTTTTAATTTTCAAGGACATCTCCTTGTTCTAACATGAAATACCAGGTCGAAATAGGATTGTGTTTTTGGGCCCTCACAGGAGCTTTTCTCATAATTGCTACAAAGGAGTGTGATAGGAGGTATTGCTAGGAACCCACACATTATTAGAGTGCATGGAAAAGGGGCAAATGAGGAAATAGACCTAGAAAGAATCAGGGAGTAGTGGGGGTGAATATTTGTAACCAACTCTACTGAGTTGGCATGGGGAGTGAGGTGTGAGACTATATGTAACAGGGAGGGTGTGTGAATGGTTTAGGCAGAATTTGGAATTAGGCTATTGGGAGAGTCTGAACCTCTCTAATACTCAGGAACTTCTTTTCAATTTCATGCTAGCTTTATTTCTTCTTATTCCTCAAACGATCCACACTGGTTCATCTTGAGGGTGCTAATAATACATTCAGTTTTCTTTTATTTCTGGTTGCCATTAGTGGTTTCTATCAGTTTCACAAAAACTTATGTCCGTTTTTAGCCATTTTTGTTCCTTTTTTCCTTTTTGATTCATCTTTTGCATTTGCGGATTGTATTCCTCAGCCCCAAAAGTAAAACTTACTCCGTGATTAGAAAAAATATAATGTCAAAGCCTGCAAGAAACCTAAACTGCCTACAACAGTTTCTTAGCAAACACCCACCCAACTAAAATGTTATAAAAAAAAAAAAAGAAATGAAGAATCGAAATTCAGAAAATAAATAGATTTTAGCAAGGAGAAAAGTAGAACCTGATGCACAATCAACACCAAATACAGCAACTATTTGCCCAGCATGAGCCTGTTGGATGTCCTGCAGGTTTGGGAGAAAATCCCAGTTAGAAGAAAAACAGAGATGACATAAAATAACAAAATTTATTAAAATTTTCAGAACAAACCCACCATAGCAACATAATCCTACCATTTTACTCTGCATCAGCAAAAAAGTAACCTATGACCTACCCAACTGTAATTCTATTTTTTTTTCTTTTGATAAAAAAAAATTTATTAAGATGAAGAGAAGACTGCAAATCCTCCTCTTGAGTTGCTGTCAATATGCCCGAGCAGTTGTCTTTTTTCTTGCTTCTTTTGTTTTCTTCTTTGTTATCTTTTCCCACCCAAAAAGGAATGCTACAAATAGTTAGGAGGACAACATATCCTCTATGCATGAACAAGAACAAACAAGAGAAAAGAACTATCAATAACATGAAGATCCACCAATCATACTGAAAATCTGAAACCATACCTCCATCTCATCAGAATGCATCCGAACCAAGCGAGGAACCTGCATCCATGAAGGACGGCTTTAGCCACATTCAATGTAGTCTTGAAATGCTATATGTGAAAGCAATCAAACTAGAACACTGAAGAGCCTTAAACTTACCTTGATCTTCTTGCCGGTGTTCACATTAATAATAAACTCACCCCTCCGAATGACACCCTCGTAGATTCTTCAACCCCCAACTCCCATTAGAAGGGAAAGAAAAGCAACAAAAAATCCATTAGCTTGTGTCATTAACAAAATGTTACCGCAAACAGATAGTTTGAGGTTGTGGGTACCTTAGATATGTTAACTGACCAAACCGCCCTTCCTCCAACTTGAAAGCCAATGCCACCAGTGGCCCATCAGGACTTCCAAGCAACTCAACCTAGACAAGCACAGACAAATTAGCAAATTTTCACATTCTGAATGATTGAACTATGTTTAATTACGTAGAACACACATTCCAAGCAATTTCAATCATTTTAGTAGTGAACCATATGATTCAGCATGAAAAAGAATTGGTCCTTCAAATTCAAAGCCCAATTTGCAATTATGACAATGATAGGATCATAATATCAAAGCAAAACAAGGATAAACTTTGTATGAATCAGTTACCTTCTCCTCATTCTTAGTTTGGTCAAGGGCATAATTACTAACTTCAATTGGACATGGCAAATAATTAATTACACCATCCAGAAGTGGCTGTACCCCCTGTACCAGTAATAGAAGACAATGAAAAACACAAGAGACAGAAGGTAAGAATACAAGCAAGAAAGGAATATGCAAGAAATCTAGAATGTTCAAGTTTGGACCATGATAGATTACATTGTGTTTAGCCAAGCCGGTTTGTGTGTGCATGCATGTGAGAGATTATTAATAGAGATTGGGGGTAGGGACTTGAAAGCAAGGATGCTAACCTATACAAATTCATAATAAAAACATTCATCATTTACACGATTAATATCAACAAGTAGCTTAAGAAAGCACACAGAATATTACGTCCTATTAGAAAGAATATCCCAATCAACAAATCAAGCTAGGGGAGATAAATACAACGGATAAATTAACATACTCAGACAAAAAACAGTCCATCAGAGAATTTCTGTAACAAAGCCTTAATTGAGAAGAAAGATGTCAACTTTCATAAGAGCAATAGCCGATAGATCAGAAAACGGAGAAGAGGAGGCAAAAGGTGGGTAACAGATATGTTAAAAATGTCCATCGCACAACAAAAGTAATGGACAAGATTACCTTATTTTTGAAAGCACTACCCATGAATACGGGTACAAATTTCCTTGATATGGTGGCCCTTCGAACTGCTTCCTACACACAGAAAAATACAATAATAAAACTACATATGTAATAAAACCAATTCTAATCTTTCAAACCACTTATAAAGGTAAAGGAGAATGTAATTCTACTACTGCATTAGAATCTATTGGTGAGTACTACCAAAGGGCAAAGTGATCAGACTAACACATGTGAAAGTTATGCATAAATGAAGTATCATTCTTGCAATTTTTGAAGAAACCACACATATAAGTAGTTTCCTTCACTGATACATGAATCAAGGGAAGATGGGAACAACGGTGTTAATGGATTTGCTGTAAAATTGCTAGACAACTACACACTGGAACACCTATGTCTTTCCACGTTTTTTATACCCGTCTAGGATGCTGAAATCATCAATGTCCTCAACACCACAATCGTACAAGAAACGGATTTTCAGAAGTAGAACAAATATGATGCACATCCAATGAATAAAAAAAATAAATAAAGAACAAAATAAACTTCAGGGTAAAAAAAATGCCCACACACCTCAAGATCAGCAGGTGATATGGGCTCATCACTGAGAAAAGCTTCAGCAAGTTTATCGTCAACCTCTGACACAGTTTCTATGAGTTCACGTCTTTTTTCTGCTACCAAGGCTTCCATATTTGCAGGCACTTCTTCAGTGACAACTTTTTCACTGAAATAAGCAATCATAGAGCAAGGTAAGAATAAGGCCTAAGGAGACTCGGTCATAGGAATAAACAATGTTGTTTTTGAAACAGACCCATTTGAACCATGAAAATAGTAGGCTTTTAACTGGACAAGATCAACAAGTCCCTTAAAATCATCCTCCAAGCCTATTGGAACTTGCACTGCAGCACTGTGATGCCGAAGCTTAGACCTTGCCTGTAAAATAAAACAAATTGGTTCCCATATGTAAAACAAATTTGATACAGAAATGAGACTCAGAAAGAATTTCCAAAATGTACAGGGTTAATTATAAACAGATACCACAGTTTACTGAACTACAAAACCATTATAGGTTACCTTGCTGCAAAGCCTTAATTAATGTAGTTAGGCTGCTCTACAGGTACAAATAAAGGTTGAGGCCAAGTCGCATCAGATTTTTAATAAAGACACGTTTATTTTATAGAAGCAGCTTTGAAAGAGTTTCAAAATTTTCAAATTTTTATTAATATATTCACTTAATTTTCTCAAAGGCCAAGGGATAGATGAATCAGATTTCCAAAATTATCCTGTTACACTAAATAAAAACTCTAAATTTTAATGAAACTAGAAAATGCATCTATACTATCTTCCATTAATCTCATGCACACACCTGATTTAAAACTTTCCATGGATCAGCTCCCATCCGATCAAGCTTGTTGATAAATGCAAGTCTTGGAACCTCATATCTTCTCATTTGTCGATCTACAGTAATGGACTGACTTTGCACCCCACCAACACTGCAAAGTACAAGAATGGCACCATCAAGGACACGCAAAGCCCTCTCAACCTCAATGGTGAAATCAACATGACCGGGTGTGTCAATTATGTTAATCTGTAATGACACATTTTCATGTGAGAGTATAAATATCTTTATTTAAAAAATAATAATAATTAAAACAAAAATAAAAGGTTATCATTTGTCAGTACTGCAAGCAAGAAAAAATTAGGGTGCGTTTGCTTCATCTCAGAAAAAGATTTTTTTTTTATTGATATTGCTTCTTCTACAACATCATTTTTCTTCTTCAGATTTTTTTCTTTTCTTGATTCCTATTATTACTATTATACTTCAAAATCTCCTCACAACCACTGCAAAATCCATCCATCCACTTCAAACCAAACTCAATCCAACAGAATCGCTTACCTTGTAGTCTTTCCAAGTGCAGTAAGTGGCAGCAGACTGTATAGTGATCCCTTTCTCCCTCTCCAAGTCCATGGAGTCCATCTTGGCGCCGACGCCATCCCTTCCCCTCACCTCGTGGATCTCGTGGATCCGGCCAGTGTAGTACAACACCCGCTCCGTCAGCGTCGTCTTCCCGGAATCTATGTGCGCTGAGATCCCAATGTTCCGAAGCCGCTCCATCGACTCCTTCCACCACGGCTCCTTGTCCTCCGCCGCCGCCCTCGCGCGCGCCGCGCTCCCTCCCGCCGACGACAAGTGCCGCGCGCCGCCGAGGAGGGAGGCAGCCGGAGACGACGGAGAGGAGGAGCATAGGGTGTAGAGGAGACGCGGCGCGGAGGACCTCGACAACCGTGCCATGGTTAGTGGCGGTGGCGGTGGCGGTGGTGCAGGGTTTTGGTTTGTGGGGTTTTGTGAGGGTTCGAGGTGGTGGCGGTGGTTAAACCCTACGCGCTACAACGAAAAGAAATGGTTGCGGGTTGAAATGGAAATTGTAATGGACCGGACTTGGCACATGGATCGGATTCGGGTGTCTCTGGCTCATATTTCCCTTGAGGATTAGTCACTGTTTTCGGTGTCGGATACGCTGATTTATTCAAGAAAAGGGGGTGGATTGTTTTATGCTGGTTTAATTTTGAGTTTCTACTCAATCACATATTTTTTTCGGTTTAATTTCGTTGGATGTCCCTTTAATTTAGCTTAATTTTTAGTTAAGTTCAGATAATTTAAAAATTTATAAACATGTTTCTATATTATACAAAAAAAATATTGAATTAGATGACTGGAGTTTAATAATTTATAACTAAATTCTTATAATTTACAAGAAATTTTAATAAGTCATTATATTGTGCAAAGATTTTCAATCAAGTTCCTAAAAGTATCCTATAAAGGAAATTTTTGAGTTTAGATTTTAGAGGGTAATAAAGGAAAAGACTTATAGTGTAAAATTATATTAAAGTTTTCATTTCTTCTTCAAAATTCAAACTCACGGACATACCTAAAATTTATATACGTATAAGGTCTTGATTGGAAATCTTTACACAATATAGAATTTGATTAAAAACTTTTGTACAATATAAGAACTTGATTAAAATTTTTTAAACAATATAAAGACTTGATTATATTTTTAAAAATATTATAAAGATCTAATTAAAATTTGAATAAAACTATATGGAAATTCAGGGTAATTAAACTTTTTTTCTATTAGCCAGAAATATCTCCCGTCTAGCTAAATTATACAAAGCAAATGAGTAAAGAAACTTGTGTGATGCACAAAAATGATATATAATTTGAATAAAAATATTTAAGTTAATGTATATAATTATATTGTAAGATATATAAATATGTAATTAAAATTATATAATTTAAATGTAAACTAAATAAAACTATAACTAAATAGTCTCGCAAAACACGGGGAATATCTAATGTAAGTCATTGATTATAAAGAGTTGATTGAAGTTATTACTAACATTGAGTTCTTTAGGTGTCCATCGCTTCAGATGTCAGGAAGTTATTAGTCTTATGAAATGTTGAAATAAGCCAAATCTAAATAATTGTGTTATTTATCCTCATAAATACACGCAATGTCAACGTACACCTCATTTATCATTGAATAAAATATAGATCTCATTCAAATAGGATTACATCTGTCCAATGGTAGATAAGGTATAAGTTGACGCGGTGTCACGTCTCATGAATACAAATAACATTTTTCATAGAAAAATGTTAATATAAATTTGGGTTGTGCTATATTTTGAATGGCTGATATATTAACATATATAGGGTTCATCTTAGAACTTGAAACTGTGATATTATTACTCAAATCTATATGTGACGATATGTGATAGTTAAAAAAAAATTTCCTGAACACAGGATGCATAATCCAGGTACATGTAGTCTCTCAAAAAAAGCTTACGTTGATCAACTATTAAGAATATATTTAAGATCCTGCAATCGATTTTTCATTCTTTATTTTTTCAGTTGAAACCATAAATACTTTTCTATCAAAGAAAATTTTGTTCGAACTGGGATCACTAAGGCGACAAAGTTTGCCTCACGAGTTTTAATACAGATGCATATCCATGACCTGAACCCAAGTAAGCTATAACGTGTAGCCGGTTTCTCTACTAAAGGCTTCTGAAGACCACCACTAACACACATTTATGTGGCAGTGAGTTTTTTTTTTTTTTAACTTTGTGGCGAGGCTTGAAAAGTTTTCTAAATATAACCAAAAAAACAATGAACTGAACCGAGGCCCAGTATGGGTCACGGTCAGAATCATTGAGCTTAGCTATGAGTTCAAGTGGCCCAATCCATATACGTGTAAAATCCTACTCAAAATATAATATTTTTTCGACCAATATATAAATATATATATATATATATATATATATATAAAAAACATATCTATATTTTGTATGAAACTTAACATAATATATATTACATGAGATATTCATATACCAATTCAACACTGAAGTACACTAATACTGAAGCATGCAATTACAAATGGGACCCTGGTGCTGTTTTTATTTTAACCCATTTACATTACCACAGCATGTAGCAGCACAACAATTAATGTAGCCAATCCCATCTTCCAATACGCATAATTCATGATTTTCTTTTCCATTTATTTGAATGTACATAATATCACCAGCTCAATATTTTTTTGCGTCAAATTTAATTGATCTCTTATTTCGAATGAGGAGCTTGCTAGTAAGTCCATTCCTTTGGAAGAAATATCTCTGGAGAAGAACTTTGATTCTTAGAAATAACACTACATTGCTTGGAGGCATCTTTCCGATCACTTTCCTTTTTTGATGAACTACTATTGTACAATTCTCCACATCTCGGGTTATATTTTTGAACTGCAACAAGAAAAGGCCATGGTAATTAGCTTAATTTCCTCTCTATTATATTGCATACTAAGGGTGCATTTAGATGTGATCTTCTTGTCTAAAAATCATTTTTTATTTAAAAATTATTTTTTATATATTTGAATAATTTTTTAAAAATAATCAGAATATAAAAAAAATGTTTTCAACCTGGTTTTATAGAAGCTAGAAGGAATAGTTTCTGGAAAAAAAAAGATTGTATTTTCAGCTTTTTTTTTAGTTGTATATAAAAAAATTAAGTTTTATTATATTTTTTAAAAAAATCGAAATAAATGCACCCTAAAACTTTAAACTAAGGGTGCTAATTGCTAACGGAAAATTTAAATTTCAGGACACTTTAAGTAATTGAATATATAAATGTAAATGAAATATATGAATTTTAAAAATAAGAATTAAAAATTGATAAAAGAACCTTGCGGGCGTGAAATCTGCACACCTAATGCATGAACATTGAGATTTAGAGCTTGAACAACTCGAGATGGAAGGAGAACAGGAGCACAAGCTGCAAAACAATTATAGCTGTAAGTTTTTTTTTTGGTAGTAAATTATGGATTTAATTGTGATGCCATCTAATCATGTACTCGTATTAGTATTCAACTCTTTCAATTTAATAATAGTGATCCCATAAAAAGAAAAAACAATGATGCATCAAGTTCACATAATCAATAACTTGTTAACATGAGTTTTAATATTGCCAATACATGATTTTCATTTTTTTTAAACTTTGGAAATTACATCATTCATAATAAGATTTGAACCTAAAATTTTATGAATATTATTCAAACCCCTCATCAGACCAATCTTAATAACTTGTGAGATAGGATTTAGAATCACAATCAATTTCATGCAAGTATTTATTCAGAGCATACATGTGTGGGAATATGTACAAGCTAAAATCAGATTTTAAAAAAATAATAAATAAAAACTGTTTTTGAAATAAACTATTTTGTTTGGGTGAAAAAAAAAGATTGCAAGTAAAGATTATAATTTTCTAAAATACAACTTATAATTATAAGCAATTTTTCAAGACTTTTTATTATAAACAAAACATACTATTTTAAAATTTTAAGTTAATATACACAAACATAAATTAATTTGTACATAATATATTATAATCTATTATTAAAATAAGATTTAATTACTCAATAAGTCCTTATAATTTCATTCAATTTTTAATTTGATCCCTATAGTTTAAAAGTTTATAAGTAAATTCCTCTAGTGTATAAAATTTTTCAATCAAATCTCTACTATTATAAAAAATATAATTCCATAAATATTTTATTTGCATCCCATCTTCACTCTCCTATGGATGAATATTTTGTTTCTTATAATAGTAGAAACTTTATTGAAAAATCTAATATATTATAAGAATCTAATTAAAAATTAAATAAAATTATAAGAATATGAAGAATAATTAAACTTTAAAATAATTTTAATATCAGTTTTTTCCAAACATATTCTTAATATTTTGAAAGTGACACAGTAGGTACACTTGCACATATAAATGAAATAAAAAATGTTATTTATATTTATTATGTATGGGATCTCATAAAACAATTTTTTATTCATTATTGAATAAATGTGGATCTCACTTGAATCAAGATTTATCCATTTTAATAATAAATAATATAGTCGATATATAGAGATATATATAGAAGAGAATAATATAAATCAATTGAAATACAAGGTCTGACATGGCTTCTTGCTTGGCTGAGAATTTGTGCCTGCTCTTTGGGGTAAGAATACGCCAGTACCACAAGACCTCTGCCCGGATCCCAAGAAAATAGCTTGCATTCCAGGTCCACCATTAGCAACTTTTGGCCTTTGATGATACATTGATCTTGTGGTAGATTTTGAGTACTGGAAAAAGGACATTAAATAAGTGGAAGCTATGTTTTATTATGTGTACGAAAATGACATTGTAATGAACATATCCTTAGCCTTGAAATAATTTGAAGCTAATGAACATATTTTGAAGCTTTATAAGATTGGGGATTTGTCATCAAAAGAGTACCTAACTCTTTTAAAAGTAGAAATTTGTGTAGGAACAAATGGCAAAGATTTAATTTTTTATTAGTTGAATACTATTTTAATATGTATATATATATATATATATATATGCTTACATAGAAGCACTTTTTTAAAAAACATAAGTGTTTTTTTTTAAGAAAAAAACTAATCCAAACACACTCATAGTATGTTTCAGTTCTTATATTATGATAATTTTTCACACCCATTAAGTGCAAATTAAAACGAGTTTTAAAGTTAGGAATGAAATTATCTTTCTATGGGTAACTAATCCATATAAATGAGCATGAATCATCAACAAGAATTTACAAGTACTAAGTTTTTTATGGGAAATATTTTAAAAAAGCTTTATTATACTAAAATAAATATACAGGCCTTCACCTTTCCATCAATCACACCTGAAAGCCTCTAACGTTATCTAATTGCGTAGGTTTAATCTTTATTTCTATATTTTTTATTTTTCTTTTTATCAAAAAAACTGAAATTACACTATATTTAGGAAGAAGTCACATGCAAAGGCATATTCTTTCTTCCCACTAAACACTTGAGATATCTGCATCTTCTAGCTTATAGTAAAGTAAAGTAGGGTAATTAAAAATCTGATAATGCTGTGTACCCAAAAAGAGATGCCAGAATTAAGATGTTGTTTGATTATTCAGAATTTCACTTGAGGATTAAGGGGAACACTTGTCCCCACATAATATCTTTTAAAGTACAAAAGTACATCCCAAACACCTAAACCTAACTAATCATATTCTTCAAAATCATACCCCAATTCCCATACCAAACTTTTTCATATTATCATTGAGGTCTCTCCCTTGGAGCCACAACATGAGAGACAGATTGAATTGATGTAAAAGCGGGGCTATACCTGTGATTGTGGTTCTCTACTTGATTTGTGATGATTATGTTGTTGATGCATTTGATGATGGTTTTGAACCTTTTGGATCCGGTTCCTAGTATATACCTGAAGAAAAAATTGAGCAACATGTGAACCAATTCAATGTATAGTAATCAAATTACAAGAGATTATGATATAAATTGTAAATAAAAGTAAAAAGAAAAACAAAAGTGAAGCTAAATACATTTTTATCAATTCAATAAAACAGTTCATAATAACAACACAAATGCTCCATCGTAGAAGATCATAATTCATAGGTATATAGATTAATATGATCTGGCATAACATTGCAGACCCTCTTGTTTAATTGGAGCACAAAGAGAATCTAATGACTAATGAGAGAATAAGGAATAGTGATGAGGAAATAATACATGCATCAAATAAGGAAAAAATAAGACCTTATTGCCGCATGCCTCATCCAAAACATGAGAGGGTAACCATAGCATTCCTTCTTCAAAACTAACTTCAACATCATCATCATGAACACCAGCCATGGCAGCCAAGAAGAGAATAGAAAAGAGCTTAGTTGTTGTTTTTTATTGTTTTCGATCTTGATGACAGTTTAGTTGCTTTCTCTTGCTCTGAAAGGGAGAGGAGCTGGGAGAAGCTTTTAAAGCTCCAACATCTGACCTGCAACATAATTAAATAACTTATGTGGGGTAGTGGTGGGGACAACTTAAAGGAAAAAGAAAAAAGTTATATACATGATTTTTTTTATTGTTATTCAGCCAAAATTTTTTATTTGGATGACTTTTTAAATAGTAAATATGAGAGTTTATCATATTTGTTAATATGATAATACATATTTCAAATGACAATGTAAAACTCTTTTACACTATAAACATATCAAAATTAACCAATAATATTGAGCATTTATACATGCAATTTGTATATTTTGGATAGAATGAACTAGAATTTCTCATGTTTGTAATTAATATGATATGATTACATAGTAAGGGTTGGTTTAATTACTTACTTTACCGGCCTTTTGCTCATGTACATCATAATGATTTAAGTTTTTATTATTGAGTTCTTTCATCACAGAATCATGTATAAAATACTTATGTAAACGATTTTTGCTGAACTTGAAAACTAGCTCTGAACTAGAATGAGAGTTTTCTCATCCTAAAACTTTCTTAACAAGATTATTATTGAGTTCCATAAAGAGGAAGATGTTTGTCATTTTACAACAACCTTAAGTTCCTTAGGGATAGAAATCATTTGTCCTAAAACCATGTTTCTTCTGGTTTTCCAATCATTTATTGATACATGAAAAATGAATATTATATTGGTAACTATATTAGATTTTGAAATTTCTTTCAATTCTTATATTGCATGTAACAATAAATGATTATGGACATAAAAGATAATATGATTTGGGAAAGAGATTTCGCCTGGTCATAGTACTAGTAAATTAGACACGTTGGTGGCTATGGTTGAGGACATGGACATGTTTGAGGGTTGGGTTTGGTAAACCCCTCCTACCCTGGTTGTTGCAGTTATTCTTCTTAGTTCTCATAACTCCCTGCTGCTTGCTCCACATAAACCGTCTATTTCTTCTTTATGGTCAAACTATATCCTTGGATGTTTAATAGCTTAATTTTTAAAGCCATCTTGTTACTTAATCTGGTGAGCAATCTTATGAGATGCAGGTAAACACCCAACTTGACTTGTCAATATGAGAACAAAGCTGAAAAAGATCAATAATTTAAGGGTCAAAAGAAATTAATTAGTTAAATAAAGAAGTAGATGCTAAGTTAACTAGGTCTTATGTACGTATGAGGAGGTCGTAGCAAACTTTCTAAACCACCATACCAAATCCTCCACACATCTTTGAAATAATAGCATGAAACAATTTTCTCAACTGCATTAATAACAAGCAATCCTATACCTGCCGTTCTTTTTTGTTTTGTAGTATTTGTTCTTCTTACTTTTTTCTTCTGCTAGTTTTTCATTTTCTTTTCCAATATAGAATTGTTTAGATGATACAACTTATGACACTTTCAAATTTTTTGAAGGTCAAAAGTTATATTTTTACTTTTTTCTCTGTTTGGTTAAACAACTTATTACTTCTCTATAAGTTATTCTTAGTTTTTTTGAGAAATTAAAATATCTAACTTTTTAAAATATATTTTCTAAAATACTACCCATTTAAATAAATAGCTTATTTAAGCTCTTATACAGAAGTGGTTTTTGAAAAATAGCTTATAAATAAATTATTTTATATTCAAATATATAATAATAAAAGTGCTTACTTTTAGAGTTTTAAAAAATACTTCAAAAAGCTAGATATTTTAAATTTAAAAAAAAACTAAGAATAACTTTTAGAGAAGTAATAAGTTGTTTAGCCAAACATACAAATAAAAATATGACTTTTAACTTATAAAAAATTAGAAAAATAAAAAATTATAATATTCAAATAGACCCTAAAAACAAGCATTTTTATTATTATATATATAAATATAAAATAACTTATTCATAATTTACTTTTTAAAAATTATTTTTGTATAAGCTTAAATAGATTATATACCCAAAGAGGACCATAGTAGGAGAAATCGAGATTCTTTACATACTTTGTGATTCTTTCAATACTTACTGGTTTTTATTGACTAATGCATATATAGTATGTTAGCATACTCAATGATTAATAAGATGCCTCACTTAATCAACAAATATGAAAATGACTTATTCTATTTATATTTGTGAGTAAATATTAATCAGTGATAACTAAAGGATGTAGTACTTTCACAAAAGGATATAAACCATTACTACAAATTAGCGACTTTCGAATATTTATGCACAATGTAACAAGCTTCATCATGGTTTAGGCGAGTTAGAATGAGATTAGGAAAGGATGAATTGATAATTACACATGGATTTAAGCATTAAGCATATGATACAAACTAGTATATAATATCCTTCAGGACCTACTCTACTATGTTTCCTAATTCAGAATTAAGTCAAATTTAGGATGTGTTTGTTTCTTTTCTTTCTTTTTTTTCAATCCAAAAGTTATTTTTTCAATTAAAAAAATCACTTTTCATTTAAATTCATATAAATAGCTTTTATGAAATCCTGTTAAAAAAATCCCAAACAAACACACCCTTCCTCAAGACAAAGGTCAAGCGAGAACCATGTTATTCTAGACCTAAGGGTCATAACAATAACAAACCGGATTTGTGTGAAGCAGGTCATCAGTCTCAATAATGAGATCAAAATAATCAGAAAGGTATTAACATGAGACAAAAAACTTGAAGATCTATGATAATGCTAATATGCTGCGGATAATGGTTGGTGAAACACAATAAAGGTTGCGTTTCTAAGGTACAAAAGAAACAGGCACATTAACGTACCAACTCAGAAACAGAGCGAACCAAACAGCTTACACATCCAGGCTCAAGATTTAGGTCAACAAAACTCCCAACCCATCTTAGATAGATTGGGAGCCAGGCAAGAATTGCAACACTAGCAATCCTCTGAACAGAAACTCTACATACAAAAGAAAACAACAACAACAACTAAACCTTATCTGACTTGGTGGGGTCAGCTACTTGAAATTTTTTGCATTTCATGTAGACTATGCTGGGAAATGCACTTCATCCGCTCCTTGTCAGAAAATCAACGAAAACGACTTTACCATGCAGACACATTAGCACACAGCGAACTTTCATAATTTTTTTATGTTTCCAGGTAGGTATATGAAAGAAAGATCAGCAGTGGCATGCCCTGTAATAAGATCAAACCAGGTCAGTAAAATTGTGACAAGCTAGGCTTAGGCCCCCCCATGTACCAAAACAACAGAATTCTGACGAGTTGCCAACATACAATCATGGATAGATTGAAGTATTGAACTGGATAAATCTTCTGATTCCACCTCCGAAATCAAGGTGCAGTGCTTGATTTCGAATTTCATGATTCCACCTCCAAAACAAAGGTGTCCCCGCGAGTTGTCTTACATTCACAAAAATGAACAATCCAGTTATTATATTCACAAATGTGAGTAAGAATATGAAACACTGCAGCCAACAATCATTCAAGTCTTCCACT
This sequence comes from Dalbergia oliveri, assembly GCA_030441495.1. Taxonomy (NCBI): domain Eukaryota; kingdom Viridiplantae; phylum Streptophyta; class Magnoliopsida; order Fabales; family Fabaceae; genus Dalbergia; species Dalbergia oliveri. The sequence goes on along the minus strand of JAMLFY010000013.1, from coordinate 21,937,778 downwards.
TTTATCTTAAGACTCCTTCAATGGTGCTTAGGACAGAATCCTTGAAACATCGCTCACACACATCTTACTCGTTAGATCCAAAAGCCTATGAGTCTCTTCATCCAACTGAACATTGTCCTTTTTCATCCTCTCAGCAACAATGAGAGGCATCTTACCAGCTTTTGCGTATGTTTTGAGAAATAGGTTATATATTTCAGTATTCACATGGCCTCCATTGCGAAGGATAACCAACAATTGCTCTGCCCCTTCAATATGAGCTTGGTCCTCAAGGATTCTGAATGCCTCTCTAACCAACTTCTGGACTGGACTCCATTTTATAACACAAGAAATAGCTTTCTCAAAATAATCAAGAAATTTTCCACATCCTTCCTTTTCAAATACCCCCATGCCAATAGCTCCCATGTAGTGTATGAAGGACTGATGCCCTTTTGCACTATCTCATGACAAAAGTTTTCAGCCATTCCCATCTGGTCTTGGTTAATGTATGAAGCAAGAAGTATATTTGAAATCCTGACATCATTGGTCCCAGAAACAGACTCCCACTCATAATAGAGATTCTCAGCTCCAGCATAGTCACTAAGCTTTACAAGTGATGATATCATGCACAAGTACTCGTTATCATTCATTTTGCGAAAGGAAGCCTTCATCTTCTTCCATATTCGATCAACTTCATCTTTATTCCCCATATTTGTATGCAGGCTAAGCAGAGAGGAATATGCAACCCAAGTTTCACGCGAGGTTCTTCTCCATCTCTTTCAAAGTAGATCGTGCCTTTTCAAGGCAAGCATTTTGTATGTACAAATTAGTCAATGTACTATATGTCACCCAGTCTGGATCTATTTTTGCCTTCTTTAGCTGAGCAGTACTCTTTCTGCAGTTTCAATATCATTTTGTGAAGCACAAACACTAAACCATAAATTAAAAGTAACAACATCTGGAGAAGTGTTCATCTTCAGTTCCTGAATAATTTGAGGAACCTTTTCTAGCTTCCCATTTGAGATGTAGAGCGATATCATGTGATTAAAAGGAAGAGGACATCCCAAGAAACCACATTCTGACATTTTCGACATGAGGGCCTCTGCTTTGTCAGCCAAATTGTTTTGCACATAGACATGGAGAAGAGCAGTGCAAGCTTGTCGGCCTCTCATTCGATCAGGAAGATCCTCAAAGAATTTTTCGGCACTGTTCAAACCCCGAATTTTAGCTATCAAGTCCAAATGGACAGCATAATCTCCTGGGACTAACTTGATATGTTGCTGCAAGGTCATCCATTCACAGATCTGCATTTGCAATAATAATAAAATCAGATCAGCCTGTTCAACTTCAGTTCCAGTAAGAATCACTCCAACTAATCCCATGGTATAATATATACCACTTCTTAAACATTTAAGCAGAGCTAGCAGGTATTCCTCAGTACTCATGGTATTAGTAGGTTAAATCCTACAATCATTAGAGTCCAAAGGAAGAAGAAAGGTAACATGTGGGACTCATAACATTGCAATTTTTTTAAGAGCCAACATTTATGTTGGCTTCACTTGACCAACTCTGACTCAATAGTAGCCTTTGTCCCTGTTTTACTCATCTATCAACAACCTTTACATCACTCCAAAGAGCACATAGTACGTTAATCCAGCCTATATATAACCCTTTTCATAACCCAATTCTCAACGAAAGCACTTAAAGATACCCGTTTCAGAGTCAGGCACAGACAACTCCACACAACAAATAAAGCTCACCCAAAAGACACAACTCCCTTATGAGCTACATGACTACATCAGCCACTCAAGGCTTACTAACAACCAAGTGAACCATCCAAACGACTAGCAAAAAATGTAACTACATTAACTAATCAATAGAGTTCATATCAAAATCCCCACAGGCATGCATACTAATCAGTTTGGATTTGATCCTCAAAATATTTATGTCAATAAGAGCCAATCCATGACAATTCTCAATTCTGGGTGGATTTGAATAAACTTTTAAAAACACTTTTACAACATCAACTAAGCCTTATTCTACTAAATAGGATCGGCTATATGGATAGTATTCTATTCTATCATAAATTATGTTTTAAGGTAAAAAGTAAACAGAAGCAGAAAATTTTTTTTTTTTTTTTTTTTTGCTTCTGTTTTAGTGGAGAAGCTTATTCAAATAAGTTCCACAAACTAAAGCAGTAATCTTTTATTGAAAAAAAAAAGAAAGAAAGAAAAACTGTTCTTGAAAACATAAAAAAAAAAGGCTTTTAATTTTTTATCATCAACCACTTTTACAATCATGTACACAGAGATTCAGAGAACTATAATCTGCAAATGATAAACCTCCAATCTTCATCATTACACGTTTTATGAATAAGAGGAGACTCAGAAAAAGAATAGAATAGAAGGAACCTCGAGAGCGTGTTTGTAGCGCTTGCCCTTGCGGAGCTCGCGAACGATTCGATTGAGCTCGTACTTGCGCGGCGGAGGGTGGCCCTCTTCCCTCCACTTGTTGATCGCAACGACTGCGCTGCGTTTCGGGAACACCAAGCTCAGCAGCCTCCGCCCCAGCGTGTCTCCACCGCCGCAGGAGGAGGAGGACGGTGTTCGTGTCAGCCGCCGTGGAAAGGTGGCGAGCGACGGCGGCGAGGTAGGTTCCGATGGTGAAGCGGAAGAACATATTGTTCGTGTGCTTCTTCCTTAAACCCTATTGAAATGAAATGAAATGCTTTCATAAACCTTGACATGGATTAATGTGTAAGAAAATATGCCTAATTAAATATGTGTCTTATTTTATTGTTTTAATAAATAAATAATAAAATTAATAAAAGGAAAGTTATTAGGGTGGTTGTCAATTTGATGGAAGTTAGTTTATGAAGGTTTTTATTCTATTAACTAGTCATATTCCTACTATTAAAGTCTCTTCTCATTTTACTACCATCACAGAAAGAAATTTAGTCTAATGCAATGTCAACGAATGATTTGAAACAGAAACAGATGGAAGAAATTTCATATGTATCTGTGTGGGAGTTTGATGTATGCTCAAACATGTATTTGGCCACATATCAGCTTTGCAATTGGTATGCTTGGTAAATATCAAAGTAACCCTGGATTGGATCATTGAAAAGCTGTAAAGAAAGTCTTAAGGTATTTGCAAGGGACAAAAGATCACATGCTTGCTGATAGGAGATTTGATCATCTTGAGCTGATTGGATATTTAGATTAGATTTTGTTGGTTGTGTAGATACAAGAAAGTCCACATTTGGCTATTTGTATCTTTTAGTTGGAGAAGCGATATCATGGAAGAGTGCGAAACGTCAATCATTGTTGCTTCCACCATGGAAGCTGAATTTGTGGCATGTTTTGAGGCCATGATTTAGGCTAAGCGCTGCGAAACTTTATTTCAGGGCTTCGATAGTGGACAGTATTGTTAGGCGCTGAAAATTTATTGTGATAATTCTAGGTTATTTCTCTAAAAACGACAAGTATTCTAAGGGTGCTAAGCATATGGAATTAAAATACTTTGCCGTTAAAGATAAGTACAAAAACATATAGTGTCAATAGAACATTAGCACGACCTTATGGTTGTTGATCCATTAACAAAAGAGTTGCCACCCAAAACATTCAGTGCACATGTTGAAAGAATGGGCATTGTTGCTAAATAGGTATTATTGTATATATTATGATGTTGTTTGTGTTTTATGTACTTTGACACTTTGAGCTCATGAATAGATGTTTCTATGTTTCCAAGTTTGTATACATGAGAGAGTCAGAATAATGATAAGGGTTTTGTCTTTGATAAAGACATTATTGTTGGACCAATTATATTATGTACGTCTCATTTATAGATCATGTTAAGTATGAGACTAACCTTGTAGTACATGAAAGGGACTATGTCAGTTAAATGATGTACAACCGCCATGACTCATTTTAGGTTTATTCTTAATCATGATGAATGATGTAGCAAGTGTAATTGCTTAATGCGCATTATGATAGTTATATTTATTAAACCATAAGGTGAAATAATGACACATGAGCTAAGTGAGAGAATGTAAGAAAATATGTCTTATGTGGTATTAAATATGTGTCTTATTTTATCGGTTTAATAAATAAATAACAAAATGAATAAAATGAAAGTTATTAGGTGGTTACCAACTTCATAGAAGTTGGTTTTGAAGGTTTTTATTCCATTAATTGGTCTAATTCCTACCATTGAAGTCTCTTCTCATTTTACTACTATCACTCCAAAGAAGAGAGTAAGGAAAAGGTCAAGGAATAAAAGTTCGATTTTTGAACAATTTTACTCTTCTCAATTTGCACGTTCTTCATCTTTATTATGGATCAAGGTATGCTCTTGGACTCCATAAATTATTGTATGTGAGAATCATGAATTTTAAGATCCCATTATTTTGATATAATGATAATTTCTAAATTAAGAAGTTTAGAAACTATAATTTACTAAAGGATGATACTGGTACTTGAAAGTTGAAATTATATGTTTGCATATGAAATTAACAAATTGTCAATTTTATAAAAAAAAAATCTAAACTAGTATTTTTTTTTGTCTTTTTGGTGGTTTAAATTATGGACTTAATTTTACGTACCTATAAAATATAATTATATTGTCATTTAATCATGTATTATTATATTAACCATGTTAAGTGGCTCTCTACCCACTATTTAAGAAGTCAAAGCAAATAAAATATTTTGATTGAATAATAATATAAAAGTATTTTATGTGTCTCAAAATTAAACTCTTAAATTAATCCTTAAATATATTATTCAAGGACTTATTTGAATTATTTTTTAGTTTAATTTTGATATATTGACATCTAATAAAAAAAACTTTAAAGTAGTGGTTAGAATAATCAACTATCATAGCTGATATAACAATATATTATTGAATAAGTGCAATTTTTTTTTTTACATTATAAGTACATAAAAATTAAATCCTTACATCAAAATGACCCTTGAAAAAAAAAACTTTATTGGCATATGACCCCTAAGATCAATCTCGTCTGATAAATTCATCATAAGGTCAAGTAAACTTCGTTTTTGCTAACAAAAGTGATTCTTCCAAGGACTATTTTATAAAAATATGATCTTTTGAGTAGCAAAGTTGTGATACCCTAGGTACACGTGTCTTTGGACAAGTTTCGTATTGCCCAAGGTCCTGGGGACCCACCCATGTAGCCAGGAGGCCCTGATGCTTAAAAGACTCTTAAATGCAAAAGCTGGGTTCCTGTCACCACTATAACCGTCCAAGACCATTATAGCAATCACAAAGTGAGGTTTGGCACGTTTGGGGTTCTACCCACCGCAATAGTGGTCACATAGGCCTCCAACCCTATAGCGGTGTCCCATGACAGCATATTATTAAAACGATGGTTTTGCTAAATGATTCCTCTTTCCCTATAAAAACCCACCTACTCGTGAAACACGTCAAGAATCCAAAATCCTCACCCTCAAACATATTTTCTTTCTTCCTCTTTCAATCTAATTCCAAATCCTTCTCCTTCAAGATCAAAGGTAAGAGATTTATGGGTTTTTGTCTTTTCCTTCCTCCTCATTCCTTGTTCTTTAGTTTGGGTTGTTGTTATTCTCCATTATTGTAAAGTGAGGGTCCTCCCTCAATGTTTTTAGAGTTAGATTAGAGTTATTTGAGAGTATTAAAGTTTGATCTAGAGTTATGGTTTTTCTATGGAGTTATTGGTGTCATTCAAGCTCTCCACATCAAGTTGGTGGTGCCCACATACTCTCCGCTTCAAACGGTGAGTGAGTTTGATCTAATAACCTTAGTTTTATCATTATGAGTATATTCTTGCATTATGGTTGTTAAACATGAAATTTGATGTGACAAAAAGTATAAAAAATGATCTTACATGATTATGCTTAGCTAGAAAATAATTATTTATGTTGATGACATAAAAGAAATGTGTTTTACAAAACCATGAAACTATGATTGCTATATTGTGTATTATGGAACATGTTTCATATGTTTGAGAAATGATTTATTAAGAAAATATGTATGGTAGCAAGATGTCTATTTTATAGAATATGTTTTTATGGGTTTATTGATATCACCATGTATTTGAGTTTTAAGATTTCAAGCTATGTTTTGAAAATTTAGTTAAGATATTTATATATGTTAGAGAAATGTGAAGTAAGAGTATGCACCTCGTGTTTAAAATTATGATTTTAGATTTATCAAGAATATGAAGAGTTATGTTAGTTTAAGATTTGAATTTAGAACTTCGGTTTTATGGTACCAAGAGGTAAATTCAGTATGATTCGTAAGACAAATGCACATATACTGGGCTTGAAATCGAAATGCCTATCAGCGGGTGATCCCTTAGGCATGATTTCCACAACCATTATGCTAAAATGGATTGTTAGAGTTATATGAATCAGAAACTCTCAATGTCCTAAGAATTTAGTGGCTCTACTTCGCCAAGATAGCGTACCCACTTTTCAACTATAGTATAGTTTTCTTTTTGTCAAACTAGTATAGACAATAGCCAGAGAAACAAATAGTGAGTAAAGCTGGGAAACGATCGTTAACCTTGGTACCAAGTTGTCCTTAAGGGCAATCTATATAGTAGAAAATAAGTTTCTTCCCTTGGCTCGTGTTGGGGGAAGGAACAAAGCCTTGATGTGAGGCTCGTGTAGCACCCATAGAGAATTTGTTATGCCATGGCTGACATGCATAGCTAGAGAATATATCGTTATGAAATGCATAAATGGAGAATCATGTTTCTCTATTAGCGTACTATTAGCTATGTTTTTAGAGAATATTTATGTTTTAAGAGAATATTTGATTAAGAGCGGTTATGTATATGTAGAAAATGATTTCTCGATTGAGTAAGATTTAGAGATGTTTTTCTATAAATTCATGAATATAGAGATATCTTCTATATAGATATGCACATAAATATCAAATGGTTTATGGAAGTGTATGTATATTGCATTATACATATTATCCTTGGTTGTCCCATGTGTGATGGGTGAGGCTCACTCCTGGTCCGTTCTCACCCTCTCTCTCCTCCTCATAGTTGTAGGTCCAGATGTTGTTAACCTCAAATTGGCAGACAATTGTTTTCAATATGAGTCTTACTTTGAAGTAAGACTTGGTTTAGAGTCTTGTTAGAGTAAGTACTCCAGTAGATGTGCATGCAAGATCCGAGTCATGTATTATTTTCGAATTATGTATTTAATTTCGGTACAGAACACAATATGTCTAAGTTAAGTTACCAGTATGAATTGAAATTGTAAAGTTTCATTAAAGTTACGTACAAGTTAGAGATGAAATTGTGATTCAGTTCATAAGTTAAATTGATTTTAGAGTATGATTAAAATATTTAAAGCTTCGTATATAAAGATTTAAATAGATTTAGATGAAGTTATGTTTTAATAATAAAATATGTTATTTTATGCATATGAGAAACTTAGATGTCACGAGGTTTGCGTGGATGAATTCCTTTAATGGTCATGTTTCCCAAGTAGGTCGTGACAAAAGTGGTGGTTTATCCTGTCAACTTGACAAATATATAATTTTTTGGAATTAAAGTGGTGATTCTAAAGTGTCAATTTGACATAAAACGTGAAAACGTGATTATTGTTGTTAACAAAAATAGAAGTCAATTGATGTTCAAGTTAATTTGTTAAATAAAATAGATCTTTCAAAGGGTCTCTAGCAAATATAGGTTCTTTTAATGATTATTTTATCAATAACACAATGTTTCGAGTTCCAAAGTGATAGTTGTTCCTTAAAGAAAATAAGAGTGGCGATAGTATAGATTCAGATTCATGGTAAACTCTATACGTGATATAATATCCACCATCTAAAATCTAATATAAAATTATATACATATTAATATTTAAAAAATAAGAGGTGGATATGTTGGCATATGTCTTAGATTCACGAATCCAATTATATATTATCATTTGTCAGAAAGTTATATATGATTCTATGAAGGGAAAGTATTGCCACACCATATTTGTCTATTGCGACTCCAATTCACTCATCTTTTATTTAACTTTCCTAAAATACCCATTTCTATTCTCTTTCATAATTAACTCAATAGGTTATCAATACTTCTAATTTTATTAAAACTCAATATTATTATTAACCTTCTAAAAGAAAAATTCTTTAAAAACATTTCATCATTTTTGCTTTTGGAATTTTTAATTTAAAAAAATTAATCACTTTTAATATATGTATATGATAATTCACGTGACAATATGTCATCAAATATTAGTATTTTTTTTCTATTTTGATAGTACATAATAATTAATTGATGTAAATAGGGATAATATTGAAATGAATTAATTAATATTGTATTGAAATTATGAAGTAATAGACCTAGTATAGTTGATAGTTAGCTATTTTTTTAAGTATTTAGTCAATGGTTTTTTGTGATGTATATGGAGAGGACTCTTAGCTAAAGGCAAATCTACGTTTGTAACCTACATCTCAATAGGATTAATCACACTATTTTCGATAATGGATACACTACATTTAATTGAAAAAAGGTGACAATTGTTTTGGAAAAAAAATAAAGAAAACCCTAAAAAGAATAGTGTAAAAAAAAAGACTTCCTGTTTTCGATGTGTTAACATTGGATTTTATATGTTTTGCAAATAAAATTATTGCATAATTTATGATGTGTAGCAAAATCTAAATGATAGAGATAGACCTTGTCCAAGGGACAAAAATGGTTAATATTTATCTATGTTCACAAGAAAAATGTTGGATTTTCTAAGACTCAATAAATCTTGTCCACAAAGTCATGATTTTAATTAACTCATAGTAGGCAAAAAATTGACATTGAGCCTAAAAAATGTTATTAGTAATAAGCGGTGATAAAGACATATTTAATAAATAATAATATAGGACAAACATATAATTTGTATCAGTTTTAAATTCTGTTGGCTAATAATATACTGTTATTTTACAATATTGATATATAGAAACAAATTTTGTTAAATATATAACGTTTATATAATTAAAAATTATTAAATAAACATGTGATAACAAGATTTGTCTGACCAATTAAATTTTATTATTTTTTCTTTATTTTGATTCTTAAAAAATTAAGGCTATTTGATATGTTAATTTAGATATGTTTACTTACACTACATTAAAAATAGTTTAAGTATTATGAAAACTTTAGATAAAATAATTCAATATATAAGTTTGAATATTTATATTATTCAGTGTTCTTAGGATCTAGTTGAAGAACAGATCCATGGTTTTCCTGGTTCAAATCCCATAGAAGAAGTGAAATATTTATATTAAAATTTAATTGTAAGTACTTACTCAATCTATTGATTATATAAAAATTTGAAAATGAAATTAATAATAAGGTTTAAAAAATAAGTAAATATTAATCAAATAATAGTATTAATAAGTTTAGATAAATTATAATTATTGATAACAAAAAATAATATTAACTTTATTAAGTTAAGTAATAAAGAAAAATAAAAGGATATTTTAGAAATAAATAAATAAAAGTTATTAATATGAGAGTAGTGATATACATTTAGGAGTGACAATATTTTATGAATTTATGAATTTGAGGAGCGACAAACAAAAGTCATTTGGACTTAAACCGCACACACACAAAAGCTGAGCCTCATACACACAACAAAAACATCTCATACATTCCGAGTCATAAATATAATATGCTCATTATTATCATTTCATCTTAGCTTTCGCGCTTCGCTTCTCTTCAATGGTTCTATTCTTAGGTGGCTACTCCCCCTTCGCCGGCCGCGGCCGCGGCGAGGGCCTCAGAGTCGCCGTCGCCGGCGACGCCTCCACCGGAAAATCTACTCTCATTGCCGCCATGGCTTCCGTCTTCCTCAATCGGTTCCACCGGTGCTCCCTCCCACGCGGTTGCCCCATAATCTGTACCCTGATTCCGTTCCTCTTACCCTCATTGACACTCCTTCAAGGTCCCCTTACCGTGAAAACACTCCCAATCCTCAACCATAAACTGTTTTTTTTTTTTTTAAGTTCTTTTTGCTGCATAATTGGTTAATTGAAGAGAAACCCTAGATTTAACTGTAGTGTATTATGATTCAGAATTATGTTTTTTTTTTAAGTGTTATAATCTTAATTAATTTCTGAATGGTGTATACCATTTGTTGAATTTAGCTTCTCTTAAGTGGACCTTAAAATCTCAAGCTTTGGATGAAAATTTTCATGGCATGGATTATCACGTGTATGATATGTTATGCTGGTGTTTATACCTTACAAACTGAGTAATGGTACATATCCAGAAAAAAATATGTATATAATTTTTCACAGAAATCACAATTAACGCTGGATAAACAAAGTGGCATACTCCACTAATTCATCCAAAGGCTAACAATTATGACACATTATTCTGAATAAAAAATCCTGGCAAAGTTTTTGGTTGTATAGTGTTTTCGCTTACAAAGTTCTAGACCGTTAAGTATCTCATCACCGGTATTGAAAATGTGTTGTTTGGTCCTTTTGTTGCACAATTGGATAATCATAGATAAGGGCCTGGATTTAACTGAGTTAAACATGATTTGAAATGCTATTACTTTTTTTATTATTATTATTATAAAATAAAAGGTGTGTACCAATTGTCTTGATTGAATTCACATTTTCTTTGGGACTCATAAATGTCTGATTTTAGTATCATAGTAATTTGCTTTGAGCATGTGTGGTTTGTTTTGTTTAGTTTGGAAAAACAAGCTGCGCAATGAGGAATTGAAGCAAGCTGATGCAGTGGTTTTAATCTATGCTTGTGATGAACCTGTGACGTTTGAGCGATTGAGTTCTTACTGGCTTCTTGAGCTGCGCCGGTTGGAGGTTGGTGTTTGGTGTTTAGGTTTACTTCATTTACTGGCATTTTGAATGAAGGAAGTATGAGTGGCAAGCAAGTTATTCTATGTTGGTGTTTACTCTATCTTGATGCAGGTGAAGGCACCGGTGATTGTGGTTGGTTGCAAGCTAGACCTACGGGATGAAAGCCGGCTAGTGAGCTTAGAGAGTTTCACGACAGGACTCATGCAACAGTTCAAGGAAGTTGTCACCTGTATTGAATGCTCTGCAGCTACACTGTATCAGGTATATTGTTTTATCACATTATTGCTAATTGGTGATTCTTACATATTGAAAGTTTGTAGTTAGCATATTATATTATTAGAAAACTAGATGAAAATGTACAAAAGGATTGTTTTCTGTTGTTTAATGATCACTTGATCATATGGTTTTCTGTCATCAACCAGCTATTCATCATAAGAATTGCAAGAAATTCATGCTTATCTGCAAGAGTGCAGTTGTTTGGGTTTAGATATATAAGGGTATCTGCTTGATTATATTGGTCTTATATTTGACTCCCTATTTTGCAAAACTCAAGTGCCTGATATTTAGTTATTAATTTCAATTGCTTTTAGGTCCCTGAAGTTTTCTATTTTGCCCAAAAAGCAGTGCTGCATCCAGTAGACCCATTGTTTGATTATGAAAGAAATGCTTTAACAGATCGATGTATAAGGGCATTAAGAAGAATATTTGTACTATGTGATCAAGACATGGATGGTGCCCTCAATGATGAAGAACTAAATGAGTATCAGGTTTTTGGTTGACTTCCTCCCTTGCCCCTCTTCTTTTTATTTCTTTAAATTTCATATACTATGAACAGTTTGAGCACATGGTTTGTTTCAACCCCTTTAGTTTTGGAATTCATTTATCAACAGGTTAGATGCTTCAATGCACCATTGCAGCCATCTGAAATAGCAAGAGTCAAAACACTTGTGGAGCAGAGAGTACCTGAAGGAGTCAACTCTATCGGTCTTACTTTTCCCGGCTTTATTTATGTCCATAATATGTTTCTAAAGAAAGGACGTACTGAGACATTTGGGCTGTTCTAAGAAAGTTTGGATATGATAATGATTTAAAACTCCGGATGATTTCCTTCCAGTTCTGCCTAAGAAGGCTTCTGATCAGGTCATGCTTATTTTCATCATTTTTGCTATTTTGAAGTTCCATTATCTTCTTGTTTGAAGTGACTGGGCAAGGAGCCACTTAATTGTTATAAGTTTCAATATCTTTATTGACCGTAGTCCATAACATAAAAAAGTGTCTAATTGCTAAACTAAGAAAACTAAAATGTCACATGTTGGTTGTACAGGTAATATGAGCTGTAAAGGGCTGATCTTATGGTTTCTCAATGTTGATAATTGTCCAAAACCACAACAGTGTAATTAGTTTACAGCTGGTACTTGACATATCATAAATTATAATTTTGTGTTGATTAGAGGGATGCAGATGTTTACTGGCATTGGTTTTATGATGCGTTCTTGTCCAATAAGACGATCATTTTTAAAGTATCGTGAGATATATTATGCAGTTTTTACCACATATTACATTTACCTTTGTTTTAGGTGATCAAGTCGTGACAAGTATTGCTGTAAAAGGTGTTTTGCAATTCCTTTTTAACTTGTAAATATATGTAAGAATTTAGTTTCTTTGACATAACCTTGCAGAGTGTGGAGCTGACAAGTGAAGCTATAGAGTTTCTGAATGGTATCTTTCGATTGTTTGACACAGATAAAGTATGTAATAACATTCTTTTTACAACTGCAATGTTCTTTAAACACCTCCATTTAGGTGGCTTCCCTGTGCAGTATACTTTCTGTACTCTGATCTTTGGAAACTTTGACACTTTCTAGGATCGATCCCTACGACCTGCAGAGGTTGATAAGCTCTTTGATACTGCTCCAGAAAGGTAAACATTACTTTGCCCCTTAAGAAAAAAGTATCCTGCCACTGTTATATTTAGTCTGCATAGTTAAATTACTCTCTGTTGCCATTGGTGAAGCAGTCTAGATTCTAGAATTGTTTGACTAGCTCTAACAGTTTGAGCTATTGCTTCAGTAGCAAGAGTGGAGCTTTGAGATAACTCCTAGGTTCAAAACTCAGTAACATATTGCGAAAAGGGAACTGCCTGAATAAGATACTGGTTGTACGTGCTGAGATTATGTTTTTGTAGAAAGACTCTGTTTTCTTGCCTCTTTAAATTGCCAACATTAGCCCTTTATATGTTGTTTTGGGGTCTTTAAGATACTGTTTTCATACTTGCATCATAATTTTGATAAGAGATTGAGAGGAATTGACTCTGTAAAGGAGGAAAAGTAAGGGGCTATCATAATTCTTAAGATCAAGTGGTGGTTTGTGCTTAAGCTGAACATGTATGCAGTGTTCTTTAAATTCCCATATGTTTCGTGTATCTTTCTGGATTCTGATGTTTCCTACAAATTCAACTTTGTGAATTGTATGCTATTAAAAATAAGCTTAATATATAATTGCCTTACTGAAAGTTTTGAGACATTGATACTTTGAGATGAATGTGAAGGAAACATTTATTGCTTAAAAAATGTAGTCAACATATCACAGTCTAACCAATGTTCAAAATGTGTTGTTTTCATGAGATACAGTAGGTGCCAACTGCCAAATATATGCCAGTGAAGGGTTTGATAAGCACCAACAAGTTTTTTTTTTGGTACCTTTATCCTATCGAATTTGGGAACCCTTGCTTGGGCATATTGATTAGATATTCCATCAATTAGGGAATGTTTCTATGTGACTAGAGGTGGAAAGTTCACAAAAAAAAAAAAAAAGAGGTGGAAAATAATTTCAAGTAGTTCTTTCCCTCTTTATTTATTCATCTTTTTTTATTTAATGTCCAAGTTTATTTTTCTTTTTTCAGAATTTGATGATTTCTTATCACACTGTGTAGGTTGAAAGTATGATTTAGCTATTAGAATTTAGGCAATAATGTCTTCATAATCCTATGTACACAAATTTGTGAACATTGATGTTTTGTTAATAGTATTGAGTCTATTGATTTTAATCCTTTTATCTTTGTACAAAACTGTTAAATTCTTCACAAAATTTTCTTTGTTCCTATTTTTTCCTGCATACATATCTTGAAATTATGCTATTGTTGTCTCTTAGTTTTACCTGAAGTTATAAATCTCAGATTTGCCTCTTGCTTTTGATTTTTAGCCCATGGAATGATGCTCCATATAAGGATGCAACAGAGAAAACTGACAGGGGTTATGTATCTCTGAAGGGATTTCTGTCTCAGGTGCTTATCACTTTCACTTTCATTCTTCGACCTGTCACTATTGGATAATCCTCTGAAAAGATCTTTATGTTTCTTGATTCTATCTTTATTGTGTTTATGATGTAAATGGAGTTTTCCTTATACTATAGTAGACAGATTCTAATTTAAGGTAGGTCTTTATCATAATTTAACCAGTTCTGAGAGAAAGTTCAAGAAAGTTCAATAATGATTATTATAATCAGAACCAGGACAGATGCAATTGAATGGCTTGTTCTAATATTGTTGGATGGGGTCATGAAACCATCTTTCCTAAAAGCTTAAGTTGATAGATAGAGATATATGAATGATCTTATATCTAACACGTCCCCTTATGCGAATGCCTCTTTTTTGGGACTTAAAGCTTGGACGATTTCTTAGAATGTGGGATAACAACGATCGAACCCCTGACCACTTGGTTATGGTGGTTTTGTGACAGGAACAGTATCTCTGAATGAATGAATGAGTGTGTGTTATTGAATTGGGAATCCTTGGCCACCAAGAACACTACAACAGATGCAGTATACAGAGGAATGGTGAGTTGTCCACTCTCACAAAAGTGTACAAATGAATAGACACCCTTTTCTTACTGCCTTTCCTTCTTTTCATTCACCTATTGTCTTAATCCAACTGTATTTCCCGCCTAAACTAACTGTATTACAGCTGTCATTCCCTCCTAACTACCTTACAGTTATGACTTATTTTGTTTATTTCTCCTCTCATAGATCCTCCTATACATTGTGTCCCTAGCACTACCCCCGTGCAAAATCACCTTGTTGTCAAGTGAGCTTCTGGAAACTGCTCCTGTAGCTTACTGAGTAGTTCCCAAGAGTTGTCATGTGCTGGGAGGTCTCATCCAATAACTCATCTATGATGGGAACACGAAACTTGTTGGGAATAGTAATATGAATAACAGCTCTAGAGTCCACGCAAAATCTCCAGCTATTTGTCTTTCTTCTTAACTAATAACATGGGGCTAGCAAAGGGACTGATGCTTTGTCTAATAATTCCAGCAGTAAGCATCTCCTGAACCATCATGTCTATCTCATTTTTTGGTAGTGGGGGTAGCAATATGGCCTAAGGTTAGGGATCTCTACCCCTTCCTTCCGGGTTATTGTGTGGTCATGAGTCGTAGAGGGTGGTAACCCTGGTAATGGTTCAAAGATAGCAGCATGAGAATCCAATACCTGTTGCACAGCTGTTGGAGTCACTGTGGTGGTGGCTAGTTGGGTGACAATTGGCCAAAGTTGCACCACGAATCGCTGACCCTCCTGTTCCATTTCTCTCAAAGCTGCTCTTAAGGTAGTGCCATCATAACGCAGCTCTGGTGCTTCTTGCAGAATCACCCAATTCTCCCCATTTTAATTGTCAATCTAGACTTCCCAAAGTTGGTAAGAGTATCCCCTAATGTGTCCAGCCAAGCCAAACCTAATACTGGTTCTGAATTGTCCAAAGGAAACACAAAGAAATCCTCAACCACCTCAAAATTTGGGAATTGAATCACCAGTTTATTGCACTTCCCCTTTCCTTCAGTTTGTAGTCCTGAGGCTATCGTAACCACAAAAGTAGAGTCTTCCTCAACTTGTAGCTTGGCTTCTTCCACTAATGAAGGACAAATGAAATTGTGCTATGCTCCTGGGTCTATTAACACCCTCACCCTTCGACTTGCAACCTGTCCCCATGCCCTAATAGACCTTGGGGAACCTTGCCCTATCATGCTTTTACAAGCCAGGTACAACTTAGGGGTTGTATCCCCTAATTCCTCCATGGCATCATGCCACTCATTCTCTCCCACTTGTTCTTGCTCCTCCTCCAATATCATGACTCAAAACCCCTTGTTCTTGTAGACATGATCCGGGTAAACCTTTCCTCAATGAAAAACACAGTCTTTTTGTTCTCCTTTCCCTATACTGCTCATCTGACAAGTGTTTGAGTCCTTTTCTAGGCTGCCTAAAACCACCTTTCTGATCCTCTCTGAGTGGTGATTCCATGTGGGAAACCTTCATTACCAGAGAAAGGGCTTTTACCTTCCTTCCTAAAATTGTTTCCTCCACTAATACCAAACTTTGAAAAGAATGATTCATGCTTTTTTGCAACATTTTGTTTCTACTTTCTACCAACTCAGCAAGATTCATCAGTTCATCTAAAGTAGAAAATTGATAGAGTTTAAGTTCTGCTCATACCTCTTGCTTTAATCCATTGAGAAATGAGCCAAAAAGGTAACAATGCTCCTTGATCTTGAGAGGGCTGGCGTAGAGTTCAAATTATTCTTGATCTCGCGGACCGAGCCTTCTTGTTTAACCTCCGAGAGAAGTTCAAAAGGGTTCTGCACCATTTCGGGTTGAAACCTCTTGACTACCGCATCCTTGAAGGTTCCCCACGTTGGATCTGGTGCTGTCTCTTCTCATCAACGAAAATAGATTAAGGCCTTGCCCTCCATTGCTACCTTCACCACATGGAGCCACTGTTGAGGTGAGACTTCCCTAATTTGGAAGAAGTGCTCCATTGCATCTACCTAGCCATACGCTTCTTCACCATGAAACGGGGTACATCAATTTACCTCCATTTTCATAAAGCCTTCTCGTCATTGCCCTGCCTTGTTCCTCGTCACGCCGCCATGTACGGTGGCTGGTGTTCTAATGAGCATCATTGCGCTGTGAGCCATTGCGATGCAAATCACCTTGATATTGATCACGTTTGGGAATGGAGTGCGACAAGGAATCACGCTCGTTTCCTTTCTCTTCCATCTTTTCTATTGTCTCCATGCGATCATTGAGGCGCTTCAACGATTCTCCATGGCATTGATCGAAGCCACCAAACTTTCATGGTGCTCACAATCTTCTTCTCTCATACACTATCTTCTACCCATTGCTCTCGATCTTCATCGCGCTGGTGCTACAACTCGATGATAGTTGTTTTAATAGCTTTGATTTTTCTTCTCCAACTTCGCAGCCATGAAAGCTTCTTCGCAAGGTAGACAAAGCTATTGATACTATGACATGAAACCATCTTTCCTAAAAACGTAAACTGATAGATAGAGGCATATGAATGGTTTTATATCTAACGGATAGTAATAGAAGTATGATGCACACAAGAATAGAAGATGCACACAAGAATGACAGAATGCAGAAGTATGATGATCTTTATATTAACTGAGAAAGGTAGAAGGATAGAATAGAAACAACACAAAGAGAGGGAGGCCTTGAGCTCTCTAGTGGCTGGCAGCTCCAGCAAATTCTAACTAAATTCCTACCTCACTATCCCCCCCCCAAGGAATTATACTCTTTCCCCATTACAATCCACGTGTTCTCCCCTCACTCCTCCCTCCCCTAAAAACGTTATACACCTGATTCAGGAGGGCCCACAAGATATTTTCCCATCAGCCTAGTCAGCTAGCATTACATTACCTAAGCCCCTATGTTTTTTCCTTTTGTAAACTCTTATTGGATCAGCAAACCTTTCCCTAACAACACCTCCTTCTTGAACTATCACCTTGTCCTCAAGGTGGAATTAAGGGAAACTCAATTGATATCCTCCTCCCAACGCTTTCAAACCTGGAAGGTCCTTCCACGGATCAACGCTTCTTTTTCTCCTTGAACATTCACACGTGTGGCTACAGCTTCAGGTTGCACCTGAAGTTCCCACCCTTCAGTAAGTCCTGGTGGCAACGGTTGGCATTTTGCCTCGAGCCAAGCATTTTTTCAGCAGTGAGGCATGAAAGACTAGGTGCACCAATGACCCTGGGGGAAGCAATAATTTATAAGTGACTTTTCCCACTCGCTCCAGGATTTCAAAAGGCCCATAATACTTGGGTCTTGAACCGGTATGGTTGGATTTTTAGAAACACTTTCTCCCCTTCGAATTCTACTTCCCTTCTCTTCTTGTTAGCTTGGACCTTCATTCTTTCTTAAGCTTTATCTAGGCACCATTTCAACTCCTCAATCATGGAGTTTCTTTCAGCTATCAACTGATTCACATTTTCAACTATTGAGGGCAAGGAATCCCCTTTAATTAGTGTTGGAGGCTCCCTCCCATAGAGAATCTTGAATGGGGAACAATGTGCAGCAATGATATGTGGTATTATACCACAATTCAGCCCATGACAGCCATTTGCTCCACTGCTTCGGTTTGGCACCAGCGAAACACCTAAGGTATGTCTCTAAGCACCTCTTCACTACTTCCGTTTGTCCATTTGTTTAGGGATGGCATGCTGAACTGAATTTCAGTTTCATCCCTGCCTATTTAAACAACTAGACCAAAAATTACTCATAAAAATTCGATCTCAATCCGTAACGATAGAAGATGGAAACCCATGTAGTCTTACTACCTCCTTAATAAATAGGTCAGCAAAGTTCGCAGTATAAGGGTGGTTCAATCCAGGAAGTGAGCATACTTAGAAAGCCTGTCAACTACTACTAGAATAGTATCCATACCTTGGCTTTTTGGCAACCCCCCAATGAAATCCATTGAAATATCCTCCCAAACCCTTGAAGGGATTGGTAATGGTTGGATTAGCCCTCTTGGAGACAGTGTTAAGTATTTATTCCTGCAAATCTCACAGCCTTGAATATGCCTCTGAATTGTTTGCTTCAAGCCCTCCCACCAAACCAACCCCGAAATGCATTTGTATGTTTTGAAGAACCCGAGTGCCCCCTATCAGAATCATGAAACTCTTGCAGGATGACTTGAATTCTAGGAGAATTTTTGGGAATAACAATCCTTCCCTTGTAATACAGCTTCCCCTGTCTCAATTCATACCCTTTTGGACTCTCGACCCCTCTAATAATCCTTGTACGATCTTCTTCAGGTGTTCATCAGCTTGCACTTCTTCCTCTAATCCCTCCCATTCCTGGAAAGTCACTGATGATATGGCTTCAAGGTTGATACGCCTAGAAAGGGCATCGGCGGCTCCATTCTCCGTCCCTTCCTCATATCTTATTTCAAAATCAAAGCCCAAGAGTTTAGCTATCCACTTTTGTTGGCTTCCCCCATCATTTGTTGATCCACCAAGTGTTTTAGATTGTTTTGATCTGAATGGATGATGAATTTCTTACCCAACAAGTAGTGCCTCCATTTCAAACTGCCATCACTATGGCCATGAGTTCCCTCTCATAAACATTTCTGTTGTGCCCTCTCTGATAGTTTTTGGCTCATGTAAGCAACCGGTTTGTCTTCTTGCATTAGTCCGCTCCTATACCTTTACTAGAGGCATTTGCCTCTATCACAAAACTTTTCTCAAAATTCGGGACAGCCAACAGGAATTGTAGTCATCGCTTTCTTCAATTTTTCAAAAGCCAGTTGAGCATTTACTCCCCACTGAAACTTATCTTTTCTAAGTAGTTGTGTTAAAGGCCATGTAATTTTTCCATAATCCCTTACAAACTTGCGATAATATCCCGTGATGCCCAAAAAACCCCACAACCCCTTTAAATCTCTTGGGATTGGCCATGCTAACATTGCTTCGATCTTCTTCGGGTCATCTTTCACTCCCCTGCCTGAAACCAGATGACCCAAGTACTCAATCTCCTTCTAGACAAATGAGCTCTTCTTTTTGTTGATAAAAAGACAATTTTCCGCAACAGACCCAACACCTTCTCTAAATGTTCCCAGTGCTCCTCTAATTGTAGATTAGAATATCATCGAAGAAAACCAAGATGAACGCCTTAAGAAGGCCTTCAGAACTATGTTCATGAGGGATTGAAAGGTTAAAGGGGCATTGGTGAGCCCAAATGACATCACCAAAAATTTGTAATGTCCCTCATGTGTTCTAAAGGCTATCTTCTCCACATTCGTGTCCTTCATTCTAATCTGATGGTACCTAGATTTTAAGTCCAGCTTTGAAAGATCGAGCTCCCCCAGCTCATCTAAAAGTTCATCTATGATTGGAATAGGGAATTTGTCTGGAATTGTTACCTTGTTCAGAGCTCTATAGTCCACACAAAAACGCCATCCCTCGTCCTTCTTCCTCTCCAAGATTCCTGGGCTTGAATAAGGCTGGTGCTTGGTCTAATGATACCAGAAGACAACATCTCTCCAACAATTTTTTCAATCTCTTTTTTCTGAAGTAGGTGTACCTATAGGGCCTAATATTGGGTATATTAGCTTCTTCTTTTAGTGTGATCGAATGATCCTAGGGCCTTGGGGGAGATAACCCTTCAGGGTGTTTACAAATGTCTTCAGATTGCAACAATAAGTGTTGAAGTTTCCTGGTATCTCTCAATTTCTGAGATGGGCTCCTGCTCCTTGCTTTCCCTTATTTCACAAGGGGTGACCACATACCCTTCCCCATCAGCTTTCAGTGCCTTCAAAGTCGTCCTCAATGAGACTAAGGCCGTGCTCAAAAAGGGCTCCCCTTGGATGCGCTTCCATACTTCCCCCTCCCTCCACTGTATGTCCTGCTTTTGGAGGTTCGCCCTCCTATCCCCCAAACTAGCTACCCACTCATATCCAGAACCATATCAGCACTACCCAACCCAAGCACAAAAAATGGTTGAGATATGCGGTTGCCTTGAATTTCAACTTGTAAATCCTCACATAACCCATACCGTGCCTTATCTCCCCGTACCTGTTTCCACTAAACGAAACACTCCGCCATGGTAGTTGGAGGCGCTCCGCTAGAGTTGCGTGGATGAAATTAGCCTCGGCCCAAGTGTCAATTAAAATTATCACCTCATTTCTCCCACCACCCCACGTACCTTGAATGACTTGCTTCCTGTAGTGAAACCTTGGAGGCTATTGAACGCTAGGTGTAAGGACTTCAAGGCCAACTCAGCTTCTTCTTCTTGCCATGGATCTTCCTCTTCTTTATTCGTTCCTCATTCGGAGTC
Source organism: Dalbergia oliveri (assembly GCA_030441495.1). Taxonomy (NCBI): domain Eukaryota; kingdom Viridiplantae; phylum Streptophyta; class Magnoliopsida; order Fabales; family Fabaceae; genus Dalbergia; species Dalbergia oliveri. The sequence goes on along the minus strand of JAMLFY010000013.1, from coordinate 21,916,835 downwards.
TTCAGAAGAACCAATTTGTAGTGCTTCAGTTTGCATACGCGTTCCCTATCCCATTGCTCTCCACATTTGAAACAAAGGCCCTTGTGACTCCTATCTTGGAGTTCTTCCTGTGATAGACGTCGCCAGCACCTCCACCTATCCCCTCGGTGCCACGCGTTCCCACTTGTCCCCATCTCACGTCCCCCTGTTCCTTTGCATGTGAGGACTAAACTTCTGAGTGAATTGGCCTCTTATGGCCCAAATTCTTCTCCATCGGCCCAATACCCCACTCCTCCATTCCTTATTTCTTTCCTCCAACAACAAGGCCGTGTCCTTTATCTCCACCAAGGACCCCAAATCCAGACTCTTCAATTCAGCCCTTAAGTTGCTGCAGCCCATTAGAAGATCCCCTTTAGCACTTCTCAGTCCAAGTCACGCATTGGGCCAAATATTCTCTCAAACTCATCAATGTAACCTAATACAGTGCCCACTTGCTTAAGAGGAGGGGCCCATATGGGTCCCTGACCCATGCCGCTGGAAGAGCGTGTAATGCCTTCCCTAATGACCGCCATGACAGATCCTGGGTCTGATCTTCCAAGACCTGGTACCACGACAAAGCTCGGCCCTCCAAAGCCAGGACCACCACCTCAAATTTCTCTTCACCTTCGATTCCATTTACATGTAAATACCGTTCGATCTTCACCAACCAACCCATGACGTCGTCGCAAAATATGGGGAGTTCCATTTTCCAGTCACTTTGGCGGTGCTAAGGAGGAGGGCTGTCCATGTAGTGGTCCTGTGATCGATTGGGCCATGGGTGTCATTCCAAGTGGCGATGACCATCAATGGATTGAGGGGAGCTCCATTCGTCCAAGTCTCGCGACCGCGACTCACGGTGCTCGTGTTGAGGAGATGGTGAGTGGTGTCTTCCTTGATCCCCTCCAGAACCCCAATCCAACGATCATCCGAGCCAACCTGGAACGACCCGTTGTGGTGGCGGTGATTGACCACGTGACTGATGTCGGTGGCTGTCCTTCCTCTCCAGCAACTGCATTACTCTCTCGATCCTCCTTCCTAGTTCAGCAACCTGTTCCTCCATGGCACAGCTTCAGCAAAATGAGCACACCTACTCTCACAGATGATTGGATTGATACCAATTAGTAGAAGTATGATGCACACAAGAATGACAGAATGCAGAAGTATGATGATTTGTATATTAACTAGAAAGGTAAAAGGATAGAATAGAAACAACACAGAGAGAAGGAGGCCTTGAGCTCTCTAGCGCTCACAACTCCCAGCAAATTCTAACTGAATTCCTACCTCACTATTCTGGCCCCCAAGGAATTATACTCTTTCCCCATTACAACCCACGTGTTCTCCTCTCACTCCTCCCTCCCCTAAAACCGTTATACACCTGATTCAATAGAGGGCCCACAAGATATTTTCCCATCAGCCTAGTCAGCTAGCATTCCATTACCTAAACTGCCCCTATGTTTTTTCCTTCTGTAAACTCTTATTGGATTAGCAAACCTTTCCCTAACAGATAGACATGCCTATCCCTATCCGTGAAGATTGATATCAGCTATTTTGAGGCAGTGATCTTGCACATTGGAAATAGGAAATGAAGGAAGTTACTCCTTGGTGTTACATTCATTTAATTTACTCAATTTTTGTTGTCATCTGGATAACTATTAGTGCTGGGCCTTATATTCCAATCTTTACCCTGGAGATATAGTTACTTTGTGAGCTCCTTGCGGGAACCTCCCTCCCCTTTTCCCAATTATCTTTTTTCTCTCTTTGCTGCATCTTTTGGATGGGATGGTATGCTATTCCTAGTTACATCTGTTACTTTATTTTACATCGGTGACTTTATTTTATATAGTTTTGTATTTCTCGTAAATTGAAAAGCATTCTTCTTTACTGGTCTCTACATTTGGCTGGAAGTTAAGTTGATTGATATATTTTTTTTAAATCGTATGGTGCAGTGGGCCCTTATGACATTACTTGATCCACCACATAGCTTGGCTAATTTGATTTACATTGGATATAGTGGTAATCCTGCTGCAGCACTCCGTGTTACTCGCAGAAGATCAGTAGATTGCAAGAAGCAAACAACAGGAAGAAATGTCTTCCAATGCTATGTTCTTGGTTCTAAAAATGCTGGGAAATCTGCTTTGCTGTATTCATTATTGCGAAGGTGTGGTTCTGAACCAATCATCACAGTATATCTGGCTGCTTCCTTATATTTTAATCTATCAGCATGTGAATTTTTATACGCTCATACTGTTTATTCATGCTTTCCAAAACAGCAATTAACTCTGTCACTTTCATAGGCCTTTCTCAAATAACTATACTCCCACAACAGTTGAGCAGTATGCAGCAAATTTCGTTGAATTAATAGGGGTGAGTATTATGGTGAGAAAACTTGATTACCATTTAAAGATTTTTAAAAACTGATGTTGCCTTCTTCTCATGTTTTGCCTCAATCTAATTGATACACTATTGCTGATAAGTATATCACACCACATAGATGTTATGGTGTAATTTAAGTGGGTACAAGATGCATTCTATATACTTATAACCCTGATGTTTACTATATAGGGAACTAGGAAAACTCTCATATTGCAGAGATACCAGAGGATGGAGTATCAAAATTTTTGTCAAATCAGAATTGTTTGGCTGCATGTGATGTAGCTGTTTTTGTGTATGACAGGTGTGGTGCAGGATGTTTTATGCTACATTTTAGCTGTCGGGGTGCTGTTGTGCATTCTTGATTCACTGAAATGAGATCTTCTCCAGCTGTTTAGGATCCCTTAATGCCTGCCTTGCATTGCATTTTGATTGTATTAAAAATCAATGTTAAGTTTAATTTTGGCTTAGCTTTTATGGTTCCGGGCGTGCCAGTAGAGTCTTGTGCCATTGAATTTCATCACAAACAAAATATATGGATTTATCCTGACAATTGAGAAGGGCATAAGATTTTACATCGAAGCCAAAGTTAGCTATATATGCATTTTTTGTTTTTAGGTGCAGCTATCTTCTCAAGTAAAATTCATGTTAAACTACAAAGTCATTCAAGTATAATAGTATCAGTGCCAGATCTTGTGGCTCTGCTTTAGGCCCATTTATCTCAGGGATGTGGTTGGAATAAATTTTTCCAATTGAAGTAATGTGGCTTAATTCATAGTACCATATTGGTAGTTGGAAGTATTTTTTGGATTTCAGTGTCATTATTTAAGATCTTTATTCCCTATTTTCCAGCTCAGATAAATATTCATGGAAGAAATCAAGAGATTTGCTTGAGATGGTTGTTAGACAAGGAGAACTAACTGGTTATAGAGTTCCTTGCCTCCTCATTGCTGCTAAGGATGATTTAACTCCATACCCAAGAGCAGTACTAGATTCTGTAAAGGTAATGTATGTGATTATACATGTAGCCGACTCTACCTAGTGGGATAAGGTTTAACTTCTTCTTGTTGTTGTTGATTATACATGATTATCTATGATTTCATAGCTATAGCTATGAGTGAAGTATATATTATCATCTTATATCTTTTGTATAGGTTACTCAAGAATTGGGAATAGAGGCACCTATTCACATAAGCATGAAATTAGGTGATTCAAGTTATGTGTATAAGAAGATTGTCAATGCAGCAGAACACCCTCATTTGAACATTCCAGAAACTGAGATTACAAGGAAAAGAAAGCAACAGCAGCAACTTCTCCACCAATCTCTTTTTTTTGCCTTAGGTGCGTTTTTCATATACCTTTGTCCAAAAACTTGAAGGTTTGAGGCATACTCAACAAATTTATGCATTACCCAATTTCCTGTTATCTAAGTGTTAAGCTTCCTATCCTGAATTTACAGTTGGAGCTGCTATGGTGGCAGTTGGTTTGTCAGCGAGCCGGGCTCGTGCGGTGAAGAAAAATTCTTCTGCTTAACCATCAAGCAACTTTTATGCTAGCTGCTGGCTGCTGCTACTAACCAGTACTTTGCATTTTAAGTTAGAATATATTACATATGATGTATAGTAATTACTGATCATATATATTTTTGTTGTGAGGATGCTTTAACAAGGCTTCTTATTCATATCCTTTTTTTTTGGGGCTTTCAATTCGATTTTCATTGTAAATACTTCAATCATATCAAAGCCATGTCAAGGCTATATGTTGGTCAAATTTTGTACTTTTTTTAAAAACTTTGTATAATTTGATCCCTGTTTTGTGATCTGTTGTCTTTGCTAGTATGTTTACATTCGTTTAATCGTTTTTCCCTATATATATATATATATGTATGTTTGTTCATTTTTCTTAAGCCACCCTCTTTGGAAACTAATTAAGAAATCAACGCTTGGAGGAAGACGAGACAATAATTTATTTAGCAATTTTCCTCTTTATGTATGATTATATAAAAGAAGTATTTGATTTTTTTTAGTCATTGTCTCAAGTCTTATATATGATGAGATATGATTGCATGATTTTTACATCGACAGTTTTTTTTTGTTTTTGGTGAATTACATTAATAGTATAAAACGCTTGTTTAAGGGTGTTTTACGGACGAGTGATATTTGATGTATAATAAAATTGTACAATAACATTACATCAATATTAACAATGTTTGTATTTTAGTGAGAGTAGATGTTGATGTATTAAAAGACAAAAAATATGATAAATATTGGGGCAATATTGTTATATAATTTTGTTGTACATCAAACATTATTTTTTATGGACACTTATCAAAGAATAAAAATAATATTTATCACTTGTCCGGATTATTTGATAAGAAAAGCATTAAATGCAGTTAAAATTTTAGATAATACATAGTCAACTTCTGTATTTTATCCTTTAGTTTCATTTAACCAAATTCTTATTTTTACCTTTTATTAAATTTAGGGAAAAGTCTAAAAAATCCTCTTCAATTTTTGCTCATGTAAACTTTAGTATCGTTGCTTTAAAAATATGCAAAATGATCCTTAAACATTTTGATGTGTACAAATTATTACACTTTGATGATAATGTTCATTTTTTTTTTTAATGAAAAATAGCATGTAGGGCTACAATCTCATTAGGAAATCTCACAAATTAAAAAATAATAAGACAAAAGTGAATATAGCTAAACAAAATTAAAGTTTTTTTTCTTTGACTTTTCACCTCAAAAAAATAAACACATATTAGCATATTCTAGTAATATGCACGTATTAAAAGGTTTAAGTACTATTTTGCCCATTTTTAAAGTAATTAGATCAAAGTGCATATGAGATAAAGTTAAAGAAGATTTTCTAGACTTTTCTCTTAAATTTATGTTATCTTTTTAACTAAGAAATCGTACGAGCCATAACATGGGTATGCATGTATTGATATGATAGGGGAGAGATGTTGTGTACATTTATGTGAAAAAATGTTGTATGTAAAATATTAAAGATGTAATATTCAATTAACATCAGTCTAAAAAGTAAAATAAAATGAGCATGCACGTAATTATTTCTTATTATTTGTTATGGATAAGGTGTACAGCAAATTGCTCTAAATTCTAGTATCAAGTTTGCACCCAACATTACAGATTTTCGGACACAAAACGGAGGGAGATTTCTGTAGCTAGCTTCTGCATGGACCCAATCCAGCTTGAGCTATTTAGTTGGCTCGCTCGTTACTAATCCTCCTAGCAAAGCGCTAAGAGTCTGTCAAATATCTAACACATAAATATTTTGAGTAATATTAGTTTCACTAAACCGGAAAATAATAAAAGTAATATTTTGAGTAATATTAGTTTCACTTCACTCTTTCTGTGTGAAGTACTTCTGCAAAAATATGTGTATGAATTTTTATGAGGTGATCATAACTTTGAGATTTAGATGAAAAAAATTAAATCTATTTAATGTATTTTTTATATTTTTTTTAATAAAAATTGAAGCAATAATAGAAAACAGTTTTTCAGCATGACTTGTATATGCTTCTCAAAAAACAGCCTAATGTAATTAATTTATAGAAATGTATGAGTATCATCACGGATGGTATATTATATTTGTTTTATCGGTGGAGCTGTGAAAAAAACAGTGCCATGGAATTTTATTCTCCAAAGAAATAAAGGCGATCCAAATAAGCACAGAATTTGCCAAGCTAAATCCCTATAAGCCTACTTTGAGGGACAACTTTTGATTTTTTAATTTTTGTCTTTCCTATTTACAAAATTCGAGTTTTGAAATTTTTTTAAATAAAGTATGCAAGTAAAACATCAAATTGGTTCTTGAAAAAATTGTGAAACATCAATTTAATCCTAAAAATATTTATCACATTAAGTTGGTTATTGAAAGAATAATTTTTATTTCAATTAGTCATATGTTATCCTTTAAAAAGAAAATATCAAATGGTGTTTGATGTGTGCCATTGTGTCATCTACTTAAATAGACTTATATTGGCCTTTATAAAGAATTGAAAGATTAATTTTTATTTTAATTTAGTCTAAATGTTAAAATATGTCTCATTAACTTTATTCAATATATTCTCATTCATTCATAGATTCCACTAATTTTTTTTATGAGGGTGTCTAAGAATTTTGTCTAAGAATAAATTCTTAGACTTATACTTCTTAGACTTATACCTATATAAGAATTTTTCTATCCTTTATAAAGAAAATTGCAAATGGAGTTTGATATATCACATCACCTCAACCATTGAAATAGACCTATTATATTGGCCTTCAAAAGAGTTAACTATGTTGCATTGGAGTCTTCATCATCCCATTGTGCACAATATCTAGGCATATTGTGTTTGATACCAATACATATATTTTGATACTTTAAAATATGTTAAAATTAATTTTTAGGTGATTTTTCTAATTGGTTTGTCCACAAAGTGTCATTAATATATTTTTTTATATTTTTTAAAGATGGTTATGATAAGAGTCAAACAAATCTAATAATATGTTGCTAATAATATCACCTTAAATTTAATATATAATTAGTGTGTGTGTATATGTATTCCCACATCTTTAATTTCATAATTTCACCGTGTCCCTATTAATAAGTATTTTATTTTATCTTGTGATTTATACTTGCAGAACACAAATTTGATGATAACTTAATTTACATTTTTTTAGGATTAAATTGATGTTTTATAACTCTTTTAAAACTCAATTTGAGATTAATTTAGTAGATATTTCAAGAATTAAATTGATGTCACAATTTCCCTTAGAACCAAATAGATGCCCCACAAATCTTTTGAAGAAGCATATTTCTTTCATATGAGGATCAATTCAAGAGTTTACTCTTAACTATTAAATTATTTGATCTAACCGCATGCCAATTAAGGAACAACATTTTCACGAGTCCTAACTTATGTGATCATTGTAGATAGTTAAGGATCAACGGTCTAACTGCAACTAAATCTTTTCTTCTTAAATTAGAAAGGGGGTATGTGTACAAAAAGTGAATCCCTGAATGATCGATGGGAAGAATATAACTTTGAAAAAGATAAGAACTGGACAACTAGGTGATGTGAAAAGCTAGCACGTGGAGATCAAAAATAGTGTGAAAGAGTTAAACTGGAAGATCTCATGTTGACGCTCCTCACCTCCAAAGAGAGGACACCTTGGTCACATTCAAAATTCCTGTCCCTCTGTGTCACTTGAATTTTTCTTTAGGTCTTATAGCCATTTCCATCATAACTCCATCAAACTATTTGTACTATTACTTGCATTGCTTTTGACCTTCTTCTTGTTAATCATTTCCAAATCTCGAGGGATTCATATATATGGTTGCTATTTCAAAACACGCGTAGATAGAGGGAATAATGCCCTTGCCAATGCTATATTTCCATCCAATTCCAATATAATTACATAAAAAAGAAAATTGTTGCAAGTGGTTTCAATCATTTATAGGATTTTATCTAACTAGAACCAATATTTTAAAGGCACTAATCAAGGAATAAAAAAAAAATTAAAATTTTGTATTAGAAAGATGAGTTTTTATGTTTTTAATATATGAGACCATTAAAAACTTAAATTTTTTCTAATTCACTTGATGAATGCCTTTTATAAAAAAATACATAATTTATATCATGAGAGAGATATGGTATGATGACGATCTTGTCCGCAGACATCTCCTTGTATTTTTAAACTTTATTTATTGTATGACGAAGGCTATACTATACTAGATAAAATATAAAGTGTCATATAATAGGTATTTAGTCACATTTATAAAGTGTGACCACCTAGTGCATTCAAAAGTATAATGAATGAATTTAACCATACTTTATAAAGTGGCTAATTATTTAATGTATGATGTATCACTTTTCATCTAGTGTGACTTAGACAAAATCTAGTTATATAATCGCAACGAACCAACACGAGCACTATTATAGCTTGTTGTTTACCGATCGGGTAACAATTATAGTATGACTCTATGAGGAATAGTTGTCCTCGGTTAAAGGCTGAGAAACAAGTACTTTGCCATGACCATTAGATTGTTGAAGGTAGAGAATTGGCAAAGATCATCTACATATGATAGAAAACTTCGAAAGAAATAGAAGGAATAAGCAAAGAGAATGAAGTGGAAGGAAGCTAGAGAGAATTCACTATCCTAATACTTTATCATAATCTCACAATATGGAGAATGAAAAAGTTACTTTCATTAACTTGTTGCAGGAGCATATATACAAGGTCACATGCAATAAATTGATACAACAACATTGCTAACCAATTAACAAATAACTAATTTGAGGATATCCTAACAAATCCATCGATCTAACTCAAATCAAATAAATGAAGTCTAGTATAATCTTAACACCCTCTGTTAAAAGAAGGTATTTAAAGTAAATTTTCTTTAAAATTTCTAATGTAGTAAATGTATTAAAAATGTAAAGATTTACTTTTCAATAAATAAATTTTTCACTTATAATTTTTTAACAATTGCTCCAAAAACACAGTTTAACAAAATTATAAGTGTTTAACTAAAAAATTTAAATTCATAAATATAAATCACCTCTTTTCTGCCAAAATTTAAACTCAAGAAAAGGTCAACTAAGACACCTAAGAAATAATAATAATAGTAATAATTTACTATTTAGATGACGAGAAAATCCTTACAAGTTATGCAGGGTTTTGGCACGTAGCATATTATTATAGTAGTAGCCTGTACTAGTACCTGATAGATGAGGATTTTGTCCATAAAAAATATTATTTATATTTATTATATATGAAATATTATATTAATTTAAGATTTATTTATTATTAAATATGATATAAATATTATTTAAATGTGATCCATAATCCATAAAAAATAAATCCTTATAACACTCTATCATAACTCCTTGCGCATCGTATCTGTTTTTATTTCCTTGCATCTTTTACAAAGATCATTTTCCTTTACAAAGTGTATTGTCCACGTAAACCCTCTTGGATTCAATTCCCTTCATGAGTACGATCGATCTTCCAGAGAATTCAGTGGCAAAATAACACCAATCAGGCATGCTTTTGAGCCTGTCAGAAAAAGAAAATCGGCATCTATTTAAGGGCAGCTAGCTTAGGTGGTAAGTCTAAAACCTAGGGAAAGTGGGCTTCATATATAATCGTTTGTCTACTTTGTCTTAACTTGAACCCTTTTTTATTTTCTTTTTCTTTTTATGTTTGATCTTTGAGCCTTTTCTAGAAAAAATAATTTGCATATGGTATTTTGATAATTAATTTATATTTATATGAGATAATGAGTAAATTTACTTGTATATGATATTTATAGAATTTTCTTGTGTTGGATTCTGTATTATTTTCATTTTACAGGAGCTTCTAAAAATCTGCAGTTAAATTTTGAATTCGTCTTTGACGGATTCTGTATTAATTTTGAATCTGATTTGATTGATTGTTTTTGAATCCGCTAAAGATGGATTTACATAAAAAAATCATATTGCATGATTTTTTTTCAAAATACTATATTAATGTAAATATACCATCCAAATCCTATATAAAAAAAGACCCCCTTTCTAATGCATTCATAAGAAAAAATTATATATTTCTTATAATAAAAATTAATTTAGGTAGAAAAGAATACTCATTTCATTAATATAGGGTCAAACATACCTCTAAGTTATTAGAACACTTACAAAAGTATTTATAAATATTCTACAATAAAAAAAATTGATAAATAAATCTAAGTCATAAGTCATGAGAAATACTTACGTGCACTAAGAAGAAGAGATATCACTTATTCTGATTCATTTATTAATTGACACATAAATTTTATAGGTTATTATTATCTCCTATCTTTCCTATATTTTTAATACAATATAATTAATTTGTCAATTACTAAATAAAATAAAATAAATATTTTATCTTACTATAAAAGTACTTAGTCATAACAATGTATGAGTAAAAATGTCAACCAAGTGAACCAATATCATTAGGTAAAAAAGGCATTTATATTTGGTCTGTGTTTGGGGGTCTATGAGCTCTCTTGGGTTGAAATCGTTAATGTGTTGAACAAAAGAAAACTAGTTAATTAATATGCCAATTTCCCGCGTCCATGTCCATTATGTTTTTTTTAGTTAAATTAATTAGTACTTCTTCGGTCTTTTGAATAATTTTCTATTTAAAATTTTTTTATCTAGAAATAATTATTCACTTAAAAAATTTAATAGTATTAATTTTTTTAATAATATTTCTATTAAATACTATTGATTATTAGTGAAACTTGAGGGGGGAATTAGTGGAGAAAAGATAATTTAATAAATTGTGCTTAACTTATTGAAACATTGATATTTTTCTAATAATTTTTTTAATAACAATGAGTATTAAAAATCGGACAATTAGTTAAAGATGTAAGGAGTAACATTGAAGTTTGAAATTCAAAATTATGATGTTATCCAAATCCATATTCCATATTACTCCTAAAATCCTTTGCCATTAACTGAATTTTATGGCTTCTCTTATGTTTTACTTTAAATTAGAGCAAAAACACAATGACTAAATACCCAACTTAGTTTCTAAATTTCATAAATAGGGCAAGTTATCAACATCAAATTGTTGAAAAGAAATATTCATGTATTCTGTTAACTTATATGTCCTAAATTTTCACTGTGACTTGCCTCATTTCTCTTCTGCGTAAAATAAATAACAACTTAAAGTTAAAATTTTTCTTTTGAATAGAGGCTATTATGAGAGAAAATGAATAAGAAGGTTAAACGACTTTATTTAAAGGAGTGAAATAAGTTATGATCATCATAAAAATTAACAGTGTACGTAAATAAATTAACATATATGTACGTAAATTGGGGTTAACTTTATTGAAGGATTAACTTATTTTCATTTATGAAATTTAAAAAATTAATATGAGATTTTCTAAATCTAAGAGAATAAATTGAAATTTAACTCGATCACAATAGACCCACGACATGAAGGTGCATGACTCAACCTATAAATCCCTTAGGCATGTCCAAGTTCTGTGTAGGAGCCAATTAACTAATTTTTTTAGTTGACACTTTTTAATTACCAATTAATTATAAAAAGTTGCTTATTTTGATTTTGTTTCTTATTTTTTAAATATTTATGAGTTATGACCATTTCTTTCACTATTTTTAAAAACAAAAAACAAAATTAAAATAATTTGAAATTTTTTAAAATTGTTATTCATAGCACAAAAAATATATAAAATGTCCGCTTTGCTAAGTTAAATTGTTTTGTGCCCCTCAAAAAATAAAGTTAAGACTGTTTTGTCAACAAAAGTTTGGAATAAAATAATATTTTTAATTACTTCAAAATTATATGAATATTTTTTTAGTATATCAAAATTTAGATTCGATATTTTTTATTTGGTAAGGATAAAAAAATTTTAGGGTAAATTATAGTGGTATTCTATAAGATTTTTCACTCCAACTCCCATTTATTTATCTAAGTGATATTGACTCAATTGAATGCACTATTTATTATTCGATAAAGGAAAGACGATGTAATAATTTTATAAACTAAATAGAAATTAGTGTAATGATTTTATAAAGTAAGAATTTTTGAGTAAATTTTATATATAATATGAATTTGGGATAAATTTTATCAAATTTTAAGGGAGGTTATTGTTGTTGTACAAATCTTTATTACTTGAATTCACATAAACTATAATTTTTTTCAAGTGATAATCTCGCTAAATATTTGATAGTGGAAGGGTTCTTAATCTAGAAACTATCCTTAAATTCATAAGAATTATTAATGAGTTTTTTCCAATTGAAAATCTCGCCGAGTATTCAATGGTGGTGGGGTCTCAAATTGGATACCCTTTATTAGATTCTCTGAATGGCATGAATTTGACATCTATCCAGTGCGAAAAGAAAAACAACTTGTCTACTTGGGTTGGGAGACCACCTACCACCTCACGAGTTGCAGTAGTAATTAATTATTACATGAGTAGTAATTATATATGTATAGCAAAAGTGGATGTTTTTAGTGTATCTATATATATAAAAGCAGACAGAGACAAAGCTTTGGCTCTGGTCACCATCACAGAATGTTGGGTCTTCCTTTCTTTATAATGTGTATGAAAAATATAAGAATAAATTTTAAAAAAATACAAATAAAGCAATTCCTCGAATTTTTTGCTTGCTAATATTTTGTATCTCTTATTACTTAATCAATGCGAAATTTTATGCCTTACACTTAAAATTTAATTTTTTTGTTGTTGATTTTTCAGTATATTTATCCAATAATAGTGATAAATTTCTTTAAGGCAGGGCTTCCTTAAACTCCATACATATTTCAACATTTTTTCTCTTAAGTGTGAGACCTAACAAAATATGCTCTCTCCTTGGCAAAATTGGAAATCCCTTCTAAGTTTCCATCATGATATATATATATATATATATATATATATATATATATATATATATATATATATATATATATATATACATATGATATTAGTGGGATAAGTGATTTATTATGAGAGTGACAATAAATTTGACCATATAATTATACATTAAAAGACGTTTTGAAAGTTATTAAAAGTAATTAATGATTACGTGATCATTTAAAAATATCATATGATTTTCTGTTATAATCTTGACCATTCATATAAGATTTAATGACTTAGATTTGATCATCTACTCTCACAATAAACTCACCTCTCATTTGAGTTGTTTCAATATATATATATATATGAGTTAGGATCAAGTTACCATATAACTTTAAGAAAATATTACACTATTGAATATCTTTTTATTAGTATAAATTTTTATAAAACCTATTAGTAGATTATAAGCTTACATCATATAGATCAAATTTATAAAATTTTAAATTAATTTAAAATTATTTGACATAATTTTTATATATATCAAAATTAATATAATACATATATTTAAGATGAATAAGAATAAGAGTTATATAATTATATTGCTATTGATGTTTAATTTTTATAAAATTTGACACAAATAATTTTTTTATGAGTAATTATAATTTAATGATTAAATTGATAAAAAAAATTAAACAAGAAATTAATTTAAAACATATTATCCATAAGGACTAGAAACAAATAACCAAAAAGATCAAAAGTGATTGCTATTAAACAAAACAAACAAAACACTCAAAACCCTATAACAATACAAAAAAAGTACAAAAAAGTCTTGTTGGGGCATTGAACCACGGTCACACTTCCTCCCCAGCTTGGATCGTTCAACCATCTTAGGCAACCGTAACAGCACAGCAATAATGATCGACACAAAACTTCTAGCTTATCAGACAGTGCCAATATTTGTCTTCTTATAAAATTACCACCAACAGCAGCGGAAGGGTAAAAATCACCAGCACAACAAGGGATTCTTTTGCAACAGCAATACAACGAAGTCCAGTGTTCTCCTTCTTTGGAAGACAGAAGCACCAAACGAAGGTCACATCAACTTACTTGATAAGCCCTTTGACATAGCCATCAAGACCTACCAAGAGAGGTGATAGGCAGATATGCCACAATAGAAAACACATCACAAACATAGCCAACCGATAAATTTCCATGGTGTTGACGAGATCCACATCCTCCTTTCACTTGTACCTCCATATCAATTCACCAAACCCACCACTCGACCTCCACCATGTCAGAAAGATTTTTATTTTTTGATCAAAAGTCAGGGAGACTTTATCAACATATGGAATCTTGCCCATGGACCCAAAAACACCATCCTCCAATTACTCAATCAAGTCGATCAAGCTAGATCGAAACCATAGTTTTCAGATTCTACCAGTGATTGACTTGATTGATATATAAGATTACTGGATCACTAATTTAACTGGTAAATCATGAGTTAAATTAATTGAATGAATTTATATAAAAATATATAAAAATTTAAATAAAATATAATAAAATAATAATTAATTAATAATTTGATGTTCTTTAAGGGATTCAAATATAAAAGTATAAATAAATAATATAAATTTTTAAATATTGTTTACATTTCACAATCACAAATCACAATTGATAAGTTTAAAATATAATTACACAAGTAAATTTATAAAGTTTTACATTACAAACTCATAAATAATAATAATACAAATAAAGTTATTGTATTTTTCTATAAGTCATATTTTTTTTTAAGGTTTTTAAAAAGACATCATTTAATAAAAAAGAGCAAAAAAAGCAAAAAACGATTTTGATACAAAAAGTTGAATTTGCGCACTTATTTATATCTATCAATCCAAACAATGACTTGACCAATTCACTAATTTTTTGATTGAATCCTGCCAGTCAATTTTAATACTTTGATCCAAACCATATATGATATCACTTGTTAGAAGTGGAAGCCTAAGGAGGAGATCAAAAAATTAGGTAAAAAAATCACAATAGGGGGGAAATAACATCTTGATATGAAATCTTAACACAATAACTATATAGGTTCTCCTATATTATCTATACTTCCACTTAATCTATTTTGGTAATATAGGAACTCACCTCTAATACTTAAAATTCTAACGTATGCAAGACAACCATTTAATGATTTTAAAACAGTATTTCCTTGGCGACCATCATCACCATAAAATTGGCATTATTGCATTTGCCGATGGGAATATATTGCGGCCAAACATGGATGTCCGCAGGGAATATTTTATATCAGAAGTGTGGAAGTGGAATAGTAGTATAGAACCACTCGACGGAAATCAACTATATAAAATTCTGCATTGCAATTGCAATGTGTGGAGTTGAATCTCGGAAGAAAACCGGTGCAGTAGACGCCAAATTTGTCAGTCAGCACTCAGCAATGAACAATTAATTGCAATCACACCATCGGTGGTCAAGAAGCTCCAAGCATTTCTCGTAGGGAATAAGCACAGCATTTGAAGGTGGTTGCTCGCAAAAGCTGCCAAGCGGAATTGATGGCTCCGAAGAAGATGAGAAGAGAAAACGACGTTTAACGGCGTTCGAGGTCGAACAGTTATAAATCAAGATTTCTGATGCTCCTGTGAAATTCACGAATACCAATATTTTTTAGATAATAAAATTTATCACATATTTTATTAATTAAATTTATTAATATTTTAACATTCATAATTAAATCACACCTTTTAAATTTAAAATGATATCGGTGGTACAAAAAAGAAATCATAAATCAAATGACGTGTTTTATTTTGTACGTATGACATATTTTGATTGACAGGACAGAAGACCAAGACAGAGGATTTCTATCTGTCGAGTTGGCCCATATATGGCTCTAAAGTTATTTTTTTCCCTTATTATATGGCACTTCTTTAAAGTAAAAAATTGATAAATTATAAAAATGAGAAATTAAGTATCATCAAATTAATAATTTCTATCGGATAAGTATTATGTTTGTATTCTATTAAATAAACTAAATATATTTAATTATTTATTTTTATATTTTACCAACTAATTTATTTTGACTAAAAAATATTTAGATAAAATTTTAAAAAGTACTCTTAACATAAAAGGAAAAAAAACTTTTAACCTAGTTTTCTTGAAAAAAAAAACACCAACTTTACTATTTTTCCTCTTTTTATTTAGAATTTTATCCAACCAAAGTATATAACTCAAGAAATAATTTTAAAAGAGTGAATAATTTTTTTATCAAAGTATTTTTAATTTAAAATTAATTTTATCCTAATAAAATTTTTGACATTAATTTAATTTTAATATTTTAAATACCAACATCAATTTAGTCATTTTTGTTAGATCTACTTTGATAAAATTGATGCCAAAACAAAAACTATTAAGACTAAATTAATGTCAAAACTAAAATTGACAGGATTAAATTGAGGTAAATTTTTTTTGTTAGAATAAAATTGATATCAAAGATTTTATTAAAATCAAATTGAAATCAAATTAAAAATATTAGAACAAATAATTATTTACTCTTTTTAAAAAGATATTTCTCTTATAAGATATAGGTAATCTAATATAATTATATGACTTTTTTCAATTATTATGATAAGCTCTACCCCAAATCAGAAGAGTGAAAATACATAATGTTAACAATGCACACCACCTACAATGAAGCAAACTAGCTGCAAAACCCGTAAATGTGGTCTAGCAACACCCAAACTAGTAAAGACCGTAAAAACACAACAGGAAAATAACTGCACAGAAAACAACAGACCATAACAACAAACAGGCAAAGAAATAAGAGCCAAAAAAACAGCACAACAACAGTCAAACAGCACCAAATCAGCATCAGGAATCCGAGAAAAAACAGCATTAAATATATCAAATTGCAAGAACCAAAATCAGCAATTAGTGCACTCTCGTTGTGTTCATCCAAACTCCAAATTTTCCCACATGAAAGAAATTGTACAACACAACTCCAAAGTCGAACCACAGGGACAACAAGCACATAGCACTTGTAGACATAATTATCAGACTTGATTTGTTGATCAAGTCGGTCAAAATATTGGTCATTAGGTCATTGAATCAATTAGTGGATCATTAGTGGGTCCCTAGTTGAATCAATTGAAACATATTTAATTAAATTAATTTAATACAATATATATATAGAGATAATCTAAATCTATCTATCTATACACAATACAATTAAGAGTTTCTTATACCACTGCAGTAGCACTCCTGTTCATAAACACACGCTGAGTTTTCTGCGCTTTCATCATTAAAAGTATTTAAAAATGTTATTAACTTTTCCGGAAAGGAGTTCAATAAATTTCAAGTGACATAGAGTAGGTATGCTATAAATAGGTGGTCACTATGTCAATTAGTCAGGGTATTAAATTTGAGGGTATTAATATGTTTTAATTTATATTAATTACTAGAGTTTAAATTATTTTTTGTTGTAAAAAAATAATCATATATATTACTATTTGACTATCACTCTTTTTTTTTTTAATCAGAGACTATCACTCTTTTTAAATAATAAATAATAATTTGTTTTTCATAAAATATTAATTCTGTAGTCATATTTTATTATTATTATTATTCTTCTGTGTGTTAGGTTTTTATTTTGATTGATTTACGTTTAAATAGTTTATTTTTATATAATTGCATATGGAAATTTTTTAAGGTCTGTTAAGAATGACAAGACATTCAGATATAGTAAAACGAAAACTAAAATTTACATTACTTTAAAATATTTTCAAAAATAAAATCGAAAAATTTTAATATTTGTTAATGCTAAATGCATTTTTTTAATATGTTTAGGAGCACAATTAAAGAAATACAGATCAAAACCAATTATTTTTATGGAGACCAAAACCAAACTTTAATATTGACTAAAAGTATAGTCAAGTATTTCTTTTTAATTTTTTAACAGTCATATTATTTAAAATTAATTTTGGAGATCAATAACTAAAACCAATGAGAGACCTAATAAGGAATTACCGCATATTTATTACTGTTAAACGAGTCTAATTTGTGATTTGATAAATTTACAGAGAACACAAGGTAAAAAGGCCAATCTTTGATAAGTTTACTTATGTATCTTACTCATTTTGATTTATTGGTTTTGATATCTTTTTAATATATTTTAGCACAACGTGAGTATTTGTACTCCTATCAGAATTTTAGCTTGATGTAATGTAAAATCACAACTAGCTTAATATTATTTTAATGTTGTTCAAATACAACTTAATCAATCTACCAAAAAAAAAAAAATACAACTTAATCATTAGCACAAGTTAGTGGTGCGAGATAGATATCGTAATTGTTTGTTTTGCACAGTAGCAAGATAGCTTAATATTATTTCAACGTTGTCGAAATGCAATTTCTCCATGAGAGAGACAATTATTAGCATAAGGTAGAGGTGTCAAATAGATATCCTAGTTATTTATTTTGCACAATAGTGAGATAGCTTAATATTATTTTAACATTATTGGAATGCAACTTCTCTATGGGAGGGACAATCATGAGCTCAAGGTAGTGTTATGAAATAGATATGCTAATTGTTTGGTTTGCATGATAGTGTTATCATTTTGTAAAAGATGAAAAATCCTCAAGTCTTTGATATTGTATAATAGTGAAATATGATCCTTTTTTTGTTGTGCCCTATTTTTCTATGGAGGATAGAATTATCATAGGTATTTATATATTTATTTATGTAATATTTTGAATTGTATTGGGTTGTTCATAGGTCAAAATGTGATTATTTAAACTGACAGAGAGATAGAGAAAGATATTAACCATAAGATCCAACTGGAATAGTCAAAGTGGAGAGGCACTCTAGATCTTATTTGTGATAAAAAAAATACTACTAAAGCTTAAGGATAAATTCTACCACACAATGATAAGAGTGATTTTGTTGTATAACACTAAATGTTGGGCGGTAAAAGGTCAACATGAAACTAAATTACATATGACGAAGATGAAGATGTTGCGGGGGATGAGTGACCACACAAAACATAATAGAAAAGAAATGAATGCATTAGAAAGAAAATTAGAGTGGCTCCTATTATAGAGAAGATGATAAAATCTCACTGGTGATTTGGGCATGTTTGAGGAGACATATAGAAGCTCCAGGTAAGGAGAGTGAACTAGATAAAGAATAGTACTATAATAGCGGTAGAGGAAGATCGAGAAAAATTTTAGGGGAAATAATCAAAAGGGATTTAAATGTTAATAATTTTAACATGAATATGATATATAATAAAACTTTTTGGCATCAATAATACATAGTTGTTGTATATACAACCATTAGCTAGATTAAAAGAAAAAAAAAGAAATAATAGATATATTTTCTTGCTAGTACTCTATCCCTTTTAAAATATTTGTTAATTTTAACCAAACATAGATATTAAGAAAGATAATAAATAATATTGATAATGGAGTATAATATAATGAATGGACTAATATATCTTTATGTATTAATTAATACAACACAATGTTCAAGAGTAATGTTAGATGAGATGTTTTGAAAATATGAAATTAATTAGAGATAGTATTGGAAGAACAAAATTGATATTTTATTAAAATATAAAATTAACAGATATTTTAAAATATAAAGTTGTGTAAAATTAAACAAGGAAGCAAATGGCATAGTGATTGCCACACTTGCTTAATGGGCCTTCCCTATTATGTGCAGTGGTCGACCCACGTGGATGGCGCACGTGCACCCACGCATCCGGTACGCTGGCTATATGCTTGTGGAAACAAAAAAGGCCACTCCAACTCCCAGCAGCAACTGATTAGGAGTGAGTAGAGCAAAACGACAACTGCCGAAACAAACCAACAAACCAGAAACAACCACCAAAACGACAACTGCCGACCACACTAAATCTCCTCATATCTACAAATCTAATCTAATCTAGACACAAACTGGAGGTGGATCTACCCAGATCGACGCTTCCATCCTCCAAATGATCAACTAACCAGCAACTTGGGGATATGTCTCAGAGATGTTTGGTGCAATGGCATGTGGCTTAGGCCTATATGATGACACGGATCCAATAACAATAAGATTCATATAAAGCAAGTCGAGGTAGTATGCACTCACATCAAAACAAGTGGCAAACAACAAAAGTGTCATAAAATTGAGAGTAATAGAAATGGAGAAATCCTTACATGTTTTAGGAAAATGTATCTGGCAATAATTATTATGGAATGGAGAGAGTGCCCATTAATTGAGTAACATTTTAGTTAAAATCTATCTTTAATAATTATTTTTAATTAAAGTATCACTTAATTAATAAATATAAAATATATTTACGTGATACTTTTTTTTTGATAACACAACGGCAGAAGTCCAAGAAAGAAACGCAACTACATTTCAGAGACGAGACCTAAAATGCCGAGAGATCATCTAAAAAATCCAAAGAAAGAAAAGAAGGAAGATACTGGAAAAAATGAGAACCCAGGCCAAAGAATGACCATGCTTCGCAAGATAATCCGCGCATGCATTTGCTTCCCTAAACACATGGCGAACAACCACCGACCAATCTCTAGAAACAGTGTGAATGGAGTCCACCATAACAGTGGTGAAGTAAGGAAGCTCCCTTATGGATAAAAGATAAACCCTGATGAGAATCCAGCTCTAGCTCCACTTTCCTCAGACCTAGGTCCCAACACAAACAAAGACTCAAGAAGGCTCCCCATAACTCTACAACCATAATAGAACAGGTTCCCAAGTTAGCAACAACCGCTACAACAAAAACCCTGAACTATCTCGAATAATACAACCAGGGTGATGCTCGAGGTGCTAAAATATGAGCCATCCGTATTCACCTTAAACTGGTCAGTAGGAGGAGGTTTCCAAGAAATATATCTAATATCCATATTGGGAAAGATTTTCCAGCACAATTCATGGCACCAAGCGCATAGCTGTACTCTTTAGCACTGTGAATAATTCTAAAATGTCTGGAGCATGCAAAGACACACCAAAGATAAGGGTGTTCCTAGCAATACCAAAAAATGTTGCAAGTTGTTGCAAACATGAGGGGCCATCTAACCCCATGAACCAAACGAGTCTTAGACCTCAAATTCCATTCAAGCCTAGACTGAAGAGGAACTTGAAAGAAGTCCAAGCTAAGACTATTATCGATGCTCATCCACAGCTTCTTCGCAAAAGAGCAATCATGGAGAATGTGGAGCACTGACTCAGGATGGAGCGAGCAAACAGGACAAGTATCGCAGGAGCCAAACCTCGCCTAAATCTAGCATGATTTGTCAATAAAGCACCATTAGCAACTAACCACATAAACATTCTAATTCTTTGGGGATGCTTCCAATTTCCAAACCTTCACAAAAATCT
Organism: Dalbergia oliveri; assembly: GCA_030441495.1. NCBI lineage: Eukaryota > Viridiplantae > Streptophyta > Magnoliopsida > Fabales > Fabaceae > Dalbergia > Dalbergia oliveri. The sequence continues at coordinate 21,895,697 of JAMLFY010000013.1, read as the reverse complement.
TCGTGGGAGGAGCAGCCAACACTCTATAGCATTCATATGCCATTTTAACCGAAAACATACCCGAAGGATTATGCAACCAAGCAACAACATCACTACCATTACCTTCTTCGGGAGCCTTAATAGAAGTGATTAGTTGAACATAGTATGGAGGGAGAACCTGGTTAATCAACTCCCAATTCCGGTCACCATTTCCATTGGCAAATACTTAAAGATTATGTAAGAATTTCTCTTAGAATTGGAAGACCTAGTATAAGGTCTCTTAATTTATCAACGTGTCGAATAATATATACAATATAGTGGATACATGTGTTATGTAATTATGTGTCTTTAAGGGGTCCCTCCTTAATATACTCTTATATAGATTGCTCAGGAATCATTGCTTTTCTTCCACACGGACAACAAAAAGAAAGTCCACCTCATATAGCTAACCCGCATCCATTATTATCCATATGATTAAAAGAGATTTTGGACAAGGGGATGCAGTGTGTGCAATATATATGATCCAGAGGGAAATGCCAATTTCTTTTTTTTTAATTCTTATTTATGTCATTTTTTTTGCAAAAGACCAAAATGTCAATTTCTTGAATTGCTCTTTTTGGTGGGGTTGTGCAATTTGCGCGGTCTAAGGTTTGATGGGCCCGATGGGGACGGGGGTTGATTGTAGTGGGAGGAAAGGTTAGGACAATTTTGTTCCAATGATGGAGCATCTATAGGTTTTTTACATGACTAAAATAAATAAAAACATATATGTTGTTACACATGCCGGATTGCATTGTGTTACACACACATATATATCATAATTTTTTTTTTATAAAAGTCAATTTAAATCTCATAAAAATACAAAGAAGTTGATTTAAATCAATTTTATAAAGATCAACTGCAACAACTTTATCAATTGTCAACATCACCTTTTTTAGACTTCTCGAATTCTAGGTGGTGCAGGTGTGTGCTAGAAGCCTATTTAAATTAACTTTTGACATAGCTCGTTAGAAATCAATTTAAATCAACTTCTGAGTGTGAGGGTATGTGTCAAAAGTCTACTTAAATTGACTTCTAGCACTGCTTTGACAACGTGTCTAAAATCGGTTTAAATTGACTTTTGAGTGGTGCAGATTGTTAGACGTAAAAGCTGGTGTTAACAATTGAAAAAACTATTGACAGTTTGTAATTTAAATGGAAGTCGATTTGAATCGATTTCTATTAAATTAAAAACGGGACATTTTTGTAACAAATTTTAAACCAATGCATCTATGTAATTAGCCATTTTTTATTTTATTTCTAAAAAACCTATATATATATATATATATGAATATCACACCCGGCTTGTCTTTTTTCAATACATCAAGAAACAGTTACTGGGGCTATCTGAGAGTTTTATAATGAAGGGAGTGGCAAGAAAATAAGAGGTTTATTAAGTTAAAAATGTGTTTCGAAATAATTTCAGAGAAGGGAGTGGGATGGAAATTGAGTGTGCGTTTGGATGAAGTATTTCTAAAATATAAGGGAATGTGAAATGTTGGAAAGCTAAAATGCTTCAATTAAATTCCTTTCAATTTTTAAATTTTTTATTTGGACAAATAATTACATTTTCTTCATTTGTAAAATATTTTATTTGGGTGAGGTAATTACATTACTTTGATTTTAACATATTTTATTTGAAAAACATAAGGTAATTTTTTTAAAAAATAAGATTTTTTATTAATAATCAAAATTCAACCGGTCTAAAAACACATTTAAATTTCATTCACAAAATATTTTAAATTTGAATTATAAAATTTAATTGTTATATAAGTAAAATGGAATGATACGTAAATATAACATAATGTAATATAAATTGAATATTAAAAAATTTAAAATGTAAAAAAATAAATTAAAAATAATATTAAATGAAAATCTCATAAATATAAAGAAAACTGTAATGGACTATAATAAAAGTGAGACTTACCAAAATGAGAAAAGTTTATACTTGTACGTATAGAGATTTCCAAAATTTTCTCTTTATAAGGGGAAATTAAAATCCTCTATTTTAGGTAGATAAAATCCCTCTTTAAAATCCCTAAGATTCTACAATTTCTTTTAAGTTAATATCCAAACAGGATATTTTATTATAATGAATTTTAAATCTTTCAAAAAATTACATTATCCCTACAATTGCTCAATCCAAACGCACACTAAGGGACACCTCCCTTCCTTGCCACTCAAACTTCTTATTTTTTTTGTCCCTCCAAATTGGGGGTCAAAAAGGGAAAAACTTTATTTCTCTTCCATTTCCTCATTAAATTTGTTGAACATCTAAATAATAGGGGATATATTTTGTTCCACTCTACTCTTTATCTCTTTATTCTCTTCTATTATAAGCCATTCTCTTCCATCACTTATAAAACTCCCAAACATAACTTAAGATTTTATCATCCCCTAATAGCTTTAGATTATGAGTTTAGAATGATTTAGTTATGGATAATTCTTTATGAAGTATTTATATATGAAAGAGTAAACACTCAAGTCAGTCTCTTAACAATATTACAACGGACAATTTGCTCCCACAAGAAAATAAATCCTCCGTGATCCTTTAAGAATTGAAACGTATGATAGGTTAGTTCCTCTAAAATCTATTTATTAACCGTAACAACATGACACACTTGGCTTATTATTAAGTCAATGATGCAGCATGTCATGCTATATGTGAGAATCACATCACACCCCCTTAAGCAATATTATGTTGTTTTAGTAATTATTTTTTCCCAAAACTTAGAACAACATGATGTAAATGAAGTGATTTCTTGAATATGGAAAATGATTTCTTTAATCCTTCCAAAATGAAGTCATTTGGATGTTAATGTGTCAGTTCACATGATGCATCAATGTTGTAATGCACCACTGTATCATTCTATTAATGGAGACTTAATGAAAGAATTAACTTATCTCATATTTCAATTCTTAAAGGACTACAAGTTGGATTTATTTTCATGGGGGACCAAGATGTTTGACAAAATATTCATGAGAGACTAAGTAGTGTGTTACTCTATATAAAATCTTTAGATCGATAGGATTGAATCACATAAGTGTCATGAGTTGTTTTTTTTTTATTTTGTATTTTATATTTTTTTGTTTTTTGCTTTGTTGTCCCTAGTGCTGAGAGTTTGTCATTGTACAAATTGTGATTTTGCTGCCACATCAGAAGTCATAGACTACAATTCGACCCAATAAAATATATAAACCCAATACAACTTTATGAATTTTTAAAATATGCATATGCATCTTATAACAAAGGAACATTTATTTCATACGATTTTTTATCTTTTAATCTTAGAATTATTAGTTTAGTTGTTGTAAATTTTTTTACAATATTTACATGTAACTTTTTAAATATTAATATCAATAAGATAAATTTAGTGAAAATTAAACTTAAATTTTATGAAATATTATTAAAATTTGATGATCCTAACGTTTATAAACTTTAATTTATCAAAACAATTAAATAAATTATTCATATCTTTATTGTTACATGTTAAATAATATCTACTACCATAGAAAGGGAGAATTAAGAGCTATCATTTTGACTCTAACAAAAAAAAAAGCACTTACAAATCAGTATAGTCTTTGAAAGATATTTTATTAACTCGTTATATCCCAAATATTCGCATACTACAACAAATTAATTTTTGAAAAATAAATGTGCTGACAAATTAGCCCCTAAAATATGTTGTATTAACGGTAATAGAATCCATTGCCATTAATTAAATTGATCATTAGGGTACCACAAAAAAAATCTTTTCAAATTAATTTATCTACGTATTAATTTTTTAAAGATGAAAATGGCATTTATCCGCCCACAACTAAAAAGTCTCGGGCCTTTAACAACACATGGTCGTCGTAGCAACAAACACTCCTTCCGCTTAACCAGTAGTTTTAAATTCAAGCTCTGATGAGTATGGAGAAATTACTGTTTAGAGAGCTGTACCCCTTATAGAATTTAAAATAATGCTTGAATAGAATTATCATTAACGAGAGGATGCTTGTGAGAAAAAAAAATTGTTGGGCCCTTCATTTGTGCCACATTTTTTTCTAGATGCTTGCTCACATGCAAATCACTTGTTATCTTCACGCTCCAGAACTAACGTGGTTTAATTAAAAACTTGATATTGGAGATAATAAAGTTGGTCAACAAGCATGTGAATTGTGAGGCGCGTGAAGCAATAATAAACTGTTGCCTTACTAGTACACTTTGTACTATATTAGGATTGGGGTCGGGATAGGATGTGATGTAACATAATAATTTATTTATTTATTTTATATATATCTGTATTCAATTATTTACAATACATTAAACGTTATCATGCACATGTTTTGCTGTCTAATTTTCCTTTCTCTTAAATTAGTCTCCTAAGTTGTTGAACTTTCCTACTTATTTTTAAAAAATATTTTAACTTTTTAATCTCAAGTATAAACTTTGATATGGTTGATAATTTGATCTCTAAAGCAACAATTTATTTTTCTCAAATTAAATGCATACAATCCTTTTTTGTCATTTTATTTTATTTATATCATAATATTTTATTTTTTATCTTTCCCAATTTCTCATAACTAATTGCCTTTTTATTTTTTAATTTCATGTTTATAAGTTATTTAATTTTCTTACATTTTTTTCTTGTTCAATGGACTAAGTTCCTAACATATACTAGGGGCCTATTTGACACTTGATAAAATAAGATCTAGTAGTATAATATCTAAAATTATTAAGCTTAATTATATTTGATTATAAAATTTGGGTGGGAATCCATTTACATTTGTAAGTCTTGATACACTTACACCCTTAAATAACTTTTTATTGATATAAAATTTAATCAATTCAATAATTGAATTTAAAGCTCTTACCAAGTAGATCAAATATATCAAATTTCATATAGTTTTAAAATATTTTGATATTTAATCATGCCACTTTATTTTGATGAATAGTATATTTTTAAAATATAAGTAAATATCAATTATCGAAATATATGTCTATTATTATCTAGTTTTTCTGAAATTTGACATGCTTGATCGTCAATATAATATCACATAATTCAACGGTAGGATTAATTAAATTCAATTTCTATGAAAAGTTATTGAATGGTATGAGTGTAATACTCTGGTTTTAAATAAAAATATTAGAAAATTTTTCGAACCCAAAAGGTGCCGGTTACCCTTTTTTGTCATTCAAGTCCTGAATTTTTCTAAATCTAGACCTTACACGCCCTTGGAGCGCTATATAATAGAATCATTTCTCGAGACCAAAAGTTTCGGTAATTATTCCTTAGAGCAAAATGAGTTAAAGAGTGATTTTTAATGAATTTTATGAAACCTTTAACTATTCGATTTTTAGTCCACAAGTTTGTAAAATCGTCAGAATTTTCAAATTTGAACTAAAATCTCAAAATTAGATTTTGATTTGTTGGGATTTTAATTTTTCTAATATTTTATTTGATCCAAATAGGGGGGTATTTCCTTGTTTACATTTATGTTTTAAAGTTAATGGGAAATTTAACTTAAAATTAAAAAATGTAAATATTTTGGAGAGAGCGCTCATAAGTGCTACAACGGTCAGGGAAGGAAGGTGGTGCAGGATACAATTGTGACGCTCTTTAGTGAGTGCTATGTGCTCAACAGGAATATAAAAACCCCCATATCGAGGTCAGACCATTCCAGACGCGATCCTCCATCCCCAACACCAGGAAAACTCGCTTTCTCACCTCTCTTTACCCTCCAAACTCCATTTTCTTCCAATTCTTCCAAGTTCTACTTGAAATCTTCCATTATCCAAGCTTAAAGGTATGAAGTTCTCTTGGTTTTATTCTCCTTTCTTCAATTTCTCCTTGTTCTTGGGGTGATTTTCATGTCCATCGAGGGAAAGGAACTCTTTACCTTGTTAAAGATGGATTCTTGGGTATTTAGAGATTTTAGAGGCTAATCTAGAGTTCTGCTACTCCTATGTCAGATAGTGGTGTCATTTCCGCTCCTCCAGAGTTTTGTTAGTGTAGATTCTTTGCTGATCACCCCAGGTGAGTGGGTTCGCACTTGTGACTTCTATGTTCTTCATTAGAGTTATTTTTAGAAAAATATGATTTATTACTTGGCTTTGGAGATTCCTGTATAAGGATTTGAAGATTTCTGTTGGTTAGTATGTTTTAGAATTCCTAGTTTAAAGCATGAAGCATATTTTAGATAAAACTTATGGGACCATGTTTGTTATGCTAATTTTATATAGAATTGGTGATATATGTAATTTTTAGAAACTTTTATGAGTATTTCAATGGATTCTGAAATTGGTTTATGTATATGTTATAGATTTATAACTATATATGTTTGTTATAATGATTTTATACAGAATTGATTATGTATGCAATTGTTAAAGGATTTTGTGATTGTTTCAAAGGATTCTGAAACTGGTTTATTTACATAATATAGTTTGAACTAGATATGCAGTTTAGAGAAGAGAATAGAATTTTGATTGTAGGATTTGCTATTTGAAGCATGATATTGGATTTTCTAATTTGTGACAAGCTAGACAGATTAAAATATGTTTTAAAGCATGAATCTTCATAAGATTCAGAAATTGCCTACATACTCTGTGGAGGTATGGAATCACAATGTCTACAAAGGGTGATCTCTTAGGCATGATTCCATAGCCACAGTTATGCTAAGGTCAGACTTTAGAATCAAATAGATTAAAGCTCAGGGAACTAAAAGGGTTTTTAGGGTTTTAGATTCAGTTACAATAGCTATAAGAACAAGTGTGTTAACGGAGTAAATCCATTAACCTTGGTACCAAGTATGCCTAGGCCAAAGTATTCAGAGAAGGGACCTAGTTAGGTGTCCATTATTGCCACACTGTGAGAGATTTATATTCAGAGTTTTGTTACGTCACAAATATTGTGCGTAACAAGAGAGGGATTTCTATTTCTTTAGGAGTTATGCTAGTATGAGCTTATGTGATTTCAGATATGAAAGCGAATTGAGAAAATTGCTTTTGAGTTGGTAAAGTGATAATTTGAATATATAACTAAATAGATGTACACTTGATTGCATAAAACTTTTTAGTATTATTGATGTTGTTATGATTTCATGCATATTTCCTTAATATCCCATGATGGGGGGTTAGCGGGGATTCACTCACTAAGTTTGCGCAAAACTCACCCTCTCTTTTGTCTTATTCCAGATAGAACAGCCTAGATTTCACTAGCCACCATCCTCTTAGCAGTGCTAGAGTTTCAACGGTGAACTTTACTTGGGTGAAATGTTTGTAGTTTTGTCTAGAGTGCTCCAGTATATATGCAGGCAAGATTCTAGACCATAGAGCATGTTTACGTTTTTTCATATTGTAATACTATTTTGGGTTGTATTGAGAAGTTTAGTACTTATGGATATTTCATATCAGAGTAGCTTTATGCATATATGTTTTGTATGATGATTTACATACTGTAGAGTTTGAATTATGAAATGTCAGCTTGGACTAGTATGGTTAATAAACAAGCGATTTGTATGTAGAAAATGAAACTATATTTTCAATAGATTTTTATGAACAAGAGCATGTATATAGAGCATTACAGGTATTAGACTTATGTGTTGTTACGTGCCCAGGTCAGGTCATGACAATAAGCATACAAAAATTACACCTGGTGTAAATGGATCGTATCTATAAAATTTTGATAGTGTAATATTTGTTATATCACTATATAAGATGTTGTATTATATAAAATAAAACTATCTTTTCACTATAACATGTAATTATAATTAAAAGAAAAAACTTGATAAAAACATAACTACAATAAAAAAAAGCAAATTTTATTGATTACAAATTAACAAATAAATATTAGTACTCAATGTTAATTGTCATAAATATTTCTTTTTTATATATATTATTATATTATAGTTTATATTGAACAATAATGAACTATTTTTATATTTTTAATAGTCAATACAGACATATAAAAGGTGTTGCCCCTCATTCAAATTTACTAGAAATGTAGAAAATGAGATTACCTATTTGGCTTATTTGCTTAATCCGCCATTTTGGAAAGGTTGGGCTACACTTTAATTAACCCAGGTTTTGGCTGGTTGGGCGGGCTTAGTCAGGTAGGCCAGTGTGCCTTTTTTTTTGGAAAAAAAAATAAATACTAGTATTATTTTGAGACTAAATATCAGTTTATTGTTGAACACAGTATATTTGTATTGACTTCTAAAGCTAAGTTGTTGTCTTATTGTTATAATTGTTTATATTAGAATTTTTTTTTACTATTATATTGGTGTCATTGTTAATTTTTTAAAATTTTCTTAAGAAAAATCCATTAACCCATTAAAATAAATATTTTTATTTTTTTATTTTTTAATTTTCCAGCCGTCATCAGCCCACCCAAAAAGGCTTGGCTCATTATTTGAGCTTATTTTATTTTGGGGCTGCCTGTCCAACCATGTTCTAGTGGACTTTTGGTAGGGTGAGCCTAAATAGGCTGGTTCATTTTGACACCTTTAAAATTTACTAGCGTTCATTTTAACATTGTGTGCAAAAATTCATAAACTGAAATAAAATGAATAATTTTCCTGAAATAATTGAATCTTTAACTAATAAAATTTCATAACTGAATTTAAAATGAAACATTTCATAATTTGAGAGCAATAAAATAGTAACATTAATTTAAAATAAATAGTGTGTACCTCTCTAGTCGATGACCCTTCTTACTTTATATTGAAGCACTCTAAAGACTAATAAAATACTCTAAAAAAATTAACTAGTCTTACTACGAAACGAATGTCACCATTGAAAATTGAGGAACTATTGAAGTGGGGTCAAAGCGGTGTCTGCCAACAATTAGATTTGGATGGGGATGAAGTGAGTTAAGTTATCGAACTTAGTAAGTGGATAGTCACCTACAACTTACATGAGGCAAACAAATAAAATAATCACATATAAAAATAGAGGCAAAGCCTCTTGTTGGCCAAGGGGGGCAATGGTCCCATAAGAATTCTTGAAACATGGTTTTATGATTTTAAAAGCAAATTGTAATTTAAAATAGAGGTCATGCTTGATAGCCTGAGAAAAAAATTGTAATTCAAAACTTACATCGCAACTTTCATCTAACATATACGAGGATTAGAAATTGATCCTAAAGGTAATATTGAAGGTCTTTCATGGCCTTTTCAGAATGCCTATATTCAATGTATTATAGGAGAATCGCAATTTATCCCTTGAACTATATGTCATGTACACTTTAATAAAAATGTGCATTTTAACTTTCTAACTTTCTTGAATGTGCAAATTGCTCTTTTGTTAATTTTTCTATCAATTGTTAATAAAAATATCATCAATTTAAGAAAATTTAGGGTATATAGTTACATATTTTGGAAAGTTCAAGTGGTAAATTTACACTTATTACAATATGCATGGGTACCTATATATATAGTACACCTATTAGTCTTATCATATCATTTGTGTCATACTCTAAGTAAATAATTAGGAATGAGTCTATTGACCAACAAAAAAAGAAAATTAAAATTTATAAATGAAAATTAAATACTTGGTAAATACAATTAATAATGTAAAATTAGGAAATAAAATAATTAAAAAAATTTGACATAAAACCAAAAAAAAGATTAGATCTATTTAATGTAATATGCGAAAAAGATAAATTATTTGTTTCCTGGAATAAATAGTGTAAAAGTATTATAATTGTGATTAAAACATTAAAATAAAAATGAATTAAAAAAATCGTTGAATAAGAAAATCTAAACAACAACATTAGACAAGAATTAATACATGAATATTTAACTATCTTAATAAATTATACATATATACATACATATATATATATAGGTAATTTAACAGTAAGACCAATAGGTGTACTATATATATAGGTACCCATGCATATTGTAATAAGTGTAAATTTACCACTTGAACTTTCCAAAATATGTAACTATATACCCTAAATTTTCTTAAATTGATGATATTTTTATTAACAATTGATAGAAAAATTAATAAAAGAGCAATTTGCACATTCAATTAGCTAAAGAAATAATTTAACAGGAATACAGACAAAACTGAAATAACCAACCTCTCTCCCGCACTTTTGGCTCTGATACCACTTTTGCTCGAATCGTAACTAAAGGGGACAGATTAGGCGAGGATAGACAAATCGTATTTAATTAATTTTATTTTATATTCAATACTTGAAAGTTGAAGACAAAGATTGTTCAAGTGATTAATATTTTCAAAAGTAGCTTGTAGGCGTTCTAAATCAAATATGTCAGATAAAGTTTGAATCCACAATGATGTAAATTTTTAAGTTGTATTCTCAAAACATATAATGGATACATTTAACAATAACTCATACTAGTTAAAATCTTTTTTATATAGCTTTTTCTTTCATCAACAGTTAAAAACATATCATATAATTGATCTAGTAATATTTGGTCTTGAGGAAAAGGATGTTTTTCAAATTCTTCAATAGTATCTAATATATCTTTTTCATGTTTTCTCAATCGTTTCAATGCTCTTCGTAATCTATAACAAGGAATCATAATTTAACATAAAACTTACAAGATAATGATATTGGTAAACTTCAAAACTTTATTGAATGCTTCAGTAGTATTTTCACAAATATGATACAAAAGGGGCTTTGTAGAGGACTGAAATGGTGAAGGTTATCACTCAGAGCTTATTCTAAGGCTTAGTGAAATTTTTTCCGATACTTTGCTACTACCTTGGCTTAGCCTTTTGTAGAAGCTAATTGTACTATGTTGCTTACATCATGATGAGATCATAAGATTCTTATATGATTACAAAGGACAAGGCTAGTAACTTTTACTTTATAGCCTTTTGACTCTTATACATCTAGGCTTTTTGACAATCTTCTTGCTTTCTTCGTAAGCTTGTTTCTTCTTTTTCTTCTTTTTGACAAATTGGTGTTTGCTTCATCATCACTCCTGGCTTGTTCTCCTTTTGTGATTTTGTCTTTTACTATTCTAGATGCTCCGACACTTTGTGATTCTTATCCAGATTTTTGTTACAAGTTGTCCTGATCTTCTGTATCTTCAAAATAATGACCTGGACTAGAACAAGTTTCTTCGTCGTCTTCTGATTTTGCTGATATCGCTTTAATCTGCTTGAATTTCTTCTGAAGTGGCTTGGCTAGTCCGCCAATAATTGTTGCTTTTGTGCTAAAATGGATTCTTTTGAAGTTCAGCTGTCTTTGAGGTGCTTGATGAGGATGGGGGTCTTTTATCATGCGAATGAGACAACCATGCATCAATAGCTTTTTTACTGATTAATTTTAAATCAAATACTCCCCACTATTTGGACCTTTATGATTTTTACTAAGAATTGTATGCTATTATCTTCTTCCATTTTTGCTGAGTTATATTCCCATTGCATTATTCAGGTACGCCTAGACAAGTGACAAAGGAGACCAATTTCATTTCTGGTACAAAGGATGTCATAGCTTTCCAATACTCGTATCCCATTGCTCTCTTTTGGGAAAATGGCTGGAATAGGTCCAAAATCATGAAACCACTTAAGAAACCACTTAGGGAATTGTAAAGAGATTCCCTTTTTAAACCAAAAGAACCATGAATGGGGATTAGGTGAGAAATCTAGTACATGATGCCAGGCTTCTATGTAATCAAAGTAATTATAATACTGAGGCTCAAATTCTCTAGTAAATTCCTTTAGTTGGTAGAGAGGCTGATTCCAATCTTTTATGGTTAAGATCTTTATAATCTTGAGCTTGGAATGAGAGATTTCCTGGATCATTTTTATCAATTACATGGGTAACTTCTCCAGAATCATGTCAACAAGGATATATTCATAAAATTTTTGGGTCTTTTGAGGATGGGTTGGTACATAATGGAATGGCTTTGGAAATATCTGCTTCTACATGGTTTTTCGGTAAGGTAAACCATTCTTTTTCTATGGCCATAACTGGTAAAGAATTTGGTTTTTCAATATAGGGATGGTCATGATATGTGGGCTTGTTCAAGAATAATTGAGATGGTGTTAAGGCTAAGGACTTTTAAATTTATCTTGAGAAGATATATCAGTAGAGCTTTTAACAACCTGTGACATAATCATAGACGTATTTAATGCAGCTGGTAGATGTTTTTTATGGTTCCTAGGAGGACCATAATTATCTCTCGTGTTTGGATTCTGACTCATGTGGGCAGAGCCATGCAAAAATTCTCTTGTAAGGAAATCGGGTAAAGCATTCTTATCCTCTTTGATATGTATGATATCAAAATCAAAATAAGATAAAAGTGCTTGCCATCTTGCAAAGATATGTTTAGAAACAAGATTCTTGACATCTTTTTATAAAACATTTGGGGTTTTGCAATCCGTTCTTACTAAAAACTTTTTATTAAATAAGTCATCTTGAAATTTAGTAATACATAATACTATAGATAAACTTTCTTTTTTAATTGTGGAATACTTTTGTTGTGCTGGATGCCAAATACCTTAATGGTATCGAACAACTTGCTCTTTTATTGAATTTGGGAGGACTTGCTTAAGGATCCCACCATATCCTATATTGAAGCATCTGTTTCTACGATAAGGGAGGTTGAAGGATCTGGTATCCCTAAACACGGAAGACTTGTAACAATACTTTTGACCTTAATAATGGTTTGACTCATCTCTTCATCCCATGGAGGGGGTTCTTCCTAAGACGTTTGTATAACGGGGCGCATATAACTCTAATATTTGGAATAAAATCTGCTACATAATTTAAACAACCTAAGAATCTCTGTAATTGTCTTTTATCTTTTATCTCATTTGGAAATTTTTCTGTAAATTCTATGGATCTCTTAATTGGTGTAAATGTTCCTTGATGTATTTCATAACCTAGAAATTTTACTTGAGTTTGAAAGATCTTCATTTTTCTAGCTGATACAACTAATCCATTTTCCTTAATTATTTCGATAAATTTTTCTAAATGTTTAATGTGCTGATTAATTTCTTTGGAAAAGATCAAAACGTCATCTAAATATATTATAGAGAAGCTCATATATGGATAGAAAATATTATTCATTATTTCTTGGAATTCACTGGAAGCATTTTTAAGTCCTTGTGGTATTACATTCCATTCATAATGCCCAAAGGGTACTACGAATGCGGTCTTATATCGATCTTCTTCTTTTCCTGATATTTGATAATATCCAGATTTCATATCAAACTTGGAGAATATATTAGCTTTATTTAATCTTTTAATTAAATTGGTTTTATTGGGTAAAGGATATCTAATCCACTTTAAGACCTTATTTAATGGCTTATAATTAATTACTAACCTAGGGGCTCCTCTTTCTATTTCTGATGCTTTCATAACATAAAATCCTGAATAACTCCAGGGTGATTTAGAAGGTCTAATTAATCCTTTTTCTAAATATTCTTGGATTTCTTTTTTCCAGTATGTCAAGTATTCTTCATTCATCTGTATAGGTCTAGCTTTGGTAGGTATATTTTGTTCTTTAAATCCATCTTCATAGGGTAAGGATACTTCATGGATTTTCCTATGATGAAAAGCCATTGGATTGTTATCAGATTTCTTTTTCTATTTTCTCTCTAAAATGCTTTATAATTTTTTGTAATTTATCAGTTGTAAGTTGTTCTTCTATTTTTTTATAATAAATTTCTTTATGTAAAAGATTAATCTGTCTTTGTTTCTGATGAACTAATTTTTCTTCTGATATGGAAACTTCTTGTAACGATTTAATTCTTTTTTCTTGGGAGGTTCTAGAAATTCAAAAAGAATTGGGTTATTTGGTATTACATGTGTTTCTACACCTCTTTCAGTAGTCCAAAATGGATATAATAAACATATAAAAGAGGTTCCTAAAATTATAGTATTTACAATGTTTTTTACTAATACGAAGGATGTCTTAAAACAAATTTTATTTTTACAAATCTTGGCATTTGAAAGTTTATACTTAATTTTTAATCCAGTTCCACTTGCTTCTGATACATTTTCGGAGTCTTTTCATAATATTTGGTTGGTATTATTCCTTCTTGTACGGCATTTATATCAGCACCTAGTCTACTAGAGCTATTAAATTAAACCTTTCATTTTTAATTACCAAAGTAATTTGTGTCCACCATTTATGCGTAGTTATAAGACTTAATATATTAATAAAGGGGGTAGAACTTTCTTCTGGTTCTTTTATAATTATAGGTTTTGACTTTTGATTGTTTATTATTTGTTCTCCTTCTAATTTTAGTAGTCTATATTCTAGGTTAATACCTTGTTCTTTAAGTTCTGAAATTTCATTTTTTAAATTCTTAATTTCATTTGTAGATCTTTTAAGTCACGTTCTCCTTAGGAGATTTAAACCTATTAAATACCTCTTTCATTTCCGTGGGTTTTATTTCTTTTCTTTGCTTTTCTCCCTTAGAAATTAATTCGTTTAACTTGTAGAAATTCATTTTTTAATGGGGAATCTTCTAATTTATCTATTATAGATATTAAGACTGAGGTTTGATCACTTAATACATTTAAGCTCTTAACCATACAGTTCTCACAATTACAAAGTCCTGGTCCTAAACAATATTTTTCTTCTTCTTCTATCTTTGATTCTTCTAAGTAAATCCTATCTATTTGAAAAATTTCATTATCTTCATTTCTTCTTCACTAATCATTTCTTCTTAGATTCTGGTTCTGGTTCGAATTAATAAATATATTTAATAATGTTTGCTTTAATTCTTCATTAGTTAATTCGTTTATTTTTTGTTGTACCCGACAATTTTTTGCAAAATGTCGGGTTTTCCACATTTCCAACATACATTTTCCTTTTTAATAACTTTCTTAGGTCTTGGCTTTATATAAGGTTTATTATAATTTTGGGGGGTTTTTTGAGCATATCGTGATTTATAAAATTTTCGAGGGTTATTGGTTCTTACATATTTTCCTTGTTTCTTAATCTGTCTCTTATGTTGTCTACTTGGAGCTTTTAAAGGATCTAGTCCATATTGCTGGCAAAAGGTTCTGGTTATTTTTTCTTTTCATTTTATTTTGTAACTTCATATCAGTACATACTTCTATTCCTGTTTCAACTACAATATTATGTATTTGTCCAAAGGTTAAGGTATCATATGGGATTTGACTACCATAATGAGTTTGTAATTTTTGTATGACTTTTACCGCGAATAGACTAGGTAAAGCCTACAAATCTTTCTTTCCAAAACGAGTTATTAGCATCATTTCTCATCATGACTTTAGATATAAATACATCTTTATACCATCTATAATCAACATAGTTAGACATCTTAAATTTAATAATTGAGTTCCTATCCTTTCTCTAAAAATACTGGATCTCCTATAAAGTTTTTAATTATAGAAACAATCAAAGTTGTTACCGCATTTGAGATTACTTCTGCTCCTTCTTGTTTTACACTATTTAATATGGTTTCTCTATCAGTTTGGGTTAAGAAATTATCCCACCATCCTTTTAATTGTCCAGTAAATCCATGTATTATAACTAGGGCAGTTTCTTTCAAATAATCCGCTAGATTTTAAGGCTGTAGAAAACATAGCTATTTGGCAGGTTTGATCTAATATAGCTTGTTCGCTCATTCCATCTATATTCCATTCTTCTATGTTTCCACCTGAATAAGTATTTTGATACTGCATACCTCTTTCTTCATAACCTATATCAGAGGGGTAGGCCTAGGATAATAATTTCGAATTCTAGGATTTACTCGAGTAGTTAATTTCATTATTTCTGAGTCTAAAGTATTTATCTCTTTTTTAGTAATAGTTAATCCTTTGAGCTTTTCTTTAATGTCTTCTATATCCATTTCTATTTTCTTATTAGGTTTTAGAATCCTGAACTACTTTCTATTTTATAAATAGGAGTTTCTATTAATTTTGGAACTGAACTATTTTAAACAGACTTGAACTAGTCGAACTAATACTATTTTGTTCACTTTTTCCTTCAATTCTTGTTAACTGATTACTCATTATTTCTAACATAGTATTAGAATAATTCAGCTGTTGATGTATCTTTCTTATATCCGTCTTATCCACTATTCCACTTTCACTAACAATATCTTTATACTTAGCTAATTCTATATTAGTGTTTTCAATAGTCTTAGTAATACATTTTCTTTTGGTGGATATTTTGATTCTATTATCTTTTCAGTTTTAGTTTCCCAAGCTATAGTAGTTTTTTACCAAAGGACAAAATTCCTTTCCTTTATTATAAGTATTTTTTAACCAATCAAAGAAATATAGATTAATCTCATTATCTTTCATATATTGATAAAATATCTTTCTAATTTCTAAGGTTTCTTGTGTACTAAAAGTATTAAAAAACTATTCTCTTATTTCTTTATTATATTCAGCTTCAAAATCTTTTCTTATCTATTCTTTATCTATTTCAAAAGGCTCTTTTCTGGTCAAAGTATTTAATATTTGGGAAGCTGTGGGAATCCTAGATCTTCATAAACTGGAGTTGCAATTCTAGCTCTACTATTATTTATTCCTACTAAGTCAATATTAATGGTTGAATTATCTATTGAATGTCTAGAAATTTCTGAGTTGATAGTATGAGATTCTGGTATTTGTATAGACTTTGATCTATTCATTCTTAATCTAATATTATTTCCATCTTGGATTATTTCCCTCACTTGAGTATTTTCTATTTTTTCGGGTTGTACTACATCTTGTAACACCCATTCTTCTGGAATATTTTTTACTACTTCCGAGTGTTTTAACTTTTTAGGGACTTGTACCGTGGTCTTGCTCAAATTAGCTTGGACTAGTATGGTTTCATCTCTAGGGGATTGCTTCAAGGCTCTAAAATTATAATCTATTTTTGTTACTTTATAATATATTCTATATATTATTTGAAGAGGATCATACTTTTCATATATTATGTTATCAGGGGTTTTAACATATAATTTTATAGCTTCTGCCGTATAATCATTATTTATATTCATGGCAAAATTAGGGTAACAATTAAAAAATACAAGACCATCATGGCAATTACTTTCTAAGGTCGCTATTAAGGAATCTTTAAAATTTTTAAATCTTATATCTCTCAATATTACTAATATGGGAGTGTTTACTCCTAACTTAAAGTTTGGTTTGCTGCTACTTGGATTAATCCTATGTGAATAAAATTAAATCCTTTCTCCCTATGTTCTTTTAACTTTTCATTTTCTAATATATTTATGATGTTATTATTACTTGTACCAGGATAACTATATTCTAACATATGTATTTCTTCATCTCTCCTTTGCCATAGATGTTGACTTTTGTATACTTCATTTTTCCTAATTATAGGTATCGACAGTTATGTAATCTTTCTTCGATTTTAGCTATTTGTAATTCTGATAAGGAACTATTATTATTAGAGGAGGAAGCTTCTTCATTATTTGTCCTAACTACTATCTCATTATTTCTTCCTAAGTTTAGATTACTTAGAGTCCTAAGAAGTCTTGCCATTAATCCTATCAGAGTTTTATGTTACGACCACCTGACCAACGGTCACTGCCTCTCCTTAGGCCTTATCCTTGACCACTATCTGGCTACCAACGTATACATATCTCTCACTTACACTACACTCTAATCCAGACTAACAACAAACACTCTACTCAGAATCTAAATAATAAACTTAGCTAAAGAAATAATTTAACAGTAATACAGACAAAACTATATAGAATAAACTATATATATTATTGTGTCAGAACAACAATATGCAGTGTAAGGGGTAATGCAATAGTATTTCACACGCCTTACACTTTGCATGCTAGTTGAACAATTTTATTACCCCCAGATATCAAATTTTTACTGAAACCATGTTAGTTTTGCAACATGAAGATAACAAATAATCTATATGTGAGCATGCGCCTTTTTTCTATAGTTACAATGACTTATCATTTTGCATTGCTAGTTGGGGACAATATTGTTTGTGCCGAACTAATCAGCATCCTTAAGGACTTCAACTACCTAATACCCAACCACACAAAGGAAAACGCCGTACCAAATTGCAACGTTGTCAAATCAATATGTGACCCTGCTACATGCATGTAGATCCTCAAACGCTGGAAATAATCGAACATGGTTGATATGTAACTCTGTAATTAGATGCTGAAGTATATGATATGATAGGACAGAGCCGATGGAAGTCGTGTCGTTAATGAAGAGTACAAATTACAATATGTATAGTTATCTAACAAAGAACTGATACAAGGGTACAAGCTATATAGCTTGAAAATATTGTCTTAATCTGAACCAATTAATTCCTAATAAAGTGACGATAACAGTAGCTGACCAAAGTCACTTGACTCAAGTATCACGAGGAGGAGAAATATTTGTATGATCATAGAGTATTATCCAATTATACAATCAAATATCGGTTGTATTAATAAATAATAAAGCTGAAATTTCAGCTTATTATTGAGTAGAACACAATTCATTTTAATGTTAACCATACAAGAATTTCTCTCATGATGAGTATAATTTTGTCCACTTAAAATCAATATAATGCGTCATAAGTACTGCTAACTTATCAATTTTATAGAGCTTTGAGATGTAATTTATGTACGTATGTATTGATGTACATGGCAGATTAAATTAAAGTTAAAGAATCACACGTTAAAATTTGTCTAAATCGGTCCAAAAATTAAAATAATGTTATTGCCTCGAAGCAATGCTTTTCTAGGAGTTTCTGTAGAATTGGAATCAAGCACAAAAGGAGAAGAACTGAGAAGATGAAGAAAGGCAAGAGAGAAAATGATGAACAAGCTCAGAATAATGTATGAGCGAGGTCAACGATAAATACAAAGCTGAATTGCATAAACTGAATGGTGAATCACACAAGTTCGCTGATACAAAGCTTATATACAAGCATGGTGACAAGATGAATATTTAGGTGGGAACTGAGAGCTAATAACTTGAAACTAATAGATAATTAATCTTCTAACTAATTAATTCCAAGTTGGTAATAGTCAGGTTAACAGTTTCTTTACCTTGATATAAGGAACATTTGCTAAGTGGAAGTTGATCTTGGTATTTTATATACTTGAATATGAAATTCTAAATTTGATTATTTGATAGTTAATTACTCAAATTTCTTAAGAATATATAATACTTGCATTTGATGTGTATGCAAAATTTTGAAAAGTTTAAAAGAAATATGAATCTAGCTTTATCCAACAATTTCAAATATCTGAGGCCTAGATTCCGAAAAAGGCACAAGTCTGAGAATAAGTTTCTTACAGGTCTGAGAATAAGTCTCTTAGATGTGATATATCATGGCTCCTACATTTTCATACCTAAATGTGATAGAGATATATTAGACATAAATTCGTCTTTTCTTTTCTGTTTTTCCATTAGAAGGATAGTCTAGCACGGTTCATAGTTAAATCTCTCATGTGAAGGATGTTAAGGAATGAAATTAATTCTGTTAGACCAACTAATCCAAATCTCATTCTCCATATGTAAACCCTTCAAGGATGAATGTATAAAATCTTGATGGGTTGATAAATACTCTTTTTTTTTAGAAAAAAAGACATTTTTGCGCATAATTTTTACACTTTCGTGGAGATATCATGAGTTGCAATACAACTAATTGTACATGCATGTCATTATGCATACTCATTTTTTGTCTAACTCTTTTTTTCCCTTGTCTATTCATAATATCGAAAGTGGGGGTGGGGGACTCGCTTTCCCCTTTAATTTATCTTCTGAAGATATTACCATTAGTGCCCCATGTGACATTAAAATTAGGGGACATGCTGATTGCCCCCCAAAGATTTTTCTTACTTTGACATGATATTGTGAGAGAATATGTGCTTAAATTACAGGTCCTATACACTAGTTCACAAATAAGGTTCCTAAAGCACATGATGTTTGGGGACAAAATGATGCATGTGATGGTTGGAAACAGCGTTTCACTGTCATCCAAACCCTCACCAAAATTGGTTAATGTATGGATGCCTAGACTCCACGAATAGCCACTGCCTTCCTCTATTAAGGAAATATCACACGCAACCTCATCACTTCCTCTCTCTAACCAACCATCTTCCCACTTCTTGTGATATTGCAATTTCGTCCAATCATGTTCATGTCATTATTCTCTTTTGGCCCTTCAATCCATTGTCTTTCTTTTTACTTTTCTCTTCTTTTTTGTGGCATTAGAAGTGCACCAAATACCTAGGCAGAATTAGGAGGTAAAAAATAAGATGATTTAATAAAAGAAAATACTTAACGACCCAAAAAACTGTTAGAAATTTATTGACAGACTTATTTGTCAAAATATGCGATACACATTACAAATTACTCAGATTTTGTCGCATGTGTCATCTCTTTTGCCAAAATTTTCAAGCTTGAGTAGATGAATAGAGGCACATGAATAGTATTTGAATCCCAAACTATTTGGTCATGGAGGTTCTAATATCATTTCATAAAAACTATCTCTCTTAAGCTTAAATTGATAGATTAAAGCACATGAATGATTTTATGCTCTAACACTTCCCACATCATCATATTTAAATTAAATTTTATACACCTAGGATGTACTCTATATCTACAATTGTGATTATAATATTATTGTTGTAGAGATCCTTTTAACTGCCAACAACAATCATCGCTGCAATTTTTCATAATTTTTACATTTGCAATAATCACACCACAATTGTACCTCCAATTAAAAAAAGTTTGCTTTCTATACATTGTTGGTGTAAAAAAATTTCACAATATTATTCAATTGCCAATTTAGTAAAACTAGTTAAGTCATGCACACATTATTTGAAAGTTATGTAAGTTGCATGATTTAATTGGATGATATATAAAAAAATTTTATACTATCAATACAAAATTAAACTCTTAAAAAAATTGCTAATTCATCTACAAGTTCTTTGGCCAATTCCCTCAATTATAAACTTTAATAAAAGTCACATCAATGTAATAAGGATCTTATACTTTGATGATACAACCTGGCACAAGAATTTTTTTATCATAGGAAGACAATAGGACAATTTTTTTCAAGAAAAAAATTGCATTTTGTTTATAACATGATGGGACAGAGCAGCCTGAGTCCACTAAAGCTGGGTCAAATTGGGTTGGACTGAGTTAGATAAATTTTAATTTTTACTCCAATTTTTTTGGCTCAACTAGCATATTTTTTTGGGTTGATCAAACTCGATCTTTTTGAATGACTCTAGTACGAGATGTGGTAGGGCAATTAAGCACATGGAAGATACAATGCTACTTGATGAACACAGTCCATGTTACTCTTTTATTTTGGGGGTCCCTCCCTCCTTTTCCATAGCTACCAGGCAATGGTACTAAGTCCGTACGCCACAACTTGTTTCAAGATAAATAATATTGATTAAATGTTCATTTTGATTCATAAAATTATATATATAGTTTAATTTAATGATTAAAAATAAAAAAATATTGATTTAGTTCTGAAAATTATAAAAAAAATAATTTAAATTAGTTATTTTGATTATTTAAGTTAGTCTTTATAGACCTTATCATAGGGACTAACTTAAATCATTTTTTATAATTCAAGAATTAAATTGATACTTTTTTAATTTAAGAGAATAAAGTAAAATATATATACAAATTTAGAAAATAAAATGAACATTAACTCTGAAAATATTATTTATACATAGAGAATAGACACGTTGTAAAAAAACAATAAAGAGAGAAAACAAATGTGGTGGATCCATCATACTTTCGCTTTCAATTCTCACAACCTTTGTTTCCTTATCTCTATATATATTATCATTACATTCACATTCAATGTGCAAATTACATTTTTCTCTAATAAGTTGGTAAGTTTGTTCTTCAGGGAGAGAGGTAAAGTGCAAAATTCCCTTCCAAAAGTGTCTTTGATTTATAATTACATTATTAAGAAGCCATGCAATTTTTTTTCCCTCACTGCAAACCTTCCATGCATGAGTGAGATTGCAAGCCCATCCATGTTTGCTTTAACTGTCATAGGCTCATAGCTCTGGGGAAGAGTTCATCTCAGCATGCTTTGCCCTAATCATCATTAACTGTTTTCAACCAAAAACATACATGGGTGACTTGGATTATGGCTTTGATCATGGATACCAGCAAGCTTCAAAAGATAAGAAGAGTAGAGGACATTTGAATGATTAAGGACTAATTTTTTTTTTCTTTTTTAGTGCACAAGAACAATGATTTGTTACCTGAAATTTCAATTTGGAATTCAATCATGTGAAAGTTAATGTTGCACGAATGCTAGTCCAGTATCTAATAATAACATGAGTATTGAGTACGACACAAAGAAATAATATAAATCAAATTAAGAGCATATAAAATATAATTAAAAGTATTCAATAAAGTATTTGGATACGGATACATCAACTATTTTGAAATATAAGTATGTCATAATTTGAAACAATCAAACGTATGCAAATTCGAACCTAACTGAAAACCCATAGCATGAGTGAAAAACTTTCCTGAAGAAACACTGCCTATACCTAGCCACTACAGTTAGGTACTAACATGGATCTTGACCAAATACCTACCATAAGCATTGCTTGTACAAAAAAGGCATTGCTTACACACAAAAAGTAGAAGGAAGTATTCCTTATGTAATTTGAATTTGGACGTGGAAAAAAGAAAAATCAGACATGTTCCATACATACTATCTAATCAATATATTGCAATTAAGGTTAGGGGTCACTGTTTAGTTGGTAAATTGTGTGCCATGATTCTCCCTTTAGATTTATTATTACTTTTTTGTAGCGTGTCTCTGTCTGTTTTGAATCACTTTTTTCTTTTTTTCTTCTTTCTCTCAATGGATTATGCTTTTGGAATATTCTAGGAACAATGAAAGTGTAATGAATAATATGAAACAGAAACAAGCACCGCAAAGATGGGAGAGAACAGAAGCACAATGTCCAATATAACTAATAACTACCATTAGTCCATGCAGAAATTTCAAGCACCAAGCTAGCTACCAATCATAGCAGGTGGAATGCCAAAAAGCTAAAAAGAAAATGGGAAAATGAAATAAGCCAAAAAAAAAGGTACAACAACAACGCTAAGCATTTTCCCACCTGGTCGACTACACGGAATAAACAACTACATAGATCATACGACAACATCGCATCCTATCATAAACTATGTAGATAAAAATAGAGATAATTATAGTAAAATAAGTTATGCTCAAAGGCACAGAGAAAGGGAGGGAAGCTCAAAGTAGCCATCCCCAAAAATGTCCCTATTCCTCCCACTCTCCTTGCACCTGCATGGTGTGGTAAACTTTGTCATTTCCATCTCATACTTTTCCGACTCCTCTTTTGACCCAATGTCTTCTTCATCACATTCTTCATTTTTTACTGTTTCACCTTCATCATTTTCTTCTTCTTGTTGTTCTTCTTCATCAGCTGCTTCATCTTCATCACCACCACAATAGGACGAAACACTCTCAAACAGCCTCAACCTGAGCCTGCCATCGCTACGGTCAGCATGAAAACAAGATTGAAAAGAAGTTGTTGTTACAACCTCCAAGATTAGCCTACCATCTTCACAATGAGGCCTAACTTGGACCCCTCCAAAATAAGTCGTTGAAGTCAATGGAGGTGGAAAGCTACTAGTACTACCTCTATTCAACCTTTTAGGTCCATGATTTGTGCTAATTTGCATAGTGTTGTTTCTCATGAAACAGGTGCTATCATTCTCCAATGAAAGCAATGGCATTTCATCACTGATTTCACTGGCATTACTACCAGTACTACCAGTTTCACAGCCAAGGCTTTCAGTGCACATTTCCAAGCTCTTAGCACTAAGCATTGTGGAAGAACACTTAACTTTGGGGTGGACATAGACACTATCATCTTCAACCCCACCATTGTTCTTACAATGAGAAATGTTGGAGAGGATTGAAGGAAACTCCAAGTGCAGCCACCACTTGGTTCCGAAGAATCATTGACCCTTCTCATGTCATGTTCATTGTTTGTGTTGTTTGGTGAAGTGGGGTTCTCATAGGCTTCAAAGTTTGAGAATGAAGAATTTTTGCTACTACTACTACTACTACTACTACTACTATTAGGCCATTCAGAATGTGAAGAATGGCTGGAGTTGGACCCTGGTGGAGCCAATTTGAGATTCAACACACGTGGTTCGATAAGCTTTGGTTCAAGACAAGATTGCAACCCTTAGAGACACTTGGGTAAGACATTTTTATCCACAATGGATAAAAAGGTGTCAAGAAGCAGGGGAAAGGAACAGAACAGAAGCAGGGAGAAAACAGAGGAGGGATTGTGTTGAAGGAATGGAGAGAAAATTTGGGATCTGTGGTGAAAAGTGAGGGCGTTAAATGAAAGCAATGAATTGGTTTGGCACAAGTTGAAGAAGGGTTTTCCTTGGAAAAGAGGGAATGAAGCAAGATGGAGAAGAGAGGAATGGACATGAAAGAGAAGTGTAAAGGATGGGTCTGTATTTATAGTTGAAGCTAAGCTCACACGGAGAACAAAAATATTCAGCAGAGATTTTTACATAGCATAAAAGTGATTCTTAGATACAAAAAGACCTAATGCATTAGGTTTCCATCTAGCGGGGTCTTCTGGAAGGGTAGATACAGTTTTATTTCTGCTTTGTAGAAAAATTATTTCCAAAATTTGAATTTGTTCAGAAAGTTAAGGCGGAATTCATTATTTGATGCTGTCCTCAAAAATAATTTTTAGATAAAATAAAAGAAATGTCTAGGAGTCTCAAATTTTGTGGCTGTATAGCATGCTCATAAGATAAAGTGATGAAAGACCATTTAATTATATACATGTAAGGAAATATTTGGAACTCATTATAATTATTTTATATTAAAGTGCTTGTGTCCAATATTTCTCGTTACATTACATAATAATTATGTAAATAAAAAATATAAAGGATCCATTTTATTAAGTTTGATTGGTTGATAATATTGCAGTAACAATGTCACACATGAGCTTCACTGCATAATAACACAGCACTGGCTTTGTAATTAAAGCCATATTTCAATCAACATTATTGAAATTGTTCCAATCCTGTGATTTTGTGTAACTGCTTCACTTCTGAATAGTTATTCAGAGTGTTTGAATATGTCGTTGTGATTAGAAGCTCAAGGACCAGCTTGATAAATCAAATAGCAGAGGAATATAGAAAAGGAAAAAGGTGAGAGTGAATATAGACCAAGTGAAATAAATATAAGAATTTATATTGAAATATTAAGGTGACAATCTGCATGTGAAAGTGAAGTATGGTTGCATACAGTTGGAATTGATTGTATCTATTGAACAGTTATGCTCTTCAAATGAATGCCTTTGTGCGTTTAAAAGTGAATAGCAGGTTCATTCCACTTTATGATCATCATGTAGTCTAATCCACTCCTTTCCAAAGTGTATTCCTTTGCTCAAACTTTGAATGCCCAACTAGATTAACCAACTTGCTGCCACATAAAATTGATGAGAAAATAAATACTTAAAGTTTAATTATAACAACATTTAAATAATCAGTCTTCTCACTTGACTAGAATTTGAGAAGTATATAATCCAATTTTGACTTTTCTGTCATTAAACTAAATGAATAAATAAAGAGTTGTGTTATATGGTATGAAAGACTGCAATAGAAAGATATCACAAAAATACATATTTTGATGTGATTTAATTTCAATGCAAAATATTTTTTTTCTATTTTTTGGATTTTGTAAAGAAAATAATACTAAAAATTATAAAAACTATAACATTCAATTTTCAATTTTTATTTTTAATTTTCAGTATTTTCATTACAAAATTTTAAAAATCTGAAAACATGACAACTAAAAATAAAATTTCAAAACTATTTTTAAAATCAAACGCACCCTAAAGTTTTTGTTATTTTCATTACTTTCCTTTGAAGTTTCTAATATTGACCCCTTCTTAATCTGAGGTGAAATGTAGATAGGTGGGGGTCTCCACTTAATGAATGACATTGTGAAGAAACATTCCTTGACTTTTTTAGCGAAAGTACTACCGCTATTAATTTGATGCACCCTCTGACATTTTTAGAGAAAGTCATAGTGCCCTTCACTAAACATAAGATAATCATTGTCTTATGCTGTATTTAAAGTCAACCGACCAAGCAAAAGGAACCGATGGAATGGATAATAAAACTATTTGAATAATCTTTACTTTCATGTCTTCTAAGCTAAGAGGTCTCTCAACTTTTCTTGACTTGTTCCATTAATCATGAACTTTACAACACATGCTTCAAATGCTATGGTTATTGTGTGTGTATATATATATATATATATATATATATATAAAGACATTGTGACACTTTATTATCGTACCCTCCTTGTCCTTTCTAGTTTCTAGCCTTTCTATTTGGACCAAAAAAAATCTCAACTTAAACAATTGGGTACTTGTGGAATCGTATGTTTATAATTAAAGAGATTTCATTAATAATGGAATTGAAATCCTCAACTATATACACATGTCATTCAAGAGGTATGTGTATTTATGACTGAACTTGATCCAATAATTAATCTCAATCCGAAATTTATTGAATTGGATTTGGGTTCTTGAATTTAACTTGATGCTCTTTTTAATTGGGTTCGTTTTAGTTTAACCTAACTTAGTTTAAAGTCAAATACTTATTTAGAAGTTTTAATTTTTTTTGGAAAAACTTAGTGATAAATTATATGATTTTATACTTAAATTAATATATTTTATATAATTCCTTTTACATTTTATTTCTTACTTCTAAAATTTAATAATTATGTATAATATCCAAATTTTTATGTGATTCATACAATCACTAATCAGGTTATCATTAATAAGCTTAGGATCAAAGAATGACTCAATAAAAAAAAAAAAAAAATCAAGGTGAGTTTAGGTTTAATCCATTCTGACATTTCGACCCAACATGTTCTTTATACATTTAGTCAACAAATAAAAAGGAAAAAAAAATGGTATATGTATAACTTATGTAACGAAAATAATATTAACAAAAATGGTGTACACCCATCCTTGCTCTGTTTGTCTATCTGATAGACATAGTCACCAATTGAGGACTTTGCGAACACAATACGTGCAAAGTATACTGCAAATTTTTTGCACCAAAAAAAATAATGTAAATTTTGGTTGACATATATTAATCACATAGAAGTTGTCCACTTGCACTCCCATAGGCATGGATTTAGACACAAAAGCAGGAAGTTATGTGTGTGGATATTAAATTAATATTTTTAAAAATGGATTGGGCTGGTTGTTTGAATCAAAATTGATCATGTCTCGCTAATGAACTTTATTTGATGTAACTATCCTGTTTAATTACAGTTTGTTTTTCACGAAAACTTTGATCCTCAAAGCTTAGACGATTTCAGAGAAAGGGATTCTATTTATTTACTATGAGTTTCCAAACTACTTCAAAAAAACGTTTGGTTGTAATAGGAAAAGATTTCCTAATGAAATTAAGTGTAAAAGGCTAAAAAAATAAATTGCAGAAAAAGTAAAGTGCAAAAAAATAAAAATAAATGGAAATGAAATTGTCATTGATTTATTGTGTATTGAGATGTCCATTTTCAATGAAGTACAGGGTTATTTATAGCCACAACAAAGTAGTTATTTAATCATTAACTACACTAATATGATTCCTAAATGTGAATCTAACTCCTAGCACTAAACAAGCTAGCCTCGGCTAATTCTAGTGATCAGTCTTGGCTAGTTTTAGTTTGCACGCTAGCCAATATTTTGCCAAGTGTCTTATTTTGTACGGGGCAATTCCCACATTCTTCTGCAACGCTCCAGAGGCCAGAACCATTACCCACTCACTTGTCCCCTTATTTAAATCAGGTAATCACTTACCTTAATCGCCCTATTTTCATAGAAGTGGTTGCAGATTTGGTCAAAACTCATTTGTTCACGTTTTGAAGCACATGTCCCTTTTAACCAAAGTCCAAAAATGATTCATGGGTGGACAAGTGTCAAGAGGACTAGGGCCCATGTGGGACCCATTCCTCGAACCGAAGGCTAGCCTTTTACCAGGCTAACTGTCTCCGGAAGGATATTTAGCCAAGGTTAGCCTTCAAGCTTTAAAGACCTGGATTTGGGCGGATAAGCATTCTCAAAGTCTTAAAAACATATCATAATTAGTATTTAATTGACTTTAACAGGATGAAAGTAAAAAAATGGTCAAAACAATATCGAAATAGCCTCTTTTTGGTGCCTGAAATGACCTCAACCGGGTAAATTCGAGTTGCCATAGAAAGCTCTTGTCCTAAGTTTTTCATTGATATGCATTAATAGTAATTCTAACAACCACAGCCCAATCTTCGACCATTTAGAGTTGTAATAAGGATTCTAGCCTTTTGAAGTTGTTTCAAGCTAATTTTTCATCGGCTACATTCTCCATGTGAGTGTTATTAGTTACTATCCATTTATCAATCAAATACTCAACTATAGCCTAACTTTTTATCTTCCCAAACTGGTTTTTCTACAACTAATATCCATTCTCAAAAAACTAATATTTTCGCGCCCAACAAGTTCAAATAATTTTAACCATTTATGCTAATTAAATCATGACCAAATGTCATTCTGATTTAATATCCAGCTTAAGTTGTAAAACATCGTTTTTCAACATTGTTTACATGCTTATGCTATCAAGCATAAAAAGACGTACATTGCTTGGAGTTAATGATCGACGCTTCAATGCATGATAGCAAATGAAACAAAATGTTGTCACCTGAATAGTTGTTCACCCTGATTAATTCACCTCATGAATCGCTATGATTTAGGTTCAATTATTAAGTTTCCCTATTACTTGGTGATATTACTTGGTAATCTGTAAGTATTTTTATATTATAATAATAATAGTAATAAAAAATAAATGTTCCATCTAATGTTGAGATTGACATACCCTTAAAAATCTGATAAAAAGATTTAAGGGTTGAGTTACAATACGAAGCTACATACAAATATTTTCTATGGAATTTTCACCTCAATTTTAAGCTTGTACCAAACTACCCTAGATGTCGGAAATAATGACCTTGCTGTAGCCATTTATGTCTGGCCATTTATATGAGGTCCAACTAATCCAAGATACTACTGTCGTCCATATCAATTGGCCTTTAATTCCGTACGGATATTGCAATAATGCGTATGAACTTTTGCAAACTATATAACCTCTAAGCATTTACCTAATCCTGATGATGGCTTTTTAATTTCTCCGTTAACTTTGTATATATTGAGATGACAGTGGCTCTAAACACAGGAAAATTGCAGCCATTGCTATTTTGCCAGTCATCCAAGAACGACTAATGCAAAATCACATACTCAAGTAGTGATTTCGTATGTGGTTAAGTTTTTTTTTTCACTCTTATTCTTTGATCGGAGGCAATTATGTTCGAGTATTGTGAAACACTTAAATACGAGTGATTCTGCCAACTGAGATTCAAATTGTGATATGTCACGTTGTGATGGATTAGCCCCTTATAGTTAACCAAATCTCAATCGGTGGTCAAGTCACATCGAATTACAATCAGAAAATATAGAAAACATAAATTCTTTAAGTCCTTTTATTGGTGCGTAAAACCGAGTGCATAGTTGTTATGTATTATTCAGCATTTATCACTTTAATTATAACATTGAAAATATGAGCAAAGAGGAAGACATAATAGTCTATATAACTGATGAGGCAAATGCATAATAGTACACAATATAATAACAACTTCTTTTTTCGAAAACGATTACACTTTGGAATTTCACATTCAGTTTTTCCACTTCCAACCTTAATTAGCATAGATTAGTTGATTGTGTGGTCTAGCATTATTTTTCAGACATAGCTAGCATGGCGTATAACATCAATTATACTATACCAATAAGCTTTGTTTTGAGACTTATAACATAGCTATCTATAAATGAATCTTACACTAATAAAGGAGCTTATGTTTATAAATGTTGAAACCGGTTAAGTCAATAATAGGGGAGGGGCCTAGAATAGCATGCTGGTTTTGGTGCATCACACTCAGCACTGTCTTCCAAGCTAGTTGCTCCATATATATTAATAAGCATTTAACTCAAGGAACACCAGAAAGTTGAAAGTGAGTGAAGATGAAAGGAAAAACAAATATGAGAAGGAAAATAAAAGTGGGGACAAGAATATATGCTCCTTGAGCACTTTCCCCAAAATGGTGAAAAGCCCTCTCCATTGAATATGCTTGCATAATACTGCCTTTTTGCGGTTGTTCTAAATTGGCTAAGGAAGGGAAAACTTTATAAATCAATGCATAAATTTCCTCCAAAGTGGAATGTGAAACCCCCCAAAGGCTAGAGCCACATAGATCTCATTACATGATCATTAATTCTAAGCCTATATGTATTGTTTAGTTAAGCACAAATTTGTATTATAATATTGGTTAATATATATATATATTCTAGGAATAAAGGCAACGAGGAACCTTTTATGAATTAGTTTTAATTTAAAATGTTAAACAAAGGGCACACCTGGTTAAGTTTTGTCCATGGTAGTGGTGGCGTCACTTTTTGACTCCATTTGGTGATCATGCGAGCTACACGCAATGAAATGAAAATGAATGGTGCGAATGCAGGACTAGCACGTAGATCATGCAAGGCTGTCATGAAACTAATGGGTTAGCTGGTTGCCATATTCATAGTTAATTGCAAATGACAGGACAGAAGGTGCACCTAATTCTTTATGGACGGTTAAGATAGCACTTTTTAAGGTTGACGTGTATATAAACTTACTCTCTCAATTCCATATAAATTTACACTCACTTTTTAATGTACTAAAATTACATAATTTCTTAAAAGTGATTATTAATAGAGAATAAAGGGAGTCTAATAAAATGTTATAGAACAAGATATTTTGTTACAATTTTTTTTCCCAAAATTATAGGTATTCTTCTAGTAGAGACAATTATGCTCAAATCAACCGGAACCATTAGGTGGTAAAATTCTTTCTCTAGTATTTTAACACATATCCAAGACTTGAATCCAAGATCTCTAGTTAAATTAGGACAATCCCTGTTAATTGATTTATGTGCTTGTCAGTATTTTGTTACAATTTAATTGTGAGAATTATATGACATGTTTATTAATCTTTAGGTGAATAAACATACTGTATCACTTTATTTTATCTTATAAGTTATAACCATGCATTATATTTTATGTAAAAAAAACTTATAATATTTTTCTAATAACGTAACATTGCTTTAAATTTTAACTGGGAGCCCAATGCAGCTCATACAAATCTTGATTTTGAAGATAAGAAATATCATCATTATCTTTTAACCACTAACATGAGGAGGATGGTAGACTGGAATGTCCTTTTAAGGAATAATGACGTGCAACATAAAGCCGCAAGTCAATTGAACATGAAAAGTACAACCAATTTAAAATTCAATTCAATGTTAATAATATCTGCATGCATAAAGGCAAAGACATAGTGAGAACAAGTATATAACTGTTTAATTCCAAAAACCGAGCTTTCTAAACATTTGAAATATAATGATGTAGGAGGACATAAAAGGAACGTGAATCCCTGATATGCTCAGACAAACTTTAACTTTTCCTCATTGCCTTTCCTCAAAGTGATGATATGTGACGGTAAATTAACAGGTAGAGGTATTGAACTGTGTTTTTTCTTTTTGGTAGCATATTCAACTCAGTTACCTTCATTTGAACAAATTGTTTGTTACTAGAGCATTTATAAATTTAAAATATCAAATGTGAGAACTTTGGTCCCTGATAATGAAAATTTCCACAAGCATTGCAGTAATATATTCTACAGATTAGAAGAAGTCCTCTAAATTGGGCTTTTATTTTATTCTCCGCTTCTCTTTTAAGTGAGATGAAACAAATACATTCACGGCTAAATCTATAAAATACATCATAATTAACTAAATAATACAAGAATCTTTTTTAATAAAATAAATTTCTTAAGAGAAATAGAAGTATACAAGAAAAAGGACAAAAGATCCTCTTTATAAGAACAATAAATAAAAGAAAATACGTCAATGAAACATAACTATCCTCTTTTACAATAATTAAGAACAAACAAGAGAAAATAATATCAATAAAACATACTTTCCAACCTCTCAACCAATCTCTCATCACAATTATAATTCAATAAATAATGCAAGAATTAATACACTTTTACTGTCTTATTTCAAAAGGCAAAATCATTCTAAAAGGATACTCTTTCTTATTCCAAAATTGTTAAGGCCTAAACAGAGGGGATTTCCTTTGCATAGGATAGTGAAATACAATCTAAAGTCACGACACATGAAGATTTTGAATTTCAATTTGCAGCGTTCTAAGCTTTTTCTCAACATTTGATAATTCTTCTCGAGTCTCTAGTAGCTTGTTAAGTCTATTCTGAGCTTGATCTTGGTAAGGTTTGCTAAGGGCTTTCACGTAAGTATCCAAATTTGTTATGGCTTCATTGAAATCCTTCTTCATGGCCTCTTCAAGCTCAAATGCCAACTTATCTGCTTTCTTTCTCACCTTATCTATAACACTCTGCCTGCGATTTGGGAAATTTGATATGGCTAGATACCTAACATAGAAAATAAATGTCAACCCATAATATCAGAACTAATTCAACAACCCAATCATGTAACCAATTAGAATTATTTGAGTCAAATGATAGATATGTCAAGGCATGGTCTAGCACATAGGAACATGTGGTACAACAGCACAAGACTCATATTATATGCTTTCAATTCTAACCAAGGAAGAAAAAACCGACCGACATAAAGGGGTAAATGAATTTCAAAGATTTAGAGATCCAACCGATTCGATTGGGTTCAATTGGAATATAATAAAATATATTAAATCATTAATATTAATATAATTAACAAAAAATATTTACAGGTCTATAAAATAAACATAATCCATATAAAATTTCTCTAGTCTTAGTTTCACAACACGATGACAAAGCAAACAATATTTGCTAGTGACAGCGAGGTTTATGGTGAGCAGGCGAATGACGGAAAGAAGAATAACAACCCAACAATTTTTGTTAGTGCCCTCCTTTGGTTCTATTTTTTTTTTTTTTAATGGCTGACATAGGATATTAGTATTTAAGCTTTGAAAAAAAAATTAATAAAAAAGAAAATCAAACTGGTCTAGTACACCGATTTTCTCGGTTTTGACTGATTCTTGACCGGTTTTGACTTCCCCGGTTTTTGGAGCTTAACCGGACCGGCCAAGTGACCGGTTTCCAGTTGAACCAATCGGACCGGCTCGTCAAGTTTTCTCTTCCATGATTCTAACACTGATTGAGTTTGAGAGTCTCTTAGTATTTGAGGGACAAATTAGTCTCTTAATATTTGAGTTTGAGAGTCTTTTGTTGGTCCCTCACAATTCAAAAAGGGGACAAATTGATCCCTCTAGAGTTTGTACAAGTTCTGTACAAATAAAACAACACTGTACGAACATGTAAGAAAGGATGAATTTGTTCCCTTTTCTGAAATGTGAGGGACTAATAGAGACTTTCAAATTTTGAAAGGCTAATTTGTCCCATAATATATTTGTTAGGGGCCAACATGGGTGTTTAGTCTATATTGCAAAAAAAATAGCCTAATAAACAATTATTATAGTGGAAAGAAGTACAAAGCAGGTTAAGAATCAAGATCAATGATCATTAAACAAGTTCCGTAAGAGTGGGCTAATATTTTGAGTTGACTCATGGATGTTTCATGTTCCTGTTGCTGTAATATTTCAAGGACACATCACACAAGCGAGTTACAATGCCTCGCTAATATTTTATGGATACGTATATAAGTGCAGTTTAAATATGTATCCTTTTACAAAGGGTTAAAGATCAGAACTGTCATCAAAACATACACATTTTGAAACACAACCCTGAGAGATCAGAAAGGAACTCAAATTAATAAAATATATTACCCGCCAGCAGAACAAATGCCAAGAGCAAGAAGATCTTCCAATGTGGTTGGTAGCACGGATGTCAGTAGTGAAGCAGATAAACCAGCCACGCCTACTCCACCAAACGTTGCTAAAAACTAAATTAGAAGAAAAATGTTTCAGATCAGATTGATTCAGTGACAGTATAATAACAATAACAATAGCTGCAGCTGCAGCAGCAGCAGCAGCAATAAATTCACAAAAGCAAACTACAAATAAAACTTTTACTGCTCAAGGACCAAATGGTGTTCACTTTAGAGTGTATAGGTTACAGGGGTCAACACAGACAACATAGTGCAACTTTGCAAAGATCACCAAAACAACTTACCAAGTTACCATTAGTGAGAAAAAGACACCATTAAATTTTCTTTTATATACCACAATGCAATGTAGCAATATATATATATATATATATATATATCCGGGTACCACATGAAAGCAAAATTAGGTGGCATGGCAGCACCTCAGAACCTGACTAGCACTAGAGTTAACCGTAAGTCTTTCTGAATGTTAACCTTAAGACAATAACCTACACACCCTTCAAATACTCACTCTTACCACGTACAAGCATATTCAGCTCTTACACAATATTATATTTCTTAAAGCAGCAAGAGCAAAGTGATAGGAACTTAGTATCAGATAAGAAAAATGGAAACATAGTGTATAATTTGTTTGTGTTTGTATCTATATTAATCACAAAACAAAGGAAATAAAGGTTGCTAGCTATTAGAGAGAGCCAGCTACTCTCCCAAGTCCCAATTCTAATTCTGAGATACCCCTCTCGGTATCCCTCCCTTGCCTATATAGGCTCCCCAATAACCAATTAGAATATTCTCTCTCCTCTACCTTGCTAGCAAAGTTAGTTACAAAATCCCTCCTTCACTCCCTTGGTCACATGCTCCCCATTCCCCCAACGTGTGTTCCTATTTTTTTCTTGACATCTACATTTACCAGAAGGGGTCCAAGGGTCATATTACATAGTGGGGAAATATTCCAAGGGGTCCTAACACAAAGGAAAACTTCTTAATACATATATCAGCACACATTATCTTGTACTCATGCAATTGTCGCTATTGTTTCATTGATGTTGTTGCTTAATTGTGGAATATTCCAAATTCTAACTAAAATTGGTGGGTGCTTTTAATTTGCACAGTTGGACCCTAGTTGAACAAAAAGCCAAAAGTTTACTTTTGGTCCCCCAATAACAATTTTAGCAATATTTCCCTCATTGTTTTCGACTGATGCAATTATATTTTGTCCAATTGAGGTAACATTTCCCTTCATTACTTGTTTGCTAACATAAAGATGGCAGCAACATCTCTTTCTTTCAACAATGTGACCATATTTTGGATGATACAACACAAATCTGATGGAAACACATAACTGTATCATTATGAAATTATGTGAGTAAAATTGCTGCAATCAGAACTGGAGGGACCAAAATATAACTACTGGTAAAAAAGAAAAAGGGAACCAACGTTGCACAAGGCAAACAAATTTAAATCATTTCATAAAGTGTTTCAAACTTACAATTTCACGAACTTCTTGTTCAAATGACTTTGAAGCTGCACTGCTGCTGAAGTTTTCAATCACCTGGCTGCCAGCTTGATCCTCGCTTTTTACCAACTCGTACTTCTCAAAATCCATCTGACTATTTTCATGAATCAATAAGGGCCATCGTTTTTCAAAAGACTCCTTGTATAATCTCCTTTGTTGGGTACTTTTAGAAAGTAACCAATTTTCATATTCTCCAAGTATATTCTGTGGTTAATAAACAAACATTTTAGAGAAACACACAAGTTAACTTTACACATAACATAACACACTAATGACATAATCAAGAATTTACACGACTTGACGTCTTGGACCTCTTGGGGTTGTCCCAAGCAAAATTAAGATAACATTGACAATTGAATTGCATTATTCTGATAATCAAGATTTGAGGTTAAAATGTTTGCTTTACAATGTGCCTTTCATTAGTTCAGGGCACAACTAAAACAGTAAACAATAAAAACAAAACAAAACAAAAAACAAGGTAGAGCCAGAAACAAACCTGAGCAGCTGACACAGCAGGACCAATTATGTCATTCTGAATTCTTGAGGTAGCAGGCATTGCAGATTTTTCTCCTTTGAAAACATATGTAGCAACAATATCAAGATTTGACAATAGCAGAGTAGCTTCAATGAGCTCCACAACACGTGATTTTGTAGTTTCAATCTGATAATTTGGATGAAGGCATATTCAAGAACATACCAATTAAGAGGGGAACAAATTGCCCTGAATTAAAGAAAACAAAAATTATAATCTTGTTATAACATACCAAAGATAGAGTTTGTCTCCTCCAAGAAAGGCTCTCAGTTTCCATATTCATAGAAAAATCATTTACACTATTAACAACATCATTCATTGCAGCCAAATCCTGCTTGGCATGTCGGCAGTCTTGTGTCACAAGTGTTTCACATGAAGAAATTAGTCTATCTGCAATCACAACAGGTGTTTCAAGTTTGAGCCTCATTCGGTCCATCCCTGGGATTGTTGACCCATCCAGAAAGCTAAACAAGAAGTTTTCAAGCTCAGAGAAGCTGCTGGCACCATAGTGAGAACGGGACACTGACAATTCTTCATCAAGCTTTCCAACGTTAACAGTAGATTTAAGCTTTGCTTCAAGAGCAGATCGAGCTGATACTGGATACAACATCACATCTTCAGTATTCAGCAATCTCTGTACATTATCCTTAACAAAGGACATTGCTTCCTCAAGCTGCATTGAATTTTGAATACATAATGTGAACCTATGTTGGTTATTTCACTACATAGAAACTACTTGAGATAATATCAGTATCATAATAACCAATATGAATCAAAATGCATAATTAAACCTCACGAGTATCCTGATATATGTCAGCTTTGTTCAATACAAAGACCACTTTCTTTTTCCACTGCTGAGAATATCGAAGAAAAGTAATCTGAAACGTAACATATATAACACACGTCATACCCCTTCCTGGGAAATGATCAGTATTATCTCAAACAGAAACTAACCCATCACAAAGATGACCGACCATACCTCACTTCCAGTTAAAGGGCGATCAGCAGAAATAACAAACAGAAGCAAATCAGCACGTGGTACGAATTCTTCTGTAAGACGCTGTTGTCTTTGAAGAATCACATTAGTTCCAGGTGTATCAACAATGGTCATCTGTTCCCAACAGAATGAAAAAAATACTGATGGCACATCTAATTGGATGGAGAAAATTGTGGCAAGAGGGAATAATAATATAAAAAACTGCGTCTGATACACATAAAGGAGATTGAGGAAACATAACAGAATTGGGAAGTTAATTGACTTACTTCTTTAAGAATTGGAGCAGGAAGGTAGCATATGTATTGACCATCTGGATGTCTTTCACATTGTTGTTCTTCAATATCCAAGTCAGTATGTCTTAGAAATGTGATCTCATTAGTAGTTGGAACAACTCCCTCTTTCAGGTATCGTTCTCCAAGAAGTGCATTAATCACAGTAGATTTACCAGAGTTGAATTCACCCTGAAATATCAAGATTTCAATAAATACAAAAGGCCACATGATATCACGTCAAATAACTTCAGCATTCTGCAGCATTTCTATCAAGTTTATATGAGAAGTCTATATAAAGCCTAGTTGATTTTAGTATGAGTTAGATAGTTAAAAATAAACTGCAGGGAGGAAATGATCAAACTGGAGAAACTACCTCATCCTGATTTCTAAGATTATTTTTGGACAGGTTCCTTTAATGAATACCATGTCAGAAACCATGTTCTACTG
This sequence comes from Dalbergia oliveri, assembly GCA_030441495.1. Classification (NCBI taxonomy): domain Eukaryota; kingdom Viridiplantae; phylum Streptophyta; class Magnoliopsida; order Fabales; family Fabaceae; genus Dalbergia; species Dalbergia oliveri. The sequence continues at coordinate 21,857,988 of JAMLFY010000013.1, read as the reverse complement.
TAACATCACAATGCAGGAAAACCAACCAAACATGTTGCATGGTTCTACATAGATTGGAATAACAAGAACAAAGTACAGTGACCATGAACTATATGCAAAGACTCTCCTGAGGTCAATAGCTTCTGAAGTTATTGACAAACAGAAGAATCAAAGACTCTGTATGAATGAACCATGAATCAACTCTTTAGTACAATGCTTATATATGGAGGTAATGAGACACTCAGTTAAACTATAGGCAGAATAACAACGAATAACAAGAAGGCGAAAAGTTCAATGCAAATTAGTCAATTAGTTTCTAAATAGATGTATTAGAAAAATATTTTCTTTTTGAAATTTAGAGCTAATACCAATGTAAATCCCAGGAACCAGAATTTGTTGAGATTCAGCGCACAATTACCACTATAACCAGTAAGAATGGCTCATCGATTTGAGAAACCGCATCATTAAGAAGTGAAACCTCCTCCATCTGTCATTCGAAACCAATCCCAATTCAACACAAAGTAAACAATATGGTGGTCAAAATACAGAATAATGAAGAAAGAATTTCTTCAAATACCAAATTTTTTTAACTAAAAGATCACCAGTGGTGCAGCTTTCTTGATAACTTCTATAGCTTGATTCAACACTGATTTCTCCATTTCTATTAACTGTTTCTCCCTATCCTCCAGTTTAATGAACCCAGCCACAACCTCCATTTCGCTCTGAAAATCCGCATCCACATTCAATAATTTATGCTCATTGACATTGCTGTCAAGACCATCTAGCGTTCTCTTCTCATTTGCATAGCCAGCGTCAAATAGTTTGCGTAGAAAATCATCATTGAACAAACCAAGATTTTCCAAACTTGCAACAAAGCCACTAGCACCAGAACCAAGTAAACTTGAAGCCTCAGCGTAAGACATATTTTTTCCAAGCAAAGAACACGAGACAAAAATAGGTATCTTCACTTTCTCACATACAGAATTAACTTCCTGACTAACATATTTCGGATCACCACTACCAAATATAAGAAAATCAGCACCTTCGGATTTAGATGCATTTACTGCAGCTTCTACAGTTTGGACAATCCTAGCTATCAAGGGAAGAACCACTGATTCGGATTTGGAATCCACCATAGTATTTCGAGCGACAACTGTGGGAAGACCTGCAAGAGACAAGAGAAACAAGAAAGCAGATCACATACAAGACATTAAGAATAAAAAGGGGTGTATGAACTTCACACATTTCCAAAATTACACATAACATTGATGCACTAACAATGTAAAACTACATTACACCATAATGCAAACTTTTGTGACACCTCATTTAATGAGTTAACTTAACAACCGCATGAGGAATCAAAATCTATCAAATGATTTGATGGCAAACCATTGGTTTCAAATTTAAATATATTTTTAATACTAACAATACATCAAAATTGTATAATTAAGTGCTTAATGCTTATTATGTTACTTATTTGCATGTCACAGTCAAAATCAGGCATGAGCAGCATTGGTTCAATTCTACAATTATTAAAGTTGGTTCATACCCTAACAGTATGTCTGGGAGAAGAGTGAGAAAATTATTCATCTTAAGAAAATACACTTTAATTTTAAGAAATGAAACCCCATCCAAATATACCCTTAAATGATCAACTGAATTTTCCCTCGTTGTCACATTACTCTAATAACTAAATTCTGCTAGAATTTCCAGCTCTCTAGCAATTCTTCCTTCTCCGGACACAAACTGTTCGAAGATATGCCCAAAGAGAAAAATGCAAAAGCTAATGCTTTGTTGAAGTTCTATTAGCTCAATGAATTTTTATTATAATCCAATCATACATTATTACATCAGCAAATTATTTTACATGGTCAATGCATAAGAAATTAAACTTAAAAAAAATCACATTTATTTCAGTTCTTCAAATAGAATCCATGCTTCATTTGACTCTCTAAAATTAACAAAAATAACAATTTATAGCGTGTTTATATTTGCGTTTGGGAGCATTTTGGAGGATTTTATACTTGTTTGGTATTCAGTTTGCTTTCTGTTCAAAAGTGATTTTGGGTGTAGAATATATTTCCACAGGAAGCAATATTTTCTTGCTTTTGTTGTTGACTCACACTTAACACTGTCCATTTTGGCTCGAAATCTACTACATAACTAAAATCACCAAAGGACTAATTCGAATATTTTCAAAAATTTTGGACTAAATTGTTAAATGAGTTTAATTTTGATACACTCCCAATATAAAGTTTTTGTAATTGCAAACGCTCATCCAATCTAATCTTCTCATTTGCATGACTATGACTATTGGGCGTGAGACTTAACCAACTTTGCTGATATAATAGTACATGATTGGTTTCCAGTTACACCTTAAGAGGATAGAAATTAAACTCATTGTTAATTTGATTAGTTCAACCCAAGTAAGAGTGAAGTGAAGCAAGCAACCTTTATCAGAGAGAAGAACCCCGCTAGCAGCAGCAGCAGCAGCTATATCCACGCGCTCAGCAACCAACAAGTAGGCGCGTTCCCTAACGAGAGACTTCAACACGCAAGCAGCTTCGTAGAGCCTCCCGCCACCGCTCTCATCACCGACACCACCGCACAGCACAACAACCCCAACGAACTTCGAAACCGCCTTGTCGACCAAGTCCAAGGCGCGTGGATCGAACACCTCGTCGGGGCGCAGTTGGAGGACCAGCGTGGGGACCTTGAGCTCCGGCCTCTTGTAACCGCCAGGAAACAGCGTACGAGGCGGTTGTTGCTGGAGTTGTTGTTGGGGGTTGTAACGGTCAGGGGCATTATTGGAATTTGAGATGGGAGAGGTGAAGAATAGTGGGGTGGTGCGGCGAGGTGGGGGTTTGGGGAAGCGAGGGAAGTGGGGGTGTGAGTGTGAGTATCCGATACGATACGTATCCGGCACGAGTACATCGACTGTTTTGAAGTATCGGTGTAACATATGTGAGAAGGAAGGAGAAGGAGAAGATGAAGAGTAAGGGGTGGTGGTTATGGAGGTGCGGTGAGTGAAGAGGGGAACCATGGATGATGGAGACAAGGTTCCTCTTCACTCTGTGTGAATGTGAATGGGTGCGTGTGCGTGTGGAAAAAAAGGTTATAGAGAGAGAGAGAGAGAGAGAGAGAGATTGCGTTATCAGTGGAGGATGTCTCTGCGTCACTGGATTTTGGAGGTTTTTATCTTGTTGCTAGCGTTATCCCTTCTTCTTCGTCTTCTTTCTTTTTTAACTATTTTTGGTCAATTATCCGTTGTTGTTCTTCTCACTTGCAATCAAACCAACAATGGACCAATCAAATATAGCGGTCCCCTTCAAATATAATAAAGACACATTCAATTCTTTTTATATACTATATTAAAAAAAAACAAGTGAGAGATAGTTTATTGAAAAAATACACATTCATTTTGAGGGTTTTTTGTAATTTAAAATAAAAAAAATATATTTACATATATATATATATATATATATATATAAAAGATATTCTCTCATTTGAAAGTTTTACATAATCATGTTATATGTGAATTTTTATCATTGATTAATGAAATGAGTCCTACCATTTTCACCTTTGAGTCTTACAAAAATAGTGTAACTAAAGGTATGATCATGTGAAATTTTTACTTGAAATAATTCATTCCAATATTTTTTAACATTTTTTACCAAAATATATCGTTTTAAAACTTTTAAGTAAAAGTATTCTAAATATATACAAGAGAGTTGGTCCCTACCTAAGGTACAAAGCCTAACCATAATAGCCTAACTAAGTAACCTCAGTTAACTAACATAGCGGACTAAATAAGTATATTGTAATACTCTCTCTCAAGTTTTTGAGAACTGCTAACTTGGACAAAGGAGGTTTGTGAAATGAGCAGAAGATATAGGTTTGTTCAGTATATCAGCCATTGGTGTTAAGATTTCACATGAACAAATTTGGTAAGACCTGGTGTGACTTTTTGTCTAATGAAATAACAGTCAATTTCTATGTACTTCAATCATTCATGGAATGCTGGATTAGAGGAAAGGTGTATGACAGATTGGTTGTCACAAAACACCATTGATGGACCAATATCAATTCTGAATTCTTTAAACTGATTGTTAAGCCAACTTATTTCACTAGCAAGGCTGGATAAAGCATTGTAATATGCCTCAGCCAAAGATTTGCTCATGATAGGCTACTTCTTAGTCTTCCAACAGAGTAAGGATTCATCCAAGAAAACCATATACCCGTTTGTTCATCTTCTAGTATCTAGACATTCTCCTCAATCTGTATTTGAGAAGGCTTTGAGATTAAGGATGAATGATAATAATCCATGCCCTGTACTGCCCGTAGATGAGCCAATCCCTTAAATAAATCTATCTTTCATTTAAAAAAAAATAATGCATATTTATTTATTAGGAAATTCAACTATCATAACTAATTTTATAGTCTAGTTCGTTTCATATTAATATAAGATTTATGAACATTTTATTAAATTTTGGTTGAACCCAAACCAACAAACCGTTGAATCAATGTCTTATCCAGTTTAATGGGTGATCCGATTTTTACATAACTTTATTTTCAGCACCATTTTTTCCCTTCTTCTCGTTGTAATTAATGGCAATCTAACCATTAGGCCACAAGCTCCAAACAATAATAGGCTAGAAGCCCATATTGTAAAAGCCTGCAACCATTGGGTTTGGCCCTTGCCTTGTCTGCGAAATGAATTTATTCGAACAAAAGAATGAAGGAAAACATTATTTTCACATTTAAAAGGTGTTTTATTAGTTTGTGGTGTTCCAACGATCGATTTCATTAATGCTAATGGGCTCTATTAATATAAATAAAATATATTTTAAGTATTAATTTGTCAACACATTAATCTTTTAAGGCTAATTTGTTAGTACATTAATATTTTAGGTAGTGTTTGGTAAATGTCATGAGATAAAAAATACAGAGACATTTAGGATAAAACATGTTTGAAAAATAATAAAGACAAAACCCCAAAATTATCTCTGTCCCTTGATAATTTTTTAGTCAATTCATGTACCTCCAACCTCAAAAAATGAGAGACACTGGAGACATATATCTGGACACTATTTTTTTTAAAAAAAATATCCCTTTACACATTTCATATTCCATATTTGCCTTCAAACTTTGAAATTTTTCATCAAATTATAACCCAATCTTCTTTATCTTTTCATCAATCACTATGTTTTGTATATCACTACCAAATACATTTCAATCTTCATCTCCAGGATTGTCTCCGTTTCTACCATCTCGCCTTCATCTTTTTTATCCGAGTCGGAACCAAATGCAACCTTAGAGACCAATTTGCAAGTATGTTGCTTTTTTGTTTCCCATAGATATCATCTCAAACTTGATAATTAAAGGGAAGGATATTCTTTGAGATACCATGAACTGATAAAACATTTTTTTCAAAAAGCCAAAATGTTAGTTTAGAGAGAAAAAGAGAAAGAGAGAAGGCTCTTCACTTTCTCTAGGATTAGAAGTGAGTCAAACCAGATTCAAAGTTATTGTCAGCTTTAATCATTAGCAGCTTAATAAGCTTAACACATGATATCATGAGTCGAGCTTAGTTAACAATTTGAACTCATTTATTAAATGAACCAAGCTTGGGTTGTATTATATTCGACTCACTAGTTCATAAGTTAGCTCATATATGTGTGTATATATTACATTTCTAGTACATATATATAATGTATTATGTATTATATATTTTAAAATATATTATGTATTATGTGTGTGTATTTATTGTTATATGTATTATGTCGTGTTAGTTATGAATAATGAATGTTAATTGATAATTTTTTTCATTATTTATATGATACATCAATTATGTTGAAAATAGACTATACATCAAATGAAAAATTATAACCTATTTAACTAAAAGATCCAATTCATATTTAAGTGAGCCACCTTGAACTCGTTGAGGATTTAGTGAGCTGATCTTGAGTTTAAATTTTAGGCTCGAATATTAAATGAGTAACCAAACCTGAGTGTTCCCGGCTCAACTCACTTCCAATCTCAAGTCTTTCTCCTTCATCCCTCTATTCTTTCTTTTTTTATTTGGTTTTTTAGTTGGTCATGAGGTCTGCTTCCCCTCCACCTCAAGTCATCAACCTCTCTTGTCACACGTCCAAATTTGGGCCCAAAACGGACACTTGTTGCATTTTTTATTTTGGTCTAAGGACACTTATGCGGTTCTGAGAATTAAAACGGGTTTTCTTTTATTGGGCCTTAAACACTGAATTATTGGGTTTTTATTACATAAAAAAAATAAAATAGAAAAAATTAAAACAAAAATAAAAGGCTAGGGTTTTTGCAGTAGTTGCTACTATAAAAGCGGTTCCTTATCTACTCCAATTGCTTTAGGTCTTCTTCCTTGTTCCCTTTGCTCGGAGCCACTGAGCTTATAATACAAGAACCTCGCAAAGGTATCGTCTTTCTGATTCCTCTATTTCGCTTCACCGATATGTTTTTTTTTTTCCTTCCTTATTTTTATTAATTCCATTTGTTTCAGCTTGTAACCAGTTTGTGTTAATTCGTAGCGTCCTAGGTTTTTTTTCTTTTGATTTTTCGAAATATCGGATTCTGTCGTACCTGTTATTGTGGATTAATCTTTTTTTTTTGGGTCTTCTCGGGAATTTTATGAAACTGGTGATTTTTTTATTTTATTTTGGTATTTGAAATCAGTAGTTAAAAAAAAAATCACCGATTTGGTATTTAGGGTTCTTGATTTTTTTTTTCAGAATCACTCGTGTTTTGGATGGAATCTTGAAAGCTGCTTTTTCGTTTTTCCTTTTTTGAATTGATATGAAATGAATCGGTGATATTGATTCAATTGAAGGCCGCTATGCGTTGCATTGGGATTTTTCAGCTGATGGGTGTTAACAACTTAAAGGGCCTGTTTGTGTTTTGAGTTTTCATTTCGTGTATTTTACGCTTTCGGGATTTTGCGAAGGAAATAATGTAGACTGGAAATGAAAATTGAAAACGAAAGTTGTTTTTCACTAAAACACATGAAATGAATACACAAAACAAACAGGCCCACATTGCCACTGACGGTGACTTAAAACGAAGAACTGCGGAGGCTGCATTTTATAGCCACAATTTTGTTTTTCTTTCTTCAGATTTTATGTTGTAGTTTTATATGCTGAGTACATGTAGTATTGTTTGTGTGATTTAAGATGTACTCCTTCTTTGTTATGAATATGGATCCTAGCAGTTTAGTTTTTTGTGACTGTTCTGTTGTCGTGTATGTATTTGTTCACATATATTTGAATTATATAATGTGGAGTGTTTGTATTTTTATGTTTTAGTTTACAGTTTAGTTAGCTTTGTTGCCGGGTCTGTATCTTAATCAGGGCTTAGTAGTTAGTGTGTTGTCATGAGGTTAATCTGTATCTTATGTTTTTACCCAGATGAATCGGGAAAAGTTGATGAAGATGGCTGGTTCAGTTCGAACTGGCGGAAAGGGTACAGTGAGGAGGTATATATGTTTACTATCACTTTGGCTATTATGTTTTAGCTAAATGCTGGTTATGTTGTTGTGAATCGATTGTTTTTAAGAGTATTTTTTTATCCAACTCGTAGAAAGTGAAGAACCTCAACAATATTTATATTTGTTTTATGTTTTGCTTTTTCTTTATTTTAGAAAGAAGAAGGCTGTCCACAAGACAACAACCACAGATGACAAAAGGCTTCAGAGCACCCTGAAGAGAATAGGGGTGAATGCTATCCCTGCAATTGAGGAAGTGAACATCTTCAAGGATGATGTAGTTATCCAGTTTCTAAACCCCAAAGGTAATATCAATCCATATTATTTAGAATATTTATATTTTTGTGATATTATAAACTATTTGTTTTGTTTTGTTGTTTACATTTTACTGACTGTTTAGTTGGATTTTTTTTCCAGTTCAAGCATCCATTGCTGCTAATACTTGGGTTGTTAGTGGCGCCCCACAAACAAAGAGTAAGCAACTATTACCTTTTTCATTATTGGTGTATGCCTTATAATCAAATCAAGCTTTGTGCTATTTGCAATAGTCAGCGGTGGTCATGGTTTGGTTTGTTTCAGAAAACCAAACTGAACTGGTTTGAACTGTAAAAGTGAATAACCAAACCTATCCAGACTGTTTTCATTTTATGACCAAAGAATTGAACCATAAAAAGCTGGTTATTCTACTTCGTTAACTGGTGCACTAGTTTTCCGTTTGGAAGCTTCTCTGCATCCATGCTTCTTTATTTTATTTTTTTCATTTTTTGTTATTTGTATAACTAAAAAATTAAGTTTGTGTTGATCTTCACTCTTCAGGTGTTGTAAGTTAGGATTAGATGCCATCATGGACATGAACACTTTTGTTTGATGTGTATCACACTGAAATATTTGCAATTTTGTTTTATTTTTTCTGTGTAATAATACTTTGTTTTACTCTGCCAGACTTGTCCTGTTGATTTTTAACTGATACGGGACTGGATTGGCATATAAATTGACATGTATTCTTCCCTGTTACAGAGTTGCAGGATATTCTCCCTAGCATTATCCACCAATTAGGTATGAATGCCTTAAATTTATTTCCCCCATAGTTTTGTCTTTTGTTTTTCTTGTTGTTCTAAACTCAACATTCGGTCATTAATATGCAGGACCGGATAATTTGGAAAACCTGAAGAAGCTCGCTGAGCAGTTCCAGAAGCAGGCTCCTGAGGGAGGTGCTGGTACAGCCACAGCACAAGAGGAGAATGATGATGATGATGTCCCTGAGCTTGTTCCAGGGCAGACTTTTGAGACAGCAGCTGAGGAGACCAAGGCTTAAAAGAGTTTTACTTGTGCCATCATTATATATCTCCTGTGTTTTGTGGAAATTTTTTTCTTGGTTTTTCAGATTTAAGTATTTCAGGTGGTGTTTAGTTCTCCTGTCATAGACTTAAACAGTTAAATTACTGTTAAAACCAAGTCTGCTTTCCTTCATCTAATGCGCAGTATTATTACCTAACTTCTAAGAATTGTTGATTAATGCCTGTGGACCTTTGGTCTGAGGTAGAAATCAGTTTTCCTTCTCAACTTCTCATATTTAACTTAACTGCACTTCTGGGCCCAACTGCCTCCACGGTTCTAAATTCCTACGAGTGGCAGTAGTGTTGTTGATCAAGTCCATTTTTTGGTTATCGAGGAGTGTTCAGTCTGCTACATATTGTACCGTTCATATGTGGTGATAATTTAAAAGATTACCACAACAAATCTTTGAGAAATGGACCGACTATTTTATATTTATGTTTAGTTTGTCATTTAGAATTGACCTCCAAATTGGAGCTACCTTTGGACAATTTAGTTCTTCAAGATAATAAATCTTGTCTTTGGGTTCTTCAAGAATTGAAACATGGGATATGTTAGTTGTTTCATTAAGTGTCCGCTAATGAAATAATGCATGTGTTGTGTTACAAACGCATTGATATCCAAAAGGTGTTATTTTTGAAGAATTTAAGAAATTGTTGTCATATTCAATCAATCATTTTTCTTACATTATGTTTTAAGTTTTTGGGGAAAAAAAGTAAACATTGAAATATTATTGTATTGTTTATGATAGCGGTGTAATTGGGTTGAGTTGATTCAGGTTTGAGGGAAAAGGAATCCAAACTAAGCAATTTGATTGGTTTGGTATGGTTCGGGTTCATAAATTTTTTTACCAAATCAGGTTGATTTGGTTTGGTAATCAAGTTATTCGATTATTATTATTTTGATGTTTAGTTCAATAAAAATGAAAAAAAATCACAATTTTTTAAAAAATATCATAAACTTTATTCATATATAGTTTAATAATATCCATATATATAACTAAAGTATGATTTATTTGTTAAATATTATATATATATATATATATATATATATACACACGCACACATGAAAGTAATATATATTATAATATATATGATTGGGTTATTGAGTTGGGTTGGTCCTCTTATCCTCGAGTTTATAGGGTATGAGCGTGATTCTCATTGATAGATTTCATAGAGGGATTAATTTGTTTTGTTTTTATTCTCAAGGGATTACGAGAGGATTATTTTCTTGGGACTAAATTGTCTAATGTAATATTCTTGATAGACTGAGTTGTATGTTCACTCAAATTTTAATTTTTAAGTTTGAAATAATATACAATTGGAATTATAATTTCATAATTTAAGCATACTCTTAAAATGGTTTAAACAACCAAAAATTTGAAACTAGGGTACTTTTCCTGAAATGCGTTTATTTATTTAATGCATAGATAGATTAAACGATTAAAATGCAAGTTTAGGAGATTCGTTGTTTCAGTTTTATATTATCTTGTAACAAATGTGCGAAAACATATTTAGAATTGTTTATGATTTGTTTTATGGAGCTATCAAAAAGAGTAAATAGATTGCCTTCTAAATATCTAATAAATTTAGTTATAATATATAAACTCAGAGGTTAGTTAAATCTTGTTTATATTTTATTATGGATGCTTACAGATTATTTAAATTGATAATAGTCAATTAAATGTGTAATTTTTCTGTCTCATGTCTCCACGCTGGTAAAATTTAACAAATTTCAAGATGTTAGCATGATTTGTCCTGACTTAAACAAGTAAACAGGTTAGTTAGATGAGTTAACATCGCAACCATCAGTGCAGATTAGAGAAGGAATAACTATTAGCGTAGACTAGAGAAGTAAGAAATGATGATAGCCTACAAAAAGTTAAACTGTTAAAGTGGTATAAGACAACTTTTTCTTACTCTTACAAGCTTCTAAGAATAGTTTTATAGTATCAATCAATTGTATTTGTATATCTTCATAAGTTTAACTTTTGACATAGTTACCGTATGAGCCCAAAGACAACGAATAATTAAATAATTAGTAAAGTATTTATAAATTGACGGTGAATTAAAATTAATCCCAAAAAATCCTTAACTATCATAATGATTGACTAAAAAGAAAAGCTTTTTGAAAACTTCTCAATATACTTTGGATGATGATCAAAGTTAAAGTCTAAATTTTTCTATTTAATTGCTTAATTCTTAGGACAAAATCTGATAATCAGTGTTTTAATTACGACATTAACAGTGATAGTATTGTTAAATATATTTGTTTAAGCTTATATCTAACTGCCCTTGTTTGAATTTTGTTCCCCGCTGTGTTAGATTTCCTCACATTTTTCTTCTTCTATCCCTTTCTTTTTACTAGTATTGCAAAAATTTCTCATTGGTCAACTCAAATTATGCACCACTTACTCAATTTTTTATGGTTTAAATATAATTTTAGTCCTTCAAATATAAATAAAATTTTATTTTGGTTCTTAAAAAAAATTGGTTCTTAAAAATTGTTTTGGCATTAGTTTAAACATTTCTAAAATTGCTTGATTTTATCCTTTATCACATATTATTATTAGTCGTCATATAAGATTGAATGACATTGCCCATTATTAATCATTTCAATATTTAACATAAACAATCTAACGATAATTACTGAAATGAAGTTGTTTTAGAACTATTCAAAACCAAACTAAACAAAGAATTGTTCAGACTACAATTAAATTTTGTTTATTTTTTTAAAGTCAAAAATATATTTTAGCCAATTTCTATAATGTTTATTAGATCATATTTGTAACTTCAAAAAAAAATGGTGGGTCGTTGGTAGCCTTTATCTGGAACTGCTGGTTCTCATGCTCCTGTCTCTGGGGAAGCAGAGGAAAAAAGAGTTAACAACCAATGGCCACACTTGCTTCATCACCTTCCTTGCTCTTCTCTGCATCCTCTTCCAACCTCTTTCCACTCTCACATTCTTCTTCAACTTCGCGCCTTTCTTTCTCTTCTTCTTCCCTTCATTCATTTTCTTCCTCTTTATCAGCATCATCATCAGTTTCTCTCACTTTTAGAGCATACCCTTTTTCTTCAGGTAATTCAAGGCGTTTTGCAAGCCTTGATTGTGGTGGCTCATTCAGCATCAGTGCCAGTGCTGCAGAGAAGAAGAAGGTGCTCATTGTCAACACCAACAGTGGTGGCCATGCTGTGATCGGATTCTACTTTGCAAAAGAGCTTCTTGGTGCTGGCCATGCTGTCACCATACTCACTGTTGGTGAAGAAACCTCAGACAAGATGAAGAAGCCTCCTTTCAACAGATTCTCAGTTAATCATCTTCATAAATCTCACTAGATAGCATGTGTTTGGATTAGTTTATATATAAGCTGCCGGGTCCGTACTTAGGAGATTAGTCTCTCACCTGCCAGGAAGACTCTGGGAAACTAACAAAATAAAAGGGCCTGTAAGCTTAAGCTCCCTTAAACAAGTCTATTTCTCAAAAAAAATTCTGTTGTTTGTACATGGATCCATTTAGAAATATTGATCCCCACAGGTGGAGTGCAGTTTAAATAAGTGTAGGTTTCAGTTATCCAAGTCTTGAGTAGATATTTTGCTTTCAATAGTAGAGTAAATCCATCCTTACTTAACATCACATTCAACACCTGCATTATTGAAACTTACACTTATTTGAACTGCGATTACCATATTCTGATACAGAAAACATTTCTCTTCTATAAATTAATCGGTTACCAATCAACTTCTATACAAGCACAAAAGTCCATGCATATCTATGCTTGTGGGTGTTTGTGGATTTAACCTTTGAATTGAATGAAGATTGTGAGCTCCAATCATATACATAAAGATATATTGTGGGATTTGAATTTCAGGAAATTGTGAGTGCCGGAGGCCGCACTGTGTGGGGAAATCCTGAAGAAGTAGGGAGTGTTATAGGAGGGGAAGCATTTGATGTGGTTTTGGACAACAATGGCAAGGATCTTGAGGCTGTGAGGTTTGTTGCATGGACTATTCGGGTGTTCCGTGCTTTGACTTGTTTACCTTCTAGTTAACTCACAAAGACTGCTTAGCAGTGGTAACACATACAATTTGTTTAAGCTGCATGCTTACATACTGCAATTGTTAGAATACAATAACAACCACCAACCCTTGTCCCAGCCACATAAACCAAGCAACACCACAGTATTCTATCATAAATGATGTCTATAGTTAAATTGTTAACATCTAAATATTTGTTTGGTGTATGCTATATCTAAGACAGACATGCTAATGTTAATCTTCACTTGTAGGCCGGTGATAGATTGGGCCAAGAGTTCCGGTACCAAGCAATTCCTGTTCATCAGTAGTGCTGGAATCTACAAACCTACAGATGAGCCTCCACATGTTGAAAGGGTATGTTGAAAATCAGTGATCCACATAGCACTTGTGAAACCACTATGCCAATGGCAATTAACAAGCTAAAGTGAAAATCCTGTGGTTGCAGGATGCTGTTAAAGCTGATGCTGGTCATGTTGCAGTGGAGAAATACATTGAAGAAACTTTCAGTAGTTGGGCAGTATTCAGGCCTCAGTACATGATTGGATCTGGAAACAACAAAGACTGTGAGGAATGGTTTTTTGATAGTAAGTGGAATATTCTCATTCAAGCTTAATTTTTAACCCTTATTTTAAGGTCTATATCACCAATATCCGAAATCCTATGTTGCATGGATCCTAATACAAGTATGTGTTATGATACGAGTACGATATAGAGATATGATATAAACCGAATTAAAAATATGTAAAATATAATTAAAAGTATCAAAAAAGTATCTGACACAATACATATCTGGTACGGATATGTTGACTATTTTGAAGTATCTGTGCATCATAGCCGAAATCTATCAGCCCCGGCTATTCTGACTTGAGTCAGGTCAGCCCTTTGTAGATCTACAGTTATTGACATTTATTGAGAAAAAAGTGTACGTTGTCATTTTGTAGGGATTGTTAGGGGCAGGCCTGTACCAATTCCTGGCTCAGGATTGCAACTCACAAACATAGCTCATGTTAGGGACTTGTCCTCAATGCTTACTACAGCTGTTGAGAAACCAGAAGCTGCAAGTCATGGCATTTTCAACTGTGTGAGTGACCGTGCTGTGACTCTTGATGGAATGGCCAAACTATGTGCTCAAGCTGCAGGGCGCCCTGTTAACATTGTGCATTATGATCCTAAAGCTGTTGGGGTTGATGCAAAGAAAGCTTTCCCTTTCCGCAACCTGGTAATTACTAATAGCACATAATGTCTTGCTTAACACATATCATTGAACTGATTAAACAAGAGAGGATGATAATAACACCTTGTTAATCAGTTAATAGTTTGTTTTAAAAGTAAAGAATTCTTGCAAAGAAAGTTTTAAATACTTTGTAGAATGTCTTGCTTAACACAAATTACTGAACTGATTAAGCTCCAGTCTTCAGTTTGGCTTAATCCTTTGATTTCTGGGTCATAATATTCTGCCACTATAATTGTACAAGGAAAATACTTGACAGCCAGAACATCTTGCCAGAATTTGTTTGCCAAAATTATATGGCAAAATATGATTGGAGTATTTTAAAATTTCTAACTAGTATTTCCTCCAAACAACTCAACATATGCCACTTGTGCCAACTGTGTCTGGCACAATATATTCGGTCATTTCAGTTGGGCCATCTAGCATTGTTCATTGTAACATGTATGGACATTTTTCCAGTTTTAATTATATTTCTTAAAGGCAATCAATTATTTAAGCCTAACAGTTTTATGTGGACTGTGTGTTTTATGCAGCACTTCTATGCTGAACCAAGAGCAGCCAAAAGCAAATTGGGATGGCGTGCTACCACAAACCTCCCTGAAGACCTAAAAGAGCGGTTTGAGGAATACATAAAGATTGGGAGAGACAAGAAGGCCATACAATTCGAGTTAGATGATAAGATATTAGAGGCCTTGAAAGTTCCAGTGCCTGTGTGATCCATGTATGTTTCAAAAATGAATAAACATTAAAGTGTATCTAAGAAAGTTACTTCTTTCCCTGTAGAGCTTCGGCAGCTCCATGAGGATATCATGAAAATATTCCACCGATGTTTGGTTTAAGTGGTCTAGCACTTGTTTCACCTGGGTTCACAAATTCAAGTGTAATGAAAAAACTTATATGATCCTATAATAGACCAACCCGACCCTAATCCATTATACTAGTCAAATTATTCTGATATAACAGAGAAGTACTGATATCTTTTACCATGATAATAAAAGCAAGACAAAGAGTAGCTCTGAGTACTAAATGTATCCTAGCAAGTTTGAAAGCTCAACTCAAAAAA
The DNA here is from genome assembly GCA_030441495.1 of Dalbergia oliveri. NCBI lineage: Eukaryota > Viridiplantae > Streptophyta > Magnoliopsida > Fabales > Fabaceae > Dalbergia > Dalbergia oliveri. Next base: position 21,842,833 of record JAMLFY010000013.1, on the reverse strand, counting down.
TAACCCCTAATAAATCCTAAAACTGATTAGAGGAGCCACAAAGGAATCTAACATACTTTGGAAAAGAAAGTGCTTGAGAAGAAAAACGCTAAACACAGGATATGAAAGAAAAATCACAAGAAAGGAGTTGGACACCAAGTGTTGACTGAGATTACAAGATAGGAGCTTGCCTAGATTTCCATTGAAATGGGTGTACAAAATATCATTTCCATTCTAACTTGTTCATGATCTTGCAACCAATCATTAAAAATGCTCGCTCATTACATGCACAATCAGTGTATGTAAATTGAAATGAAGGACAAGTAGATAAGGATAGAAGAGTAGATGTCAAGGCTGCTAGTAGCAACATTCAACTCAACTTTGCCCATAGTTGTCAATAGCAAGTGGTGGCTCACGGCGGTCTACCAAAATCCGCCATGATGAAATCCCACTATGGCACCACCATTTAAGCCAAAACCATCATGGCAAGGGGCCCAAAATCTGCCATGCCATGGCGCTGCCATTTAACAACACTGACTATGCCCATAGCTGGGTTACCTTGCTTAAGCCTATAGCTCTACAATCTGCCAGGCAAAACCACAAAATATGACGCGTATATGAATCCATTGCAGTAATATAAAAACAAGAGCAGAGACCCAGTAATATAAGTTATAACCGATTGCCATAAAAAGGCATAATTAAGCCCAAAAATTTCTGAAGCTAATACCATTTCTTGTCTTGCCAGATATAATAAGAGGATATAACTGGTAAGATTTAAGAATTGCAAGGGATGGAATACAAGTCTAAAATACAACAGATTATGGCCAGCTAATGTGTCTGAAATAAGCATGTCTGTTGAAAATATCAATTGGCCTACAAATTAATCTGAAATAGAAGTTGCATATGCCTGATTCCTATGAATCTTCCTAAATCTCAAGGTCCTTCAGTTTTGATTCCAATTCATCACCATCAGCATCTTCTTCAGCCTCCTCATCAATGTCTTCTCCTCCTTCAGGATCGTTCTCATCCAAAGGACCCAGTATATCAGGTGAATTTTTAAATATATTCTTCAATTCATCAATCCCTTCATCAGATATGAAGTTAGCATTAATGTTTAGCAACTTAAATCCAGGCTTTTGCACAACTGCTTCAGCCAACATCTTAGCTCCTGAACTAGTGATTGAATTAGTGCTCAAATCAACTTCATGTAATTGGCCGTGACCTCCTTCCAGTGCCTTGCTGATCAAAATTGCACCTTCATCCTTCAGTTCATTCTCAGACAAATTTAACTTCGTGAGGAGCTGCTTTGAAGATATACAGACAGCCAAAGATGCAGCAGCCTTTGCAGTGATCTCATTTCCAGCCATATCCAGAACTTCCAATGACGGCGCTGATTCCTTGAGTGCATTAGCAAGGGCTTCTGCACCATCATCCTCCAAGTTCAAATAACTGAGGTATATCTCTGTAAGATCTGCAAATGCAGGTATAGCTTTGCTTAGAGCAACTCCAGCTTCCACTCCAAACATGTTGTCACGCAAGTCAAGTTTCTTCAAATGTGTACAAGCCCCAAGAGCTTCAGCTAGGACAACTCCACCATCAGACCCTACCCTAGTAGATGAACAACGAAAATCTTCCAAAGCTACAGAACGTTTCACAAGTTCAGCAATAGCAATTGCCCCTTCATCTCCAGTCATGTTATTGTGGAAATGAAGAACCCTAAGTTTCTCAGTAGAAGGAATCAATTCAGAGACTGCTTTTGCAGCTTCCTCTGATATACCATCATTCATCAAATAAAGCTCCTCCAAGTTATTTTGTGATTTTAGGAGCGATCGAAATGCTCTAACTCCCTTTTCACCCATTGCATTATTTGAGAGGTTCAGGTAACTTAAAACACATCCTTCCAGCGCAGAAGAAAATATAGTCATAACTTCAAGAGCTTCTGCTTCCGGTCTGCCAGCAATGAAATCAGATAGATCTACCTCCTTCAATTGATCCTTAATTGATAGTAGGATGCGTTCAGCAACGCGAGCAGCATCCAAGCCAAAACTTCTGTTGCTGAAACATATCTTAGTATAAGAGTTCGGTCCTCTCAATGGTTTCAAAAGTTCTGCAGCTTCCTCCCCATCAATAAAGGCCCTGCGACCCCCAGATATGTCGAAAACGGTTTCACCTGTTACACTAGCCTTTTCAGATATCAATTCTCCATCCTCCTTCACTCTTGGGCCTCGTTTCAAAACCTCCAACATGAGCTTACTTGACTCCTTGGCATAAATTTGCACGGCAGAACTCCCATCACCATCAGGCTCCTTCTCAAAGTGTTGGGTTGCAGCAGCAAATGCTGAATCCTCAATTTGCCTTGCATCCTCCTCAGCCTCTTCTTTGGCAAGCAGGCCATACTTTCTAGAGAAAATGGATGGCGTTGTGAGGTTCTTGGTCATTCGTTCTACAAGCATTAACCTAGTACTCTGGCTTGGGGGCCATAACTTAATTGAAAGTGGGCGATGTTGGTATGCCTGTGCTGTGGAATCCATACCAAGCAGCCTGAAAACACACGTATCAAACACTTTAACATGTTTCTGACAAATCCTTGTTTCACCACTACTAGAAAACAATAGGATAGAAAACTGCTTGTAGAAAATGACAATTACAAATTGTGTATCATTATTTGTACTCTCTAAACCACAAAGCATAGATTTAGGGTATCTGCCACAACATCAGAAATAACATTAAAGTTTGCAACCCTAGTACAACAATAAAAGCAGCTCACCCAATAAGGCAGTAGTGATGTCATAAGATTTAAGAAATACAATTTTGGCAATACTTATATCACTAGAAACAAACTAATCAACACAAAACAAGGATGTAATCAACCATGGCAAAACAAGTTAAACTGCTGCCATATATATATATATTAATTGAATTTTCATGCGTTGTCAATGTATAAAAGTGAAGGACCTGTTTGGTTTGCATTTTCATTTTCTATATTTTGTTCTTAGGATCTTGTGAAGAAGAATGTGAAAACAAGAAACAGAATTTTATCATTTTCATTATTTTCACTATTTCCTTCATAAAATCCTGAAAACAGTTAACACATGAAATGAAAACAGAAACCAAACAGATTAACGTTTTGCCAAAGAACCATCACATGCATACTATGATACAATGTTGTAAAAATCCAGTGTTAATCATCACATATATAATTTTTTTTGGAAAGTCATAAAGTCTGTAATCTGCATGTGAATAACTACAGAGTAAAATAAAGATCAAAAGAACCAAAGTACGCATCTTGTGATATGTATACTGTTCCAATAATCGGGTATTAATGACCAATGATATAAAAAACAAAGAAAAAATTTAAAAAGTCTCTTTACTAATACAAGTCAATAACTACAGTATAAAATCCAACATCCAAAAAAAGTGGAATAATAAAAAAAACAAGTTGGCAGGATAAAACATGTCATGCAGACCAGAGATCTGATGCACTTGAAAAAAATAAAAAGGACAAACAAAAAGTATGGATCCGGTGTTTCACACATTATTGAACTATTTATCTATAATTCCTTATTATCACTTAATCACACTATTAATCAAGGAATAATAAAATTACAAAGATCCAATCGGGGAATAAAAAATACAAAATCGTGCACCCATAGCATTCAACATCAAAGTGTTAAACTAAGCGTGTAAACAAACAGGGCAACTACATCACCATGCTGAAAAGAACGTAGAAATGAAAAGGAAAAAAAGAGGGTAAAAATTTTTCTCAGAGAAAAAAAAAAAACCTAAAACCCGACAGAGAAAGAAACGAAACAACAACGTTATCCAGAACTGAGAAGAGACAACAAAAGTAAAGAAACGAGGAAATGAATTCAGTTACCTCAGTGAGAATGCGATTACGAAAAGAGGAACAGCGGAAAAACCCTAGATAGAGTCTCTGAAGCAGCAGCAACGTTACAGAGAGAGAGAGAGGGTACAAAGGAACGAGGATTTTGAATTTGATTTTTGAATTTCTTTTTTTTTTGGTTTTTTTTCTGAGATTTTTGAGAACTTCGATGACAATTCGTTAGAGAGCTTTTATTATGGTGGGTGCTGGTTTCCGGTGTTGCTGGTAAATTGTAAAAATAATAATAATAATTAATTAAAATTGAAAATGGATTTTTGAAAAATTACCTAATTAGTAATTACGAACTTTTTCGAAGCGTGCTCGTGGGGAATTGGAGGGAAATGATGATTTGATGAAAAAATGAAATGAAAAAATGTGACCCCATACGTGGGTTTTACGCTTCCTCTTTTCTGCGCTTTATTTTCTTGTCTTATATTTTGTGTTAGATGACGATTATAGCCTCGGGTATCTGTTATTTGCAATCTCTTTGATTACGTCTGCCACAACCAAATTGCGGTTGGCGTTCGACGGACACTTTTTCAGTTTGGGCTGAGAATTGGGCCTGTGAATCTCCGATTTTAACTGGGTATCAATTGATGAGAGCGTAAATATCTTGGATTGCCCTTGTGCAACAATCTCATAACGCTAGGAGCGTACAAATAATGAGTTGGGTTGAACAAAATTTAAATTCAATCCAATTTTTAGATAGGGTTATTTTTTAAATCAAATGTGATCTAATAATGATTGACATTAAGGCTAAATCAAAATTGACTTTAAAACATATATGAGCTTTAGACATTACAAATAATAAAGTTATAAAATTTTACAAGTAAGAAATAAAATTTAAGAGTTATTTTATAATATAATATGTTTTAAAACAAACCATTTTAATATAAAAATAAATCAGATTATATAAAAATATATCTCTAAAAGAATTTTTTAACTTGATTAGCTCCTAATTCAATACATGCCTCAACCCAACTTGAAAAGTGCACAAGATCATTTTTCAAAATCCTAACCCAACCCAAAGAGTTTCTAGCCAGGCTTGGCAGATCAGTAATTATAAACACCTACCTAATGTTAGAGGTGTCAAACTGGTTAGCGCACTCATATTAAACCTTAGTCCACATTTATCAAGGTCCAAAAGGCCCACACTTATTAAAAGGTAAGGATGTTCGTGCTTGATTTTGGTTCGACTTTGGACAAAAAACTAGCTGAACTAAATTGCTTGATTGTTGTAAAAATGGATCGGTTGATTTTTTAGGGTTCTGTTCAATCAAACCAATGTAATATTAGTTTGGTTCGGTTAATTTTTTCAATTTTCATTTTTAAAAAACTATTCCAAATTATCCAAGCACAAATTAACAATGATTATATTCCTTAAGAACTTCTTATCATCATTAAGAACCAATCAAATCAAATTATAAACACTCCAAGATCCAAAGATGCTATTTTCATGCAATCCACCATTATGGACTGATAATTTGGCATAACAACTTCACATGTCTACAAATTACAGCCAAACAACAATAATTTAACAATGAAACAACACTAAATCAGTAACTAGATTTAAAAACTAGGCCACACAACCAAGTGTCAACCAAATTAAGGCATCCACCAATCCAAATTTCATAATCAGACCAGCCAAGGCAACAAGCCACAGTAAAACATTTAGCTTGATGGAAATTAAAATTTTTCATATTAACTTGTATACTCCAATAATGGTAATAAAATTCAAATATATAAGCCTAGTGCTGTGTGATATCATTACTGCATTCAGATGATATGCTTCTACACAAGAATTTTTTCTTCTATAATTGTTAGTGTAGCAAAAAGAAAACTCAAGCAAAATGGAATTTTGCAGAAAATTTTGTGGGACCAAGTGGTCTACTGAGTAGACAAGGCAGGTATATAGTTTTTTTATCCCACACTCCCACCCCACCTACTTGAATATGTAAGGTATGGTTGTGGCAAAGTACATCACCTAACTTCTACTGTCTTGTTTAGATAGAGAAAAAGAGAAAAGGGAAAGAAACTTGTTGTGACTTTTGTGATTTCTGGGATATATTGTTACAAAGACAACAATTATCCTTTGTGTGGAAGCTACACAAAAGAGTGTGAAGAAGAAGAAAAACAGCAGCAGTCACAACATAGAATAAATGGTGAAGTCTGTGTAGGAAGGCATGACCTTTAATTTCTCTATTCATAAGAGCACCCTTCTTTGAGCCTCACCCTTAATAATGTAGAACAAGCCACCAGCTCTGATATACTCTCTAGAGTTATCCATCCCTTTCACAATTTGTTAGTTAATTATCCTTCTTTTTAATTATTTTTTTTAATGCATATCAGGGTATTTGTGGCTAGCTTACTACTCTTCCTACCTTCCTTACTACAAGCATTGCACTTAAAGCTGCATAGCTTCCTTTGTGCTCTCATGTTGGCTGGATTTTGTGGAGCATTTTTCTTTTATTATTATTGTTTTTTTGTTGATTTCGGTGGTTTATGATAAGCGGTTTATTTTCTTTATTTTAATGGAAATTGGCACTAATGCATTTATTGCGAAATTCATGGGAAACTTATAGCACTAATTGAATATATGATGGAAGTAAAGTAAAGCAAAATTAAAGTCAGTGACTTGGAGATCCGGGGCTGATTCTAAGAGACAAAACTACTTAAGCAATGAGCAAAGTGGACATGTAATCCTTTTTTTGTGTACTATCACCTTACATTCCACAATGCATCGATGGCATGATAGTGTGTCTATTTAATTATCTTAGATAATGTAAATATAAATTTGCACATATTACAAAGTTTAGCATAAATAATTTAAAGTTTTGAAATTTTCTATAGATATATTGATGCTACAATTAGGATTCATGAACGAATGATAATTGGCTTTAGCAAGCCTATATGTTTATAGACTAGAACTTTCTGCAACATTAAAGGCCAATTTAGGCCTGAGGTTTTGGTGTTTCAATATGATAGTGGTAGAATCCCTTCTTTGTCTAAAGCTAATAGACGATATTGAATAGGCCAAGGTTCAGTTCTCCTTCTAAAGCATGATATTATGAAAACAAACTAGTATTGAAAATTTCTCCATTTCATATGGTGGGGAAATTTTTCTGTTTCAGTTCTCCTTAATGACTTGTTATATATTCAATAGTATAGTCCCCCTATAAACTGAAAAAGTGCATTTCAATGGGTTCCCTATTAATTGCTGTCTAAGGGTGAGCCTTATGCTAATTTGAAGATTATGGATTTAAATCTTGAAAATAATCCCTCAGCTTGCTAGATAAGATTATGCATATCTACCCTTCTCATTTCTCAAACCCCACCAAATGAGAGTCTCGTACATTAGGCCACCCTATTAACAGTTGTCCGTTGTCTGATTTTTTGCAGCTTGGACATGGGAACTTTGCCCCTTGAACCTAAGAATGTAAGCTGACATATATACCTTTCACTTGGGCGTAAAGCATTGAACAAAAGAGTTAGAGTTCCAAGGGTATTATCCCTTCTTACTTCACTTCTTGAGAGGTCAGTTCAGAGAAATGAAGAGCTGATAGATGCAAAGCACATGGAAGATGTTGTCAGTGTATTTAATGGCTTAAGGGCACCTACACTCAGTGTTAGTAAGTACATTGATCGTATCTTCAAATACTCAGGCTGCAGCCCTTCCTGCCTTATTGTTGGGCGCATATATGTGGACAGATTCCTTAAGCACACTGAGACCAAATTGACTTCACTAAATGTGCACAGGCTTCTCATAACAAGCACTATGCTAGCAGCAAAACTTATGGATGATGTGTAAGTCTTTGATGCACATAACTATATCTTCCAAAAGGTTAAGCGGATGGATAAGGACACCTAATAGTTTTATACTTAATACAAAGGATGAAAATCACCTATTTTCAAATTGTATTACCTTCTCTGTTCTCCAGTTATTTATTGCCAAATGGAAGATAAGAATAAAAAAATATCTAAAAATTTTAAGATAGGTTATTTTCATAAATAGTTACCAAATATATAATATTATATTTCACATGACAATAAATGATTAGAGAAAAAGGAAAGGGAGAATTTGGGACATGTGATTTTCATCCCTAACACAACACCTGGAGTAGGTGCAATAATTAATGCTACTTACCACTATGATTCCAAGAAACTTTGGATATATTTGAGTGAGATTTTGAAGTGGAGTTACACTATATACCCTTCTTGCCTTCCTCTCCTCCAAAATCTCAACTCACAAACATACCCTTTAAGAACCTAAAGCCACACCTTTGTCATTAGATAATATAAATTTTAGTTTAATGATAAACACTTGTTTCAATAAATAGGTTGATAATGACAACTTAATAAATGTTACACCTTGAAGAATATATATCAATTTGACATTAAGGATGGTTTAAAGGAAAAATCCAGTTCCCTCCTACATATATTATAAGATTATCTTGTATCCTCTATGTTTGTTTTATTCAGTCCAAGCTGTTAAACTACACTCTACGTGGTTTTATAGATTATTCAATAATGCTTATTATGCAAGAGTTGGAGGAGTGAGCAGATGTGAGTTGAACAAATTGGAGATGAGCTTTCTGTTCAGCATAGATTTCAGGCTCAAGGTTAGTGTAGAGACATTTGGAAGGTATTGTTGTCAATTGGAGAATGAAGCTACAGAAACGTTCCAGATTGAAAGGCCAATTCAGGCCTGTCAACTTAAACAAAGCTGGTCAAACAAAGATGATTCCACACGTGCTTCCACAATTGCGAGGTGAACAAGAGAACAAAAAAAAAAAAAAGGGATGCACTTCAATGTTTCATTGCTATGTAGAACGACATTAGTAATTCAGCCAATTCTTTTTAGTCATCAGGGACATTGTGATTTCCTCTTTTGGACCATATGAATTGTGACATTTTGATGGCTGGTTATGCATGATCTTCTCTTTCCCTCAGCTTAGCAATATATGGCTCCTTCACCATATGGTTGGCCCAAGGTTTAAAGCCTAATCAAGGAAAGGCGCCCAAATTAATGTAACATTTGACAAGGATTGATTGTTTCGTGACCCAAAAAAAAAAGGATTAATTGTTGGCGTTGCCTAGATGGGTAGTGTTTTCTATTGTTTTTTTCATGCTCAAGTTTTAGTTTGCATAATTTCTACAGGATGTTTGAAAACCTCTAAAATTCAATTCTATTAAAGAATTAAATTGAATTATATGCTTTAGAAACACTTAAGTGAGAAAATTAAAATCAGACCCAAATTGGTGTGATTTGATGTGGGAATTAAATTCCAACAAATGAAAATACTAAAATAGCCTTATTTGAATATAATGTTTTGTTCCTAACCTATTAATAAAGGATAAAATAATAAAAATAATTAAATTAATTCATTTTTAAACCCATTTCAAATTAATGAATTGAATTCAATTCTTTAATTTACTAACTCATTTCAAACATAATAATTCAATTCAATTTCATCTCATTAAAGGTTTTTAAACACCCTATAAAGGAAATTTAGGGTATGCTTGGTTTGGAAGTAAAAATTGGGGTAATTTTTCAAATTGAACTATATGTGTAATTTCACATATAAAAAAGAAAATACTAAAAGGAGTAATGTTTGTTATGTTGGTGAGTGATATGTAAATACCTTTGTAACCATTCAGTAAGTCTAGAGATAAGTTTTTGACCTTTGATTGGGATAAGCCTTCCCTCGGCGCTTCTTTTAGAGTGAGGTTCAAGATGGCCTCCAATTGCGCAAGAATGTGTTTTTTTTCCCCTGGACTGAGTAAGAATGTTTTTTGGTCGAACACATTAGTGATAGATATTTGGACTTTTGGTTGTTACACCGAAGAATGATTCCTTTTCAAGGCCCAATTGGAGATTCAATGGAATGGGCCCTCCCATCTAAGAGTAAACTGTGTTACAAAGTTTGTAGGCGTTGACCAAAAAAGGCTTGTTGGCCCAATGTGGCCCTCCAAAGATATTTTTGATGCTATTCTTCCATATTTCTCTTGGGTGACATATTTTTGATGTGATACTATCTAGATGTGTTTGATAGGGAAAGTAAAAACGGGAAGAAAATCTAACACCTCAATTTTATAAGGTGTTAATGTTATTATCTCTCGCTTCAATTGTATTTTTAATACAATAGCTAAAGTACTAAACATTGAATGAATTAGTGTACTAATTTTTTCCCCTAGTTAGTGCACATTGCAAGCAAGAAAAAGTGTACTAAAAAATATTTCCAGTAATAAATAGAGAAGGTACTACAAGACTACACACAGTAGTAGCCAAGCTGTTGAGATAGAAGTCATGAATGGTGAAGAAGCTTCTCCATGGGTTTCCAATCGACAAGGGTATCCACATTTGCAGCCATTTTTCACTGCTCCACACTCCTTACTCTGTCCTTTTCTTCCTCTTCTACCCATATACACAGGTCGCAAGAGTCAATGCCACCATATAATAAATCTTAATATTTGTATATATATGCAATTTAATTAGGTGCTGGTCAGTAGCGGACACTGTAACATATATATATATATATATATATATATATACACACTCACAAACACACACCTATTAATTATTATAATAATCCAACCAAACAAAGGAATAAATTGAACTATTGAAGGTACTCGAGCATCATCACAAACAAAGCCTGCAAGAGTAACCAAGTTGTCACGTGATCTGAATGCTTTGTTAATGCTAGCATACAATAGCTGCCACACTAGTTAGTAGTAGTAACAGTGAGTAGACAGTATATGTAATATCGGGAGAAATTATATATTGTTTTTTATAGAATCGAGAGAAATTATATATAGATACTTCTAGAATGTATAAAAAAAAATCTTTTCAATTCGAAACTACACTCATTTATATTCAATAATTCATTAATATTGTGTAAATTGCATTCTGTATTATTGTGAGTAGAGTTTTAATTTAAATTAAGAGGATTCTTAAATTGATTCTTTGGAGAATATATATATATATATATATATATATATATATATATATAAGGGGTGATTTATTGTGAGAGTGAGATGAGTAAATCTTGACCATTAGATATTATAAGAATAGTCAAAATTAAAATATAAAGTCATGTGTGTGACTTTTTTAAATGAGTATATGAGTATTAATTATATTAATTAACTTTTAATTCTCATCATCCATGTATGGTTATATAATTCAGATTTCCTTCTTTCACTCTCATAATAAACCACTCTTCTCATATGATATATATATATATATATATATATATATATATACTTGTCTCACCTGCACTCTAGCTACTTGCTGCTTTTTCTTTTATTATTTTGCATTAAGAGGATTCTTAAATTGATTCTTTGGGGAATATATTATTATTATTATTATTATTATGTGTGGGTGTTGCAGTATGCTATTGATTATTATTATGAGTGTGCTATTGCTAGTGCTGTGTGCTGCTTCGCATTGGAATCGAGTTGCTGAAGCTACGTGTTAACTCTAGCTATAGGGGGCGACTGGATTCAATTAGATTAGTACATACAGCTTGTTTCACGAGACTTAGATCATATGAATCTCGAGCATGCTGCAAGTGTCGGCTATAATTATTTATCAACTACATATATGGCACATTAATGAGAAATTATTTAAAAATATAAGTAAAAATGAGACTAACTATTAGCAAAATGAAAATATTTATATGCATTATATTATCACTCTTTTTGTTCAAACAAATGTCTAAGAATTTTTTAGCATTTTAATTAATTACCTTATTAATTATTTCTACTCTAAGAGTATGTTTAATTTAGAAATAAAAATTGGATGTAAATTTTCATGAATGAACACTATGTATAAAATGGCATATTAATCTTATTCCTAAAAAATTTATCTCTATTTTTACTTCCCAACCAAACATATTCTAAAAATTTATTAATGTATAGTAACTCAATAAGATTAGCTTAACACAAACAAGTTGAGTCATGGATGAGTTTTACCTGTAAGGTCAGGGGTTTGAAATATGAGATGCCCTCTTAAAAGGGGTTGTACGTTTACCACACAAGATTTAGGACATATATATTTCCTGCCTAACCTTTACCTTAAAAAAATTATTCTCAAAGTCAATAATAATAGTAATTCATAAAATTGAAATATATCAAATAATCTAAACTAATATTTTTTTCCTCTCTTATTCTAATAACGAATTTATATTATTACTTTATATATCATGTTTTGCATGCCTCCATTACACAGATACTCTTTAGTCCACAAATTTTGACTCATGGGCTATGCTCATTCATGTCACATGTGCATCTAACATGACCCAACCAAGTCAAACCCCCTTTCCATTACTAATTTCAAAGACTAATTACTAGTACTGTTAATTGCAAAGCGCCTCGATTTGATATCAATATTTATGTGAAAATCTAAGTTGGAGGTATGATTGAGTTGTACGCACGAGTGGCATCGAATGCCGTTTTAGCGTACCCGCATGTGTGCCATGTGTCCCCACGATAATGTTTTATGCATTCATCGGAGAAAAGCGATTTTAAGATTTCAGAGATACAAACACATGGTTTTCAGCAAAGTACAGCAAGATCGATCGTAGCAAACCCTGCGCTTTTCTGTATACATGCATGTTTTTCAGCAACATTTCAGGTCAGAGTAGGTTCAACAGAATAATCACGATGGGATTGATTGTATTATCAATGTAAGAGTGTCTTCTGATGAGGATAGATGAGGGAGGGGAAAGAAAATGAAAAAGAAAGAGAAGATAATACTATATGAGTGTACGTGTTTCGGTAATCAGTACCCTATAAACCCTTAAGGATACTAAGTAAAACAAAATTCAAAACTTTGAGGTGGTTTCATACTTTGAAAATAGTAAAATTTATCTTTTCAACGCCAAATTTTTTACCTCAAAGACAATGGTTAGATAAGCCTCATATTATATATTTATATAAAAGTAATGTTATACAATATCTTGTTTAAAGGAGAAGCACAGTTTGCACATGATATTTGTATAATATTATGTTAACATACTACATTCACTATTAGATGAAATATAAAGCAAAAAAAAAAAAGGTGAGATTTATATTTTATTTAATGGTGGATGTCATTACCAAAAAATACAAATTATTGGTCAAATACAAAAAAAAATTACAGACAATAATACTGACAAATATTAATAAAATAATTTAGAGTTTAGGGTTTTTGACTAACACTGCTTTTAATAAATATGGTAATTTTAGTTTATTTATATATATATATTTTAGAAATTTTCAACTGATAGTCAATCACTAATATATATGTCACAACATTTACGATCGCTTATTGGTCAGAAAATAAAAAAATATTTAAGAAATTAGTACTACCTTTATTTCTAATAAGTGTCTATCTTTACTTATGTACATATTTATTAAAGAAACGATTAAATGAATTTCATATTAGATAGGTTTAAATGTATTTTACAATACTATTCTTATTATCTATTTCAACATTCTCTCTTCTAATATTTAATCTATCCATTAACTATCTATCTCTCTTATAAGAATATCAAGGGTAAAATTAATTAATGTTGTCTACAATTCTTAAGAGGATAAATAATAATATAATTTTTTTTTTGTAGGTAAATATTTATTGGAGAATGAAGATAGTAAATTATTTTGTCCATAGCTTGGATTTCATAACGTCGTCGTCTCAAATGTTTCAAATTTCCCATCGAATCCTATTATCAACCGAAAAATCATGGGAAATAAGAATACTATTAGTAAATCTATTGCTAATGCTGAAAATATGTGCGTTTAAACGCGTGAAACCCCCTTTTCTTTCACCATTTCTTTTCCCTCTCTTCTCTTTATACCCTCTCTCCTCTGTCCCCCTCTTTTAGCTTGGGACAAATGATATGGCAGGTCAATCTGCCCTGATCCATTGCAGGTTGATTATAAAAATAGGAAAAGATAGATTCATTTTAGTTATTTAGTTTGAATATATCTATCCATCTCATTAAAAAATAGATTGTAGGCAAATCCAATTTTGATTATATCTTAGCTATTTTTATCAACCCAACCCAACCCATTCATTGCATAAAACAGATGGGCGAGGCTTAAAACTTTTTATGGGTTGAAAAGTCCAAACCATCCCATAAAAAATTAACAAGTTGGTGAGCCAATTTAGACTCAACGTTTGCCACCTTGCCACTATTCATGGTTGCCCACTGCCACCTAAGCCTCCATTTTGCCATTGGATATCACCATTGTATAAAATATTATGTATGGATATTTGATAATTAAATTTGTGTCTGAATAATATTTTAATTAGTTTGAAATAAGTTATATGATGAATAATGATGTATCATCCTATAAATACTCTTATTTTTTCTATATATTTAATAGAGTGAAAAAATAAATGCAATCTCATATCCTAAAATCTAAAAAAAAATCAAAACTTACTTTATGAGAAGCTGTAAAACGATATATTAGAAAAATTTATCATTACTCTAATTTATTTAGATGTGTGGAATTGGCATTAAAGTTTTATAACTATAAAATACAAATGCAGATATAGATATTATTTATGATTTTAATTTATATATATTATCAGTGTAAAAAAATTATATAAACACCCTATTATGTATTATCATCTTATTAACAACTATCTTATTATAAGTTTTACGAATAAAAATATATAATTGAATAATACAGTGTTTATACATTAAAATTAATCTCTGTTTACTCCATTGCAATAAATAAATACTTCATCGAATTAAATAAACGGCGTGTTAGAATCATATATCCAGTGTAAAGCATCTCTCCCTGTAACCAAAAAAAAAAGCATCTCTACCCGGGCTCCGAGGGCCCTAGCTAGTAATGTCATGCTGACCAATGCCTAATAATAAAAAATACTTTTAAGTTTTATATTGATAAAATATATTTGATTGAATAATAAAAAATAGAGATAAAATTTTTATTGATAAGTTTTATGCATTATATTATATATAAATCTCATTAATAAAAAATTTATATATTATTTTTATTTCCTAACCAAATATATTTTTATAGTGTAAAATTTTATTATATTATTATCTAATTATGTATTATTATATATCAATAAAGATAATTGACTCTCATAAAACATTCAAAGTGAATGATTTAACAAGTTGACAATGTAAAAACACTTTAATTACCATTGTATTACAATTAAACTCTAATAATAATAGCTTCAATTTGAAAATAGAAACAGTATAAAGTTATATCTTATATGCAAGTAACCACGTACGTTCATTTATTTTATAATTTTTATAACGTACCATATTTTAATGGTTGAATTTTAATTTTTACTGTTTTCTTGAAAAAAAAAACTATAAACAATCCAACAAGTCCACAACTATTTGTGCAAAAGCGAAGTGTCAGAAGAAGGTAACTTTGGATGTTCACGGTGAATAAAGCTGTGTGTGTCCTTGATATATTTCAACAGGGGCCTACAGTGTACAGAGAATGACATGAATGTGGCTCTTTTAATGGATTTAGCAACCCCATCAGAACTCAGGAGATTAAGTGGGCTTTGCCTCAGGCAATCAGGCATACCCTGACATTAACGTCAATTAATATCCTGACAAATGGTAGGCTCTCTTCTATTTCAAGAATATCGATAAAATGCCTCAATCCTCAAGGACTATACTACTACACTATCCGTACAATAATGGGATCCAAATTCTCTATTTCTTCCTTTAATCTTCTCAAGATATAGAATTTATATATATAAATTTTGTCTTTGATTATGAAATACATTTTATATATACGGTTAAGAATTAGATCTTTAATTAAATATTTAAGAAAATTAAGTTGTTACCAATTATATTAGACTTCATAGTTGAAATTTTCCATTTCTTATTTTAACGAATTTGTTTTGTAATATATTATTATTTTCAATTATTTTACATCAAATCAAATCATAATCAAATACATTTACAAATGAAAAATGCTATTTCTATAATAATACTTAGCTATTTGATCTATTTGTATTTATACCAGTTTACATTTTTATTATTTAATTATCAGTAATCCTCATTTTCACCAACTTTCTTGATTAATCCCCCATATATTTGTGACGGTAATCTTATTTTTAGTCGGTACTCCAAATTTTCTGGTAGCGTGGGTTCATATCACTTGAGTCTTTCAAATTTAAAGCGTGGACGATACACTTCGTGAGCTATCTTTCACAGTTTCAACAAATGATCAATATGCCTAATTAAATGATTAAAATGTTAATCAATCACTTGTCTATGAAGAATTTCTACACCAAATCTTTGTGCAACGTGTCATCATTATCATCATTATTATGTAATAAAGCATTGCCTTATGGTGTGGCTAGGCTAGGTATGGTGGAGATTTTGAAACGAAGATAAAGAAGTGAAAAGCAACATGTAGTTTATAACCAAACCGTTAAATTAAGTACTGCAAAATTGTTTCAACTTTCTCACCAAGTAAACGCCCAATATTCCTCATCTCTTTCTCCCCAAGTTATTACATGACTTAGATATTAATCTAATACGATGGTTTTCAATATTCTTCACGAGCATAGAAAAGTGCCCTTTATGCTTCATTAGACTCATCCATCAAGCCAACGTGGGGCTTATTTAGTTTGAAGTTATTTGCACGCATGCCCAAATCGTTATTAATTATTTGAGACACTTTTGGCATTTTGTGTTTGGATTTATATCTTTTTCACATGCTTTAATTTTAGAAACTGCTCATATAATTGTAAGTCAGAGTAATGACTTGGGTGAAATCTTCCTAAAGGTAATGATTTTAGAATAAGAATTCCTAAATTTACAAATAAAATTTAGCTAGAGTAATATCCTTTGATAATTGTTTTTCTTTCATCCATAACAAAAAAAAATATCCTTTGATAATGCCATTCCAATACATATAAAGCGTTCGTGGTTCACCTGAAAATTATTCAACAATGGAGTATAATGTTAGGAGAAAAGGGCATTCTTAATCTATAGCTATAGCCTTTAAGACATTAATTAAAGCAGCCTCAATGCTTGGTTTGGTGGAAAATGAATGGTGATCAATATTCTGATGAAAGAGCATAACTTGGTTCTGAATCAAGTGGTTTATACGTTGCCACACCCTATTTGTTGCCTCAACCTCACAAACGTCTTTGCCTCGGTCCCCATTAGTATCTTCACTTTTATAATTTGAGAGTTTAATTTATGTATACTAAACACTCTTAAATTTTTATTTAATTAAATTTATATGACTTTTTAAGTATAGTAAAAATGAAAATCAATTATATTTATTGATGTGATAATACAATAGGATTGAATAACCATATAATTTTTTTAAAATTTTGATCGAGTGCATTAAAATTAATTTTGTTTAGTTTGTGGGATTTATGAATATTGAAGGATATTGTCCACCAAATAATTAATTAAGTCTTGCAGCACCCTTTTTTTTTTATCTAGATGGAATTACCGACAATCAAGTTCTTATTATTATTAGGAAATCGATTAATTTTATCTGATCTAGCTGAGATCGCTAAAAGAGGAGAGTCCCTACTCCTTAAGTTGGTTTTGCCCTGCACTTTACTTCCCACATTTATCTTGAATGTCTTTTTAGTAACCTTTTCAATAATTATTTTAATTAATGTTCATAATAAAAGAATGAAAAAACTATAATAGATTAAGTGGATCAAAACCAAACATGGAAAGACACGCCACCCATTCTACTAGATTTTAATCCAGGGATCTTTATTTTTAACAAATGGATCATTCATGCCGAAAACAGCAGCCAATTGACATCTCCCTTTTCTTTTTGGTATTTTATTCTTGTGGGGAAGCATATGTTCTTAATTGTTATCACTCAAGTTTGTCTTGACAAAACATAGCAATGCTTTAGAATCTGCTTTACCTAAAGAAGGAACAAACTTCCCTTAAAATATGCATTGATATGAAGGCAATATAAGGACCAACCATTCATTAATAAAGATGTTATTGTGCAAACTTTTGAAGATTTTCAACACTGTAAATTGACAAGTTAAAGAAGGTATTGAACTGAGAGCTGAGAGCTTTAATTTGGTAATTTCTACCGTTGCTTTTATTACTATATTCAAGTGGAGATTCTCTTCATATTCATATTGTTGGAAAACTCTGGTATGTGGCTTTCCATATTGCCAAATTGCTAATTGGTGACGGTAATTTTCAGCCTCAGTACCATGATGAGTAGTGTTATTTGTATTTATGGGATGTGGAATACCATATCGACTTATATTCCATCAACCATTGGATGAGACGTAGATCCGTTCAAGTAAAATCCACACCTCATTCATTGTTAGATGATGTGTGAGCGATATGATATCTCACATTTCATTAGTACAATTATCATTTTTCCTGTGCCATAGGCTAGAGTAGCTGTTTAATTTTTGCATGTGTATTTGCCTAGTGTACATAGAAGTTAATGCAATACAAATACTCTCTCTCATCCAAAATAAATGTATCTCTTGTTTTTTAAATACATTCACATAGTAATATATCTAGATACATTTATATCTCAGAATATATTAATTTATAAATATACTTAAAAAGTAAAAGAGATATTATTTAAAATGAATGGAGTGTCAATATGAAACATTTTCAAGGTAAATCTATGCCCTCTCTTGTGTAATAACACGGACTCCAATATATATTACTAGTTTAGTATTGAAGTGCACAAAATTTATAGAAGGAAAATAAAATACCAAAGAGAAAGGCCCATGAACTTTTCATGAGTACTTCAAGCCGTTTGAATAAACGGATCTGAATTGGTCATCGAATGGGTTAGACCAAATCCAAATTGAACCAATCTAGTTTTTAAATTGTGTCAATTTTTGGAATTTGAACACAAGTTGATAATATCTAATTGGTGATTAGGTCGAACAAGGTCAACCCGATCATCAAATAACATAGGATTTAGATATTATACATGGTAAAATTATAAAATTTTATAAGTAAAAATAAAATTTAGAAGATATTTTACAATATATGTTTCATAACAAACCATATAAATGTAAAAATATCAACTTATGCAAAATATATTAATTGAACAATAATTTTTTATATCTTTTTACTAATTATTATAAAAAAAATACCATTAAAAGATTTATTTGACTTCATACTCGATTAGGCAAGCTCAAAGTGTGACATGAATCCAACGAAAATATGCATTGGATCCAATTTCAAGACATAAATCCTCCCTAATAAGTTTCGGGTTACACTAGGTTGCACTACAAGAAATTTATGCCTAAAGAGCACTTAGTTTTGGATACATATAAAAGTATTGCTTATGCACATATAGGCAACACTTTTTTAAATGTGTTGCTTTTGATATAGCAGGGGTTACACTTTTTTAAGTTAAGACATTACTTTTTAAAGAGTTATTATATCATATGTGGCAATTGTCAAAGGCAACATTTTTTAACAAAATGATACATTTTTAAGTTAATACATCACTTTTGTTGGTTGCCGAGAATCAGAAGGGATCCAACATTTAATATTTATTATTAGTAGCATATCAATTAGTAATTAGCTATTAATAATGTATATTCTAGATATGTAATTTAGGAAATTCTCTGTACATACTTATCTCTCTAATTCTTTCTAGGGATAGGATTTTATTATCTTTCCTTATTAGAATCCTTGTACCTATCTATTTATTCCAATCAATCTCAATAGAATAAAATACCAAAAATTTTGCATGGTATCAGAGCACGTTCTGATCTAGGCAAAAAAAAAAAAAAGAAAACACAGTCGCCATGGTCGATGAAGGTAGCTCGACCACAACCCACACAAAAAGCCGCAGTCGGTGAAATGCCTAGCCTGACCAACAATATTATCCTACCATTGACTGTTTTTACTTCTCCAAGTGACTAAATTTCCCCACAAATATGTGTAATATTCGCTAGTTGACTTGTAGTCAATTGAGCCTCCCAATATGCATCCTGAATACTTCTACTCCCCTTTCTGAATTCTTCTTGAAGTGAAGGCCTTTTCCTGGAGTCCTTTTTAGGTATTGAAGAATTTGGTTGACAGCTCTCATATGATCTTCATTTGGATTGTTCATGAACTGACTTACCATGCTCAAGAATAACTTATGTTAGGTAAAGTGTGGTTAGGTAAATTAGTTTTTCGACTAACCTTTGGTATCTCCCTTTGTCATTGGTGGGATGTCTTCCATTTCTCAAAGTTTTGTATTAGGTTCCATAGGTGTGTCATCTGGGCACCTTAACAAACCAGTTTCTTCTAGGAGATCCAATACATATTTCCTTTGGGATATGTAGATTCCATGTTTGGAGCGAGCTACCTCCATCCCAAGAAAATATTTTAGATGCCCAAGGTCCTTTACCTCAAATTCCCTAGCTAGGAACTTTTTTAACTTACCTATTTCTTCTTGATTATCCCCTGAAATTATGATATCATCCACATGAACAATGAAGACTGCCATATTTCCTTCTCTAGAGTGCTTCACGAACATTGTATGGTTTGTTTGGCATTGTGTAAATCCTTGTCTCTTAACAACCTTTGTTAATCTGTCAAACCATGCCAGAGGAGATTGCTTAAGCCCATATAGAGATTTTTGGAGTTTGCATACTTTGCCAAGTGTTTCAGGAGTTTCAAGTCCAGGGGTATTCTTCGAGTTCTCCATTCAGGAATGCGTTTTTAATGTCTAGCTGGTGAAGTGGCCAATCAAGATTTACGGCTAGGGATAAAATAACACGTACAGAGTTCAGTTTTGCAACTAGCAGAGGTTCTCATAATCCACCCCATAGGATTGTGTGAATCCTAGGCCACTAAGCGAGCTTTGAACCTTCACACTCCCATTTGCATTGTGCTTAATTGAGAAGATCCATTTGCATCCCACTGGCCTTTTTCCTTCTGCAGCTCCACATACCTCCATGTGCTATTTTTTTTCAAAGCTTTAGCTTCTTCTTCTACTGCATCTTTCCATTTAGTATGCTTGACAACTTCTTGGATGTTTGGGGAAGTTTTATATTGTCCAAACCTATAACAAAGGCCCTGGATTCCTGTGACAACTTGTCATAAGACACCTGGTTACTAATTGGGTGTTGGGTACATGACCTTACTCCTTTCTTCATGGTAATTGGCAGATCAAGATCATTCAAACAGCTCCATTATCTTGGGAAATAATAGGCTTTGGAGAAATATTACCTGTGGAATTCCCTATGGATTCTGATCAAAATTTTGGTTTAGCCTTGGAGATGTGCAAGTTTCTTCCTCCCTTCTAGTTTTCTTCTTCCTGGAATACACCAGGAACTCTTTCGCTGGTTGATCAGATGAGTTCAATTGCTACACTTGGTTTTGCGACTTCAATTGCTGCATTTGGTTCTTCTGCGGTACTATAGCCACTGGTTCAGTGAAATATTGATTTAGCCCCCAAAATCTGCTCCTGCTCCTTTTCTAAAGGTTGGGATTCTAGTATGCTTCCCTCTCTCCCCTGAGTGCCAACCATGGGATAATAAGGCTGGTTCTAAAAAAATGTGACATCCATGGAGTGGTAAAATTTATGAGTAGGAGGAGAATAACATTTATATCCCTTCTTGTTGGGTGAGTATCCTAGAAAAATGCACTTCAAGGACCTTAGCTCTAATTTTCCTCTATTCGGTTGATGGTCATGCACAAAGGCAGTGCAACCAAATATTTTGGTGGAAATAGGAGATATAAGTCTAGTGTGAGGGTAAAGGGATGAAAGGGTTTGGCTAGGGTTTTGGAAGTTTAGGACTTTAGAAGGCATTCTATTTATTAGGTAAGCTGCGAAAGTATAGCTTCCCCCAAAATGGTATGGCACATTTGTTGATAATAGGAGGGAGCTTGTAACTTCCATGAGGTGCCTGTTTTTCCTTTCTTAATGCCGTTATATTAGGGAGTGTCAACACAAGTAGTTTGGTGTACTATCCCATGCTTAAACAAAAAAGAACCAAGGGTGTTGTTACAATATTCTCGGCCATTATCTGTTCTAAGGATTTGGATTTTGGCTTTAAATTGATTTTGTATCATATTGTAGAAATCCTCAAAAAAATTTTCCACCTCAGATTTGTCTTTCATGAGGAACACCCAAGTGACCCAAGTATGATCATCTATAAAAGTCACAAACCATTTTGCCCCAGTTATATTTTGAACCTGAGAAGGTCCCCAAACATCACTATGGACAAGAGAGAAGGGCTGGGATGGTTTATAAGTTTGTGAGGGGTAGTGATTGGGAGTGTTTGGATAATTGGCAAATTTCACATTGGAATAACTGTGGACTTTTATTAAGTAATGAAGGAAACAATTTCTCGAGGTACATAAAGTTTGGGTGTCCTAAACGATAATGCCATAGCATAACTTTATTTTCTAGGCCTTCAGGACTAAGAGTCGCAGCATGAGCAATGGTGTTGTTTTTCTTCTTGGGATGACCAACTCGAAGGAAGTAGAGTCCTGCACATTCCTCAGCATTGCCAATCTTCCTCCCGAATCCATGTCCTGAAATTCACACAGGTTAGGTAAGAATTTGGTAATATAATTTAAGTCCTTATTTAATTTACTAATGGACAAAAGATTGCAGTCTAAATCTAGAACATGAAGGAGAGTGGAGAGTGATGTCCTTGGAGATAATTATTGATCCTTTACCAGCCACTGTTGTGCTTGTGCCATTTGCTATTCGTAAACTGAATTGTCATTACATGGAAAATATTCATCAAATAAGAAAATATCCCCAGTCATATGGTTTGAGGCTCCTTAGTCAACGATCCAGGAATTATTTTTCTCGTTTGCATAAGTAAGGCACATGAAGAATTACCTTTTTGGACCAAGGTGGCAGTGGAGTGAGTATTACTATTTTGAAGAGTTTGTTGAAGCATTTTCTCAGTAAATCCAACTGTTCCTTGCTAAATGGGCCTGAATCAGGAGGTGGTGTTGTCAACAGTGTTCCTCCTTTGATATGGTAGCATGTGCATGGCTGTCCGCTTCTTGGTGGCTTCCAATCAGCTGGTTTTCCATTTATGACCCACAATTATCTCTTGTGTGGCCTGGCTTTTTCCATGATCACACCATCCTCTGTTTTTTCTTGTTTCCTTTCACAGCCAAAGTTGAACTTTCATGTATAGGGTTTTGGGTTGTGTTTCCCAACATGATTTTCCTTCTACTTTCCTCTCTTCTTACCTCTAAAAAACTCCCCTAATGTTGGGCAGGGGTTTAGTTCCATGGATTCTTCGTCTTACCTCATCAAGGCTTTTGTTTAAGCCAAGCAGGAACTAATAAATGCGGTCCTTCTCCACCAATGCCTTGCACTACTGCTGTCTTCTGGGCATTTCCATTCCATGTCCTCATAAACATCCAATTGTTGCCAATATTAGCTGAGTGTTTGGTAGTATTCAGGAACCATTGCATCCCCTTAGCATAGGTCATTGAGGAGACTCTTAATCTCAAATATGGCAGATGTGTTGTCAATGTTTGAGTAGTCTCCTCAGCAGCACTCCAAATTTCTGCTGCTATAGTACATGAAGTTTTCCCGTATTTCATGGTCATCGAATTTAGTAGCCATGACATGACTAGACTATTTTTGAGTTTCCACTTCGGGTGGCTAGGATCCTCTTTTGTCGGCTCTTTGCATCGCCGATGATGTAGTCCTCTTTTCCTTTTCCTTGAAGGAAAATCCGGAGACCTTGCCCATTGGGTGTAGTTTTGGCCATTCAATTTGTGGCCTGTGATGGGTAGTTGGAAAACTAATTTACCTGACATAAGTTATTCTGTGAGCATGGTAAGTCGGTTCATGAACAATCCAAATGAAGATCATATGCGAGCTATCAACCGAATTCTTCAATACCTAAAAAGGACTCTAGGAAGCGGCCTTCACTTCAAGTAGAATTCAGAAAGGGGAGTAGAAGTATTCATAGATGCAGGTGGGCAGGCTCAATTTACCGCAAGTCAACTAGCGGCTATTGCACATATCTGGGGAAATTTAGTCACTTGGAGAAGTAAAAAAAAGTGGTAGCAAGAAGCAATGCAGAGGCTAAATTTAGATCAATGGCCCATGGCATTTGTGAAGGAATTTGGTTACTAAGAGTGCTCAACGAACTTGGGAAGCCAACAGAATGTGCAACAAGACTCTTTTGTGACAATAAGGCAGCTATTAGTATTGCAAAAAATCTTGTCCATCATGATAGGACAAAACATGTGGAGATAAACAAACACTTCATAAAGGAAAAGATAGACAGTGGGGTCATCAAGTTAGAGTACGTCCCATCACGTTTTCAAACTACAGACATACTCACCAAGGCTCTTCACAAGGCAACCTATGAGAACTTAAGGACTAAGCTAGGCATGATAGACATCACTGCCAAGCTTAAGGGGAAGTGTTGGTTGTCGAGATCACAGAGGGATCCATCATTTAATGTTTATTATTAGTAGCATATCAATTAGTAATTAGCTATTAATAATATATATTCTAGATATGTAATTTAGGAAATTCTCTGTACGTACTTATCTCTCTGATTCTTTCTAGGGATAGGATTTTATTATCTTTCCTTATTAGAATCCTTATACCTATCTATTTATTCCAATCAATCTCAATAGAATAAAATACCAAAAATTCTCTACTTTTCATAGAGTTGCTATAGCAAGTATAGTAAATTATTTAAGGCAACACATTTTAATAGAGAAGACAACATTTTTTGGATATCAAAGATAACATATTTAAAAAAAGTGTTGTCTATGTGTACAAAAAGTAACACTTTTTATATGTTCCAAAAATAAATATTGTTTTACGTCAGATTTCTTATAGTGTTGTTAGGCCGAACTGGGTTACAAATACCCCAAAACAAACTTCACCTCTTTGAGTCTTTATTCTTTTAAATTTTTTAGGTCAGAGGACTTGTGATTTGGCATGTTTTGAATTGGTCATTCATCCTTTAGTCTTAGAGACTTGGCTTCTTCACTATTTTCAATCTGAGGTTGGGGACTTATGGTTCAACCAATTCCAAATCTATTTATCAACGGCCTTCCTTTACTTAAACCTACTCTCATTCGAATCCTATAATCTACACTCCAATTTATTAGCATAGGATCATATAACGTGCCACATATGACTAATGATTACTCCTTCTATTTTAGAATATTTGTCCATTTTTAGACAAAGGGTTATGTTATTTATACTTACCATATATAGGATAGAACGACTCACATTCCATCCACTATTGGATAAGGTGTGGGTCCATTCAAGTGGAATCTACATCCAATCTAATAGTGGATGTGATATAAGTCGCGATGTCCATGTATGGTGAATACAAATAATATTTTTCTTTAGTCAAAGTCTCTTTTAAAATATCTGTCAATTTCATATTTCAATAAAGTATGTTTTTTTTGTTCCAATAGTATTATTGAATAATTAATGACCATTAATATAACATTTCATTTTCAACTATTTGATATGTTCCACAATTAATGACTATTATGGTGTATTAATCTATACACCATTATTTTGTATAAAAATACTCTATTAACATATTATTTATCATATTTCTTAATACCCATATTTGTTTAAATTTCACAAATAGTTTACAAGGGATGGAGTAATATATATAATTTGATAATGGAATTTTTTATGAGGCAGTTAAGACATATAACTACAATGATTAATATATATAATTGGATCAAAATTATATTTAACTTTTTTTTCAACCGTACACAAGCATACACATAGGTATGCTTAATGCTATAAATACCTTGATAAAAAAAATTAATTAATAATGCTATAAATACCACCCTTAGACTTGACCCATTTCACTATTTTGTCGGGCTCAGGTGGTTTTGGTTTTGGAAATTGGAACTCATTGACAGCCACCCCTTTGACTCAATCCAGCCAAGTTGAAGCCGCCAAGCTCAAGTTCGGCTTAATTTCCTCTGTCTACCCTCTTCATTCTAAAAAGTCCAATTTGT
Organism: Dalbergia oliveri; assembly: GCA_030441495.1. NCBI lineage: Eukaryota > Viridiplantae > Streptophyta > Magnoliopsida > Fabales > Fabaceae > Dalbergia > Dalbergia oliveri. The sequence continues at coordinate 21,817,024 of JAMLFY010000013.1, read as the reverse complement.
TCTAACAAAATTGGAAACAACACTGCTAAATAACTTACTATTTTATAATTTATATCAGTCATCATAACATTCAACATCTTTTTTCTTAATACTTTTTAATTAAAAAAAGGATTTAAGCCTCCATCACATATGAAATATATACACATCTCTGTGAAAGAAAAAAAGTATTATATTGGTGGAATATTCAACATATCAGTACTCTTTTCATTAGGGAAAATAATACAAATTTCCTTGATTGAGAAAACTATTCAAGGACATCTCTGGTTTATCTGGAAATGAAGATTATTTAACGATAAATTATTTAAGCTAGTTTCATGACAAGTTGGATTCATTAAACTATTGTTTCATGGTTGGAGACATAGATAAATCTGCTGAAAGTAGTCAAAACATGGTCTAACTGCCATTAGTTTTTCAGTCAAAACATGTACTAAAACTTAAGGTTGCAGTTCAATTTTGTTCTGACCATTGACCAACTGCCTTTAGGTTTCACATAGTCAATTGGTGAGTTTAAAAAATAAAAAGTGTTATTTTAATATCAAAATTGAATGTTTAATTGAAACACCCACTCCATCATTAATGAATATAATTGATAAATAAGAATAGTGAAGACCATAATCATATTCAATTATGGTAGAATGAATATCTCAATTAAAAATCATTTTTGAGTGTTAAAATAACATTACTTTTAAAAAATATTAACACTATATAAAAAAAAACTTATATCAAATTCTTTCTAGTTATTCTATCAAATTCTTAAATGAAGTAAGGATGGGTAGATATTTTGTTGGGATGAACACATCGTTTAAGCTTTAAATTACTATGTCCAATTGTTTGTTTAATATTTAAATCCTTAGATACAAACCCTCATTTAATTACTAAACAAATATCGTCATATGTAGAAACAAGGGTCAATAAATTATTATTTGCTCTTGAAAATTAAGTAAGTCTCATGTGTTTATTTTATTCATAAGATGACATTTAGGTGTTGGTTAATAGTGAGATCTACAACTATCTTATATATTTATTATTCGTTATTTATTATTTATAAAAAAATTTAAATGGTTCAATGAATAAATGTATAAGTTCATAATGCATTAAAATTAAAGGTTATTTGTGTGAACAAAATAAATATATAATTCTATGTATTCACACTACACACCCTCACAATTTCAGAAGAAATCCAGATCTAGCTTTGTCAAGGATGGGAACTAATAAATGAGAACGACATATATAAAGTTTATTGCGATGGAAGAGTTAAACGTAAGTTTCATTTCAGATTTCAGTTTTCAATTTTTAACTTTTATTTTTAATTTTTTTTAAAAAATACTAAAAATTATAAAATTCAACTTTCAATGTCATTCTTTAATATTTTATTTACAAAATCTCAAAAACTTAAAAAATTAAAATTAAAAACTAAAATCAAACACGTCAGTAACCAAAAAACAAGGCTAAAAATGATTATGGTCCCCCTTTTTGTGGCACCCTGAAGAGGTTTCCCCCAACTACTACAGTATTACTGATGAAACCTAGAACTTCATACTCCACAGATATTCCTTCCGCTGTGAAGTGTGAGCCAGTCCACATCAAACAGGTTGGCCAAAAAGTAAAAAACCACCGGGGTCAGACTCATCGGACCCCTGATTTATGAATTATGAGTACTGGCCGGCTAGACCACCGTGAATTTTTGTCTTGATTACGTACCTAGTGTCCTTATCACCTCAGTTAATGATAGTGAGTTGCGGGAGCCATCAATTTGTTGTCCCGGTGCTACCTAACTTGTAAACTGTCCTCATGCACTCAAAAAATAAATAAATTTCATCAATCTGTCTTGAAGTTAACTGAAATTCAGTTTGACTCTCTTCTAAACTTGCTCTACATATAATTTTTATTTATTATATTAATTTTTTTATTTATAAAATTATTACATAATCTTCCATTTTATTGCACATTAAATAATATGCTTAGACGATTTTGGTATCACCCAAGCAAAAAGAGGAGACATGATAGATTTATCAAATTTCAAAAGAGGTAAGTGTAATTTATTGTTTGAGTATTGATATTCTTATGTATCCTATAAGTATCATCAGTATTCTTGTGTATTTAATAGTTGTAATTTAATTATTGATTTTATGGATTTTAATAACTTAAATTAATAAGATGTGTGCTCATTTTTAATCACAAATAATTAAAATATACTAAAATATCTAAATTTTATAGAGGTATCTAAAAAATCTCAAGATTTAGGACATATTTAGTTTCAGTTTTCATTTTGAGTTTTTCACTTTTTAGGATTTTATGAAGGAGATATTGAAAACTGGAAATGAAAATTAAAAATTAAAATTTATAGTTTTAAATTTTCACTATTTCCTTCACAAAATTTAAAAAATTAAAAAATTAAAAATTAAAACTAAAAATTAAAAACTCAAACCAAACATAACCTTAACATTAAATAGTCTTATGATTGTGAGTGTAATTTCATCCTAAATGTTATTTTTGAATAACGTGAGAGTTTAACACATCCCTATTACTCAAGATTTTTAAAAAATAAAAAACAAACGCCCCTTTTATTCTTAAAATTTGACATTTGAAATTTGTAAGACAGTGTTTTTGGATAAATGAAATTAGCAGGACTTTATATTTTCAATTGATTCAATAATCAATATCAATCACAAGATAATCTTTGAACCATCTTATAATCGTGAATATAACGCTGTCCTAAAAATTAGTCCAAGAGGAAAAAGTGGTTTAAATAATTGTAAAAGCTGTTTTCGATCATGTTCTTAAGTAATATAATAAGTCTTAATAAATGCAACAATTTATTTATATAACTATATAACATGTTTATTTTATCCTAATATTATACTTGTATCATGACATTTAATTACACTTAATTACATCAATATAAGTTATTTGTCTTATTTAACATAGCATAAGTATCCACCATGTTATTTGTCTTTTTATATATAACATAAGTATATTATAGATTTGTATTGTACACAAAAATATTTCTCAAAATAAAATTCAAGCTTTGAAAATTTAACAGAAGAGGGCTACTGAGAAACCAACGAAGAGAGTGACATATAATGAAGTAGATATTCATCCTAGTTTGTGTAGAGAGTGGCAAGGATGTGCTCCACCAAAGGCAAAAGTGTTTGTGTGGTTTGTTCTCATTGAGAGAATTAATACTAAGCCCTGTCTGAGCCATTTGAATATTACCAATGGTGATGATCTTAGATGTGTTTTTTGTAAGATTGAGAAAAAATCTTTATCTCATTTGTTTTTTACATGTGAATTTTTTTGAAGGGTTTAGACCTTTTGTTATAATTGGTGGGGAAGAGTGGGTTATGAATAAAGACCTTACATCAAATTTTGAAATGTGGATTGACTGTGCTTTCTCCAGTCAGAAGATGAAAGGTTGGAATATTTATTTCTATGCAATTTTACTTTCCATTTGGAAACAGAAGAACATGGTAGTCTTCCAAAAAGAAGAAATTCGCAGGAAAAAATTGCTTTTTAACCTCATGTAAAGATGCCATTGTTGGTTGACTCTTGGCGCATAATATGTCTATTTGTAGAACCTCCTTTTGTTGCAGGTGATTATAATTGATGAGGAAATTCAATTGCTGTTTGGTGGAAATGGAGATTGGTGGCTTTTGAGTGATACACGGAAAGGTTTCTTTAATAAGAAGGGGAGCTGTTCTGTAAGGTTTTGAAGGTGCTTTCAAAACTAAGTGGAGAGACATACATGTGAGGGATATGTTAATGTTTTTTATTTCTATATTTTTAACATTGTAATAGGTCATACTCTTGGTGGAGTATAAAACTGATTTGGTGTGATGGGGATAGTAGAGTGTGACTTGAGTGATACACTGTAAGGTTGTGTGAGTGGGGGAGATATGTGAGGTAGAGTGTCACGACCCAATTTGAGCACGTGATTAGCACGTGAGGAATTTCACCCCCATGTAAGTCTCATGACCTGTAACTGTTCTATATACATATGTAAATAGGAAAATCCATTCAAAACATAACTTCATTTTTTACATACAAATCATCTGTTCTCTAAAATTAAGATAATTATAACTGAAATTTCATAACCAATATTTAAAATATGAAATCATAGTATCATCCATAAACAACATATATATATATATATATATATATATATATATATATATATATATATATATATACTTCTCTTATCCAGTTTGTTTATAAGTGACAAATCCTTTAAATACAAACCATAATACAATCAAATATACAAAATGCAAAATAATCTCTATATTAATTAAGACTCCCGCCTGCAATGACATTGGAGCACTCTAACTGAATTGAGGATGCTTCACTCAAGTGAAGCTCACCAGCTGAATCTCTATTACTGGGAAGAATCTGCAATAGCTATTGTATCTATAAATAGGAGAAAATAAGAGGGGTGAGTTTTTTTACAAAAACAAAGTGAGTGAATTCTCACCTAAAACCCCCTTCATGGGCACCAAGGAAACCATGGAGTAAATCATAACAACAATAATAGTATAAAACTTTAAAACATATCATAAAGTGTAAACATATTATTAAATTCACAGTTCTATAACATTGGTTAACAACATTCTAATAAAGAAACAGAGATCTCTATATAATAATCTCTGTTACATCTGGGCATTATGTATCGGGTCCCTAGTGCACTAATCAATTCTCTATTCACAAATCTCTAGTCACATCTGGCATTACGTATCGCCATCCCAATGTGTTAACAATTTCTTTATTTTCACTGGCCTTGGGCTACTTGGTACCAAGGTTAACGTTAACTGCCATTAATGCAAGCACTGTTTCTCTATAGCTATTGTCCAGCTCTATGTAAACTCATTTCGACAACAGTGGTCTCATGATTTTACACAAAACGTATAGTTCATGCCATTTGAAAACCACATTATCATAAACTTGAAAAATCAACGGAAATCTCTTATCTCTTTGCAGAAATCTCTAAATCATAATATAAGTCATGTTTTCATGAAAATAGCTTTAATGCAAAACATAGAGATCACAGGTATGAACTCACTCATCTAGAGTGGTAGAATAAATAGGATTGACACCAATAGGACCTTAAGAGGTAGAAATGGTACCACTATTTGCTAGTAAAACAATAAAACTCTACATCAATCTCGAATAACTCTATTCTAACCCCCATCAATGGTGGAAGAATATTATGAACTAAGAACAAGGAGGAACTCAAGATCTAACCTCAAGAACAAGGAAAAATAGGGAAATAGGAAGTAAAACTAGTAAAATCTCTTACCTTTAAGCCTTGGAAGTGAAAAATTGGTGTTAGATTGATGAAAATAGGGTGAGAGAGATATGAGACGAGGGTTTTGTGTTTTAGGGGGTGGGGATCATGTTTTATGTCTAGAACCCAAAATGGGGGTTTTTATAACCCGTTGACTTCATGCTAAGGAGAGTATAAAATTATCCCTTGTACCGCCTTACTATTCCCTGATCGTTCAGCGCTCTCAGAATGGTCTCCCACTTAATGTCCTCATTTATTTTACTCTTTATTAACTTTAAAACATAAATGTAAATAAGGAAATACCCCCATTTAGATTCAAATAAAATATTAGAAAAATCAAAATCCCAACAAATCAAAATCAAAATTTTGGGTTTTAGTTCAAATTTGAAAATTCTTATGATTTTATAAACTTTTAGGCTAAAAATAAAATGTTTAAAGATTTCATAAAATTCATTAAAAATCACTCTTTAACTTATTTTCCACTTGGGAACAATTACCGAGACTTTTGATCCAAAGAATATGGTTATATCATATAGCCCTCCAAGAGTGTGTAGGATCAGACTTAGAGAAATTCAGGACCTGATTTGTCTAACGACATGTATACTGCTCTAAACTATCCTAGGTAAGAGTGTACCTAAGGTATTACATAGAGGGCGATTTAATTAGCGAGCAACGCTTGAGGGAAACATGGTGAAGGTTGTTGATTTATTTTAGGCAATTTGTGTGATTTCGAATTGGAAGAGCTGTGGGTATACTAGAGGATGTTGTGTGGTAGAAAAGTGTTTGAAGGAGTCAATAACAAGCTACAAGAGGCATACTTCCATTGCTTGACTGATGTTTTGGACAAGTGATTAGGATTATTTATTGTGTTTCTTGCATTTGCTTTGAGGAATAATGTTGGTGATTACATGACCTTTATAAATTGCAATTGGTGTACTAGTGAGGTCTTCAATCCTAAGTTGAGGTGAGTTTTGTGACTCTCTTTGCTAATACCACTCTACGCGCCTTTCTTTTCGAGTTGCATTTTCAATGAAGGTGTCCTCTGTTTTTGTTGGCGATATCACTAGCGGATGTATTCGAATGGTTTTAGGCATAGTTTGGACTCCACATCATTTTATAGGTCATGCTTTATCTGTTTGTTAAGTATATCAGTTGTAAGTTGCTTGTTAGATGATGTTTTTGCTTGTCAAATGGTCCAAATATTATCTGATATTTTCTTGATTTTATTTATTTTCTTCTTATTGAATTTTGTCTACTTCCCTGCCTACAGGGTTAAGTCTTTTCTCCTTGTTGGAATATCAAAAATAAAAAATAATGCAGCAGATATTACAGGCTAATTAATGCCGTGGCATTTGCGACTAGTGGATTGTTATGTGATGCCAACATTGGGAGAGAGAAGTGCAGCGCCACACTCTGCATAATCACCAAACTCAACCACCAGATCATAAGGTCCAAGATAATTCAGAGGAGCATACAATGAATGAAAGAAAAAAATTGGATGAAAAAAGTGGAATTAATGGCCAAAAAAGGTAGTTTATGACTTGGATGCTGGAAGCTTTGTAACACGAAGAAGGGAATTTTTTTTTTAATCCATCGAATCTCGTTTAGTCAAATTACTTATCTATTGAATTTATATTTGGAATTAATTTGTACAAAATATCGCTCATTTCATCTCACTGTTCAGCCCATCAGAGTAAATGGCAATAAAAATAAATAAATAATCATTGATTTTGTTTGAACTTCTCAGAACAGAATTATCATAACCATTAATTTTTAGGTAAATTATATTAATCTCTTTAGAGATGTTATAAAATTCACCTTGTGCACATTAATCTCCACTTAATGCACTATATAATGTGCAATAGAAAAGAGACTGATATCACAATTTTACAAACTAAATTTGAGGAAAGTCAATATAATAATTTTATAAATTTAAAAATTTTTATAAAAAATTTTACAAATAGAAAAAGTCAAGGTAAACTTTATCAAATCTTATAAGGGATCAATATAATTTATCCTAATTTTTAAATAAATAAATAAATATCTCATACTATTTTATTTTATCAAATAATTACTATAATTTCTTTTGTCGGAAATCTAGTCATATTTTCTACTAATGGTATAATATTACTCGATTGCAATTTAGCCTACAAATATGATGTGAATTGAGACGTAAGAAATTAGAAAACCCAAAACGTCATCATTTTTCTCTCGCGCTTCTTCTCTTTTCGACCATGGCGTGCGTCGATATGCGAAGTGAGTTCTGAGTAAGAGTGCCATGGTTGGTCCCTACTGTGTCCACACTATAACTCCGTTAGGGCCCAATGGTGGCACTCGGCTCAAGACAAATGAAATGAAGGATGACAACGTATGAAACAAACAATTAATTAACATAGTTTAACACTTGACACTATGATACATCAACGTTCCCCTAAAAACTTTTAGAATAAATGAATAATGCCGTGTACCTTTGCCAAAGACTCACACCTTAACTTTTTCATGCCTGTCCATACCTACTCTAATAGTAAATAAGATATAAATTGACATAATGTCTCATATAATATATATAAAAATAAGGATTTGATTCTTTGAAAATGAGAAAATTAATAAAATATAAAAGTGAGAGCTTAATAATCATCCTTTAATTAATAATTTTTATCATATGTGTATTAAATATGTATCCCCACTAAATAACATGTCTCAAATATAATTTTCACTGTGGAAGGACCTGCAATGAATGTGCCATATCTTCAATTTTGAGATCGAAGTGAGTTCTTGGACATGGCCCAAAACCACTCCAGCATTTCTTGGTCTACTGTTCCTGTTCCACAAATCACGCAGCCAATTCAGGGAATTCACAATTACCGTTTCAAGTCAAAAGAAGAAAAGAAGGATGAAAAACGGTAAAGGGCAAGTCCAATTAATGGTTGACTAGTTGTGTCTCCAGTTAGAAAATTGAACTACCAAGATGAGTTGTTTAAAGTAATTCGCATTTATTCCTAAGAAAATATCGAATCCAAATTATTTAATAGGAAAAAAAAAGCCTAAAAGTTGAAGAATTTTTTGGTTTGTAAGAAAATTCTTTACTTGATTTTTTTCGTGGCTGAAAGATTAATCTCTTAAATAAAATCTAATACTTAAAGGACCCAGATTCCATATCTATACCAACACATCATTCATAAAACGGAGAAATTCTATCTTTAGTTAAGAACTTAAAAGATGCAAGTATTACATACAGGAGAAGAGAGGTTTTTTAAGTTTTCAGTGTATAAATTCTATTAGAAAGTTTAAAAATGTATCTCTTTCGATTTCCTTAGATCATTGGTTAGAAATAAAAAAACCTAAAAACTAATCCCCTCCAGTCAGATTAGACAAACGAAACAGTTGGTAAATAAAACAATATAATGTCCATCATTATGTCACTATTACTTTCACTCCGAGAAATCAAGATCCGAATCATGCAAAGAAGACCGAAAAAGGAAAGAACGAAAATGCCTCATTCATACCCGAATTGTGTTATCATTGACCAAAAAATACCTGAATTTTATCCTAATGATATCCAATTTAGTTGCATATAAACTTTAGTCTATGCCTCTATGGCCAGCTTTGGAAGGTTATCGTTAGCCTGGTGTTAAGAGTATGTCAAAATATACGAAAGAAATGAACAAGTAACTCTACCCCGCTTAATTATTGAATGCTATTAACTCCTACAACTGGCATAGTAGCTAAGCTAGGTTGAAGAAAACCTTGTGAACAGTTTTTTTTTCCCTAACAAGTAACAACCTGAGTTACAACTTACAATTACAGCGTGAAAATCTTAAAAACAAGAAAAACTAAAAAGGAAAAAAAAAGAAGGAAAAGCTAGCGTCCGTTAGCTTGAGGAGTAACGGTGGAATTCTTGCAGGGACTTGACGGCGGGCTGGGTTTTCCGGTGGCAGCAACAAGGCGTTGCACAAAGCTGTCAATTCTGTTTCCGTTAGTCTCCGTCAGCAACCGCTTCCCGCCAAACGGTAACGACTCCAACGCCCTCTCTTTCAGCACCACATTCCCCTCTTCTTCTCCTTCTTCCTCCTCCTCCGTTACCGTCACCGTTTCTTCACTTCCCAAGCCAAACGCCTGCCACAGAAACACATTCATCATTCCATTCCACAATTTTCTCTCTACATTTCCTTCATTTTCTCAGAAACCAAACAGAAAGAAAACCGTTTCGGTTTTCGCGTATACGTACCTGGATTCTGACGTAGTCATTGCGGTTCCAGCAGAATGCGTTCCCTAACATCTGATCAATCGTCTCTGAAACACCGTCGAGGACAATGTCGATCACCGAAGGCTCCCGATTCTCGCGCGCTTTCGCGCTCGACGACGACGATCCGTTCCCTAACGAGAGCACGAGGAGGTCCTCGACGCCATTCACCGCCGGAAAATCGCGCTTGTTGTGGAGGACATGCGTAACGGCGGCGGCGGTAGGGTTGTTCATCACGAGTCCGCCGTCGACGGCGGAGCACGACGTTTTTCCGTCGACGGATTCCAACCGGAACGGCTTGAAGCAACTCGGCGTCGCTGACGTGGCGCGGCACACCTTCCAGAGGTCGAAGTCGAAGCTCGGCGACTCGCAGGCATCGGCGCGTGAGAACACGAACGGCGCGGAACTCTTCAGGTCGAAGCACGGAACCAGCAGAGGCTTACACGTGTCCTTCAACGTCAGCGATTTTCCATCTTCTTTCCTCGTGAACACTTCCTTCAGAACGGAGTCCATGCTCCGGGAGGAGAATCTCCGTCGCCGGCGGAAGATTCCGGCCGATTTGAGCTTGTAGAGCTCCGAGTTTCGCTCTGCGACGAGGTTGACGGCGTCGGCAGCGGTGTAGAGAGGTCGGCCGAAGGAGTCCGCGGCGGTGATCATGGCGGCGAGGACGGCACCTATACCGGTGCCGGCGACGATGTCGAAGTAATCGGCAACGTGAGCGTGGGGATCGGAGGTGTGGTGGCGGATCTGATGCTCGAGGCGGAGGAGGGCGGCTCCGGCCACAATGGCGGTGGTTCCTCCGCCGTCGATGCTGAGAATGCGGGTTTTGCTTGGTTCTTTGGTGCAATGTGAGAGCCATTTTTGTTCCAGTTTGGAGAAGATCTCTAAGGTGACTTTACTTAGCTCCATTTTCTTCTTCTTTTTTTTCCCCTATGTTATGTTTTTGTTTTGATTTCTTTTGATTTTGTGTGTGACGTGTGGGAGAGACCGAAGCGTATGAAAGGAAAAAAGAGAGGGAATCGAGAGAAGGGAAGGTGAGAAAGGGAAATAGGGAATGAGAGAGTGTGTCACGCTTTGCTGATGACAGGGATTAATGGGTGGAAGTGAATTTGAAGGAGTGTCTGTGTGTGATGTGAGTTGGTGAGATGAGAGTTAACAAGAACAGGACTGAATGAAAGGTACGTCTCGGAATGGGGTAGTTATATACGCCACCATCTTGTCCTTTTCATTTTATTTTTATCTCACACATAAAACTAATAATTATATTATAAAATATAGAATATCAAATCAATTTATATTTTATTTATAATAAAAGTATAAATTTTACTTATATTATTTATGTTCATTTAATGGTAGATAGGATGTGAGTTAATACGATATCACATACCCTATAAATATAAATAATACTATTCTTTCTTATACTATCCATCCATATTTTAGTTATAGTTGGACATGAATTTCTTCATATAACATTTTCATATAATCATGAATAAATTTTTAGGTTTAATTTTGATGTATTATCAATATAAAATTGATAGTAAAGTTAAATTTTTCTTTCACTATTATCTAATCAAATATTTCTATTTGCATAATTTTTTTGGCCATTATATAATTGGATGATGCAATTTTATATTATCAATGTGTTGAAATTAACTTTAAATTTTTACCAATGTAAAAATCAAACAACATATATAACAAAATTTGTTAGGTGAAAATTTGATGTGAGTTGCACAAATTTTACACGAGAAAATTAATTCTCAATTGAAGTATATATAAGCTCATGTTGATGTACAAACTTTTTGCATAAGATTAATTTTAATGTATTATCATTTTAAAATAATTTTATATTATTATTTAATTATATATTTTTTCTTATTTATTTAAAATACTTGATGATTGAATCAAAATATTTTTGGTGATTTGAATCAAATATTCTTATTAATATGATAATATAGAATTAAATACCTGTACAATATCTTTAAATACAAACAATGTATCAATTAATTTTTTTAATTAACAAGAATTTGATTTAAAACAATAAATATGCAACTACTTATATCGGCTTATTGTTTATATTATAGTGCGGAACTTCCTTTATATATTTTTTTTAACATTTTGTTTAATTTATGACTATTGTACTGATGTTTTATTTTACCAGATTTGCTTTTGTTTTTCTTGCTTCCACTCTGTTTCGTCCCGTGAGGGTGTTACGTGGGAGGAGGGAGTGTGGTTGCACGTGCAGGTACGCGTGCTGTTATAGGGATTGCCGGAAGCGAAGCGTCAAACTCGGCTTGTCGATCGGCTCGGCTTACGCTCTGTTCAGTAATCAGTACACGCAGTGCTACCAGCAGCCGCAGTCATTTTTATATTACAGGTCAATCTTTCAATTCTTCTTTGATTACATTTATTTATTTATTAATTATTATCTTAGATTTGGTATGCATCTCTGCTTAATTTTTGTTAACTGCGAAAGAAGATAGCTGGAAATGTATCTTCACTCAGTTCTTCTGGGTAGGAAGGGTGGGCAGCATATATTTAGTGGAGATTGCTAAGAAACTACCAACAGCCAGCAATTAATGTGAAAAAATTCCTTGGTGTCGGTATAATTAAATATAATGTTATGGCGCATCCCAAAAAATCGTATATGGTTAGATTAAGACTTACGCACTTTAAACCATGATTTTTGAAAAAGTACAAATTGAATCTTAATTTATTTAACAAAATGATAAATAATATGAAATAATTTTATTTTCTACAATGTTTATTTTTGTCAAATGGATAGAGTAGTTTCACAACAAAATTCTATTTTCTCCTTGCAGATTAGTACTATTCTCATTATTATATTATATATATATATATATATATATATATAAATTAATGAAATGGTCAAGTATAACCCAAAAATAGAAATTTGTCTATGGAATAATACAAATTTATTAAATTTTAGAAACAAGGGACCTCCTGACAAACTGTTGGAATCCTATGGATATTGCTAATGTTTATTAATTAGGCAGAATCTATAACCAACGAACAAGTCGTAACATGATGATTCAGAAAATCTGTGTAGACTAGAAAACGAATAATAATTTTGTTTTCAAAGCAGAAAAATGTGGATATTGGAAAACTCCGAAAAAAAAAAGGGTTAACTGGTCCCATGCCAGTTGTGGGCACCGGATATTAAATTGTTGGAAATTAAGAATGTCACGTGGAAAACCAGATCAACGTATTGATGAAAAATATTTACAATAAAGTAATAATGTATTTTAGTGATTTGAAAAATTGGAAGACTACATATCCATGATATGGAGCAAACTGAGCAAAAATGCACGACTTTTGATATGAGGGAACATATCAAAAGATGAAGCAGAAAGACCCAGGTATAGAAACCGATGAAATGCCAAAAACACCATCTATATAGTGATAAACTTATAATAATAACAACATGGAAACAAATACATGTTCATACAATTGAGCAACAAAACATGCTAATTAAGATCTTCCAACGCAACACAAATATATATTATGTCCATTATCAAACTGTAAAAGTAAGTGCCAAATGCAAGAACAGTTGCAATGGTGAGGCAAGAATCTCTGAGAATTGCAGCATTATTACTACTTGGGTGTGTATCAGCAGCTGAGATAACAATTGGTGACAATGACATTGGGAAAGATGCCTCATCATCCTTAGTGCTAAGACTAGGAGGACTAGGAGTAGGAGTGGTGACAATTAAGGTTGATGGATGTTTAATACGATGGACCTTAATGTGAAGCTTCTGTCCAGCTACACAATGGCCATCATTGCTACAAATGAAGTAGAAGTCCCCTGGCTTGGTGAGGTGGATGGAGTCATTGCCAGAGTGATAGAAAGCCTTTGCAGAATTTGTGTAGCAGTGAGCATAGTCTTGCGGGCTCACCTCCATCACATCATGGTATTGCTTGTGGTAGGTGAAAACTACATGTTTACACTCTTTATGTTATTATTAATGGACAGGATTAACCTACTAATTGATCATGATGTAAATAGAAACTTGTTTCATGTACATCTCAAAGAATTAACCGTGTCACCTCACATCTGAAATATGGGTGGAAGAATGCAGAAAATAAGGTAAAACTTGCTGTAATCAGATGAAAATTACAAGTACTATGTGTACGTACAAGTGTGTGTGAGTAGATGTAAATATTACTATTGATGCTACCTGTTTGTTTGGTAAACACACAAATATAATGATCCTATATCAAAATCAACGATATTATTCATGTCATTTTGCCATATGCTAAAATAATATCTAGGGAATCATGTATCTAATACTAGAAATTTTAATTATCCTATGAGTGAATATGTGTTTAGATTGTTTTTAGAGCATGTGTCAAGTGAGGATTCTGATTGTCTTACTGTTGGAATTCCCATGAATTGCTTTAGAACGAAATTTGAGTCAAGAATCTAAATCTCACAAGAATTCAATTTCACCAAAACTCCCAAAAATTGAAATTGATCTAAAAAATTGAAATTACCAACTTACCCTTACTTATTTTATCATTCCTTTCTTTGTAAGGGGTGAACACAGCAAAGGTTTGTTTCACCCTTAGTATACAAATGAATGCTGAAAAAGAAGTTCTCAGGAGATAACCAATATTTTGTTATTTTTGCAAACCACGTTAGAAGCTACTCTTCTGCTTTTTAGTTTTATCCAAAGAGTACATTTTTCAAAAGCATATCCCTTGCTTCTTTGAGAAACAACTCCAAGCCTATAAATTTGTCCGTGTACTTTTATTTTGCACCAAGCCTGTAACTCCAAACCTGATTCTCCATTTTTTTCCTATGGTTTTCAATTTTCAGCTTGCAGATTTTATATTTTAGAATGTTTTGGTTTGGTTTTGATTTATTTTGTAGTCTGTTTTTTTGTGATTTTGATTATATTATGCATTCTAATGAATAATTGGAGTTGTTAGTAAAATATTAAGTTTTATCAATGAAGGACAAAATGGTAAAAATAAACAAATCAATTCATTTTTAAATAAATTCCAAATCAAGGAATTGAATTGAATTCTTTTATTTACTAACTCATTCCAAATATAAGAATTGAATTCCATTCATGAATTCAATTCTTGATAAATTCAATTCAATTCTATCGCTTAAAAGTTTTTCAAACACCCTGTTAATAATGATAACTATTACTCTTGTATCTATTATTAATGTTTATAACTCTTTCAGCATATTCATTAGTGAGGGGAAACTGAAATTACAAGTTTTTAAGACATAATTTCTCACATGTACTCTAAACCCATAATCGCTGAGTCACTAGTAAAATATTTAAAATCCTCATCACTGAAACAAAATTCTCCATGTGTGTGTGTTATTTTAGTATATCAGAAAATAATGTGTATATGAACATATCATTATCCTATCATCAGCATTGAGGGGCATGATTACTTGCACGATCTTTAATTGATATAAGAGGGCTAATGATACAACTCAGTCTTATCAAGAATGTGCAAGTTTATGCACCTCAAAATAATTAATAAATTTAAAAGATATTCATTAGCACTAAACAAACAGGATAGAGAAAAAAATAATATGCAGAAGAATGTATAAACTAGAAAGTGTAGCACTCACTCAGAGTATCTCCAACATGGAACCTCTTGGTAGAAGCCCACCTTCTGTAATCTGGGAGGTCTATCAAAGTCCACCCAGCAGAATCTCCCACCCTGTAAACTGCACTCATGGAAATCCCAGAAAGACTAATCAATATCACCGTCACAAACAAGAGAGCCATGGCTATCAGATCCTTCCTGATATGGCAATGTATGGCGAGGCCTATCAAACAGATATGATATCAGATTAGAAAACTAAATTAAAAAGGCACAAGGCACATGCAAAAGGAGATGAATATTAAGAATTAGTTTGGTCATCGAAATTGTATGAAGTATTCTATCTTGCTACTTTATGTATAGCCAAATCATGTACACCTTATGGTCTGTCCAAGTACGTGGAAAATGAAATTGATCTAGCTCTAAAATCAATTGAGTAGACACGACCCGCATTTTCCTTCAAATTAGGCACCCCAATAAATGGGAGGCTAAATAAAAATAGCTTTACTTAGGCTTGGTTTGTATTGCAATGGCTCTCCAAAAACGCTGAGCTCTTTGAACTCTTAAAACTGCTCTCAAAATACTATAATAGCACTATTTAGTAAAATAATGCAACAGTTGCTTTCAATAAGCATGAGCCATTGAAACAATGCTGGATAAATACATTATAAAATTGGTCTTAAAATATAAAATGACTATAATAGGTATAAATATTTATGGAAAGAATAAAAAACTAAAAATCTTAATTTATGGAAGGATAAATTTGGATTTTTATTAAAATTCAAAAGTTATTTTAGTATTTTGAATTTTGAATTTTAGAGAATTGAAGCCACATCTAAAAATGCACCTGAACTTTAAAAGCAAGCAAAGTACCCATACCTTTTAATTTACCAAATAGAAAAATTAACTTATACTTTTTATAAGTCAGACACAACTGAAGAGCATTATCAAACCCAATTCTAGAATGACTAGATGAGCATAATAATGTTCTTATTGACATTTTTGTCAACTTGTAGTTATTTAATTGACGCATTATATAAGCAAATAAACTAATTGGGCCGAGTTCTTACAACTTCATTTGCAATTCTAATATACTCACTTTCCTTCTTAACAGTGTGTTTGATGACCAGAGAAGTTTAAGCCTTTGGTAATGTTTTGAAGTTTTTGATTTTTAAAAACTAAAACATAAAAAAACTTGTTTGGAAAGAAGTTTTTTAAGATGAGTTTTAAAACAAGAAACTGATTTATGTTTTAAAAACAAAAAACATAGAACAACTTTGAGATGTTTTAATGCAAAAAAACATGCAAACTTGAAATTAGTTGAGTTTGTGTTTTTTGCCTTCCTTCGATTCTTGTTAATTTTGTTCCATCCCTGCAAAGGCAGGAGCTACCATGCAGTGGGCCTCACGTAAGAAATGCTGATCTCGCGATATTGGCTTCATGCGACTACTTTCGCGTGGTTAATGGCTTCCAAAGGGATTGACGATGGGAGGAGGAAGGCGATAAAGGTTAGTGATTCATGGCGAGCAAAGGGACGATGGGAAGGAGGCATTGGTTGGTGGTGATGGTGGTCCACGGAAGAGCATCCGAAACGTAGTGAGTCCCTCTAATTCTGATTTTTCCTTTTTGGCTTTGTGGTTGAGACATGTGTTGGTTGGGGGTTTGAGTTTGATTTTGTATCTATTTTTGTTTGTGATTTTGGGTTTTGATTTTAGGGTTGGGAGGAATGGTATGGATGATTTGGCTTGTGTTTTTTATGGGATGAAGATTGGATTGTTATGGTTTCATTGTGGCTGTTGTGTTTGATTTGATTGTTCTATTGTGTTTTGGGATTGAAGTTCTCTTTGGGATCAATCAATGGTAAGAATTTTGTGCTTCTTTCTGTCTTTAAGGGAGTTGAAATTAGGAGACTCAACAAAGTTGTTGTAGTTCATTGTTAATGTCTTAATGACTTGGATTTATCATTTGAAAGGTCCAATGATTATAATGTCTCTTCTTTGATTAGTTATGTCATCATTTCCATGTCTATGTAATTGTAATTTTTTTCCTGTTATATGTGAACACCATCATCCTCTACATGCTAAAATAATTCTAAAGTATTTGAAAGGTAGAAACATTTATAGCAAACAACAGGATGCTTTCTGTAGGGAAGTAAACAACAATATGCTGTGTAACAAGTGTGGATTTCGGTTTGGTTTTAGGGAAGGATGTTTTAACTTATTGAATTATTGGTGTTGCTTTCACCTTTCATTGGTAGAAATAAGGTAGAAATGTATTTATCTATAATAATCATGCATAACATGCTATATCTTGCTAAGCTTTTTATTTTTATTTTTTTGTTGTATGTAAAACTGTCATAGCATTAGATATGAGAGTCATGACTCATGGGTCATGTTGATACGTAGTCCATGTCCATGGCTCTATGCTCAAGTATATGACTTTTGCGCAATTAAGATGCTTGTCCATAAAATCATCATGTTCTATGATGATCAACAACTACAAACATCACAATGATAAAAGAAATGACAGATGTGAGCATATGAGCTTCAGTGGTTAATAAAAGTTTGGTCTAGCTTAAACAACTATCCTGAGTTAATTGATTCCTTTATCCTCCAGATCAAAGAAGGAGATCAGCTAACTCTTCTTGACCCTTGTATTCGTAATGTTGACTTTTCCTGGAAGAAGAAGATATACTTTAGTTTGATGAGATATTTTATTTAACGCAATAACTTGCTTAATTCCTTAATATCTAGGACTAATTCTGACTAAGGGTTTCCTTCTTGTACTCATGTATAAAAAATAGCATTACCAGTTCAAATCGATACGCCTGATTTTTATGAACAAGTGCTTGTAAATGGAAAAGCTTGACTCCTTAGCATGCTCGTCATCAATATATGCACAACATAAACCCTCCTGAGCTTTGCTTCTACTTGTCTTTGGCGTTAGTAGGTGTTGGTTTGTATTCAATTCATTTGTGTAAATAGATTAGTTGATACATGTATAGGTGAATTCTTGCCCTCATTTCATGGGTTGATTTGATAATAGAAAAAAAGGTACTTGAGAGGAAAGTTTTGCATTTGATCAGCCATAAGGTTTCTATTTGTTAACTAGGTGAATTATGTGGTGGTCATTGATGAGTTAGTAACCTAGTTGGTTCTTGAATCTTGATCATTAAAATTATAATGAATGGTTTGGATTGAGCCTTTAATTTCTATTACATAAAAAATAATTCAATAATGATTTATATGTATATTTTAATATTGCTGAAAATAATCTAAAGTGATGAATGATAATATAATCTAATGAGAGGATAAGGATTCCGTTGAAGCTATGAATGATAATATAAATTTAGATGTGAATTCTAGTAACACAATAAGATTGACCAAGGGAAATGACAAGATATCATGACCAAATTGCAAATTGGATGTGACAACAAAAAAATCATACATAACTTATAAATGGATTTGTAAATGTAAATTGACATCAAGTTGTATTAAGATTATTTTTAAAATAGGAAGTTGTATTAAGGCTTTATTTATTAAGTATGTATGAAAAATATTATATATAAAATATAATAGTTAAAATTTGTCATTTATAGTAATGTAATTTGCCAAAAGTTTTTTGTTTTATTAGTTTTAAAAATTATTTTTTAAAAAAATTATCTTTTCTATTTTTTACCTTTATAAAACTGTTTTTAAAGTTAAGCCAAAAAATGAACTTAAACTTGTTTTCTAAAACTTTTAAAAATTTAAAAACAAAAACACTTCCAAAGAATGTAATTTTCAAATAAGATTAATGAATTTTAGTCTATTTCCTTATTATTATTATTATTATTTAACAAAGACATTAAAGTTATGAATTTTTGTTATTTTTTTTTTGTAGTGATTAGTCCTAATCACGGTTTTTAGTGTTTTTTTGGCTTTCGCCTAATCATGGTTGAATTTTTTTGGTTTTCCAAAGGTATCGAAGCCATGAGACTAATCCTTCGTCCCATTGGTTAGCACGAAGCGGTAACAAAATGCTTTCCATTCATTAACGCTTAAAGGACAAAGTGCTAACCACTACGCCCAAGCTTGGTTGAATTTGTTTTTTATTTGGTCGAGATCATGGTTGACATTAGTTTATAAACCCATGTAGCCTTGATCCATGTTGCCCAATGTAGTGAGCCTAGGACCAGACAAAATTATTGTGTGAGTTAATCATTCGGCATCCATTGACCAAAAGGGGTCATTTGGCATTCCCTCTTGTTTTCTTCAATTGTTAAATGTTTTTTGACTCTGTTAAAAAACCAAAAGTCACGTTTTTTGACCCAAAAAAACTCAAGCTTGATAATGGGTTAAGCCTAAAGGCCCAATTCGCCTGTGTATGTGGTTATGTACTCGCTCTTGTTCGTCGCCTATATCTTCTCATACTTCTTTACACAAAATGTATGTTTTACGTATGTGCAAAACTTGTTAGATTGTTATTATGGATGTATGCCTCACAAAGAATGAGTGATTTTTGCTAAAGAAAATGTGTATAATAGAAGCAATATTTATTTGTCCCTCTTTTAATTTACACCCTCTACATAAACTTTCAATGTTGAATGAATATTTGGTTGACAGGATGAAATCACACACAAATAAACTACATGTGTGAAATTAAATATGAAGTTGAGCCCAAGAAAAATTCATTTTCAATTTTATCTCTTAATTAAACACACTCCAAAGCTTAAAATTGCATGAATATTTTTAAAAAAATTCTATATATTGACAATATAAAATAATTTTACACTTTCAGTTAATAAAAGTTTAGGAAAGTAATAAATCATAAAATTTAACTATCGAATATAACAATTAGCCACATTTAGTTGTCATTTTGATGAGGGAATTAAACTAATTAAATTCTATTAACTTAATTACTCCTTACATAGAAATTAAATTGTAGGAAAGTGAGGGGAATTGGGTTAGTAGAATTTAGCCAGCCAAAGACAATCCGTTGAAAATTCTTATCTATCCACAAAGGCAACACAAGGCAGGGCTTAGCACTCGGCACTCACAGTCAGTCACAGAGGTTGTCTGTCGCTTGTCTATCTCATGGCAACATCATTCTCTCCGACACCTTCTTCCTCCTGTGTCCGCTCCATCTTCCACCAAGACCCTCCCAAAGCCCTTCTCTCTCTTCCAGGTATGGTACTTCTATCTTCTCTTCTCTTTTTCCTTTCTCAACTTCACAGCCATTTTCTCCACACACACACAAAAGAACAAAAATAAAAAACCATTTTTTTTTTTTCATTTCTTTCTTTCTGCAGAGTCCTATTGCAATTTCAATTGCGTTAAACGCTCATGGGCCTGTGCTTCTGCTGCAAACTATGTCACTCTGAGGCTCCCTTCTTCTTCTTCCCTCAGAGTTTCTGGAACACCCCTCCTTTCCAAACGGGTGTTATTGCATAGGAGGTAACACTAACAAAACTCATTCATTGCCACTGTGGTCCTTTTTTTTTTTTGGTTCTAATTGGTTGACGGTGTCGTTTTGAAATGCCCCCAGGATGGGGATTGTGAGGGCTGCAACTATTGAAGAAATTGAAGCTGAGAAAGCAGCCATTGAGAAGGATGTTGTAAGTCTCTCTCAATAAATATTGCCCTTTTTTTTTCAAGGACTAAATCCCCAATATCACCCCGGAGAAATAAATGGTGTCACTCACAATTCAAATAGGGGACAAATTGATCTCTTAGGATTTGAATGGTCCTTCACAATTCAAATATGAGACCAATTTGTGCCCCGAAATATTTCTCGGGATCAAAATTGTTATTTAGTCTTTTATCATTGTTTAACAAAAACGAAAACCATATACCAAATTGTCTATTGACATAGTTTTTGATAGGACAGAATGTTATTGTTTGAACCATGTAGCTGAGCTCACTTAGTGGGAAAAATGCTTTGTTGTTTCTGTTGTTTGCCCTTTTGAAGAAGAAAAATGTGATGTGGATATGAAGTGTACTTGAATTTTTTTGAACTATATGGTTTTGTTTTTCTTCATTTGGGTCCGTCAGAAAAGTAGGATGGAAAGGACTATTGAAACTGTTCGATCAAATTTCAATTCTATAAGGACAGGGAGAGCAAACCCAGCTATGCTTGATAAAATTGAGGTATGCTTCAGTACTTGTTGGTGGCTTGTTCACATTTTTGACAGAAAATAGCATTAATTATCTCAGCAAACTATTTGAATTGTCATAATCCAATGCTAAATAGAAGTTAGCTGTTACGGACACACTAGGTAGAATCAGGTATAGGAAGGAGGAATAATGGGCCAGCAGCTAGGCCCAATGTATCTAGCCAGCAGGGACAGCTGGAGATTAGTTAGAAGTAGTTAGGGGAAGTTGGTTTTGGAGGGAAATCATATTAGGAGTAGTAAATGTATAAAAGAGGAGGGAGAATAATTGTAAAGGTGTGGAATTCATTCTGGTTACCTAGAAGAGATTGGAGACTATATTCTCCCTTGGGGTTCTTACTTGTAATCATTCATCTAGGGATTTCTGGTGTATTACCAGGATCTCCATCAATAAAGAAGTGTCATTCTGTCTCAGTTCTAACATTAACAATCTATGTTGTTTTTATATAAACTTTACAAACTTTTCAAGGGGGATAATTGCAGTGACAACATTCTATGTGTATGTTTTGCATCTTAGTTACCAGCTGCATGTAGATTTGCAGAACTCATAGTTAATGCATGGTCATTCTCATTTGTGTGTTATGGTCACTTTCCCT
Source organism: Dalbergia oliveri (assembly GCA_030441495.1). Lineage (NCBI taxonomy): Eukaryota > Viridiplantae > Streptophyta > Magnoliopsida > Fabales > Fabaceae > Dalbergia > Dalbergia oliveri. The sequence continues at coordinate 21,795,167 of JAMLFY010000013.1, read as the reverse complement.
TGCATGACCCCCTATGCCTTATTATCAGAATTTTCTTTTCTTAATTTTTTTTTCCCTTCAGTGATTTGTATTGGTTGAGTATTTTTTTTTTTTCACGAATGCTTCAATTGATTGTCACGTTCTTTAGTTCTACTAATAATACTATGGAGCCTACAATTGTCAAAAGAAACTACCCCACCAAATTGGTATCTTAGTACTATTGATTTAGTTCAACTCACATAGCACACATTACTTATAACACACCGCAGTTTGCTTATACTATGATAAAAAGTCGAGATATCAATGTGATGTGTTTTATTTTGTAAATAGTTTTGTCCTGTAGATGAGCTGTATTATAACATGTTTCTAGGTGGAATACTATGGGACTCCAGTTAGCTTGAAGAGCATTGCTCAAATTAGCACTCCTGATGCCAGTTCTCTTGTGGTACAGCCATATGACAAATCAAGGTATGTTATTCAGTTATCCATGATAAACCAGAGAGGTTGAAATAGATAAGAAACATCAAACTGATGTTTTCCATGCTTATTGTATACTTGTACTTCATATTGAGTGTGCTTGTTGAGTTGTTGTGATCTATATGGCCTTAATTGTCTCATACTCTCCGTTGGTTTCTGTATATTAGTCATTGATTTAGATATGTATTATTGCATATGTTAAGGAGAAATTCGCTGAGCCAATAAGAGTCTACCAAAGGAAAAAACATAGGGGCAGCCTTGGTAAGGGAATGCTAGCTGACTAGGCTGAGGGAAAAAATATTGTGGGCCCTTTTACTAAATCTGGTATAACGGTTTTGGGAGGAGTGGAGTGAGGGAACACATGGGTTGTAATGGGAAGGAGTATAATTCCCAAGGGAGTGAGAGTAGTGAGGTAGGCAAATTCTGTTAGACTTTTGGGATTGGAGCTGTGAGCTGCTTAGTGCTCAAGGCCTCTCTCTCTTGTTTGTTCTATTCTATCTTCTACCTTTATTCAGTTCATATACAACCTATTATCTGTGCATTTGATATTCTGTGTGTGCGCTTCTATTAGCATACAATTTTTTCTGAAGCATTCTTCAATCACATGAAATTAAATAGTTTTTTGTTTTTCTTTCATTTTTTTTGAGCGGTTGAATAGATTGATATGTTGGCATGTGTGTAGAGCAATTCTTAGCAAACAACTGCTTATTCATATTTTCTTTCAGCTTGAAGGCTATTGAGAAAGCCATAGTTAGCTCTGATGTTGGTATGACTCCAAATAATGATGGTGAATTGATACGATTGACTATCCCTCAGTTGACATCTGAAAGGAGGAAGGTACATTCCGGTTCCATTGATCCTGTAGTGTCTAAGCTCATTCTTTTATGAGATTCCTTGTGATTTCTCATTCTTTCTCTGTGATTCGGTCTAACTTAGACTGATTGAATGTAATATTTCTAATTGGTTCTCATTTCTTATTTAATTATTAACAAAATGGAATAACATTGCCTCTTCCATAGCAATGACTTATGAGAAAAGTGAGCTTTCAACTGAAAATTTTACTTAATATTCCTTGTCATAATTCCAACAGAATGGTTTTAGTTTCAATTTATGTTATTTACTAGATTGGTGCCATTTTTGTACTACAGTTCCTTATACATAAGTTTTAGAGAATCTTTTGAAGGTCAAAATGAATATTTGGATTTCATGATGTGACCTGAATAATTTAAGCTGTATTTTCTTGCTTTTCTTTCCAGGAACTATCAAAGATAGTGGCTAAACAGGCTGAAGAAGGGAAGGTACATTTACAAAGCTTTTTAACTTGAGATTGTGAACTTGCTCTTGTTCATTGCCAATTTGAGGGGTATACGTTCTTTGGAACTTCTTTCATGGTTAAGGGGGAAATAATCTCAAGCCAATTCTTCTTAATGCCAAATTTTGTTTTCTTTCCCTGTTTTCCTGGAGCTTGTAGCTGTAACCTGGTGAGAGATAACAGTAAATCATTTGTAATAATTAAAAGCACTAATCTAAAGACTGCTTATCATTTGGTTGTCGTACTGTACTATCACTTGCTATGTAAATCATTTAGCGTTATGTGTTATATGCTTCTATCAATGTTTCGGCTAAATTGCAGTTGTTTATGGTTTCCTTTTTAATGATCTGGAATATTCTATTCTTTTTTAGGTGGCTTTGAGGAATATAAGAAGAGATGCATTGAAAGCTTATGAAAAACTTGAGAAGGTTTAAATCCTTTAATTACTCACCTTTCTTGATTCTCTTCAGTGATTCCTTCGTTGTTTGCTATTCTTCCTCCTTTTTTAGATTGTTAGATTTCAAAAATTTGCTAATCACTTTGTTGGAATTTTCTGATAGGATAAAAAGCTCTCAGAAGATAATGTGAAGGATTTGTCAAGTGATTTGCAGGTAACTTAATACTACTTGTATAGAGTGCTATAAACTTTCTCTTTTTCTTGGGTATGGGCCAATAATGTGAAATGAAACCATCACAAACCCAATCTTCAAGGTGCAGTAAACAATGTGACCAAAAGGATAACTCCCCTGCCTTCAAGAAAAAGAGTAAAGAGGAAGTAGATTATGCCAGCCATGCATTTGCAACCTTTTTAGAGTTGTGCATGGCCAATATAGTGAGAAAGACAAACCAATGTTTGATTCTGTAGGTATCAAAGAATTGAATCAATTTTTTGAAAGTTGCATACGCATGACAATTTTTATCTTCATACGTTGAGGATGCTCTTCCTATTATAATGTAGTTAGCAATTTATATTTTGTTCACCTATGTGTTGAGTATCAATGTGAGTTTTCCCCGATAGCATGATTACCTTTTTTTAATTATTATTATTATTATCGGTAAATTGAAACCAATGGATTTATACGCCAAGCTTATTATCTAAAAATAAAAATAGAGACAATTTTTCTTCTCTTTTTTTTTCTCCTCTTATACTAACTGTGTTATCTTTATGTAGAAGCTGACAGATGAGTATATGAAAAAGGTTGATACCATCTACAAACAGAAAGAAAAGGTACCATGTATTTCCACTTGACTGATACATTCAGTTATAGCTTATGACAGATGATAGATTAATGAGATGTTTAGACACGGATTACATGCATGAAGCCTTTTTCCTAATACTACTTTAGTAGTTACTTTTGTGATTCCTCCCTCCTCTTTCACTTCCACTACATTAGTTTTGTGGTATTACATAGGGTGATACAGTATGTTCTAGGAATTAACATTCTGAAGGTTTACACAAGTTGCTTCATTTGGACATGTTGACTCACTAGGGATCCTCAGACTTGACTCTGGTCAATATCAGTAGCTTGATAGAGATTTACATCTTTATGTAGTTGGGAAGAAGGATATCAACAAATTGGAAGTTATAGTTGATTATAATTATGATAAAATTGGTTCAGAATATACTAGAAAACTCAAGAAATGTGTATTATTCACTAAATAAAAATATAAAGGATAAGGATATTCAAGAGACCCTTTACTCTTCTAAGCTCAACTTCTAATTCTCAGGTCATGCCCTCTACATTTATAACAATATTTTTTATACCACTTAGGGTTGTTTGGTTAGGTAAAAATGGGGATGAAATTTTTATAGATGGATTCCATGTGTAAAATTACATTCGAAGCTTAGTGATGGAAATTTTACCCCCTATTTTTACTCCCCAACCAAACATACTCTTATACGTGATGAATTAATTGTTAGTCCTAACTATGTAGACTCATTAATTATAGGCCCCTTTCATATCAAATTACATATAGAAAAATCAAATTATGCATGAACTGGATAACTAGTCATTAGCATTAACTTTTCCTAATTTTCTCCGTACACACCCTGATTTTTGTATAATTATGTGGAGCTTGACTAGTGACTTTTACTCCTTATCTTTCAGGAATTGCTGACAGTTTGATGCTATGATACAAAAAGTAAATGTTTTGGGGTCTCTCTGAAGAAGGCCAAATTTTGTGTACACTTATCTGAGTTGGATAATGGATGCATGTGTTTATATGGTTATACGGAAGAACAACTTTTGAATTAAATAGACACTTTTTTAAATTGAAAAGGTGAGTTATTTTATGAAATGAGTTAATGTTTACTTCTAGTCCTTGACTTTACACTCGTGAGTCATTTAGTTCCACTTTTAAAATGAGTCAAATTAATCCTTATATTGTAAAATGTGAGTCATGTTAGTTTTTTAGTCCACTATTATTTAATATTCCATCAATTAAATGATGATGTGTAAAGTTAATTGACCCTTGATATAACATATGTGATCTAAGGTAGAATAAAATTTAAAATGACTCATTTTTTAAAATGATATAAAATGAGTCATTTTAAACTTTATTTTACTTCAGATAATACATGGTCTGATGTATCACTTAATATTACACATCATCATTTAATTGACAAAATGTTAAATAAAAATGGAATGAGTGACTAACTTAACTCACATTTTGCAATACTAGAGGCTAATTTGACTCATTTTAAAAGTCAAGAATTAAAATAACTCATGAGTATAAAGTCAAGCATTAAAATGAACATTAACTCTTATGAAGTAGATTATTTCTTTGCGTATTGCATCATTTAAATTCGCTCCTTGCAGAGTTGATATGCTAATTTTGTGAAATACATTAAATGAGTTGCTTATGATTTATCTTGGGTGTGGGAATCGGCTGTTAAATTCTCTGACCACCATTTTGTTCATTTAGCCTGTTTGTTTTAACGTTTGGAGAGCCAAAAATGCGTTCGGGAGAAGTAATAATTTTGTTACTTTGGAGAAAGTGCATCGCAGAGAACTCTTTTTCATTTTCCTTTGAGAAGAATGGAAACCAAAATTTAATAAAAAAAAAGAATGGAAACCAAAAAGCAGAGTCGTTGATTTTGAGAAATTCTAAGTTCTTCCCAAGTGGAAAAGGTAATTTTTTGGTTCCATTCAATGCCCTACATCTAAGCTTTCGGAGTTTTAGAGTTTTTCATTGATTTATGCTTTCATGCAAAGATGGAATGTCGAGGTGGCACGTGAAACTTGACACTCCAAAAGTAGGACGTAAGTTGCAGGCTTCATTGCAAGCAGCTGTAGTAGAATGCAATCAATCCTAGTGTACTTATTATAGTGTTTTTCTAGGTAGAATTGATGTTAAAATAAAATGATTTTTGCAGTTCCAGAATCAATTTTAGAGGCAAGAATTGATGTTAATCACTACTAACCAAACATAAAAATGGCAGAATCAATTTTGTGGGTCCTAAAATGATTTTGGATGTTGCATCCAAACACAATCTATCAATGGTGGAGATCCAAACTGAAGAAGCAAGTTGGAAGAGCAAGACAATGTAAAATTTATGGGATGGCAGCCATGTTTTGCACCTATGTCATTTTCATTCCTTTTTCTTCTTGGGGTCATCTTAGAAAATGTATTGCAATAAGAGCAATGATGAGATAATATCAAGAGTTCATCTTCATTCATTACTAGTATTGGTTATTCATACAAGAGCAACATGAGAAAGAGGAATTGCACACAAGGCAAGTATCACTGCAGAGAATAACCAAGTATGGGAATTACAAAGGAAAGGCAGGATGGATATTGTGAATCTGTCGTGAGATTTCCAGCTAACTCCAGAATCTTCACATTAGTTTCATATTGGTCATCCCTGGACTCTTCTTGGGCTATTGTTATTATGGTTTATTAGGTCATAAAAGGAAATTTAGAACCTTGTGCCTTATGCACCTATTATCTTGCTTTACCAAAGAGAAATGATAATTGGACTTATAAAGTATGGACACGTCCTAACTTATACACCATCTACCATTGAATAGCGTGTAACTCTATTTAAATAGAGTCCCATCTATCTAATAATAGATGAGATAGTTAATTGTCACATCCATAAGTATAAATAACACTATTCTTTACCAAATGCCAGAACATGGTTGAGGCCTGTGGTACAGGTGGAAAGATCCCTTAACTGAGTAATCATATAGTAAGAGGGCGTCAAATTTGAACAAGAAAAATGTGGTCTGACACCAGTTGCCCCATCCTCCTCCTTAGGTTCATGATTGACCAAAAAAAAAAAAAAGCATGCCAGAACCGCTTATCTGGGCTAATATACTCTTTTCTCATATCGTAACAACCGGACAAAAAGTTGGTGGAGTGACCGAATGAACCAGCTAGATTTCAAGCATAAGGAAAATCTTTTCAAGCAAATTGTAAGTTTATGTTTTCTTTTCAAGCAAATTGTGAGTTTATGTGCTAGATCTGGGCTTTAATGATAAAGAAGTACCGGAGCAGCTAAGTTGAGAACAAAAACAATATTAGAAAGCCCACTTTTAACTCTTAATCGAATTAGTCATGTGGCTGGATCGATTTTGACTGGCCAGCTTTTATAATTATGCCCCCTTCTACTTAATAGAGACACAGCTGGCTGGGTCTGGTATTTCTTTTCCTGTCTTATTATAAACCAATTTTTTTGGAAAACCTCTCTTATTATAGACTTTGCATTTATATTTTTCAATAATATCAGTATCTAAAATGAGGACAACATGCATAATCGATTCATATTGATAGAGCCTCACATTACTTCAGGATATGACCTAGATAGATTTTATAAGAGCTTGGGCAATTCTCTCATCATAAATTATATTTTGATGTTGAGTTAAATCCACTCAATTTTAAGATCGCATCAGAGTCTATCCTGTGTCTATTATTAGATTGCACGTTTTTGTTATTGGGTTGCACAAACTTAATGCTTCATACGTCCAATCTAGCAGTGTCATGGCCCGTCCAGCCAAACTCATTAAAATGGGTTAAGGTTTGAAATTTGACCCGATATATTTTTTGGAGTTTGGATACGTCGAGTTGGAAACAGCCTTAAGTCAAATAACTCTTTAAGAGATATATATTTTTATAATAATTTATTAAAATTATAAAATTTTAAAGTTCAATTAATATATTTTACATAATTTGGTGTTATTTCTACATTGATATAGTTTATTTTGAAACCTATATCGTAAAATGTCTATAAAATTTTGTTTCTTACTTGTAAAATTTTATAACTTTGCTATGTATAAAATCCAAATTCTTGTATATTGTTTGAATGTCAGTTACCCACGACCCAGGACATAGTCTGGTTATTATCGAGTTGGGTTCGGATTTCAAAAATTGACCAAGTCTAAAAATCGGGTCGGATTTGTTTTGTCCAACCTATCCCTTATACACCCTTAGTCCAATCCTGGATGTGAGGAGGTGTGTTAGAGTCACACATTCCTTCTAATTTCTCTCACTTGCTGCAAAATAATTTTAGGTTCAAAGATAGGATAAAAATTGAGTTTGTGCATATCTATTGTGTTATAAATGTCTTTATGAACAACCTAAATTGGTTGAGAATGGATCATCTCTTGTTTTTTTTTTTTTGGATGAATCGAAGGTATCTAAAATCGGAAGCAGTGATTAATCCTCTTAAGATGACTAGATGGTTAAAGAGTCCTACTACAATTGTGCTAGACCTTGTGGTATAGGATCATCTATTGGTTTTTATTCAAGTGATCATATCATGTGAAAAGAGAAATAACAACAAGTATTTTAAATGAGTCAATCCTATTAAAATTTATGAAGTGTGTATAACTCCTTTTGTCTATCACTCTTGATATAATTACACGTGATAATAAGAAATATTGAAAGATTATTTAAGGTGTTGTTTATTCTTCGAAATTAGTGAACTCGAAGTGAATATATATATATATATATATATATATATATATATATATATGCGCTCTAAAACCAAATTAAAATATTCATAAAAAAAATCCACGTATTTTTCTAACACACCAAACCTTATTGTTTGTTATTATTATTATTATTATTATTATTATTATTATTGTGTGTGCTTTGATGTTTAATTCAATGAAACTAAATATGAAATCTCACCAAAATAAAAATACAAATGAATCAATAAACCCCTCCCCTAGATGAGCTCTCCTTGATTATAAGTCTCCATATTTGTTATCATTCATCTATTTCTTTTGCATTCTTTCTCATGATTTACAGCATGCAATAGCAAAGTGCCTTTCCTTTTCGTTTCCTTTATTCTTTTTACTTTTTGTAATTATTCTATCATATGGCCAAAGATTTTTTTACTTCGTTGGAGGCCGAATATATCAAACATCTTGGGTGTAGTAGAAAGTTGATAATTGTTAATAATAACATTTTTCTAAGAAATAAAAGTAATAAAAGTCATGGACCATTTCCCTCCACAACTTAAGTCACTAAATAGATATATATCAATGATTTTATATCTAATATTTTTTTATGCAAATACTTTGTTTTGGACTTGAAACATTCACAATAAAGAATTTTAAACTGATTTAATTATAAAAACTTTGATACTATACCATGAATAATATATTTTAAAAGTTTAAATTATTATATAGAGACATATGAATAATTTTAGACTTAATATGAATACAAAATTAAAGTCATAAACATGACTTTTTTCGAACATAGGTCTAGAGTGTTATATTACAGCTTGCAATTTTTGCAAAACATTATTAAATAATTTCGTCATGCCCAAGTTCAACTTGGGATGGGACAAAAAATGTAAAGAAAACAAAGCATTATAAGCATAATTTTTTTTTGTTTTTGAAAAAAAAGGGAATAGGCCTGTGGTACTAGTACTACTATTGAAAATAGTATTGTTTTTGCTTTGTAGGCTAATTAAATACTGTGCTTCTTAATCATGGCGACCTCCTCGATTAGCAACCAGACAAATTCACATTCCCGGAAGTCTTCACTATTCAAGAATGCAACTCCAACGTGGAACAACCAAATTTTGACACATCGGCATGTACATCCAAATAAACTTAATTAATAATGTTTCTACTTTTGTCTATGAAGACAACTTGAATCCAACACAATTAATTAATAGAGATTAGATTTCTTTCTTTGGTTTTAATTATTTGTTTAAGTTGAATGAGTGGGTTTGTCTTAACCCACCAGTATATTTTATTATTTTTATCATCAGTTGTGCATGTTCGTTAAAAAAATATATAGTAAGGAAAACTTGCTTAGGTCAAAACACAATAAGCTCAATTATCTAGTATAAATAAAGAATTATTATTGTAACATCCCAAATCACGATTGGTCATGTGCAGGTGGATATTTAACCCATTAATCAATGATCAAATCTCATTGAAGGTGCGCATAAACTTGTTTTTAAATCTTAATCATGAGGGCATTACCAATAAAATTATAGTATAGGACAAGTGGAAGGGAGGGTGGATCCTTCTCCCAGGGTTTCATATAATATATGCCATATTATATTATATACTAATAAAAAGTGTCGGAAAGGTGATGGAGGACGCTTTTATTAATTCTTTTTTCGATATTATAATTGAGTGATTTGTTTATACCTTTAGAGTATAGGACTTGTACATGCATTATATATTTGTATAATACAGTATGCAATAACGTGTACTTTTTATTTGTTTTCTTTTGGAATAAAATATAGTGTTTGCTTTTCTTAGTGTTAGGAAAACTATATTAATTAATTTGCTTTGATTTGCATCACTCTTGTATTAAAATAATAACCCTTTCTCTTGTCCAAGGGATGCAAAGATTATTATTGAGGATTTAACTATAGCCAAAGCCATCGAGCAAGGATAAGGGCATCTTTTTGTGCATGGATGTACATGCTTTTGATAACATCAATATCTTCTATTGTGTGTATTTTTTTGTGGTATGTTGAAGTTACTTCAGATTCAACCTTTTATTCAAGTGAAGAGAAAAGGAATATTATTCCCAACCACCAAATACTCTTTTTATTTATTTAGTTATTTATTTTGTCACCAAAAGAAGATGGACTGTGGCACAGGCTTTGCTCCCATATAAAAAACTCACATTATAAAAAGCGTATCATGCTGTGGACTTAATGGAAGGCAGAGATTATCTGAAATAAAGAATGCAATCCGCAATAAAAATTAATAACATATATATATATAAACTCAGTGGTTTTTAGAGGAAATCACAAAATGTTTTTTCAGATTTTTCTTTTATAATTTTATTGCAAGATTAATTTTTATTGATTGTAAAATCATGGTGATTCATGAAAATTTATATTTCTATAAGATAGTGTTTGATTTATATTTTTATTCTTAGTTGATATGCTTTTATTTATGTAATTTATTTTAAAATTTTTGAAACAACAATAAACTGTAATTTATTTTTATAGAATTAAAAAAATAAATAAATAACAGTTATAGTATTTTTCTATAATTGTTAATAAAAATATTTCAATTAAAAATAAAAAATACAAAACAAACCAAACACTCAATTTCCACGTACAGTACAATAACAATGTTAATGTCACTTAATTAAACCTTGATATTTTTATTGATATTTAACTTGTTCAAGTGGTTTAATAGAAGAATCTTATTCCTATAATAAATTAACTTGACTTAAATTAAATTAATTGGAGCTAAATGAACCCCAAAACATAATGGTTTATATATTAAAAAAACACCCTAATAATTGATTTTCCCATTATGAAACTTGTCATTAGTGAGTTTGAGGAGCAAGGACAAAGTGAAGTGAAATTCAATTCATACAAAAATTTCGATGACCCGGTGGGCAGTGTTGACATTTCATTTTTCTACATGATATTTATGACCTGATCAACATGTAGATCACACAAGAAAGAGATATATAGAGCATGTTGATTTCCTGATTTACCTTATATATGATGGAATTCCTGTTTCTTTATTCACATAGATTAATGAAAAAAATACTTGTGTTTTTTGTTTTTCTAACGTGAAAAATACTTGTTGGACAATCAACAACGTAGAGATAGAAAGGCATGGATTCAAATTGACTTGCTTGGCTAATATTCTTCGCAATTCGCACTATCTTTCTAGAATGTAATAATTTAAAATTCTTCCTTCCATCATATATAGTTGATTGATGAGTCTAATTTAGATGCATAAATATTGTAAGACATTTTTACACATCATCTAATTATATTTTATCACATTAATAAAATATGATTAACTTTTACCCTATTATTTCAAAAATCATATATATTAAATAATTTAATTAGATAACATTGTAAAAAGATTTTACATTGCCAGTATGTTTAAATTAAATCGTTGATTGATTCGGCTAACTTCATATTTTTCTTTGCTTTTGCTTGCAGAACATATCTGGTGGTCAATTTAAGATGTTTAAAGAGTGCCTTTAGACTATTCCTTAGCAAAACTCATTTAACTGTGTGATAGAATTTCATTCATATCCTTTTTTTCGTACAGTTTCATTCATATCTTTTATCACAAAATAAAGAGTTTAATTTAATACACTGAAATTATAAACCTTCAACTATTCGTGTGTTCATTTATTTGTAAAAATGTTTACTTAATAAATAATTGAGACAAACACTTTTATTAATAATGTGACAAAACATGATTAATTAAATATTTGTATAAAATTATTTCACATTGATAGTATATTTAAATTAAGCTCCAAAAGGAATCCGGAGTTAAAAATAAAATGAGGTGTGGTCTTTCATACAGTGCTTATAGCTACGGTTTAAGGTTTTACAACGGAAATTCCTGTTCATAATTGCTGATCGAAGGTGGATGAAAAGGAAAGGAAAGCCATATATTACATCGTAAAACTAAATGGGATGAACAATGAATGGTATTAGTTTGAGTTCTCGAAGCAAACCCATCATCGTCTCATCATTTTAATAATAATGGAAGTGACAAAACCGAGTTGCATGAGTTATCAAGAATATTTCGTACTGTATGAAAATGGCGAAAATAAAAAAATAATAATAATAATTTCAGGAGTGAGTGAGAGGCTGCCACTTACACGAATTAACGTCTATGTGTTTATTATTACTTGACGTTTGAAAAAATTAAAGAGAAATGTGTTTTTTTTAACCTATAGTACTTCGAATTTTGTGTCGATATTCAATTTATCATATCTTTAAATTTTATAAAGTCTCACTTAAGGTTTTAAAAAAATTACCATTATATTTGAGTAGGTGTCTATGAGACTACGAATACTTACACCTCACTTGAGGTAATTCAAATAGCAACACACCAAAGTGACGATATGACAGAGAAATGATGCATTCGGAGACCTTTCGAATAAGTGGCAGAGAAATAAATATGTTTTTGGTATGGGTGACAAAGAAATAATTTATTCATTAATTGCTTTATTCTAGATCAAATTCTTTTTACATTATGATTTGTTTGTAATTTAATTTTAAGGTATTATTATTATTATTGTTATTGTTATACTTTTTATATAATTATTTGAGTTTAATTTTGATATATTAATAGTATAAAATATTTTTAGATTATCATTCAATTAAAATATTTCAATTGCAATAATATTTTTTAAATCATGAGTATGATAGTCAATTATTATAGTTAATGTGATAATGTATAATTAGATGATTATGTAAAAATTTTTACAGATGCATAAAAATTGAATATTTATTATTTAATTATACATTAGTTGCATTTTTAAAAATGCTTGTTATAATAACTATTTAAAAAATATATAAAAATAATATATAATGAATTAATAATATAAATATTTGACGTTAATGATATATTGAAACAAGTTTTTTGTTCATCGTGTATATGCTAGCCTATACGCTACATACTATAATTACTTATAGGATTTTCAAATTAAATGACGGGTGCTCTTTGTAAAGATATCAAACGATGTATACGTAAAAAATAAATTAAAAGAGACCCAACTTTGGAATTTTATAAGATATAGACACTTTAAAAATAATAATTTCAACAGCTTTTCGATCGGTCATACACTCATCCTTGATTTCAATCTAACAATATGAATAATTATACTACATCATGTACAATCTTGCTAATTAACATTCTAACACACATTGACGAGTTTATCATTTACTAATAAATTATGACTGAAAGTGAATGAAACCGATTTATTTGGATAAGTATATTTTAAGTTTGAAATAACTTATATATAATAGTAAAAATTTATGAAATAACTTAAAAACAATTATTATTTTTTAACAACTTGCGAGCTACTCTAACTCCATACATTAACAAGTAAGATTCACGATCTAATTGGTTACGTTTTGAAACAAATATTTTGATTAAGTGGTTAAATAATTTGAGTTTATAGTTTATAAGTCTGACTGATTAAATTTACTAATTTTGATTAAAACGATATATATAGATTTTATTTTTATTGTTAAAATCTATTTATTTATTTTACATAGATAGATAATTTCATTTTGAAAAAAAAAAAAGAACAAGTAATGGTCCAAAAGGACGACATCCTACAATAAGTGGGGATACCCAAAAACAATGGAATAAAACACTAAAGATAAATATCTCTTAGAGGAGAAAAGAAATGAGAGTATTTTTACTTCTATATTTATAGGGCATTTGGAAATCTTTAATAAGATGAAATTAAATTGAATTTAATTAGAAATTGAATTTCATCATGAATTGAATGGAATTCTTATATTTGAAATGAGTTAGTAAATTAAAGAATTCGATTTATTGATTGAATTCAATTCATTGATTTAGAATGGGTATAAAAATAAATTAATTAAATTATTTTTACTATTTTATTATTCATTAATAAGTTAGGAATAAAACATTATATTCAAGTAAGATTATTTTGATATTTTCATTTGTTGAAATTCAATTCTCATGCCAAATTATATCCATTTGGTCAATTTCAATTCCTTAGTTTTATTAGATTTCAATTCTCATGAAATTTCAATTCATTCACTTAAGTTACTTCCAAAGCATATAATTCAATTCAACTCCTTGTTGATAGAATTGAATTTCAGAGGTTTCCAAATGCCCTGTTATCATCTAGAGCTTTATAAATATCTAAGATTAAGTGTAGATCTATCGCTTTCCCCTCAACAAACTTTTAATTCCTAGCAAACCCCAACCTCCAAATGATAAAAGCAGTTAGGTTGGAAGAGAGGGAGTTGTGGGGGTTCCGTGAAGGATCTCCACCAACTCCATCCACCATCATCAGAAAGGGAGTTGAGTCGTGAAGCTTGTCTCCTATAAGTCCACTTTCTCCCACTAGCACTGGAATTGGGGATTGGATCCCTGACGCAGAAGGTGACAATAAAGATATTTTTGAGAGTTTTGATTAAAATGGGTAGATCTATCTCCCACTAGGCTAATCCTATCTCAGGCTTATAGCATAGCTTCTCAACTTAGTCTTTTAAAGGCCTAATTTGTTTCTAGATCTTGTAATAGAGTGGCAGATAGGTTAACCCATTTAGCAACGCAGATTGAATCGAGTATGGCTAGTGAGGTTTCCAAGTCTATGGTTTGTACTCTTTTTGGACCTTGGAGCTTGAATAAATTCACATTTTCATTCAAAAAAGCTTATTTATTTAAAATGAAATTTACTTTAACTATCTTTATATTGTTATACAATAAAAGACTACATGTGTGTCTACTATGAGATCATGGATAGTTAAAATTTTAGAGAGTCATCAAAAAATAATGAGTTGTCGATGTTTTATTTATTCTCAATGTAAAGATATTTTCCAATGTCATTGTATTTCAAGTAATTCCTACTTTAAATCAGAAAGGGTGTATTAGTGCTTAATAATTGTAAGCTAGTTGTTCCCTTTGTTTCCACTCCTTGATAACACTCCGTACATTGATACTTGCATAGTTGCATTGCATTTGATTGGTGCTGACCCTTATTAACGTACACGTGGTACCCTCCACCCTGAATCTTGACCGTCCGATTTCACCCTCATTAATCGTGCGGCTCATTTGAGTCTGGTTGGAAACACGAGGTTGATGGTTGGCGGTGCCACATTGGACGACAATTACAGAGTGAAAAAAGAAGAAAAGGCAGAAGGGAAGAAAGGAGAAAGAGCAAGGGTATGTTAATGTTACGTGGGACTTTAAAGTGTTGGGTCCCCACTTCAACATGAATTGGTTTTGGTTCCCTAACTCTATACCCATTTCAGTCCCCACCAAAGAATGCATGGGTCCCTCAAAGGAAATATGATGTGATAAAATCAAAGGAACAATGGCATTTTCACTTATTAATATAATATAATAAAATAAGTTTGACTCACTCTTCATTAGGAAACCACCAATTTCACCATCAATCACCATTCCTTGCCCTCCTGCTTTATTCTTCTCACGCCTTTTAGGTCTTGGCATATTTATTTTCAATTTCGATTTTCAACTGCTTTCTATATATCTTTCAAGTTTCAATCATGTAACTAGATATTTTCCTTTGTACCCCTTTTAGGCTGTGAAGCTTGAGAATAAGTTTTCTCATTTAACAATTTTATGTGACCTTATTATATGAATATTTTCACCATTATTTAGGAAAGTAAAGTACATAGACTATAGAGCTAAAAAAAAATGCTTACTCCAATCTAGGATCAGGATATGTCTCAAGGTTCATAGAATAACAGAGATACTTAATTATAAATCACTCATCAATAAATAAACATGAGAATTGAATCTAAGTTATGACTATATATACACGAACAAGAACTTTACGCTGAAGTTAATGCTCACTTAGGTCTTTAAAATTACATATATAAATCACTTAAATCCCAAAGCTTTAAAATCTAATTAATTAGTTTTTAGAAGTGTCAATCAAGCCAACACTAGTAGGTCTACCAATGGGATATCCTACACCATATTAAGCCACGTCCTTTATGGGCCGCGGCAAAAAAACACACACACAGCCAAAATGCCACATGGACCTATTAGGCCATGACTAGCCCATGCTTACAAAAAAAATCTTTTGCAATTTTTTAATGGGTTAGTCTTAGCCCTTGCTCACATATGAGCTAGCTTTAGCCCACCTGGTTAGGTTTAGAAAAACCTTCACTGGATTAAGGCTAGTTTGTTAAGAAGTTTAGAAAATTTGGAATTTTTATAGTCTGACCCAATGAACTAACTTTGACCTACGTGGACTTAGCCTTTGGCCCGTCACCTTTTTATGAGTGTGGACTTTTTGGTTTTGTACGCTTTTAGTCTTAACCTATTGGGATTTAATTCAAAGTCCCACTTCAAGAAGATATATGGTCTTTGGTTATTTGGGTTAAGCATCCTCCAATAGTGAAAGTGATTCATATAGGTAGTTTAAGAAGCTATCCATGTGAAGTAATATTTTGTAATGATGGTGTAAGGCTTTCAGGATGAGATATTGTCCGCTTTAGGGCTGCAACCCTCATGGGTTTGCTTTTCCCCTTGGCGAGGGAAACACGTCTGAAGGGTGTGGGACTTACTCTATACATCGATTCTCGAGATCCCTCTAGACCATCTGAACAACCCAGACCTCTGGCGATGCATGACATGTCTTATAATGGTGTGGATACCTTTCCAATGCAGACGTATTTTCCCTTGCCAGGGAGAACAAACCCTGAAGGCCAGTCCCAAAGTGGACAATATCCTCATTTGAGGTTTGGGCTACAGATGATTTATAACTTAAGTCATTCAAAAGTTGAAGATAATAGAAGATTTTGGAATTTCTTATACTGGTCGTGAATACGAGTTAAAGCCGAATCATACTAAAATTTGTTTTCTTTTATGTAGTCTTCCTTCTTGCGTTGTTGTCTTTAGAGAGAGTTGGTTTAATTTTATATTTCTTTTACTTTCTGGACATAACATAGCCCATGCAAGCTAGTGCTTATTTTGGGTGAGCCCATTTGACAGTAGTTCTTGATTTTATAATTATGAACCATGTTAGTTTTTGATAGGCAAATCCTAATGAGTTAGTGAATTAATTTGAGTCAAAATTATTAGTTTTAGGGATTAATTTGATTTACTGTTGTATGCTTAAAAACTAATATAAATCATTTATGCTTTGAAGAACTGACATGATTTACAATTACAAAATCAAAACTAATCAATCAATTTTTAAAATTTAAAGATCAAAATGACTCACATATATAAATATAAAAGATAAAATGAGCATTAAATGAGTTTTTTTCTTCTTCTTTCCTTACCGGGAAAAAAAAATCCGTCTTTTCGTTGAGATAATGACGAGTTCTATTTAATTGCAACCAGAACTTTTTTTCTTTTGATAACCCAGAACATGTTAAATTGTTAATTATGTATACACGTGTTTTGATAGTTTTTGCATAGCAGTTGAGTAATATGATTTTGTTTTCTGTGTTTGTTATTGACATTTTTATATATTTAATAGTATTTGATGAATATTTGAATTGAACAATACGCATGTCACCATATATTATGATATTTTAAAATAACTATATAAAAAATGAATAATGCAAATGATGAATTTGAAATAATAATTAACAACTACCCTAGTTACAACCTTACAAGATAATTATTTTTTAATATCATAATTCAAGCAGCATGAATAAGAAATTGTTTACTTTTTTTGTAAACAAAACAAGCGGGAATAAGAAATGGAATAAAAAAATTGGAAAAATCCCAATCTAGCCAACTATGGACGACCAAAGGTGATAGTTCCATATTATTTTAATAAATGTAAACATAACGTCGACAAGGGTATTAGTTTTTGGTGACATAAATATGAATTAAGATTAATGGCATTACAAGCTTTAAACTCATTGTTTTGGTTAAGTTTTATTTTCTCATCTTGCAAAGGAAATGTAAAGTTCGTCCTTTTATTACTGTTTTTGCTATTATTATTATTATTATACCTCGTCAAAATTTATTATATTATTCAACACATAATTAATTATTTTCTTATGCACAGCTTTTAATTGTGAGGCTCGACTTTGAGGCATGCTTTATATTTTCTTTTTTGCTTTTTCAAATATACGTTTATCTATCTTTCGACGCACTCTTCAAATTTGTTATAAGCTTTAATTCGTATTTACATAGAATATTGTTATTTTATCTTATCTTTATACATTCAGTTTCCAGCTGTCTTGGCCTCAATATATACTTATCTTTCACCGTTATATTTTTCATTTTATTCCAACTTGAAAATAAGTGCTTGTCACTTTATTTTGATTTGTAAATTTCCCTGTTTGTTTCTTGCACCTCACATTTATATTGCTCTTTAATTTATTCTATTCTATATCTCAAATTGCTTTATTACTATTTTTTCAATGTGACACATTGCTTCAAGTTTAATTTAGAAGACACCAGTATTCGTTTGAATATTTTAATTTACTATGTTTGACTATAACCTGCTTGGTCTTAGTTCCTATGAATATAGTTTTTTTAATGAACATTGCTTTAACTAATTGCCTTTATTAAAATATCTATACCAGTTCAGATTTAATTTTAGGCATTCAATCTTGTCGTGGTTGGTATTACTCATTTTTAATTCCAACATTTAATTTATCCATTATTAATTTATTATAAATTAATTTAGAAATTCCTCATAGTTCAGTGATAATATTATTTTTTTTCTAATTTATTATATTATTTAATATTTACCCCACCACAACTGCACCCCACTACAGCTGAGTTGGGAATGTGATGAGTGCCGACGCTTGCCATCCACGCGCATCATCAGCGCGTGCGCACGGAAAACAGGAAACGAATTTATATATTTAGTATTATATTATTATCTCCATATTTATTATTATTTTAGTACCAAAAAAAGGAACGATAAATAAATAAATAAAATAAAAGTGAGACACGGCTACTTTATTTCGGATTTCATTATTCCATCAGAAAACAATGTCTCTGCCATGTTGGCACGGCCAAATCACGACCGTCAGATTGGGAACCAATCCAACGGCAACAACAGCGCCGAGATCCTTATCCGCAAATCCTAGCCGTCAGACGCACGGGACGTTTTGATGCATGAATCGTGAAAGTGAAACATTCAACCATTTTCTCTTTTTTTCCCAATAAACAAATAAGAAAAAGGGAAAGATCAGATTATCAGATTATTATTACCATATTCAATAATTTCCCTCTTAAAATAAAACAAACAGAATTAAAAAATATAAAATTTAAAAATAAAAAGAGAAGAAGGAGAAAGAGGAGAAGGGTTAGTGTGTCGCTCTTACATAAACGAAGGCACATCAGAGAGAGAGAGAGAGAGAGAGAGAGAGAAAGAGAAGCTCCGCCGGTCGCCGCTGTGAAGGGTGAAATTCCGGCGACGCGCCGCCGTGAACTGAAAGCGGTTTCTCGGCGAGATTGATTACATGAGAGAAGGAAGAAGCTCATGGATAGAACCAGAGAATCGAAGAGAGCATCCATGGCGTCCTCCACTGCCGGCAACGGATTACACAGGCGCAGGCATCGAACGATCACTCTCAGAGATTCTTCCGGTATCAACGCGAAGATCTTCACCTTCATCGTTGTCGTCGTCATCTTCTTCTTCTTCTGTGTTTTTTGCTACGGTTTTCGAACTTTTTTTTTTGTGTTGGTTTTGCAGAGGAAGGTGTGAGCAAGAGAGGGAGGAGCAAGAGGAGGAGAAGCTCTCACTCGCGGAGGGACGAAGGAGATGAGCACAGCACCGAAGAGAGCGTCGGAAACGAACAAGACGACGACGACGTCGTTCTGCAAGGCGCCGGAGCTTCAACGACGACGCGTTCCGCCAATACGACGACGACGTCGTTAGCAGCTGCGGCCTCCGATCAAATCCTTCGCCGGAGCTTCGCGCCTCCGCCGATGAAGGTAACTGACGAAATGATCGGCGTCGCGGTTCCGAGGAAAGCTCGTTCAGGTGCTTCGAATAACGAACTCTTTGTTTTTTTTTTCTCCGTTTACGATTTTCACTTTCATAGTGCTGAATTTTTCATTTCTTTTTTTTTAATTTGGTGTTTTTTCTTTTTCTTTTTTTGTTTTTTTGCAGCTTCTGTGAAAAGATCGCACGAAAGTTGTGTCTCTACAAGTGGCGGCGGTGGTGGCGGAGGCGGCGGTGACCGGAATTTCCGGCAACGGTCGAATTCTCCGGTTGAGCCGGCGTCGCCTTCTTCTTCGAGTGTTTCTGTGAAGAAGAAGATGGTATATGTGCAATCTTCTTCTTTTTTTTGTTTTTTTTTTCAATATGTTTCATTTTTTCTGGAAAAAAATAAATAATAAAAATTGAAGATTTTGAGGTGTATATAATGTCATGTAATGTTATGTTGCAGAAAGCGATTGGAGATGCTTCAAATAAACTGAAATCGTCGTCATCAGAGATTGAGATTGAGATAGCTGAGCTTCTGTATGGTTTGATGACTTCAAAGAACCACGACACTACTTCCTCTAAGGATATTATTGGTGGGTTTGAATTTTTTTAGATTTTTTTTTCTTTTTTGATCTTTTAATTTTTTTAATAACTTTTCTGATTTTTTTTATTGGAATTTTTGTTTCCAGAGAAGAAGAAAGTGGAGGAGTGTAGTAGTTATTGCGCTTTAGTTCCCTGTAATTCAACAACAGCTGAGTTAGTTAGGATTCAGAGTGAGCAACCTGCAGCTGCCGGTGTGGATTATCATGGTGGTAATGCTGCTGTTCATGAGAATGGATCATCAGTGGCTCCGAAAGAGGGCATTAGGGAAGATAAGAAGAATTTTGGTGATGGATGTGGTGTTGTGGCGGATAGAAGACCCGTCTCTCCCGCAAGGGAATCGCCGGCGGCACGCACCGAGTTGAATGCTGAGAAACAGGATTCAGCTTCTACCAAAGTGTGAGCACCAAAGAGCAATAGTTTTCATTTATGTTTTTTCCCTTGCTATTGAATATGCTTATTGGGACATATTTTATGATGAGGTACAATGGTGTAATTTGATCCATGTAGTCAAGTGAAGAAAGACTTAGGGGGCGTTTGTATGAGATCTTTTTGGGTGAAAATCGCTTTTTTTCACAAAAAAAAAATCAATTATCATTTTGGATAATTTTTAAAAAATAATCAGAATATAAAAAAAAAAATCATTTTCAGCTTTTTTTTTATTTAAACTAAAAAAAATAGCTTCTGAAAAAAATTAGTTTCTCATTTTTTTTTGTTATATATATCAAATTTAAGTTTTATAATCACTTTTTTAAAAATCTGAAACAACCCTATGTTGTTGTTGTTGTGGAATATTCTTGTTGGAATAAGTGATTGTTGACCTCATTTCCTTGTGGCTGTTGTTTTTAGGATACCTGATGTTCCAGGGACAAGCGGCCAAAGAATAGGCAAGTTTGAGATAGATCTGATGGTGAGGATTCTTCTTGTTAGCATTCCGATTACATTTCCCTTGGTTTTTGCTGTCAAATATCTGAAGAAAGAGTGCCTTTCCAACAGGCTTCTCCTCCTATGATGCTATCCCCGGAAGGGGATGAGTTATCAAAGGGCGATTTCGCATCAGAGACTAAAGCTTTGGCATTGGATTTGGAAATGGTGAGTAGGTTGACTGTGAATTTAAAATAAATGTTTGTTCACTCTTTACTCTGTTTCATCCTTCAACTTGTTACAATTTCTGACGCAGAAGAGAGAAGATAGTAGTATCAAGGTTGAAGACAAGGAGGAAAGACCAGTTAAGAAAGGGAAAACCGCAGAAGAAAAGTGTGATGTGCTAAAACATGATTTGGAGAAGCCAAACAATAGATTAGAAGAACAGGATAAGAATAAGGAACAACCTACTAAATCTTCAAATACCATAGTAGAGAAAACTGGTAATTTGATATTTTTGACTTATTTGTGTGTACGGTACCATGTCAACTCTGATTCTGTTTTTGACCCATTTGTTGATTAGAAGTCTCTTAACACTTCTTCTTTCCTTCTTCAGCTCAATCTAGTTCAGTGCATTTATCAACAGCTGTATCAGGATGTCCAAGCATTCGGTATTAGATCATTACTTTCCTAGGATCATGCCTTTTTCTTCATTCAGACACACTGATTTTACTTAATGTTTGGTCAAAGCAATAATCTCACTTTGCTAAGGTCAATAACTATGATTGGCAGATACACGCCACCCTTGCAGACAGCTGTGAAGGCTGATAAAGCTATAGGATCATCGACAACGTCAGAGGTATTATAACTTGCCACTAAATTTGTTCTTCTTTCAGTCCTCTTTTATTCTCATGAGTGGGAATATAGAAACATCCTTCCTATTTACGTGGAATGATATCATGATAATTCCTGCATAATTCAAACATGCAGCCTGGGAAGTCTGTTCTTTCTCAACCGCAACCAAAGAGATGTGCAACCCATCATTACATTGCTCGTAACATCTTCTTACACCAGCAGTTCACAAAGATGAACCCCGTTTTGCCACCAGCTTATGGCTCTGTTTCTTTGTGTGGCACAAAGTCCAACAATGTCAACTATGTGCCCTCTGCAGAAAGTAAGGAGGCCACTGGGAAGCAATGTCAGAAACAATTGCCAGGTGTGAACCAGAATGCTGCAAAAGAGAAAGGGTTGGCTGCCACAAGTGATCCTAGCCTAACTGCAATTAAAAGTTCTAATAATGCCAACCCAGTGGATTCAACACAAAGGATGCAGCTTGTGCTCCAGCAAGGCGCCCATCCTGGGTCAACTGGTAATCTAATGGTATGGTTTGTCTTCTATTTGCTTCAATACAGTTCAAAAGTAGGGTGTTATCTATTTTACTGATTGCATTAGTAGTCCTCGTCTAAAAAATTCGTGTGCTTCAACTTTGAATGTAGCATGGTCCTGCTTTCCTTTTTCCTCTGGGCCAGCATAAAGCATCAGTAGCAACAGCTACAAGTCAGGCAGGAGGTATGAATAACACCACCAGTGCTTCCTCATACAATAAGTCCCATAGTTCTGCTTCCAGATCTCTTGCTACCTCCTCGACTTTGCCACCTGTAGCTGCTTCAATGAGCTTTCGCCACCCATGTTTTTCCACCAATGATACTCCGTATGTGACAATAGTTCAGAATAATGGGTACTCATTCCCCTTTTCAACCTCAATTGGAGCCAATGCAGCGGCAATCACAGGTGCACACCCTGCACAAGCAACACACATACTCAATGGACCTTACTACTCTTCTCAGACAATCCATTCTTTTCAGCATCCGCAACAGGACCCTCACTCACAGGTACTGGTTCAACCAAGTTATCTCACTGCAAGCACACCAAGTAGTTCTTCATCTCATAAGCAGTCAAAGGGTGCTCAAGCTAATGACAATAGCATTTTGACCTCGCCAACTATGCAATCACAACAGTCACAAAAGAAACAGAACTCACTGTCTCGTCCTCTCAAGCATGAGACTGACATGGTTGGTGACAACGCCTCATCTGTTGCTAATCGAAAATCTTTCCCTCAAAAGAATGTGCATGGGCAGAGCTTTACAACTCCAGTTCAGCCAGTGACCTTCTCTTTCAGACCGCCTGCAGTTTCAGATATTGTTGGCAGCAACAGTGGTAATTTTGGTGACAAACAGCAACAGGCTTTGAAGGGGGAGTTGAGATTATACCTTCTCAAGCATTTGCAATATCATTTGCTTCATATAATGGGACCAATGTTGCTTCAAACCTTAACTTCTCATCCATGGCACAGAGCCCAGTGATATTTCAGAGCCTGGCTGAGGTTGAATGGCAAGGATATCAAGCTGCAAGTACACCTCATACTACTCAGCCAAGGACTCATTCAATAACTGAAGGGAAGAATGGAGGTAATTCTTCCCATCGAGATGATGAAAAGAAAAATAGTCATGGGAAGTCATCAACCAATAATGGGCCAACAACTCTGGTTTTTGATAATTCATCAAAGAATCTCAACTTTGTGTTATCTCCTACTAATGGAAACTGGCCTAGTTGCTCCATTCCTTCTACTGCAGTAACAAGTATGGCTTCGGCTGCTGTAACCAGTGTGCCTCTTTGTAGTAATGCTTCAAGTTCTCAAGAGCAATCACAGCTGCTTCACCTTCAGAAGCAGCATGGCATGCAACAGCAGCAACCTGCTATGGCTACTCGATATAAAGCCTCTCCCACCAATATTACTTCTGCTACAAAACTTGCAAACAATGCCCCTGTTTTCACACAAACTCAATGCAGAAGTTCTAATAAAGGTTCTAACTCTAGGAGCTCCGAACGAACTATGGATTCTCATGTTCATCACACCTCCATTCTAACATCTAATACTCCAAACCTCAAAAGTTTTTCTCAGGAGCAAGGAAGAGTTTTACAGGGTCGTATGCAAATTTCTTTTGGGGGAGATTACATAACATCCCTGCCACCCCAAGGGCAACAACTACTCACTAACAACCAGCCTGTGTTTACAACAGTTGCAGGCACTCCACTTAATGGGGGCAACTTGAAGCCGAATACAGAGGGAAGGAAAGTAAGTTCATCAATGAACACTACACAATCGCAGCAAACTCAGAATTCTTCTGGGAGTGGCAAAAAATCTTCCCCAGTTTGTGGGAGAAATGTCCAGCCAATCTTAAGCCCATGCCCGAGCCAACTATCTGAGCTGAAGTATTAAGTGAAAAAAATGGTGTTCTGCACCAAATATTGAATAAACTATGTGCAATTCAGTGTCAAATCTTTTGTAATCAGCATATGTCCAGGAGGCCCTTGCTGCTATTGCTTCTTGCTGAAACCGCAATTGATGGGTTTGATACCATTTTTGTCCCTTGCATTCATTCAGGATCCAGGGTAAGGTGAAAAACAGAAGTTTTGGTAGCATTTTGGTGGAAGGTGCGAAAGATTTCGCATCGTAGCAGCCAGGTGCTGGCGCTGGAGTTTTGCTTGCAGATCTTCTCATGGTTGGCAATAATGCATGAGAGATTGTAGCAATGTTGATGCAGTACACGCTCATCTGAAATTCAATCTTGTGCACCTGGTGGTTACCACATTTACTGGTGTGGTGGGGGTCAACAAAAGAATGAGTGATAATGAAAGTTGGAATACATTATAGGCCTACATTTTTGAAATAGTAAGAACTGCTATCTTGTCATATTTCTAGGTTGGTTGGCTTATGAAAGGCTTTTACATTCTGTGGGATTCTAATTAATTTGACACATTAAAGCAATTCTATTATGTATATAAATATGTCCTTTTTAGCTCCCATAGCAAGAAATGTACTTAAAATTCATTTTTTTCGATTAAAAAGACTGCATTTTTTTTAAAAAAAATTGTTTTTATAGTGTGTGATGTGGATTGGAGGGACATTGATAGTTTCTTCATTTATCTTTATGTTCTTGATTTTTTATTCAGGTCCGATGTCCATGGATCAAACAAAAAGCACGATGCTTTTTACGGGGTTTTATTTTGCATGGCGTTTGTTTACACTGTTTCAAGTGAAAAAAATGATTTCACCTGTAACAGATGACAACTATGAAAGATATTATTATGTTGCCACATTTTATAGAAGTTAATGATTGGACTAAAACTGTTAAGATCAAATGAAAAAAATTACAACTTTGAAAGTGTTTGTGACTAAGGATATGTTTGGTTAGGGAGTGGAGATGAAGAGTTATTTATGGATGAGTTTTATAATATTACAAGATAAAACCTTTTGAAAAGCGCAATGAGAGTATGAGATACAAACTATATTATAGCCGTAATATTTTTTTCAATTTTTTTTTAATACCGAATTGTATCTTTTGAAAATGTTGCCACAGGTGCCGATTCGGCATTTGTTGGGGTCCAACCTTGCAGACGGGGTTGGACTGAGGGTGACTGAATACAACAGTTTTCGATTTGTCGTTTGAAACAGAATTGCCATCGTATGCGCAATAATGTGACACTGTCCTATTTTACAACTGATTGATAGGGGAAGCAATAGCATGTCTATTAATCAACTCCCATTAGGTGTGCTTGATTCTAAATAAAGTTAGACGGAAAGGTTTGAGGTCATTGTCCCAGGAATTCGCAATATATCCCTAACATAAAAAGGATTAATCCTCAAAGATGACAAGTAACTCTCAAGCATATATGAAAGCAAGCTGAAAATGAAATAGTTGACAAATTTTAATGACATATGTGGGATAGCTAATGGTGCATTTGGTTGGTCTCAAAATATAACTTTTAGTTTGAGAAATAATAATTATACTTATAAAGCGTGATATTTGCGATTCACATATCATCTATCATGAATGGGGTATGAACTCTTAAAATGGTGCACATTCATTTAATCCTTAATGTGGTTGTTAGCACATCGTCTCATACCCTATTAATATAAATAACACTGCTATTTAGTTTTCATTTCATATTTTTCAGTTAGTTTTTATTTTTTTTGAATTTTGTGAAAGGAAAGTGAAAATCACAATCTGATTTTATTTTTAGTTTTTAATTTTTTTTCTTTATAAAATTCTAATAACGGGAAAATGAAAAATAAAAAATAAAAATTGTTTTCAGCCTAAGCCACTTGCAAGTTGAAACGTTTGCCATTGGGCTATTATTGTCCTAGTGGAAGCCAGTCAGTAGCGATTTAACTGTCTAACATAACCATAAGAATTCTTGGTACTAGGAGGAAGAAATTTTTTCTGTGACATTGATATTATCACCTTTTCTGGCCCTTTATTTGTCTTCTTGTGACTTCTTAGTTATGTATTTTGTTCACGTAACTCATCCAAGTCACGCAACCTGGGATGGGTCCTTTTGGTTTTTGTTTTAAGTTATATGCACTCTCATTATTAAATAATTTTCCAGATATTTAGCTCAATATTATCACATCAGTAATAGTTTTTTATTTAATCACTTATTATTTTAAAAATTTTATAAATAGAAACATGCGATTGAACAATAATATAAAACTCTTTTATATTATCAATACATAAAAATTCATTCTTTTTTTGTCCATGAGAGAATTTTTCACTTTAATTAGAATTGAACTTGCAATGAATCTCTACTAGAATGGCAAAGTTGTCCTTGTGTGGACAATTGTAAATTTGTGGAAATGGATTCTTTAAAGCGAGAAAACAAGGTGATTATTAACATTAGATCAATTGATGAGATCCACACACCATATATTTTATTAATTTAAAGGTGGAAACTCTTTTGCCTTTTCACTTTAGAGATATTCTCACTTTAGAGGAATTTTTCTTTTTAGAAGATCTAAATCCTTAATTTGTAACTTTTGTCTTGTGTGAAAAAAATAGGGAAAAGAATACTTCTTTTTTTTCTAATTATTTGACACAAATGAAAAAAAATCGTTTATGAAACAAGTATGAATGGATTAAACACTTATAAAATAGAAGGAAAATCTATGCATTTTGATGTTGAAATTAGAATCATAATATAAAATTTTAGTTCTAATTCCAATTTTTTTAAAAAATAAAATTGGCTTACAATCATAACTTTGGATGACAAATGAGACATGAGAGTAAAAATTGAAAGTGTTTTTTTTTTTTTTAATGAAAAAGTTTAGATGGGGATAGTACAATATCCTACCACGATCAAGGAAAACTCCTAACCTCTTTAAGAATTTCTGTGAATTATATATCGCTTTACCAATGAGGCGAATTCGCTTCAATCTTTGTGGGTGGGTAGGGATGAAGCCTCTAGATCCTAAAAATCAAACCAAATTTCTCTCTATCTATATTATGCAAAGACTTTTCTTTTACCATTCAGAAGCGGATCCTCTCTTCTGCAAAAAAATATGAGTGTCAAATTTCAATCTTCATACCTTCGAATTTTGACATGATAGTATCAAGTTTCAACCCTCGCTTTTAAATAAGTGAAAAAAAATTTAACCATTTCAAAACATTACTTAATAAATGATCATGATTTAATATGTCAAAAAAATTGAAAGGATCCATTCCCCTTTTACCACTCCGTCTATGCCTTGCATGCAGCATTATTGGTGTTTCAAGAGAGCATCCTATATTCCGAGGCTATTCCTCTTAACATTTTTGGTTTTTTATTTCTTTTTGGTCAAAGTCCATTATCATTTGTTCGATGCTTTTACAATAAAAACTGGCTGGGCCTCCCCTCTTGGATTTGTTTTTGCTTGGACTTGTAAGACAGCATCCTTGGACCCAAAAACCAAAAAGGGAAAAAAGTAAGACAGCATCTCACAATTTTTTACTAGAGTTTAATTTTAATGTACTTTTTTTGCATTGTCATTTAATTAAATTTTTTATATGATTTTTAAATAGTAAATGAGAGAGTCAATTATCATGATTGATGTGGATATATATGATTAGATAGTTGTGTAAAAAAATTCTATATTATCGATGTATAAAAATAAATCCTTTTTATTATTAATTTGTCTAAATGATATAACTATTTATTTAAGTTGTTATTATTTGAAGGTAAGAATATAAACTATGTAGAATCTAGAACATTTAACATTTTCTTTGACGTGCTAGAATATTTAACGTCAAACTATAGTTCAAGGACATATTTTTTTTTATTATTAAAGTTCAATGACATATTTAATTATTATTGAGTTTGAGCAGGTTGCATTTCCTTTAGCTTAGATTAATTATTATTGAGTTCGAGCAGCTTGCATTTCCAAAAGATTACCGATTATGTTCTTACATGTGTAATTTCTTCCGTTTATCCAGTTTATTATTTATAGTTTAGATTAAGATTTATTTATTTTTTATTTCTCAAAATACCCTTCCTCCCATAGGGAAATAAAAACACGCATAAATTTGGCCTTTACTATAACAGCTGTCAGAAAATGAAGAGCATACATCAAATAAAAAATAATGTCTCTCTTTCTCTCTCTCGTCGAAACACAGGGAATCGAAGAAGAACGATTCCACTTATTTTTTATGGAGATCAACTTATCAAGAATCTTCAAATCAATTAAAAAACAAAAGAACTTCTAAAGAATCTCGGCATACATGATCACATGCCAATAATTCAATATTTAATCAGGACATGCATAACTAAGACTTCATTTTTTATCTTTAATCAGGCATGACTAAGACAAATTCTGCTAAGAGACGGTAATAAAAAAAATATCTGAGAAATAAAAAAATGAATAAATAAATTAGAAAAGATTCGGCCCTATTTGTTTCATGTACTTTGTCATTGTTTATTGGCTTATAATATTCCTCTATGTGATTGAAGTTATCTTTAGATATTTGATGTTGAGTGCAATAAAAATGTGATAAAATAATATAAAATAAATAGAGTAGAATAGCTAAGTATTTTATTCAGTTATTTGGATATTAAAAATATAATAGACAGAAATTTTTACAGTATTATTTAGAAGTATAATAGAATAGAATAATAAACATTCAGCTATTTGTTTTTATTTTATCTCATTATTCTTTTTCTTTTGACATGATTTTGTCTAATTATTCTAGAATTATAAAAATGTAACAAATAGTGGATAAAAGGAAATAGAATGAAAATTTGAATATGTTGTATTTCAAATTTCTAAATAATAAAATTGATTTAATTTCTATGTACTAATAATATAAAAAATATTTACACAATCATCCAATCATATATTATTATATAAGTTATGATAGTTGATTTTCATACTCACTACTTAAAAAGTCATTTAAATGAAAGAATTTAATTGGATGATATTATAAAATATTTTTATATTATTATTATATCAAAATCAAACACCAATAAAATTTAGTATTATTACATTCTACCTATTTTCTCCATTTTTATCTAGCTTTTCAGGTAAAGTTGATTCATTATTTCAATCTTAAAGTGAAGTGGAGATTATTAAAAATATTTTTTATAATTTTACCTACTATTTTTATTTATATTTTAATATAAATACATTATAAAATTTGCACCAAAAAAAACGTACTAACTGCATAAAAAAATACTTATCAAATAGGTTAATAAATTTTTTAAAAAAATTGATATGTGAAGAAGAGAAAAGTAATTATAAAGGGAAATAATTATTTCTTTTTATGGTATCTATTATCAATAATAATGACTGATATATGTGGGACAATGAGAAAATGTTCAAGGGGACTAATCGATGAGATATTTTCTTTCCATAAAATGAAAAAAAAAAGAACTCAGCTTCACTAAACTCACCGTGGAGTGTCCGAACGCGCCTCCATGAACCGTTGGATACCCCCACGCGTCACTCGCAAAACGCTCACACGCGTCACGCAGAAGAACCTTTCCTCCGTACACCACTCCCATTCTCCAAACTCCAATGCACACGCCAGCCCCACACACACACACAAACACTCTCTCTCTTCCTTCTTTCCTCTTCTTCTTCTCTCTCTCTCTCTCTCTCTCTCTGTGTAACACCGAAGGAAAAAAAAAACGAGAACGAGAAGAAGAGCGTGTTAATGATAACAACAATAACAACCACGCGCGCTGAAGGAGCGTGAAGCGCGTTGCATCATCTATGGACGCGTTCGTCTTCGAAGGTTCTTCTCCTTCTTCATCGAAGCGACCATGTCCTGCTGCTGCTTCTTCGTCTTCTTCTCAGGAAGGGAACTCTAGTAGGGCGCAGAAGGGCTTGGATCAGGTGGAGCAGGTTCTACACAGGTTCCTGTGCCTCGACGGTGAGGAATCAGCTTCTTATTCTTCTTCTTCATTGGATCTGTCGCTTGAGAAGCTTCTGGAATGTTCGGAATCAGATGCGGATCGGACGGTGCTGATAAACCGCGCGCTGAGGATGGGATCGATGCTGCTTGACGCAGCGAAGCATTCGTCGAGGAAGAGAGCTTCGAAGCACAACTCACTCGCTTGGCCACTCCCTCCAGACCTCACCATCAAGGTAAGTATATTCGAAATTCCAAAATTCCATCGCTCCATTTTCTTCGTGTTCCTAATTTTTTTTATTATTATTATTATTTAAATTTTTTTTCTAAATTATTTGTATTCGAAGTTCACTTCACTTGACTTTAATTGATTGATTTCGCTTGAGCTATACAAGATTTAGCACGAGAAATTGTTTAATGGAATCGGTGATAAACTAATTGTAACAACTGAGAGTTGACTGATACCGTTGTTTCTAATTTGATTTGATTTATTAATTTATTTAAGTTGGAAACGAGAGATTTGTTTGTTATTCCCTGATTTTCTTTTACTCCGTATTTTTTATATTTTTCTAATTTTTTGTCAGAAAGTTTGTGAGTTCTTTTAGTTGGAGGTTATTAAGATGATAATTCTTTTCTTGGTAGACAAAGAAGAAAGCAAAGAGCACAAAAGACAAGCCAGCATTAAGATGATTATTTTCCCTTCTCTTAGACGTGGAGTTTAGAATTTTCAAATTTTTTAAATTTCATTACGGTAGTAATTTGCCCCTTGTTTTTGTTGTATAATAGTTTCACCTCGTTCCTAATTTGATTTGATTCATTTGTTTTTTCAATTTTATGTGAGTGAGGTTAATTTCTATGTACCGTCAGTCTAACACTTTTTTATATTGTTATCCAGTCATCTATTGCCCACATTAGTATAGGTGGCTGAGTCTCACATCCACTTCTTGAAAGTCATGTAAATAGGAGGCTTTGATTTGGTGATAGTGGATCAAAATTAAACTCATATGGAATTTGTTTGTTATTTATTTTTATTAGATATAAAATCATTAATGTGCCATAACCCAATAGTTTAAGCTTTTGGAAGAGATGGTTTCATGACAATTTTAATTTGCCGCATTCTTAGTTCTTTTATCCATGGAGTAGGAGTTTTCCCCCTTTTTTGGTTGCATTGTGATGATGATTTGCCCCTAGTCATTGTTAATGATTTTAGTTATTTTATGGATGGTTTGGTTATGGCAACTTCAAGCCCTTTAGTGCGTAATAATGCTATGCACAAAATGCTTGTCATTATGAGTGTAATTTGAATTTTGAAGTCATGGTGCAGAGATAGTTTGTTTCTTTTTGTTGTTTCAGTGAGTTGGAATATGAGGTTGACATCTTTGAAGGTGTTGGAAAGAAAGTTACCTATGACGAAACATGCATGATTCTCTGTTTGCATTGTAGTTTTTTTGTTTTTGTTTGTTAGTAGTAACCGATTTTACCACTATTTACTTTCTGGGTATTGATTTGATGATGTTGTGTACAGATCTTCTCAATGCTTGATACCCAGAGCCTATGCTATGCAGCGGCTACTTGTTCATTGTTTAACAAGTGTGCTAAAGATCCTTTGTGCTATGCAAACCTTGATTTGACAACACTGGTCCCGAAGATTAACAATTCTGTAGTTTCCACTATGATTCAGCGAGCTGGAAATGCACTAAGGTGAGAACTCTAGTATCTTATTGATCCTTTACTTTCCTTATTTGCTTTTGTTCCCCAGTAAACTTTAATTAACTACATACTTATCCTTATGGGGCATAACATTAGCAGTATGGCTAATTGACTATGAACTGATCAC
This sequence comes from Dalbergia oliveri, assembly GCA_030441495.1. Lineage (NCBI taxonomy): Eukaryota > Viridiplantae > Streptophyta > Magnoliopsida > Fabales > Fabaceae > Dalbergia > Dalbergia oliveri. Next base: position 21,763,036 of record JAMLFY010000013.1, on the reverse strand, counting down.
CTAGTGAGGTGGTCACATCCTGCGTCTTAAAGCTTTTGTGTAACCTGTGTTGTAGTTTCAGACTTTCAGTTATATTCTACTATGTAAGCATCTCTAGCTCTATTACCTAGGGAAGACTAGTGTTATAAATTATCATCCATTTTAACCTACTCTAAACATGTTGAGACGCTGAGCATGCATTACCATTTGATGTATTTTTTCCTCATTATTGCCTCCCATTCATCTATTTTAATTTGTGAATAAGGTCTCTTAAGCTTGGTGTGATCCCTGGTGCTGCTGCTTTGCCTGGATCTTGTCAACCATTGGTTTATCCCGGTAGAAATGCCATTGTAGAGGTATCTAACTTCTCTTGGAATGACAAGAGATCTCGACAAGGGAGAGAATCTTCCATTCTTACAAGATCATGTTTAAGCCCTCTAAGTAGGGATGGTGGTGCTCCAGGGTATGTTGTTCAAGGAATTCAGAGTTCAGTACACTTGGGTTACTTGTTTTAAATGGGCTCATGCATTTTCATTTTGTAGGGCTCTTTTGAGAAAGTTGAACTTGTACAATATTGAAAGGATGGACAATGCATCCCTGGGTCTGGCATTATCAGCATGCCCTTCTCTCCTTGATCTGGAAATTGTTGGGCTGTAAGCTTCTTCCACCTCTCTTCCTTCTAAGCCTTTTCACATGGCTAAGCAATATAAGATTATCATTGGTAAAATGTCTTTATCATTAAAGAAAATGGAACTCTTTCTATTAGATAAGTTTATTGTCTTCTGATCCAGAATCCACACTTTTCGAAATTCCATCTGGCATAGCTAGACTGGGAATCCTCTATTGGTACTTTTTGAATTTTAGCTGAGAGTTATGATTTATGACTACAACTTTGGTTAGTGTTATTGTAATGGTTATTTCTTCCTTCTTTTTAAAGTTCACATGAATATGTTGTAAATACAAATTTCTTAGAATAAACATGCACTTTAGTCTTTGAAAGATGAGTATGACTTCATTATAGTCCCTAGAAATTTTTTGACATCAAATAGGTCATGAAAGTTAAAATTTGATAGAACACTAGTCCTTGAAAGATTTTGACATCAAATAGGTTCCTAAAAGTTAAAATGTCACATCACTTTAGTCCTTGAAAGATGCATATGACATCAAGTAGGCCCCAGAAAACGTATGCTTTTAGTTTAAATTTAAAATGTGTTATTTTTCAGTTTACATTTACCTTTCTGATACTTGTTATCCTCTCAAGTATTTAATAAGTATCGTTGTATGTGTCCTCTTCACACACTTTCCCTGATTTATTTCTTATGAAAGAAAAAAGATTGTTTCCAAATTGTATTTTTTTATTGGCAATGACCTTTTTCCCTTTTTTTGTTTTAAATGGTAGTCATGTTGAATTGAGGCAAACATTAATGTCAGTAAGTTCGAGTTGTCACTTGATCGAGCGTTTGTTTTTGAGTCTTCTAAAACAGGTAAGCATTTTCTCAGACATATTTTGCCATATAAGTCTCTTTATATCTCTGCTTATCTATTGTAATGATAGGTAGGGATGACAGTTTGAAGACACAAACGTGCTTTGAGCTGGTAGACAAATGTCCTCACCTAACTTCTTTATCTCTTCGAGGGTTTAAGCTACATGATTACAAAGTCCGTGTATTGGTTAAGGTATGTTCTCGGAAATTCTTAACTATTGCAGCCTCTTGTTGATCCCTGGTAAATGTTCTTTTGTTAAATTTGTTCATTAATAGATGTTCCCCTTCCTATAGTGTTTGATTTCTACATCCATCTTAGTAATTTGTTTAAGGCATAGGTAAAAAGGTGGGGAATTGGGAATAGAAAAATCTTCTAGTTCATCTTGCCATGTACGATCCTATCTTTGGTATCTCATATTGCCATTGCATGTTTTGCACCCAAAAACTGGCCTGAGTTTCGGCTAAAGGAAGTTGGTTAACTTTTGCAGCTTACATGTCTTCATGGGGTCTGATAATCTGTATGAAGGCTTTTGTTATAATTCAATGATATTATGATATACAAGTTTAAATCTGTTGAATTCATTATATCTTTCAATGGTTGATAAGCAGATTTAGTTTGTCTAAAACTCTAAATAATTATTGTGAAACGTTGCATAATACATATTGATGTCAATTAAATGGCTGCTTAAACAAAGTAAGGTCAGACTTATGTTGTCGGTATTCTATTGATGTGGTTTGGAGTCACCATTTGTTATTTGAAGTTCAGATTGTGATTTCTAAACTCGATGACATCCTCCTATTTCTCACTTTTATCATAGATTAGCAAAATAAATAACTTATATTCAAAGGGTTATTAATTATTAATATCATCCTGTGCATGCAGGGATTTCAGAAACTGAAATATGTTGACTTTTCTACGTCCTATTCTATCAATGGAAGCTTTTTAAGGTCAGTTATTCTTAACATGACTTCACAAGTAACAAGAAACGTTCACAATTTGTCTATCTGTTGAGATTATCTCTTTATATATCTTTTTCTTTTGACCCTGTTGTCCTCTCGATATGAAAACTTTATTTCTTTCTTTTCCCCTTCTCAAGAAACCTTGGAAACTGCATTGGTGGGAATTTACTTGAGGTCTTAATTTTAAGGGATTGTATGCATCTGAAAGAGGTAAAGATCATGATATATTTACAATTCCATACGTTTCTAAATCATTCCCTCTAAAACACTAATGCTTTCATGTGCAGATGGAAGCTGCTAGGTTGTTGACAGCAATTCTTGCAGGCGATTTCAAATCACTTGTACATCTTGTGAGTGCATAGAAAGATGTTTGATTGTTAAAAATAACAATGAGGTTTCTGCTTGGCTTGGAGTTTTGCTTCAATTTCTTATTATTGCCTTTAAACAGGATATATCCAATAGGGAAGGCTTAGCATCTGAGGGTGACTGGTATCACAGGTGCTTCAACTCTAGGTAATGGTTATCATTGGTAGATTTGATGTCTCCAGTCTCAACTTTCTGAATGATTGACGATTTGATTGTATATTCGTATATGAATTTGGGGTTTTGTGGTGCAGTATGATGCCTCTTAAGCAGGTTATGGAAGCAAGGCCTAATATGTTTTTGGTTGCTGAATATCCATCAGAAGGAAGGTTAGATATTTTTACATTACAGTAATTTGGTGCACTGTCTTTCATATTTGCAGATGGAGTTTTCTTTATTATTTTCTTTATAAAATTTGCCAATTTTTGTGATTGTGTTGCAGTTATGTTGAGTCATTTGATACTGATATGAACAGTGAGATAAGTCTGCCATCACATATGAGCTTCCAAACTTCAGATGGATCACTTTTTTGAGTACATCTGAAAGTAGCTACAATAGTGATCAGGGTAGCGGGAATGATGATGGCCAAGAACCGAGCTATGTGATTTTTGAGGAAAGTTCAGATGAGATAGACTTCTTGTCCCTGTAGGGAATGCTTATCCGTGTGGCATTAATAAAAGGGACAAAAAATTGTGAACTTGGTACTCTCTCTCTCTCCACCCCTTTGCGTGTGTTTGTGTAGCGTATAATTACCGTAGCAGTTGATCTCTAATAAATCATTTATAAGGATATGTTGATTGGCTTTGCTTGGAAGGTTGATTTTGGGCCATTATTATTTATTAGCTAGTTTAAAAGGCTTATCATAGAACAGATATTAAGATATTTTGATGAATGCCTTGGCTAACATGTGACAAGTTGCATCTAGTCTTTTGCATATTGGTGTTGAGAACTAGAGATAATACTTTGTGCAACCTTGATTTAATCCAAAAAATAAAAAATAGATGGCATAAGTTACAACTTGATGCTTCAAGTTAGTTGCACTTTTAGCTGTCTGTTTTCCTTCTAAATTCATTTTTTGTTAATATGCTTTGTTCACCTCCTGCATTTCCTCATGCTTGTGGTTTGTGATTTATGATTTACTTATAAACTAGGGGGCGCAGCAGAGAAGCATCATATGGCAGGACATCGGACTTTGAATGGTGGATTTTTCTTCAACTTCCACTTTTTCCTTGTCTTCGCTGAAGTCCATGACTCTGGAATTTTGACTCTGGAGGAAGATTGGAGGTTGGTATCAGTTTATCAGCTTGTAATGGGCCTTTGTTTCCTTTATTTTCAAATATGTAAGTTGCTGCTGCCTTGGAGTTGGTTCTCCCCTCAAAGAAAGGAAAAAAAGATAAATAAATAAATAAGGGTCTTCCACACTTCCCCTACTTTACCAAAAGGAATATGCTCTAGTGCATATCTCTATGGAATTTTCTTTTTATTTTTTATTTTTTTTAACTTTCTACATATTTTCGATTATGTATTTTGCGGCCTTCTATATTGTCTAGCTAAGCACTGCTAGAACCAATGTGTTATGTAACTACATATAATAAGGACATTCCAACACCCTTGCCTTGCAAATGGGTAAGCAACAAGTTATCTAGTTCTGTAACTACATGTAATAAGGAACTAAGGACATTCCAATTCATGTAAAGATTATATGAGAAGGACCATAATCACGTGTATGTCCTGCAATTGTCAGCCCTAACTTGCCAAACTGAGATCCAAGAAGTCTTTATGGTGCACAGGTTTAGAGCTGGACAGATTGTCCACTAGTTTAACGCCTCAAGTGAAAGTTATTTATCGCATAAAACGTTTTTCTGTTTCTTTTTTTACGTGACCCTAATGGTGTGATATAGACTCAATACTATCCAAACTCCGAGCCTATTTTTATGGATCAAATTTTTGGGGTTCAGTATGTTAAAAGATCGTTGGCAGCAATTTAGGCGAATGGACGTAAAGGTGGGCTTAGATTCGTTTTTGGTCATTGCTTAGATTCAGCTACATGTTTTGGGCTCAAAGCATCAGCTTAGGGTTCTTAGAGAAGTATCCAATTCGTCCGAGGAAAAGAGAATTAAAATACAAAAGAATAGGTCAGTGAATATGATAATAATTCTTTCCCTCAACTAGTAGTATTGAAAGCTTTTTGGGATTGATTAAATTTAGTTTAAGCAATGGAGGATAACAACATAAAAGAGGTCGAAAAAGATCGAAAAAAATTATAAGGAAAATAATTAAAAGAGATTTAAGTGTTAGTAGTTTTAAGATGAATATAATATGTGATAGAGCTTTGTAGTATTGCTTAATTCATGTAATTGATCTCACTTAGTGAAATAAAGTTTAGTTGTTATTGTTGTGATTAAATTTAGTTAAAGTTGAACCAGTTCATTGTGGAGTTTTTTTCTTTTTTGGTCTGGGCTCAATTTGGAGTTAAAATTGTCTAAATTATTGCTTTTCTTCCATCCTCACAAGATCCAATTGTAGCTTTGCCCAGAAAAATTGTCAAATTATTTGAGTCAACTAAGTATCCATAGTCCGACAAAAAGATAAAAAGACTAAGTATCCATAGATATATGATAATAGTCGGTAAAAATAATAATCCATATTTATAAATGTGAAAATATGTTGACAAGAAAAAAAGAAGTGAAAATACAGATATGTCAATCTCTGCATGGATACATTTAAATTTGATAGTTAAAAGTTTTTTATTCACCTTATGGTAGTTTTTAGTAGTTATATGCATGAGGATGGAGTAATTTAAAATCAAAGTTTAATTTTAAAGTACATTTACTGAAATGTTTTTATTTAATATTTCATATTTGTTTAATTCATTCTATCAATTTTGAATTATATTTCTCAATCAATATTATGATCAAAATTATGCCCAAAGCTGATTTATGCACTATTATTTTAAGAAAAAGTTTTTATTAAAAAGTATAGTTTAATATGTTTGGGTAATCTTGTTTTTAGCAAAAACAAAATTACTAAAAAAGGTAAATATAATTTTTTCAGAAGTTATATTTTTCTTTGAGTTGATAAAAATTATAATATTCAACTTCTAGAAAAATATTTTTTCATATCATAAAAAATATGTTTAAGAATAAAATAATATATTCTAACATTGCGTATAAAAATAAATTAATTTTATATTCAAATTTAAAATAAATTTTATTGTTTTAATCATTATTAAAAAATAATTTTAAAATAGATCCTTTTCTAGAAATTCATCCAAATCAATCTAACTTATAAAATAGAAAAATCAATAAATACTAGAAATAATAACATAAAAATAATTTTGATGAACTGATAGAATAAAAAAAGTTTTATAAAACTATTCAATTGTGTTAACACGTCAATGAATATAGTTAATTTTTATAACACTATTTAAAAAATCTTATAAATATAGAGTTTTAATTGGATTAAAGTATAAAAATCATTTTCGCACAATAATTAAATCCTTGATAAAATAATCCCTTAATATTGCTCAAAGTTGCATATAAAAAAGTTCCATTATATCATATATTGTTATACCAATAAAAGGAATTTGAATACTTTAATTAAATTTTATTTAAAGGTAAAATGGGCAATTTCACCTTTAAATCAATAGAGTAAAGATGATCTAATTTTTAATTTTATTAATTCAAAAATAAAATTTTCTTATTTTACTCTCTAAAATGAGAGGATTCTTGCCCGAATGTTTGAAAAGTAATGCAAATAGATTAAATCTTATATTAAAATTACACTCCATAAAATATTAAAAATGGATCGAAGTAAATTTTTTTTTTTTTTTTTTCACGGAAGTAATATAAACTAGCGCCACACACACGAGCAATTGGAGACGAGAAGTTGAAGCAAGGAATTTGGCGGAATGGCGACGAGCACGAGCAGCAGCAGCAACCAACCATACCGTCCATACCGGCACCTGAAAACCCTAACCGCACACTCACGCGCCGTGTCGTGCGTGAAGTTCTCCAACGACGGAACCCTCTTGGCCTCCGCCTCCCTTGACAAAACCCTAATCATATGGTCCTCCGCCACCCTCTCCCTCCTCCACCGCCTCTCCGCCCACACCGACGGCATTTCCGACCTCGCCTGGTCCTCCGACTCGCACTACATCTGCTCCGCCTCCGACGACCGCACCCTCCGCATCTGGGACGCCACCGCCGGCGACGCGGTCAAGACCCTACGCGGCCACTCCGACGCCGTCTTCTGCGTCAACTTCAACCCCCAATCCAACCTCATTGTCTCTGGCTCCTTCGACGAGACCGTTAGGGTTTGGGAGGTGATATATTCGATCACGTGTTAACCGTGGCTAATTAGTTAGTTAGTTGGAGTCTGTTGTTAGGCTCAGTGCACGAGGCTCCACGTTGTTGTCTGGGAATGATAGATGTACACAGACTTATCCCTGCAGGTGGAGAGGCTGTTTCTTTGATTTGAACTGAAGTCACACAGCAACCTTAGCAAATAATCAAATTAGTCCCCGAAGTTGGCAAGTAACATTAAATTCGTTTCCAATGTTTGAAATGATTGCTGGCGTTGGCAAAAGTATGTTGGGGACTAACTCGATTGGCTTTTCTCAGTTTTAGAGTCAAGACAAATTTAAAGTTGGTTGTCAACTTCGAGACTAATGTGATGATTTACTCTCAAAAGTAATCCCCAAAGAGTAAAGACTTTTTTGAGGTTTGTTGCCGACTTTGGGACAAACTTGATGGTGTACTCTCTTGAGTATTCCATCGAGGGTGAGCCTTGCGAATTGCGATGATGAGGTTGTTGTCATGTGATCTAGAAGTCATGGGCTCAAATTTTAGAATCAATTGCTCGGTTTGTGAGGGATAACTAACCTTCCTAGACCCACCAGATGGAAGCCTCGTGCATTGGGCTTGCCTTAACTCTTGAGTAATCCCTGAAGTTGCATTTCATTGATCAATTTTGTCAGATACGAAATGTATAATGCAACTAATTAAGGGTGATTTAAGGGGGAAATTGATAGATGAAATGCTGCTTGAGAACTGAATCATCAGTTTATTAATGGCAATGACAAATGCAAACTTGAATTGTGATTACAACTTCCATTCACTAAATTGATGGCTTTTACACATTATTGGGTATGCTTTGTTGGTTTAGGTTAGTTACTGCATAGTTACAAAGGAGCTCTGTATATAAGCTACTTTTCTGATGCAATTGAATCAATGAGTTCATTCTTTTTCTGTGCTTTTCTTCAACACTCTTTTTTTCTATCTGAATTGCTCTTAGCTTATTGATAGGTAAAGACTGGGAAGTGTGTCCATGTCATCAATGGCCATACCATGCCTGTAACTTCGGTGCACTTTAATCGTGATGGTTCACTCATTGTTTCTGGTAGCCATGATGGTTCTTGCAAGATTTGGGATACCAGCACTGGTACGCTGCTGAAGACATTAATTGATGATAAGGTCCCTGCTGTCTCGTTTGCTAAATTCTCACCCAATGGGAAGTTCATACTCGTTGCCACTCTCAATGATACCCTTGTAGGTTTTGCTTTTGTTTTGATTGCAGTTTTTTTTTTTTCAAGTAATTTATTTTATTTTTGGTGCTTGAAAAATTATAAGCAGAAAGAAACTATAACAAAATTTTAGATTTTAATGGTTTGCGTATAAACATGATTTCGGCAGAACATGAACATCCATGTAGCCAATTCCATCTGGTGTGGCAATGCTTTGGTTGTTTTGGTTTGTTTGTAACTAATTGCATTTTGCTTAATTTTGTGTGTTTGTAAGCAAATTTGGTTTAGTTTTTGGGGAGATTGGTTTTAAAAAAATTTCTTAGAAGATCTTTGTTTTGTAGACAACATAGCTAATCTTGAGATGTTCTTAGATTAGTCTTTAGGGCTCAAAACTTCTATCGGTAAGCTTTTGATTATAAGCTGATTTTGGATGCAAAATAAGCTTAATCTAAACATGCATTTAGTGTGTAAGTTTGGCTTGATGATGTTGTTGGTGATGGTGGATTAATGGTTACATTTGTTGATGGGGAGAGTAATTTAGTTATTAATCATAACTCATAAGTAGTTGGTTGCAGTGGAAGTATAATGTGAACCAAGGGAGGTTTTGACCTGATCGCCACTCTGGTTGCCATTGCCAAACTAAAACTAAGCTATGTTATGAAGACAAAACAAGCTAACCTTAGGATGTACCTAGATTAATCTCTAGGGAAATATCATTTTTATCTTTTACAGCATAATGGTGCTTTTGATTATATGCTGTTGTGAATAGAAAATAAGCTGCTCTAAATATGCATTTGGTGCAATGGTGGTGTGTGATGGTGTTGAGGGTGATGGTGCATTAATAGTTCCGCTAGTTGATCAAGGGAGTAAATTGCATTTCTCAAGTCGCAGTGAATCCTAAAGTCATTCATTTTGAGAAAAGTTTTACCTAGCTACCAGTCCTGTTGTAATTCTTAAAATGAAAAGAAAAATTTAGCTATTGTATTTTTCTTGTATCTATGTAATGACTACAGGTTTGTATGGCTGGGGTTTTGAAATGTAAGCTTTGTTTCTCTCATTGATCAATATTGGTAGTTTTCAGGATATTTCCCCTTGATTCGTATCTCAATTTGTGCTTTTCTTTCCTGGTATTACAGCTTATGTTCAAGCACAACATTTTTTCTGGTCTTGCAAGTTTGGTTTTGATAAGAAAAATAATTCCACGGTGTTGGTTTTGCAAGTTTGTCCTTAATTTGGTTGCAGGATTGTTGATGTAGTGAACATGGATCCTTAAGTTCAAGATTACAGATATCTAGAAAACTTGTTGGTTGTGGTTGTTGAAAACAAAGATGAAGTATCCCGGATTTTGTAATCTTGCTGGTTTTTCTGAGTGAAACCTATTTTGCTTTGTTCTTAAATAAATTAACTAATAACTATGGATGCAAGTATTGAGATAGATGAGTTCATCATTACTACTGCCAGCAATAAGAGCTGAAAACTTCGATTTATCTATTGTCCAAGGTTTTGGGGTCGATAAGGCAGTTACGTACCCATAAACTAATAGCATATTATTTTAACATATTGCTGGTTTTCCTTGATAACTCACCTGGCAAATAAAATTTCTAATTGCAGAAGCTATGGAACTACACCGCTGGGAAGTCTTCAAAAATTTATTCTGGCCATGTGAATAGAGTATACTGCATAACTTCCACATTTTCTGTCACAAATGGGAAATACATTGTTAGCGGATCAGAAGACCGATGTGTGTATTTATGGGATCTTCAGCAGAAAAATATGGTTCAGAAACTTGAAGGCCATACAGATACTGTAATATCTGTTACCTGTCATCCAACAGAGAACAAAATTGCTTCCGCTGGCCTTGATGGTGATAGAACTGTGAGGGTTTGGGTACAGGATCCGTGAATAAAAAGCAAAAATGTGTCTGCATTATTTTCGTCTGATGTGTTTCATATTGTTTTCTTCTAGATTTTAACATAATGTTTCCTTTTAAATTTTGACTTGTTATAATTTGTTTTAATAATGCATGCGCATGTCTGATTTCTATGTATTATATTAGCATCTGCCTTCCTAAGGGTGCATTTGGATGAGCCTTTTCGTGTCAAAATCACTTTTTCTGTCAAAAATTTCACTTTTCATATATTTGATTAATCAGAATATCGATTTTATATAAGCTAAAAAGAGTAGCTTATAAAAAAAAAAAAATTGGTTTTCAGTTTTTTTTAGTTATATATAAAATTTAAGTTTTATAGTTACAAATGCATCCTAAATCCCCTAGTTGATATTTGGCTGTTCCTAATTGACCATTTTCCTTCAGATTTCCTTTTTACTTGGTTTGTCAAAATTTTCTATTAGCAATGAACTACATTTTATTTTTTCCTTGAGAAACTTTAAGGCATGGAACAATTGCAAATGTCTACGTAATTTCTAGGGATTACAATCTTAACCACAGTTTTTAATTAGTGAAACAGATGAAGTTTTGTATCTGTTATCTGGTCTTAGTATAAAATATGATATGATTCGCTTATTGAAACACTTTTATTTCAACTTTCAAGTATTTCTAGTATTCCTCCACTATTGACGATCAAATAACCCCTCACATTTCATATGATACTGAACTATTTCTTTTCTTTCTTGAGAACAATGTTCCTTTAAAAACAAAAAATCTAGACATTGAAATCCCAAGGCATGAGGTTAGAGTTAGAAAAGGAGAAAAACTATATTGTGTTCTCTTAAATTTGTGTGTTTCAACACACTAATTTTTAAAATATCGATTGTATACACGGAAGTCTCCAAATATTGACATTAGATTTCAGACTTTAATCAATTGCATATATTTGAATTTTTCAAAATGTGATGTTATTACACTTTTAGTCCAATGAAAAATGTTAACATATAATAAAGTGTTATAATGTAAATCTTTGAAGAATTCAAGTGTATGCTTTACACATGCACAGGGAGCTCGCTCATGTGCATTCAAAGCTATTTTCAGTCATGTTCTATCATCTTTGAGGGCACTGACGGGAAGTGACGCGCTGAAAGCATAGATTTCCAGATCTATTTATTATATGTTATTTCACTGATGCGAGTGTTGAGTTGTTTCAAATCTCAAAATCCGATTCAATTGATCTTTTAAAGATTAAAATGTTAAAGTATAAATCTTTGAAGGACCAAAATGTAGTTTTATTCGTCTGAAAAATATAGGACTCTGGATGTGTTGAACAGTTTAATTTTGAAAAATAATTTATTTTATATTTTAATGTCATCTTAGGAAGATATTTTTTTACTATAAGTCATTTTAAACATGCAAATGAGGCTTCTAAGATGGGGAGGGTGGAGTTGTGGAGTATGATGGGGAGGGTGGAAAGTGAAAATGTAGAAAAGTTAGGGTGACATTTGAATTTAGAAAAGAATAATACTTAATTTGATAAAATGAGTTGACTAATCTGGATTATTAGCTTTTTCAAGAATTACCAGCGTAATACGCCAATTTACTAGCAATGGACTATCCAATTCAATGGGAATTCTAATAATTTTTGCACTAGTGTGATTTTTATTTGTTAATTTTGGTTTCAAAAATGGGCTACAAGTTACAGAACACTTTAATTAAGTTTAGTAAGACTTATGGGATTGGAAAAAAAATTTGAAAGATCTGCATGATTACTAGCTTTTTCACCGAATTACCATGTTTTCAGAATGAATTACCACGTACCATACCAAATTACTAGCAATGGAGATCAATTCAAGAGGAATTCTAATTATTTTAGCACTAATATCATTTTTATTTGTTGGTATTAGTCCCAAAAAAGGGCTACAAATATAATAGTAGGAATTGGCACCAAAAAAGGTAAGGTCATAATGTTTTTCACTTGTTAATATTTTTTATATTATATAGCGCTATACATTATTCGATACAATATTTTCCTTACCTTCATCAAAAAAGATTTTTTTCTTATATAAATATGTAGAAGAGTGAGGCACATTTGAAATTATAACATTATTGTCTCACTGTTACAAAAAAAATTAATTTTAAATGAATATTTAACAAAAAAGTTAAAGTAATTTTTTTTATGTAAAGTTTGGTATTATTATTTAAATGTTTATTCTTTGTAATTATGTAAATTATATAAAAATAAAAAATATAATAAAATAATAAATTCAATTCCTTCTTCAAATTTAACATTAAATAAGGATGCATATAGAATGCTTTATAAAGCACTGTATAATATTATAATATTAGAATTATTTATAAATAAATAATAATATTATAAAATATAAAATATAATATTTTATATTGTGTTACACCAAACACTATATAGAATTAAAAGTTCATTAAATCTTATCCTATCAAGTCTTATAATATTATTTATTATCTTATCAGGTATGTCAACGAATCTAAGGTCTATTAACTTCTTAATATTGTATAATATTTTACATGACAATATATCCGATGTTATATTATTATGTGATATACTATTATGATTTTACTATTTTAAATAATTTTAATCTTAAATTAATGTTTAACCAAAAAAAAATCATAAATAATTTATTTATTTAAAATTTAAAAATAAATATTATTATTTAAACATTTATTATTTGTAGTTATATATATTATATAAAACCAATAACTACAGTTGAATAATATTTTATGTTCCAATTTTTTTTTTATATTTTTGCACTACAAGTAGTAATAAGAGATTAATATGTCAACCAAAAATAACCAAAGTTAATATATAGCAACCATTACACAATATTATGACATTGCTAATTGATAAACTAAATCTGAGTTCAAAATATAATTCCATTATTTTGGTTTGGATGATTTGGGGTGAGTTATGTAATTCCCACAAATTTACTAAATGCCTTAAATATAGAAAATTCAAGACATGCACTACAAGGATCATGTTTCACCCTAGAGCCGCAAAAAAACAAACACACCTTAGAAGTTAGAGCTGCCCTCCAATGAAAAAAAAATGTGGTCCTTGGTCTAATCCTTTTCTCGAATCTTATGCCATGTACGCATGTCTTGTTTTCTTATTTGGACAAGATTTCCCAACAAAACCATGTGTTTGGTGGCAGTCCCAGTGAATGAACGGATCCTTTGTCTTTGATCAAAATGGTGTCCTTGTCTTGATATTACATGGAGGGTGTGACCCTAATTCAATTATCACTACTATTTGACGGTATTATTGTAACCTACTTATAAGTAATTAAATTAAGCTTATTTATCCTAACTATTAATTTGGTAATACTCCAACAAACTTTGTGGGCTGAACAGGCCCATTAATTTTCCAGATACAAGAAAGAAGGATTAATTTATATGAACATATTGTATATTAAAAAACAAAATTGGTTTCTCGGACTAAAAAAATTGTAGCTTTGATGAGACTGGTTCTCAATCTCTTGATCTTAATAACACCCAGTAGGTTTTTGAGATATGGGACCTTATTCCTCTGTTTCACCAAAAAAAAAAAAAACACAGTGATGGAGAGATAGACTCAAGTTTATAGTAAACCTTATCCGTAACTCAAAATATGGTGCAAAATTATATACATAGGTAAATTCAAGTTTAGATTATTATCATCGCTCTTCACTAAATCAGGGAGGATGAGGTCAAATGTATTGCGACAAATCACCCATTTTCTCCATAAGACTAGTGATTGCATTTAAGAAACCTGTTTGGAATTTCTACTTGTGAGCATTAATAATTAATATTTAGTGTGTGTTTAAGTAATGAGGTAGCGATGAAGGAGAATGTTTCAGATGAGTTTAATGTGTAGAAATGTCACATAACACAATTAATTTACATCTTTCAGATTTGATGTTTTTAATCCATTATATATATTTGTGATTCTTAAATATTAACAAAGTACTTATGATATTTTTTTAATTTTGTCCTTTCAATTTTTTAAGAACGCCTGACATTAGTAAATTAGTTTAATAAGATATTGGACATTGAGTAAAAATATTCTAATAAAAAACTATAATTAAGCCTTGATTTGGATTATTGTTTCCATTACATGTTACTCATCCGCTCTTGAATAATTGTTCATTTCAAAAATTTAAGTAGTATTAATTATTTTTTTCAATAAACTCCTATTAAATACTATTGGAGAAGAAGAAAGATATAGTAGAGGAGAGGAGAAAAAGTTGGATTATTAAAAAGAAATATGGATAATTTAGTAAATTATTTTAACTTTTTTAATTTTGATATTTTTTCAATTATTTTCTGAATTTCAATATATATTTAAAAATGGGCAAATATTGAAGGACGGAGGTACGGCTAACAAATAACTTGACACAATAGTTTATGAATTGTATTTAAAAATAAATGAAGAAGATCTTTCTTCGAGGATGCATCAAGTATGCTCTATCTTGAAATGATTTCCCTGGCGTTAACCTCTGCATTGGTTAGATTAGCATTAAGAATTGTTCCTTGGATCTGTAAAAATAAAATAAACAAAACATTTGTAAGAGCTAAGAATGAGTTATCCAACACCCCCCCCCGGGGAGTCTGCCCATGTTTCATATTAGTCTCTGCCTAAGAATAAAATGTGTTATACTTACATCATATGCTTATGCTTAATTTTAAAATTTTAAATTCAAAACAAAATAAAATGCATCAACACTACTGAGAAACTTTCTTTTTATCTCTAGTTGAAAAGTGATATCTCTAATAAATATACTAGGAATGATCATCTCATGTTTAATTTACATATCACAAGGTCATGTGTGATTTCTCATGGTTGATTTAAAAGGTGTGATCTAAACAAGATATGTGACATAAGAGATTTAATGTTAAAAGAATATATGATCATGAAATCATGTGAGAATTCACCATAAGAGAATCGGTTCCAATAATTTACTATAGCACATTCCTTTAAGCTCTTTGCAGACCATATATGTATAGTAACAATTTCTGCAGGCAGACTCTGGAATTTTGAAACAAAAGGAAGAGATTACAAAAGTTACAGTAGAAAGCTAATGAAGTTTATGTATGCGAGATGAGATTAGAAAAAAGGTGACAAGTTTTGGCAGTTTCATGTACTCTGATCACATCATTGGTGAAAAATGTGGCTGTCAAAATCAGTTTAACACTCAAAAAAAGAAAGGAAAGAAAAAGAAAACATTCATGTAACAACTATATTGATTACTCATTCTTCCAAGCATACAAAATCAAAGAGAATCCAAGACCTTGCAACTGTGAATCCTTAAACTGCTGAGAATAAGCCCAAGTTAGTGCATCAGGATCAGAAACAGATTGGCCTATCTTCTCAGTTGAAACACATGTTTGGAACATAAACACTGCATTTCCCATAGCATTTCCAAATAGCCAATTATGCACATCCCAAAACACTTCAACTGGCACTCCATCAACCAAAATGGTGTGATTCCCTCTGAATTTCCACTTGAGCCTCTTCACCTGCATCACTGCCTTGCTATCAACCCTGATCAGAAGACAAGGGTCATTAACTGTGTCACACTCAATTGTGACATTGTGGACTTGACCCTTGTCATAAAATTGAGCCTTTGCACCATATAACTTCTTGCCAAAAATGTGCTCTCTCTTTGCAATAAAAATGGCACCAGAAGAGTGAGCATAGGCACAGTCACTAATATCAACCTTCCTGCATGCCTCCTTTTTCAGATCCCCTAGGAGCAAGACCATCTCATTGTTGAACACAACAGCTACATAATACCCTTCCAATGGTTCAGGCCCTGAACCAAATTTTGCATAACTCAGGTCCCAAAATATGTCAATTTTGCTAGATTGGACCTCCAAATTCCTGGACCCTTTTCTCCTTGAGAAAAGCAATGGCTTTATGTCAAACTTGCAGAGGCAATGGTTGCTCCCAAAGTCATCTATTCCAACACTCAAGCCTTGGCCAATCAGAGTCTTGGTCCATGAGACTGTGATGAAGCAAGAACGGCCTTGTAATTTGCAAAGGTAGATACATGTGACAACATTTTGTGCTGCAGCTCTTGTGGTGCTGCTTGAGGAGGAGGATGAATCAGCAACCTGAACACCATTTTCACCAAAACAAGAAGGAAACTCCCTCATGGCAACAACACCAGCAGGAAGAAAGAAATTATCTGAACTCAGTTTATGATTTCTCTATGGTTTGGCTAAGCAAAACAAAATAATAATAATAATAATAACAACAACAATAACAATAATAATCTTTTCATGCTAATATAAGTTGAATAAGGCCATGTAAATAAAAGGGACTTCTATATTTCAAGGAACCATAGCTAAAGTGCTTGAATATCAGCTCCAAAAGACTTCATTTGTGACATATGAGAGAGAGAGAGAGAGAGAGTTGGATTTGCTTTACCTGTCATTTGTGTGCTGTGACTAACTAGAGAAATAACCAAAAATGTCTGATTAAAATATTGCAAAGGGTATATAAAAGGAACGGCCAGTGAAAGGAGAAGTTGCTTTAAGCACATGGGGTACCAAGGAGGGTAAAAGGCTTGAATTTTTCCCTTCCCTATGCTGGCTATTGTTATATGCATGAATGATTGAATGATGCAATCAAATGGCAACTGGCAACTGGCACTTGGGTATGTATTTGTTGCTAAGACCAGCATTTATTTATGATGGGAAATTGTATCCTAGTTCCTTTTTTGTTTTTTTTTTGAAAGAATGTTAACTCCTGGTAATGTGGATGCTAAATTATTATTATTATCCAAATTTAAATGATTTAAAATGTAGAGATATCATATAATTAAAATCCTCTTCTAGAGTTACATAATTTTCTTTCTATTTTTTCTTTAAGAGTTGATCTGGTATCTTAAATTTAAGATCTTGATAATTTTTAGTTCTTCGTTACCAAAAATTAATCATGAGTTCTTTTTTTTTCTTTTTAAGAGTTGATTTGGTACCTCTATAAAAATTTAAAGGTCTCAATATTTTTTTAATCATTTGTAACTAAAAATTAATTATGTGTCTCACTAAATCAATTTATTAGAATCTATGAAACTTATAATTAGATTACAACTATTAAATATTTAAGCGATACCCTAAGAGTATCCAAGATAGTCCATTCTTTTTAATATCAGGCTTGTTATACTTGTTTTCTTGTTTTTGTCTCACTTTCACTAATAACAAACTTTGAAATTCGCATAGCTCTTATTAACACAATTCTTTTTTTGTTTTTACTTTATCCCCATCCCTTCTGTAACTCAGATCCCACCCTGTGACTTCTTTTTTATATATATAAGTATCATTTTCTTTTATATAATTATGTCCCTGCTAAAGAGGTGACAAGATTGTAAAACTGTCTCCAGAAATTGCCAGAAAATCATGCACAAGTAAATGTAATGTTCAAGTTTTCAAATGTTAATTATTACTCTATTTAGTGAAAGGGACATCTGCAAAAAATTTGGTGATTGAATTATATCTTTTATTGTCGAATGGTAATAATATAGTTTCTAGAAAATAACATGTAGGTATTACTTAACCGGGTTCATTATTAATCAAAGCATTAATTAAGCACTAACTACATTTCCAGAGTGAAGAAAAAAGCGTGATAGATTACCCAACTCAATGTGTTGCCTTTGCTATCATTAGTGGTAACAACTCTGATCAATATAGCTAAATTCGAGTTTTGATTAGTTATAATTTATGGGTACGATATGATTCATCTATAAATTATTTGTCACAGCTTCTATTCAACAAAGAAAAAACAAAAAAAAAACAGATATTTTTAAACTTTTGATTAGAAACTGCACTAAATAATTTAATGAAAAGAATCAACATTGGATTGGTCAAGATTATAAGTATTTTGGTTCCTTAATCATAGGTCTTGAATTCAAGTTATGAGAATGAAAAAAATCTCCATTGGAGACCCATTTACTCTTCAAGACTCAAGAGACCTCAATTGAATCAAGAGAGATTAGTCGAATTTCTAGTAATAAAACTCATATTTCCATCGTTAAAAAAAAAAAAAAACTTTATGAAAAAAACACTTAAAAAAACTGAAACAAAAGTACCAAGTCATTTACAGCTTTCATAACTCATTTGCCAATCCGAATCATGGTTGCTTCAACAATAACTTATCTTATTTCTATGATTATATCCATATCTTGATGCACCCATTGCAAATTTCTAATCTCTCAAAAGAGTTTTTTTTTGTAAGGTGTAGTGGCAAATTGCAGGCCGTTTGACCATCATGTTCATAATTAATTTCCATGACATAATGAAACATCAATTTGTTAAACCAAACTAAGGATTAGGTGCCCCACCAAGGGGACAATTAGATTATGGATGGGTCAACTACTTGGAATTTAGCTTGGTGGCACTGTTTGACTGTTCAGACCCTTTCTCCCCTTCTAAGAAGAAAGTGGAGAGGAAAAGGTTATGTATGCTGACACAGTCATTCTGCAGGTGCTGTCTCTCTATTGATTGTTTTACATAAGTGCAAGTAGTAGGAAATTGGTCCCTATTTCTATTTGGAACTTTGTATGAAGAAAAAGTGATGCACAGTTTTGATGCCAAACAATAAACAGCCAAAACTCGTGTAGTTAATATTCTGATTTCTGAATGACTTGTTTCTTCTCTCTCTTTTCTTTCGACTAAATTTTCATTCATAAAATGCTCACAAATATGTTTTGGGCAAATTACTCTTATTTTCCTTCCACTCTCTAGCAATTTTATAAAATTTAACTTGATTTTCTTCTATTTATTCAAGTGAAATTGACATATTCTGTGCAATGTATAATAGAGGAAAGCGATGTAATGATTTCATAAATTTAGAAATGATCGATATAATAATTTCATAAATTTAAGAATCTCCTAAACACAATTTATAAATAAAATAGAGTCAAGATAAATTTAATCAAATATTATGAAATTTCAATATAATTTGCTCATATGTTTATGCTTCCTATTTTGTTTGCAATCCATGGCACAACGAGGAACTATGTGTGAACTGTGAACTTGGGGCAAATTTAATGTAAGCAAGTGGAACATGAAATCCTCTCTACTTTTTGGAAATTGCTTTGATGTACGAAAAGCATTTTCATACTACCCATTACAATTATACTCATGTTTTTAGCCCACTCTGTTTTCTCTATCCATTTTTTCACTATTATCTCTTTTTTGATAGGTAGTTGAAACTTTCATACAAAATTTTATGAATCAATCTAGTAGTAAATGACATTGCTATTACTTTTTTCTTCTTCTATAGTGTTAATTTTGGGTGACACACGTTTTTTATTTTTCAAAATTTGGTTGGAGCTCCAATTTCTAAAACAATAGGTATCAAAGGGCATCAAGTGCTATTAGGATAAGGATCTTTTAAAGTGAGAATCTTAGAGAGTAAAATAAATATATTTTTTATTTGAATTAATAAATTTAGAAGTGAACCTTTTTTACTCTATTGATCCAAGGATAAAACTTTTCACTTTATTATTTAAGTGAAATCATCACTTTACTCTCTAAATGAGTTGGATCCAAATCAGTGCTAGTAAAGGGATTGTAGGTGTGGCCAACATCCCAACTTCAGATTGAGTAGAAGTTAGATTTGACTATAACACTTCATAATAAATTTAAATAAAAATAATTAAGTCCTGATTAACCGCTATAATTTTTAGCC
This sequence comes from Dalbergia oliveri, assembly GCA_030441495.1. NCBI lineage: Eukaryota > Viridiplantae > Streptophyta > Magnoliopsida > Fabales > Fabaceae > Dalbergia > Dalbergia oliveri. The sequence goes on along the minus strand of JAMLFY010000013.1, from coordinate 21,743,129 downwards.
TATTGATAAATACTAAGCTGAAAAAGTAGATAGTAGTACTTTTTTTTATTATCAACACATGGTTTTCTCATGAATAATTGTACATAAGTCAACAAAAGGTTGAGATTGAGAGGAGTTTTATTTCACCAATGAATATATTGAATTTTTATATAAAAAAATAACTGTTTTTTCTCATATATTAACACGATATTATCTAGTAAAACTTGCAATAAATGTGCGCATCCCATATGCTCCTCAGTCCTTATAAGGTTTGTGAGCATTATAAATAAATGCTTGATTCAAATGGAACATTCTGCATTCAAAATTTTATGTTTTGGGATACAATATGCATACACAAAAATGACAAAATTCAATGACCCAACGTGTGTATCACGGCCAGCATGAGTTTTCATTGCAAATTTGCCATCCAAGTGCATGAATATGATTCCTAGTTCCTAGGTTAGTATTTCACATGTACAAGAGTGTGAAGCACAAGTCACATGACTAATTGAGAGGCCATGACTCGTGAAACAGCAGTCATGACTGACTTTTCTTAGGAATGGTCACTACAGAGTAACTAGGGAAAGGAACAAGAAAATATCATTCAAGTCTCAAGAGGATTGTGACTTTTGCTAAGGTAATAATAGAAATGTTAGGAGTACTCATTTCATCTGAATACTACATCAACTTATTTATCTCCTAAAATTGAAATAATAAGTAGTTTTTTTTTTAAATATTTTATGATTACTTTTAATTATCGATAATTGATTAGTTGATAATGTGTCGTAAGTGAAATATGATCAAATAACACATCTCCAAATGACAAATGCTTAGCCAATATGAGTTGACACATGTGGTAAGGAACAAATTTGTTTCTTGCAATAAGAGAGTTTGATTTTTATTAATGTTATGAGGATTTCTATAATAGGTGATTTCATAAGTTCCTTATAAGTGCTTGTAGAGCCCAATGTCATACTCTAACTTTGATCTGATGATCGATACAGAGTACACCTAAACTTTTTTTTTTTTTGGTTGAAAGTAAAAAAAAAAGACAAATGCTTAGTACCCATCAGGATTGGATCACAATGCAGAACCTTGACAATATCATTCAATGGACTTTATTTAAGTCTCCAATTCTATCTTCAAATTGTGTTCTTCATTAATTGGCCTGAAAAAATTTGGATCTAGCTCAAAAGAACATTCATTTCAACACTACAATACTATTCATGAATATACCCATCTACAGTTAAACACCACTTAAGAATCTTGGTACAGTTCATTTCAGGAAAAAGCAATATGAACTGCACGAAATATGTAAAGAAATGTACTTTCAAACAAAAGAACAAAGATATGACTGGAATGATTAAAGTAAATTAAAAAGTGTATCCGACAAAACATTGCTTGTAAATCCAGGTTAATTTATCTCCCCTAGTGTTAGTGTTACTGCTGTAAGTGGCTTAATCAGAGAAAGAAATTTAAACTCCAAAAGCATAAACAAGGGAACTAACTTTATGACTTTTTGTCTTGTTGCTCCCCACCTTCTCTCTAATAAGAGCATTTTGGTAACTTCCAACCAATACCTCTTACGTTGCTGTCCGCGTAAGAAATTGAGCATAGAAATAAATCTTAAAATTAAAATTGGACAGCCTAATTTCAATTTTTATGCATAGAATAATATGTGGAATTAGATTATAACTTCACAATCCAATTCTATAAAGTTAAAAAACAACTAAAATGAACTCTTTTTAATTCTAAACTCATATCCTATGAATTGTCAATTCTAAAATTTATTAAATACCACTCTTCTTATTAGAGTTTATATACTTCTTTCTTTGTTTCATTTATTTTCTAACAATTATTTTATAATTGTTTAATAAACTCAAGCATAAAATTTAACATTGTAAGTCAATTTCAATTCTAACATCCAAACGGCACTTAACAACATCAACAAAGAATTAGCTTGGTTATTTCAACACAATGATGAATTATATACCTAAATTAATAAACATATGAAAGTAGCAATTTTAATTTAAATGTGTAGCTTTCAGTTACATAAATATCAAATTGATATTTTAACTAACATCACCATTTATGATTCAACATTATTATATAATTAAAATTCGCTTATTTAAAATCACGACATATCGACTTTGATATCTATATATAAATTATCTGAGAAACATTTCTCACAAAGGATCATGTGGTTGTCATGAAAATTAGGATTGACATCAAGCTATAAGGTCTTTGATCAGCCTCTATCAGCAAGTCTTGTGCCAGCCTAGCCTCCCCCATGTGATGAAAGAACCAAGTCATCCAAAGTAGTTGTCAACAATTAAGTTCAATGTTCATCATCAACATGTCATGTGGGTTTTTGTTTTTTGCCATCCAACTCATAAGTAAAATGTTCATCTAAATCCAACCTTTTGGACCTAAACTATAAATTAAATCCTAGTGTTGCTATTTTTGCCTACATCAAATCTTTTCTGCATTTTGATTTCGGGCCAAATTGCTTTCACTCGGAGAGACGTCCAATTCTAAAAAGCGTAGGGGAAGATCATTCACTGAAACCATCAAGAGTATATAATTTAGAAATCACTTCTTATTCAAGGAAGAATAAAACATAAAAGGGACTTGCAAAAGTGTAGGGGACAAGCAACAACTTTTTTTTTTTTGACACGTGTGATCTTTAGGCATCTTGAATCAAGTTTTAATCCCGATCAAGCAGTATATATTCTTTTGTTTTTGGCCTAAAGTAACCATCATTGTGGGTGCCCCATCATGATACATTTGAGGTCAATTACCTTCAGAAGAATTTGAACATAAAGGTTCATATAAAAAATGAGAAAGAAAATTGAGAGTTACGGGTTGAAGGAATACCAAGTAGTTGTTTAATTTTTGTGCACGTTCTTTATATTTATAGTTGTTCATTTTTTTTATAATTTAATACTATTACTATGAATCATTCTAGTGTATTAAAATTTATTTATTTATAATAATAGTAATATATTTAAAACTTCATAATATTTTACTGATATTATTTATATAATTTTCTTTATAATAATATTAACATAGTTATTAAGGAATATACGATTTAAAAATAAAGGAATAAATTAGAAGTATAATATAAATTTCATGTCTTTTTTAGTAATTACATATCTAAAAGTAATTTTGATCAATATCATCTAAACAATATTTATTTAATCATAATCATTTTTAAGATAACACTTTTCAAACATAAATCACATTGATACCAGCTCACTTTTGATCAAAATCAATTCTAAACAATCACAATAGTACAAACTTCAGTTTGCAAACTCCAACCCAAACAGGCACTAGTTTGTCTGGTGCATATTGCTTAGTACATATGCACAATAATATAAATGAAATCCACAAATAAATGAGCATATATTGAAAATAATAATAATGGAGTTCATTTTTCTTATCAGTCTGCGTAAAATGTAAAGCGTTAGAATTGTATTTATTTCTTAAAACATTTTTTTATATAGCTGTTTGTATTTTATCAATTAAACAGTTTTTTTTATTTTTTTATTGAACGATGATTGACATTGAGTTCAGAATGCATAGAAACACTACACACACACACACACACACCCTGCCTCTGCCCCTCTCTGAAACAGTTGTTTTGGGGTATTTATATTTATTTTTTCATGGGATCTGGAATGTTTCTACTTATTACCTAAAATCAGTAGTTATTGTATGAAAAAAATGGATTTTCATTTGATTATTCAATTCCGTTTTTCGTGTCATACAATTTAATAATCACAAAGTTAATTATTTTCTTATGCACAGATAATCAGGTACTCTTGTGAAATAGGTTCACTCACCAAGCAGGGATGAGGAAAAGGTGTACACAAGAAACGAGATCAACATGACATCCAAGCTCATCGAGCATTGTCTAAACACACCATGACTCATATGCTAAATATCCAATGACCAAAACACACGTTGTGATTCTCAATAGTAAGCTTTTTTATTTATTTATTTTCTTCTCTTATTGTGTAAGCTTCAGTGTACGTTGATTCACCCTTTTTTTAAATAAAAAAAAAAATTATCTTTTGCGTCTGATTCTGATGAAGAAACTTGAGAACACTCCTTATGCAGCCTTTCCGGCATAATTCCTTGACTCTGCTGAATTTTCTTCACCCTGTATCATTCATTCCTAATACCTTTCAAGGCCTTGGATCCATTCATCCAAAATTCAGATTTCTGTTTGATGTGAGATCCAATCAACTCTTTTGTTCACTTCCAAAATGTCCCCATAGATCTTTTTGAGAAGCCTTTTATGCCAAGCATATTTTGAAACTACTGCTTAGCGTTTGTTGTTCCAGTGTGTAGAAAAGTTACATCAAGTAAGAAGGGCCTGCAAGTATCCAAACATATTATTTATTTTCATTCTCTTAACTTTCCAATCTGTTCATAGGAGTGGGAACATGTGCAAGACAACAGACTGGAGAAGATTATTATTATTATTATTGTTTTGCTTATATATAAGCAAAGTGATTATTTAGTTTTGCATGTTTCTAAAATCTTTTGCAACTACTTTCATGCTCTTATTGGGATAAGCCAAGGATTGGTTGTTTAAGCTAGTTGATATTAAATATTATTGTCTTATGGCATATGAATCCTGTAATTACATAATAAAGCAAAATACTTTGAAAACAAAGTATTTGAACTCAAATTCAACCAGAACCATTGAGCATTTGAGCTATAAAGCAAATTCGCACAAGGGTATATTAGCATGAACAATTGAACCTATATATGAGAACCTATTATCAAATTGCTGATAAAAACAAAAATAAATTAGATGCAGCATCCATAGGATTTTTTAAATTGAAAAAAGTCATCATATCAGAGAAGATCAAAAAATTATTAGTCAAAGTATCAAAGTAGATCAATAAGAGTCTATCACAAAGAATTTAAGCATCTTAAACACTAAGCCAAAAAAGAACCATACTGCTATCAAGGATAATTCCAATAAGAGAATATCAGTTTGGACATAAACAGTCGTATAACTACATGGCAATTCCGTAAAACCAAGATATACAACAATATGAGAACAAATAAAATGAACATTGGTATTTTAAGTCAATGTGTATATATATATATATATATATCGATGCAACAGCCACTGAATGTAAATTGAAAAAAAGTAGGCATTATATCAGAGAAGATCCTAAGACTATAAATCAAAGATCAAAGTATCAAAGTAGACAATAAGAGTATATCAGAATAAATAGAAGTATCATAAACACGAATCCAAAGAGAACCATACTGCTACCAAGGTTAATTCCAAAGAGAGTATATCAAAATGGACATAAGAACACATAACAGAATATATATAGGATTTCATTTAACCAAGGTATACCAACAAATCCAAACAAATAAAGAACACTAAAACCTAAAACGAATCAAATGAAGTTCGGTATCCTAAGCCAATGTGAGAAGCTGAAATAAAGTAGATGCAACAGCCAAAGAAATTAAATTAAAAAAGTCAGCACTATATGAGAAATCTTAAGAATATATGTTGAAGTATCAAATTATATCAATAAGAGAACAAAGGCAGATATAGAGTGAAGCAAACTAAAACAAAATCATGATTTCAAAATTCCAAAAGTTTTCTAACATAGCAAATACTCAAAATATATAAAGTACCATCATATCAAAGAAGATCATAACAGATCATTGAAAACATATCAAACTATATCGATATAGTTGCCCAAACCTAAATTGTTTTTGGAATGGTCTTTTTAAGACTGATTTGCTTGTATCAAAAATAAAATAAAAGATGTAAATCAATAAATGCAAAATAATTAAACGTAAAGTATAAGAATAAATGTCAATCAATGAAAAGAACCCTTGTATTAAAATATTAGATTCAGTAATACCAAAATGTACAAATATCCCAAAAATATATGTCAAAGTTCCATGAAGCTTAAAGTAAATGAAATGTACAATGGTCCATTAAGAACTATTTAAATATATCAGAACTCAAGACTCACATGTCATAGAACATAATTACTTTTAAGAAATTTAAACAAAATTCTAACAACTATTCTTTAAAACGTGTGTAATGTTGAAGCCAGCGGCACAAAATGGTTCTTCTTATAACAGAGCAGCAGAAGTCTGAGCATTCCAAGGCAGATTAAATACTGACATATTCCACTGCCAATTTTCTGTGCACTATTCAGGCTCAGCCTAAGAATCTAGGCTTAAATTTGTAAACTGGTTTAAGGGACCATCCTCATCAAGTCACGAAAGAGAATACCTGTTATCTTCTCGCACTTTGTTTACACTAACAATGCTTGAAGAACTGCCGGAGCAATTGATGTTGCCAGTTCTTTTTTATAGTGCCTTATGCTACAGGGAAATTATCACTAATACTGACATTTTTCATTTCATTGCATTTCAATCAAAGGGATTAGCACTATCTTGTTCTTTTGACGAATTTACCAGCATACTTGTTCAATAGTAAGAGCATTCAAAAGACCAAATCACACCTGATTCTTTTCCACAGGCTTTTCATTTCCTTCTTTTTTTACCAGAAAATTTTCATTCCTGATTGTCATTTCCAAGAATCAAAGGGATTAGCATTACCTTGTTCTTTTGATGAATTTAGCAACATACTTGTTCAATAGTAAGAACATTCAAAGAACCAAATTGCACCTGATTCTTTTCCACAGGCTTTTCATTCCTAATTGTCACAGAAAAGTAGAAAACTGCTTTAGTGGCAATTATATAGTTTTATCTTCAGTTAAAGACCTACACAGTAGCACCAGCAAAGCAAAGACCACACAAAATCATTAACAAAGTTAAAGAAAAGGATTGAGTTTAGGTGTAAATAGTTCTCACCATCTGCTACTGTTACACAACTCACAACCAAAAGCCATATTGAAATGCAAATTCAAGATGGATGGCAACCAAATTTCTATGAAGCGAAAAACAGAAATTTCCTTGCTCTCTTATACCACTGAACAAACCAGCAACCCACATTTGACTCTCAATATCTTAAACTTTAGAACAATAATATTATAAACTTCTTTCAGTTTAATTCTGGTAATTGTTATAAATATCAAACTAAAAAGCCAATTAGTAAATAAATAACTGTGAACTATTACAACATCTCTTTGCTATCACCCAACTCCTCAATTGTTTGCGTAGTGTGTAGCCTCATCAATCAAAGTCTCCTGTAAAGAGTGTTTAGGACCATCAAACAAAAGGGCTACATGCTGAGACTTATCAATGTTCTGCTCAGTCAGTTTGTATAAAGTTATAAAAGTCTCAAGTAAAGCAAATAAAACACAGTATGAATCTGATAAGAGGGAACATCAAAGCATTAACACAATCCATTAAAAAATCAAAACTAAAAAAAAAATAAAAGTAAATATATGAATCTAATAACAGGGAACCCATACAAAGCAAAGTAAATATGAATCTGATGACAGAGAACCAATAAAAAGGCTGTTGTGAGATTGCAGGGGAACCAATAAAGAATTAAACAAAGCATTGTATATAAATAAAAAACATGTGAATAGAATTCCTATTCCTAAACATTAAAATAATCCATCAGAAATCGGAAATGACAGCTTCAAGGAAGAAAACAATAACATCAAAGTTATACAAATTCATAATAAGTGAAACAATGAAGGTACAATTCTAATAATATTCACCAAGAGAGGCCAAAGGAAACTTTTACACATACTTAAATATCACCAAACAACTGATGCACAGCATACAAAACTCACAATGAAATCAGTACCACCAACTCAAGACATGCAATTCATCAAGATACATATCATCACGAAGTCATCATAGACCGAAAAATCCCAAATATCCAGTGCCAAGTCTGAGAAAAACCAGCATTTGGATTTCCCTGGGCAGCAAAGCAAATGCACATATACATAAGCACTCCTTACGTATAAAACATCGGTCCAATACACATAGGTATGTTCGTGAGTTTGGATTTTGGAGGGAAAGGGACGGGAAGTAAGTGCTTATAGTGTAAGATTTTAAAATTTTACATTACAAGTTCTTCTTTCCCCTCCCTTTCCCTTCAAAATCCAAACTCACAAACATATAGGGTCTGATTGGGAGTTTTATTTATGATAGCAAGGAATGGTCAATAATGGGATGGAATAGAAAAGCAGATAAGAGAATGGATATATGGACGCCACAACCTTGTTTGGGAATTTATAATATAAATGAGGGAAAGGAAAGACATAAATTTTGTTTTCCACTTTTATCCTTTTATTTTTTTAAGCATAGTTTTCATGTATAAAGGATCAAAACAGTAAAAACACAAAATTATAGAGAGCTGCTGCCTTCTTGACCCCTGATTTGGGAGGTCACTAAAATTCACCATAGCATGGCCTGGAGGGGCGCTAGTGACCCTTGCTACTTGCTAGCCTTGCCTTTCCCCTCCCCTTTAAACCACTCCCAAACACACAAAATCTGATATTGTCCCTTCCGTTCCATGCAGCCCCTCATTTTTCTGCTCCCAAACATAGCCTTAGGATTTGAAACATTGCAACCACCACACCCCACACAGATTTCAGTTTAGGCAGATTTCAATCCCAAGACATATTTGCTACCAAGACTTCAAACTGACTTTGACAGTGAAGAGTGTTTAAGTGTGGCCCAAAAAGCATATCATGATTACACCATACCATAAGGTATAAACAACACCAGCATTAGCAGTTAAAAAGCAAGAGGAAAACTTGGAATTGAGTAATCACAGCTACTTGTCAATCAAAACAACCAGGTACATATAAAACTAACAATTGAAGTTAACTTCAACATGCAATAAAAATTCTCTCCAATCTCTCCAACAAACAATCAAAGTGATGCAAAGCAATCAAAAGCCTGAACACATTAGCCTCGGAGAAACTCCACGGTTAACTCAACATGCTATGCAAGATTGCAATAAATGACAAATCTACCAATATAGCCACTCCATAGTAATTCACTGAAAAGGATAAACATTGTCTACATTCTCCAAGTCTACATATCCCACAAAATATAGCTAGCACGGCAAAAATTGTAGCCTGAAAGTGCTGCAACTAACTATATAACTAAAGCTAAAAGGGTAACAATGTCCAAGCATACATGAATGAAATCATGCATCAGCACCATCTGAGCCCTTCGCAGCAAAAGGGTCATGAGTTGGACCAACATCCTGCCCAATGTGGCGCTGCACAAGCCGCTGCAGATCGGCCATAACCTTGTGCTCCCTCTTAGCCTTCTCCTCATAGTTAAACATAGCCAAAGCGCGCTTATCCTCGGCACTATAAACCTGGTTCTCCTTCCTAATACGGATGGCATTCATCCTCTGATGCCTGCTACCACTCATCACATAACCAAGGCTCTCAAACTTCTGAATCTCCTCAGCAGAAAGACCCACTTCACCTCTTCTTGGAATTCGCTTCCCTTGCTGCACATACTGCGCAATTGCATCACCTTCACCTGGCCTAAGGGCACCACCATAACTTATATGACCCTCTGCCCTTGGCAAGGGCATTGGTCCTACAGCGGGTTCGTTATCCAATGCGGGTTTCTTCTGAGACTCAAACAATTCCTTCAATTTAAGAGCTTCGGGATTCACCTCTGTTGTTTTCTTCATCTCTTCAATTATTGCTTTGTTCTTTGCATCATCATCGCTTGAACCCTTTTCCTCTTCAGATTCAGAACCCTCGCTTTCTGTTTCAGATCTTCTACTACTACTCCTTCTTCTTTTCTCTCTTCTGCTCCGTTTGGATCGTGAAGAACGCTTCTTCTTCTTTCCCCTTCCGCTATCATCAGAATCATCTTCGGCGTCGCTTTCGTCAGAATCGCTGTACCTTCTCTTCTTCCTGTTCCTTCTGCTTTTACCACTCTGCTTCCTGCTTCTTCTACTTTTCCGATCCTCTTCTCCTTCAGATTCGCTTTCCTCTGATTCGCTATCGCTATTTCTTCTACGCTTCGAATTGGAACTCTTTTTTCTTCGATTCCGATTTGCGATATTCTTCTTCTTCTTCTTCAGATTCGCTTTCCTCTGATTCTCTATCGGTATTCGATCTTCTTCTCCTACTACGCTTCAAGCTGGAACTCTTCTTTCTATTCCTCCTCGAACGCGAATCGTCAGATTCAGATTCGGTTTCAGACTCGGAAGGACTGTCCGATTCGGATTTCTCCGATTTGGATTTGGACTTGGATTCGGATTTTCCTTTAGGTTTAACCTCCTTGTCGCTCGAATCGCTTTTCCCGGTGGTGGTGCCGCCATCGTAGCCGCTGCCGCCGTATTTCTCGAAAATCTCTTCGGCTTTCTCCTCCGATTCTTCGTTCTCGCGCCTCGGAGGGCTCGGCGTCACCTTCCAGATGCAGTGCTTCAGCAACTTCCGCATCTTCTGCCTCTTCAACCTCCGGTACTCCTCGAAGCTCAGGCCTTTCAGCTCCTCGTCGGACTCCGAATCGGAGCGCGGACGCCAGTCATCGCCGCCGCGGTCGCGATCAAGGTACGCGCCATTCCGGCGGCCGAATTTCTTCGGCAGAACGTCGTCGTTAGGTGGTCCATCGTAGGCGGCGGCGGCGCGCCTAGGGCTTCTGCGTTGGGGCGATTGGGATCGGAGGCGGTGGGTGCGGCCGCGGTCGTTGTTGTTGTCGCGGTTGCGGTCGTATGAGTCATAGCTGGGGCTTCTGCGGCGGCGGCGATAGTCGTCGGAGAGGTCGGAGTCAGGAGTGGTGCGGCGGTGGCCGTTTTCTCGGTCGAAACGGCGTCGTTCGTGAGGGATTTCGATAGTGGAGGATGGCCTTCCCATTTGCGTGAAGGGAATGGGATCGCTTGTGTGAAGATAACTTGTTTTGACCTACATATCGACTCAATACAAAATTATATTGACCCGTTTGGATGATGAGTGATGTGTCGTGGTATCAGTGTGTCTTAATTATTTGAGTGATTAATTCAAGTTTTTTAAATTCATCAAATTAAAAATTATTGATTACATAAGATACTAGAATCCCATAAATATTGAAATAAAAATCATATTTGTAAGTTTAAATTATATTTTAAATGGTTAATATGTTGATATATATAAAATTTTTCATCAACCTAAGATCACTATATTATCATTACTCTATTTAAATAAAATCTTTTGTAAAAGTACAGGTTGTTTACTTTTGAATGAAATGTTAATTTATATTTAGTGATAATATTGAAAGATCTTTATTTATTGTCAAAGATTATGTTAAAATTAATTTGTTTTTACTTTTTAGAAGATAAAAATTTTAACTTCTCAAAAAAATAATTTTTAACCTTTACTTAAAAAATTTATCTAAACATACAAGAAAAAAAATTTTGTTTTATAAATTGAATTTTTTATCAAAATAATAGCATACAAATGAGCTTAATATAATACATATATATATTATTGGACTTTTATAAATAAAAAATAAAAAAATCAATATCAACCTATTGTATTTGTTAATTTTAAGAGTTAATTAGACAAATATTTCTTGAAGTTAAGTCTAATTACACTCCTTAAAATCACACTAATCTCCTATATACACATAAATTCATTACAAACAAGATAATATTTATTAATGATAAGATTAAAACATTTTGATAGTATTTGATGCATATAAATTAAAATAGCTCTATTTTATCATAAGTTATAGTTATAAATTTCATCTTCATGTGATAAAAAATATTTTATTCAAACAATATATTAAATATGTGTCATGATCCGACCTACGGACACACGTGAGAAATCTCATTCTCACGTTAGCCTACCTGTGATATATCTCTCTAAATGCATATAATATATATAATATTATACTTAAAATACGATTTTTCTTCTAAGTTATTAACATTTTCTCTAATTAAAGTATAATATTTAAATTCATAAAAATGAGGTATTTAGAATACATAATTCTGAAAGCATCTTGATCAAATCTGTTATTCATAAAAGGGTAAACTTTCCTTTCTAATCATGGTCATAAATTGAAAATCGATTTAAATTCTTGAAAGCTAAACACTAATACATTATGAGTTCACTACATAAATCCTTAGGCACTCTATATTTCAAAATGCATACTTGAACTTTGCAAATATATAGGGAAATACATAATCTCTGAAAATAAATACAGGATCTCAAAATAAATGCATGACTTGGATTATGTCTGTATATCTACTGAAACCCTCTAAAACTAATAGAAGCCTAAACTAAGCCTTACAACAATGTAAAGCTCACCAAGGGATCGTTGCGGCTACCTGGACCAATGAAGAAACTGGATTGCACCTGCAACTATGAGAAGAAGGGAGAGAGGTGAATCAACGACTAGTGAGTGGACTCTCACCCATCACCCACATGGGAAAACCAAAGAATATATATATACACATACACATACATACAACAACCATAAATCATTTGATATTTACATACATAACTAAGTAGGAAAACACTTTCCATTCTATGAATTCATAACAAGCATTTCTAAACTCATAATCAAACATGAAATCATTTTAGCTAAGGATGCAACAGAGCTTGGGAAATAGTATTTGTCTAAGCTGAATAAATACATATATAATAACAAAAACTATAAAATCAAATAGGCCCTCCACAAGCTCTGGGTACCTAACCAGGTCCGTTTTTTGTGTATGTTGAGGGATGATATTGTCCTCTGATTGATAACTTGATACCAATGTTAACGATCTCATAATAGCCGTTAACTAATTGTCTGTTTCCTAATCTCTACGTCTAAACTAGTTTGACCAAAAGAAAACCATAACTGAATAGTGGACTCTGTCCCTAGCAAAGCAAAGCCCCTAAATTCTTAGTACATTAGAGTTCTATTCATATAACTCTAACAATCAAACTTTAGCATAACTGTAGCTATGAAAATTGTGCCCAAGGGATCACTGATTTGTAGGCATTCCAATTGCAGCCACAGACTATGTATCTGCAGTTGCTATAAATCATATTAAATTTCCGTACCTCTTAGTACCTTAAAACTGAAATTCTAAATTCAAATCTTATGCTAACATATCTTTTCATATACTTGATAAATCAAAAATCATAGTTCAAAGTACTGGGGTCATAAAACTCTACAACCATAATAGCATATTTCTTCATAAAGCTAAATCATGCTTTATTCAACATAACTCAACTTAACATTTAAGTAAGACGATTCTTGAAGTTCCAAGTCTTAAAGTATCGCAATATCATAAATCCATAATATATATTTAACATCTTCATAAAACATCTTAAATCAAACATTTTTCCTCAAAGATCATTCCATGAGCATATAAAATGTTTTCATAACATGCATCAGTCCAAATCATGGTTCCATGGTTTTGTAAAACTAATTCTTTCATGCTATCATCATAAATCATAATTTTTCTAGCTAGATATAATCATGCAAAATCATATTCTATACTTTTACTAGTTTCAAATTTCATAGCTCACAATCATAATGCCAGAAATATATTCATAATGAGGAAATTAAGGCTATGAGATCTAACTCACTTACTTGGAGGGGAGAAAAGTATGGCGTCAACACTAATATAACTTCGTGTAGCAAGAATGGCACCAACAACTACCATAGAATAACTATAAACTCTAGATTAAACTCTAACAATCTCTAAAGAGCTCTAATATAATTTTAACAATATTGGGGAGTACCCCCACTTGACAACAATGAGAAACATAGACAACCCAAACTCTAGAACATAAAAGATTGGAGAAAATGAAGCATAAACCAACAAACCAAACTTACCTTTGAGAATAGGGGAAGAAGGAATAGAATGGGGTTGAGAGAGATGGTGAAAAGGGAGAAGGAAAGCAAGGGTTTCGATTTTGGGATGTAAAATCCCAAGTTTGGGGTATATAAAAGGGTGGAGGGGCTTATTTTATCAAAACTACATTGTTTAGTAGTGTTTTCGCCCCACGGACACCACTATAGTGATCAAGTCATCACTTACAACCACTATAGCCCTCAGACCAAAACCATCTTGTCTCACTCACTGTGACCTCACGTCGGTCACTCGATCGCGACAATGATCTAATGCATTTATAAGGAAGTTGATGCATTCTAAATTAACTTCTTCTTGGAGTCGTCCTATAAAATATAGCTCTTTGCTCACAATCTACTGTATCCAAATAGTGAGTATTGTGTAATTATTGAGTGAGAAAATGACAGATGTTAAAGTTTTGCAAATAAATGATTAATAAATTAAGCATGCTACATTTATTAAATTAAACATGTCATATGAAAAAAATATTGTGCCGAACATAAAAGCAAATTAAACAATTCTAAAACAAACTAAATTATGCTAAACCAACTTAAAATAAACCAAGCCATATACCAATTAAGATTTCTAGATCATACATGTTTTTATTAAAATAATAGTAATATTAATCATAATAATAAAATTAATAATAGTTATAATTTTTATTAATATTATTTCTAATTATTACAAGAATCTATTAATGATAATAATATTAATTATTATATAAAATAATAATTGATATTAATTAAAAATTATAATTAATATTAATTATAATAATGATAATAATAAATTATTATTAAAATAAGTAAAAGATATTATTATATAATTTTAATTAATATATAACAAGTATAATCATAATTAATATGAATTATTAATACAGATAAAATAATAAATAATAAATACTAATCATATAAATGCTTATTATTATAAGTATAAGTATAAGCATTATACTTCTCAAATCTTTAAGCTCTTGTTTTGCAAAGTATTCTCCATCAAATTAAAGAACTTATACATCGTGATTAGATGGTTTCTTTCGTAATGTCTTCCATCTAGCTAATAAGTAAGCTAACTTTGATTAGGATTGGAGATTATGATTCTTTGGCTGAATGAATTTAACCTAAGGAGTATTATTAGCTTGTTCATAACTGATAACTTGAACAGCTAAATTATTCCCCTGTTTGTTTGTTTATTTCCCTCTAAAAATAAAAAATAAAAAATATTATGCTATTATTAATAAATAAATAATAGGGCCGTGCTGCCGTTACTTGTGTTGCTCCCCCTCCCACAAGGCGCAGGCGACCCAAGTGAGTGCCCTTCGTTCTTCTCCGCCCTCCTTTTTCCTAAACCCTAACCGCAACCAGCTTCAACCTCAAGCTTCATTAACTTTGATTTGTTAGCTATTCTTATTCTCTTCATTCTTGCTCGCAGTTAGCTATCCATTCCGTTCCCTTTTTGTACTCACGCTCGCTCTTAGAGGAAACAAACCAAAACAGAAGAGACATGGTAAGGCTCACTGCCGATTTAATCTGGAAAAGCCCCCATTTCTTCAATGCCATCAAGGAACGCGAGTTAGACCTTCGAGGTATAACATTAACCCCTATTTGTTCCTTTCTTTTTCTTTTTTTTATATTGCTTTCACAAATGAATTAATCTCTCCTGTTTGTTTCGCCTGTGAGATCATAATAGAAAAGTTTTCATTCTTGTTCTTCGCAGGCAACAAGATAGCTGTAATTGAAAACTTGGGTGCTACTGAGGTGCACAATTATTATTATTATTATTATTATTATTGTTATTGTTATTGTGGTTCAAGTAAAAATCTTTTGGTCTCTCACAGGACCAATTTGACACCATAGATTTGTCTGACAATGAGATTGTCAAGCTGGAAAACTTGCCGTATCTTAACCGGTTGGGAACTCTGCTCATCAATAACAATAGGATCACTAGAATTAATCCTAACATCGGAGGTATATACGGTTTGAACTTTGAAGTGCAACTCGCCTCCTGCAAGTGAGGAATACTCGTATGCTCATGGAACACCAGCTGGATGTGCTCCATACCCAATAACTGAAATGTTATTGGGTATGGAGCAGATCCAACTGGTGTTCCAGGAGCGTGCAAGTATTTCTCCGGAACACCAGCTGGATGTGCTCCGTATCAAGTGATAGAGTGACATGATTCTCATCTAAAAGTTAAAAGTAGGTTCTAACTGAAATGTTACTCTATTTTTTGGGTATGGAGCAGATCCAACTGGTGTTCCAAGAGCATGCAAGTATTTCTCCATCTCATGCCTTTTTTCTTGTTTCTGTATCTTACTGTGTGTCATTTTGTGTTGACAGAATTCTTGCCAAAATTACACACGCTAGTTCTCACGAACAACAGGATTGTCAACTTGGTAGAAATTGATCCTCTCGCATCGCTTCCGAAGCTCCAGTTCCTTAGTCTCCTGGACAACAATATTACGAAGAAACCAAATTACAGGCTTTATGTTATTCACAAGCTGAAGGCCCTTAGGGTTTTAGATTTCAAGAAAGTGAAAAATAAGGTAAGGTTTCCTTTTTACCTTTGTGTGCTGTTGATACTCATGTCCTATTGGGCTTTTTATTTGAAATTTGAAAGATAATATGTCCTGATAATGTCTGTGTTCAATAAATAAACCAGCATTTTGAGCTAGAAAACTGAAGTAAACCCTAAACAGCAAGATTCAATGTGGTAGCTTTACCGGGAATAAATGTAGACTATGGATTAATTTTTTATCAGGCAGCGTAGTCCTTGCTTTGCTTAAGTATTCATAGACTAAATGACTTGAAATTCAAACCAGAAACCAGCTGCAATATTGGATGCATGAGGGCTTTGTTTCACTACATTACTGGAGATTGCAATGTTTGTAGAAGGACATTGATGATATATTGTTGGTTCATTTTTTATTACCAACTCCGCCTGCTCATTAATGATATGATCATGTATTCATGTCATCATTCTTCTTTGAAATCAACAGGAAAGGTTGGAAGCGAAACTCTTGTTTGATTCAAAAGAAGCTATAGAAGAAGTTCAAAAGGCACTGGAAAAACCATCTTCACCTATTGAAACTCCAAATGTTTCCAAAGTTACTGAAGAACAACAGGCACCCAAAGTGGTTGCTCCCACACCAGAGCAAATCATTGCTATTAAGGTATAATTAGAAGTGAACTTACCAATTTATGCGAGGCCTATTGCTATAGGCGTGGCCATGTGAGTTACACTGAGAATGTTTAATTCAAACCTATAATTTATGCTCTCTCCTTTCTATGCATTTGAGATATCTTAACTAAAAATTGTAGTTGAGAACTTGAGATTGCCAGCTACTTGTTTTTTATCCATACCTTTTCAGGAATCCATCAAAAACTGTTCCATAGAAAAGTAGTCACCTTCCAGCACTCAAATGAGTTGTGTTTTTGAACTAGAATTTGTGATGATACCTACAATATGAAAAATGTCATTGTAATTATTACCATTAAATACCATTGTCCAAACAAAAGACTTGACCTTAGATAACTACAGAGAGTACCTGTAGTTCTGCATCTTTATTTGTGCTGCTCTAATATTTATTTGGCGTGTGAATAGAATTTCAGTAATTCATTAAGCTGAAAGTACATTGCATTAGTCCTGTCAATCCTGCTCAGTTTCTTGCATTTAAATTCCATTGGTATGCAAGTAATGTCCCCAAACTAAAATACATAACCGAACCTTTAACATTAACTGTATTTGAGAATGCTGTATTTTGAATGTGTAATTCATTATCCTATAAGATAGTTTTAGATGCCTACGTTTGCCTTTCCATTGGCGCAGTTGATAAACTCTTTATTAGTTAACAAATTTCTAAGAGGGTGAGTCTCGGCGCAATGGTAAGGTTGCTGCCTTGTGACCTGGAAACTGCCTCTCCACAAAGCAAGGATAAGACTGCGTACATCTACTCTCTAGACCCTACCAGGTGGGAGTCTCGTACATGGGCTGCCCTTTAGTTAACAAATTTCTAACATATCACCTTGCATGTCTGCGTGATATTATGTGTGTTGAGAAATCATAGTCATTTTGGATTACAGTAAATGACCATATTGAATCTTGATGAACTTTAGAGTTACTTTCTCTTAGAGGCTGGAGCATCAAGCTGGTAATTCTGGTTACCTATGGTTTCACATGTTTCCGCTTTGTGCAGGCTGCCATTGTGAATTCACAGACTCTTGAAGAAGTTGCAAGACTTGAAAAGGTGCTTGCTTTTCTAGACCAGATAATCACTTCTATGATTTTAAATTTTGTTAACTTCTCTTTACTTGATTGATTGTTTTTTTCTTTTGATATTTCTTATTTTTGTAAAGAGGATCTCTTGTCCTCTTATATCTCTGTATTGTTCCTCCCCATCTTGGTAATTTTTTTGATCAAAAATTAATGATGTCCTCATAATTGTGATTAACATAATATTGAAATTGGTTTACATAATAAAATATGTGTATCTTGAATGACCTGTTGTCAGAGAGATGATCTGATAAGCTTTCCCACAACATGTCTCGTGTTATTGGAGTTCAGTAACACATTCTCAGTTTTTCTGTAAGCATTTGCTAGCGTAGGGTTTGTAGACAGGATCCATGTGGTTGTTATTGGATTCGATTTGTCATAATTTGAAAGTTTTTATCTCTGGTTGTTTTAGAAAAAGGAGGGAACCTATTTTCAGTTTATTGCTACAGTTTGGCATCTCAATAGTTTATGACATTTTTTGCTGGCTATTATCTTGTTTGAGGATATCTTATCTTCTAACTTTAAATTCTCTTGTGTCATCCTAATTTTAATTTCTTATCTACTATTACAAAGATTGATATTAATGCTGTACATTTAATTGGATGACATGGTAACAGGCTCTGAAGTCTGGCCAGCTTCCTGAAGATTTCCAAGGCTTTGATGAAAATATGTTGTTGGATAATGTTCACGAAAAACATGAGGATGCTGTTCATGATGGTAAATCTCAACCTGATGGTGAGTCTGATGATAAACAGGATCAGAGGAATACTGATTCTGCTCCGATGGAACAGGTACAAAACCACTTTGTCATCCATCTGTGAAACTTGTATTTTCTGCATCGTTGTAACAGATCATGATTCCTACTATTACTTGATACTTATTTGTTCTGTTCTTTTTTGTTTCCTGTAGTTGTATGTTATGCTGCAACTGTGCCTTTATCTGAACTCATGTTCTGAACCTCTAATCAGCTGCTGACCATGAACATAACCACCATTTTATTATAATTTTAATTACTTGTCTCAAGATGTATCAAAATGAACTATATTTGCAGTTCGTATTACAATTTGTTAAACCCTAGTTAAATTTCAAGAGATATGTCATACCTAATGAATGACAAACCAACATATATAGGAGTTTATGAGCCTGCATCCTGCATGTTTTCCAATGCGGTTTAGGGTGGCCCCATGCAGTAGTCATATCAATGAAAAAGCTCTGATGTTAATAGCAGTTTATCTAAAAAGCGCTATCATAAATCTAAACAAGAGCAACAGTTAGATGATTATCAGAGAAAATAAATGTTCACATGCTTCAACTACCTACCTAAGCTTTTAGGAAAGTTGGTCATTGACTTCGTTATGAGTGGTGTCATCCACTGTGAACCGTCAATGATAGCTTCTGCTATCTAACTTCCTCAAATGTGGAACAACTCTGCTAGACAGCTTTCAATTCATTTTGCCTGTCTTTTTTGGTTGTATTTGGTTGCCACTGGAGAACTCTTTCCAGCACTTCCCCTACATAAGTATTTTCACTTCCCAGTCTCTAAATTACAAACTCGTCCCATCATTGGAATCAGACAGTGCCAATCTGATAGGACCTGAAGCCATACTGGAAAAGCCCAGCCGTGCACAATCATGTGTATTCCTATTCTTGCAGCTTTCTGGCCGCTCACCAGCATGTGAGCTGCCTCCCTCCCTGTCAACCACCATAAAACATAGCCTTGCAATGTACAGCCAGTTTGTAGACTTGTTTGCTCATTTCAGCAGCTTCTCACCTGCCACTTCCCATTGTTTGGCTATGACTCACTTGTCCAGCCTGATCCCAGCCACTTAGCTGCATGGCGGTGCATTTCTTCTCACTTTTGCCGATAGTGTGGACAGAAATTAGTTTCCATTCTGTTTCACCACATACCTGCTCCTTTAGCTCCCTGAGGGGCTGTTTGGCTGGGTTATCCTTGTTTGAGTTCCCTTATCAAGATATTTCTGTGTTTGTCTGGCTATGCACTATTTGGCTGTTGTTTCAACCTTGCACCACCTGTTTGCCATGATACTTTGGTGCTATTTGAGGCTTTGAAGTAATTTACGTTGTCTTTTTATTTGAAGATTCGTGTTTGTTGTTTCATTAATTTTTGTGTTAAGGGTTTGTGGATTGAAGACTTTGAACACTAGTGAAGGTGCTGTGTGTATTGCTTGGTGATATGAGACTGACCTTGTGTTATAGCTATTAGAGTCTCCCATTGCTTTAGAATATGGTTTAGATAGATTTTATAAGAGCATAGGCAACCCTCTCCAGCTAGGCCCACCCAATCTTGAGAATAACAATAGTAAAGGTTCTGTTTGTTTTGCTTGAGCTTGTACTAGTATAAATGATTAAAGTTGTATAGATATGAGTTGTAAAGTATAACATTTATTCAGTATACTATTGTTCATTGTCTTTCTTTTCCCTTCCCTTTGAAAGCCTTGTGTAAATACATTGACTTGTCACTGTGACTTCAACCTTACTCTACTCAAATCAGCCAACAATCTTGAGTTTTAGACCAAACCTTCCCAAACAGTGCCAAAGCCAACTTATTAGAAACAGCTAAGGCCTTTGATGGTTTGACAGTATTTAGACAACATGGTAAGAGCATCCATTGAAATATAAAACATTTCAACTGTAAGAGGAAGAATGAATTCTTGTAGTAAGCATTACTCTTGCAGCTGCCTAAGTTTTTTTTTTACCCCATAAATATTGTAATGGTTTTTGTTCTTGTCTTATCTTCTGTAGATCTGTTCATATCTCTAACCATCGTATTAGGCATCAGCAACTGAAATATAATTGGACATAGACACCATAATATGATACATCATTTGGATTATAAAATATGGATTTAATTTTTACACACGGATGGTGTAAATTTTTTACACAGTCATCCAATCATGTATTGCCTTATAAATCATGATGGTTGACTTTCACACCCACTATTTGAAAAGTTATCCAAATGAAAAATTTTGATTAGATAATAGTGTAGAAAAATTTTATATTGTTAGTGTATCAAAATCAAACTCAAAATATTTGAACAGTAAGGAGAAGAATGAATGCATGTAGCAAGTATTGTTTTATGCTCATAGACTGCAATTATCTGTTAATATCCCTTTTCCCATGCTGGTAATATTGTATTTGATCCACCACTTTTCGTTGCATTTTTTGCAGGATTAGGGCAAAGATTTAGGCGTATTCCTAGCATTGTGCACTCCTTTAATGACTATCCTGAGGACTGTGCACTCCTTTCAATGTTGGGTTCTAAAGTGAAAAAATCTTGGTGATTTTCCAAGGTGTACTTGATGAAGCTCCAGACATGTACCGATGTTAGTCTTCTGTAATGATTAATAGTTAAAATTTAGACTTTTTTGTCTCCTAAATCCTAATGGGTTTGGAACTGGTGGTCTTCCGGTCATAATGCATTGATGCTTTAGCGTTTTAATGTATTAAATTTGATTTGATTATGACGAGGCATTCTCGCAGCTAGCATTCATTTGCTGGTTTGATACAAGCTAACTTCCAATAGGGTTCGACTAGTAACAAGGGGTTTTGACAGGATGCATGAGACGTAGGGTTTAAGTCCGTTGTCTTGCAGTGAAAAGTGTGGTGTGGTGGTAGACATGTTCCTTGTTACAAGTGCATAATGGGGCAGGTTTCGTGTTTAACCCTAGTCGGATGCCGGAAAGCCCTTCCCTCAATGCGAGGAGAACAGAAAAATGAAAAACCTCATGGCCCTTGAAATTCTGATGCACCAATCAATAACTTACCTTTCTTAGAGCCGTTTTAGTTTTTATTTACAGAGGAACTTCAAAAATTTGTTCAAGAGAAAAATTTGTTCAAGAGACAAACTAGTAGTACAAATTCTCCTAATGTTTTAGAAGACAATTTGAAGGAACAATCAGTGAACGTTTGATTTGATTTTTGAAATAGTATGCATGTTTTATTTTATTATTTAAAATTAAGAAATTTTTAATTTAGTTATTGAAATTACAAAAAATAATTCAACTTTCCCTAGGATAATATTTGTGAGGATTAACTTGAAACATGTGGACATTTGGATCATCATTTTGTAATTTTACGAAGATCAATTTTATATATATATATATATATATATAATATTCTTATATAATATATTTATTGACAGCCAAAAAAATAAGGTGGTAGGCTTATTTTAATATTTTTTTATTTTCTTAGGTCTATCACATTGTTTTTTTTTTTTTGCTTATATTACAAGAAAAAAAGTATGTTATACAATGTTGTGAACATATCATTTTTATTTTATAAATTAAGTTGATAATTTTTTAATTTCAAGAAACAAAGTGATATACATATAAAATTTCAAGAAATAAAATGAATCTTTACTTGCAAAATTTTAATACAAGTGTATATTTAAGAATGCAATGGTGTGGGAGGGATAATGCCTTGTCTCCCCGTTATGAGGATGGAAATACCTCTATTCCCATATATGAATGCTCATTTTTAATTTTCTTGCAAGTAAATGGGTATTGTTGGGTGGTCCAGTTAAAATAAGCCAATGTTTTGATTAGATGAATCATATTAAGAAAATAGTTTTTAGAATTAACAAGGTGGTCAAAACAATTAGGGAGTAATACAGAAGAATAGTGGTAAATTAGAGATACTTGTCAAATGCAAATATGCAAGTTAATGAAAATCTACAAAATTTGAGTTCAATCATGGTCACTAAAAGGGCTCACGAGTTAAGTTTTCACACAGAGTATGTTTGGTTAGAACGTAAGAATGAGGACAAAATATTTATGAATGAGTTTAATGTGTTATTTTACTCACAACGCTCATCTATAAAAATTTGACCACACTTTTTTTTACTTGATAATTGGGTTATAGAAGTCCCAGCCGAAGAGAATAGGCCAGAGACGAGTATATACTCCTGATAAGCACAAGCAATATAACAAATTAACAAGAGCAATCCCTCCCTCATTTGTACCCAAAAAAAAAAAATAAAACAAGAGGACCCCCATAGCACACCTAATACTAAAACAGCCACGCCTAATTCTAGGATAGGCCCTCAATCTCTAAAAAGAACATAGTGCAAATTACTTCTAATGTCATTCCACCCCTATATTTGCATGTAGAGCCACTCCAACCATATATCCATCATCTCCCATCAGCAACTCCGATAATGCAGACACAACAAACCATCTTCACTATTTCTCAGAAGAGATAGCCCCCATAATAAGTATAGAAGACCTCCTCCAAAATAGTACAACATTGGACCTATATTATGAAGACACAACCTTGAGTTCCAAGACAAAACTGTATCCCAGCCTCCGCCCATAACAAACGAATCAGTACATGACCATTACTCATCCAAAAACCAGCCCCAAACTTGCACATGAGAGATAGCAGCATTATAAAATCCTCCATAGAAACCGGTGCAGAATTTGATTATAGAAGAATCACACTTCAGGCTACCATATTTAAAACCACGATTGTAGACCAATCCAACCAAAAGGAAACACCAACTCCACATATTTGACTGCACTTATGAACAGTGACTTTCATCGAACAGACTTGCCGGACAGCACGCAACCCACACAAACCCACACAAATTGATACACACACACACACACACACACACACCCATGATCATATCACACTCTCATCATCACTCAGAGATTGATACTCACAATCTCACCCACACTAACAGTGTTTCAGATCTTCACACTCAACAGTCCTGCTTACCAACTCATTGTGTGTTACACACATTTGTTCCAACCAAACATACCCTATATACTAAAATATTCCAACCAAACATGTCAAATAATGAACGCAACTGAATGACTGTCTCCAAAAACGTAAGAAGTTATCGTGCATATTAAAGAGTAGTAGGTGGTGAAGAACGTGAGTGGAATAGAGCTTATTCCCGTGTTGGGGTAAAATAATTTTTAAATTGAACACCTACAATCGATTGCCATTAGTGTATCACACATAGATATTTCTTCATGTTCAGCATGCAGACATGACACCCAAATAGGGTCCATACTTTATGCAGCCCTAAACTTCAAGCTCATAGATGATGTACAAAACAAAAAATCGACCCCAGCTATCATCAAATTGAGGCAGAGGTGTAACATCAAGGAGATCACATAAGCTGAGGAACTAAACTGTAAATTGTCATTAAAAAAATTCATATCATGGATGATGCAGAATTAGACAGCAAGTTTTATTTCAGATGCAGAAGCATCTGCATACACAGGGTGGAGGACATGACCTTCCTTGGGCTCAACATGCACCCACTTGCGACCAGTCAACTTGTTGCTCTCAAACTTCACCCACCCCTCTTTCAAAGCAAAAAGGGTATGATCTTTACCTAGTCCTACATAGTTCCCTGGATGGAAGCGAGTACCACGTTGTCGAACAATGATATTTCCAGGTATCACTCTCTACATAAAAAAGTGTCGTGAGTGAATGAAGAATGAACTGTATCAGAGTGTTAAAGTTTTGTTCTAACTCTTTGTACATAGGTCATAAAATGAAGGGAAATTACATTGACCTCCTCTAAGATTTGATGAAATTCACCTCAACCCCCTTTATTTTTCTGAGTGACAATGACTTTTGCTCTAATGAGCAATGGAGGGGGGGACGGTATAATTATTTCATAAATTTTACAAATAGAGAGTAGTTAAGATGAATTTCAATGAACAAATCTCATGAAAGTAAATGTAATTTACCCTAAAGTTAATACTCTTGCTTAAAGAAAAAATCTCATACCTCTCCACCAAATTTCTTCACTCCAAGGTTCTTGGGTTTTGAATCCCGACCATTCTTTGTGGACCCAGCTGTCTTTTTGGTAGCCCAACGCCTGAAGACCAGACTCAAGCCTTCTCCAGAAACAGCTAAAATAATAATGTTTCAAAAAGTCATTACTCTAGCTTAATTTTGAAAGTTATTATCCAATAGGCAATATAGCAATCACAGAGTTATACCACTAGTGCCCCTGTATACAGGAGCATTTGTCATGAGTTCCTTGATATTCAATCTTCTGCACAATGATGCCGCAAAATTCATGTTTTCTGTGCGGAACAGACACTACCTGAAATACACATTGCATTTGAAAAAATTAACATACTGAGTAAGGCATTCAATTATGCCTGGTTTGCATGCAATAACAATGAAGAAATGAATGGAAAAGATTCAGTTGGCCATACTAGTCCTTTGACCTGTGACCATTTAAAGGAATTTATATATTTAATATGCAGATGAAATATTGCAATAAAGATTGTTGGGAAAGTATTTTGCAGAACACTTTCAGTTTTTAAAAACAAAAAACGAAAAAAACTTGTTTGGCTAGTTATTCTTTTAAGATTGATTTAAAAAAAAAAAAGGGATTTTGTGTTTTAAAACAAAAATTAAAAAACAACTAAAAGATGTTTTTTGAATTCTATTTTTTAAAACAAGAAAGAATGCGGTGGCACATTTATAATTAGTTGATTACATTAATTGCTATCCAAAACAGTTTTCAAAATATTGTTTTCAAAACAGTTTTAAAAAACACAAAAACAAAAACAGTTCCAAACAACCCCATTAACATATCTCATAAAAAGTAAAACAATGGTTGTTAGGAAAACAAAAATTTGGTGACAGTGTACATCTTTAGAAAGAAAGCAGCCCAAAGAAATGACAGTAAGCAGCACATCAGCAAATTTTAGAAATACTTACAACACTATAGAACTATCCTTATGCACAGGAACACCTCCCTAATTTCAAAATTTATGCCAATACACACCTCTTTTAAGTCTTCAGTACATTATCCAACAAATTTGGCAGAAATCTAGCTTTCTAGCCATTAGCAAGTAAAATCGGCCAAATCAGTATAACTGAACCTTTAATTAAACTAAGGTAAATTACATTGGCCTCCCCCAAGGTTTGGTGAAGTTCAACCCGACTCCCTCTATTTGTCCGGGTGATTCTAACCTCCCCTGGATGCACTATTTATCAGTCCGTATACTGATTTTACAAACTTATAGGAGTTCGATGTTATAATTTCCCAAACTTAGAGACATCCTAAGCAAATTTTACAAATAGAGGAGAGCCAACGTGAACTTCACCAAATGTTAGGGAGGTCAGTTTAATTTGCCCATTAAACTGTGGTAAATAGATCAGCAAGGACTCTAAAATGTAACATCAAAATCAAGAGTATGCAATCACAAAAACTGATGAAAATTGAAGAGCAGAACACTTTACGGAATGGTGGAATGCAGTGAAGGGAGGCCAAATTAAAAAAATGATATAGCAACATAGTAAATCATAAAGTGGCTGCTACAGCAAAGATAACAGATGCAGTGATCCCATGTAGCAATAACAAGAAACACAACCCTCATCCATGTCAAGACTCAAGACCCAAGAAACAAACAAATAAAAAATAAACAAAGAGCAAAGAACCCAGCATCATCAAACAACATTCAATCTGCTTACGGAGAGAGGCAGTGCTCGATTGAGACAGAGAGACCCACTGCAGCCACGAAGCGGGAGCGGAGAGAAGAGCGCTTGTGAGTGTGAGAACTTTGGTTTTAATAATGGGCTTAACAAGTTGTTCGACTTTTTAAATTGATAATGGGTTAATGGATATCGGACTTTGGTTATGTATTAAGAGGCCGCTTAGTTTGGGATAATCTTTTTAACTTATTTGGGTCCATAATATTATTCTATTTAGTTAGATCACATTACAACAATCCAAACTATCAAGACAGTCTATATTGTCACCCTAGGTTGGGTTTGATATTATTGTGGCTCTTAAAAAATTGTCTCCTTTAAAAAATTCATAGTAACATTGTTTGAAAAAATATATATAAAAGTTACATTATTCGAAAAAAATATAAAAGTGACTTTCAATAAGGCAGAAGCCACAATAATTATATTTGGTAAATATGCTCTACAAATTCAAAATAATAATAATGCATATAAATGCTAAATAAGACAATTTCTATATTTATTGTTGTTAATTAGAGTGTGGTCAAATTAATCCTTTTAATTCCAGAGTATAAAACGCTTAAAAGGCACCTTAACTTTTAAAACCCAGAAGCAAAATCATTCTAGTTTTTTCATTTACCAATCAGAAAAGGTTGACTTATATTTTCATAAGTTAGAGCACTTTTTCAATGGACATTATCAAACCCATCCTAAGTGACAATGTGGATTGCTCTTATAAGGGTGTCATATGGATTACTACATAGGTGGTAATCCTCCCCATATTATTATTAAAAGTTAATATCAGTTAAATATTAATTTTTGGTAATGTTAGAGTGTTTGATATATATAAGTAATCTAACCAATTCACATTACTTTGTTTGACATATAAAAAACATTATTAGACAATATATGTTTTTACTAAAATTAATATTATTGATATTAATAATAATAAATCATAAATAATTGTAATTAATATTAAATAAAATATTAGTAATAAATAAATAGCCATCTTTTTTAGTAGTAATCCAAATCAATAATGATCTTTTTAGACAATGTTTCAAACATCACCTAAATATTTTTAATGAATAATGATCTTTATAAATCACACGGATGATTAATTTTGTGCTTAATTTTGAAAGCCAAGAAGAGTTCACTACAGAAGAGAAAAAGAAAGAAAGTAATATCAATCATCATATAAAAAGTAGTTTGCTTTTAATCGAAGAGATTACTCGTTAAGAACTAAGGCATTTTCATTTGGATAAAAATTACTTTGTTTGTTCAGGAATAATTGTTAATTTGGATAAACCAATATATTAAAAAGTCAATACATTTGATTATATTTGCACCAATTAGTATCCATAATATTATTCATTCAGACGTATTGACTTTTAAATGAATAATTTGTTGAAGTTGATTAGGGTGTAAGCAGATTAGACAACACGATGAATTTGACCAACCCAACACTAATTGGTTTGGGTCATCAAATAAAAACTAATTAAATCCAATAAGAATAAGTTCGTGTATCGAATTTTATAAATTCCAATTTGATGGCCCAATTATTTGACTTGATTAAAATATTGTATATAATATATTTAACTTATTTTTCTATATATAATATATTTAGTTTATAAATCATACTTTAATTATTTTTATTGATGTTATTAAGTTATATATATGTGTGTGAGAGATTAACAAAACTTTAAGATGTTTAAAGTTTATGATTTTTCTAAAAAATGGCGATATAAAATAATAATAATAATTAGATAATCTTATAAAAAATAATAATTGAGTAATTTGACCACTCGAACCTAAGGCTATGATTGAGAGTTTTATAGTTAATGGAATGTAATAGATAAAGATGAAATAGAATAGTTAGTTGTAAACCATCATGTTGTTGGAAGTTTAATGAGGGAAGAGAATGGAGGTCCTATTCTTGTTTGGAAGTTCTGATATAAGGGAATGTAATGGAAATGTGTATAATTTTTATTTTTCACTTTTATTCTTTTACTTTGTTAGTTTATTTTTCATATATCTAGAGCTTTAAAAATTTTGAGGATAAAAGAGTAAAATAATAATGAGAGAGATTAAATTTTTAGATTTGATCTTCCTTGACCCGCAAATTTGGGGATCACTAAAATGATGCTTCTTTGTCCCTACATATTTTTTTATGGTTGTTCCTCTCGTGATTTTAATTTTCATATGGAGTTTGAAGTGGTTTGATATTATAATACGCTACTTCTGGAGTAATTTGGGAGGTGGAGTGTCATGACCCACTTGAATCGTGAACTAAAGAATTTCATTCCCACGTAAGTCTTCTAGGTGATGTGTTTCTCTAAATACATAGAGTATAATAGTATCATACTTAAAATATGACTTTTCTCTAAATCAACAACAATTTCTCTGTGTAAAACATAACATTTAATTTCATAAAACTGAAAATATTTAATATTCAAGATTTGGAAACCGCTTTCTAATTCGTTCTGCAATTATAAAAGCATAAACTAATCCTTCACATGACATTAATCTTAAATCCAACAACCCGCTTAACCATTGAAAACTGAATCATAACTCCATGGCTGATCTGTTACATAAGCTAATAAAAACGAAATTGAAATCCATACTTAAACTCTGGAAACATATAGGGAAATACATAAACTTTGAAAATAGCTATAGTATCTCAAAATACATGCGTGGTCAAATCCTACCTACAAAACTATTGGAGCACTTCTACAACTAACATAATCCTAAATTAAGCTTTATAGTAATGCAAAGCTCACCAAAGGGATGCTGCGACTACTTGAACGATGACGTAAAGATATCTACACCTGTAACTATGAGAAGAAAGGAGATGGTGAGTCAACAGATTTCGTGAGTGAGCTCTCATCCATCACCCACATGGGTCAACCAAGGAAAATATATATATAATACAATATACATGCAACAACCATAAACCATTTGATATTTACATACATAGCTAGCTAGGAAAACACTTTCCATTCTATGAATTCATAACAAGCATTTCTAAACTCAAAATCAAGCATAAAATCATTTTAGCTAAGGGTGAGGCAGAGTATCGGAAAATATGTTGTTGAAATAAAGACATATATAATAATAAAGCTGTAAAATCATAACTGAAATATTGTACTTAGTCCTGTCTTGACAAGCTGTGGGCACCTAACTAGGTCTCATTTCTATAACTACTGGGGCAACTGTCCTCTAACGGACAACATGGTACCATGGTTAATGATCTCTTCACAGCCATTAACTAACTATATGTTTCCTTATCTTTATTGGTTAAACTAGTGTGACAAAAACCATAGCTGAAAGGTGGGTACTCGTTCCTAGTGAAGCAAAGCCTCTAAATCCTTAGTACACGGAGAGTTATTTTATATAATTCTAACAATCTGACTTTAGCATAACTGTGGCTATGGAAATCATGCCCAAGGGATCACCCGCTTGTAGGTATTCTGATTTCAAGCTCACAGAATACGTATCTGGCAGTTGCTATAAATCATGTTGAATTCCGTACCTCTTGGTATCATAAAACTGAAGTTCTAAATTTATATTTTAAACTAACATAACTTTCCATATACTTGATAAATCTGAAATCATAGTTCAAACACCGAGGTTCATAATCATAATAGCTGAATTTCTTTTCTCTAAAACTTGATTCCATGCTCTACTCTAGGCGCAAAACTCTTTCATATAAATTTTATACTACTCTAGAAATCATGATAACATTTGTATTTAAAAGCAAAAGCATACTCTACTCTATATATTTTTATAATAAATCAACTTAACATTTTAAAGCTTTCTGAAATCCAAAGTCTAGAGTACATACATAATGATATCATAACTTTTAAAACATATCTGTTAAAATAGCAACTAGATAAAATCATATATTCTTCCAACAAACATTTCATTAGCATATAAAACATTTTTCATACACACAATATAGCAATCATGGTCCCATGGTTTTGTAAAACTCATTTTTTCATACTATTATCATAAATCATAATTTTCTTAGCTTGACATAATTGGGTAAAATCATGTTCTATGCTTTTTCTCATCTCAAATCTCATATTCAACAATCATCATGCAAGAAATATATTTATAATGATAAAACTAAGGCTATGAGATCAAACTCACTCAGCTAGAGGGATGGAGGTATGGCATCAACACCAACGAAGCTTCGTGAGCGGGATGACATAAATAACTGTCATAGAGCAACCATAAACTTTAGATTAATCTCTAACAATCCTTAGATAGCTTTAATATAAATCTAACAACATTGGAGAAACACTCCCACTTGACAACAATGGGAGAACAACAAGCCTCTACACTAGAACATGGAAGGGAAAAGAGAAAGAAAGTATAAACCAACAACCAAACTCACCTTGAAGCTTAGAGGAAGAGGATTTGTTGGAGGATGAGAGTGGAGAAGGAGGAGATCACCTTAGGGGGTTTAGGGTTAAGGTTTCAGCTTCTAGGAAGGAAAAGCTCCAGTTGGGGTATATACAGGGCTCATTAAACCAAATAGTGTCGTTTTACACTGTGTTGATATCAGAGAACATGGAGAAACAATAACTCGCTACAGTGAATATATCTCACTACAGCAAGCCTCTTGGCCTACTTGCTAGGCGTTCTGCAAAATTTTGCAGCAACAACACTCCAACTACATCTTTCTGTCATCTTGGCATCTAAGTTGCCTCCACATTCACTTATTTACATTTCTTAATTTTAAGTTAATGTCAATTAACTATAAAATATACATATAAATAAGGAAATACCTCTCATTTGGATTCAAATAAAATTTCATAAAAATCAAAATCCCAACCAATCAAAATCTAAATTTTGGATTTTAGTTCAAATCCAAAAATCTTCAAGATTTTCTAAACTTGTAGGCTAAAAACAAAACGTTTAAATGCTTCATAAAATTTATTAAAAATTATTCTTTAACTTATTTCCCTCTTAGGAACAATTACTGGACTTTTGATTCCAAGAATATGTTTCTATCATATAGCCCTCCAAGGAGGTGTAAGATCTAGACTTGGTGAAATTTAGGACCCAGGACAACAATGGATGAGTCCTGGACCCTGAGGCCGTACAGAATTTGTCTAGTGACACTGGACACGGGTATTACAGGTAGGGAACATAATCCGCTTAGCGGATTATGTACCAAACTTGTAAAAAAAAAAGAAGTAAAGGGTGCACAATTTGTAGGCCACGAATATTGGTCTATGGCCCACCACTGACGCCTGCTCGAGGAGATTCCGCTCCTAATGTGCGACCAGTGGTACTCAATTCGCGGCCGAATTCTATTCCTCCATGCATCGGAATCTACAAGAATCCGTTGCTACCTCACCGCTCCAACACGCTTTTTCCAATGTCACTCCATCAAACCTTCCAATGGATAAAAGTAATGGTCACTCCATCAGACCTGCTACACTGGAGGAAAATAATGGTAAGGCAACAATAAAGGTCCGTGAATGAATGGACATTTCCTTTCCTACTCCTCTTTTATTGCTCTTCATTACTGATACTATAAAAGGGGAGTTTGGTAAAAGGACTATAAGCTTAGTCGAGTTGTGAGAGGGTCATTTTAGTTTGAGTTCTGTGTGTATTAGTAATAGTTGAAGCAGTGCAAGTTTAGTTTCAGTGATAAGAAGAGGAAAGTTACAAGGAAAAAAGAAAGAAAGAAATATTAAAAAAAATGCCGAGACGACACCGTGATGGAACAATGGATTCTAATGAGCATGTTGCAATTAGTATTTTTAATAGATATGTAAGTTTAATTTTTCCACTTTTGTTAATTTATTTTATTAAGTTTGTAACATCCTCTATTGTTTTATAGATTGACCGTCCCCACAAACTAACACGAGTCTTTTCAACGTGTTTTGTCCTCACTCACATGATTCTTGGGAAAACTTCCGAGAAAGTTACCCATCCTCCAAGTCAAGCACACCGAATCTTGGAGTTCTTTAGTGATGGACTACCGAAGAAGATGCATCTTGTTGGTATAATAGTACAAATCAATTCATATAAGTCATCCTTAACTGTATAATCTCATACCTACATAGTCTCAGGATCCTTCTCATTCTGGTGTGTAATCGGTTCATTCATACACTCCTCGCTTAGAGCCTCAGGAGCCGCTCATTATCCGCACCTTCTTGCATTGGCGATCACTCCCGCCCTGTTCCTGTTACATGCCCACCAGCTTCCGCTTGGTTCGTCCTTGAACCACATCGTATTGGAAGAGGCAGGCTCTGGTATCATTTGTAACATCCCTGCTACTTTATGGATTGACGACTATCCCCACAAACTAACACGGGTCTTTTTAGCGTGTTTTGTCCTCACTTACATGCTACCTGGAAAACTTCTCAGGAGGTCACCCATCCTCTAAGTCAAGCACGCTTAACCTTGGAGTTCTTTAGTGATGGGCTACCGAAGAAGATGCATCTTATTGGTATAGGTAGTACAAATTAATTCATATAAGTTATCCTTAACTGTATAGTCTCATACCTACATAGTCTCAGGATCCTTCTCATTCTAGTGTGTAATCGGTTCATTCATGCACCCCTCTCCTTAGAAGTTGTTAGGAGCCGCTCATTATCCGCGCCTCTTGCATTGGGATCACTTCCCGCCCTCGTTCCCGGCATTACATGCCCACTAGTTTCCGCTTGGTTCGTTCTCAAACCACATCGTACTAGGAGAGGCTCTGATACTATTTGTAACATCCCCTGCTACTTTATGGATTGACGACTATCCTCACAAATCAACACTTGTCTTTTCAGCGTGTTTTGTCCTCACTTACATGCTCCTTGGGAAAACTTCCAGGAGGTCACCCATCCTCCAAGTCAAGCACATATTAACCTTGGAGTTCTTTAATGATGGGCTACCGAAAAGAAAATGTATCTTGTTGGTATAGGTAATACAAATCAATTCATATAAGTTATCTTTAACTTATAGTCTCATACCTATATAGTCTCAAGATCCCTCTCATTCTAATATGTAATCGGTTCATTCATGCACCCCTCCGCTTAGAAGCTGCCAGGAGCCGCTCATTGTCCATGCCTTCTTGCACCCGATCACTCCATGCCTCATCTCCTGTTACAAAGTTAATATTCTGTTCTTTGTGTTTATTGTTTCATTTTTTTTCATTTTACGTACTTAGTTATTAATATATAAGTTTTTAATTCTTTTCTAAGTGTAATTTTGGATTTTAATTCATTTCACGTATAAATTTTTAATTCTAAGGTTTTAATATTATTTTATCTTTTACTTGAAATGAGAAGAAAGAAAGTTCAAGCCTCATCATATTTTTCTTAATCACTCACCAAGAAATATAATTATTGAGCATTTACAGCGTGTTTTTTTTTATCATGTTGCACATAGAGGCCGAGTGGAGCTGAATGAAGCTCTAATAAAAGCTTTGATAGAACGATGGCGACCGAGACGCACACGTTCCATTTTTCATAGGGAGAAATAATGGTGACATTAGAAGATTTCGCCATGCAATTTGGACTCCCCATTAATGGTGCACCTGTTAGTGGATTTACATCTAATAGTATTGAACAACTGCTAAAATGTTTTAGTTTGCTTAATGTTGTGCCTCGTGCACATGTATTTAATATAGGTGCAATCAATTTAAATTGGTTGCAACAGCATATAACAGATTTCGATACTAGAAATGATGCAACATCAATAGAAATGAGTGCATACGGTATATGTTGGCCCTCGTAGGCACCTCTTTAATGCATGATAAGACAAATAACGAGGTCCATGGAAAATACTTGCAGTTGTTGGAGGACCTCAGTCATGTTGGGACTTTTAGTTGGGGTTCTGCGTGCCTCGCTTGTCTCTATCGCAATTTAGATTGAGTGACACGCATAACTACAAAGTAAATTGGCGATCCTCTAGTTTTGTTATAAGGATGGGCATGGAGTTGGCCTTATTTGGCTCCTGTGTCGGTACCACCAAATTTTGTTAGCTTCTCTTAGCTTGCAGGTAAAAATTGTTTCGGATTTATTTTGTGTTGATATTGCCATAATTGTTGCAAATTTATATGTTTTATGGTAAATGGCTACATCCATTCTATCCTCATGGTGTGGGTTTTGCAAACCATCTACATTTAAGATGGATGTTAGATGAGATGCAATCTAATCAGGTAGCAATTAAGACATTATTTAATTTCTTGTAAAGTTAAATTAAATTATATTTTTTTCCATACATCTAATATAATTTATCTTTGTATTGCAGATTATATGGCAGTCATATAGGATTGTCGAAGTTGAGGCTTGATTTGAGATTCCATTCAAATTGAGCAGGAAGTGAGCAATATTGTTTCGCTAAGTTGCTTTGAGATCATAGAGTGACACCCATCTGATCATGTGAGGGAACAATTCGGGCTTGTCCAACCTATTCCTGACCCGCACCCAAATCTAGGGAGGGCTCACAATAGAGATTTGAGGGGAAGGAGGACAACCTTCATTGGTTATTAGTGCATCATCAGTGGGTAGAGATGTGGATGCATGAGGAGACCATCATTCGATGGAAGCCCTTCAGGGACACCCTATTGATTACCACCCCACAAATGCCAACTTGTCATGGTATAGGATAATACTTATGTGCCTCTACGGTTGACACCACTAAATCAGGATGATGCAGCCCCACTACCTCAGCCCGCCCACCGCCACACTCACCATCACCACAACAGGATAGGTTCACACTTGTCCAGGGGAGGTAGCTTTGGACTTGCACCAGTCACTTGTCGTACATGAAGAAAATGTGTATTGTCCACAGATGCAATTTCTATTTTAGTTTCCCCCAATTCAACAATGGGGGTAGATCCGTCACAATGTCAACAATTTATGGGAGCTCAACTAGGGGGTTTGGAGGTTATGCATGTGAGTCTAGGGGTTTGGAAGTTATGCAGGTTAGTCGGGTAGGAAAGTTAGGCTGAGGGGTCCACTAGAGTAGAAGATTTTAAGTAAGGAAGATCAAGCAGGGAGCTGATGGTGTGGGGGGGCTGCGAGGTGCGAGTAGATATAACTTGCGTGGAGATCCCCACCAACTAGGAGGTTACCCCACCAGCAATCAGAAAACCAAAAGGGAAGAGGAAAGCATATAAAGGGGGTAGTAGTACTTCATTTGTTATAATTATATGATTATGTGATTATGTTACCCATTATATGACTATATATTATTAGTTTATTTACTTTCATTTATCTATTTCAACAAGATTGTGTTACCTATTATATGACCATATATTATAGATTATGTTATCCATTAAATAAATTGACACTTGTCAACATCAGTAATAAGATAATGAAAAAACCAAAGTGCAACCACTTGTAGAATTACAACAACACCATTAGTAAGATAAGATAACCAGAAAATAACAAGAAAATGAAATTACATAAGGCAACAACAAAATAATAAGACAATGAAATAGCATGATATATCATTACGAACTTGAGCTGGGAGCGTTTGGACAACAATTGCAACTATGTCCCTCTCCTTGACAAAGACCACAACGCTGGTTCGTGCATCTCACGCATATCCATTTTATTCAAGTAGCGAGTAGATTTGCGTCCCTTCATTGTGCGCTTTAAGGCAAGGTTAGCGCAAATCCTTAAGCCTGTATACTAAGACCATATACTTTGGTGGTCCATAACCCTAAACTTATTCTTGTACACCTTGCATATGGTAATCATTCTATATACATCATCAATATAAGTTTTCCAATCAAGGTGAGAGCTTTTACAACAAAGTACATATTATAAATATAAAGTACAGTAGTAAAGTTGTGCGAAGTACTTGGTATTGATAGTAGAATAGACTCTAGTATAACAAACAACTCACTGACATTTATTTTTGCAAATTTTTATCAGTTCGGAATCCGCTGGCCGCGAATTCAATTACCTTAATTTTTTTTTGGTTTCAAGTGCTTTATCCGCACACCGCGGATTGTTCACCCACTCGCACTCCAAAGTAATTTATCTGAAAACATGATAAACCGGTGTATTGACCCGTGCAATTCCATATGAAAATCATTGACCCGCTCCTCCCCTTTAATAAAACAACATTCAAACACAAAAATCCGAAAGTCATCCCATTCATTCCATATCTCCCCCTCATTTTTACGCTCCCAATCACAGCCTAACGAACTCAAGGGAGTATCCAATCAGGCCATTGTCGGAAAGAGAATGAAGAAGGGTATTGGTCAAAGCAGAAACACCCTGAAATGAAGGGCCACGAAATATGGAAAAGGTTTTGGGTTTGGACTTATATCTATCGAACTTACGAGGCAAATGGGAAACGATGACCGCAGTCTCGGCATCCCCTCCTTGTCCTCGCGTCTCGTTGCCTTTATTATATATAGGTAACCAATTCAAGCCTAAACTCTACGCCAAAGAGCCAAAATTTGAAACAAAAAAATACACGTTTTTTCATTTCCATTTTTGTTAATAGATAAGATTATTCCCTAATGAGTTATATCTATATCTACTCTGAGTGCGTGTCACACCAATGAGCTATCTTTTTTTTTTTCTGTTATAAAATACTTTCTAAGGTTTAACTTGTTAAAATGGCTCACAATATTGAGGGAGTGTTTGATTTATAATTTATAGATTATGGCTTATGATAAATAAAAATATTTATAAATTATACTTTCGTTGGATTACATATGATGAATATATAATAATTAGAAAAGAGTTTAATTTTTATGCACTAATAATATAAAATTATTTTACACTATCAGTTAGTAAAATCTCAACAAAATGATAAATTATGATGGATGACTATGATGATAAACTATTAGTTTTCATGATTTTTTATTTTATTGAAATTCTATTAATTGATACTTGGCAATTTGAAATTACTTTATATTATTAATATATAGAAATTAAATTCATTGCATAATTTCTTTGTAGGAGTTATTTTCTTATTTTTTAAACTATTTTAAAAGAGAAAAATTATTTACTTCCTTAACCTTATCCAGTTCTTTATGAATATATATTATCTTTTACTTCACAATATATTATTTGTCTAATTTACATTGTTATATTTATATTATTTCATATTTGTATTATTTACATATTAATTTTTTACGCATTATTTAGTTTAATTAATAGAGAATCCAACGATCAAGTATAATTAACCATTTTTTTAATCTAAAACACAGTACTAAACTAAATTAAAAAAATACTATATTAAAAGCCTTACCATTTTTATTTAAAGACAAATACTCTATTTTAATCTCTCTAAAATTTTAAGTTAGATAAATTGATCCTTATTTAAAAAAATTTTCAAATTAATCCTATAAAAATAAATTGCAACAAGTTAGTCCCTTAAACTTAAGTTAATAGAGGAACTAACTAGTTTGATTATTCAATTTTATATGAATCAATATATTCAATTATTTAATTTTTTTAAGGATAAATTTGAGAGTTTTTTTACATAGACCAATTTATATGATAATTTGATTTTACAGAACCAATTTTAAAATTTATTTTTTTATAGGGATTAATCTATCCTATTTAAAATTTTAGAGGGACTAAAATAAAAATTTTATATTATTTAAAACTGTCCATATCAATCAATTTAAAAAAAAAGAAAAATTGCAAAAAAAGAACGGGAGATCACTAAGAAAGCACATGGTATACATATTCTCGTTAATTCCATTTCTGACACCCCTTTAAACTGAGTTCAGAATGCAAAATTTATAACCGTACCCAAAAAAGAAAAACAAAATCTCCTGATAAAAGTTTCCAATCACGCCGTTTATAACGAATAATAAATAATAAATAATAGATAACAAGAACACGTTTTTGCATATTTTTTCGGATTTGTCTGGGGTCTCTTTCACCAGGTTAGCTAGTTAGCTTTGTTTCTTGGGTCATTGGCCCCTTTGATTCACCCAAAAACTTAATAAATAACAAGGAGCAAAGGTTTATTTTACCCATTAAAATTATATATATGCTTAGTAATTAAAAATTTATTAATTTAGCTTTTAAAATTAAAAAATAATTCAAATTAACATTTTGCTAATTCAAACTAGTCACCACAAACATTATTCTAGGATATGTTAAGCAAGGTAAAAATAAGAGATATGTTTTTATAGATAAGTTTCATATATAAAAAATTTACTTTTAGTGTATTGATATTTTAATTTTATGGATGAGTTTGCTAATGTAACAATAAATTAAATTTTATATAAAATTATACATAAATATTATTTATAAAATATTATTAATTATTTTGACCTGCTAACCAAATATACCTTATATACTAACTTAAATATTTTTTTACAATTTCAGAAACTTAAATTCATAAATGTTTATCCAAATAATTCCCGTAAAAGACCACCGTTTACCGTGTTGGTACAGTCACAGTGTCACCTCTCTCTCTCTCTCTCTCTCTCTCTCTCTCTCTCTCTACATATAAACACTCCCAAAACCCCTGTTTCTTTCTCTCTCTATTTCTCTGTCTTTCTTCTCTCTTTCTCTGTTTTCTCTCTCATGTGTCTCTTTCTCGCTCTAAAACCTCAAATTCCAAAACAACCTTCGAAAACGCCATGCTTCTTGTACCTCCGATTCGTGCCTTCCACTCTTAGGTTTCCATTTCCAATGCCTCTCTGCATTGGTAAGCTACGAATCTCTTTCCGTGCGTTTCGATGCTCATCTTGACCGAAATTATTATTATTATTATCATTATTATTATTTTTTTCTTTCTTTTAAGCTTCTTTACGACATTGCGTTTTGTTCAGAAAAAGACCCTTATTTTCTGGTTATACTGTGGTTTTCTTGCAGGGAATTGGTTCTGTTTTGCACTGTGACCTGTGAGCTTTGTTTTGTTTGTTCTTTTGGGGTTTTGGAGTGGAAATGGTGTTTTGTGTGTTTGGTACTATTTGTTTCTGTTTGCTTCAGCTGTGACTATAAAGGTGTGTTTGGAATTAGGGTTTTTTGTGTGAGGATTAGGGTTTTGTCTCTTTTGGTGAGAAATGAGAGAGGGTTTGAGATCTAGGACTCGATTGAGAAATGGTGATGGTGGTGGGGTTGGTGATAAGGAAAGTGGTGGTGGTGGTGTGAAGAGTGAGGGTTTTGATTTGGGTGGTGAGGGTTTAGGGGTTCGAGGCGAGGCGGCATTGGACTTGGAGAATGGGGAGAAGGATGAGGAGGTTGTTAAAGTGAAGGAAGAATGTGAGTTGGATTTAGGTGTGAGTACCAGAGGGAAAGAGGGTGTTGATGTTGACTTAGCTGAGGATGTGAACAATGGGGGTTATGAAGATGATAATGATGCTATTGAGGGGAAAGCGAGGAAGGAGGAAGAAGGATTGAATGAGATGGTGTTGGTTAGTGGTAGAGTGTTGCGGTCGAGGTTGAAGAGGGGGATGAAGGAAAATCTTGTAGTGAAGGGAATGGTGTTGTTTTTACAGGGAGTACAGGGAGAGGTAGAGGGCGTGGTGGGTTTCAGAGGGTAGCGGTTAAAAGGGAACGTGAAGAAGATGACGAGTTTGTTCCTAAGGGTTATCGGGATGAGAGGTTCGGGCTGATGAGAAATGGGAATACAAAGAGGAATTTGAAACGGAAGCGCGGGAGGCCTCCAAAAAAACAGTTGGTAGAGCAAGATGAATTAGTTGAGCATTCGCCACGTAAGCGTGGTAGACCCCGCAAACAAAACTATCTTCCGGCAGTGGCACATAATAGAAAAGGAAAAGTAGGCCTTCAAAAAGGTAAAAAACAGTCAACTAGGGGAGATGAGGCAAATGTGAATGCAGTTGATGATACAAGCTCAAGGAAATCTTCTGAGGGAGAGTTAGGAGAGAGGAGATTTTCTCCAGTAAAGAGGAATAAACCAGGGAAGGTTTTGAAAACTGAGGACAGTGGGGTGGCCTCACCTCTGAGATCGAATACTGTGAACACTAATGTTTCAGAGAGAAGTGGAAAGAATAAAGAAAAGCAGTTAGTGAGGGAACAAATAATGGAACGGCTCTCAGCTGCTGGCTGGACGGTTGACTATAGACCTAGGAATGGAAAACCTTACAATGATTCCGTGTATGTTAGTCTAGATGGGAAGACACACTGGTCAATAACCTTGGCCTACAATAGGCTTAAAGCTCATTATGAAGCTGGTGATGGTGAAGGACTGGTATATGGGCCAGGCTTCAAATTTACACCAATACCAGAAGAGGATTTCAAAATACTGACCAAGGTAATGAACAAGAAAAGAAAAGATAAAGGGGCGCCAAAAAGGGGAAAGGGTGGAAAGATGGTAGATGGATTCAATAGAAAACTGAAAAAAGGAAAACCAGGTTCTCGTGCAGGCATGAGTAAGTCAGTGAAGGGGAAAATGAAAAGGAAGCGGCGACTAGTTGAGGAGGCTGACTCAGATACGTCACCTAACAGAATGCCAGATCGGGTCAGGGGTCATAAGCGACACAAAACACAAAACAGGAAGCGATGTGCTCTGTTGGTTCGCAATGCTGAGGTGGTTATAGATTCAGAAGTTGATGGATATGTACCGTACAGTGGAAAACGAACTGTGCTTGCCTGGATGATTGATTTGGGAACAATTCTGCAAAATGGGAAGGCTCATTATATGCAACACAGAACAAAGAATGCATTACTGCATGGTAACATCACAGGAGATGGCATTCATTGTGGCTGCTGTGATCAAATCATAACAATTTCAGATTTTGAAGCTCATGCGAAAAGCAAAGTCTCTGATCCCTAAAAAATATACACATAGAAGGAGGAACTTCTCTGTTGCAATGCCTGCTAGATTCGTGGAATAAACAAGAGGAGTCTGAACGTAAAGGTTTTCATTTTGTTGATGTTGCGGGTGAGGATCCGAATGATGACTCATGTGGTGTCTGTGGAGATGGTGGAGACCTGATATGTTGTGATGGTTGCCCATCAACATTCCATCAAAGCTGCTTGGATATAGATGTATGTATCTTGATGCATGTTGGTCTGGACATTTTTAACTGATTTTGATATAATTGGTCTAGACAGAACTCTTTCTTGTTCTTATTATGCTAAATACACATAACAATCCAGTTTTCCCCTTTCATTT
Organism: Dalbergia oliveri; assembly: GCA_030441495.1. NCBI lineage: Eukaryota > Viridiplantae > Streptophyta > Magnoliopsida > Fabales > Fabaceae > Dalbergia > Dalbergia oliveri. The sequence goes on along the minus strand of JAMLFY010000013.1, from coordinate 21,701,557 downwards.
TGCAGCCATTGTCTGTCTCATTTCTGAAAAGGAACTTGAATTTCAGCTAACTTGGGCAAACTTTGTTGCTTTTATCAACATCAGTGTCTTCTTGTTTCCTTGTGCTATATTATCAATTTTTTTTTTAAATATGAAGGCTGGCTAGAATCAGCTTATTCTGGCAGATGTATGATGTACCGCCATAAACTATGCTTCCCATCAAGTTATTATTTAGCATTGAAAGGTAATATTGTTTGATGCCTTGAGAATCTGTTGCACATTTCATGATAAGTAATGAGCAAATCTTAATTGTTGTGTCTATACTCTATAGTTTTCAGATGTGTCCATTATATATCTGCATATGGAAAATAGTGCACCTTAATGTTTGTACTGGGACATAAAGTGCTGTTTTTTCTTTGCTCGCAGAATTTCCCATCTGGTGATTGGCATTGCATTTATTGTTGTTGCAAATTTTGTGGCTCAGTTGGTGGAAGTTCAAATCAAAGGGAGGACTATGATGATTTCTCTGTATCAACGTTGCTCACATGTGATTTGTGCGAGGAAAAATGTATTTCCTTCCCGTGCATGCATATATTCTTTTCCTAAGTGTGTATATATATATATTCCTAAAGATGCGATGCTTTATTTCCTCACCAGAAATCAATACAAATTTTTATCTTTTGCAGATCACAGATCCTGTGTTGAGGCAAATGATGCCATGCCTGATGAGTCCAGAGATGCCTTCTTTTGTGGAAACAGATGTCAAAAGGTATGATCTATTTTTTCATGTTCTAGAATTTTGATTGCTGTGTGTTAAATTTAGTTGGCATGGTTGGTTGATGCTAAGTTATTCTGTTGTAGTAAGGTCCTGTTTGGGTAAATAGCTTAGTTAAATGCCTATACAAAAGTAACTTTTTAATAAGTTATTTTATATTTAAATACATAATAATAAAAGTGCTTGTTTTTAGTGTTTTAGAGAGTGCTTCTTAAGAAAATAGATATTTTAACTTCTCAAAAAGCACTAAGAATAACTTTTAGAGAAGTAATAAGTTGTTTAGCCAAATAGGACAAAAGTGTAAATGTGATTTTTGACTTCAAGAAAGGTAAAAAAATGTCATAAGTTATACTATCCAAACGGACCCTAAGTGGAGTTTTGCTTAGCTTTTGACTTGCAATTGTGGCTGCAATGTTAATAATTTGTTGGTTCTTGCTTTCACGCATACAAAATATTTTTTGATTACAACACAGCTTTTAATCTGACTCTTATTATTTTGTCATATGTGTAAGTAGCATCGTCAATATCTTTCTTCTTTGGGGTTTCACTTGTTTCTCAAATGAGAAATGATACACTACAGTATTGAGCTGTTTTTAAATTGCAAAATCTATGTCTCCGGATTAGAGTTTACTTTTGATTATTTTATTAAGATTGAATTCAAGTATTGCAACTTTCACCTAGAAGAATACCTTGCATGGGATTAACTATTTAGATATAGTTTATTTTACTGAATTTGGAGAAATGGAGCATTATTTATGGGGACAGGAGCTAGGTTTTAGATGATAGTTTCTTGACCCATTAAGTGCACATTGATCAATAGAGACGCTGCGAATGCTTTAGAATGTGGTTTACAGCCCACTAATTTGTCAGCTGGCAATATGTCTGCACTGTCACACTGTATTTGCTAGTAGTTATGCTTGAAGTAGAGTACTACGAGGGAAGTGGTCCTACTCCTTCACTTTGACTTGTAATTTTAATTTCAGTTGTTGGCCCACGTTTTGAGGTATTCTTATTGATGGTATTATTTCTCAATCTGTTTGCATTTTCTTATCATTATAATCAAACTAATTTAATTTGTTATTTTTTCCTCCCAGTTATCAGAGAGACTCAAAATGCTTCTTGGGGTTAAACATGAAGTTGGAGATGGATTTTCTTTGACTTTTATCCGGCGATCAGATGTTGGCTGTGATGTTTCTCAAACAAAACCTCAGATAGTTGAATGTAATGCCATGCTGGCTGTTGCATTATCAGTAATGGATGAGTGCTTCATGCCATATATTGATCAGAGAAGCGGGATTAATCTGATCCATAGCATTCTATATAATTGTGGGTAAGGTTACATGACCTTTTCTTAGCGTCCTTTCAATCAACTTTCTTGGGGTTGGCCCACATGGTTGAGCTGTGCCAACAAATTCTCCTTGAAAGTAGTTTTTTGGGAGGGGTTAATATGTGGATATATGATATTAGAAAGTTTTGCAACTGATGAGTCAAGATGTACAAGAATTAAGAGACTACTGTGAGATATGTGAAAGTTAAGTTTGGGACAACTCTGGTGTGGAGGCTAAATCAGTGGGGGTTGGTGGGTTGAATTGCATGATAACTGGTAGTGAAGGATGACACTAACTGAGAGACAGTATGTATGTCAGGAGCAGTTTCTGCTCGTGAAGTGTGTGGGATTATGGGTGTTTGCTTTTTCTTACGGTTCAATGTGGGAATGAGCAGTCGTTTCTCATACTCCCAAGATATATTTATTTGTTTATTTTTTCAATTTTCCCTTTGTGGTTTGATTACCGAACAATGTTTGATGTTCAATGGTGATACTATCCAACTATACTAAAAAATAAAAGAAAGGTTTTCAAATGTGAAGCCAATCAGTGTCAGGCCAGCGATTGGAAGTGGTAGACCCAAGTTTGCTAAATAAATTGCATTAAAAAGAATACTTTTCTAGATTCATGTTCTTCCATTCAATCTATGTCAAGATTGTTTTTATTAAGACTGCTTCTGTGCTTATGTTTAATTACTATGCTATGTCTTTTTTTTACCCCTAATAATGTATAAATTCTGTCAAGTGCATAGCAATTGCTTATGATGAAATTTCAGAAAATATTTGTTCTTTTTAAAATGATTTCCATAGTTTGACATTCACATTTAAGCAAATAAAGAGTGGTGTCCTAGGTTCATGCATCTAATAATTTGATTGCTCTGTTTGGATGGATTGGTATATATATATTTTCTCGTCTTCACCAGGTCGAACTTCAAACGTCTGAACTATAGTGGATTTGTTACTGCAATTCTAGCTAGAGGTGATGAGATCATCTCTGCCGCATCTATCAGGTAAATGTATACTTCAATTTTATGAATTTTTTCAGAGAGTTTATTAGTGGACAATGACTAGAATATATGCGGAGAGAAGACTCAATGGAATTCTATATCTTGGGCTGTGAAGACTATTATTATTTAACTTCCTTTGACATTTGACTGAAAATGGCCAGGTTTAATGATTTTGGTATTTGTTTCTTTAAATGATTGTTCATGGATGAATTGTTCGACCATCAATAATGGTACTATTGATTATGGTCACTTAATGAAGCTAAAACGTTAAGCCATCAATATAGCAGACCCTTATAATGTGACACCAACATCCTCCCTTTGGTAGGACATTACCTTTTTTGTTTGTTTTGAAATATTCCTTTTTATAGGGATTTCCATCACTAATATGCTAAGGGATTGGAAAACTTTGATCTTTTGGTATATGTTTATTCTTTTTGAGCTGAGGATCTCTTGTCATCTATGCCATATTATTCTTCTCTTCTTGTTAATGAAATTTCTTTTTTTATTCAACAAAAAGAATCTTATTCATCTTTGATACGGTTTGTTTTGTGTCTTATCACTGAAACACAATTTCCCTTGTATAGCTTTGCTATTTGTATAAATACAAGTGTGTAATCCACCATACCTTTTCAAGTTCCTTTTCGGCCAATAAATCTTTATTTGTATTCTGATGGCTTAAGCTTTTTAATTTATGAAATAGGTTCCATGGGAATCAACTAGCAGAGATGCCATTTATTGGGACCCGGTATATGTACAGGCGAAAAGGAATGTGCCGCCGGCTTCTAAATGCCATTGAATGTGTAAGTTCAAAATTGTTATATTCATCTCTTTAGTTTTAGTTGCAGAGACTTGACCGAGCCTTGCTTATTATTGAGTCATACATAATGATATTTGTTTTTTTTTGGCTAATGTTGCTTCTGTCACATTCTACAAAAGTAAATGGTCACTGATATGTGCCATAGTTCCTCATGGTTGGCCCACTGTTTTAGGAGGATGCAGAAACATGAGATATTTAACTGAATGGGCTTTATCCCTTGTCTTTTTTCTCCCTGCTCCTTTTTGTGTCTTCGTCAAATTTGGAAGTTGAATTTAGTCCCATGAAGTAAACTGAATTCCTTTCGCTTTATTTCTAGAAAATGGAGAAAATGACAGTAGATTTTAGTAAACGCTCTTTCTTGACATTGGTATGTGCTTCAAATGAAGAGTGCTTTGGATGGCACTGAATCTTAAAAAGAAAGTACTATTTACTATTTAGCATTTACTGGTCTGCAAATTCCACTTCCATTTTCCCATATTAGCTATTTGCCAAAGTAAAAAAGAGTTTTGGCTCAAGGTCCCAGAAAATATGGTTAGTTGTATCTAGGGACAAAATCATGTCGCACTTTGATGGATGATGTGTTATATGCTGGTAAATTATTAGGTGTGCTTTTGTAGAGTGACAAGTTTTTGTTCTTATTTTTTCATCCTTTTTATCTGGTTTTCTTTGTAGCTTTCTTTCTTTTATTTTTTTTTAAATTTTGCTGACTAAAAATCCTTGGTCTGTCTGACTGGTTATCAGGCACTTAGCTCTTTAAATGTTGAGTTATTGGTCATACCAGCTATCTCAGAACTCAGAGAAACTTGGACTTCTGTTTTTGGATTTGAGCCACTTGAATTGACAAGCAAGAAAATAATAAAGAACATGAGCCTGCTGGTATTCCCTCACGTAGATCTGTTGCAGAAAAGGATATCAAAGCATAAACTTGCTGAAGAAAATATGATCCCTACAGAACGTATGTCTTCCTATGCACTATATAGTTTCGTTCATGTGTTGTTGTGTATGCTTTGAGACTGGTATTGCTATCCTTTTTTCATCTTATTTGAAGTTTGTTTATTGCACAGTGCAATTTCTTGCAGTTTCCAGTCTTCAGAAGAATCATACTGAAGACAAGGTAGCAAATAATTGTGAAGAGGCAGGCTCCTTTGGATCTGATTTGATCAGTTCTGCTGGTATCCCTTCCTCTAATGCAGACCAGATAAATGATAAAACCATGTCTATTGAATGCCGTGGTTGTCTTCCTGAGGGTTCATTGAATAACACACCTGAAATTACTAGCTGCACTGTACATCATAATAAATCTCCAAACGATGTCACATGCCAGGTTGTATTTCCTGAAAATTTGGCAGTGGTAGACAAAAGTACTGCAAATCCCCCTGATCATGTGAGTGATACTTGTGACCAAGCTGAAGACACAAGTACACATAAGAATAGTAGTCATGATTGCATCATGCAGAATCATGATGAGAAGCCAGTAGATTTAGATGGTCAATTGAAAAATTGCTGTATTGCTCATGAGGAAAGGCAACTTCTTAAGGATGGTTGTGTCTCTGGTGAAGCAGTTCTTACAACCAATGCTTCGGTGCACCTTGAATCACAGAACATAACTGAAGATTTGGCTGTTAATCATGAAAAAAACTCCAGAGTGGTCAGTGCACCAAATACTGATGAAGCAGAAGCATGTTCTGCTGAAACACTAAATCTCCAGACAAACATAAATGCTGAAGATGGCCAATCCATACCTGTATCTTCAGGTTCCAGCGAAAAGATTGTAGATGGTGTCAATGAGAATAGTAAACCATCTGCTGTGGCTGAGGACAATTTCCTTCCTGATACAGACATAATCCCCAAAAATGAGGACACAATTCCCGAAAATGAGGATTGGATGAAGGGATCTGCGGAGCTAGCCGAGCCCGATTCGCTGGTTGAAGAAACTGCACGGAGCAATGCTCCATCCTTGTGTACTCCAAACACAGCTCTTCACTGTGCATCTGCTGGTGCTGGCAATCCTCCTTGTGGTAGTACTGAGGTGATAGTTCTGTCAAACCAAGCCAGTTGAATTCTATGTTCCATCTGTAGTTTAAAGTAGGTTATTTGTTGGGGTTATTCACTGACTTAGGGAATCTAGCAATGTATTCTGGAAAGTTCACAGATAAGCCATTGGTCTTGTGCTTAAGGAGGTGAGTCCCACCTACTTATGTGACAAGAATTTTTTTTTTTTGGGGTCTTTGTAGCAAAGTATTCTGAAAAGAAGTCTTTAAAAAAAGGGTGTTTGTTCATGTTAGAGTAGAGTGATCTTAACTTCGGTGACAGATGTAATTTTTTGGGGGACTTGGAGAAGTGGTGGGGAGAGGAACACCATGAGGGTCGTGTATTTTGTTGCTGCCCATGGTAATAGCTATTGTGATGTAAATGAAGTAGAGCTTTTGTTATAATTCTAGTCTTTTTTTCTTTCACTTCCAAGCGCTGCAGTTCATACAAAATTTCGTAATAGAACTGAATTGCGGATTACCCCTTTATTTAACTTGTTTTTATGGTGCTAGAGATTTGATACAATTAAGTGGGCATCGTTGATGGCCAACGTGCTCGTATTGGCAACATCAAGGCTAGATTTGAGAGTATTGTTGATGACTGAAGTGCGAGGATTGGTTTTCCTTTTGTTTGCCATTTCTTTCGCGGGTGTTTCTAGGAAATACAAATTTGTAATAGCTTTAAGGGCATGTTTGGATAGAGGAAGAAAAGGTATGCAAGTTTTCATGGATAAAATTTGTAGAATTATATATTAAGGTTATTCATGAAAAACGTACTTCAATTGTTATTCTCAAATCAAACATCCTAAAAGGGAAATTATGCAAAGTGATAGAGGGATGAAGTTTGGCAAAGGGGGGAATTTAATCGTTTAAAATTAATATAGTCAAGAATTGAACTGGATTAGTGGTTAAAGTGAAACAAAAAGATAAGTTGTGAAAATGTGACACGATTACAGAACAGTATTAAGGTCATCTAAGATGATGTTAGACATGATACTGTTCTGATTGACATTGAGATGAATTGATGATCTTTATTTTTATTCACTTAAATTTTTTTATTAGGGTCTGAGTTTCATGTGTAATTTAATGTAAAAAATTTATTTATGAAAAATTTACCATTATTTCTTCGTCAATCAAATACTCCCTTAACCATTAAAAAAATGATTAATGACAATAATATCAATAATAATGTGTCATAGACCTGATAAAGAAACATATATACGTTACATGGACTAGCCAGTTAACAACTAGACCTTGGTTAGTTCCTTGCACCAACTCAATTCATGAATTGTATCAGTATGAAAAGAAAAAAATAGAAAATTCTGTGAGTAAATCTTCTGCGTGGCTTATCCCCAGATCAAACTCATCTCATCTTGAAAAAAACAAAAAAAATTCAGAGATAAAAAAAGGATGGGGGAAGGGGGCAAAAAGTTGGGATTCCGTGATTCTGTCTGTGTTCAATAATTCTTATTTTTCTGATCAGCATTTTGGCCTTTTTCTGTGCCATTCATTGTCTGTATTCAACCATTGAGTAATATCAAAAGACGATCAAGTGATGAGCTGTACAAGTTTATTGTCTTGATATGGACATGTCACTATTTTTCCAAAAACAGTAAATTATTTAATCAAGGATTCAAGGCCAATCAACATCTTAATTTACTAGGCTCCAAAAGAAAAATATTATTATTAAGTAATAACTGTTGATATACACAGCAGACAAATTTGACAAGTTAATTACGTTACAGCAGAGACTCAAAGCCAGAGGAGATAAATAACGAGTCAAGACCTACGAGGTAATTAACTTGGGCAAAAAATGAAATTTAGTTAATTGGTACATTTAATGGTGAGCTATTTAACTTCACACATATTTAATATGGCATATAATAAGAGTTTAATTTTAATTGATAGTGATAAAGAGTTTTACTCTGTTATTCAATTAAATATTTTTTTTATATGACTTTTTAAATAGTGGGAATTGATATTAACTATATTTTTTAATGTAACATTACATGATAGATTGGATAGTTATGTAAACTTTATTATACTGTAATTGTATTAAAATTGAATTGTTATAATATTATAATGCCAATAATTACCCGTGCCTAAACAAAATTACTCCTTTTCCACATAGAATCTTGGGGAAACTTAACTACGGATATAAAAAATAGAGGTTATGGGAGCATTGACTGAGAGGGGCTCAGTGATACAGTATCTCAGTTTCATGCCATAGAACTAAAAGCTAGCCTTGTGCTCCGCTGCAACCTCTGCATAAGGCTAGTTTTGTTCTTTCTTTTGGCTGATTAAAATTTGCAATTATTCCTAACTAGTTTTCTGCTTTGCAACATTTTTTAACTACTGCTCCCTCCGTTTTAAAACATTAATTTTTTATTTGATTTTATTTGTTATTTAAAAAACTGAAAACACATATCTCATGTATATATTATAAAGGATTTAATTTTGATGTATTATTAGTATAAAACTGTATATATATATATTTTTAATTGAAAATCTTTTACTTGGCTGGTCTCACGTTGGAATAAAAGAAGATTATCTTAAAAGCACTAGTAAACAAGTATTTATTTAGTGGCAACTATTTAAAGTTGTCACTATTGACATTTTAGTTACGACATATATATTACAACTTTTAGTCATCACGGAAAGAGCAAAAGATCATCACTAAAAAACCTTATTTCTTATAGTTACGATTGACAACCAATATAAAACTTTATTGAATTTTTATGACAATGATTAGAGATGATTTATAATTGACTCTACCGTATGGAATAAAACTTAGTTGTTAATATTATTTAAACTATTGGTATAACATTTTTTCACATAATCATTTAATCATATTTCACAATACTAAAAATATTTAACTCTCATGAGGACTACCTTAAAATTCACACCAGGTTCAATGGACCCAAGTTTTCAATGGACATAGACCCTCCCATGGGGAATGCATGAGTTTGATAGTCAGAATCCTTTTTATGAGGGAAGAAGATAGTCTGTGTTTTAATTTCTCTTTTGGGTCTTTGACCCCATCCATCACCCCAAAAAAAAAAAAAACTTAAAATTCACACCTACTTAGCAAGACCAGTACAGTCATCTCTAATCCGCAAAATATGGAGTCCTAAGAATGCGGCATATGAAGCGACCACAAAAGTCAAGAAATTTCATGTTTCATCGAAGTTCCTTGACACATTCTCCTAGTCATATAGGTTTGGTGAAAAATATGAAGTCCTAACAACACGGTTTGGTGAAAAAGTTATCGAGCCACATTTTAGTCTAAGCACTATTTCCTTTTTTTTTTTTTCCGATAAGGGAGAGAGAAGGGAGGAATAGAGTATGAGTGAGAGAGGATGGAGGAGGGTGAGACTCGTAGTAATTTTGGTAATTCATCCCAAAATGGATAAATTAGAGAAGGTTAGTATAGGTTGGATAAAGAAAGATGTGTTAAGCTGAGTGTAATTTATCTTATTATATATAACCACTTTAAAGATGATTTTTCATAATGTTATTTATACTCATTTTTTTAAATTCATTGCGACCTCACAGACAGAAAGACATAACAATGAGTTCATCACTTTCTCCTTTTTTAACATTCACCATTTTATATCTTTTTCTCTCATTGTAAGTTTAGGATGAATTTAGAAAATAAGTATAAATAATATTATTCTCATTCATCATAATAAAGCTTTTTCTCGCATTGTAAGTTCAGAATAAATTTAGAAACTGAGTTGAAATAACATTATTTTTTCACCCTGATGGCATAGATATCTTCAACAACTTATAACTTTCCAAACAAAAATTTATTAAGATGGTCACGGGCTATAACTTGAGAAATACCAACTGAATTAACCCATAATTAATAAAATTTGTGCGTTTTGTGAAATTAATTAAAGAAAAATGATATGCACACAACATTTTTATACAATATACTTATAACATAAGCAACAATATAAACAAGATGGTGGATTGTATGCGTATCGTTTTTCTTTATCAAATTATCAAACAAGGTTCCTAGACTCCAAATAAGTTCTCCGTCCCAAACAAGAAATATATATATATATATATATATATATATATATAATAACAGAAGAAAAAGGAAAACGAAAATGTAGGATGGACAGTGATAGATGGAGTAGAAGACAATTAATGCATGGCATAGGGGACCAACTTTAAGCATAGAGGTTCCCCACCTTCAAAAAGAAAGAAAACTAAAGACACCACTATACGTAGTCTTCACTAGCTAGTACTAAGCAAATAAAGAAACAATTAATGTGCATGGGAAGTCGCAGATTAATTTAATAAAAATATTATTTTAATATTAATAACACTCTGTCTGACTTTCACTATCTTTAGTGACGAAATGTATGTACCAATTAAACACCCATATTTAAATTTTAGAATAATAATAATCTTAATTTAAAGACAATTCACGTTACAATATTCTCAATTTATAGATCCCTCAAGAGCCCAAATTTTACTAACAAAAAAGACTAATTAATTAAAGTGGTAAGCAACTTGATTCAATCTTTCCAACAAGTACACGAGTAGTGTAGAAAATTACACAGCCCTTGTGTTTTACAATTAAATGAGAGTTAGTAACAACTCCCTCAATTTCTGAATTTTCTTGTTGATGAGACATATGTAAATATCTCTGCAAACGTTCATCGAATTCAAAAGCAGTATATTTTCTAACCTTAAATTGTGACGAATGTTTTCAAATCTTAACATGTGCTGCGAGAGGCGACGGTGGCAACAATGGAGGACCTAGAATGGCATGAGGCTAACGAGGAGATCAGCAAAAGCACCTATAATGAACTTGTGTGTGCTCTTAGGATTGAGAGCAAGATAGCAAAGAAGAAGCTCGTGCAACACGTTCCAATTGGACTTCACATCCATAAGCTCGGGGCGCGCCTCCACCATCTCCTGCATGGATCGCCGGAAGTCCAAGTAAGGGTCCGGTGAGTACGTTGGCACCGCCACGCTACCATTGAAGACCACCTTCTTCTTCGTCGTCTTCTTCTTCTTCTCCTTGTCACCATTACTGGAGTTTGGCTTTTGATGAGTGTCCATGAAGGACAATGAGGGAGTGTTGGTGTATTCAATGAGGGAGTTTGAGGGTCCTGGGGTTGAGAAGAAAAAGCGTTGGGAAGAGAAAGCGGCGGCAAAATCGGGTTCAGGTTGTAGTTCGGGTTCAGATTCAAAAGATGTAGTGTGGTGGTGGTGGTGGTTGTTAAGGTGGAGAGAGAAGAGATGCGTAGGGAGTGGTCATGGAGGGTTAAGGTAGGGTCATAGAGAGAATTGAAGTTCTTTATCATGTTAATGGAGGAAGGTGATGGACATGGAGGGTTGTGACCATGAATTTGATGATGATGATGATGATGATGTGACGAGGGAGTGGCATTAGTGGGGCTTATAGGAGGAGATTCATGTTTAGAAGTGGAGTTTGAGAAGCACAGGTAGTTGAGGTTCCTCAGATTTCTTGTGTTTGGCATGTTTTTGTTTAACAGAATGATGATAAGGCCAGAAGGGATCGATATATGATGAAAAAACGAAGATGCCAAGAAGTTCTTGGCTTTATGATTATATATATACTATTGTATTGTAGACTGTAAATAAGAAGATGGGATAGATAAGGGAAATGGAAAAGTAAAAGAGATGAATTGTGATAGGTAACAAACAAGTCTTTAAGATGCACGTTATCTCATACATCATCTTGATTTGTTTATTTGGTTGTAGATTTTAGGTGTAACTGAAAATAATATAAAATAGAGAATTATTTTGATATATTGTAGGTGTTAAATGTTTTATATGATCAATTATTTATATATAGATTCATGCATGTGATTTTTGAGGTAGTTAAATGATTGTATAAAATTATTATACCAAGTACACTAACAATATAGTAAAATTTATTTTAATTAATATATTTTGTAGTGATTAAGGATAATATTTATTATTATTATATGCTATTTATTGATAATATATAATGATTAAAGTAATTGCCATATATGATATAATGATATATGATATAGCAATTGGTGAAAAAGTTAATAAAAAATGATTGGGAAATAAGAAATTAATTAAGACATTGTATTAGTATGTGTTGAAACATTGAACTGGACGTTGATTCTTCATTATAAGGAGCGTAACAACATGGTCTAGAATCTTATTAATAATTAATAAATTAAAGAAATAATTTCCGTGAGCCCTACCTTTTACATACACTCAACATCTCTTTTTATTTTTATTCTTCCATTTGTTTTATCACTTTTTCTCTTTCTTTTATAATTTTTCCCCTCTCCGTTGTGAGGATCTAGGTGTCCGAGTGAGATAGCTATACAAATGAATGCGTGATTGGAAATTACGCTAACCCAACCACACTTCTCCTTTTGACACATCTTTTCATCAGCGAAATTAACAATGTATATACTGATAAACTTGAAGATATTATTTGAGCCTCATTATTTGAATTTATTTCTAGGACATTAAATAGGACACTTATAAGATTGACATAAGATTCAATAATGTATAACTTGACTAAAACATTTTGTATTTAAGAACTTTTAAATTTCTCAAAATGTCTCATTCAACATTTTTTTATTTTAATTTTTATGCACTAAATAGATGATAATATAAAATTAATTTTATGTATTAGTGCATAAAAAATAAACATTTTTCAATGTGTCATTCAACACTTCTTTTCTATGTTAAAAAATATTTTCATTTTTTAAACTCATCAAGTGTAATACACATGAGTTATATTGTTTAAACATATAATTTATAAGATTTTGCCAACTCATATCTTATCCTCCATTGAATAGAGTGTGAACTTACTGAATAAGATCTACATCTTATCCAATAATACCATATGTGAGTTAAAATGATGTCTATACAAATTATACATGTACAAATAACATTTTTTCTAGTAATGAAATTCACATCTTATCTAATAATAACCAAGATGTGGTTAGAATGATATTCCATATAAAATACACATGTAAAATAACAGTTTTTTTGTCCCCGCTATTATAGGTAAACCATTCGGGTTTTCAGTAAATCATTGTTTGGGATGAAAGCAAGCAGCACATGGGGAACGACCAAGAGGAATCAACCAAAAGCAATATTTGCACAAACCAATAACAAAGCCTTCAAGTGGCATTAATTTAACGTATATACAAACTGAATTGTGAATGCCCACACGCTAAAAGAAAACCATGTTTGTCAAAAGGAAAGAAGGATTCCAAATAGTATGAGACAATTTTATAGTGAGCTTTAATATTCATGGTTGGTCCACTTCATGCACAGATCCATTATAAAGTCATCTCCCCGGAAAGTGATGTATCAAGCGGCTATCATTTCACTATTCAGGCAAAATATCACAATAAGGACTTGTCCTAAATTGGGTCCCACTACCACCTTTTAGTCTTGCATGTAAGTTCAAGGAGGTAGTTTCGTAGGGCATGATTCCGAGATAACTAAGAAAGTTAGCCTTCTAAGAATGTGAAGAGGCTCCTTTTTTAAAAGACCAAAAAAATAAAAAATAAAAAAATTAAGCATTATAAGGTGAAAGTTGATAAGATGAAGGCATATGTTCAAACTCGTAAAATATTTATAAGGATACTTAAAAATCACTCACAATCACAAACAAAGAAATTTGAATGTTTATTGAATTTAAATCATAATAATACATTGCATAAGGCTAACAAGACGAGTCTTACAGCTTTGGGGAAAAAAAAAGTAAAGAATTTAAAGTCATAATGTATGGTCCGCAATTTCATTGATTTCATAAAACAAATCTTTTAATATCTAAGCTAGTCGTATAAGTAATTCGACTTCAGTTGAATCCATCTCTTATGAGCTAAAGGCCTCTCTAGCTTGATTTCCTATCTTCTGCCCTTTTTTTTATCTCAATTTTTTTTTTCTCTCAATAAAATTTTGATACATATATAATGATAATATATCACTTATAATTTTTTATCCAACTATTTTTTTTAACTACTTATAATTTGAATACATGACAAAGTTTGATTGAGATACAAAAAGTGGAATATGAAAAGGAGATAAAAGAATTTTGTTCCTCTAACTTCCATGTTCAGAGTTTGAACCCAAAATTCTTGCTTAAGGGCAACGGTTACTGAAATACTTAAACTAATCAAAGGTGGATTGGTTCACAAATCGATTAATTATATATATGTATGTATGTGTGTGAGAGAGAGAGAGAGTGAGAAAAAATGTGAAATTAAGCTAAACAAAATTGTCAAATATATAATAATTTATCATATGTCTATTATTTTCAATGATTAGTATTTGGTATGTTTTACTACGTACACTATTCTTTTTATATAGCCAAATATCAAAACGGAATTTAATATTGGTGTAAGAAAAGAAAACCAAATTTAGGTAAGTGATAGCTAGGTTTTTCTCTTAAATTTTAGCAGAGTATATTTAACTAATTTATTTACATGTAAACACACATGTGACTTTGACAAGTATCAAATTTAATTTACATTTGTGAATAAAACTTAAATTAGAATGCCAAATGGTTATGCATCTTGTTGATGAAAATCTTCCCCAAACCATGTCACCTTCATTGTACCACCAATTATGTATTGTCACATGAAAAATAATATTATACATTCAATAATTATTTTAAATTTTTAAATCTCTATCGATTTTTCTCTTATGTCGCAATACATAATTTGTAGGACATGGAAGGAAATATGGTCTTGGAATAGAAGATTTTAATCCGTTTTCGCAATATGTAATAATTTTTTTAAAAAAATCATTTCTATTTGATTTGTATGTTCCTATATGTTATAATCATTATATATGGTTTGTGAAATATTATTTAATTTGTGCACACTATTTATATATTATTCGTGAAATATTATGGTGTAGTTAAGCCTACTCTGCATTTTGCCCTGCAATTTCCGTATGAAGACAACACTGACCCCTACTTCAAATTCCATTATTAATGTACGCACCGAATGTGTTCACTGGATTGGAAGTAGCAGAACCCACTGAACAAAAGCTTGCTTAATCACAGGGAGAAGAAAAGGCCAAGGTGCATAATATCTACTAACATTATTGTCTTATTCTTTGAGATGATATAAGGTTACTTCAACAATTAAAAGTTTAATCTTCAATGGAACATTTGTTTAAGAGAGACCAATAGCTTCTGAAACAAAATAATGTTACCCTACTCTTGCATTACAAGAATTATTTCACGAAGCAGCGACGGCTAAATCCGTTGTCAATCTCTCACTAATATATTGCTATGACAAGATAGTGACAGATCAGTGAGAGATTAGCGACCAAAATTTTCCTCACTTTCTTAATATCGCTGTATATAAATTATTGTTATTTAAAGTAAAGAGAAAATGTGTACTTAGTTTTGAAAACTTGGTTAGTCAAAAACTAAATGCAATGGCAGATTTATCTAAATTAAGGGAAATTTTATTACTTTGAATCCAAATTTCTCTCTTTCCAAGGCATTAGCAGGTAAGAATGGATCTTATGGTGTGGTGGAAGCTATAAGGGATGGTCCAACCAACCTTACAACTATCACAACAGGCTTCACAGCAAGCACATGGTGTGGGGTATTTTGCTTAGAATTTAGTTAATTGGCGAAACATTTTGCTTCATCTTCCGTTCTAGCTAGGATCTAGTCCCATTCATTTTGGTAACCATAACCAATTAACCATCATCAATTCATATCTTACGCCAAGCAGTAAGAAAAGTAAATTATATATAGCTAAAAGTTAGGTAGCCAATTCTTAACTACTTTATGTGATATCATTTTAGTGGAACAAAATAAATATGTTCCATCCCAAATTTAATTTCTTTACTATTTTCAATTATATAGAAGTTATTGGTGGAGAATAACGTCTTCAAGATATAACATGCAAATCTTCTGCTAGTGAGAAGTTACGTATAGACCATATATAAATTTGAAATTTTAGTTTTAGGCACATGTCTCATCAATGTCATTCAAGAATTTATGAGCTTCCATATATTTTTTCCTAAATATATGTTACATTAAATTCCTCGTGTTTAATTTAAATAACTTGTAAGAAAAGGATTTTTTCATCAGCTCCCTTAACACACCACCAACTACCAAACCAAGCTAAGCTAAATATCAACATCGTGTGTTTGCTACAAGAAGGAAAGATAAGACTTTCTTTCTTATAGAAAATAAAGGACATTGTCAATCCTAGAAGAGGCGATAAAGATGGAAGTCCTTTTCCCGATCATTTCAATGCAGTTAGATGTACTATTACATCTTAGGCTTCATGATTTCACTTCCGATAAATATAAATCATTTTAATTTTAGTCTCACTAATTTTTTTTTTGGGCTTTTAATCTCATTTTTTATAATGTTTTTTATTCCTACAATTAGTTGGCACTATAAAGTGGTAGCGTTTATAAGGATCAGAAACAAAATTTATAATATTTGTTTCGATTAAGTAGATATTCTAAAATATATACAGGGACATGAATTTAGAAGGCATGAATGAAAAACATAATAATAGAAATTAAAAAAAAAGAGTGGCCAAAAGCCTAAAATTTATTTATTAGAGGAATTAAAAACAAAATATCATATATATATTTAAAAATATATATTTAAACTTAGGTCTTTCATCCATAAAAGAACTTAGCTTTTCTTATATATATGATAAAATAATTAGTTAATTTTTGCCAAATTTAGAGGTTTGGACATCGTTATCATGGAACAAATCTCCGACAATTCTCAGGATAATTAAAACCTTCCATCATATATAATTAAGGAAAAATATATGCTTAATAAAAAAAATTACTTGAATTTAATTGTTAGAACGTTGCAACATATAGGTTAATTTTTGAATGAATGAGTAAATTATATTGTTTTATTCTATATTTTATGATAAAATGTTTAGATTTAAGGAAAACTTAGCTTAATCTAGGTCAGAGTATACTTTTGAATTTATCAAATACTTATAAATTCACTTATAGATCACCTATCAATGATTAAGAGAAAAAAAACTAAAAATTAAATCGAAATTTAAGTGATACATAAGCAATTGATGGATGCATCAAATAAGTTAATCTCATCAACTCTACCTAGTAGAGTTATAATAAGCGATTATATAAGTAAAAAGAGTCTCACTTAGAAGGTAATATAGATAAATTGAGGACTCTGCAAATGATATGCATGAAACAGACTACTACTTTAAAGTCTTGGGGTTGAGAAGTGATATTACTAATTTTATTTCTCTTTTAAGTCTGTTATTGCAATATTATAGCTCCCTCGTTTCTAATTAATTTCACTCCTGTATATTTTCATATGATCATGGGCACATGATTAAATTACTGACATATATATGATCATAGTTCTAGTGTCTAGCACCAATTGATTTTGTCTTAAATTATGAATTTCCAGCCATACACAATTAAGCAAGATGCCATTTCTCTGACCGAAAGTCAACCCTCTAGTTTTTATAAATAACTCCGCAGCCCGTGGGTTCTGAACACAGTTTTCGTGGCCACATGATGACATAATAATTGATCTATATATTAAATATGATCTCTTTTTATCACCAAAATGATTGTGAATGCCTACATTTGAGTGGCTCGAATAATTTGAGGAAGAGTTATGTATCTATACACTTCATTTTAGAAACCTTAGTAGACATTTACATATTAAAGGCCAATCTTTACAATCTTATATTATCGTATCACATTAATTTGACTCTTTTAACCCTGATAATTAAAGTTATTTATGGACATCCCTAAAATGAATGTGTAAAAATAATTTTTTTTATTTATTTTTCTGTGACAATTATTCTCATAAACATGGTGTTTTAGATTTGAGCCTTTTCTATGGATATCCCTTTTTGCCTTTCTTTTCTCCTTTTTTTAGCCTATGTACCAAAAAAAAAAATTTGAGCCTTTACCAAAAAAAAAAAATCCTTAAGTATGTTTTTAGTCCTCATAAATATGAATAATTTTAATTTTGATCTATCTAAAATTTTTGTATTGGTTTTGATTTTTTCTATTATAATTATGTTTTTGCTCCTTTAACGTAAACTTGATATTAAATAACGGTATTTATCATGATCAAAACAAGATTTTTAAAATATTTATCAGGGCAACAATATAATTTTCAATATTTATAACAAATAAACTCTATTAAAAAATACTTATTGAGACCAAAATTTAGAACAACATGGAAAAGAAAAAAGAAATGAAAAAGAGGGGCTAAAACTATTTTAGAAGTATCAAAATCAAAATGAGTTATATTTATAGGCATTAAAAAAATTTAACCCTTACAAAAAAAAAACTTTAAAAGAATTCATATTCATAATAAGTCAACTTAACTTGAACTAAATTAATTAGAATCTAAATATCAAATAAACAGTAAATAACAATGGTTTGGAAATAATAATAATAATAATAATAATAATAATAAGGGCAGTAATAGCAGTGACATGGGTCTTTGCGAGTCCAATTGAGTCAGAGTAAGCATGGTGCAATCGCAGCTTATCAAGTGTTCTAATCAGTTGCCTGTACGAGGCATGAGCTAGCATCAGACCACATACATATATAGCATGAATGAGCTGTACCATATGAATTGCGAACTTAATTTTGGTCAGTACACTGGCCAACTCAGTCCTGCACCAATTAGTGCACACTATACCTGCTGCTTCACATATTATATTGGGAATTGTTTTTTTTTACTGATATTGTATTGATTTCGTATAGACACCCATATATAAATGCAATATCATGTGTCTATGTACAAACAGAGATATATATAGATTTTTTTTTGATAAAATATATATATTATAGATTTATGTGAGAAACGTGTTGGATGTTTAAATAACACCATTATATTATATTGATCCCCGGTCTCTGGCATCAAGATTCAAGAACAAAATTGTCAATTAACACTGGGATTTGGGGAAAATAAATTATCAAGATACTGGAAGATCTCAAAATTTTTGTTGAATAAAATGGTGGAAAGATTATGCAGGATGTCTTTGCAAAATTTGGTTTGTCAA
The DNA here is from genome assembly GCA_030441495.1 of Dalbergia oliveri. NCBI lineage: Eukaryota > Viridiplantae > Streptophyta > Magnoliopsida > Fabales > Fabaceae > Dalbergia > Dalbergia oliveri. Next base: position 21,682,576 of record JAMLFY010000013.1, on the reverse strand, counting down.
TAAACGTTTCTTTGATGTAACAAGTATGAAATTGGGCTTAGGCCCATTAGTAACAACTAACACAATTTAAAGAGTAAATTTTATAAAAGGAGAAATAGGAGAAGAAGAGAAGGGGACTTAATGTGGTAACCTCTTTCTCCTGAAAGCTTCTTCTTCTCTTTCTCTCATTCCCTTCTCTGAACTTTCTTTGATATCCTTTTCCTTCCATAGGTGTGAAGTCATTGGAGTGGAGTCTTCTCTAGCATTATCATCAGCTAATCGTTCCTTCTTATTTTCCTTAATTCTGCCATTAAATCTTAGTATACTAAAAATACCCAAAAATATTGTTACTGATTATTTGTTAGTTAAACTTTATCCTGTTATTTGATTTTTTCAGTATCAATACAAAAACAACTGGTTCAGCCCTTTTTATCCGTGGTGCTTGCATTTAGCTCCTTACAAGACTTCATTTCAATATTACATATGTTCTCAAATAATTACATGTTCTCAAATAATTATCCACTTTTAAATGTGCACATAGATTAAGAAAATAATTGAGAAAATCTTAAATGCTATTTGATTGATCTTGAAATGGCCGCGATCGATGAACTAAACAAATTGGTAAATAATTAAATGCAATAGTTCTTTAACTAGCTTGTGTTGTGCGATGAAATTCCAGGTTCACTATTTACTACGTTATAATAGTTCGTCAAATGTTCTGAGTTATAGCTCTCTAGGATTTTACCAATTCAATTGCATTCAAATACTAATTTCTTCTATTGCCGTGAATAAGGATATGAGTTCATTCCCATAAGATAGCTAATTCCTCAGCTATGTCAAATTTTTGGTACACCATTCTTTTTGGGTACATCCTTTGCTATGGAAATTTTTTTAAAAAAAAAGATGGATGAATAATGAGAAATAATTTTTCTATATTACACATGTAGTTCAACTAGAAATTTTTATTCTCATTTTTACTCTTTAACCAAATATACCGTTCATGTGAACCCGGAAGAATAATGAATAAAGGGGCATTTCGGCTTCCATTGAACACTGACGAAGAGGCCTATTATGAAGCCCATTTTGGCGATATTTTCGGTTAAATTCCGGCGCTGAAATGATTACGGGCTAACATAGGGCTTGCAACGACATGCTCATGGGTCAATTGTAAACAGGCCTGTTAAATTTGCTCCTTTCTTGATGCACACCTGTCATGAAAGTTTTTGTCATATTTTTTCTTCTAAGAAGAATATGTTTTTATTATTATTATTTGAGTGATTAGGCGTATCATAATTGAAATATATGTACTACTAAAAAGATTTTTACGCAAAATAAATTCCTAAAATACATTATAATAAACTATGCCTAACCGAAAATTAATTTAAGTAGCAACATTGTGCTGAGAAATTTTCATTTAACTCAACTTTTAAATGTAAATAGCTGCATTATTTTCACCCATGTCAAATAATTCCTTTTTAAAAGATTGCTCGATTTGAACTGAGATATTTAAAATTTTGTGATGTTCTGTGAGACTTTTTTTTGTTGAAAATATTAGAGCACAAAGATCCAAATACGAAAAAAAAAAACACAATTACAGTGAAATGAAAAAAAGTAGCACTTTCCAAACAACACTCTTTACAAAACTTGCCAGTGACTTCCACTAAAAAGAGACACCAAATACACAAGAGTTAGATAAATACAATACTGATAATATTGGGAATGAGAACTTCACTTCTCACCCACTTACCCTGCATGCAATACTATATACGTACTGCAAACAGCATATAAAAACTTAGTGCAAAAACGGTTATTTAATACCCTTAATTATCTTTATCTATCACATGAAAGCCTATATATAGATCATATAACATTGTACATGTATATGTATATGTATATGATATATTACATTATATTATTGAAATGTGAGTGACCCAGTTCTTCATTTGTTTTGATTGAGCGTGGCTGCTGCGGCCACCGATTCAGCAACACCACCACAGGTGGTTCTCATGTCCGGTTTGTTTCTAAGCTCAGCACCAATCACTCCCTCTGCATCTTCACGCGTCACCGCCTTATCAGCTGGCAGCTTCTCCCTCGCATCCTGTAATGCCCATAGATTGGTACTCTCACAAAAACTTTATATAATGGGTAAAATTACGTTGATGTCTTTCTTTCTTTTTTTTAATTATAAGGATCAGATATTATATTATAAACAATCTCTCATCAAAATTAAAGCAGATAGGGGGAATCATACGAATGGTCTAATTTTTAAAATTAAATCTCTATCACATTTCGTCCATTTCTTAGACTAAATCAGCCCGAAAAAAGAAAAGTGTATGTCAACTATAAAATCACAACCTTCAAACATATAATGTGCCTAATGAATAGTAAATTCAGCATGATGAGTGCTACTAATGTATAGATGTGAAAAACCATTTGTGCAAAGTTAAAAATTTGTTTTGGACAGGTTCATCACCGGTGTGAAGAGACAAAAAAAAAAAAAAAAACATTGAGCAAGTGTTCATTTTAGTTGGTGGAATTTCACAAATAATTACTTTATTCTCTAAAATTTGAAAACTAACATTTTAATCCCTCAAATTATGAAATATGAGTAAATTTAGTCCCTAGCTAATTTTGTTTATGTTAACATATAATCACATTTTTGCAGGCATATCATGTTAAGTGATATATTAACAATAGATTGACATCTTATTTGATCTAAGAGGTAGACATATTTGAATAAGATGGTCAAATTAAATTGCTAATTGTTCGATAATTATTCCTTCCTATTTTTTAATGTGATCCCAGCTCTACTTCCCTCCGTTTTCAAATATACTAACAAAATGTGACTAATACAATAATTAATAGAAATATGATTAGTAACTAAAATAACTCATATTTTATAATTTAATAAACTAAAAATTTAATTTCTAAATATTAAAGACTAAAATTACTCGCACTCACAATTTTGGGCACTATCTTGAACATTTACTCAATTTTTTTTTTTCAAAAAAAGGTTACCGTTAAGACGTGAGACAATGTTGTCTTCTGTAAATCAGGCAGAGTCCGAGTGTTCTTTGTGGCAGCTGACTGTGCCGTGGCCGCCAAACCACGAGGCTGAATCTCGTTCTTGCCAGTGGCTCTCATCTCTGCAGCTTGTATCGCAGCCGCATCGCTCTGATCCACCGGCTTGTCAACCGCAGAAGTCAGCGCCGAAGCTTCTAGAGCCTCCCCAATGGTTATGGCGTCTCTATCCAGGGCTGAACCAGGAGTGTTCATAGGCACATCTGGTTCCACAAACTGTCCCACAATCTATAGTAATTCTTAATTAATTAGTCATACTTTTTTTTTTCCCGTAATGAAAACCGTTATTCCAGAATAAAGTTAAGACCATAAGAAAAAGTTATCTATTATTAATAGAATGTTTTAATTAAGTATATCAAATAATTTAAGTGCTTGAAAAACAGCTAATGCTATACCTCAGTGAAGCCAATAGGATTGGTTTAGTAATGAGGAATTTTGATAGAAAATATAAGACCCTAAATTTAAACCTTATTATAAATAATATAATTCCTGAAGTTAAAAAAAAATGCTATACCTGAGTGAAATTATTTGTAAGAACAAAAGAGTGGGAATAGTCCCCATATATATTATAAATAAATCCCGTTTAATTTAGACTTTTTTTCGGTTACATAATCCAATTTAGACGGAACTGGACAGGTTTTTTTGTAAGTGGAACTGCACAGATTTTTTTTAAGCTTATTAATATGAATCGAATTTCAGTTCTAATTTTAAAAAATCGAACTAGTTCAATCTAAACCGATCAATTAATATTATCTGATATAATATTTTTTTAAAAAAAATTATGACTAAAGACCAATCCAAAAGAAATCGCAAATATCCTAATTAGAAATTTCATCTAGCTTTTTATTATTAAATTTTAAGTGTAATTTAAATATACTAATTATGACTCTAAAATACTCTGATCTAATCATTTATTATCATATTAGTAAATATAATTAACTTATCCATTCATTACTTAAAAGATAATCATTTCCCTTCGAAAAATAAAATAAAAGGTAAAGGAGTTGAGCACTTGAATTCGGTTTAAATCTCAGTACTATCAACCTTTTTTTAAAAAAAGGAAAAAGAAAAACACCCCGGGTTAAAAAAATAGCAACTTAGCGTTTATCAAAATTATGTAAATTAAAAAAAAAAAAAGATTTTGCCGCTGTAAGCTAAGTGTTATTCTCACAACCTACCTGTCTTCCCACGTTCTCCGTGATGACGCGGTTGGCACCCACTTTGGTCTCCGACACGCTGATGCCTTGGTCCCTCGCCACGCCAGATATGTCGTCGCGGCCCGCGAGCCCCGCGGCGACATTGACAGCAGCGGCGGACTGCATGACGGCTGCTGGGCCACCCTTCTGTGTTTGTCCCAAGGCTTGGTTCTCTGTTGCTTGCATGAGTGCCGCGTCTCTCGGCATGATGGGTTCGGATGCTAGGTCACCTGAGACGTTGAAAACGTCGCCGTATTTGATGGGGTCTTGGTGGTGCTGAGGGTTTTGGTCATCACCCTGAGATTGAGGTTGAGGTTTTTGAGGTTGTTGTTGCTGGCTCATGATGACGCAGAAGGTTGTGCCAAATGACAAAGGATGTGTTGTGTTGTGTTTGTGTTGGGTGTTTTTCTCTACGATTGAAACAAAAGCCTAGTTTCGACGTGAAAATGTGTTTAGAATGGACGATCCATTTGGATTTTGATAGCTTTAATTTTGAGTATATATATAGGAAAACTTGTTCATAGTATCTCCTCAACTAAATTAATGAGTTTAATTTTAATATAATGGTAATTTAAAATCATCTAATTAAAATTTTTTATTTATTTTTTTTAAAAGTTATGAGTAAAAAGATCAATTGTCCTATGTGACAATATATGATTAGATGACTTCAAAAAAAATTATATAATTAAATAACTTGTCACTTTTTTACACCGTCACAATATATAAATTAAATCCTATTAATATTGGATGTAAATTAATTTTTATACATTCACTAATAAATTACATGTTGTCTACTTGTATAAATTTAGTTTATTAAAAATGATATATAATAAATTTTTGTATTTTTACAAATTGGCAATGCATGTAATTTCACATTGTTAATGCAAAAGATTTAATTTTTATATTAATAAAGACATATTTTTTTTATAAAATTTTATAGTCAAATATTTAAATTAAAGAAATGCTATTTGTATCATTTTTAAAATACTCTTTAAAAATATTTCAAAGTGTTTTTTAAGTATTGATTGAGAAAGACTTTTAATTTTTATCTCAATCAATGTTTAAAAATACAGCAAGATCGATGCTCCTTAAAAAATATCAAAAAATATAAAAATAATATTATTATTTGATTTGTATACTAACTAAAATGATTAATGCGGCAAGTAAATTGAATTGTGATCACATGCAAATTTTATTTGTAATATATGTCACGGATTTAAGCCTTGGGGCTACCGGTTTCAGAAAAGTTTTGTTTTTCACCAATTCAACATTATTGGTCCAAAATTATGTGAATAATTTCTTGAAAAGAAAATTTGATATATATATATATATATATATATATGTTTAAAATAGAATCTTTCCTCCTCCAAACGCCTGAAATATAAAATACAAAAATAGAATACAAGATAGGGAAATTAAGTGTTTTACACATGTCATGAGGGAGTTATGGTTGTTCAATGTGTTAGGTTATAGGTGGCATTCGAGGAGCAAATTGCATGACACATCATGGAATAGGAATGTTTGTCCAATGTTTCAAGAACTGAAGTTTGAGTACCTAGCTGGTTCTGGTGCTAGCTACATGTTACACGTTCTCCTTGCCTCAGCATCTCTCATAATTTTGTTTTCTGCATCTCCACCGAGTCCGAGTGGGAGTAATTGTGATATAGGAATGAACATATCTAAAGTACAGTATAAGCTTAAGCCGGTTACCATCCTCGATCTTAGTAGCGGGAAAAGAAAGGAATAAAGTGCCAATTTAAACTTATGAGATGTCTATGTATAAAGGTCGGTTAAGGTAAGGTTGATAGATAACAATGAACTTTTGGGATAAGATTGTTATAGTTTTTAATTTTGAGAAATATTTTTTCAACCATTTATATCTTGGACACCATATCAGCACCCAATTTATTACCCTTAAATTTTGTGTGGTCTCTACTTAAAAATATAAATTTTGATTTTTTACTTTTAGATTTGATTGAGTACCCATAAACACCCACTTTTTAGGTATTGAAATAACACCACACATTAATTCTTCACTAATGATTTCTTATATGAACATCATGTATCTATCTATAAAAGGCATTGATGTAAGTTTCGATTTTGGTCAAAGTGTGAGTGAGATATATGGTCGACCACTCAGATCCCTAAAGGGATAAGCGTCTCTTGTGCATGCAATTCAAAGTAAAATAATAAATAATGCACTTTTGATATATACATAAATTTGAAATAATAATAAATCTTTTTATTTTGGTTGAAGAAATAATAAATCTTTTTCCCAACACAATAAATCTCCTTTTTCATTTTTTTTGTCTGAACAAATCTCTGAATAAAAGCTAGCACTCGGGTAGGGCTTATCTGTTACGGCCTTATTGTTTTGTTGGGCTGAGCCATAAAAAGCATTCTCTATTAAAAGTTACCTTCTCGACCAATTTATGGCAAATGCCAATAAGACGAGGGAACGTTAAAAATTGAGTCAGCCCACAAAATACTTATAGTCGTTTTTGGTTGAAAAATAGACCAAAAAGAAACTATTTTGTGTCTCTGGCTTGACTGGTTGTCTAATGGTTTATTCTAAATTGAGAGATATATACCAATAACAATTCAGACAAAAAAAGTTATCAATAATTATTGGATGTGGTGGTAAACGAGTTGTACTTTCAAATAGATGTTTGAAGTTCAAACATAAGACATTTGTTAAAACAATCTCTTAATCATAACATTACCTAAGATAGCATTTGATAAATATTTAATATAGAAAATACAAAGACACTAAAGATAGAAATATGTTTAGAGAAGAAGACAAAAACAAAAAACTCCAAAATTTTCTTTGTCTGAAAACAATTTTTGAGCCACTTTTTATATTTCCAAAATAAAGGGACTTTAGAGACATGTCTGATATAAATTTAAAATATTTTTTTCAAGAGTATCCTTTAAATATTGCATATTTCATCTTTACCTTTCTCACTTTTCAATTTTTCATCAAATTATACTTTAATCTTCTTATTTTCATCAATCACCATGTTATATACATCACTACCAAACACAATATAGTCTCTCTCTAGTGTCGTTTCTGTTTCAACTGTCACTGTCTTCATCCTTCTGTCTCTGGACAAATACCAAACACAACCTAACAGATTAATATAAGAACAATGTCTATGGAAATGCCCCAAAAACTCAAAAGAAAATTGAGAGCTCTAGTAAATAATGTCATGCAGAGTGCTAAAATGACATAAATTATTTATAATAATAAAAATTAAAACATCATTTTGTTTTTGTAAAAAATCAAAATGGATGACATTGAATAATTAGTGAAAAAAAACATTATTACAGTGATGTAAAATTTGAAAAGAAAACCCAAAAGGTCATGGCGATTTTGTCACTTAACACAATATAGTTTGTTTTTGGTTAAACAGCTAATCAGACAAATATAGCTTTCTTGGCCCATTCGATGCTCTAAACCCAAAAGACAAGGCTCATACGCAGATGGGCCCATTAGCTAGGCTCAGTTTCGTGCAATGTTGTTCTTGTGGAAAAAAAAGAATAATAATTGTTGTTTAGAGGAAAATTTCTTAAGCGAGCACAATTTCAAAACCTCATATTTACACACATAAGAAAATTGGTGTGACTCATAAACAAGTGAGTGTATGGTAAACAAGTGAGTGTAATGAATGTGCATTATTTTAATATTTAGCCACACTTCATTGATTGAGCTATTTTGTTGTTAAACATCGTTTGCCATCACGACGATACAAAAAACTATGACCATTACAGACGTTGCTCAAGTAACATGCTCCAATACAAGAATTCATCAACATTTAGCCATTCATATCCTAATGTCCTCTAGCGAATTCTCTGCCATATATATAACATCTTGAAACAGGTTCAGTTTCTGTACAACGTTAACCACAGCGCAATAATTTATATATCCAAGGCAACAAAAACGAATTGCTAACTGATCGTGCTACGTGAAATTCCACCTCAGAAGAAGTAACACAATCACGTTCATACCGAAAAATTGAAACCTGTGTCCAGAATTAAAAGTTTTAATTTTCTAAGGATCTGAATGGTTTCCCTTGAGTACGGACGGCATTGGAGTGAAGAAGCCTAGCACCGAAGTCCCACATCGAATAATGTTCAGTGTGAGAGGAGTAGGAGGTGTTATAAAAGCAAAGTTAGTACGACGATTGCAACATACTTACCTGGACGGGGTCGATGGGCGATCAAGAAGACCCATGGCCTAGGCTGGTGACTTCCATTGCACTGAGGAAGGGTGCCCGCCTAAGGTCTACCCAAGTGGTGGAGCCTACGTCATAATTTGTGGCAGTGGGGGCCTGCGTTCGCGCGGCCCCTCCAAATCTAGTTCAAACTTTGTACTATGTTGTTGGCCCACTTTTTCGAGGCCCACATCCATCTCTGTTTAAAATATTCATCAAGTATATAAGATAATGTGTTTCGGAATCGGGCCTTAAGCTGCGCCAGCTCGGAAAAGGTTTAAGTTTTGTGCTCGACTGAATTAACAGAAGATGGTTTAACCTTGTGTGGCAGTCCAATTAACAATCGAACAGAAGGAAGTGTAAGTTTTTTTTTCTGGAAAGTAGTATTTAATTTTAAGAATATGATATTTTGCCATCTAAAAAGATGTCTTTATGTAATGGATGAGTTTGTGGTCTCTATTTAACAAGCTTATTCTAGTGGACGTCAAATAGGGCATTTATTTTTTCAAGGTCAAAATAATATTATTTTTAATTATATGCTCTATAATTATAATTATGATAATGATAATGATATCTTTTTGCAGCCAAGGTATGGCGTACTGCACCGTGTACGAAGATGACTAAATATATTTAAAAGTGTGAATAAATTTAACTATATTTTAATATTTTATTATATTTTATAAATGTGATTAAATTTCTAAACCCAAAACACATTTCACTTGGCGTGTCATACACAATTTTTTTTATTACATGTAGACCCAAAAAAGAAAAAAAATTAGTTATATAAACGATCTGAAAAATTATTAAAAACTCAAATAGTAATTCAAACACATCTATTAAAACTATATAAAAACAGAGTATTATTAATAATATATACATATATATATATATATATATAATCTATTAAGAAATCAAATAAAATAAAATTTCTAACAATACATATTGAGAAATAAAATAAAATTTGTTAATTGTATAATAACTTGAATAATAAATTATGTCTTTTAATTTCTTAATATTAATAAATTGTGTTCCTTCAAATATATTTTAATGAAAGGCACACATATAAGTTAATAAAATTTTTAAATAAAATAAACTATATATAATTGACTGCTTTTAATGTTTTGTTTATATGGATTTGTTGCTTTGATGCAAAGAAAATAGGTTTTATATATTTTCTTTCGACACTTATGTAATCTCATATGCTTTATATTTCCTTTGTTCTTTGTATCAATATATTGATAGATCGTGTGAATTATATATAAACTCAAAAGAAAAAAAAAAAAGTTAGCTGTTTCTGTACATATATGCCCAAAAGTAGTTAGCTAGAGGAACATACATGCTCAAAAGCCACTAAATTTAAAGTAACAATAAAAAGTTAATAATATACAAGAGATTAGTAGTATGTACAAAGAGCGTAAAGCTGGACAAGAAAGATCAATATATCTTTGTCATATGGTATCAGTTAGTGACAATTTCGGGTATATTTTTTAGATGTATAGTAGAAAATGAAATTCATATAATTGACAACCCTATGGAATAAAAATCAAATGGATTTGACGTGACAACAGCGTCTTTGGAGATTTTCTCTCGTGTTCTATACACAGCAAATGTATTCAATGTAATTACGTAGTTCCATAGTGGAATATTATATTGCTTTTGCAAAAGAAGATAAAGACGAAACGTAACTCCTTCAATTTCAGTCTCCAATTTAACTCCATATAAAGATTGAAACCAAAAAGTGCTTAATTCCAATTTTAGGCAGAGGTGGGGCACTAGCACCGTCCACCCAACTTTTAATATGCGCCCACATCAGTAAGCCATTTCTTTTATGCGCCTTGAAAACCTTACTGTTAAAATGTACTGGGTATATAATTGAGGTTCTATTCTATTTGTGAAAGAAAAAGAATAATAATGTTATGTCAGTACTTAATAACATTTAAAGAGATAAATCAAATGTAAAAAGTGCATATAACTACTTAACTGTATGAGAAATGCATAAGAAATAATTGTAATAGTATAATTTTGTTTGTATAGTGTAAATTAAGGTAAAAATAAAGTATTATTATGTTCGTTTAGAGTGATAGGGTTGGTAAAATAAAAAATTTAGAGATTAGTTATCTTTAGATTATTTGGTGAAATCCATAAAAAAAAAATTGATTTAAGGGTGGTTAATCCTCATTTTCTCACTCATTTTAGAGGAGACAAATTCAAGGATAAATTACATTTGTTAATAAATATAATTAAAGTTTGTGACTGTAGATTATTGTTTATGTGAGATTACAATTCTAACCCATCAAACTCTCATTTGTTGACTGTAGACGCATTATCAAGCTGGTGAAAGTGACTTTATATCCTGGATTGTGGTAAATTTAAATGGTCTGATACTTATTTTCTTTAAACAATATTCAGATTTGAGTTTTGTTAATAAAAAAAATTAATCAAAATTTAATAGATTTTTAAATATTAGTTATTTACAAAGAAGGAAAAAGAAAACAATTAAACAAAAGCAGTGGTCATCTATGAGTTGAAGATTAAAAGTTCTAAATGCATGATCCGTACAGTACTGCGGGTAAAGTCAATGTAATGTGTGTGTGGTTTTTTTTTTAAAGAAATGCAATTTTCGAATAAGCCATCAGAATCTTTTCTTTTATCTTTTTATGGATTTAATTTTGATGTATTTATGATGTAAATAAAATTTATATAATTATTTAATCATATATTACTATATAATTATACATGGTTAACTTTTATTCCTACTTGAATAGTCATATAAATATAAAAATTTAATTAGATAATAGTATAAAATTTTTTTTTATGCTACATAAAGATTAAACTTTTTTATTATTATGATAGTCACCACACCCATGTGGCTATCTAAATAACATTACTCTATCTTTTAATTGCATAATGCATAAAACTATGTGCTCTCCCTTGGCCACCTGTGTGATTATAAAAACAGTAAAACACATTGTCAGTTTGTTTTCAACTTAATTTCTTGCTCTCTCTGCATACTATTGTTGCATCACGTGATAACAACCAATTCATCCCATAGCTATATATGCTGCAGTGAAGCCGACCGATACAATGTAGTGTGCCAAACTTCTGGTGGTGAAATGGAAAAAAAAAAAAAAAAGAAAAAGAAATGACAGAGACCTCAGTTCATATTATGTTGTTCCACAATTCATCGCTATATATTGACCGATGTGCAACGATTTTATTATTTAATTATAGTTCAACTCATGTATGTTACTTCGACATATCTACATTTCAATTCTGTCACACACAGTGACGTTGCTTTGCCAAACATACAGATTATTATTAATTAAGTCTTGCACATTTAAAGTGAGTGCCCATTATTATACTCATCGTATCACCATTGAATCAGTAGATATGATGATACCTTTTTCATCTCACTCATCTCTTTTATCTACTAGTGATATAAGGAGACACTCACTTTTTCATGAATAACATTATTGTTATTTAATTATTTAATCTATTTTCATGCTAAAATAATTGCTTGCTCAATTCAACAAAGAAAAAGGAGATAGTAATGTATAAGAAGCATTCTTCAATCAACATGCCAGAGGGCATAGAATCGAAGTTTTATTAGAGAAAGTGATCATCAAAAAGAGGCCACATACGTGTATATGCCACATATATATCTCATATTAATTCCCTCTGCTTTTTGGCACCGTCACCACCAGCTTCCCGCCGCTGCACACGGCAGTTGCCATCTCCGGCCGCATCCAAGGCGGGAGCCGGAACCGCCACACGTCGACTCCGCTGCCGCCGCCAAAACGGTACTGGTCCGTGAAACAATCACCGCCGTCCATTCCCTTGATCACAATCTTCGTTACACCCGGCACAATCTCTATGGCGTGTGCGCTCACACCACAACAACCTTTGCCATTGAACTTGTTTTTGTTGTTGTTGTTGTTGTTGTTGCACTTGCATGATGCCACGAAGCGAAGAAACTGCGTGGTTTCGTCGATCGAAACGTCGTCGTCTGAGCGGAAAGGGAGTTCCAGCACGCTTGCGAACACGTGGGGAAGTTTCCACAGCTTCTTGTTAGAGTTTGAGATTGGATTGTCGGATGAAACGACGGCGTTTTGGGAGCGCTGGTTGTTGTTGGTTCGCTTCTTTGGCGAAGGGTGGACCTTTGTGGTGAACATGGTGTGGCTTGTGAGTTGATGATTCCAAGCACTTTCCTTGTTTGGATTGCGGAGTTTTTGGGTGTTTGTAGATAATTAACTAGAGATATGAATGAGTTGAATGTGTGTGTGTTTGTCTTAATTTGTTTGTTTGGCACTTGGCTAAGGTTGCAGAGGGAAATCACATACATATGGATGGAGTTTATTGATTATTATAGCTATATGTTTGTGGATGGCGATTTACATATATAGGGGACCTTGCCAGGATTTGGTTGGACGAAATTACCCTCCAGAAAGAAATACATTGGAGATATAAATGATTAAGGTTGTTTATATTTTTCTACTTAATAACTTGTTTTGGGTGAGATAAATTTTATGAAGTAGGGATAAGCTATTTGGATGCGGGGTTTATGTTACACAATTATTATAATTTAAACTATTTTTTATCTAAAAAATAATTTAACATTTTAGTTTTTAAATATTTCTTTATTCGATAAATGAAAAGCTGATCTCTTGATATATAACATGTGAATTTTGACTTCATTTTATATATAAAGCAATTTTTAGTAATAAATGAAGAAAAAATTATATATAAATATATCATATAATATTATGAATAATTAACTTTTAACTTTTGATGATATATATGTTATCTCGCTGCATGTTATAATTTTTAAACCTTTATGTATTTTGTGTCCATTTCAGTCGTGTTTGTAAGATATATATATATATATATATATATATATAGAGAGAGAGAGAGAGAGAGAGAGAGAGAGAGTTTTATAAATAAATAGTTTAAAATTCAATTATTGCATTCCCTGTTAATAAGAATATTATTAAATTTAATTACAGGATAGACATGTAACTTGAATTCTTCCAAGTTTAAAAATACTATCGTACGAAAGACATATTGAAAATATAATAAAAATTATTTAATTTGTGTGGCTTGAGAACTAGATCTTCCGAGAGAAATGATTTAACACAAAAGTATATATGGTGTATGAAGAATGGCATTGCTTGCTTTTGCTGTCTTTTGTCCGCAGGCATCTTGAAAAGTTCTCAGGCCAAACGAAAGGAATAGAATCCGTGTGTTAATTTTGGGGTTGGGAATTGGAATTGTGTGATGTGGTGCTGAATTAGTTATTTCTTTTTTATCTTTTTTAGTGGTTCGCATATAAATTCACGAATCTGTGTGTCCACGCAGATAGCTTTAAACCAAGGATAATTTTATTATTATTATTCTTTGACACAAGATAAAAAGATTCCCATCAAAATCGAATAGTCAGACTCCACTTTGGCCATGGGGTGCTAGTCACCATTCAAAGTTCAAACCCAAAAAACCCATCTCAAAGTTCTACTTCTATATATATAAAAAACTTTAGTGACTCGGATTTTATTAATTATTCGTAAGTAGTGTGTGGTCTGTCTTTGAAGAACACAGTTCAACTATATTCAATCATCAATCCCATGTCAGTGAAAGTAGTTTGTTCACTCACCTTCTCCTATCTGAATTTTTGGTTTCTGTTGGGATTTTGCTATCTGTGTTGGGTTAGCATGCCTGTATTTTGGTTTTGAAATTATTTATTTATTTGTTAACATTTCAATATTTTTTTTTTTTGGTCAGAGACGTTACATTATTGTAACATTTTTAAATATAAGCCCATGAAAAAACCAACAAAAAAGAGTTCTCCTTTTTTTCAAAAAGGTTTTCAACCCAACCTAAAAAAACAGCGAGATGAAAGGTGAGTCCATTAGGTGAGAGAATTTTATGACCCAAGCACATCACATTAAACTTATCTGTTTATTTATTGAGGAATTCATAAGAGTAAGTGCATCACTGTGTGATTTATTATTATTTTTTTTCTTCTTTTGTACTCAATCTTAACGTTGATAATCTTTCTTTTCTACCCTAACACGTGCTAGCTGCACAAAAGCTTAGTAGATTTTGGTTGTTTTTACTTTTCTGCTTGGTTTTGCTACCCCAACACGTTGATAATCAATCAAGGGAATCTGTCAAACACTTAGTAGACATTTTGTGGACACTTTTTTTTTTTGGGTTTGCTTTTGGTCTTCTATCAGCCAAATCAACAGACAATTTTTTTTACAAATGAGGCTGCTCTATTGTAGAACCCATATGAACCTTGAAACTTTTGAGAAACCCTATGGCATCATGGAATATGAAACAATAAAAGTTGAACAATGTCCAAATCTGCGAATTTTGCAATGCACCTTACAAGTTTTGGTGTGTGTGGATCTTAAATTCACCACGTTTCTAAATTGTGGCAAAAAGTGTTTTGGGCGTGGAAATACATTTAGCCACGTCGTTGTACATCATGTAACTGAAGTTCAGTGAGGCCCGTCACGCCCCTTTATCCATACTTCAATTTCAATTATTTTTGTTATTAGACTTTAAATTATGTGGAGTTTATACTCTAACCTTTTAAAACGTGCATCCAGGATTAATATTTTTAAATAGTATAAAATACTCTAAACTTTTTAAATAGTCAAAACTTTAGATCATGGACAAAATATTAGGTTACATATGATTAAAAAAAAATCAAAGAATTAAGTTTACATAAAAATTCACAAATAATGTGAATTGCATAAATTAAAATATTAGGAGTTAAGTGCATATAATTATATTTTCACCAATTGCCAAAATTATGTGGAGAGATGTTTTGCTCTATTTAAAAGGTCTAAGATATTGTGATACACATTTTAAAAAATCAAGACCTAAATCATACCTAACTTAAAATTCATGGGTAAAATATATATATATATATTATTATCATTGGTCAAGTCGCAGGTCGATGTTTTGAGTTCTGTTCCAAATGGCTTTGTTGGATCTCTTTTTGGGCCAAAGCGCCTTTGTTGGACTGTGATGTGTGATATGCACATGTTATTTGTTCTTTTGGGCCATAACCATAACAAGATTTGGGCTTTTTTATATGAATGTAGATCATTAATTGGAGAATGCCAGCACCTATTGGACTAGCTCCCGTGCGAAGGTTGCCATAACCCAACCAAGTGTTGTTTTTTTGATGTGCAACCAAGTAATTGTCACTACCAGTGGATTCTTGACTTGTTGGCGAGTCATACGCCTCATGGATGAAGCAATCCAAATGCAAATCCTCTTTCATCGTTTGATTTGCAGAATCTTCGTCTTCTTTTTTTTTTTTGAAGGTAACTAATTACAGAACCTTCTGATTATTATTGAATGTGACAGAGATCATAGATGTTTAAATATAGATTTGTGTTATTTGTCCTTATTATTTATGGGATATCATGTTTATCACATTTATCATTGAATAAGATGTAATCTTGTAAACCCTATTCAAATAAGATAACATCACATTCAATAGTAGATAAAATATAGTTGATAGTGTTCCATATACAATTATTATAAATAATATTTTTCTTAAATATATGCAGGTTTGATATATATAATAGTTTAAGATATTTACCTTACAAATTTCAAATATATGTCACTGGTTTTAGTTACTCTAACATTGCAGATTATATTATTAACATAAATATAATTCATATATTGTCAACATAAATATTTCATAAGCCAACTAAATTTGTTTAGTAGTGAGGGATAATATGTATAAGGTATTAATTATGGTTAAAATAAATACAATATAATATATATATATATATATATATATATATATATATATAATGTGTATAGTGTGTATATATAAAATTTAGTTGAAATTATAATTCATTTTATGATAACATAACTATCAAATTCAAATTCAAGCCCTTGGCTAATACGTAATTTCATTTTGGTTGTTTTTACTTTTAATACATTTGGGATTTTATTAACAGTCTTTTTTTCCTTCACTTTTATTCTTGTATTTCCTTTTGTGAGTGGTAACGACAACACTCTGCTCATTCTCTTTGGGTGGGAGTCTTATCATTTTCATTTTTTTTTTTGTGTTCTCATCTAATAAATAACTTATATCTTACTAAAAAAAAGCTTATATCTATTAGATCTTGACAATAATTATTCAAATAAGCCATTTCTTTTAGAGATAGGACTTATATCCTATAGATTCTTCATTTTTCTTATGATATTTTAATTGTATAGCATAAGTGTGTATAAGTGTGTTTGGTATGGAGTAAAATTAGAGTAGATAATCTTAGTTAATATTTATTTTAGTTTTTGAGTTTACATGTGAGTCATTTTACTAAACAATGAATATGAGAGCAATGCTGAAAATGAGAGGAGGATAATTCAATCAAAACTTGTAAATTGGAGGGAGGAGGATGATATTTCCATTGTTTAGTAAAAGAAGGATATTATGGTCTTTTTATAATTATAATGGTCCTCAACATTTATATCTATGCCATTAAAAAACACACTTATCTAACAGCACTAATGATCATTATTATTAGAAGAGATAAGTGTAGATTTTTACAAACCTTAGAGACATATGCTATAAAGTTTAAAGAGAGATGTATTGTTATATTAAGCAAATTTTGAAGAATGAATGTAATTTATCCTATATAATTTTATGCATGTAACTCATTTAATAATTTTTACTCCATTTTACTTGAAACCAAGCACACCCTTACTATGAAAGAAGGCACATACTTCTTTTTAAGTTATAATATTTTTTTACTTATTAGTTTTCAATATAAATATTGTAAGTTCCTTTTATAAATTAAAAGTACTCTGGAGTGAGAATTTTTTTTAAACATATTGGTGATAAGAAGGTTTTAACTTAGGATTTAATTTATATGTATTATAGGATAAAATAATTTTACACATATATTGAATCAATAACAGAACATGATTAGTGGTGAGCAACATAGGTAGTGGTGAGCAACTTAAATAGTTTGCATGTGATTAACCTCATTGCCACCAATATATCAAAAAGAAAAAATATCCCTGTTTTTCCTATTTCTTGATTTCAAACTGCACCTTAATTTTTAACAGCAACAGACAATATCATATTCCACGCATCACACGTGGTCTTTCCTTGCTATTTCATGATTCCACACGAAATCATATCCCATAGAGTCCGTCTCACCTTTCTATACTTCTATGCAATCCTTTGTTTACCTTGGATAAATTAAATAACTCCATCTAAGTCTTCTAATGGTCATTCGCAATATGGACTCAACATGTTCTACTATTCTTTTATTCTTTAGTCAATTTTTTTATATCTGTTAAGTAAATTGCTTAAAATATAATACATGAAATTGTTGATTTGTATATTAGTATTTTATTTTTTTTTGTTTAATATGTTTGCTCCCAAAATTTCAAATGATCTTTCGTTGTTGCATCTAATCATATATTGTCACTATCAGTTAAATGGGTTAATTCAAATACTTATTATCTTAAAAATATTACAAATAGAAATATATAATTAAAAAAAATATAAAACTCTTATATACTGTAAATATATTAAAATTAATTTATTTAATTTATAATTTCATACAAACAATCTAAATCTCTTGGCTAAAGTCCAATCGTAATTACTTTCTAAGGGGAACGGGATATGATCCATCTAAAGCGTAGCACAATTTTAAATGTCTGATATCTAAACGTAGTCAATACATAAAAAGGGGGCAAAGTGATAAAATCTATTGCAATACTCGACAATATGACAATCTCTGAATAAATCGAGTATAATATATTGGATTGACTGCTTTTTAAGCAATATATAACTAAAGATTTAAGCCATTAAAGTGCACATGGAGTCATGGAATGACTTTAGAGGAGGGTCTTTCATGACTTTTGTTTTAAGTCTTCTATCTTCGTCTTGATTCTGAGATGAAATCACGAAACTTATTGTTTAGGGATAATATATGCCAATCAACAGGAATGTAGCAGAAGTGACATTCTATCTTACACAAGCTATTTTTACCACAAAAATGTCTAAGCATACAGTACTCAGCAGTGGATCCCATATAATATTTTAGAGGGGTTAAGTTAGTGCGGAGGAAGAAACACTCTTTTCCATAGAGCTATTAAGAATTGGTCAATGAGTAATCCTCACAAACACAAAGTAATGAGCTATTTGGTACTTTGAAAACGAGGTTTGAAACTATAATCTTATAATAAACTACCTAAATCCCTCACTATTAATCCAATTATAGTGGCTTATAGTTAAAATGTTAATTGAAAAAGGTGTTTATATTTATTTTAATTGAAAGAAATGTTACATACCAAAAAATAAAAAAATTGAAAGAACTGTTGTTCACATTTTATGTTCAAATATTATTTGAACAAAATTATTTTAATCGAGAAATACTTGTGAGAAATTAAAATATATTCTAATTTTAAGAAGTTCAGATGAAATAAACTTTTAGATTAAGTAATTTTTTCTAAATATTATAATTTTCATAATATTGACCTGAATTCAATAAACAAAACTAAAAAATCGCTGTGTACCATTTCATTTTAAAAAAATTGCTTAAATATGTTTTTAGTTTTCATAAATATGCATATTTTTAGTTTTGATTTTTTTTTAATTTTTGTTTCGATTTTGGTCTCTAATTTTTATATTATTATATTTTTGGTCCTTTTTGTGTAAATTCAATATTAAATGATTATGTTTATAAGAACTAAAAAAAGATTCTTAAAATATTTAAAGGCAAAAAGCAAGAATTTTAATATTTATAATGACTAAATACATATTTAAAAATATTTATTTGAATCAAAATTTAAAACAATAGAGAGCAAAAATCAAGAAATGGGAAAAAAAAGGACCAGAATCAAAGACAAAGTTTCGAGGAGTTAAAACTAAATAACCTACATTTACGGGACTAAAAACATATTTAAGAAAAATAAATATATCAATTTCCTTCATCTTTATGTCCATTTCTAAAGAATATATTAACTAATATTTCCTCCTTCCGCTTTTATCTTTTTTAAAGAATCAATAAAAATTTAATATATTATAAACTCAATATATCTAAATATAAATCAATTAAAAGTGGACAAAACTATTTGTGATTAGATACATTAAATTTATAATATAACAAACTGATTTCTCAAAAAATAGTTAAAAGTGGACTAGAATATATATATATATATATATGTGAACTTTTCCTCTATTTTAAATTTTGTTTTGTGAAAGCGGTGCAAGTTTCCTGTGTTGCATCGGGAAATGAAGGCCTTTAACACTTTAGCATATCATTCGGCGTGCATTGGGGCACAATAAAGAATAAGAAACCCTCTTTTTGAGTCTGCTTTTGTCACTTTATAAAGTTCCATCATGACCAAGCAAAAGCAAAGAACAACCCTAGATTTTTCATTTTTGTATGTGACGCAACGGGAAATAAACGTTACCATCACATTCACATGCCTAGTGAGTGAGGTGCCCCAAAAAACCGACACCAGTAGGTGAACCATACTTTTTACCTACAATGAAGGCAAATAATACACACAACAAATCGTTTTTAAAAGAAATAGTTTGATTTTGATGCATCGAAAAAGCAAATCATTTTTTAAAAAAATTATGTAGATATTTAATGATGCATTATTAGCTTATTATATCAATAAAAGTGTTTCATCCTATCATTTATTATTTTAGAAATTTTATAAATATAAGTATATAATTAGATGATGATATATAATATCTTTATATTAATTAATGTTGTATTGAAATTAAACTTTAATGGAAATACTTTTAATAAAATGAGTTTTGCTGTTATTGTTTTTAGCAACAAAACAAGCTAAGATGAACTGGGAGTTGAGATTTACTGTTATTGTTAGAATAGTTAAAAAATTTAAATATATGTTATGAAAGTTATAACAGTATGTAAAATGTTGTAAATCAATAGACAAAAAGTTATAAATCAATAATAAAAAGTTGTAACCAATTGAGGATACATATTAAATATATTATTGAAAATTGAAGTTAAAAAATTATAAATGCGTATTATAAAATATTATAAATCAGGATCCAAAATGTTATAAATTATTTATAAAAAATTATAAATTAATAATAAAATATTATAAACCAAAGGATTTTATGTTGGACATCCATTTAATTTAAAACTTTTAGAATTCTCCCCTAACGAGCTATTAAGAGAAGAACCTTTATAAAGCTTCACAGTAGGAAAAAACGGAAACTAAGTTTAAAAAATAACCTTACAATTGGTCATATACATTAACCTGACCAGATATTTCTCAGCCTTCAATATCAGGAATAAGTCATATAAATTTGAATTCTATAAACTGTCACGAGAGATGATTTGGACAAAAAGATTGATATGTCTAGAAATTATAATGGCAAAACAAATGTAGTAATAAGTTGATATAATATAATCCAACATTATAATAGTATTATTTATAAAAAAAAACAATTAGTATAGTATTATACATTGAATATTATTGTTTGAGTAAAATTTGGTCTATAATAAAATTATATAATAAATATACATTATATACTTTATTATCATTAGGTATAATAAGTAAGATAAATAGAAAATATAAATTATATTTAATAATAATAAAATGTGTGATATATATTTATGTATAATTTTATTTTCATTATTCTTATTTTATTGGTGTTGAATGTTCCAAATTTGCGGAAGTGCTGATCCTGAGTCCTAACCCCACCGTCACTCACCAAACATTCTTGCTCTTCCAATATATATATATTCCAATACACACACCACACTGTTCAGTGCTGACCCTCAATCCAGATCTGTTCTTGTGTGTGCTCATCTTTCTTTTCCCATGCCACTCTCATTTCTTCCAAAACACCTAAAACAAAAATTATAATAAAATCAGCTTTAAAAAAATATGTTCGAGGAAAATCAGCAGCACTATCACCATCACACTATTTCATGCTTCAATCAATCTTCCGGTAATTTTTTGTTTTGTTTTGTTTTTTTTATTTTGGGTGTTCATTTCTACAGAAAATGTTGAAACTTTATTTTGTTTTTTGTTTTCTGCTTTTTTTCTCCTTAACAATTTTTTGTTTGAACCTGTCTTATATGTGTTGATATTTTCTTTTGTTATTTTTTTTTTTCAGTGTATGAGAAAGTTTCTGTGGTTGATCTGAATCAGTGAGATTGTTATCTGGGTGGTTGAGTTTCTGGCCAATGTTTTTGTTTTGAAGGTTACATGTTCAGTTTGGATCCACTGAGAAGGAGACAAAACAATCTAAGACTGCAAAGTCTTTTGGTTTGGTTCTGTGGCATGTTTTTCTGATACATCTTGTGCTGAGTTGTGTAGCATTGGATCTAGTTTGTTACACCTTGAAATCTCTCACTAATTTGATAATTTGGCTCTATTGGATTTACTTGTTCACTCAGTTAATTGTTTGTTGTTGCCTGATGGAGACCCTTGTTGTTGTGGAGCAGCATAGGAACCAATACTACAGCAACAGGTCGAAGCCACAGGGCCATGCCCCTTTTGGCTATTCATCACCTTCAAGGGACTTTATTAGGGGAATCAATTGTAGGACTTTTCAGTCTGGTACAAGTATATTGCCAACACCATTGAAATCACATGGTTCACCTAAGACACCATCATCATCACATACACCTGCAAAATTTTCAAGCCCTGATAGTAACAAATTGCATGGGAGAACTTCTCCTAAGAGCACCCCTATTGCCATCAATGGCAAGGGTTGTAGAAAAGAGAGGACTTTCAGTGATGATGTGAGTGGTGGAAGCCTTTTGCTCTCTGAGCTTTGGGCTGGACCTACCTACTCAAACTCACCACCACCTAGTTCCCTGCCGATACCGAAGTTTTCAGTTAGGCCAAAGAGGACTGTGTCCCTTGATCTGCCCGGTTCATCATCCCCGAGGTTGAAATGCGGCCTGTGGCTAAGTCTGCGCCGGCATCCCCCAGCAGGGAGCATTCACCTTCTACAAGAGGATGTGGTCTCTTTGTTAATGCTGATTCGGCTACTAAGACCCTGCGCCGCATTCTCAATCTTAACATCAATGATGAGTGAAAACACAAGGAGTATTGGACTGCTGTAAATAAAGTCTTTTTAGTGAAACTGGGTTAGTGTTAGATGCGTATAGGGAGACAGAATAAAATTTGTAGTCTTAATTGGTTTTAGTTTGTGTAGATTTCAGTTGTGGTGGTGCCCTTGAGAATCGCGGCAGTGGCAGGTCAACAATCTCCAGATATTGGGAGCAGGCTTTAATATGGGTCATGTGCCCTGATGGAGGCTTCCATGAAAATGGTTGGGAAGCTGAATGGCAGTAATGGATAATGGTGGCATGGGATGGACGTGGTTGACTGCTATTTAATCTATTCAATCCGAAGAAAGTTACATTCAAGTTTAATCCTGAGTTTATAAAAGAAGGTTGCATTAGAAGTTAAATCCTGAGTTTATAATGTGTAGTACTCACTTCTCAGCATCATCTCCTCGTAGAATGGTTAACTTTCTCCTAATCTGACATCAGATTTATACCTCTTGCTTTAGATACTATGTACATACTGTAGAATCTTGCACTTGCAAAAATCCCTAAGTGTATCCTTTTGGTTCCCCTTCTTTCTTCTTTTTTCCTTTCCTTGACATTTAACAGCTTGCATCACTGTTATTCCAGTCTTCTAGATGATCTGCTGTTTACTAGCTACTACCTTGGCTTCTAGTCTATCTTCACTCCTGGTCATCTTTCTTTCTTTCTCTATGCTAGTATCTAAAATTTCATAGCTACCCTCAGCAAAGGTGTAGTTTTTACCCTTCACAATCTTTTCTGTTTTTTCTCAAAGAAAAGTTGGAAGGGGTTTAGTATAGTGTTTTACAGCATCTTCAGTTTTCTTAGGATTAATCCATGTCACACACTATCTGCTAGTAAGCCCCTGATATATTTCATTTCTCGTGCTGAGTAATACTTCTTTCCTTAGTCCTAGTCCTCACCTGGCTTATCTTCCATGGAGAGTGTTAACCATGCTTTGCCAAAATTCAAGGTAAGATCTAACGTGATGGTTATTTAAATGCTTCTGCTATATATATTTTTTTCCATGCCATTACATATTTGTAGTTACTGAGAATTGTTTAATGTGTGAATCAGGGAGGCAACACTTCTACTGAGGCTGTTTCAGTCATGAGATGTGGTCACTTGCAAGTCAGTGCTTCTCCATGAAGTCCCTTGTAGCTTGTGAATTTGTCTGCTTTTCTTTCTTTATGCTTCAGTAACTTGTGGAAGTGTGGAACTTGTTTTGTTTGCTGAAATAAAATCTTAGTGACTGTTATCTATACACCATTAACCTTGTTGTACCTGGATTAAACTCTTATTCTCAATATTAATTTATATTATACAGCATTTCTTCTGTATCTGATTTTGATATGGCCTTATTTAATCTTCAGTTAACTGAATTTGATGGTCCTAGTAAATTGATGGGACTTGGACCATGTAATATTGATTAATGATTCTCACACATCAAAGGTTTGGTGTGATGTTTAAACCATTCCAATTGAGAATGGTCTATTTTTATTCGATGGCAGCTACATTTTTGGACCCTTGATCGGATCCGATCATTATGCAGGAAAGCGCCATTATAAGTTTGGTTCATTGAACATTACTCAAATAAGTTAAACTATTTTAGTGGAATTATCTGGACACTTTTGTGCAGTTTCGCAATTCATTTCAGTCTTGACTCGAGTAGGAGGGGTTTACTCAGATCCCTTAAGTATGTTGTCTTGGATTCAATCATGAGATTTGTGTTTGGAAAATAACACTATTGAAAGGGGTCTTCTCTAATGCTAGGTTTATGAATTTGGATTTTTGAGAGAATGGTAGGGAAAGGGAGTTTGTTGGGTAAAATATTAAAATCTTACACTACAAACCCTTTCTTTCCCTCTCCTATTTGCAAAATCTAAACATACAAACATATCTTACGGCATATGATGGTAATTTGAGATTAATATCTCATGTAAGGAGAATGAGGGATACCCTTGGAAACATAACAAAAAAAAAGTCATATTAGCACAACAATTCCTCATTTTTATTTATTTTTGGCCTTGGTTCATTTTTGTCAGTTGCCTGGCCTAATAGTAAGCCTATGGTTCCCCACTTTTGGAGTGATTAAAATTGTTCACACTTTGTACTAAAAAGAAATTGTTCACACTCATCATATTCAGTCTGAGACAATCATATTGTCTCTCTCTCAAACAGTCGTCCACACTTGATGATCAATGTGGACTGAGACAAGCTTTTTTTTTTTTTTTCTTTTGGTGAAAGAGAAAAATAGTTGTCTTGTCTCACTGTTTATAATGTGTGGATAATACAATCTGATTGAAGAGGAACTCATTAGTTTGCAATTCATTAATTCTTTGGTTAATATACACAATTATAGTTATGAAGATAGTTTGTTGGCTTAATGTTTATTTTGTTCCTTAATACTTATTTGTTACATTTTGTTTAATATATATTCCAAAAACGAAAAAGAATTGCAACTCATGAGGCTCCCATGACAATGTTTACACATGGTAAATGTACGAAACCTTACTCTCAAGACGGAGAAATTGTTTCTAGAATTTGAACATGTGATATTGAGCTCCGAGGGCATCTACCATTCTCACACCCTCTCAGAAAGGAAATGTAACTATTCACAGAAACCTTTTTTTGCTATTTTGTGAAATGACTGGTGCTTAAGCTTATCTACTAGTCCTTTCTTTTTTCACTTTTAGGGGTGCAGATGCATCTTCCTTCATTTAAATCTGATGTATATGTCACAATGTGTCAATGATGTTTCATTTACCATCTGTGATAACAATGGGAAATGCCAAAGGAGTCACCATCTTTCAGGTTCCTTTTGTTTGTTCATTGTTATCATTAGCAAGAGAGCATCTTATAGGACATAACCATGCTCTCACTTTTTAATTGCTTTGGGTCCCAATTCTGTTGTGTTGGGTTTTCAACTGAGTCTGCACCCTGCCTTCTTGAATGTCAATGTCTCTTATTAATGATTCTCCTACCACAGGACTCCTCATGTTAAAAAGTTGCTGGTATCAAGTCTTGTTTGCCATAAAGGCTTTGTTTGGATAGTAGCATTAAGTAAAATGGAAAGTAATGGAAGGACATATAATGGGATGAAATGGAATAAAAATGTCACACCATTTTTTTTAAATCACTATTATTTGAAATTTATTGGACCTCAGCTGATTTAGTTCAAGCTTAAAAAACGAAAAAAGGACAAAAAAAACTAATTTATTTCAAGTCGAGTTAACCCATTATGGAACCAAAGATATCTGAAAGTTAGTTTTTTGTTTTTTTGTTTTCCCTATAAACTAGAATTTGAGATATTAGTTAAGAGAAAAAGTATCAAATCATTGAGCTAATCAAGGGTTGGTTCTCATGTCATTGTTTGGATATCAAATACTGGAATAGAGAGATTTCCACTCTGTTATGTGAAAATATAATGAAAAGAAATGGATGTCACACACGTGGAGATTACGGTTGGGTAGTATTCATTAAGAAAAATGCTAGAGAGCGAGATAAGTTATGTTTAATGGCTTTGCCTTACCTATTTTACAAACCCATCATTCAAAAGGGGGTTTGTGACCCACCTAGTCCGATAACTCATCTCAACTAAATTTATTGAGTCAGAGGTTTACGGCTTCTAAATTTTACCCAATATATTTTTCAAATGGTTCATATCATATTTTGGATTGATGTGATTTCATCTTAAATTAAATAATTCTTTAAAAATTATATATATTTTTTAAATAATTAGTGATGGATTCTAAGATTTTGTCCTTAAATTAATATATTTTACATGACGTAATATTATTTAAATATTGATATAATTTGTTATGCATGATAAAATATCTCTTGAATTGTTTTTTTTTACTTGTAACCTTCATAAGTTTACAGAGTATATGTCCAAATCTACATATATGGTTTAAAAATCAGGTTGACCTTGTTGCCAGTAGGGTGGAGTTCCAACCTAAAGAAATGACTTGATTTTTTTTTAAAAAAAGATCAAATTGACTTTGACTTTGATCTAATTTAGCCTAACCACCCTTTATACACCGCTAAGCAAAAATACTTCTGATGCATAATGATGGAAACAAAAACACCACTAAATCATTGGCTTCACAATCATGTTTTAGGATTTCCTACCGCAAAACTGTAGTTACTAATATCATAGCCAATCATTCAATCATTTAATGTAAACAAATTCATTATATACATACACCATAACCATAACTCTTTTTTTTTTTTGGGTTTTGTTTGGCGGGTGTTGTTGCCTAATGTTGTTTTTAATGATAGCCCATTTGTTTTAAGGAAAATTTTAATATATTCTCAAATTTATAGTAAATAGTATATGGAAATAATATTAACCAATATTTGTATGATATTTATATATTTATAGCTTTAAATTATATTTTTAATAATTAATATATTATCATGTGCAAAGATTGTGAACTCGAAATTATAGTATCATTATTTTTATTTTAAACCATTTTTCTTGCCGATGCCAAATCAAGAGACATGGTAGTTGGCGTTGTTAATAATGGATTAGGACTCAAGTGTGTGGGATAATAATTTTGGTTATATTTGATATCACAGTGGCTTTTAACCCAAACTTGAAATTTTGGGATTCTCCCAGTTATACGTATCAAAGTTTTTTAAGTATAAGTAATATTCAATTATATATCTAGATAATGAAGTAATAGGTAAGGAAAAGGACCTTTAACAAATATATATTTCTCTGTCAGTGTCAGTAATTTAAAAGTATTGTAATAGTTTGATGGATTTTTTCTTAATCCAGGGGCAATAATAATAGAATACATGCCAGAGAAGGAATCTTGAGAAAAAAAAGAAAAGAAAATTGATTGGTCCCCATCTACAATAATATGCATCATCATCATCAACTAAGATAAGATGAAGAAGAAGGAAGATAGCACTATTTTTCAGTCATACATCATCATCATCATCATCATCATCATCTGCTTCCGCATAAAACAAGGGGGTGCAAAACCAGAAGCAAAAAATAAATTAGTCATTTCTTGAAATAAACTCTACATCCCTCTCTTATCTCTATTTGCATGGAGAGGGGAAAAAAAAACCAAAAACAAAGAGACAAAAAAAAAGCTTCAAAGGGTGAAAATTGTTACTAGCTGATTACCCTCTCATCAAAATGCAATGCTTTTTGAGGCCGTGGTGCAAGTAAAAGCTTGCAAACTGTTGAAGTCAAAAATGACCATTAGTACCATCAAATTCTGAATTTTCTGCTCCATCTAACACCATCTCTTGGTGGCGACATTCTTTACTGCAGAAAGCTCTATCTCCTCTACAAAAACACAAGCAAGTTCACAGACCCCATATGCGGTTTTTGTTCAAAGTGACTCAAAAACTAAGACCAAAAACATGAATCAAAGAATTAATCTCACTCATGTTATTGGGGTTGTGTTTTCTGATTAATCTATATCACTTTTGGTTCAAGGCATAAAGGGTAGCATAGAAAAATAATAAACCACACACATATAATTATATATACCTGTAAATAAAGATGTCCTTTGTCTGCTCAAGATGCTTCTTGCAAGTGTAACAGAAGCTGAGAAAACTCACTGAAGAAGAGTGCTTGTTGTTATTGGGGAGTGAACAGTAGCTTTCCACAATGCAGTTGTCAAATATGTGCGTTGTTCTTGGATTAGGACCATGGGATATCACACATGTGTAATCCTCAGAAAGCTCCATCTCACTCAAAGTCAGAAGACCTGAACCAGCTACTGCTTGTGGAGAAGAACAATCCTTTTTTTGGCACAAAGTTCATGGTTTTGGGAATCCTTGGTTTTGGTTCCAAAATCAGCACCACATGTGTTAGGCTCAAAAGGGTTGAAAGTGGGAGGTGGAAAGGTAGGGATTTTCACTCTAAGCTGAGTTCCAAAGAGGACACTTCTTCCACTGCTTGGCTTAGTAGAATTCTCATCAATTTTCTCATCTTTAAGGGTACCTACAAGACCAAGGCCAATACCCTTTGAATCAATCTTGCCATAGGAGCTTTTTCTTTCTGAGTGCATTATTCTTGGGGAGATGGTAGTTTCTGATTTGTTGTTGTCATATGAGAATGGATTATTCCCAAATGGGGATGATGATAGTGTCCTAGTGTCAAGAATGGATGTTGGACTTGGCAAGGCCTCATTTGCTGAGAGACACTTCATGGTGAAATCTCTGAACTTTGGTGAGCAAAATAGAGATGGCATAGTTGTTCTAGCATAGTTCTGATTTGGTTTTGGAGATGGCTGAGAGCTGTGATCAGCCATCAAGGTTGGCTTGTTCACTGCTCTTGATCTGTTCCTCAGCAGCATAAGTGCCTTCTCCAAAGAAAAAAACTAAAATAAAATAGGTAATTAGATTCAAAACTAGAAAAAATGTGTTAGTACTAGCTAGAATGATGAGAAAATTAGAGCATAACAAGGTGTGTGAGCAAGGACTCACCAAAAATAGCTAGAGTGATATGACAAGGAAACCACTATATGATTGAAGCAGGAAACAAATTTTCCAAAAGAAAACACCTTTCAACTTGAGGTTTCAATAAGGTCCTTTTAGGACTCTCAAGAAAACCAAAAAAAGGCCCGCGGGTGGGGGGGAGAGAGAATCCTAGAGTACTGGGAATGTTTCTGAATTTGTGACAAAGTTGGTCTGAAACTGTCAGGCTAACTGAACTGAAACTGCCTCCTCAAACTCCATTAACATCCTTACACATGAATGAGTAAAAACCAAAAACCAAAAACCAAAAAGCTACCCTTATTGATTTTCTTTCATGAAAGAAAAAAAGCATCTATTCCCTATCATAATCACAACAACACAAGTTAATGCAACACATACTTCAACTTTGTGATTGATATAATTTTTTTTTTGTCAGTTTTGATTCTGCTACTTTATGAAGAGGAAACAGAAAGAGAAGAGAAAAAGAAGAGAGGGAAGCTTTCTTTCTTTCTACTTAGAAAAAGAGAGAGAGAGATAGAGAGGTGGAGAGGGACATGTTTGAAATAATGGCTTTTTTAAAGGAAGGGAGGAGAAGCAAAAAGAAACTGCGTGCATGAAAATCAAACGTTAATAACTTCAGAGTTTTGCTTTCATTATCAGATCTCATCTTCTATTTTTTAATTATATTATTTAAGCTCATTTCGTTGTTAGAAATATCGTGTCAATTCATCAGCCATTCATTATGGAAAATAATTATAAAATACTTAGAATAAGAACTTATTATTTCTATGATATATATATATATATATATATATATATAGATATAGTTTCACTTAAAATGAGTACACTGGCATTTTTTTTTTTTTTAATTCTATTTCTGTCTCTCTTTCCCTATAATTCCAAACTGTGTCATTAAACAGATTGGTTCTATTATTATTTTATTTTGTTTTTATTTGTTTTTTTGTCCTTTTATGATCCCTGATTCACTGATCCAAGGTATTTTGTCCTGACTCTAGCGTGCCTTCGGACAAGGAAACTGAAAGAAAAGGAGCTATATTAAGTTATCAATAAAAAAAATGAGGAATTCATCATAGATCTGATTCTAAGAAAGCTGATAAATAAATATATAAAAAAGATGATAAATGCTTGTAAAATATTTTTTTAACAAAAATATACAGCTATAATTTTGTGTTCATGTGAAATAATTAGTACAAAATGAATCTCGTAGTCATCGCTTTAAGATGATGACTACAAATAAACCCTAAACCTTAAATTATTAATTATTAAAATAAAAAAATTAATACAACATATATAAACAAAATTAGAGATTAATTTTAACAAAATATTTGTGCAAAGTGTTTTACATCAACAACTAATTATGTATTTTATCTTTTATATAATTTTTTAGGTAATTATGATAAGAGTCAAATGCTTTTAATGATGTATTATTAAAAAAAAAGCTTTTAATGTTGCAGCTATATATTATTGAATAATTATGTAAAACAAATTTTATATTGACAATATATTAAAATTAAATTTATAAAATCATATAATTTTATTATTTTTCTTTGCTAATTAGTCATTTCAAATCTTATATATAATAGTTTATGATTAGATAATAAAATAAATTTTTTTACAGGGTAAGTATATCAAAATTAATTTACAAATATAAATATCGTATAGAAAACTTTTCAATTGATGTAATTTTGTGACATTTGTTGAATCGTTGAAAGGCATTTAGTCATTTTAGATGAATGGGTACAGTATTATCTTCTCATCTTACATTTAATGACTCGCATTAAATATTTGTGTGCACTTGTATATATAAATCACTTGTTTATGGTTAAACTTCTATACGCAGAAACCTTTTATACGTTGTAACTGCAAAATTTAATCCCAATTTGACCCATATTTTAATTACAATTAGTTGGACCTATACGTCTTTCTGAAATTTTAATTGAAAATGTGTCTAATTTAAGTTTTGTGTTTAACAAGAATTAAAATTCGTTGCTTAGAATATACTCTCCTTCTGGCAGAGATAACTAAAGTCAGAGTTTTCTAATTGAGATGCACGGGTTGAAATTTAAACTTAAAGGCTTTACCTTATGGCAACACCTTTAGACCATTTGTGCACACTTAAGCATTCCATCAAAGCAAGAGAGCATCGATTCTATACAATAAATTAGCCAAATAATTATTAGAGTAAAATTCTATTTGTCCTTAAAAGATATAAGTGTCACTATATTAGTTATTAAAAAATTATTATCACCACATGTTTTTTCAAAGATCTAAAATATCACTATATTCATCGTATTTTAAAAGATCAAAATGATAACACGAAAGGACGAGTTATCCAATCATGTAAAATTATTGAGAAGTTTATACAGTGACAATGATTTTTAAAGGACTATAGTATGATGATATTCATATTTATTTTTATGACTAAAATAAAATTGTACTCTAATTAATACATATTTATGCATCGGGAAATTGGGCTTTTGTAATATATTAGGATTAGGATACATTATAATCTTTAATAGACACCAAATAAAAAAATTTATGACATGTTTATAACATTTTTTAATAAGTAAAATTTTTAATTGATCCTTAAAAGAGCTATAAGATATCAGTTTAGTTCTCAAAAGAGTTGTAACACCAATTTAATTCTCCAAAAATGTATGACATCAATTTAATTATGTAAATATTGAAATTTATTTTAAATTAATTAGTCTAAACGATTCAAAAAATTTAAACTAACTTGAAATAAATCTTAATTTTTCAATGATCAAATTGATATTACAATCAATTTAAGAATTAAATTGATTTCCTACTAATTCTTTGAAAATTAACTTGAGGTTTTACTCTTTTTTTAATTGAAAATTATGGGCTTGTCTAATTTCCATGTAAAGAACACTCTTGCAATCTTCTTTCTTGTACTCTTTATTGTATGTCCAAAAGTAAGATAGGGTTATGGGTACTCATCCATCTCAAGTCTCATTAAATTATGCTACAAATCCCACTCCAAAATATACCCCTTTCCTTATGTGTCATGATTTCAGTCCTAACCAACAAGGTTTATTAGGACTCCACTTACATACAATGCAAAACATTGAGTGGTGGGTTAAAGTTTTATTTGTTGTGGTGGGTGGTCCATCTACTCAATCTGAACATGTGGGGACATAAATGGAAATTAAATAGAAAAGATT
The DNA here is from genome assembly GCA_030441495.1 of Dalbergia oliveri. Lineage (NCBI taxonomy): Eukaryota > Viridiplantae > Streptophyta > Magnoliopsida > Fabales > Fabaceae > Dalbergia > Dalbergia oliveri. Next base: position 21,650,381 of record JAMLFY010000013.1, on the reverse strand, counting down.
TAAAGGGCCTTGAGGAAGTGGTGGGGCCCAAATGGCATCAACTTTCATGCTTAGGTCCAGCCCAACAGAGAAAAGCGTACACTCCTTCATTGTCCTCGTGGCATGGGACCTACATGTAGCCCCCACGTAACGCATTTCTTCCATTCATTGGAAAAAAGTCCTAAAATACTTCAAAGTAACTCTTGCATACTTTTGTCACCATTTACATCTCAGGAAAATTGCACTTTATTTTCTAAATTATAGAAGGGTATGTGCCCTTTAAATTCTAATTTTTGAAATATGTATTTTGATCTTCTTAACTATTTTCAGTATGGAAATTGACCGGTCCATTAATATTTTCATAAATTATTAATAAATATATCACAATTTAAAAAAAAAGTAGGGTGTCAAATTACATATTTAAAAAAGTTTATAGGCTTGATTTGTATATTTTCAAAGTCTAGAGGTTAAAGTGTATATTACTTATAATTTAGGAAAATAAAATACAATTTTTCCTATATATTTTATTTAGAAACTAATTTAGATATGTTAAAATTTTAAAAAGTCATATTATTATTTAATCAATTTTTTTATTTATATGAATTTTTAATTAGTTTATACAAATTTAATTATATTTCTTAATTTAATAATATATAATTGAATGATAATATAATTTTTTAATGGTATCAATGTACTAAAATTAAGTTATTTTATTTGATGATATATAACATCACATACTATTGCATTTTTTATTAAGTGAAATATTTTAGAAGTATATAAAAATATTTTCATCTAAAGGGTTAAAGTTGGAAAAAGGCTCTGATGCACATATTCTGAAAATAATATTCTTTGTTATTATGTAATATTTAATTTTTTAATTATAATATTTTTTAATTGAATGTTTAAGTGACCGTGTCATTCCTTGAAACACAAACAAAAATAAAAGAAAAAACATGTAATACTTTCTTAAAATTTCAATCACTTATTTTTTTTTTTTTTGCAAAATTAATTAATCCATCCCCTAACTTTTTTTTTGTTTTCAAATTTATTCTCTACGTTTCAAATTAGCCATCTAACTTTTAAAATTTGAATATATTTATTCTTTTTATAAATAATAGAGTAAAAAAAATTATATCTATGGGGCATTTATTTCAAGTTATACTAATCTGTTTATATGAATAATTGCTTGGTAATAATTTATTTTTATGTTTATTACAAGTTTTATAAAATTATGCAGAGTATTAATTATTCTCAAGAAACAGAATTCTTATATTTTAATGAGATTTTATTACCATGTTGAATGGTGGGAATAAAATTTTTCTATAACTTGGGAATGATAATTATTAATACAAATCCTAAAATATCTGTCAATAATAATAATAATAATAATAATAATAATAAATATGTTAAGGATATTTTGAAAACTATGATATATATTTTAGGAAATAGGTATTATAAAACAAACGGGTTTTAAATTTATTCTTAGAAATCGATCTCAATAAATAATTCCATGATTATTCAATGCTAAAAAAATAAATTTGTCAAAATTTTCACAAATAACATCCTCAGGTATTATATTCTCAAAAAATGATGTTTCAGGAGCATAATTTTAAACTTTAAAACAAATGCCTTCTAGCACATGAGTTTGACAAAAATATTATATATGACATCATAAGTGACATTTTATTTTTAAATCCATTTTTAAGACAAATAATGACATCTGTGAAAAAATAAATGTGTTTAATTTTTAGAAGTTAGAGAATGAATTTGAAAACAAAAAATAAATTAGAGGGCAAATTAATTAATTTTACTTTATTTTTTTTATTGAATTTCAATCACTTATTATTAACTACTACCAATTATTAAATCTTACAATCAAATCTTTAAACTAAAATAAATTTTTAAATTGGACTTTTAGTTTCATTTAACTGAGTTCGTTAATAGAGTTATGTTTGTTAATTTCAGATCCGTAAGTATCATCTATCATGTATTAGAATTATCATCGTTTTTTTTTGGTACCATTTTCCCATTTGTTATCTATCTAATATTATTGAAAAAACAAAATAATATGTTTTAAAAATGTAAAATAAATTCCTAGAACTGGTAATCAATATATGTGCTAAAAAAATATCAATAACTATTTTCACAAGATATTTGGTAATAGTAGGTGGTTGATTTATTATACTGTGGCCAATTTACTGTCATAGGGTGTTATTTATAATTTAAAATTTAATCGAAAGAAAAGTTAATGGCGACTTTGTAAAAATTTAAGAAGACTTAAGGCCTGTTTAATTAAAAAATATTTTTACACTGTTTTAAAGATACATCATATTATTTTTATTTTTAATATTTTCAAAATTTTATAAAAGAAATATTAAAAATAAAAAAATATTATTTTCATTATTTTTAAAAAATTGAAATAAAAAAATTTTTCAAAAATAAAAAACTAAGCATACCCTGAATAATATAGCAGAAATGAAAATATAAATGAGTTTTCATTATATACTAAGAAGAACAAAATAAAAAATTTAAACAAGGAATATAAGTATAAAGTGAAAATTAGTGATCAATTCTCCAATTTTGTAGAAAAATTAAAAATAACGCTACAACCCTAAAGAAAAAAGAAAAAAAAACGACAGAAAAAGATAAAGAAATAATGAATGCAGTGCAGCATATAATCTGTCCCCATGCGTGTATTCAATTTTTTCAAACTATGTATAATTTGCTGATCTTCATAACATATCACGCAATATAAAACGTGAAGAAAAGTGTGGAAATTAATTATTTGAAATAGATGGCCCTTTTATTTTTCTTCAAATAATTGGATAATAACATGGTATGCTTCATCAAATACTGCAAACTGGTCCCAAAATTATGCGAGAGATAATCAGAGAACTAGGGATTTGAAAGGAATGGGAGTGGGCCATTCCATTTCCATTTTGTATGAAATGAAAGAAACAAAAATAATTTTTGGTGCTGAGATAATTAATTGGCGGTGGTGGGAACCAAAGTCTGTCATCTAATCTAATAGTATGTTGTTGCATGGATCAGTTACACAGAATAACACTCTAAATTAAAAATAAATATATATAAAATAATAAAATAAAAACATTATTTGTATTTAGTGGTTCAATTAACGTGCATATTTTATCAAAATTTATTATTACTCAAAGGCATGATATTCTCAATTAACGTAATTTATAAAGAAAAAGAAATGCTCTCCATAACTTGGTATAGTATTCTGAAAATGATTATTATATTAGAAACTGTAATTATTTGTGAAAAGAAAAAGAAAAGAAGCTCTAAACGCAACATCACATTAACATTCCTTTTTCATTCAGGTCCCAGCCACGAAGAAGAGAGAAAGCATGAAAAAAAAATCATATCATATGAATGAGAAAATTCTTTGGTCATTTTCTCCTTTTTAATCCAGAGTAAGATTTAATTTGGGCACACTAAAACAGTAAAAAATTTAATTATATCATCATTTAATAATATATTATTGTGTTAGCAAATATAGTTGACTCTTAGGTCCATTATTTTAAAGGTCATACAAATAAAGTGATTTGTATAAAACTTTTTTACACCCTTCATACACTAAAATTAAATTCCAAAGTAAATGAGTAAACTATATATTTAAATTATCTTGTATAAACTGAAAAAATAATACATTTCAAATAAAATAAAAAAATAGAGATGCCCTTACTTTTTCACTTATTCAAGTAATTCTTTTCTATTTTTATGTTTCCTCTGCAGCATTAAACTAATAATTGACTGAGAATGGATCGATGAGCACTAGGCCAGCCCATGCCCATGCCTTGGGCTCATGCTCCCAAACCCTCATCAATATGCTGAACTGATTGACCTTGAATATTCAACGGCCTCCTCATCAATGCCTGGAGATCCCTCAACAATGTTGGAACTAGTATTTGAAGCCTAGGCCAGGAGAAGAAGAGGAAGGCACATACACGAGCCTACCCTTCACCTTGAGCAAGACAGAAACAAACAAAGAGCGTGTTTGTTTTGAATTTTAAAAGGGATTATAAAATTTAAATTTTATATAAAGAATTTTACACCGTCATTTAATCATATTTTTTCTTTTGATGACTTTCAAGGAGTGAATGTTTTAAAAGGATCATATTTCTGATTATCATTACATAATATGAATGTGTAAAACTTCTTTATACTATCAGTTTATTCTAATTAAATCCATTAAAAAAAGGTTAAAAATTGAGTTTTTTCCTAAACTACTTTTTTTTTAGCTTATACAAAAAAAAATTGATAACTAATTTTTGTAAGATTCTAATTGCTTTTTTTTAAAATTATTCAAATATATAATAAATAAATTTTTTTAGGTGAAAAAGTGATTTTCTCTCCAGAAAATTTCATCCAAATGACCAGCTATATTACTCCTATTTCTTTTATTTTTTCTTTTTGGTTGCCATGTATTACTCCTATTTTGAGCAATACTAATTACTTCACTATTTATTTTATAGTTAACCTCATATAAATATTATTGAATGAAAATTTGACTTCAAACGCTACAAAGACCCCAACACTCATATCATGTTTACTATTCCCTTATTGACTCCCATTGTTCTTCACTTTTCTTTAAAGGGATATAAAGTCTCCATGTCCCCATCTACCAAACACCATTCAATGAAGTCGTTCTCTATCAATAAAACCGTTAATATCTGGACAAACAATTTTTTTCATAAGATGCAAACAAAGAATTATATCTGAAGGCTGGACTTTTCCCCTTGGTGACATCTAATGAGTGCATAATACATACTATATAAGTCTTCTTGCTACCTATGAAAATAAATTGTTCCACAGAGACAGACACACTCATGAGGGTATATTTCTTTGTGAGCAAAAGCTCATTTTGATTCTTGAACTTATATACTTAACATCACTTTAATCTATGAAATTAAAAAATTAATGATTTAGTTATTAAAATTGTTAAAAACAATTCAAGTTAACCCCAAATGTCATGATCCTAGGGATTAATTTAATTACCGAAAGACTAATTAAAATGCACTTTTATAGCTTCAAGAACTAAATTATTAATTTCTTAATTTGAGGAAGTAAAATCAGACATGTCCACAATCTCAAAAGTTGAAATGAACCTTTACTCGATCTCTGCTAAGGGATTGCACATTGCCACTTTGATGGCTTCAGCTGCTTCCAAAAGAAACATACTCATCAACAAATGCATCAGTTCCCTGCAAAATTCAAGCAACTTGTCATCCCAAGGCACCTTATCATCCATCATAACAGCTGGCTCTTGCTTTAGCATCAGCACCAGCAATTACTGGGACACAAGCCCAAAAAGAGTTAACTACAACCAGGTAAACTAGAGACACATGTTAGGTTGTTAACATCCACAATATCCCTTTAGAGGGATTGTTCCCCACACAGGTTGGGACCAAAGGGTCTCTCCTGCAACATAAACCATATTCAGTGGTCCAATCAGTTCAATGGAAACAACAGAACACCATTTACCTTTAAAAAGAAACGTGTATGTTCCCTCCTATGAATTTGCATTTTTTTTTAATTTCTTTTTTGCTTTCATAAGATGATGTTAACACACAAGTAGAAAGCTGAATCTAACTTCTAACATGGCCAATAGAGGATTAAAGTATCTGAGAGTCACAACACAAGGCAAATGTAACTTCAACAATATGTCATCATAGTCCTTGGCAAGTAGAAGTAGTAACGATAATTACTTTTGTAAATGAGATAAAAGACGAGCCTATATATATATATATATATATATATATAAAACAAGATAGACTAAAACAAAATCACAAAAAAATAAAAAGATAAGTTGTTATCTGTTGCTCTATCAATAATTTCAAGTACTGAGTGGTTACTAGTCCAATACAACGATGACAAGAACAGCAACAACAAAACTTTTTCCCACTAGGAGGAGTCGACTACATGGATCAACAATGTGACAGTGCTCTAAGTAGTTACTAGTCCAATAGACTTTAAAATGCCTTTATTTTGCAATGAATTTAACTTGATATATATAATAATTCTTGAAACCTCTTAGGTAAACAGAAATAGCTTGAATGCAACCTCACAAGTATCCAGGACTAGAAGTGCTCAAGAGAAGACACTTCACAATTGGACCTGCAGAAGGCAATCCAATTACTTCCATTAGAAAGAGAATCTTGAAGAAAATAAACCTGATGGTTGAAACATGAAAGGTTGTTTATAATTACTCACTGTTGAATCACCACTTCCATACATAAGAGGTCCTTGAGGGCATTCCTTATTCTGTAATCATCAAGTGTTTCTATTGCAATATCAGCTTGAGTTGGGACTTGTGAGACTGTGACTAACAGAAACTAATCCCATTCTGTATGACAAAAAAAATGTATCTCCTGACCAGCTCCATCCAAAGGCTTGTGGGAGAAAAACAGTAACCTTGATATGGCCATAGTCACATAGAAATATTGAATAAAAATAAATAAATAAAGCCAAAGAAGCAATAAATGGGTGAACCAGATAAAAAAAAAAAAAAAAGATCTGTTATTCCTTCATCTTGAATATGAAACATAGATGGTGGAAGGTTCACTTGAAGAGAAAAGTCACTGCAGGGCCCAAAAGCATAAACTGCATTAGCAAGCAAGAGATGAAAGAATAATGTTGCCACTTGCCATAAATGTAACCTGAACTATAATCTCCTCAGAAAAAGGTGTCCTTGAATCTAACTATATAAAGATATTTAACTAGACATGTGGCAACTGCACTTGACAGCATAAATGCTCACTGCAAGAAAGGGTAGACATTTATGCATGCCCAAAAGTATCACAACTATAGCATAACTTAACTGATCTTGAAAAAAGAAGAAAAGGTGGTAATCCTTTTGTCTGTTAAACTACAATCGTGCTATTGCTACAGAGAGGGTAACTAGCCTAATTTCTTCGGAAAACAAGGTTTCAAATTTCAACCACTTTGGAACATTAGACATTAGTAAATAACATTTAAACTAGAATTGGGCAGGGGCCGCGCGAACGCAGGCCCCCACTGCCACAAATTATGACGTAGGCTCCACCACTTGGGTAGACCTTAGGCTGACACCCTTCCTAAGTGCAATGGAAGCCACCAGCCTAGGCCATGGGCCTTGCTGATCGCCCATTGACCCCGTCCAGGTAAGTATGTTGCAATTGTTGCACTACCTTCTCTTTTATAACACATCCTACTTGTCTCACAATCATCATCCTCCGATGTGGGACTTCAGTAACAGGCATCTGACATCTGACAGCATCCTTCCAGTGTGGGACTTCAGTGCTTTCTTCAAGGAAGCTATGGTACAAATGATTCTGAGTCCGACTCAAATCCCCATCCCTATCCTAGTTTCAAGGAAATTATGGGAGTCTATACATGCCTCTAGATATGAGCAATAAATTACTTCTAGACTATAAAGAGAAATCATTTTGTTTCAAGTTAAATCATCACTTTACTTTCGAGTTTCATCAACCATCCACCATCCAAATTATGTAATTCAATGGAGCTCTGTATTACTACTAGAGCCTCTAGTTGGACCTATACAGCATATCCCAATCAGACCACACTAAGTAAAAAGTCAATCCAAATTACTTCTGACATGAAAAGGGTACTTATAAAGAAATGAAAATCATGAAAGTTTGTTTCAATAACTGTTAAAATCATTTCCGAGGGGCGAGGAGGCAGGGCAACCGCGGCGGGAGATTTCAAGCCTGGAAACTACAAATATCGATATCCAGAACCTGGAATCAAAAAAATATCAAAACATAAGCATATCTGTAATCATAAATGCTGCTATTGCTATCAGTATGAACTAGAGTATTAGTTAATTTGATGTGGCTATGAGAAGCTAGTCTACACTTTGTATCCAGACCCTAAGATGAAACCCTCTACCTCATGAGCCAAAATAGTTCAAAGGCTGTTGAAGGAGAGAACTATTGAGAAGGCCAAAAAAATAGATACTAGCAAATTTCGAAGCTAAAGGTAATTTGGTGAAGCATAGAGTAAACAAGCTAAAATTGATAGTTGTTATTCGAGAATATGACCTTGAACCCTAGTTCACTTGAAGAAGAAAAGTGAATAGGGTCCAATGAGATTGCATAAGCAAGCAAAAGCTGAGTCAATAAACTTATGGTTGCCATGATGATAGCATACAAAACTAGATCTCCTCCCAGATAATAGTAGTCTTCAAACTGAATAAAATCTCAAATATGCATGAGATATTATGATAAGTGAACAATCCATTCATCACAGAAAACGATTGAATTATGAAAAACATGTTATGTAACAGCATATAGAGGAATTCACCAAGCTATGTGATGATAATACTGCAATAATGAGAAAAAAGTGGTGTTGCCATCTTATCAACAAACGGTTGATTGCTATCAAATCCATTCAGGGGCACATCCCAGATAACACCGAATTTGTCAGAAACACACACCTACTAATCGTCATTTCTAATGGCAACTGCACTGGTTTTCTTATGAGGATCGATTTCATTGGTAGCGAAATGTTCACGCAAAGAAATTATGCATACATGCGCACAAATCTGCAGGCCATTATTGACAGTTTTATGATCCCCAGCTGATACAAAAGCTTCCCTCTTGGACCAAACTGAGTATCTCTAATGGAACCCTTATGAAATGGCCCAACAGAGTCATCAAGTAAAGATGCCGCAGAACCAGCACTGAATGACCAAGTTAAACCACCACCAACATTAACATTCTTAATCCCAGATAAAGGGGATAAAGGTCAGATAAAGGACATAGTAACATACAAAAGCATCCTTGCAGGGGTAGGTGTAATATTCATATTTGGCTTCTAAGTTTTCATATACTTTGAACTCATCACTGTCATGCTGTAGGAGTGGCCAAAGTACATGCAGTGGAGAAAGTGGAGTGTAAATGGGTTTCTGAAATATCTGGATAATCTTCTTCAAGATAATGTTTTGATAACATCACACAATAGGGGTCCAAAAGCTTGATAATGTTTCATTCAAAGAAGCCATTGACCAAGATGATTCTTTGTCTCCAATTGATCATGGATTACTACCTGAGACAAATAGATCCTTGAAAGTGAAGCTTTGAATTCTAGAGGCAGAACTCAATTTTAATGCTTGTGCTATCAAAGTTTGTGTTTCTCAGCATACAAATGTGATTGTCTACTCCCCTGAATTGGAATTTCACTTAACACTAAAAAGGCAGCTAGCTGGGAAGGAGATGATTCTATACTAGTTTCACCTTCCTAGTTTTCAAGTAACCCACAATCAGACCTGCAGAAAACAATATGTAATGTGTTAAAAGGATAGTAAAAGTAGGGAAAGAACTCTGCTGATAATAATCTTGTAACAAGTATAACGGCTCTCAGATAGCCCAATTAGTAGAGTTAGTTATAGGAGAGAAGAGTATAGATATGAGTAGTAGGAATTGTAATGGGACTTAGTAAATTGTTACCGGAAATTCTCCCTTTTGAGTTTCTCGTCCTCTCTAGAGTTCCCTCTCATTCTTCTATTCTCCAATTCTCCCATCTCTAACTCATATCTCATTACACATGTCTGGAGTTCTAAAGCTCTTTAAAGATAATAATCTCAAGTAGACATGATTCAAGAAGGCGTGAGCAACACTCATTAGTCAGTATCTACAATCATCAAATTTTGCTATTGTTATCAATATCAGCAAGAATATTATTAAGTATGTGACTAAAGGATGCTAGTTAATTTTAGGAAGAAAACCGAACCCAATAAGCGAGTACCCAGAAGGAAGAAAATGAAAAATAAAAAGAAATGTTAGCTTACAGGGATTTCAGAATTCTCATCAGTACTAACAATAAGCGAGTTTGTCAATCTTACCAGCTTCACAACACAAATCTAGCATACAGCTGAGCCCACAAAAAATAAGTAAACTTTACTTTTACGTAGCACTTACTCCGCTTTCATGTTCCCGCACATAAGCATACAAAATGATAATATTATTATTTTACAGCTGAAGTTGAGAAATAAATCGGAGTCAATGCCAGTAACCAACTTGGGAACAGATCCCCGTATTTGTGGGGTCATGTGCTAATCAAACCTTTCATCTCTTCAATTTAAAAATGATAAGAAGATAGACTTGGAAAAATGAAGGGTGTAGATAAACACACGTGGCCCACGGATTTATTCCCAACCCAACTTACTTAAGTTCGGTTGCATCCTACCACACGCGGATACAACAAAGTGTCGTGTTTATACGTCTAACACGTATTTATATCAAATCTTTTATAACATATCAATAACATGAACTTATTTACTCTTAACACAATATAATTAGGGTTATAAAAATGAAATAATACATAACTTTTAAAATTTATAAAAAAATAAAATATAAATAAATCTTATATAAATTATATTTTAAATAATATAATATTTTTATTATATATATATATATATATAGTGTATGTGCTCTATAAATTTTTTCATGTCATATCGTGTTAGCTGGAGCCACTTCTGGAGCCACTTCATCTTCGTCGTTAATGTTAGCTGCCTGCACCTCCTAACACTCCACGTTCACTATTTTGTATTTTTATATTTTCGAAATACGTAGATGTGATGGCAGTGAACCTTTTTTTTTTTTTTTTTTTTGGGATAAAACTGATAACTTAGAACTTCAGATCAGAAAAATCTACAAAAAAACAGAAAAATTATAGATAAGATAATTATATCAAATCAAATCCAAAACGCTGATACTTTTTCTTGAGAGTATTATATATTTTTAATTTGTACATTACTTATTATTGAAATAAAATATTAATTTTACAGTAGTAGCAGTATTAGTGCACTATGCTCTTTTTCTTTGGACGGTCACAGAGTTATAAGGCCATCTGGCTCCCCATCGAACGCCACTTTCCTTTGGGTTATGAATACTTCTCTCAGTTTCAAAGAGCACGTCATGATTAGATATTAAAATATATTGATGCCTAAAATAAAAAATTTAAAGAGACAGAGAGCCCATTGAAAATTTGAGCCAGTGAAAGCCCAATAAAAGTTTGAACTGGCTTTGGCAGGGGCCGCGCGAACGCAGGCCCCCTCTACCACAAATTATGACGTAGGCTCCACCACTTGGGTAGACCTTAGGCGGGCACCCTTCCTCAGTGCAATGGAAGTCACCAGCCTAGGCCATGGGCCTTCCTGATCGCCCATCGACCCCGTCCAGGTAAGTATGTTGCAATTGTCGTACTAACTTTGCTTTTATAACACTTCCTACTCCTCTCACACTGAACATTGTTCGATGTGGGACTTCGGTTCTAGCTTTCGTTATTGGAGCAACTTCTGTTAATGGTCATAACCGATTATTATGTAACAACGAAATAGCTCAATCAGCTAATTTTATATAAATAAATATTACATATGAAAGACATCACACAAAATTCTTCTGCTGAATATTCATCCCCCTATACATACACCTACAGATATTCTCCAATGGGCTGTGACAAGTGACAACGAAAGATACGACATAAAATTTCAGCACTCAAATATCAGAAGAACTTGGTGAAGGTGGAGACACAAGACACAATGACAAGAAGAGGGAGAACCAAGTGGGAGGGGACTTTGATATTGCTTCCATCAGATGAGCCACCTGCTGTTGATGGGACCCTTTTAGATTCTGCAACTGCAATTGAACAATATGTTATATAAAAGCATTTTCTACTAACAATCTTAATGGCTAGATATTATTGATATGCATTTAACTTTTTTTCTGGGTTTATTATAACCATGCAACTTAAAAGTGCTCTATACCCGAGGGAATATGTGAAGTTGATGGGGTAATTGAGCCTTCAGGTGATTCACTTGGAGAAGCAGCTGGAGCAGCTGAAGGAGATATTGGTCCATTGACACCTAAATTCATGCCATGAAAACAAAGTTATATATACCAATTAGCCTATATATATATAACTTGTGATTTAATGGAAAATAGAGACTTGGACTCATTCTTACCTTTGCATTGGCTAACTGGTGGGGTGTTCACTTTACAAGCACCAGGGAGAGAGAGTGCAAGAGTTTGGTTTATGGTGATTCCAAAGGAACCCCCACCATTAAGCACCGAGCAAAGGCATTGTGGGGAGGATTGGACTACACTTGAGAGCTGTGAGCAACATGGAGCTGATGGGGTTGAAGAGCTTCCCATTATGTAGCTCAGGCAAGGGCTCAAGCTAGTGATTGCACTGGTGCAACCTGATTGAGCTGATGCTTGAGTCCACATAATGGCCACCACCATGAGCATAGTAACTATGCTCAAGGGATACGCTCTAAATGCCATTGGTTCTAATCTTGGAATTAACTTCTCACAGATGAGAAATTCTCAAGTGTAGATGGTATCTTGTGTGCTGATTTGGGTACTAATTGATGTCTGAGCGACAATTAAAAGAAACTGAAGAAAGGGTTATATAGAAAAAAGTTTGGACAAAAGGACAAGTAAATGTAGGTTGCCTACCCTTCTAATTTCAGGACATATCATACAAAAAAATGAAGGTGTGTTTACCGAAATCTATGGCTAATGGACTGTTTATAATACAACTAGAAGTGTTACAATATTACAGAATATGTTTGACTCTGCCACTCCAAGTTGTATGGGGACCTAATCGAACTTTTGAAGAACCGAGATCCAAATATATGAAAGGAAGCTAATTGAAAGCACCATGCTTCTGTTTATCTTCTTAACACACTTTAATAGAAAGTAAGATTTTTCTTTCTTCCACCAAAATTAAATTTTGTACCTTTTAGAATGGCCTCAATCTTTCAAATTTTCTACCTTACTAGCTTAGTATTAACATATGTTAAAATGAAAAAAGGATGACCAATGACTAATAAATTGAGTGATTCAAACATTTGGCCTCTCAACTATTAATTACAAAAGGCTCCATTCTAACCAACCATACCAAACAATAACTGGGACAACTAAACAATATTCTTTCCAATAAAAATGTTGGTTAAAGTAGTTGAACTCCTATACCATATTCAAATCTACCTTGTTTATGTTGTTGAGTCATTGCAATATATAAATCATGTCCTTATCTTTGATCAAACCAATCAGCATCCTGAGACAGTGACAGAGACACATCATTCTTCTCCCACCCAAACACTGATCCTTCTGTGATTCATGGGACAGCTAAGTGCTTTTCAAATCACTGTGACATCATCAGTCCTTGTAATCGTTTCAGTAAATTTGGTAAAGGGGCAGATCACTACACCATGTACAACATCTTTTATAAGCACTTTCACCCCCATATGCCAACCTCATCAAAGGAAGCTCAAATAATGGGTTAGCACCATCAACTACATGTTGTGATTCATTAAGGTCTTTGATGAGCATTAGTATGGATTGTGCTGGCCTAATGATAGCAGCCAATGCTCCAATCCCACTACCCATTAACCGTGCCCTTGCCCTCATCCTCTCACAAGCATGCAACATGAATGATGTGCCTACACAGTGCAAAGGTGCAAATTCATGTGCCATTGCAATTGCAACTATACTGCTGGAGAAACAGGTCCTCTCGTGTTGAATTTTCACACCCCTAATTTAAGATGTGAGACTTTGATAAGACATATGAAAAAAAGAGTTGATAGTGAGAAATCACATATAATGAAGTCATATGAAAACTTAGGGTGTGTTTGTTTCAGATTTTAAAAAAAGTTATTATGAAATTTAAATTTTATATTTAATTGAAAAACTGAAACTGAAAACTGATTTTTTTTCAAAAACTACTTCTTTTAGCTTCTATAAAAAAAAACTGAAAACTAATTATTTTGAGATTCTGATTTTTTTAATAAAAAATAATTTTGGTGTCCTAGAATCCCAAACAAACGCATCCTTAGTACGAGAGGATCCATTCCGAAATGGCTAGCTTTGTGAGTTTTGTCCCATTTTTATTTTTGTAAGGAAAACAATGAATATCTAATAATGAGTTTTTGTACATTGCAGCTTCTGGTTCTCCTCTACCAGCTCGAGGTAGTGGCAAATTTGTTCAATTGCTTTTATAATCCTATTAATTAACCCAAGATTTTCTTTTGCTGTTGTTAATCTCTTTTTTCTTCGTCAAAGTTAATATTCTTTTTCTTTTTGTCACAATATGTTTTTCTTTTTGGGGGTCCGACAGTGTCAATATTCTAGTAACATTTAGGAGTCAAATTTCAATTTGGATACATTGATTTTGGCCCAAACTGTTTTATAATAAACAAGTTTATATATTGGCATGCCAAGCCATGCTTGGATCAAATGACCAATCGCTTCCGCCGATTGCCGAACCTCCATTAACTCCACAAGGTATTTTAATTCCCTGAAGTCCAACTTAACGACCTTCCAAGGAAAAAGCTCATTAAGTTGAACTAATTTAAAATAAGGGAAAAACTCCATTTTCATCTCTTACAGTGATATTTTAATTTCGTTTCAAATATTTTTTTCTTCAATTTCATCCTAACGTTTTGATAATATTTTAATGTTGTTCTATTTGATAACAATATCAATATTTTTAACAAAGATTGCTAATCTGGCTTAAACTTGTCCATTTTTATCTCATATGGATATTGTATTGTGTAAAAAAAAAAACTTTATCTTCATCCCCAGTCCTTTAAACTTTAGTCTTTCTAGTTAAAAGTTGTTTATAAATGTCACGACCCAACCTGGACACGTGATCGACACGCGAGATCTCATTCTCACGTCAGCCTCAAGACTTGTGATGCTTTATATGTATGCTCCGTTCGTAAAAGAAATCCATGAAAAATAGAAAATTTCTCTTTTTCTACATACAAATCACCTAATCGTTGAAATTCGAAATAACTAAAATTGTTTAAAAGGTCAAGTCAGAGTTTTCATAATATGTCTCTAAAGTTTGAAGCCATAATATACATGTGACAATAAATCACTTTGTTCTAAATTGTCCATGAAATTAGCATACATAAGTTATTAGACACAAAACAACACTATACTATCTTAATATGTAAGATGTAAAATGTGATCTAAGATCTGGATCCTGCACTATACTAGCACTTTAAACAAACCCAGAATGCTTGCCTTACCTCTGGTGAAGCTTACCATTTGACTCTTTACTCTGGTTGAGTAGAATTTGCAGTAGTAGTCCTATCTGTAAAAATAAGAGAAATGAGAAGGGTGAGTTTTGATACCAAAACTAGTGAATGAGCCCTCACCTGAAACCCCCTTTCACGGGTCACCAAAGGAACAATGCATGAAAGGAGTCATAATAACATTAATCATATTCAAAGTCTTACATAATTACATGTATATATATATATATATATATATATCAAATTATCATTTCATAACTCAATAAAAGGAATTTTTTCAATTTACTTTCCTATCTAGTCACATAAAATTATAGTATAGTAGCTCAAACAACGATATCTAGTCTGATCCTCTAGTCTAAGGGTGCCAGACGGGCTCCACCCTCTAGACTTCATTCCTTCCCCCCAGACACGGGCTAAAGGAAGAACATGTGTTTTTTGTTATCCCTGGCCTAGGCATATTTGGTACCAAGGTTAACGGATTACCGCTTAACACAAGCGTTTCTCTCCAGCTATTATAAATCAATCGGAAAATCCTTAAAAAAAAACCTTTTAGTTCATTGAGCTTTGAATCTATCCTTTTAACAGTTTACCTTAGCATAACTGTGGCTCTAAAATCATGCCCAAGGGATCACCCTCTGTAGACACCATGATTTCATATCCCCAGAATATGTAGCCGTCAGTTTTCTGAATCTTATAAAAAATCAGACTCTAAAACCATTTAGTTCAATATCTAAAACACCTTTCAGTCTGTTCAACTTGTCATACACTCAAAAACTCAATATCATGCTTCAAATAGCAAGTTTGCATCAAAATTCTATTTCCTTTTCTAAACTTCATATTTGGTTATAAATCTACTACATATACCTAGACCAATTCCAGGATCCATTGAAATAAGCATAAAAACCTCTAACAATCACATGTATCATCGAATTAGCATAAAATCAGGATAACAACTATGGTCCCGAGTTTATCTGAAACATGTTTCATGCTCTAAAACCAGGAGTTCTAAACATAGAAACTAGTACTAAACTTCAAATCCTTATACAGTAATTCTTAAATCAAGTAGTAAATCATAGTTTTCATGAAAATAACTCTAATGCATAACGTAGAAGTCACAGATGTGAATCCACTCACCTGGAGGGTTGACAGAGAAGGAATTACACCAACAGAACTCTTGGGAAGAAATGACAGCAATATTTGTCATGGAAGTAATAGAACTCTAAATCAACCTTTAAAACCTCTAAATATTCAAATTCCATCTCTAACAAGATAGAGACCTCTCTTCTTAGAAAGCATGGAGAACCACCCTTGAGCTAAGAAAATTTGAAGGAAATGAAGCAAAACTAGCAAAATAACATATTGGAGGATTGAAGATTCTAAGTTAAACTTGAAAGAGTTGGAAGAAAATGGAGTTTTATGAGTGAAAATGGGTTGGAAGAGGTGTTTGTTCGAAGTTGAGAGAAGTTTGGGAGGTGAGTGTGTCTGAATAGTCTAAACCAAAATGGGGCTTTTATGTGCTGTTGGGGCCTAGGTGGTCCCTGCCACCTGGCGCACCGACTTACTCTCTGTCAACCGCCTAGGTCATTTGACAACAACGCTTCCAAAACTCCAAACATCAAGTTCACTCTCTGTTACCGCCGGTCCAGAAGCTCCAGAATGCTTAATATTGATATGTATTGGACTTACTATCCCACTACTCACTTATTTACATTAACTTTAAAACATAAATGTAAATAGGAAATACCCCCATTTAGATTCAAATAAAATATTAGAAAAATCAAAATATCAATCAATCAAAATCTAACTTTTGGGTTTTAGTTCAAATTCAGAAAACCTTACGATTTCGTAAACTTGTAAACTAAAAACGAAGTATTTAAGGGTTTCATAAAATTCGCTAAAAATCACCCTTCAACTCATTTTTCTCTAGGGAACAATTACCGAGACTTTGGTCCCAAGAAATAGCTCTATCATATAGCCCTTTAAGGGCGTGTAGGTTTAGATTACAAAATTAAGGACCCAGAATGATAGAAAAGGGTAACCAACACCCTTCTTAGTTCGGAAAAACAAATTCTAACCTTTTTATTTAAAACCAGGGTATTACAATAAATAAGATCAAACTTATTTCAATAAGGATGATTAGACAAAAATAAAATTTTAACTCCATATAAAATAATAATAAATATTTCATAGCCGAATCTGTAGTATTTGTTAACAAAATTGATAGCATTCACAAATAGGATACCATAGAAACATTATCAAAATGTTTGGGACAAAATTGAACAGAAAAAAAACTTTTAAGACAAAATTGAAATGTCCAAAGATGAGGGATGGGAACTGAGTTTTTGCCTTAAGAGAATAACCAAAAAATATGTGGACAACCAAACAAAAATGTAGCTTGACAAAATAAAATTATATATATATATATATATATATATACAATTTAGAGAATATAAAAAATTTCGTATGCACATAAACTTTTCATGTAATCTTTGCATGATTTCAATGATATGTCAAATATTTTATATGATTTTCTTCTAGGAATAAAATTTAAGAATGTCTATTTAAGCTATGGATTTTAGAACGATTTAAAAGAATTAAATATTTTATGTATTTTATTAATAAAGTTTTTAAGTTTTGAGAAATTTATTTATTTAATTATTTTTATGGTTTATTATGAGCGTTAAAATTAATAATTTATTACGCATGATTGCTTGAAATTAATTCTAGAAGGCTTCCATAAGGGACAATACCTCTTATATGTTGGTCACAATTTTGGTCGTAATACAAGGCTTGTTCGTCATTTCTCCTCATTTTCATTCTAAATTTTTCATTAACTGATGCACTTCATTCTAGCCAGAAGAAATTACCAAAACATAAATTTGCAACTTTAAGGGTTATATTTATTAGGTTGTAAAACGGTCAAACAATAAGGCAGTAAAACGAGTAAAATCAATTGGGCCAACCTGTTTACCCATAAAAAAATTAAGTGGGTTGAACCTAAAATTTTTTATCCGTTTAATAAAAGTCCATTTTTAGCCCGTCCGCTTAGCCCGTTTGAATGGGCCAACCCGCATGATAAATGAGCGGCCCATTTACTCATACATTTTTTTAACCGCTTGCAATTTAATGAATTTACAATCTTACACTCCACCAAGTACTGCGAGACCCAGATCCACAAACAAACCCACAAATACTCAGTGAAGAGAGTTCGGGTTAGACACACAGCAGCAGCCTTGCTGCCGCCGCCGCCGCCGCCTTCTCCTTTCTCGCCGTGCTGCCGCGCCTCGCCGCCTTGCTTCATTCATCACTGGGAGCCTCGGACAACAGCCGCCGTCATCATCTTCTGCCTGCCTCGTCGCCTTGCCGGGATAACAGCCGCCGCCGTCGTGCCTGGGTCTGCCGTCTTCATCTTCTCTCCTCATTTCATTTCCAACTCCAACAGGTCTTCTGTTCTGATTTGGGAAAAACCGGAACCAAAAGGGAAACACTGTGTCTTGCTTCCTTCCTTCTTCCTCACTGTGTCCTGGGTTTCCCAATTTCACTTCCAGTTCAAGGTCACATTCCCCTTCTTCTCTATTTTTTTCATTTATTTGTGTATTTTTTTTAACTCATTGCTCGCTTTTGCTGAATCAATTTGTATCCTTTCCCTGCTTTTCCATACTCATGCCTGGGATTTTATGTAAAACAAAAAAAAATATATCCATTATTTGTTTTTCAAAATCAAGTTCCAATTTTTATTTCTTTCGGGTTTGAATTGTATCTGAAAAACGTGTGGTGGATCGGAAACTTTGTGGCAAAGGAATGAACGAACTTTATTGATAAAGAATAAGGAAAATATGCCCAAATTGAAAAAAAAAATGTAAAAAAAAAATAATAACCGGCGGGCTGGTTTGGCTCGCAAACCGGTTTTCTACGGCTGGGCTAGGGATTTTAGCTCGGCGGATAAACGGGCCGTTTATTTGTAACTTTTTGGGGTTTATTCAGGTGCAGTCAAATTCATTTTACTTCCATTTAAATCTTGTTCTTTGGTTTTCCATTCAACACGTTTCTTATTTATTTATTTATTGGGTGATTGTAGCGGGAGACCCGAAAATGGGTTGGAAAGCAGCTGAGAAACTGATTAGGCACTGGAAAGTTCTCAGAGGGGACAACGTAATTACCTCACAAACCCACCATTATTATTATTATTATTATTATTATTATTATTATTATTATTATTGTTTTTCTGTTATCTTTTTTCTTACTTTCACTTTATCTAATTAATTTCATTTTGCATATTCGTTTTTATAACAGGTTATGATAATAAGGGGCAAAGATAAGGGTGAGACTGGGCTCATTAAGCGTGTAATTCGCTCCCAGAATCGTGTTATTGTTGAGGGTAAAAATCTGGTGAGATAACAAATACTTATGATTACTAGTATGTAAGTAGGAATTCAACTTCTATACACTTACAGTGCACAATAGAATTTCACCAACGTGACAAATAATTGAAAATAACAACCCATGATCACAATCACCTACCATGATTTGTTATTTTGATAAAATTCTATTTACTGAAAGTGTAAAATTGTTTATGTTGGCAATACATATAAATTAAACTCTGACTAGTAGTGTGTATGTTTTGATTCCATTATCAGTGTGTCTTGTCTTGTGACAGAATCTAAATTAAGGGGTGTAGTTAAATACTTTGGTATTCCTTTTTTTTTCCCTGAAGGAAGTACATCACTACCTGTGTTACTCTGAGATAGAGAAGTTTCTGGATTGAAAATTAATTATGCTATGAGTATTTGTTGCATCCTGAATGGGTGGATTGAAAACACGGTGCAGGAGTTGTCATCATGTAGTTTATGAGTATTTGCTGCATCTTGAATGGTGTGGATTGAAAATGAATGAAAGAGTTATAAATGTTTATCCCAGAGCATAACTTTTTAGGATGTAAACGGTGATCCCTACCAAAAATGGAGTAAAGAAGTGAAGATCCTAAATTAATTGTCACATTGAGCATGTGATTATGTGAAGACAAATACAAAACTATAATTTTTGTTAAGAATGATATGTTATGCTGGTTAACTTTTGAATGGGTAGGTGGTGCATCAACGTTATATTTTGTTAAATTTCAGGCAGTATTTTTCTAGTTGTGTAGCATAATTTGCATAATGATGGGTTTTTACTTACTTTTTGACATCCTTTTTACAGGTAAAGAAACATATCAAGCAAGGGCAAGGTCACGAAGGGGGTATCTTTACTGTTGAAGCCCCACTCCATGCCTCCAATGTTCAAGTTCTTGACCCAGTTACAGGGTATGTACTTGTGTTCGAAAATTTGAACTGGTGATTACACCACCAGAGCTTGGAATTATATGTAACAAAGTAATCAACTTTCACTTGTTTAGGAAGCCTTGCAAGGTTGGGATTAAGTATCTCGAAGATGGTACTAAAGTGAGAGTATCCAGAGGACTAGGAGCATCTGGGTCCATAATCCCTCGTCCTGAGATCTTAAAGATAAGAACTACCCCAAGACCTACAGTCCGTATGTATCTAAAACCTTGCCAGTTTTTTTTTTGGTTTAATTTGTTGTTATTTATTTTTCTTTCATTTTTAAGTTAGAGTCTGCACACATGGTTAACCATCAGCATGCTATTGTACATGGCATTGAAGACAAGTAGAAGAGCTTCCTTGCACTTTAGACTTTGCAGACATTCTTGATTGAAACTGAGTCCTCCTTTTGTTAAAATACACATTTACTGTTAGCACAACAATATAGAGATAGAGGGGGAAAGGAACGTATTTGGAGAGAGATGAGGGTGTAGCCAAGTAGGTTATCGGTTGAATTCCATATTGAAGAATCTTAACCATCCTGTGAGATTTATGGAGGCCTTTCCCTTGTTGTGAAAGTCCTGCTTCTAGGGTGTGAATTGGTTAGATACTTGGATGACTTTTTCTCTGCATATTGATCAAAGCATATGGGCATGCACTCTGTGGTCACCCAACTAGAAAGTGCTACTTGTTTAGTATGACACTGTATTGCATTGATCAGAGTAATTTAGTCTGATGGATTTGAGTTTTCTGTCATTTTCAATCTTGAGTTAGAAGCTAGGCTGCAGAGTATAATACTGGCTAGGCACCAAACAGTTGAATCTAAATTTGACATTTCTCTTGGTGTAGTAAGATATTATTATTCATAATAATCTTGGTTTGCTAATACAACACTTTTCTGCATGCAAACAAATCGATCCTCTGATTTTGATGTACTTGTCTACTGGCTTACTACCACTGCTGTTTGTTTTGGCTTCTTACTGGGGATTGAGGCAATAGCTCGGATGAGCAAAGTCAAAATTGCAATTGTTGTCCCAATATATTCAGAAAACAATATATGCCACCAAAGAAAAGAATAAATAAATAAACTGATCGTATTTGATAAAAAATTCAAGCAGAATACCATAACTTTCCTGCATTAAATTATATATGTGTGCTGTAATGACGAAAAATAATAATAATAATAATTTACATTGTATCCATAGTTCTCTGCTCTCACAATCAGTCAATTAAAAAACATGAGCAGCTACCCCCGCAAACACACCCCGCCCAAAAAAAACATTGGCTATTCTTTTCCAATGTTGTATACATTCACACAATATATTCTTTAATTGGGATTTAGTGGTATCACTGTCATCTATTTTTTTTCACCAATTACCAGAGGTTTTTTTCACGTTCCTTGTCTCTTGGTTCTGTCCCCTACTGGCCAAAGCCTCTTTGCAATATTTAGCACTGCAAAGTTTCGGCTCCAGCACTTTAGCTATTCTTCAACCTAGTTCTGGACTCAGTTGGAGTAAATGCTCTAAACTTAAAATTATATATGGAATTCAATGGGATTCATCTATGTTAATTTTGCCCTCCACTCTTACGCTCCAACCAAATATATCCTCAAAGATTAATAAATTCAAACAATCATTTAGAAATCTGGTGAGTATCTGATGGTTTGTTTTTCCTTTTTCTGCAGCTGGTCCCAAAGACACTCCAATGGAGCTTGTGTTAGAGAAGACTTATGATGCCAAAACAGGGAGGGGCATGCCTGAACTTTAAAGAGATTTGGTACCCTATTCCATATTTCCAATTAGGTAGTTGCTGTGGTAGTGAACAGGTTTGGCATGAGCATGTCACATTTTTCCGTCTATCATGATACATTGATTTGGTCGAGAATCCCTTTCATATTTTGTAGTTTTATGTGATCATATCCGGCGCTGAAGAATCAC
This sequence comes from Dalbergia oliveri, assembly GCA_030441495.1. Lineage (NCBI taxonomy): Eukaryota > Viridiplantae > Streptophyta > Magnoliopsida > Fabales > Fabaceae > Dalbergia > Dalbergia oliveri. The sequence goes on along the minus strand of JAMLFY010000013.1, from coordinate 21,628,080 downwards.
TTGTAACTTTCTTTTACCTACTAGCTTTAATATTACTAGTAACTACCAAAATAAAATTTTATCTTTTTTGTTCAATTGATGTTTATTTCCTGTTGCTGATGCTGACTGTCTTGTCACTCCCTAAACTTATTATTGATTAAAATGAGTGAAAAATATAACCCCCTCGATTGTGCTTGCACTTTTTAACACCTGTCTGTGACTTTGGTGATTAATTTGGTTCCCCCTTTGGTGTTTGAACTCTTTCAACCAGTTCCTTGAAACCTTTATTGTTCAAAGTCAGGTTGTATTAAAATGGTCAAATTTTATTCAAACTGGATAACTTGTGTTTGGTTATTTGGTGTGCAATGCACTTCAGAATCTCCTTTTTTATGGATAAACCTGTCGTGGGATGCACAGTAACTTAATTATCGGCATTAAATGGTATGGGGTTGCTTAACATTCAACCTGCCCCTGTGAATTGGCATGGATTCGATGTGTTTTCGGGGTTAAATTTGGATGGCACTTTGGTTTTAATTGTTCCTGCATTGCAATCTGTGAAAACCTATTGTTTATGGAAGATGAACATGATTGGTGCTTAATTTGTTCTAATCAAGTAGTTTTGGATGGGCAACAATTTAGTGATCATTTTCATGAATAAGTTTAATTTCGTGTAGAACATATCTATAAATGATCAACTCATTTTGACCCCACATCAAAGTTTGTGTTTAGGGTTTAAGTGGGAATAAATTTTTTGTGGATGAGTATAAAATGGTGAAAACATTAATTACAGTATTTGTGTCATTTTGTTTTTGTTCATGGAATGTAAATTGAAATCATTGGAACTTCTAACTATTTCAAAGACAAGGATTAAATGTGTGTGAAATTCATTCAAATTGAAATCGTTGGAACCTTAAACGGTTTTAAGTAATAAAACCAAAATGGTGCAAATCCTGTAATTAATGATCTCACCATTTTATGTTTGTAATTAATTTTTTTTTTAATTTTAGAAGAGTAAAAAATTGTGAGTTTTATATATAACTTATTGTGGTGTCCTGTTTTCTTCATCATTGATTAATAAATAAAGGACAAATTAGATACAATTCATCAAAAGTCACCCTACGCATCCCATGATTGCAAAAGCCAACATGTCAAATCTTTGATTTTTTGAAATGTATGTTTAATGGCTTCAAATGTAATTGCATATATGTTTCCTACATAGATGGTAAAAGAGATTGAACCGAACTCAAAATGATGGATTAGGTTGTGTTTTGCAATCTATTCCTTAATCAAGTTTGTTAGTTGAACTTGAACTTGATAAAGGAAATAAGTTAACTTGCGTCTATCGCATTTTCAAGTTGACTCGAGGTGAGTCAGGTTTTAAACAAAAGTTGCCTTGACTACTTTAAGAGATAGGGATATAATTTTAAACCCTTTTTTTTATGAAAGGTAATAAACCAAAATTGGAGAGAGAAATGTTAAAACCAAATTGTAAAATTAGGAAGGTTAATGTAAAATAATCAGGGCCATGGGGTTGAAGGTTTAAGACCAAAATGTTTGGCGTGCATGCGATGGAAACCCCATTTTTTTTTTGGTCTGGAAAGCCCAGGGTTTGGATGTAGGGTTTACTCTTTTATGGGCCAGATTAATCTACACCGCACCCTGTTTGATAAGAGAGATTTAAAAGTTGACCGAGAAACACTACCAAACAAAAAAGTTGACCACAAAAAGGGAGATTATTTGCCTTTTGTTCTAACTGCCTGGGGTGGTTGATCAAAATCCAAATGACACCAAAAAATTCCAAATGACACAAACAACGCTAATTTGGTTGAGGGAAAAATTTTGTGGGAAATTTTTTATGAATAAATTTTATATGTAAAATTACAAATAAAATTTATTTATGAAAATTTATCCTTTATTTTTACTCTTTAATCAAACACCCTGTTTTCATTTTTGGCTTTGTTCTTTTCTGTTTTCTTCCCAGTATGCCTAAGAATTATATACTGCGTGACATTGTCTATAGCTAGGCTGATTCTAATTCTTTCAAGTGTTTGAGAGAAAGCTTTCACATATTGGTCATATTAGGTTATTTTCAAAGCATGATTTGTGTTTATAAGAGAAGGCCGGAAAGGATTGAAGTTCGATCAAAATAATAATAATAATAATAAGGAGGAGGAGGATTGGAATAACATTGTAAAGGCCAAATAAAAATTTCACGAAGATAATATGTATTATTTTATGAGTTATAAAATTTAAATTCTTTTATAGGAGCATGTTCTTGAGTCTAATGTTTAGAAATCTATTACACTTTTAGAAATTTTTATTGAATTGGAACTTGGAAGGAGATTTTGAAACTTTTGTTATGGAAATTGGGATGCACCACGTTAATTATTACCTTCAAACTCAAATAACTATCTAATTTTAAATATATGCATGAATTGAAAAATGATTGAAAATGTCACAATATTAAAAAGAATTCATATGCGTTTTACCTTTGCAAAGTATAATTACTCTTAATTATTATTTTCCCCTACTCAAAATTCACTTACTCCTACATACTCTTTCTCTTTTACTATTCTCTCCTTTTCTTTTTATTTATTTATTTATTTTTTGTTTCCTAGGATCTCGTCGTTGATAGCAATGGCTAATCCTTCAAGTGGAAGCCTTATAAGGAGATAAATCTTTTTCGTTTATTTTATAAGAATAAAAAATAACTAGTTTTTATCTAGAGTTTTTGAAATAGTAATTGTTTTGTGAAAAATAACATATGAGAGTAGCATATTATAGTGTTTGAAATAATCTTTATACAAAATATTACATCGCAGTGCAAATTTTTCCTCCAATCATCATTCCTAGCTATTTCAATTCGACCAGGGACCTTTGTTATTATTATTATTATTATCTTTAAATAGACTGTTATAAATTTTACTATCCCCTTCAATCTTTATAATCATGTCGTGCTTTCTCCATCATTCCGTGGTACAATTATTCGGTGCTTAAATTGGCAAGTTACGACAATGTTTCAATTTTCTCACTGCCTGCTTGGTGATGTCATGAAGAACCGATTGCATATATTTGCAAGCTTTTTTTGTAGCTCTGGTTTGTTCCCCCGAAGCACAGACTACCACATACAATGACACCAATGCCACTCACATTCAGCATTGCAAGCACCTTAACTTGGGAACTACAGTAATATACCTTGGCTCCCTACAGGCTAAGTATGCCTAACCTACTTGTTACTAGCTAGGCTACAACATTTATTCTGTCTGTCCAAGGCTCGTCATTGAGATTGCAAATTCATCTTTTAGTAAGTTCCAAATTTTAATGGTCACCATGTCATTTGAATTAGATTTATTTGAGTATCTTCTGTTTACATAATTACCTACATGTAAAATTCTTGGATGTTATGAGAGTAAGCATTCATTCTATCGTATTTATATCATTATTTAGCATGTCAGATATTACATTAGAAATGTAGAAAAAATATGAGATAATAATAATCCGTAAAATTAACATATCAATTAATAAATGAAACAAAATAAATATTGTTTTTGCTCTTCGAAGAACACTTAAGTATTCCTCCTATGTACATGTATACTTTATGTTTGGTTACATGCATGTTTCGTTACACTCCTTCATCCAACATGTTTGGTTTCCAACTATTTTCTCATTGCGTTTTTTAAAATTGATTTTCCAAAAGTAAAACTACGTGTTTTGCATTTTCACTGAGTGAAGAATTGAATTACGGCGGCTAAAGTCGATTCTATTAAAAGCTCCAAGGAATGGCTTTTACTTTTGGTTTTTAAAACTAAAAGCAGCAATTACCCATATTGCACATCCCATTATTAATTTAAAAAAGAAGAAGCTATTTTTCACTTTTTGTTAAAAAAAAAGATAATGTACTTTTTACAAATTATATCTCTAAAACAATCATTTTAAATAAAATAACTTTATCAAACTCACTTTCTTAACACTATTATTCTCAAACACAAATCAATTATTTCAACATCAATTCTTTTAAAACCAATTCTTTTAACTTCAATTATTTCAAAGATAATGTCACCAAAACCTAAACCAAATGGACCTGATATCAAAATTGGGTTTTGCTTTTTCAATATTGCTTCTATGTTTTTGTATGAGCTAGGTTAGCTCGGACATTTTATTGTATGACATACTATAGGAGGTTTATCTATTTGTTTTGGATATGTTTATGAGTTCAGTTTTTGGAGTGGAAATGAAGAAAATGAATGACTTGTAAAATAAGATTTTAAAATTTTATATTACAAATTCTTCTTTCTTCTTCCTTCTCCTCTAAAATTTAAACTTATAAACATATGAACTTCTTGCACTTTTGTTCCTCCTGTTTTTTCTTGGAGTGGAACCTATTATAATCACCAGAAAAAATAAATATAATTTATAAAGTTTTTAAGATAATGAATGGTTAAATTAAATATTTTTTTGTTAATATAGTAATATATAATTAGATATTTGTGTAAAACTTTTTTAATAGTAACAGTACATATAAATTAAATTATTAAAAAATACATAATTTATTACAGCAGTTTAATTTGAATACACATTGTAAAAAATTCTACATGACATCAAATAATTAATATATTTTCACATTAATAAAAGTGTTAGACTCAATCACCCACTAGATAAAAAGTCTTACAAATAAAAATATATGATTGATTGATTGATTGTAATTAATGCATTAAAGTTAAACTCTATTACATCAAAACTATACTGTAATGATTAAATTTTCTCATTTAAATTATTTTTATAATTCACGAACTTTCGCATGCATTTGCATATTGATGATGTGCATATAATATTATTTTTAAGTATAGCAAATAGATAAGAGGCATGAACGATATCGGCAAACCCGGTGTAGAAGTAAAATCATGCATGCATATGTAGATGTCGATGATTCAGAAGAATCGATCCATAACGAGCAAATACAGAAGAGAATATATATCTAGTTCTACCCACCCAATTTTGTCTTTTTTTTTTTTTAAGATGATCTCTAATACTCTTATAAAATTTAAAGAAATTAGTACCTTTTAATTATTTAAGATTAATTAATATGTATCACATATTTCACTAACTAATTTATTAAAATATATAAAATTAACAATTCAATCACAATCATGAAAAACAAAATAATACTGATATCCTATGAATAAAGAAAAAATTGAAATAAAAAAATTAATGTTTATTTTAGTTCCCTAACTTTGTTCATGAGTCATTTTAGTCTCTAACTTTTAAAATAAGTCAAATTAGTTCCTAACATTACAAAATATAAGTCATGTTAATTGCTCAACTCACTGTTATTTAACATTCCATTAATTAAATGATAAAGTATAACGTTAAGTGATATTTTAATATACCTAATATCCTCGAAAGTGGAATTAAGTTTAAAATAACTCATTTTAATATCTAAAATTACACAAAATTAGTCATTTAAATATCTTATCAAAGGTATAAAATAACTCAATTTGTGCAAGTTTAGACACCAAAATAAGTCATTTAAAACTTTATTATATTTTAGATGACACATGGTATGTCAAGATATCACTTAATATTATATATAATCATTTAATTGATAAATATTAAATAAAAATTGGATGAAAGATTAACTTAACTCATGTTTCGCAATGTTAGAACTAATTTAATTCATTTAAAAGTTAAGGACGAAAATGAGTTATAAGTGTAAAGTTGAGATTAAAATAAGCATTAACTCATAAAAATTATTTTAAATTTTCAATACATTAAATACAAGGCAAATTCTCCTACACGCCCTACTAATTATGGTGTGTGGTACACCTATTAATCCAACAGCAAAGATTCGAGGGTGTATGTTTGCTCCAAATAAATGTTTACCACAGAATTAGCATCTCTCATCCTTCCCCTCACTGCATTCCTCTCTCAACTGGAAGCACCGGCGACTTCATGTGTCAGCGTGAGATATCATCATCAACCATAGTTGATTCCCCACACGAGCCAATCTCAAAATTAACATCAACCCATTCAAAAATTCCAACCACAACACTACCACCAAGACTTCACTGGGCACCTCAATCTCTTGTTAACAAAAACTGAACTTCAAAAACAGAAAAAAACAACAACATCAATCTCCTGTGGCGTGTTGGATTATTAATATAGGTGTACCACACACTATATTTAGTAGGGTCTGCAGCAGGATTCGCCTACAAATACATATAAAACACTTGCCACTTTTAATTTTCGAGCTAATATATTCTTAAAACACTGATTTGGAGGGAAATCCCGATTTTTGTTTGAAATTGAAACATTATGCGACAGAAATAATTCCTCCACGAAGCGGCAAATTAAAGTGATCAGTAATCCTACTCCATCTATGATGTCACTACATATATACACATATGCACCCAATTCGAACAGGAGTCAGTCTGCAATCTGCACTGAAGGGGAAGAGAAGTAGGACAGTATGTTTAATTTGCATAGTTGACTAACTCAAACCCCAAAGGCCACATGTAATAGATGAGAAATTCTTGGTAGGAAAATCTTTTACCTTAGTTAAGTTGTCAATGTTTAAAACGTATCTAATTATTTTCTTTTCGTACAAACCATGTCAAGTTATATAAGTCATATTAAAAATTTGTCTATTTTTAGCGATAAAATTTTGATTTATCTAATCAATATCCTAACAGTACTAGTTAAAGAATTAGAAAACAAAACTTTTTTATTAAGAACAGGGTTTTTAATTATGTGCCTTTCAAAACCACAAAATTTTAAAATTTGTTTTTTCTGGTTTTTTCTTATATATTTTTTTCTAGTATTCTTCATTCATGTCTAAGGAAACCGACTTAAAAAACCCATTTTCATAATGCAGTCTAAATTAATGAAAATTGTTGAGTTATTGACCCAACGCACGGGTGCTTGCTCCTCTGTTGTGCTGTGAAGATTCAATGTCATTAAGCTATTACTCTGGCCACTGACACCTTGTTTAACAAGCAAAAACAATCATAGACATTTCAGACATAAGAGTAAATGCCTCCTTGTGAGTGACATCACCATTTACGTTATATAAATACACACACTATTCACATATGTGTGCTTCATTATGAACACATAACAGTCTCTTCACATGTATACATCATTATCCCATTATGGTCAATGCCTAACTAGCTAGCCACGCCTAGCTTGCGTATTCTGGATCCTACACATACGTTTCGCTTGTCATTCTCCCGCTGATGATCCATATGCACAAAAAAGGTCAAATTTGTACCTTGGTTGTTGACATTATATCTGCACATGTATTGTAACACATAATCTTTTGCATTTTTCTTTTTTCATATATATAAAATTTAGATGCGTTTTACGTCGATTATTTCATCAGGATCAGGGCATCTTTTATACTTTTTTTTAAATATATTTATTTGTAATAATATAATTTTTTTTTATTGAAACCATACATATTTTTCTATTGGAGTTAATCTTACTCAGTAGGATAGGACTAGAATAGCGACTAATCTTATATGTTTTAACACAATTATATAGTGAAAGTTCAATTCAAACTTGAAACTTTTGGCTAATTAAATATAATTAAAATCATTAATTTTTTAGGCGAGCTAAAATCATTAATTATTTACATATAATTTATTGAATGTCCGTGTATCTATAAATATAATGTCTACATATATATAATAATGCCTTATGCATGTATATACCAATGAGTACATGTTTTGGTTTTTTCTGTTTTGAAGCTGCAGCAATAATTCTACAGTACAAACACTTTTACTAAGCTCCGGTGAACAACATGTACAATCTCATAAATTAACCAGTCACAGGTCGAGGAACAAAATTTCTTCTTGCACGTTACTTTGCAAGAGAATATAATCCCGTATATTATAATAAACTCGGTTATTCATGAAAGAATCTGCAATAAGGGATGAGAAAGTAACAATAGTGGCATTTGTTGTTTGAGCAAAAGGATGATGGCATTGGCGTGAGGTATAAGAGTGCTTTTATGTTTGACGCCTTCCAAAGCCAATGAACTTTTATCATAGCATAGCCCTTTGTGCAACTTTCAGGCGTGCGTCAAATAGTGTCAGAAGTCAGAATTCCCTCTGCGAAAAAATGTATGTGTCTGTCTCTGCTTATATATGAAACTTCGAACCAATAATGTGTGACAATTTAAGCATCATCATCATTTACCACTTACCAAGCATAACCAGTGTCTGTTGATCACGTCATGCGTGAGGTAAAAACTAGGGACTTGGGTTGAATAAAATTTACTTATATGTTTAGTGTTTGATATTGAGGATACTCTATCCATTTTTGAATAATTATTTAATTTTAAATATATATTAAAATTTTAAAAATGATTGGAAAACATATTAAAATTAAAAAAATTAAAAATAATTTATTAAATTATTTTTATTTTTTTTAATATTTCAATTTTTTCTTTCCTCTTCTACTATATTTCTCTCATCTTTGAAGAGTATTTAATAGGAATATTATTAAAAAATATAATTGATACCACTTAAATTTTTTAAAATTAATAATTATCCAATGACAAACGGAATATAAAAAATTGGTCAAGATAATAAAAGTGAAAAATTTATAATATGTTTTTAATCCATTTAATTATATATCAAAGACTTAAAAAAATTAAATTATTGAAGACTTGAAAATTTAATTTTTATAATAATTTTTTATTTCTTTTAGTTAAATATAATGTCCTAATAAAATTCAAATTTATTATGCTAAAAAAAAAGTGGGTGGTGCTCAATTAATTAATTGAACATATATATGATGTACAATTATTATCATCATCATTATTAGTTTATAACTATATGGTCCCTTTCTTTTTCTAACTTGCTTATTTATGCTCGTCTGATGGCCATGATGTACTATATCAAGTAGGGTATATTACAATGGTAGAAGAAATAGTAATAATTTTGTATAGAAAATAAGAAAGAAGTCATTAGGTATCGAATAAAATGATACGATTTACTTTATTACTATAGAGTTAATTACTTGTATGTTATAAATAAATTAGAATACAAATTTTAGTTGATTAACATTCTTCATTCAACTAGACTTATTAGTTATTAGCTAGAAATGTGCATAATGGTAATGATAATGATAATCATGATCCACGAAGCCAGCACACAATCATAATAAGCTTGCTGGCCCATTTCATCAGTGCTTAACCATCCTATAGGTATATATGCAAATGCAATTCAAAAGAATTTGCAAGTGACCCTTTCTTTTAATGTGATATCACTTGTCAATTTGATTATATATGATTAAGTAGTGGTCCACTCCTAAAAGTGCAAACTCCAACCGATGCATGTCGAAATGCACACAAGCCTCGCTCGCATGCATTACGTATATAATAACCAATGAAAAGTGAGAGACCTAAGCGATGCACACATATCATGAACATTTATCATTGAAATCGAAAAGCATATATAATAAAGGGCTAGAGTATCAATGCTTTGTTAATCGTACAGTCCAAAGCAGGCCTTTCTTTTAATTTATTTTAATTTGTTTATTATACTTTTCATGATTAAATTCCGTTAGTTTATTCAGGAATCAATACCCTTTTCCCATGATGTCACGTGCTAAAAATGATTGTCTAACACATTCGAGATATCACAGAGACCCTCACAGAGAGCGCAACAAAGGCAGCATGGGAATGGGGATGGGGCTGGTCAGGGGTCCCAGTGGAGCTGACGTGAATATTGATCATCCACCAATTATTGAAAGAAATGGTTACCCTTATAGCTTTTTATTTTTCATATGGTGTTTTAATTTGACAATTTATTGTATATGAGTTTGAGTAATGATACTTATAAACTCTTATTAGAGAGTTTGGCTGACTCATTTTTGAATACTGAAAACGTGAAATTGGCCTTTTCAGTTTCAAGTCTCTTTCAAGAAATATTTTCATTGAAATATCTTTTTTGAAAGTTCAACTAAACATATTTTGATATGTATTTTCTGTTTTCACTGAAAATAAGAACAGAAAATTGGCAAACCAAATACACTCTTGACTATTATATTCTAACTTAAGTTCAAACACTCGACTCAAGTATAAATACAGGGGTATTCGTTCCAGTTTTTTTTTCGATTAAATAATTAAACATTTACATTTCATAAAAATTAGGTAAAAATAATTTATTTGGCCTTTAACTTATTTTTTTCTGAATTTTTCTCCAAATTAAATGTTTTAAATTCTCTCTCTATTTTTTAAAAAATAACTTAATTATATTCTTTCTAGTAGATAACTAATTTAGTTATGTTCACCAAAAAGAATCCGATCTACTTTCTCTGTTACATTTCAACTGTCCACTTTTTTGAAATTTTTATTTTGCTTCCTTTATCCATTTATTAAATTGAAAAAATATTAACTTTTGTTTATCAATTATACTCTTATTACTATATTTTATCTACTTTTATTTTCTCAAGAGCATAATTATACTAAACATGAGCAATCTTGTCAATTTACACACTTTTACACTATTATTAATATTCATTCATTATTTTTTAATATGTGTTTTTTTAGGCAGTTGAGATCCAATGGAAAGAGTAGCATGTAATTTGGAAAAAATAATATGTATGGCAACAAACGACATTTGTGACAAACAACATTTAACGCAACAAACAACGTTTACAAACAAACAAGACAGATATGTTTGATTTTTAAAAGTTAAAGGGTAAATTTAAAGCATTTATTACTTAGAAGATTAATTTGAAACAGAAAATAAGTTATTATAAGACAAATTTTTGCTTAAAAATTAATCATATCACGTTCTATTCAATTGTAAAAAACAAAATTTTAATTTTTAATACAAAATATGATAACTATATTCCATAAAAAAAAATTATATTTCTTAACTAAAAAAGGCTACAATAGACGCATCTATATATATATATAGTCAACATCAATGCATAATTGATAGTGGTTTAAAAATATCCAAGCAATAAATTTGCACTTGACTCATTATTTTTGGAGCACATTTAATATGTGCTTCACAGATATAGGACAACTGCATTTATTTTAGATTTTTTAAATAACTTTTAAATATTATAAATTAAAATGAGCTATTATATGTATTTTGCCTTGTAGAGTATGTATAAATTGTGTTAGGAACATAAAAGAATTTTTCCTATACCTCCCGCATGTGAGCTCATATTCCCAGAGTTATGCAATTACTTTTAGCAACTGAAAGTTTTGTTTTATTTTAGCAATGAAAAAATTGGTGCGTGTTTTGAATGGGCAATCATGGACGAATATATAAAGCAACATGAATCACATCAAGGGACCATCACCTATTTGGCCAAGTGGGGTATGTACAGTACTCTAATGGTGGCCAAGCCTTGATAGGACCAAGACTGAGGCAGAGGATGGAAGACACTCATCAAGTAGCTAGGTGAGCAATTTAATTACTTGCATGAAAAGTGCAACCCTCCTCCTACTTGGTTGGCATTTGGTACATGCCATGATCATCATTGGAAATAACCTCAAGCTATGATTGAGAGATTTAAAAGAGAGGAAATAGAGTGGTCAATAGCAGCAAGGAATGAAAAAATATAGAATGAAATAGTTAAAGGGTTGCATTTATAGTGTTTCTAAGAAAATCTGTACATTCAATGTTCATCTAACTTTACCCGGTAAGACGAGTTTATTTTTATATTCAATAACAATGTAAAGACTATTATAGACCTAATCTTAAATGAAAGTTCTTATATATTGCCACTACAACTTTTCTCCTGCAATATCATTACTTATATTATTCCCCATCTAAGTGACATCTAGTATGAATCACTGTCAAATGGGTATGTGCATCTAGAAGAGAGACCTCTTCAATTTTCTTTGGTCATTGCAATCCACAACCATTGATACAAATAGGTGGAAATAAAGGTTATATACGATGCAAATAAACGGCTGGGGACTGAGAAAAATGGTGAATGGTTGAAGGATATGTGATGAAAGGGAACCCGGCATGGTTGCCATTGCTATCGCAAGTATGACCTTTATTTTCAAGTTGGTTTGAATCCACCTGGTAGTTTTGTTCAAAATAGAAATGGTGGATTTGTCTATAGTCCGCCTGGGTTTCAAAATGATAATTAATCATCACGCATGCCTGCAGGTGGAATTACCCATCAAAGGCAGCAGCGTTCAACACAAGTTTCTCCATCTATTCTGATTATGCAAAGTTTTTCACGGTGGCCTTCAAGCTACTATGGTTTTGTCCTCCTAGCTAGGGAAATTCACTTGTTTATTTTTTATTAAAAATTAAAAGTTAAAAATATATAAAAGTGAACCTACCACTTGATAGAGTATAGTTACTCCAATGACAGCTATTTGTACACCATTAGGTTTATGGAAAGCATATCATCAGTGGTTTATAATTGTGTGAACATTGAATGTTCCGATTTCCATTAGAACATTGTAAATGTGACCATGGTTAAAGTGGTGTTAACCCCTCATTTTGTAGCTTAAAGGAGGAAGGGACGAGAGTTGGCATGCTTTTGTTTGGGAGTTGTAATTTGAATGATGGGGTGAAATGACAACTAAATTTTATTTTCTAATTTTATCCCTTTAACGTGATAATTATATAATGTCCCATTGTTTTATTATGTTTTATAAGGATACAACGGTAATTATATACATTTTGAAGGAAAATTCCCTCACTAAATAGTAACTTTCTCCCCAACCCTTATGTCAAGATCCAACCTAAACACGTAACCGCACTGGGGCGTGAAACTCATTCCACATAAGCCTCATGACTTGGATGCTCTGAACCATAATATTTACAAATTATTTAAAATAGGTTTTATCTTCTACATGTAAATCATCTGTTATTAACTCATAAAATCAATATCAGAAATCTTATAATCTGTCTCTAAGTCTAAAGTTATAATAACCCCAAAACATATAAAGCCCGTTTGAACAAAATAACCATGAAGGGTAAAGTTTTGTAAATACAACTCATGATGTCTTCATGATATGCATGGACTATATAACATGCTCTACGATCCAGGATCCTACCTGCAAATGTACTAGACCACTCTAGATCAAAACAATAAACACTTCACCTCAGCTGAAGCTCACCACTTGAACTCTAATGCTACTGAGACAATGGTGGCTAGGAATGACCCACCGCTTTGTATCTGCAAAGGGAAATAAAGAAGAGAGGGGTGAGTTTTTATTCAAAAACTAATGAATGAGTCTTCACCTGAAACCCCCTTTCATGAGACATCAAAGAACAATGCATAAAATCATGATAACATTAATAATATTCGAAGGTTTTACATAATCAAGTATGCATATATTATCGTGTATGTATATATATTATTCAAATCATCACCTTACAAACTCAAAAATAATTTTCTCAATTTACTTTTATACTTGGAATCATATAAGCTCATAATATAGTAGCTCCTAGAGAAACAGTAATCTCTACTCTAGTTACGCCCAATATTTGTGACGCAACAAAACTTTGAATATAAATCCCCGATCACATCTAGGCGTTATGTATCGTCATTCCCACTATGACAATAAATTCTCTAAAATCTTTTGCCCGGGCTACTTGATAATAAGGTTAACAGATCAATTCCTGTCGTTAACTTGCTTTTTCTATACTGCAATCTAAACTAACTAAATAAATCTATCTAAAAGTGAAAACCTCTAAAACCTTTTAGTTCTCTGAGTGTTCTAAATCTATCCATTCTAAAGTCTAACCTTAACATTATTGTGGCTATGAAATCATGTCAAAGAAATCACCCTTTGTAGATAGTGTGATTTCATAAGCCCACTGAATATGTAGCCGTCAAATGTTTTGAATTTCATGAAAATTCATGCTTTAAAACCTTTTAATTGATCATCTAAAACATAATTCGAAATATCAAGCTTTTCATAACTAGAAAACTCAATATCATATTTTTAAAATAACAAAGTTTACAATCATAATTCTACTCTCTTCTCTAAACTGATGCATATCTCGGTAAAACTATGTCACATACATAATCTATATCTAGAATTCAGGTTAACATTCATAAAAGTTTTCCATAATCACAATTATCATCAAACACACTTAAAATCAGTTGACAAACACGGTCCCATAAGTTTTTTCAAAAATATATTTCATGCTCTAAAATCAGCTTCAAAACATATAATCCAATAGTAAACTTCAAATTATTCTAAAGTTTTCTCTAAAATCAAGCAATAAATTGTGTTTTCATGAAAATAACTCTAATGCACAACATAGAGATTAGATGCGAACCCACTCACCTGGAAGGGTAGAATAGATAGAATCAACACCAACAACACACTAGAAAGCAGGAATGACATTGGTACCTGCTATAATAACCATAATATACTAGATTAACCTCTAAAACCTCTAACTAACTCAATTTTAACTCTAACAATGATAAAGAGTATCATGGCATGAAAACCATGGGAACACAAGACCAAAACCCCAAGAGCATGAGAGATTGAAAGAATAAAGGAAGCAAAACTACTAGAATAACATGCCTTTAAGCTTAGAAGATAAAAAATCCAAGTTAAACTTGAAGAAATTGGAAGAAAATAGAGTTTTTGGAGTGAAATAGGGTTAGGAGTAGTGTTTTTGTGTTTGAGAGGGGGAGAAGGGTGTGAGAATGTTTTGGACCCCAAAACAGGAGGTTTTATAACCTGTTGAGACATTAGGCGCTCACCAAGAACATAAAATTGTCCCCTACACCACCTTACTATTCTCTACCACTCAGTGCTCTCAGAATGGTTTTTCTCAGTTTCTTGAGGAATGCAAGTGCTGGTATGTACTGGGTTGAGTTGTCTTAGTATTTAATTATTTAATTAATTTAAAACATAAATGTAAATAAGGAAATATCCCTCACTTGGATTCAAATAAAATATCACAAAAATTAAAATCCCAACAAATCAAAATTCAAGTTTTGGGTTTTAGTTCAAATCCAGGAATTCTTATGATTTTACAAACTTGTAAGTTAAAAACAAAATGTGTAAAGATTTCATAAAATTTATTAAAAATCATTTTTCAACTTATTTTCTTTTTAGAACAATTACTGGGACTTTTGATCCCAAGAAAATTGTTCTATTATATAATCCTCTAAGGGCGTGTAGGACTTAAAACTGGAATAGGACCCAAAATAATAGATAAGGGTAACTAGCATCCTTTCTCGTTCGAAAAAATTTTCTAATAACCTTTTTATTTAAAACTAGAGTATTACACCTTCAATTTGAAGGGTGAAGAAGGCTGCCCAATTTGATGGGAAGGAGGGCTCTTATGTCTCTCCATTGCCACTCCTTTCCTTCCAAATTTTTAACTTCCAAACACACATTTTTCTATAGAGTCCTTGCCTTTCCATGTCTCTCCTCCAATTTCATGCTCCCAATCATAATCTTAATTTGTTGGGGAATATTATGGGACACCATTCACGTGAATTTCCAGCTACGAATCACAGATTTATATTATCAAAGTCCATCACTAAATTATTGAATTTAAACTGAAAAATAGAGGTATATCCTTTTTTTCTATGTCTTTTTCAAGGAAAGAGCTAGCAAGCTTATTTAGCCTTAATTTGTCCAAATTTTTTTGTTAGAATCCTTAAAGAAATTGCGAGAGTGATTGGATGAAATCATTCATCCAAAGAATAAAACTCATGTAATTGCAACGTAAAAATACAGCTCAACTTTTAAAAGATTTAAAGATTAATAAAGGTTAAGTTCTACAATCTAAGCAATACACTTCATTATTATTTATTATTTTTGGTTTCTTTTTAAGGTGTTGGGCTGTTGGCTTTTGGCTACTGCAATACTTTGGATTCGCTGATTTGACAATAACAAACTAATACGATTTGACATTATGTACCCCAAAAAAAGAATTGACACTGACGCATGCACTAACTGAATTAGTTTTGGAGGGACTAATTCGGGGTCTTTATTCATTACTTTATTATTATCTTTCAGAAGTCAAACCTTTTCCCAATTATGTAGAATTAAGCCTGATGAGTTCTTTCTTCAGTTAAATTAAGTGAAGAAACCATACCAAAAATAAAATTAAGTGAAGAAAGAAAGATAGCGCTATACCTTCATTTATAGAAAAATGATAACGATAAAGCGAACTATTATATCACATGGACTTATCATCGATATAGTGCCAACTTCATAAAAATTGAACTTCAACCAAATATATATATATATGTACACATACCAACTAATTTTAGACAACAGAAAAAGAGAGAAAGAGAGTTTGCTTTGTAAATGAGTTTGACACTTTGACTACCCTAATTATTGACATTTGCATGATCAAACAGTCTATTTAAAGAGTAGCCACTGGCAATGAATTTGAAAACTACTTCATTTTTAGTGCTAGAATTGAACATATTGGTTAAAGAAAGAAAGAGCCCTTGCCACCTCACCTTACCTCATAATTTTTTGTTTTTCTAACATGATTATGGATTTAATTTATATATATTACCATGTAAAAAAGTTCATTTGGATATTTAATGAGTTTAATTTTGATGTAAAAAAAGTGTTAAAAAATACACAACTATTCAATTATGTATTACCACATTAGCAAATATAATTAACTTTGACCACAACTACTTCAATAGTTATGCGAATGGATAGATTTGGTTAAATGGTAGTGTAAAAGAGTTTACACTATCAGTAAATAAAATTAAACTTTTAATTATATATTGATAAATTAGTAAAAAAAAAGATAGGTATTTAATTACCTACCATCTTAAAATTCTTTCAAATGAAAACATATATCAGATAAATATAAAAAAAATATATTATAAATATATCATAATTAAACTCTATTATTATTATAATTTAAAAAATTAGTAATTTTTTAGTTTTATAATTTAAATTTCAATCCATTTTGAAGTGCGCTGCTCATTTATGTATATATATATATATATTAATTCTATTTTTTTAGGACTTCCTCAGTTTCATTTTAGGATTTAATTGGAATGCATTGGCGGTATAAAAATTTTTTACGCATTCATCTAATCATGTAATAACACATTAGCAAATTTGATTACTTTCAACCCACTACTTGAAAAGTCATATGAAATGAGAGATTTGATTGAATGACATTATAAAATTTTTTTAAACTATCAGTATATCAAAATTAAACTCTTCATTTTGTTTGTAATAAAAAACTTATATTTAGAAATAAATAAATTTTGATAATAGCATAAAATTATGTAAGTGGACAAGATTATTCTTCTTAAAAAATAAAAGTAAGTAAATATAATTAATTATACTAAGAATACTATTGGTTTAAAAAATTACTTGCTAATATAATAAATAGATAAATATTTTGAAAAAAATTTAAAAATTAATAGATGAAGTTAAGTGGAAAGATTAAAATATTGCTTTTAGATGTTGGTTTCTTTCTTGCTTTTCTTTTCCAAGTTTCGAGTTTTCAACATTGTTTTTTCCGTACCACCATTTTGATTTTTATTTTTTTGGTCGTGCCATTTTGGTTAAAAATGCAATTAAAACAATGATAACGATAGCATCTTTGCGGTCCCTATTTGGATCGGATATTAATATATAATAGCCCAATAAATGTTTGTCACATCAGGAGTTGTTTAATTAGTTTTATTGCTTTGAAGAATATTGCATGCTTATAATTATTTTTTGAGGGTAAAAATACTTTTTTTTTTTAAATACATGTAGTTGTATATTTCCACATTTGTTTGAGACTATATGGTAGCATCTGGTAAATATTCTGAACAGAAAATAGAGAGATAATAAGACAGAAATGTGTTTGGAGAAGAAAATAGAGACAAATTTTAAAATTGTCTCCGTTCCATGATAATTTTAAGACCAATTTTTGTATTTCAAAAAGAAGGGATACTAGATATATGTCTTTGGAATATTAATTTAAAATATTTTTCTAAGAATAACCCTTCAAATAGTTCATATTCTATCTTTGATTTTCTCACTTTTCAGTCTTTCATCAAATTATAACTTAATCTTTTTCATTTTTTCATAAATTACCATATCCTAGACACCTTTCGTCTCCATATCCAATACTACTATTTCACCTCTCTATCTTTTTTCTAGGATAGGTACCAAACACAACTTATATGTATATATATAGATGAATGATTTATGAGTTTAATTTTGATGGATTTAGTGAAATAGAGTTTTACACCATTATTCAATCAAACCTTCATTTTGCATAATTTTTCAAGTAGTATGGGTAGAAAGTAATTATATTTAGTGATATGTCACTATATTATTGGATGATTATATAAAACTTTTTTACATTAACAGTATATTTCAATTAAATCCAAGATTTATTATAAAAGTAAAAGAAGTAAAACAATTTTATAGTTAAAGAAGTATATATATATATACAAGTAATTCTCACATAATCTCTTTAACAAGTTATGTAATTTTGTGCTTTCATTTTGACTATTTACGGAGGACTCACTTATTAAAATTTTCTCCTCTATTCTCATAGTTATTGACTCCTTTTACTTAATGTTCTCCCTTTATATCTTAACTCTAAACTATATAAGGAGAAAAAAAAAATTCAAAATACAAAAGTAATATGCCCCTTTATTACAAATGAAAAATGCTTGGCATTTTAAGTGGTGAATCAAAATTAGTGTCATTTCGCAACATAAATACTTGGCAAATAGCAAAATTTTGTGAATTTAATTTTAACATAGTATAAATGTCAAAAAATGTCCATCAACTTAGGATCCGTTTGGTTAAATAATTTATTTAAAAGCTTATATAAAATTAACTTTTAAAAAGTAATTTATAAATAAGTTGTTTATATTTAAATAAATAACAAAAATACTTATTTTGCATATTTTAAAAAATACTTCTAGAGAAATTAGATAAACACTAGAAATAACTTTTGTAAAAACAATCAGGTATATAACCAAATACTACAAAGAGTTAAAGTGATACTTTTAACTTTAAAAAAAGTTCAAAAAAATTATAAACTGTATTATTCATATTTCATATCGAGCCTTATCAACCTATTACCTTAAAAATATTACAAATAAAAATATATAATTAAATAACTATAAATTTTTCTTACATTTACCGTATATT
The DNA here is from genome assembly GCA_030441495.1 of Dalbergia oliveri. Lineage (NCBI taxonomy): Eukaryota > Viridiplantae > Streptophyta > Magnoliopsida > Fabales > Fabaceae > Dalbergia > Dalbergia oliveri. The sequence continues at coordinate 21,608,996 of JAMLFY010000013.1, read as the reverse complement.
GATATTAATCTTTATTAACATTTGCACAAGTTTTAGGAGAGGGTTGGGCAGGTTGTTGGTCAATAATAACTCTGGCAGTAAAGTCTCAACCATGACCATGATGGTCCACATTTTAGGATTTGATAACTTAAATGGGAGCAATTATTATTATAGGTCTTAATATTTATTCTCTGAAAGGATCAACATTGGTCGAAGAGCAAAAGCACTTTGGCACGTCCCTTTCTTTCTATTGCTATAACAATTATGTCATTCTTTATTAGGCTTACCTTTTTTCCAAATTGTAACATAGAAATATTCTAAAATCTCACAATGCCAAAAGGAGAAGTGAGTTGAATATATATATATATATATATATATATATATATAGCATGGGCCTGCATTCGTCGGATTTATAAGGTAAACACATTGACTGAAAAAGGGTATTGATGTTGCCCAAAGAATCATAGCATAATCAGAATGAAAGTAAAAGGGAATAAAAGAAAAGGGTCAAAACTTAGACTTGGAAGGGTACAAATAATGACTTATGAGTAAAAAGCCCAAAAAGCAATGTGAAGTGTGTGCATTCCCTCCTTTTTTGTTGCAACTTTCATATTGTTCAGAAAAAATGCAACACATCTTGAAAAACAAAGCCATAAAAAATTTACTCATTATCTTTAATGGTTCTTCTCAGTGAAATCATTAGGCTGCTACAAGAAAAGAAGCTTCATAGCCGTCAGAACTTGCACATCTCTTTCTAAACACAAGCAATGAGTGCCCATCACATCTCTCTAATTCTTTTCATGTTCCTGCAGCATACCAAAGAATGAATAAGATAATCAAGTGGGGGTTTACTTATCCCTTCCATGTAGCTACAGTGCAGATATTTCATTGTTCCCTCTTTTGTCAACTTTGTGGTACATTTACTTTTTGTTATTCTCACCAAGTGGAAACACTAGTCAATACCGAGCACATTACCTCATCGGCATTGCTAAATAGCACCAAAAGAATGAGGTAATTGCTACATAGTACTAATGACCACATTTTTTCTTGGAGAAAATTACACATGACCATACATTTTTTCTTAAGGTAAATTACAACAACTTCTCTCAGATTAGCCAATATTACACACAACACCTCTTGATATGAGGTTTAAGTGATATTACATCTAGTACCCCATATGTTTTGTGATGTGATCTTGGGCATCCGAGTAAATATGATTGACAAAGTGTCATGTGTAATATCACCAAATTTCAAGAAAGGTTGAAAAAATTTATCCTTTTTCATATAACTAATCATGAATGGTGGCAAATAAAGTAGTTTTGTTAATATTTGCTTTCACTTCATATTAGGTGGCTTTTGTCCAAACTTTTCGTCTATTTGAACAAACTCTTTCTTATAACCAATCATGAATGGTGTAGAATAAAGCAGTTTCATTAATAACTGCTTTCACGTCATAATCTTGTGACTTTCATCTCACTAATTTCATACTACCAAGCATTTTCCTTACCTCCTTCACAAGAATCGTGATGCAATTTGCATTTGAGCCAGAAAATCTGTTATTCCGCCAAAAAGATTGTGTTAGCAGCAAAACATCCAGTTTCAGTAGTTGTTGGCAAAACCAAACTCTGCAGCTGCAACAAAGAGGTATGGAGTAGGTTTAGAAAGGAAAAATCACAAAGAGGGCTGAGAAAAATAGGAGAGAAGGCTTAAGGACAACCTTCTTTGAAAGTGTGAGAATAACAGAATGTCACTATCACCACTGGGGCTAGCATTCCTCATATCAGTGCCCACCTACAAGAAAAGAGAGAGGGAGGGGGGGGGGGACCAAGCCAAGGATAAGAATAAGACAAGCATGAGATCTCAACCAAAAACTTTATTAGGTACACACAGTCATATGCACTGTGGACAAATCTATGAACTAAATATACCATGAACTTATGCAGAATGGGCCAACTAGCCTAAAATTCTTAAAGTTCTTATTCCATGAAATGGAGCCAATGCTTAAGCAAGTAATATTGTTCACATAAAACAAGCTTCTATGAAAAAAATTTCTTGATTAAGAGGAGTTAATGAGGAGTCGTATCATGCCTCAACTGAATTTTCGAATTGTAAAGCAAAGTTCGATTTTTTTTTTTTGGCGAAATCTAAATGATATCTAAGCAAGAAAAAACAATGATCTATATTTCTTTGCTGAGGTGAATTACCCTGTATGTACACTTTGCTACTTCAGTTGCCTCAATTAGCCAAGTTGATCACAAGGTATAAGTATTATAGACATTCATCAAAAGAAAGTTATATCATGGTAACCATAACCATCTGAGTCAGGCAATAATTCCTCTACTTCAATCCTTGAACTGGAGCAACTAGAACATTTTTTTGTTCGGCTACGGCCAATAGATTCAACTTCTGCCAGGAACATGCTGTAAACTGGTCTATGATCAGAGAATCTCGACTCCCCACGAACATAAGATAATTGGCGGAGGCCTCTTCCATACCACAAGATACGATCACACCTTCATGAACATATAATCAGCTTAGAATTTATTAAACAATGATGTAGTTTTAAAATAATAATGCAGGAATTTCTTTTGTTAATAATATGATTCATTTGTTTCCTCTCTTGTCCATTGACATTTGCCACTACTTCTATTCATGTAGGTGGTTATTTCCACTTCCAAGAAAGAAGACTACCATGCTGGAGTTCTTCTCTTTTGTTTTGAGCGTCTTCATCGCCTGCATATCTGTCTGAATTGTTTGAATACTTGTATGTTGGAGGGAAGTATATTTGGCCTTCATTCCATCCATCAAAGACACGGCCTTGACTCTGCTCAATATGCAGCTGAAAGAAAAAGCTCCCAAATGGTCAGATTGATATTAGAAGTGATTTGAGAATTAAGCTCTAACATACTGTAAGGGGACAAAGTATCATGCCTGGTCATTCTCTAACAAAACCTTCCAATTATGCATCTCGACAAGAGCTTTTGCAGCACGGTAAGAAAGGGCTATCCGATAATTTAAATCACCCAGCCAAATTATTCGACTACACCAATTAAACCAAACGTTTAGACCTTGACCAAGGTATAAATTAGGACTTAGGACTGAATTTGATTTAGATTCACAATCTCTAAGCATCAAATAACAGTAAGGATTCTAGGAAAAGAGATGAAGGACTTACTCATGTTCCAGAATTGTCTGTGGAGAACTCTCATCACCCATGCCGTGAACCTGGGAAACCTTGTCTTTCTGAGAATCTCCATCACATCAGAATTTCTCCTTAGCTCATCGCCTTCCTTTTGTCCAGAAGTCAGATGACTACAGACGAAGCAAAAGCTCGTTTGGTGCAAAGACATGCTAATAGATATCGAACCCTGGAAGACCAAAGAGAATGAGGTTGCATCCTCCTTGATTCACTATAAACTATTTTCTTATAAGAAAGTGATCAAATTTACCTTGTTTCCAAGATATCCCATCAATCCTCTGCCAACACAAGACACTTTCATGTTATGAACATCATCTCTGATATCACTTTTCACCCAAACTGTCAGAAATATCCCAACCATTTGCTTACTAGCAACCAAACAGTATCTCGAGTGTCCTTTACGTCTATTTCTATCCTCTATAGAGAAACCTTTATATGCCATCGGTGAATACTGTGTTGTAACAACAGGGGAGTCACCAGGCTCAATTTCATCATCCGAGGAAGCCCACCTATAATTCGGATCGTAGTCACTCGTCCTGTGACCGAATATCATTCTATCGCAGACGCTGAGACGGCGATCAAGGGATGGTTGTGGCAGTGACATGTCATTATCCATTCTCATACTGCGACTCAAGGATTGGAAGGACCGCGGTGGAAGAAAGATGTTGCCTTCTGCCTCGCTGATCCCTCAAAGTCATCATCTAACTCTATGATAGGATCAGGGAGTGGCGAAGCAGTGTGGCATTCACCATTTGTTCCCGGCAGACTGTTTAGGGTCTTCCTAATGAGAGCTAGCCATTTTCTGGCTGGACCATTGTCTTCTGTTCCCAACACATTACCAGCATTGAGAGGTACAATTTCTTGGAACCTGAGTGAAAGAAAAAGTTTAAACATATTCAGATTGTGAAATTTTCACATAACTAAAGGAGAGGACACATTACAGAATCAGTAACTAACCCAAGAACATAGATATCAGCAGGAGTAGAGGTGTGAAGCCAATCTTCCAGACTCAAATAACTAGGAGGAGATTTTCCAGCTACATTCCAAGTAGCGACAAAGATTCTGTATGCAGCAGAAAGTAAGAACTCAATACAGTACAGTAATGATTCTTATAGATTTTATTATAAAAACACAAGGACAGCAATAATTGAGTAGAATGCACAGCAACATGAAGCATACCTATAGTTATGCACATCTGTAGCCTGAGCTGCATCGTGGTCAGTCCTACCTCGCCGCATTCTGTCTGAGTGCCTCCTCTTTCCTCTTTCTGTGCATGAAAATGGAGGTTATACGTGTGAGAGATTAGCAGCAGACAAAAGAATACGAAAAAGAAAAAGAGAGACAAGATTTCTGAAGGTTTGTCACCACTGCCAACTAAATTTCTTTTTATCTTTTTATATAGGTGGGGTTTTAGGGAATGGTGTGGTCCTAAGAAAAAAAAATAGCTAGGTGTATGGACAATGAACCTGCTTTGCTTTTCTTGATTGTGCATTCCTCATTCTGTGAATAGTTGCTTCTCCACCCTTCATCAACACCTGGAAAGAAAAACCATAAAGTTAAATAAAGCTGTGCTCTTTCCACAGGCAATTTCATTATCCCCACAGAATCAAACACAAACACAAACACCCCCAAAAAATTAAAATGAAAATTGGTAGAAAGGAATAGAAACCATGGATAGAGGAAAACAACAAACTGCAGATCTTGGATTGCAAGCTGCATACTCATTGAAACAAAAACAAAATTTGTTATGCAAAGATAAAAAAAAAAAACCCAAGTTTCATAAGAAAAATGCAAGCCTGTTTCAGGGTTCAGAAAAGCAAAAAATACATAGAAAAATGGGTAAAAATTGAGCCAAGAGAGAAAAAAAAATCCCATTTTTGTTTTTGACATTAAATCTTAGATTCCCAATCTTAGAGCCTCCAATTACACCAAAACCATGAGAAAATTGAGGAACCACCTCTGTAAAGTACATCATCTGCTTGAAAGTCTTCAGTTTTGCTCTTGATATTGAACCACTTCTTGACCAACGTTTTGGGCCATGAAAGCTTCAAGAACAACAAAAGAGTAAGCAATGGCAGAACAGAACAGAGGAAAACAGAACACAAATGCAAATGAATTATTACGAGAGAATGAGAGAAAGGGTATGTGGCATTTTTCCTCTTCAAACCTTGCTTTTCTTAGAGTTCTCATCTCTCATTGTTGGCAAACTTCATGTAGCTTTCTGAATCATTCAACGAAGAGCTTGTTTTTGACAGAAGGAAAAAAATAGTTGAAAAGTGAGCAAAGTATACAATAAGGATAATGATTGAAACTTCACGCCCTTAGAATAAGGGGGTGTTTGTGGTTCAGTTCTGTGTCTCTATTCAAACAGAAAAACCGGACGAAAAAGACATAAAAAAACTGGCTTTGGCCTTTGATGATCAAACAATCCTCTGTTTCTCAAAGTAAAGCAGAGGGGAAAAAAAACAGGGGAAAACAGAGCAAAATCAAAGTTTTTTCAATTTTTTTTTAAACACCGGTTCAGACAATGTGGTACGAATCAAAAGACACACACATGGTCTTGTTTCACATTTGAACAAAGGGTGTCTATGAGTTTGAGATTCTGGTGGAAGGAGAAGAAGATGAAGACAATGTAGAAGCTATATAGAGAGAGAGTGTGTGTGTGAGTGTGTGTTGGAAAAAACCTCGTTATGGGTACAGAGCAAAGTATCGAATTTGAAGGAATAAAGTGCAGGCAAGCTTCGCTATCTCTCGAGGCCTTTTACCCCAAATCCAAGGCCAAACCCAAAGCTTAGGGACTCGGAGAGAGAGAGAGAGAGAGAGAGATGGTAATGTTTTTGTTTTTGGTCGCCCACTTCACACCCAACAATGTGTGTCCGGAAACAAATAAGAGACTCTCTAAGATGCACTAAAAATTTGCACTTTCTCACTCCCTCTCACTCACCCTAACAGCCTTTTGAAGTTGCTATCACTACACACATGGTAAGTGAGGTTAGGCTTGATCTTCCTACCCAACAAGGGGGTGTGGTGGTAATGTAGTGTACATTCTTACATTTTGACCTAAATAAGGGGAGAAAAAGAAGCAGTTAAAGAGGGGGAAAGGGTGAGGAGAATGTGTTGAGGGTTTTGTTTTTTATCCATTGTTCTTTTAGGTGGATGCGACGTCGATTCATGTGTATTTCGATGTTAAGTCAAAAGAGAAAGTTTTTTTTATGATAAATCAAATTTTAAATGGTTTAATCTCTAGAGAAAAGAAGAAAATAATTTATGGAAGATTGTTTTCTTACCCATTGTTTTGTTACATCAGCACATAGTTTTGATTCATGTGTATTTTGATGTTCGTAAAAAAGAAAGTTATTTATGCTTAATTAAATTTGAGACGGTTCAATCTTAGGAGAAAAGATAGAAGGTATCAGTGGAGGATTACTTTCTTATCCATTGTATTGTTAGCGGTGCTAATTTATGTGGGTTTTGATTATTTATGATGGAATAAAATTTTTACGGTCTAATCTTAGGAAAAAGATAAAAGAAGAATAGAAAATGCATTGAGTTTTTTTTTATTGGTTTATTATAGTGGTGTTAGTTTGTGTGTATTTTGATATTTGGTTAGGAAAAAAGTTATTTATGATAAAATAAATTTTTAACGGTTTGATCTTAGGAAGAAAGATAAAGAAAATTTTACAGGTTCTTTTCTAGCCATTGTTTTGTTATAGCTTTGCCCGTTTATGTGTATTTTGATAAACAATGGATAAGAAAATAATTGATGGAAGATTGTTTTCTTACCCATTGTTTTGTTACATCAGATATAGTTTTGATTCATGTGTATTTTGATGTTCAGTTGAAAAAGAAAGTTATTTATGCTTAATTAAATTTGAGACAGTTCAATCTTAGGAGAAAATATAGAGGAAATCGTGGAGGATTGTTTTCTTATCCATTGTTTTGTTACATCAACGCTAATTTATGTAGGTTTTGATTATTTATGATGGAATAAAATTTTTACGGTCTAATCTTAGGAAAAAAGATAAAAGAAGAATAGAAGATGCATTGAGAGTTTTTTTTTATTGGTTTATTATAGTGGTGTTGGTTTGTGTGTATTTTGATATTTGGTTAGGAAAAAGTTATTTATGATAAAATAAATTTTTAATGGTTTGATCTTAGGAAGAAAGATAAAGAAAATTTTAGAGGTTCTTTTCTAGGTATTGTTTTGTTATAGCTGTGCCAGTTTATGTGTATTTCGATAAACAATGGATAAGAAAATAATTGATGGAGGATTGTTTTCTTATCCATTGTTTTGTTACATCAGCACATAGTTTTGATTCATGTGTATTTTGATGTTCAGTCAAAAAAGAAAGTTATTTATGCTTAATTAAATTTGAGACGGTTCAATCTTAGGAGAAAAGATAGAGGAAATCAGTGGAGAATTGTTTTCTTATCCATTGTTGTTACATCAACACTAATATATATAGGTTTCGATTATTTATGATGGAATAAAATTTTTACAATCTAATCTTAGGAAAAAAGATAAAAGAATAATAGAAGATGCATTGAGAGTTTTTTTTATTGGTTTATTATAGTGGTGTTGGTTTGTGTGTATTTTGATATTTAGTTAGGAAAAAAGTTATTTATGATAAAATAAATTTTTAACGATTTGATCTTAGGAAGAAAGATAAAGAAAATTTTAGAGGTTCTTTTCTACCCATTGTTTTGTTATAGTTGTGCCAATTTATGTATATTTTGATAGTTAGTCAAAGATAAATTATAATAATAAAATAAATCTTTAACGGTCTATTTTAAGAAATGTTATTTTCTTACCCATTGTTTTATTTTAACATTCTTGATTTGCATGAATTTCCATATCAGTGAATAAAAGTCATTTATGATTAAATTAAAAAAAATTTAGAAAAGTATTTTTAATAGTTTAATAGTAAATGATAACATTGCTAAAATTAAAATACATTGATATATTTATCTAATTTCACTTATTCATAAATGAATTGTTTTTAAAATTTTGTACCTTTGCCGCACACAATTTTTCAAATAAGTTTGCATATGTTGTTTTCTTACCCATTGTTTTATTATAATGGTGTTTGTTTGTATGTATCTCGGTATTCAAATCAAAGATTAATTATTCATGATGAAACAAAAGATTATGAAACTAACCACAAAAAAAGATTATAAAATTATTTTGTAAAAACTTAACCTTAGAAGAATAGACAACGAGGATGTGAAGAGAGTTACTCTTTCGCTCATTGTTTAATTAATAATTATAGATTTTCTATCCATGGTGAATCAAGAAAACTAGAAAAGGCGCACCACACACCCAATATTTAACTACACTTATTACTAAATATGGAACAATTTATTACTAGTATTTAACCACACTTTCTGACTATTCACTCACATTCAATAAATATGGTTAAATGCATGTCGTGGACCATAGTCGTTAGGTACATTAACAAACTTGGCCTTGACTATAAGTTATAATGTGCAAGTTTATGTGCACTTTGATATTTGGTCAAAGAAAACTAATTAAGCTGTTTACCAGCAATAAGAGTTTTATAAAAAAAATAATTTTAACGATCTAATTTTAAATAATAGTATAACTAAAATTTAAATATATTACTATATTTATCTAAATTTCACCTACTTTTACATTTTTTTAAAAATATATTTGAATCCTTGCCAAACACAACTTTATGAAGCAGATGTGTAGATGGTTGTTTTTTTATTTATTATTTATTATTTAATTTAAATGCATCGAAAATATAAAACCTTTTATATTGTCTTTTAATTAAATCTTCCTGTATATACATAATTTTTGAAGTAATGAGATGAGAGATATGCACACATGGTCATCTAATTATTTCAAACTTGTTTACTAACGTAACAATATATATATATATATATATAATTGAATGGTTGTATAAAAAATTTTAATAATATCAAAATTAAACTATTATTTTTTTATAAAAATGTCGATTTATATGTATTGGAATATTTAGTCAAAGACAAATCATTTATGATTAAATAGAAATATTATAAAAATATTTTTAATGGTTTAAATATAGGACAAAAGATAAAAATGTAGATGATTAGGAGATGGATTCTCTGAATTATAAATTCTACAAAACTTTATCACATGTGATTGTATATTACTGATTAAGAAGATAGACCCTAACTTAGGTCTCATAAAAAATACTAATTAATAGTATAAATGTGTGCATGACATTGTCATGTGAAAATTACAATTGAGATAATCGTTATGAGAAGTTGTTGGCTTATGTACATTTCGATGAAATTTGGTCTAAAATGAGTTATGATTAAAAAATTTATAAAATTACTTTTGACGGTTTTATCATAATCAAAATTCAATTACATTGATGTATTTATATAATATATTTCACATAGTCACTCGTTTATGCATACGATTTTTGAAATATATTTGAATATTTTGTGGACACAAAAATTGTTTTAATAAAGAGGTAGAGGGCTGTTTTCTTACCCATTATTTTTATTGTGGCAGTGTAATTAATGTGTATTTTAATATTCAATCAAAGATAAATTATTTATTGCGAAATAAAAAGTTTTTAAATATATTTTTAACGGTTTAATCTTAAATAATAATGAAAAACTGAAATTCAAATATACTAAAATATGTACTAAATTTCACACACTTACAAATAATTTTTTTCAAAAAAAATATATACAAGAATAATCTTTGTTGAACACATTTTTTTTAAAGAGAATGTACCAAGGGTAAGGATGGACAAAGGTCAAGCAATTTGTCAAGGACCTAATACTTGACATATTTTTGACATAGTGTGACATAACCTTTTTAGCAAATAAGTTAGATTTCAACTCATGCTTTTTGAGAAGTCTATTTAGTGTGTAAGGTACCTGAACCTAAGTCTTAAAAATATAAGTAAATTATGTTAATCTCTCCTAAGATTTGGTAAAATTCAATCCACCTCCCCTCAAGCTATTTGTAAACTTTGCTCAAGAGATCCATGAGTTTGTGAAATTATTACACAGACCTCCCTAGGTTTGTAAAATTATTACACTGACCTCCTTTATAACACAATGAACAATATAGTGTCACCTAAACAAACAGAGCAAAACCGAGATTAATTTCACCAAATCTCAAAAAAAGTTAGTGTAATTTTCCCTAAAAATATCTAGATATTGATTACCACTAAGCCAGGCTAACTAATTGCGTTAAATTATACATACTCATACCTACCTTTTATACAATTATATAGATTCCCGCACCACCACTTTCCAGCCATATCTAAGCTGGATGAATTGCATATGTGTGCAAGTGTGCATAAAGGAAGCAAATTAGTCCAACATCATCTATGGTTTGTGTACTAAATTAAAAACACAGGCCAAAGACTTTGGCCCAATCTTGGGGAGCTGGGACAGGGGCTCTACATATAGCCTACGTGGCATAATGATTTCTTAGAGATTCTCCTCTCATTTAGTCAAGGATATCTCTTAAATCGCCTATGAAATAACTAGGAAATCCGCTATTATCTCTCCATATCTCTTATTATCTCGTCATATTTTCTATATTAGATCATATCTCCCATTAAATATCGAATATATCTGATATCCATTAAATCGTAGGAATATCTTCCCTATTCAGGGAAGATTATCTCCTGATTTATAAGAGTCACCTCACCCTATAAAAGAGGCTCAACGCCCCCTAGGTAATAAAACCGTAATACAAACAACTACAATTTTACCATTATATGCTCCATTTATTCATTGATTTGAGGATTGGAGTGTTATTGCAGGTACCCTTGCATGGACGCTAGAAACACTAAGTCTTACCCCCTTTAGATAAGAACAGATTGAAGTGGGGTGATATGATCATATTTAAAACCCTATGTTCTGGGCCAAGGTTGTTAAAAGTCTGCTTTAAAGCTTGGAAGTGAATAAATGTTATTGCCCTATTAGAAACTCATGCAAATGGCAAGATTTTACATATACATGATTAAGAATAAGGTTCTCACTTAGTAATGTTATCTTCTAGATTCTCCATTAATCAGTGTAAATTTTCTATGATTAACTTACTCATAATGTTTAAATAACACAACTAGTAACACATATTAGAGGTGTTCATAACTCATCCCATCAACCCGGCTTTAAAAGCTCATTAGGACGGGTTTAGGTCTTGAAATTTGACCCAATACACTTTCGGGTTCGGGTTCAGTCATACGTAAGATTTTGAACCCAACCTGAAATCAAATAATCTCTTAATATATATATATATATATATATATATATATATATTATAATAATTTATGAAAAATTATAAAATTTTAAAGTTGAATTAATATATTTTACATAACATGATGATATTTCTACATTGATATGGTTTATTTTGAAACCTATATCGTAAAATATCTCTAAAATTTTATTTCTTACTTATAAAATTTTATAACTTTACTATGTATAATATCCAAATTCCTGTATATTGTTCGAATATCGGGTTGACTCAGGACGACCTGAGACATAGTCGGTTCCTTTAAGTTTTAGAAATTTACCCGGTTAAAAATCGGGCCGGTTCAGGTTTTGTCCAACCCAACCCAATCCGTCCCTTGTACACCCCTAACACATATATTGAATAAGGATGTTGAACTTGTCCTCAATCCATATTAAGGCAAAGTAACAAAATCTTTGTAATACCCGAGGTATACGTGTCCATAGATAAGCATTGTACCACCCATGTTTTCAAGAAGGCCCTGGATGCCAAAATGTCAGAAAAATGTAGAAGTTGGGGTTGTTGTCACCGCTATAGTGATCACAGGGGCTGATTTTAGTGTTTTTGGTGGTCTGAGAAACGTTATAGCGGTCGTAAGTGACCGGTTTGCCGACGCGAGGATTCCTGACCGCTATGGCAGTCGCCTGTATGTGAAGGTGTAAAACGACATCGTTCCACTTACTGAAAGCCCTTAACGATATAAGCCCTCCTTTCACTCTTTTTTTCATGTTTTCTCGAACCAAAAACCCCATTTCCTTTCTTCCACTCCCTCTACTCTTAACCCCACTTGGATCTACCTCCCTCAAGCTTCAAGGTGAGTAAATGTTGATAGATTTTGTCTACTTCCTCCCCTCTCTTTTATGTTCTTGGATTGGGTTATCATTTTCTCTCATTATCGTCAAGTGAGGGTGCTCTACCAATGTTATTAGAGTAGATCTAGCAATCTAGGAGTACCCATAGGTTTCTTATGAGTTTTATGGTTGCGATGATAGAAATTGGTGTCATCCCTCTTCCCGGAGTCCCCATAGCATTGATGCTTCACGTTCTACCCTTCAGGTGAGTGGGTTCGATCTCATGGCCTTATTTTGGTCATCCTATAATTAATTTCTAGCATTATAAAATATTTAGAATATATATACGCGTGAGTTTTTATATGAACTAGGATATTTATGTGTATTTTGCGAAGATTAGAGAATATGTTTGAAGCTTAGCATGAAAATCTATGTTTATTAAATGCATGAGACCATATTTGGAAAATAACTGCTATTATATGATTTATTCATGATTTGGAACTTGGTTTATTTAAATGAGAATTTGTTATGATTGATGAAATGAGAAGTAAAGCCTTGAGTTTATGTATTAGAATATGAAACAGGCTGAACATAGAATTTTAGAACTCACCTTTTATGATTTTAGCATGATCTTAGAATAAGGAATTACTTAGAGAAAGAGCTATGAATTAATGGCAGTTATTCTGTTAACCTTAGTATAACAAGGCCCGCCAGGGACAAGTTATCCTTATCTTAGATCAGTTCAACGCGCGACGCTTCGCCAAGGATCGTTAAGATCTCAGCTATGAGCTCATGTTTGCTAGGGACTAAGTACCACCCTTTAGTTTATGGATAGTTTGTTTTCTTAGTAATGCCCTAAGATATATTATGATTTTATAGTTATTATGTAAAATAAATAGAGATAAATTGTGAATGTTGTATTATTACTATTTATGCATATTTCTTTCTTGTCCCATATATGGTTATGAGTAAGGATCCACTTACCAAGTTTTATGGTAAAACTCACCCCTCTTCTCTTCCTTTCTCAGATACAACTTTAGCTTTGAATCTTCCAGCCCTCCTCCTCAACAGAATCAAATATTTTGATTGGGTGAGTCTCACGTTGCCGTCAAATGATTTATCTTTGATAGAGTGCTCCAATGGTAGTGCGAGGGTCCTAGACATGCATGATATAGTATTATTTTTAATAGCCATGATTCTTTTTGTATTTACATGATATAGCATTTCATGGGTTATTTTGTAAATAAGCAACTCAACTTGATTTATATTACCACTACATGTTTCAAATTTTAGTTATGGAAAAAGGTTACTCATATTTATTATGAGTTAAACATGAAATTTGATTTATGAATTGATTTGGATTTTATGAATAAATTAAGCATATAGCATGACTCAATGAATCATGAGGCTTACTTGAGGACAAGGTTCCTCATGTGCTGGTCATGATCCAGGTTGGTCGACAACCTTACCTTTCTCTCAACGCATGCTAATTTATAGTGTTCAAGGTATAGTCAAGACCAAAGAACCATCTTCGAGGGTCAAAATGAAATTTTGGTTTTCCAAACCAAAATCCAAACATGCTAAAGACAAAAGGTAGTTTTTACCAAATATTAGGTCTTGTATACTTTCTTTTTATTTACTTCAAGCTCACACTTGCACATGGATTGTGATGTACTATTATTGTTTGCTTTTGGTGACGAGGCGTTCGATAAACTTAGTTGTTTACATTTCACATAAATGTAGGATATTGTTAGGCCACTAAGGGTGTTCCTAACCCTAGTTCATTCCCCTTTTTTGCCGTAGCGATCTCCTCGGGTTTTGTGTAAATAACTAGCTATAAAATCATATACTTTACTGGACTGGCACTTAAGTACCATTTAAATGGTCTAATCGGGTCTGCGACCCCTCTTAGCACTTAAGTACTATGGAAGATCGGGTCTACGACCCTCTTAGCTCTCATTTTTAATGATGTTCACACTTAACAATCAATTAAATAACTATGAATGTTTTGGCGTTGAAATCTTAATTAAACTACTAATAAGAGATTTGCAATTTGCAAATGAGTGTCTTAGGAAAAAACTATCTTTTGTGCTATGAGAACAATCAAATTTTCTTGCTTCATTTATTTTAAGCATGATATATTAGCATGGTGTGCCATTTTTATTTCTTTAAACATTTTGTTTGCCATCATTTTACTAGCCACCATTGTGCCTGCTGGTTTGTTATGTTTTGAGTAAAATAAAGTCATTAAGAGAAAAACTTTCCTCAAATGTATCAGAATTTGTGGTCTTGGAGACTTAGAAGATATTAGGTAAGGAAAATTTGATGTTTTTGTTTTTGGTTACTTAATTTGTTTTAGGTTGCGTTTGAATGAAGTATTGTTAAATTTCAAGGAATTTAAAATGTAAAGAATTCAAATTGCTTCAATTTAATCCTTCATTTTCAAATTTCTTTGTTTGGATAAGGTATGACTTCATTTAAAAATTAAAATACTATATTGTATGCATACTGAAAAAAATATGACCACTATGGGTAAGAGTAAACGATGGGCATAAGATGATATGCAACAACAGGTGAATGGTGGTGGATAAAAGGCAAACAACTGGCACTTGAAGCGAGACGTTGGTGATGGTTGACCAACAACCGGTAATGGACGGTGTGCGGCGGGCGGCTGATGTTGATGATAGATAGTTGATGGGCGAGAGGGGACCCGTGGTAATGTTTGGTGATCGGTGACGAGTGAGTGGCAATCCGTACTTGACGAATGGCGACTGGTGGTGGTGGTGCGTGGTGGGAAGTTGATGTCGACGGCGGACGATTGGCGACCAACGATTGACAACCGTTGGTGAGCAAGTAGTGGTTGATGAATGGTGGTAGACTTGACAAGAGTAAGAGTTATGAGACAAAGATGAAAGAAAATTTCATAATTCTTTCTTTGAAAATAGAATTTGAGATCCACTCTTTTCAAGTTTTTAGAATATTCCATAAAAATACTTGAAAGTTTGGAATTCCCTTGCATCATATATTCAAATAAAAAATTTCATGCCAAGTCATTTGAAATTCTTTAGCCACTAAAAATACTTCATTCAAACACAATCTTATAATCTTTGAATTTGTTTTACTTTTTTTAGTCTTAGAATTTGTTCACGTAATTTTAAACTGAAGACAGTGGCAAGGTAAAACAACCTCTAAAGTGAGGACTTCAAAATTTAGATCCACAATATACTACCCCTTCAAAATTTCAACATATGGGGCAACCTTCATTAAAGCTTTATCAATATATATACCCCTCCTAATGAGAGGAAAACAACTTGATTCCTAAGTCTAAACACCAACTCACCCTAGACAGGAATAAATTTGAAATTTATTTTTTTAACAAAAATGGTGAATCACTTGAGCTAGTTAAATATAAATATAAATATTTTTTTTATTCAATACCTTTCACTTTCTTGATCAATGCGATTATTAAATTCTTTTAAGCTATTGTTTCAAGAATGGGGAAGAGAGAAAAAATACTAAACAAATAGACTAACGAAGTTGACGGCAGAAAACATCAAGGAAACCTAGCTCAATGTTCCACCAACTTCCATATAAACCTAGACATTAGCCCCCATTGTTCAAAGGTTTAGCCGCAATCAAGCCCTGTCCATGTGGCTGTCCCCAAAAAAGACTCACCATAGGATTGTACTTTGGAGTTTGGCGGAAAAAATAGAAGGGCAGAGAAGCAATGAGAATGTAGACGAGTGTCCAGTTTGTCAATTATTAATAGCCCTGTGTGTTACAATTATAGCCTCTATCTAATCAATCATTAAGATTCTTCCATTTTACTACTCGTTTTTCCTAGATAAGTGGTTGCCCATGTTGTTGAACAAAACTGCTTTTGTTTTTTCCCTCTTCCTTTAAGCTGTCTTAGGAATAATTCGACAGACAAGAAGTTCCGAGCCAGGGGGAACCAAAAAAAAAATGTAAATTTCATTTGGGTCTAAAGAGCTTGATAAATGATCATGCACATTTGTTGACTAACAACAATAAATCTAAAATTCTGTTAATAAATTCCCTAAAGATATCAGTTAACATATAAAAAATAAGAACATTCTATTGAAAATAAAATAAAATTTTCAATGTAATAAAACATGTAAGCAAATCAAACTAACCCGATAAACACGATGAATCCAAACCAATCTAATTAGATTGGTCTAATTTGAATCTAATTAGAAATAGTCACATATTGGTTCAATCATAGCTCCAACCTGAAATCCAACTAAAATCAATCTTCTTAATATTATTATTATTCCTGTTATTTTTGTTGTTATTATGGATTAGTTACTATAGCATTTACCCAAATGAATGCAACATCATTATTTTGCAAACTTATACAACAGTATTTAGAGTTATTTTATTGAATTTTTGGGTAAAATTTGAAAAAATAATAATAAATTGGTAAATCTAATGACCCAAGTCAAATTAAAATCAATTAAAAAGTTATCGATTCAAATTTATTTTTTTCCTTAAATTCAATTCGAACCAACCCATTTCCACTCGTATGACATTCAAGGGGAATTAAGACTATAATTGGATTCAGTGATGAAATCTGTATGATTCTTGATCAGTTTTTTTTAATCTTTTCCTTCTTCCTTTTTGTTTTTTCAGTTGTTTTTCCTTTATTTGAAGTGACTTGAAGACTATCCTTAAACTACAGCCACGTGGTTGCCACTCTGCGGCCATTACGCTTTTTTTTATTATAAGAAATAAAGTTGGGTAGAATGAATCAACTCAGAATCATTTTATTTGACTGTATATTAATTTGTTTAGAGATTAACTTTTCTATCAGGAATAACATTATCATAGTTTTCACATATTCTCTTCCTTTTTTTTAATAATTATTCAACAAAAAACGTTTTTTTTAATTCGACAACAACAAATGTTTGAAAATCTTTCTATTCATCCAAATACTAACACGTGTCACATATAGCAATGTGAAACAAATCCACTATCACCTACAGATTCATGGGATCACGGACGGATTTATGTTGAAGAGTTAATTAATTTGCGACCAAAGTGCCCACCCAAACTTAAAAATTTGTTATATATTTCTTTCCATTCTTTTATTATATTTAATCCTATATTAAGAAAATGTTATATATAGATAAAGCCCTTTTTGATGTATTGTGTAGGATAAAGGTGATAATACATGATAATATAAAGTCTAATAGTATAATATAAAGAACACATCATATAAGCTTTTATAATATCTATTTTTGGTGCGTCACATGATCGGTGACAGATGGGGGGGAAGCGATCGGCGGGTGGCGGAGCAACAGGAGCGATGACCAGCGACCAAGGTGGTGGGGTGGCGATCGGGTAGTGGTTGGCTCCTAGCAGTAGGTGGGGGTGGTGGGCGACTATAACATTATACTATCGTATGTGACACTAAACATGTGATAAAAATTAGCTCTATAGGACTAGTTAATGTGTAAAGCCTTATGCTACATTTTAAAAGGGACATAACCTCACGACCTAAGGGTGTGTTTGGTATATTATATTAGGCATAATAATATAAGCTTATACTATATGTTATTCTCTTATATGTTGTTTGAATCAAATAACGTATTATATAAGTTTATACATTATAACCCTTTTATACATTAAAATGTTGTACAACTTAATATAGTATGAGGAAGCGATTAAGGCTTGATTAACTTTTAATGTATAAGGTTACTTTTATTTTTAATATTTTTTAAAATAAAATAATTCTTAAATGAATAATAATAAGTAAAAAATTTATAAAAAAATTATTTCATAATAAATAAATATTGTTCACAAATAATATATGATATCAATCTAACTATATACAATAAAAATAAAAAAAGTTAATAAATATTAAATAAAATAAAATATTAAATACAAATAAATATTTAAAATAAATAATGAATAATATGTAATATATAAAATTAAGGATCAATAATAAAAATATTTTGAATTATATTTATTTTTAAATTAAATTTAAATAATTATAATTAAAAATAGAAAATATTAAAAATATATAACAAAGTTATTTAATATTTATATAATTTATTAAAAATAATGAAATAAATTAAATTTTAATTAATAAATATTTACATAAATATAATATTTAAATCAATAATAAAATTTTTATTTTATTTCATATTTAATTAAAATATTAGAATTATTTGTAAATAAATGATAATATTATAAAATATAAAATATAATATCTTATATAGTGTTATATCAAATACTGTATAATATTAAAAGTTTATAAATCTTATACTATCGTTCTTTATTATATTCAGTATGCCAACTGATTCCTAAATGTTTTGGATCTACTTGCATAAGATAGTCACCAACACCATGATCCAATTAGGGAAGTGTTTCATTTTTTATTTTTTTTGGTACATACCAATTGGGGGTGTTTATAGGTGTGTTTTCTATCCAATTTAATTATTTGGAATTAGGTAAGAAAATAGTAGATATAGGTTTAACGAGGCAGTCAAAGGGTGTGCATCCTTAATTGTACTTTAGCCAAAGTATCTTCTTCTATGGGATAGAATATGGATTTCTTTCTGTTTCTTTTGCTTTTTCAGATTTGAAACATCCCTTATTAAGCCACCATTCCCTTTCTCTTGGACCATCTTCATAACCGTTTGATTTGAAGGTGTCAACTTGGCCTTTCTACCTTTTTTTTTTATCAATTTTTTCTTCAGTCAAAATCTTCACAATGGGTTTTTTTATTTATCCCCCTTGTCATTTTCTTCCCAATCTGGCAAAAGATAGAAGAGGTACACCTCTGGGCCTGTTGCACACATGTACTTGGTGATGTAGACAATCGTGCTTTTAATTTCTCAACTGCACTTGTCTATATACGTATTTTTCTACACTAAAAAAATAGCAGTACAACTATGTTTGATTGATAGATAAAACTGTAAAAAAAAAGAAAAAAATTCATAAATAAATTTTATGTATCAAATTATACATATAACTCATAATATTCATGAAATTTTTTTTCCTACTTTTACCTCATAACCAAACACATCTAACAAATAATGATATAAACTATCTCAAAACTGGGATAATTAAACGTATTGTTTTTATAAGGAGTTATTTGTAGATACTCTATAGATATTTAGGAATCAGCGTGCAAATAATTAAAAATTTTAATTGTATTTCTTACTAATAAGCCCATAATGTGAATATAATAAGATAATTAATAATATGTGATAAATTTTTGGATAAATTACACTAATTTTTCCTAAAATTTAGTATAAGTACTTCCATCACTCTTCTATTTTGTAAAATTACACTGATCTTTCCTACATATGTTAATTCTTTAATTTAAATGATGGAAAAGATAACATTTGACATATATATTATTATTAATGAGAAAAATATAATATTTTATAATATCTAACATATATATTCACTAAAAATCTTCTTTTTGTCATTGGTTACAATTATATGTTTTATTTTTATGTGATAAAAAAAGTATTTTACTCAATTGATATATTAAATATTATCAAAATATTATAACTTTATAATTAATAATTATATATATGTCATATATTATTTTTTTTATCACTTAAAATCATGAACCAATATCTCCAAGAAATCGATGTAATTTTAGTAAATCTTATGGGAGGTTGGTAATAACTTTATAAAATAGAATGATACAAAGTGTAATTATACCAAATTATAGAGGAGGTCAGTGTAATTTTTTTTAAATTCTTTTATTGAATTCATTATTATATATATATATATATATATATATATATATATATATATATATATGAAACATATAATTATTAGCACACAATTTCTTACTTATTTTTATTTATAAACAGATTATCTGCTTATAAAATTGAAATTTTCACTTATTTATACATAATTTTATATGTATTGAAAAGAGTTTTTACTAATTAACAAAATATACAAATGTTCACCAATATATATATATATATATATATATACACTCCTGCTCATTTTGAAATGTTGCTATTTCTTAAAATAAAATATTATTATCGCCTTCAATCACTGCTCATACCTTTCTTTTGTTGGACAATCTGTTCAATCATGGGCCAATTGCCACAAACAATTTCTTGTCTCTCAAGCCTGGTTGATTTATGTTAATAATGGAAAACAGGCAAGAAACGTTCAGTTATGAACATGTCATAGGACACTATACTATAGCACACATAGGATATCACACTCATCATCTGCCATTTTAGGAACATAAATAAAATACAATACATAATACATGCATGCCATGGGGCACGACCCAGGACCAATACTACCCGGCCACCCTTAAGTCTTAATACAGATTTTTGGCCCTTTTAGAACCACAACTTTTATTACTATATTATTTATTCATCATTAAAAAAAATAATTTTTGACCAAGACAACCTTTTCAAATTATTATTTTATTATAGTGGTTTGCATTGTGATTGGATTTTTTTTTTATCAATGAAACAGAACGGAACAGTTTCAGATTGACTAATAAGAACAAAAGAAACAAAATTTTCTTTCATCTTGTTAAGATTATTAATAAGAAAACGAAAAGAAATTTTTTTATTATTTTTAAAGCTTCATTTATAAAAATAAAATGAACATAAAATAATTATTTGCTTCTTGTATAAAATTATTTCCCATTCCACTCTAATTAATGCTTAGGGCAACAAAAATTAGCTATTTGAAATGAAAAAACGAAAAAGAAGAAATGGTTCTTGTGGGTGAGGACATGTCACATCAATTTAATGCAAAAAGACTATTTCTGCCCCCAGTGGTTTTCCATGAGGTCCTTATGAGCTTTTAAACTCTAAGGTGTATGTGCTTGGTGGATAAAACTGAGAATAAAATCCATTCAAAAAAGTTTTTTATGAAAAAATTTTATAAGTAAAATTACATAAAAAATATATTTATAGAAAATTTACTTTTATTTTTATTTTTTAACTAAACACATCCTCTAAGTGAGTTCAATTAATATTATCCGTAAATAAACTTTATTGGTGAAATTATATACAGAGCTTAAAACACCTTTCTTCCACTTTTACACTCCAAACCCCCAAAAGACATTATTTCCCTATCCCTCATTTCTTTTTTACTCCTCTCATTACCATCATACAAGTGAAGGATACATAGATAAAAATTTTGCAGAGAAGAACGGCAGGAAGAAAATTAACCTCAGCATGAAGCCAGTACAAGCCTACAAAGTAGAAGCCTGTATATAATCATATCATATGCTCTGTGAAGCTAAAAGTAGATGACATATGGAGCAATGAAGCTGTTGCTAATTTAAGTCATGGAAAAGACTTGTGGCTTTGGATGAAAACAATGACCCCATAAGGAAGAAAATAATTCAGTGTTGACTTGCCTCTTTATTTATTGGCTAGGAGAAGCCTTGATATTGATGTGAAACTTTTCACGGTGAGGTAGAAAAAATGAGAAGGGTTTTCACCTCAGTTTCCCTGGTAATATATGGCTGAGAGTCCATTTTTTCCTCATGTCATTGAACTAGAAACTAGGCAAAGGGATCTTGTCACTGTCTTTCATCACATATATCATTTTCTAACCTTTCTTCAGTGTTTTCTTTTTATTATTATTATTTTCATTTAATCATAAGACCTAGGGCCATTTAGTCTTGTGTATGCTCCTGCCACTGCAAATCACCCACGCAAGCTGTCCTTTCTTAAAGGTTAAGTTTGGCAATTGTGTACATCACAATCACATTGTCTTTTCCACATAAGAAAATATTTTCTTTTATTGGAAAAAGTTTAGATTCAGGAAAAAACTTATTGCAGTCCAAGATCATGATATACTTTTGAATTTATCAAACATTTATAAAGATATTCAAAGATCACTTACTAACGGAACAAAAAAACTTAAAATCAAACTCAAATTATGATAATATTTGAGCGAAAGACCAATTAAATAAGTCAATCCCAGATAACTCCGTATAAGAAAATGTAACAAAATGTACCATACTCTTAAATAAGTTGTAATGATAGATTGTAGACAAAACACAGCAAGGAGAAGGATTGGGAAAAGGAGATGTTTAACATTAATTTGACCTGTCACATGTGCATGATTCACTTAAAAGATGAAGTTCACAATCTCAATTATTGTTGAGAAAATCAACTGCAGATGTTATAACAATTGTATAATCTGTATGTTGGTGTTTATATTTTATAAAATCCAATAGTGCTATTTTTCACATCAACAAAATTAATATTATTCACTTTACTTTTAAATTGCGCATTACATTTTACAGGAGACAAATCCTTTTTAACATAAGAGTTCATGCATGCATGTACCGAGTAAATTACCTGCCATGGCAAGTTTGTGCTACTTAAATTGTCTACTGTAGTGGATAAAGTTGTACTGAGTAAAAAACAAATTGCTTGTTATACAGCTAAGTTACTTGGTACATGCATATACTTAGTACATGAAAAATGATGTCTTGGGAAAACGACTGATATATGGTTAACATTTTGGCAAGTCACCCTATAGGTGAAAATACTTCACCCTCCTTAGATTACTATAAAGGGGAGCATTGTTTTTGTTCTTGGCTTCATCCAGGCACTCAACACACAAAAGAAGGCACAAATATTTGCTCAGGTACATAGTGTTCCCTCAAATTGATATGTTATCCAAGATGGATTAAGAGTTCATATTTAACTTGCTCAACATTTTTTTCATCCTTCACAGTGTTTGGATTAGCTTATTTTGAATTCAAAATAAAATATAATCAAAAGCTTTATAAAAAAGATTCCATTCTAGACAAAATCTGTTCCCAGACATGTCTGTTCCAATTTTGTATGTTAGGAGCTTTCATTATCAATATCAGCTACTCCAATTGTTCATACTGCACATGAGAATTTTGTAAGTGGAAATATTATCCAGTCCATAGCATAAATTACAGAAGAATGTTTCACAGTTTCAATGGAAAACAAGTACGGTCTGTTAGATCTTGAGTCATTAGCATTTTAATTCCTCACTAGGCAATGAAAAAACCAGCTTCAGGATGCCCTTTTGGTTCCATCCTCAGCTGTCACTGTTTTTGGACCAAACAGCAATAACTGGTATGCTACCCTACAATTTAGAGACATTCTTGTGCGCACATTCATTTTGTACACACAGTTCAATTTATGTTGACAATTTCTTAAGGTGGAACCCTAACTTAAATCTCTGGAATTGACTGCAATTATTATTGGTCCATTGTAGACATAAACTTTTCTACAGGGTGCTTGTCTCAATCAAAGTATTGTTGTGACCATGTCATTAAAGGCATTACATTATGCCATGTTATATTGAACCGCATATCTCTTTCATGGATGGTACAACACTTAATTGCAGCAAGATATTCCAACAAATATTGAGAACAATCTCAATAATGACATAGCCAACAAAATTATAGGAAATACTAACTAAACAAGGTTTAGGAGCATCAATGCATTGATGTAGAAGCTCAACTCTGTACATTATAGAGAGAAGGAATAACAGTATTTATTCATCTACACTATAAATTGCAGTATGTGTTAATGAACATCAACACAAAATATCATGAAGTTCCATTAACAATATATGCTGCCAATGAAGAGATCCAATCAAACTAAATTCAGTAAAGTCTGACTGGACTTATGAAACGGAGAATAAGTGATCATGTTTTTCCTGAGCAAGAGTACAACAATTATTATGCAAAAGCATCGTTGACCAAACACAAATTAAGGCCTAAAGGGACACTAATCTGTGCTTCTCCTTACAGGACCACTTTTCACATGCAGTCACGTGGGTAATACACTAAAACCTTAAGGGACAAAAATTAGAGCTAGATATAATTATTTTGATATGAAAACTCACCCATTGCAAGTGATAGCCAAAAGCCTCACAGATACACATTAAAAATGAGTGGCCCAAGAAAATATAGGATGACAATACTAATACATAAAAGGAATGCAAAGGCAGTTCGGTTTGTCAGATAAATAATGTCCTAGGTGAAGGAAGAAATGTACTAAATGTCTTGCATATGAAAAGCAGTATCATAATCATCAGAAATCGCATGGTTTAATCATCTTGACATAAAGGCTAAAAGGGTACAACTCTCCAATTAAGTCTTTATGAAGACAAGCTTCAAATGGCTAACTCCTCTTAATATAGTAGTTAAAGAAATCAATTAAAATATTAAGAAGCAAAAGAAGTATTCCCTAAAGTATATGACGTGGCTGTATATGATGGAAGGTGAAACAAACTGGAGCAAGCCAGGCTTCACTCTTAACTGGTCAAGCCTGTGTTGAAATTCCTAGGCACAAGGCCAGGCCATTTTTTAAGCCTAAGCCTGACCTATTCGAACGTTTGGCTTGGCCTAAAGCCTGTTTACAAAGCCTACAACTTTAAATATTTTAAACAGCATCAGGCCAAGGAGGTTAAACACACCAAACCCATTCCTATGCCTTCAAACAAGCTACCATTATACAGGCCTCAAACAAGCCTAGGCCTGCTACCAAAAAACTGAAATTTGAAAAACCAATAAAAATTATATGAAGCATTCAAAAACCAATGAACCAGTATAACCAGTACCTGTTCACACAATTTGACAAGTTATTTTTTCTTTTTCCAACATTGAGACCTCATTTGCTCAAAAAATGGCGAGGTTCACAACCCTACTATCAGGAAAGATGGCCAAAGATATTTACCTTGGCTGACAGAGCTAAGAACTACTAAACCTCTTACTCTTTTGAAAAGAGCATAGAGGTGATAAGCAAAATGCAATATGACACAGAGTATTTATAGTTTTCTTAGGAGTAAAAGGATCCTAGTCTAAGAAATGTGAGATTTGAGTGCTTCATAGTAGTCTTAAGAGCAAAAAAAATTTCCTAGTCTGAACAATGCGGGATGTAAGTATTCAATATTTCAACTCTACACTTAACTTGTTCAATACTTTTAAAAATTATAAAGCATGTATGTATAAATTATAAAACTAACAAGAAGTTGTTGTGGTTTAGTGTTGAGATGGTTTGTCACTCAAATAAAGATCTTGTGTTTGAGTCTCTACTTGGACATTTACAATTTTTCAAGGCCCAGTCTAGTCTAGTAGGCTTCATTTCATAGGCCTTGCAGTGAATCCAGACCTAGCCTATTAAGATAAACAAGCTTTCAAACAAGCTTGAGTCTGGTCCAATTATGAAAGCTAGGGCGAGGCCTAGTGAGGTCAAATACAAACCAAGATATAGGCCCCTTACAGGTTCCTTAGCCAATTTCCACCCTGACGGCTTGCCTCCCTTAAGAAAGGAGAAGCTGGGCTCATGAATGAGGAAAGGTGAAGAAACAACCACAGATAACAAGATGAAGAATATGTCAATTGTTTGAAAAAAATACTCCCATTAATTCTCCCAGCATCTTTTATTTCTACACAATAACTTTTCATCCAAGTTGATGTTACTTCTTAATTTAAACCTCTAATCTGTCTCTTCATAATTTTTGTATAAGGAAATATATAAGGACCTTTAACAATAAGTGATGCAAATCATTTGCAACGTTGGCTAAAAGCTTTGAAACATTAGAACAGTGTGCCAAGGGAAATATATGCACAATTTGATAACAAGTACACACAAAATACTTCATACCATTACAGATAGCTCACCTAGTACAATAATGAGCATAGCCACATCACAGTAAGTACAGTTTAAGATGTTTTTGAATTGCTAGCTGGACATGTTTAGAAGTTCGAATGGAAGACAATCATAGGTTCAAAGTCGCTTGATTTTCTTTGTTAAACAACAAGGAGATCAGTATAGTGCAAAAGGAAAACATAACAGACATAACACCATCTTTGAGACTTCGGGTAATAACCTAAACTTTTGGTATTATTTTGTTCAGAAAACAAATTACATTGATAACATTAATTGGTTCACTACAACATATCTCTTTGAGCGCAATAAGGAAAATAAGGAAAGAATCATCCAACCATGGTCCTCTTTCGTCCTCTTTGTCGCACTACAAGAAGTGGTGAAGTATGAAACTTGAGTATGAAATCTTGAAATAATATCTTAATTTCAACTCAAACAAGAGGGAAGTTCATACCTTGGGCCAGCTTGTTCAATGTAGATGACCATTGCTTTGATGACTTGCGATATGCAGCAAGTATCCAATCCATCTGCCAAGGGAGATTATAGTATTATACTATGTGAGAAATTGATCACTTGTTCGTTGCTTCTGTTTGATCAAGCAGAAAGCATATTCTAACAGAACAATCTTTGGTCCCTCATTAGAATCATTGACTCAGTTGGCATGAGATTTTTCTCAGCCTCTTTGGGCTCTGTAGAAGCCAAAGGCAACATGGAAGTTAGTTTTGGCTCTAGAGTATTGCTGATCAATGTCATGAAAGATTCAACAAATTTCACATTAGTTGTCACTTGTCAACTGTCTAACAACCCTCCTTCTATTCATGCTTGACACTGTATATAATAATTGAAATTTGAAAAGAATGTGTTGTGTTTGAACTTTGAAGGCTAGTAAGAAATACACCCTTCTCTCATTTCTGTGCCAGAAGTGTTCAAGTAATTCTTTGCAAGTAATGCTGTTCACATCATACCATAGAAGTGCTCTCGCTTTTGGCCTTCTTTCAGCATTACCGTAAAATCCATTCTCCTGAATAGCAAAACTTGGCTTTATTCTTTTCACAAAACCTTAACCATTTCCAAGTATAGTCTTATTATTTACAGCTTCCTGGGAACTTCAGCAACTAATATTCAAAATTCCACTCAATTATTATTTGAATTGCAATCATACTAATCTGAAGCTCATATTTTTCTTCTTCAAACCTAAACCTCCATATCAACAAACTTAAGGACCCTAAGGCCATATAAGCAAGAGTAGGTACAATCCTGTGTCTACTTGTCTTAGGCACATCTTTATCCAGATGCAGCTTACAAGTGAGGACGGAGGGAAAAGGACAAGTTGAATTACCACATTCCCACATGAAGAATGCATTGAAAGAAGGGCTCTTTCCAGAACATACAAATCAACAGCTTTATCTTCTGGTAGAGTTGAAGTGAAGCTCAAACCAAAGTCAATTAGGACCTGCACAAAATACACTTGATCTATTGTAAAACAGGTTTCTGATATTTTCCATATTACGTAACTTAAGTAAGACTGGTCCTAAGGAGATATGATAAGAAGAAAAGAACTCACCAACTGATTGGTACCACTCTTTGTAACATCCTCCCAAGTACAACTCCATTCTTAAGCTATGATATCATACTAAAAGATGTTACTTGTTAATTAACGGACCTCTCTTAATTATCTATAGTAAGCTCAATTTACGTAAGAATAACTAAGCGTAATTCTATTAAAACATCTTACAAGTAAACATCAAGTTTATTAAACATACAGCTAAAAATACATAAGGAAGCTCCTCTATGAGCTTTAGTACATATCTCTTCTAATACATTTACATACATACTCATTTCACTAAGTACAACAGAATAAAACAGGAACTGCTATCTCAGCAATCTACACTCCTTTGCATCGCAGCATCCCCATCCCCTGGTTTAACCTGGAGGCGACACGAAAACAAACACATAGGGTGAGAATATTATAAAATTCTCATAATTCCCCAAATACACAATTCACAACGTCATCGTTATCATCCCAGCCACTTTGGTTTATTAGTAAAATTGTGAGCATGCAACATATATCAAAGGTTCATTTTTTTTAGTTCAAAAGTCATTCTTCCGAAGTGGGTTTATTTTAATACTCAATCACTCAGCATAGTATGTCATACTACTCAATATCATAATAATTCATTTTTCAACTTTGCGTGCCCTCGGTACATCGAAGGGACGTTTTCGTGCCCTTTTTAGACTAAAGGGGACCTCCCCGTGCCCTTTACACATTCAACTTCTCCCGTGCCTTCATACATTCAGGGACCTCTCCCGTGCCCTTTACACACTAAAGGGGACCTTTCCCGTGCCCTTTACACACTAAAGGGGACCTATTCTTCACTTGGTACATACATCATAAACCAAACTTGGTACATTCATAATGTCTCAAACATATATATACCGTCAATCACAAGTGACTCTCATTCATTTCTCATAAACCAAACTTTAAAGTCACTATCATGCATTCATATATCATAGACTTGGAATAGATATCAAACTATCATAAATTTCCAGCCATTCTCACATTCCAGCACCTTGGCAGAATACTTTCTGGGTACAACATTTAATTGCCATGTCAAACGACTATCCCAAGAGCCACGAAAATTCTATATGACACTTTAATGTGTCTAGGAGAACCTGTAAAAATTTCAGGACAACAGAGCTCTATAACTACTTCAGTAAAATATACAAATCTAGTGGTCAGGGGCCACCAATTCACAACCAATTGGGTTCCCTTAATTTTTAACCCTAGAAATTGGTGGAACCAATGTACAAAAAAATTTATAGTTATACTTCAACATGTTATTAACTTCGTGTAAAATTTTCAAGGGCTAATTCAATAATTTTCTATGATAATAAAATCGGGCAACTTTAGTGCTTCAGTTTCAACATTTCAAGCAGCATCAAGTCTCATTTCGGTTTCTGATTTTTTTGAGACGTAAACATTAAAATCAACACCCAAGAAAATTCATGTAAATAGTTTAAGATGTTAAATCCAACATATAATTTTCAAGGCTCATGAAACCACCCACAAAATTTCCAGAAAATTCGTGAAGAGTTCTGATTCAGAACGGGAATAGTCCAGCAACCTAGTTCCAATTTCACTTGAGAGAAACCCATTTTAAAACCATCCAAACACAACAAAAAAAATTCATACATCAATATCAATATGTTAATCATCAATATCATCAAAATTTTCGGAGTTAGGGCAAGCCAAAACAGAATTGAAAAATTTCACAAGGAAGGCGCAGAAACCCTACTTTGAGAGCTCTTGAGCTCTATGCTCCAAAGGATGCTCTAGAATGCTTTTGCTTCACTTCAAAGCTTCCCCACCAACATCAAACCCTTCCTTTAACCTCTGATTGTGTGCCCTCAAAGTTGGAAAAAGTGATGGATTCAAATTATAATCGGTTAGATTTGTAGGTTATGATGAATAGAATAAGTTTAGTGAAGAGAATTTGTGGTTTTAGTGACTTTGAGCTAGGGTTTTGCGAGCTGAAGCTTGTTAATGGAGTTTGAGAGGAAGAACAATGGAGGAATGGTTCTTGAGAGGTCTGGACGAAATTTTCATGAAGGAAATGATAAGATATTGATTTTATGAGTTTATGACAAAATGCATAGAATTTTCAAGTCCAAAATGTTTTATTTTCTTAAAGATAAATGTAGAAATTTTTTGTAAGCATCCTATTGGTCTTAATAAAGTGGCAATGGTGTGGCTTCTTCTAAGCCACACACTTGTCTAGATGGGTGGCAAACTTTCACTGGAAGTTTCATTTGATGTAAGAAACTCACGGAAATCTCACCGAACGGGTAAACAGTACCGATTGAACCGATATTGCCCGAAAATTAATTTTAAGTATAAAATTATCAATCCCATCTATTTCTAACCTTATTCCCATGTTTTCCTAATTTCGGGCACCTCGGACCGAATCTTTCAGCTTTTAGGACGGCCTGCGGGGCCCGCAAGGTTACTATTCACGGAGCCCGAAATTTTTTTTTCAGGGTCCATTGGGCTACCCTCATCATCGTTGTACTGTCAATTTCTGAAATTATGAATAATAAAGCTCAAATTAATTTTTAAATGATTTCGAGGGTGTTACACTCTTCAGCAACATATTTGATGTTGTTAAATCACCATGAACTAGGCCACCGTCATGCAATTTACCAATTGCATCCCCAACCTGGGAAGCAATATCGTTGAGCCGCTCTTCAACGACTCCATGTGACCCGAATTCAAGAAATACATCTTTGAGGGAAGGGCCCTCAACATATTCAAAAGTCAAAGAGTGCAACACTGGATCCACTGCATAGAGCACAGGAGTACAAACCCCAAGCCGTCTTGCTTTGGTCATGCACCTAGCCTCCTGGCCGAACAAATTGATTTGGTTGGTGGAGGGTAGCCTTTCAACATGATCAAAAGTACAGGATATAGTAACACAACAACAATGACGATGACGATGATGACGAAGTGCATGTTGCTTTCGTGTTGCAATTCTACAAACAGGGGTTTATAGGCTCCAGATGGATTTTGGTCATTTTGTATTTTGTTTGGTTTTTGGGTTTCATTCATTCTCAAACTGGAGTTTAACATCCAAAATTATTTTTCACTCAAATCAACAATGAGTTGCTTCTAGGGTTTTGCTTAATATTAAACAAAAATCACTTTTCTACCCAAAAAAAAACATAAATCACTTTATTTCATAGTTACTTTCAACTGAAATCAATTTTAAGATTATCAGGAATCAAGTTCACAAACGAAGAACCAAACACGCACCAAGTCTTTCTTTTTTTTTTCACTAGGTAGAATCAATTACATGGATCAAACTATGTCACTGCATCCTATGACATCATAATCATAACAAACATAAAAGAGAATGGAACTTTTATTGTGATACTCACAGCATTTAAGCGCCTAAGGGTAAGCTTAGTATCCAGAGTTGGATGCCTGTACTTCTTTGAGAAGTGTTCCTTGACAACAGACTTCCTTCCCACAAAACTGGACTCAAAAACCCTCTTAAAAATGAACATCAAAATCAGCATAAGATTTGCAAGTAAAATAATGAAGACACATGGAAATAATAATAATAACAGTAATAACAACAACAACAACAACAACAACAAGGTTGTTTCTAAAAATTCATGTATAGGGTGATGCGAAATGACATTGACCTATATAATCACACTTACAGCTTCAGCACCTTGCTTCAACAGAATGAGAGAGCTTTGTTTTGCATCAACTTCAGTCTCCTCCATACAAACAAAGGGGTGTGGTACTGGTAGTAAAATTCTCTCTCTTTATTAACTTTGGAAAAAATGGGTATGGAAATGGTAAAGTTAGGATTTTGATTTGAGTGAAACGATATTCATGTCAACAGAATTAGCAGAGAATGAAAATATGAAGGAATTTGAAGCACTTACCTACCGCTGCTTGGTGACCGGAAAAGGAACAACTGAACAAGTAACAACACACACTCCTGACTCTGTGGAGGCTACAAAGTCACTGTGTCAGGAAAGAGGTTAGGATTCTGCATATACCCATTGACCAGTCTTTTTTCAATAAAGAATTATTTTCTGCAAATAGTTGCATACATAATTTTGTTTCTTAAAATTACAAGGGTGTGTTTGGAGTATGGTGTGAAATAGAATGAAGTGGATAAGAGTGAAATGGAATAGTAACTATGGTGTATTGTGTTTTTATTTTTATTCCATCTCCTTCCTCTTAATCAAGAGAAAGAAAATGGAAGAATGCATGGGATGAGGTTTCTCTTCTAACAATTCCATTCAAGTTTTGCAAATTCAAAATAAGGGGATTAAAATTTCACCACATTTGCTCTACTCCATCCAACTCTATCAACCCAAACATACCATAAGTGTATGAGTGGCATAGTTTTAAACTCGGAATCATCGACTCTGTCACACCATTGGATCACTGGGTCACTGGTTAAAGGTGGCCACTTGGTTTAACCGTTAAACCGGATTTAATTAAATAAATATATAAAAATATATTAAGTATATAATATATATAATTATTGGAACTATTGAACACAACAAGCTAGTTGGTCTAGTGGTTGTGCACGCTGCTTTCTACCCCTATGCACTGGTTCGATCCCAAGTAAGAGGTTTTGGATTTAATTTGTTCAAAAACAATATTATAATAGGTATATGATATATATAATTGTTGACACATAATATATTAACAAACAAACTAGCCTAGTGGTAGGTGCACAAACCTTCCTCCTCTTGGGACAAGGTTTAACCACACATGGATGTTTTGAATTTATTTATCAAAATTTCTGTGTGGCCCGGCTTCACCCTTTGACCTGTTTACTCGTTGACTGGGTCGTAAACCCTCCAATGATGGCAAGGTCAGGTGAGTTCGCTTCCAACCTAATCCACCAATTCTGGTTTAAATACTGTGATGAGTGGGGTTTAGATTGACTTTTTTCTTTTGAAATTTTTTTACTTAACCTTGTTTACCAGAGATTTTTTTAAAAAAAACCATTTTATGTTTGGACAAATAATTTGACAAGTATTTTTTCTTTAAAAAACCATTTTGTGTTTGGACAAACAATTTGACAAGTATTTTTTATTATTAAAAGTATTTATAAATATGTCTGGATAAATAAAATAAAAACACTTTTTTTTCTTCCATTGCTCTTATATCTTCTTGAGTTATTTGTAGTGCTTTCATAGAAATTCTATTATTATAGGGAGCACATTTCCAACTAGGTCATGCAATACATATCAAAATCACATATAGCTAAAATCAATACATTAGTGCATGTATATCCTTTCCTGTAAGTGAAAGGTGCCTCTTTATCAGCAGGTACATAAGTAGCTATATAAGTGTTATATATGGCCCCAATGCAATCCTTAAAATGAGATCGATATTTGTTCCTCCCTTAATATAGTTAAGGACATTCTAAATAAAATAAATAAAAGTGAATATATTTTGAAAAACACAATGAAACCTAGAACAGAGTTCGAGTGTAGAATTATTAGAGGTGTGTGCATGTGTGACTGAGGAGCGAGAAGAAATAAGTCTTTTTAAAGGTTTGGTAAGAGATATAACTTAATTATGAATAATAGTAAGAAATAGTTTTGAAATGTATTTTTATTAAAAGAAACCTTCTACTTCTTTCTTTTTTTGTAGTTGGGTATCACTAGTTTAAAAAAAAAATTGTAGAATTACTTTTTTAATTTGAAACCTTTTTTTTAAAGAAGAAAAGTCAATTCAAACACCCTAATTTTTAAAAAAAATCATTTTTTTTTCAAAAAAGCTAATCCAAACACTCGCATTCATTTTAGTCATTAAAATAAATAAATAAAAATACTAATTCAATGCTTGAAATTGTAAAAGATTATTTAAATTTATTCTTTTGGTGATTTAAAGTAATTTTTAAATAAATTATCTTGGATTCTTCATGAGTTTGATTTAGGATAAAACTTAGATCAAGTTCTTTATCTTCATTTTATCCATTTCAGCATTTTACCAATCAAATCATCACAAGTAATTTTTTTTTATGAGTGCATACTTTTAAATTTTAAATTACTCATTTTAATTAAAAAAATACACTTATTATGATTCGATCAGTGAAATTGATAAAATAGAGGTAAAGAACTTGATGTTAGTTTTGTTAAAACAAATTAAAAGAGAAAGGAAGCTAAGGGAAATGTCTATGGCATTTTACATTTACATTTTAAGAGGGGAAGGGTTTTTTGAGCTTTTTATTAACTTCTCAAGACCCTCCCTTACCCTCAGTTTAGGGTTTTTAATGAGATTAGATTACAATGTGATTTAAAATCGTAGTTATATTAAAATGTCCCAAAACCATTTCTACATTTTAATGAAAAGTTTACATTAATGATGTCAAAAGAATTGTAAACTAAACATAGAATCAGAATTTGGGGCCAAAAACTTTTTATACGAGAAAAAAATTAGAAAAAATAGAGAAATTTTATTTTAATAGAAAATATTTTAGATAAAAATAAGGAAAAAAATATTTTTAAAATTTTTTAAAACTAATATTTTAAATCCTCTAGTTCCTTTCCCTCATGACTTTTATACTCATAAATAAGGACAAAGTAAATCCTCTAAACCCCAAAAATTTTCTTGCCCTTGCTTCTTCTCCTTTGATGCATAATTAATTTTTTTTTATTACATAATTAAATTCTTTATTTTGATTATTTTACTCTTGGTAGTAAGGAGGAAGAAAAAAAAAGGCAAAGAAGTTGCTAGTTACAGTATCTAATTGAACCTGATTAGATCCCATTAGTTAATCTCAAAGCAAGAACAGCTCCAAGGCTTTCCAAACAGGGTTTTAACAATACATCCATTTCCAACTCTACTACCCTTTCACGGTACCCTTCTACTTCTTCTTCTTCTTCTTCTTCTTCTTCTTCCACTTTGCGTATATTTGTTCCTCAAATTCCATGCTATCTAATTTATATGCTCTTGAGATTAGTTGCTACACCTGCATGCTGTCTTTTTATTTTATTTTATTTTATTTTTTCACTCCCTAACCCAAAGACTTTATTTTTTTTAATTAATATAATTTCTTGTTGCTGCAAATTTATCAGGGCTTGTGGGTTTCTGATAATTTCAATGGAAATTCTGTGTTTTTTATGGTACCCTTTTGTACGTTAACAGGGGTTTTTGTGAATACCATGAAGAGGACAATGCCATGGAGTGATGATGATGACGACGACTCGGATGAGTCAGAGTCTGAGGAGCATGATGATAGTCAAACCAAAACCAGTGGGAAATTCCAAAGGTAATTTCATGTACCAACACCCTTTCTTCATCTGAAGATTTCCTATTGTTACTTGGCAGAACTTATTTGCTGAATGTGTGTGTTAGGTTCTGCCTTTGTAGAATTAATCCTAGGCAGAATTAATTATGTCAAAATTGAGTTAGTTAGAATTGACATTAAAGTAAAGTGATTTATGTTTAATAATTCATGTAAAAGTGATTATGACCGAAAGCAATAAATTTTCACTTCTCCCTAAATCAATTTTAGAGGCAAGAATTTTTTTTTATCTTTGACAACCATATATCATGAAAAAATTAGCAGAACCGATTTTGCCAAAATCAATTTAAACACCCCCCCCCCCCCAACAAAAAAACCCAAATCCAAGCACACTTGAAGTCTGCTTGAATGCAAAAAATGAAAAATAAAAGTTAGCAGGTTTTGTTGATAACAATAAATTTCATGAGTGAATAATAGATAGTAATAGTATCCTGACCAAATTGACCTGTTAGAGTCCAAACAGGGGAGCAAAGCAGATCCTCTGATGTTCTCTCTTTTTCTTTATTTTTTTATGAAAAATGAAATTTTATTGGAAAACTAGGTCCGATAAGGATAAAACATTCTCACAGATAAAAAAATAACAACTAAGTCCTATAAGGATAAACTGTGGTACAGAGCCTGCCAATCCCTTTGTGTAATGCCTGAAGGAACACCACTAAATAGACCATAAGCACAGCACTGAGGGATGCCAGAAAAGTAATGTATAATCCTTATATGTTCAACAACAAAAAACAGAATCGTTAAAAATTCTATCATTCCTTTCCAACTAGATACACAAATGCACAATGAAAACCAAGGATTTGTGCAGGTTCTTAGCTTCTTTACTAGAGCCAAAACCTCTTAATGAGAAGAAACTGATGGTAGTCTATAGAGCAAACCCATAACTCTCTGGAAATTCCAAAAAGCCTCTTCCATAGATATCTTGCCATAGCATAATGCAGAAAGAGACCCCCCTCTCTCTTCCTCCCTCTTCTCTCTTCAATTTTAATTCTAAACCACACATTATAGTCATATTTGTGGATTGTAGTGGGAGATTCAGATTTCCAAATGGGTTTAGCTTTCATTTAACATGACCAGTTCATGTCAAATGCTCACTTTTGATCTGGTTCTCTTTTAAATTCTCACTGTTGATCATGTTAGATATCTTTAGGTTCCCTCTTAACTGCTCACCACTTATCATTTTGATGTCATCAAGTTCCCTTTTAATTTCTCACCATCCATCATGTTTTTATTGTCATGGACGGTTGAGATTATTTAATATGAGCTGATCATGTTAAATGGGTACATGAGTGGATTTGCTCCTGTCTAATACTATCCTAGTTCCTTGAGCAATGAATATGCATTGGTGCGTATTATGATTATTCACAACATTTTGTGTATTTTGTGCGTTGGGACAGTTTAATGAATATCTCAACAGATAGCATCTACTTTGTATCTCATGTTGTTAGTCTTACAGATATTCTGTTTCATAACTAGAATGTGGTTTCACACTCATCCTACCTATGAAACTTTGATATACATAGTTCTTTTGGGTTTTGATTGGAATATTTCTGAACTTCATCCTTGGGAGGGTGAAACTATCCCTTGGTAGAATCACACTGATGAACCACTCCAATTATAGAACAACTACGTGAAGACCATTTCATGGTTGGCATCTGATAGACTAGAAGTTCTGGCTAAAGTTAAAAAAAAATTGAAAGATAATATTATGGAAGAGAGGCAACACAATTTGATGATGCCTAATCATAGAAGAGGTGTTTGTTTCTCCTTGTTATGGTGGATATTGATTATTGATGCAGATGCAGTTGTTGAGAATCAAACCTGTCCCCCACTTGAGTTGGTGGAAGAGTTGTTTGTTGAGAATCAAACACTATATGATTAGAGGAGTTGATTCTGAGAATTTCTGATTTATACACATGCCTAACAAGAATTGACTATTGCAAGTATATAATTAATTATGCTAAGTGTGGTAATTTTCATCTTCACAGAAATTCTAGCGATAGATCGTTTAGCATTTAAAATAATAGATATTTTCTGGAAAACTGAAATGGGACATAGGGTTTCTTATCATTCACACACAATATATTATTCTGACTTGACCATATTTATTTGGTGACGAGCGTTAGTTGATGGAACTGTGAAAGGTCTTAGCTTCTGGAACCCATATTATGATTGCTTCATAATATGTTGCTTTTAAAGTTTGACATCTTGAAACTTTGCTCACAATTTCTATTGCTATATGATTTTTCTTTGCTACTTTTGTGATCTTCATGTCTACAGGTAAATCTACAAAGCAGAAAAGTGCTGTAATTGACTTTGAAGCCCTGAAGCGACATGGATATAAAGGTGGACCTTCGGTCTTAAAGGTTCCTCAACCCAAAGAAGATGACACAAAGAAGGATTGGTCCTGGTCCACCGGAAAAGAAAAGCGCAATGACAAGGGTGTGGAAGAATCATACGAACAGCGACAGAAAACGAGAGAGGCTATTTCGCTAGGAGAAGAGCTGCCAACTGCTCAGACTAGGGATGAGAAGAAGAATCTTTCCTTCTCTCAGAAGGAAAAGAGGAAAAGAGAGCTTGGTCAGGCAAGTAGAGGGAAAAACTATGTTGAAGAAGAGAAGAGGTTGTTGAGGGAGAGTGGCATCTATTCTGGTTTTGATGCTTGATTTGTGAGGCTAGATATCCACTTCATCTTGTAGAAAGGCACTATCACATGTGGTTTTCTTGTACTGAAAAGATTTGTTTGTAAAAGTGGTTTCTGGTAGATAAATGTGCGTTTGGATGTGATTGTTTTTGAGTAGAAATCACTATTTTCGGGAAAAAGTTATTTTTTATATATTTGAATGATTTTTAAAAAATAATCAGAATATTAAAAAAATATGTTTTAAGTCTTTTTTCAGAAGATAAAAGTAATTGCTTTTGAAAGGGAAAAAAAAATATTTTTAGCTTTTATAGTAATACATAAAATTTAAGATTCATGATCACTCTTTTAAAAAGTTCAAACAAACACACTTTAGAACTTGAAGGATAAAAATGGGGTAATCTTATTTGACAAGTTCAATTTATTGTTTTTTAATTTTTAATGAACTATGGAGTTATAATGTGTGGAAAATATAAATATTTCAAAAATAAAAATAAGTGGCGTAGAATTGATAAATTAACAAATTGATTCTTTAAGACTTAAATGTCATCTATATTGGCATCTATTCTTAGATCGTTCTTTTTCTTCCAGGCTACATTAGTCTCGCACCTCTAATGTAACCAAGAAAATGATTCTAGCATAAACAACTCATTTCATTTGGGAAGTTATAAGCCATTACATGATGCAATATACGCATAAACAAATATCATTTCTGATACACACAGCTTGTCCCCAAATATTATTTGCTTCCCCTCTACCAAGCCACAAACCCCTCAAGCATTATAGTTTTGTTTTAAAATATTACCTTAGTTTATTTTTATGCATCAAAATGAGTTTTAAATTTAATAAACTAACAATGTAAAAATTTTATATTATTTATATTATCATCTAATCATACTTCTTTTTGTAAAACTTTTAAAGTAATAGATGATTAAATCCAACTCTTTTAATAATATAACAATATATGATTGAATGTTTATATAATTCTTTTTCACTGGTAGTATATATAAATTAAATCCAAAATGTAAAGAATTTTGAAAACTAGTACATGAGACATTATAGTGCTTGGATTCTGGACACGTTAACCTACATTATAAAACAATTCACCTATTCCTTTTTCCTGCAATTGTTTGTACCCTTTATTCACCAAGACAGAAATTAAATGTTCCTTAGATTTGTTGTTGGCGTATGGTTCCCATTATCACACAAGCGAAATCATCATAGAAGAAAATAGAAATGGAGAGATCTATCAAGGGAAAACTGATGCAACTTCTAGCTTTGTTATTAATGGTTTGAGGAATTAATTGCATTATTGTAGAGTATATTACATTTTCTTGTAACTCCCGGATCAGAGATTGTTAAACAAGTAACCAGCTTCCAGCTTCCAAATGTTGGTTGTTCATCTGAGTACCAATAACTGGCAATGTAGAAGCTCAAATGGCTACTTACACTTCTTGGCCATCCATCCAGAAACCCTTACCGAAATCTTGGCAGAAATATGTTACCAATTGTATGGTTTTATTGATCCTGCCCAAACACAAAATTATCAAGATGTTTCAGTAGTACTATATAAAAAATTACCAAGATTAGTGATGGCTTTACAACAACAACTAAGTCTTGAAATGAAGATCAAATGACGCCATAGTACTCTATCATTTATGTTTATCATATACATATGTTTAACCAATTGACATTTAAATCCCTTCTAAATGTCAATGGGTTTAGAAGATTACTAATGACTTTAGAAGAACAAAATAGAAGATTGCCAAAATTACTGATGACTTTAGAGGCATGGAACACAAGGAACAGGGACACAGCAAATCAAGTGTGACATTAGAATTTGAAATGTCATGGCATATCATCCAATACAGGGAACATGAGTCACGCCACTCCTTTTTTGTGTGAACAATTGTTTTGTTTAATTTTATGACAGCTGAACAAAATTCAGCAAAATAAACTAAGTTGTTCAGTGTCAACTTAAAGAAACTTTATTAACAAAGTTAGTAATGCCCGAGAATAAAATAATCAGAAAATGGTAGTTCAGTAAATGAATGTGGCAGAAGGATATGACTTGTGTCCCAAGGGTCAGCTTTTTTGAGTTGGTAGAAATGAGAATGATGGGGAAAATATAATGTATTTGAACAAAAAGTCCAAATAAATTGTCATTTTTCATCTGCATTTCATTAATATTAATACCAATTTTTCACCTGTTTTCATTTTTACACGTAACACGTTCAAACAAGCAGATCCTAAAGTATTAAAAGTCATACACACATAAAGAAGGAAACATCAAAATAAAAATAAGGAGAATATACATATAAATAGGAATTAAACTTTGATGCACTATCATCCAATAATGGATTATCACATGCCCACATAAGTAAACAAAGTTAACTTTCACACACTACTTGATAAGTCATTTAAATTATGTATTGTCATGTCCATAGTTTTTAGAACCAGACCGGTGATTGACTTAGCCAAGGCACTGAGTAAGGGTCATTAATTTAACCATGAATCATTGATTGAACCGAATTGGACCAGATTTAATTAAATCCACATATAAAAATACAATTTAATGCAATTAAGTAATATACATAAATAATGAAGTTGAATATAACAAGCGCTGCACCACTCAATGACCCATGTTCGAACCCCGTGATGGAAATTTTTGCTAGCAATTTCAAAAATTCCTTGCAGGCTAGTTCACATGCGGGTCATCCATCGGCTCTCTGACTAGTTCGACATGAGCCGGCCAGTTCCCACCGGTTGTTGACCAGTTTGACTAGTTCAAATACTTGATTGGTCCAATTAGTGAACCGAACTGATCGGCAGCGAGTTCATCGGTTTCGGGTCCAAACTAGTCAGTCTGATTTTTAAAACTATGGTCGTGTCAATAAACATGGTTGACTCTTACACCAATTACTTAAAAAATCAAGTAAATAGAAGGATTTTATTGGATGATAGTATAAGAAATTGTTTACACTCTCAGTGCATCAAATATGAGATTTATTTTGATGCACTAGCAATATAAGAAACCTCTATATATGATGTTATGAAATATAAAAGTCCCATCCTATAGCTAGTACAATCAGGGAATGACCAATGCAAATAATAATAGCAAAGGTAACTAACTAACCTTTACACTGAAAAGAACACTCCCATCAGAAACCTGTTCACCCACTGTAACTTGAAGTCCATGCACAAAGCCAGAAGATGGTGCCTTTACAACATGCTAGAGAAAGTACAGAATGTTGTTAGTTACAATTTCCTGAATAGATAAACGAAGAAGACACAGAGAGGAGTTTCCATCATTTAAGAAGCAACTGTACATACCTCCATCTTCATTGCTTCTAACACCAACACAGGTTGTCCTTCCTCTACTCTCGTCTCGTCTCTTCACCAGAACCTTAACCACCAAGCCTGCCATGGGCGCCACAACAGTCCCTTGAGGGTGGGCTGATGTCTCAAATTTGGGTTTATGTTGGGATTCTTCATCCTCAGACAAATCAAGACCTAGTTTCTCTCTGAAATAATGATGACAGGACCCTTGCCAAATATGAATATGTCTTATTTGGTCCTGAATCCCAAGAAAACTATATTAGCTTCATTACTGCCAAATTTATCCACATTCAGTCCAAAATCACGTACATAGAGGAAGACATCTACCTTTGAGTAAACAGCTAGATTAACATCATTGGTAACACCATCAGCTTCAACTCTAAAATAGTGATCTTCTACACACGTTGCTCTGACTTCAAAAGCAGGAGATCCTTGCTCTTCTGTCTGGAAGAATAAACATCATCTTTAGGCAAATGTCAAAATTTAAAAACTAGAGAACTTGAGTGCAATTTAACAGACAAAAGAAAAAAATCACTCTTGTATATGCTATACTTAGATGTTACCTCAATCAGGTATCTCCCATCAGGTTGATGAGTGATAGTAAGCTTCAAGATCTTTGAGTTAGCACTGCTATATTCATCATCCCCCTCAAGTTCAATTGTACGTTTGGCTTGATGATGGACTCTAAAAGGCGGAGAAGCATACCATATAGGGTGTAAGCCGCTGGCCCCTGAACATACTGACAGATGTAGATACCGAGGAATTTACAAAATCAACTTAGAATATTACACAGCTGGAGTGAGACAATTTACCAGGTGTGTTTCGTGCCAATATAAAATGCTCTTTCTCAATGAGACATGCAGCAACAAGTGATGCACTATGTTTGGCAGCTTCATATGCTTCTTTGGAATTGGTAGGATCAACAAAGAGGTCTTCTTTGTAGTTATCAATAAAATGAGTCTCGACAATGCCACTTTCAAATGCCCTATGACTAGCTAGCTTTTGAAGGAAGTTGATATTGGTTGGTAAACCCGCAACCTGTAGAAGATATAAGCAATTTAAACATGGAGAAAAAAAATCTCAACTTATAATTACTTGAATTTTCTTTTCAAGGGGAACGGATGT
Source organism: Dalbergia oliveri (assembly GCA_030441495.1). Taxonomy (NCBI): domain Eukaryota; kingdom Viridiplantae; phylum Streptophyta; class Magnoliopsida; order Fabales; family Fabaceae; genus Dalbergia; species Dalbergia oliveri. The sequence continues at coordinate 21,567,176 of JAMLFY010000013.1, read as the reverse complement.
GAAACGTGTAAGTTTTGCAGGTGTTTACACATTCTATATCACCTCATCATGTCCACCCTTGGCCCCAAAGGTAACAAATACAGGACCTAAAATGTCACATAACATCTCAATACTAAAAAGTTCAATATACTGAAAAAGCCACAACCAGACTCATAATAACTTAACAGTTCACTACAGCAAAGGAAATAAAAAATAAAAAATAGTCTACCTGAAACTTTGACAAACAATCCTTCAGTTTGACCAAGGCTGCAGCACGGTTTTGTCCCCACACTACAAGCTTAGCAATCATTGGATCATAGTGCATGCTAACAGTGTCCCCTTCTTTAACTCCAGTCTCCACCCGCACTGCCAAAATGGCAGAATTTCAGAAATGAAACAAAAGAGGCCCACAAATCTATCTTGAAGTTACATGTTCTTCCAACCGGAGAAAGTGAGGGCTAAATTTCCTAATCCATAATAAATAAATAACTTGGCTAATTTTAGGTAGGTTTAAATATGTTTTTGGTCCCTAAAAATAAGCGAATTTTGGTTTTGGTTACTGGAAACACTTTACATTTGGTTTCAGTCCAAATACTTCTAAAACTGCTTGGTTGTCGTCCCTGTCATGTATGATTGCTGGCTGACATGTATGATTTAATGACATAATCATTTGTTAGTCAGTTCAGCATATAACACGAAGATTCGAACAACATGAATTAAAAGCAAACAATTTTAGAAATATTTGAACTGAAACCTAATAAAAAAAATCTTCAAGGCCAAAATCAAAGTTTGCTTAGTTTTTAGGGACCAAAAACATATTTAAGTCTTTTATATAACTGACCTGCAGATGAGTCTGGAACACGATAATGATGCAGAACTCCAGTTGCTGGAAGAAATCCCTTTGGAACATTTTCAGCATAGATTCGAGCTTCGAAAGCATGGCCTGCCATCATAACAACGAACTCATTATAGAGAAACTTAGTCTCTGCATAAAAGATGAAACTTCACACATATCCTCGCACTAGTGTAATAAATAATTGACAAGCTCAAAATTATTAGCTATTGGCTTATAACAATTTCATAGATGTTATTTATTTTCACACTTGCCTCATTATTGGGTAAAATTTAGAGGATGTCATGACCGTTGCCAGCAATTAGTCTTGAATGGGAGCAACCTGATATGAAAAGAAGAATCACCTGACATGGGTATTTGTGATTGACTCAATGGGAGGATTTCTCCGTTAGCAACATGGATCTGCCATTCAACAAGATCTTGACCAACAATCATCTCGGTGACAGGATGCTCAACCTGTATACATGCCCCAGGTCATTCTTCTGTAAACCTTAATTTTAAGACAAAGGACAATAAACGTTAATCCAAGCACCTGAAGACGGGTATTCATCTCCATAAAGTAAAACTGGCCAGAGACTGTATCAACTATAAACTCCACAGTCCCAGCATTGTGATAATTAACTGCCTTCAGGCATCAGAAAAAAGACATGAAATCAGGAGATGATATTAAATGAAATGAAGATATAGATATGGCATAAATATAAAGAAACTGCTCCCCTTCTCTTCAAAAATGTTTCAATAAAATACTTATTATGGTTTAAAATTCTAATTATTGGAAAAAAAACATATCCATAAATTTAGCACAAAGAAATCCACATAATCAGATAAATAATCCCAAATAAATTAGTAGATATGTAAATATTAAGTATGAATTTGATAATAAAAGGACCTTACCTTAGCTGCAGAAACAGCAGCTTCACCCAAGTGTGCTCGAAAATCATTAGAAACATTTGGCTGCAGATACATTGTTACAAGTTCACAACAACCAAGTTAAAAAATATGTGTATATATTGATTAATTTTGTGGGCTTTGAAAGTAAGCCTTACAGCCGGAGCTTCTTCAATTATTTTTTGATGTCTTCTCTGCACACTGCAATCTCTCTCATATAAATGCACAACATTCCCATGCTTGTCCCCAAATATCTACAATGTCAAACAGAAGAGTATCAGTAATAAACTCATCAAACAGACATGGAAATTTTTTCATCGGTGGTCACTATTTTAATTCCATAATCCCAGTGAAATTCTTAAAAAGTCTCACTGAAGCACTAATTATTTTTCAGAAGAAAAGCAAGCAACCAATGAAGCTTGCAGGAGATATATGAAGCGAGGCTTAAAAAATCAGTTTAAATACCTGGACTTCTATGTGCCTTGGCCGTGTAATATACTTCTCCAGCAGTATGGTGTTAACACCAAAGGAAGCAGCTGCTTCACGTTGTGCTGCTAAGAACGATTCAACAAATTCATCTGGAGTGTACACAATCCTCATACCCTACAATATTCACATGGTCCAAATTTCATCAGAATGAGATTTTAAAGCTCACAAGTGACAAAGACTCTTTGATTATCTATTTCTCATCTGTTTTCACCATGAAAGGAATCTGTAATTATCAGATTAAATTTTCAACTCTTAAAATGCAGAAACCTTCAAGAGTGGTTGCACATTCTGATCATGATGCACTCTGTTATCACCTATAGGTGGAAAATAAGAAGACTAGGGTTCATGATATCATAATTATGGCATGAAATCATTAACTTAAGACCAGCCCAATCAATTTGAGAGCCATAGAACATGGTGGAAACCCAAATTGAATCAGACAAAATGCTTAAGGCAACACACTTTACAAATAGGGCAAACACATTCACTACTAATTGTCATCCAACACATAAAGTGAATCAATTACAAAAGAAACAAAAGTGCCACAACCCTGCATTAAGGATCACAAAATGTAATAAATTGCATGAGAATAAATATCAAGGTACCATCCACCTTTCCTCCACCTCCATGGGTTGGCTTTATCAAGATCGGATACCCTATCTTGTCAGCTTCCAACTTCATTTTATCAATATCCTGTTCATTTCCATGGTACCCAGGCACGAGTGGCACCCCTGCAGCCCCCATTATTCTCTTTGATGCACTGATGGATGTACAAAAACATTGATCAGATGAAGATGCTTTATAATGTATCTCAGACAGATTAAAGGTAAAGCATGCCCAATTGATTCTCACTAGTCTTGGTCAAGTAAAGGTACCCTTGAAAGATTGTCTATATGAAAAAGGAAGAAGGCAATCCCTTGAAAGTCCTAAAGATATCATTCCCTAACAAGCCCACCTGGACTTTGGTTACACTGTAAGATAAAGCTAGCCTGGAAATGATTTCAAATTTCATATCCATGGCTAATTAAAAGTCATTGAGATGATGACCATACAAACTTTATTTAGTAACTAGTAACCAATAATTACCCTTTGCTAATATGAGTGCATTATTAGTAGTAACTAGTAATAAAGACTTCCAAGTTTTCAGCATCCATCTCTAATATGGCAACTCTTAAGCATATCCAAGTTAAAGAACAAACTTCAAAATAGCCAATGTGGCTGTGATTCCAAACAAGGCAAGAATGAATGGAAGGAAGATAACCAGCACTGTATCATACCTCTTGTCACCCATATCCCGGATGGCAGATGCAGGAGGGCCAATAAAAGTAAGACCCTTATCTTCACAAAGCTGTGCAAAGTCCGCACTTTCGGACAGGAATCCATATCCAGGGTGGATAGCCTAATCACCAAAAGAACACATCGTTTATGATTTGCAGAAAATATGGAGTTCAGACAATGTGGATTGGTAGTTACATCAACAAAATAAACAATTTCAGATAATCTACACTACTAATTAATGTCCCACATCAACTGCTAACATCCTGTCACAATGTCATGCCCAGTTTTCCCGTCAGTTATTTATATTTACAAACACTACTTCAAGTGACTATCCCAAATTCACCACTGCAATCTCAAAACTTAACCAAAGGCCCCATTTTGCCATTCCAATTGACAAGGTTACAAAAACAGCTCTTATTCAATTTATCATTAAAAAAACAAATATGATTACTGTCGATCAATCCGCTAGCACTACTAACAATTACACGATCAATCATTAAAAAAAAAAAAAAACACACACACACAAATATCAAGATCACCATTGCAGACAGTATAGCATATGAAATATTTAGTATACCCATCAATTAGCTAAGTGCATCAAAAGCCCTTAAAAATTCAAATGCAGCCGCATGCTACAACTTATAACCGAATGGAAATTAATCGTACCGAAACGATTATATATATATATATGTATAAAATACTTTTGGGGAAAAATACTTTTACTGTAAGTAACTCTTGCTTGAAACAAAAAGAACAAAAAACGAACTGACTATTTTATAATTCTAATTAAAAAAAAATTGAATTTACTTTGTATATACTAGCATAGTAAAAATGTTTTACCCATACACCCAATCATATATTGTCACATTAATAAAATGTGTTTGACCAAACCACCCACTACTTTCAAAGTCTAACAAAACATAATCATATAATTGAAGGACAGCATGAAGATCTTTTACAATGCTAATTTATCAAAATTAAACTAAAAAATTTATCTCCCAATAAATTTACATGATTGAAAAAATAAACGAGATTAATTCTGATACAAGCGTAATAAGTTTTATATTAACATCAAGTCACAACTTACAAGCCATTAAATGTGTGATTTTTTATTTCAATAATTATAAAAGTTAAACACTTTTATTTACGTGGAAATACCATGTAACCCTTTTTTTATAAAAATAAAAATAAGCTCAATCAAACGCTGTGTTTTTTTTTTTTCCCCTCTTTTTTGCGGTCATCTAGGCACAGTGTGAGGCAAGTGAAGTAGTGAAGGAGGTTGTTTGAACCTGGGCACCGGAACGCAAGGCAGTATCAACAATGGTGGGCCCACTGAGGTAACTGAAGCGGGCCTGGGCCGGCCCAACCCGGATGGCCTCATCGGCAGAGCTAACGTGGAGCGCGTCCTTATCGGCGTCGCTGTAGATAGCCACTGTTCGAATCCCGAGCCTCTTTGCTGTCCTCATGATCCTGCACGCTATTTCGCCTCTGTTCGCTATCAGGACCTTCTCTATGCGCTGCTGATTCTTCTGAATCGAAGAAGCTGCTTCGTTCCCTGCGGAGGAAGAGGACGAGAAGGTTCGGCTGTGGAAGAAGGGCCTTGTGGTTGTGCTGGCGAGTCTTCTGCGGAAGAAGATGAAGGAAGCCATGGATGCCATGGTTTTGGACTTGGATTGAAGCAATCAATGATCAATGAACCAATATGATAAGAATGAATCAATGATAAATAGATACTTCGAAGAAGAGGAAGGATGATATAGGACGCTATTTTGGTCATTTTCAGCAATGACTACATGTCCGGATTTGGGAGTTGCTTTACTTTAAAATAATAATAATAATCCCAACTAGTGGTTAGAGATTCAAATAGTATGAATGTGGTTCAGTTGTAATCAATTTAATTTTAAAAGTTTGAAAAAAAAATCATTTGAAAAAATTAGCTAGCATAAGAATTTTTATCATATCTAGTGTTTGGTGCATCACATAATCAGCGGTAGATGAGTGAGAGGCAATAAGACCAACAATTGGTGGGGTGGATGAGGGCCCATGATCAATGGTGGATAAGTGGCGACCATGGGCAAATGAATGGGGGCATGTATTAATGCAAAAGAGTTAATATGGTTAATTTAAGAATTGCCTAGTAAAAATAATATTATTAAGTATAGTCAAATCTCTTTGGACTTATAACTAAATCTTATAGTTATAGGATAAATATAGTTAGACCATATAATATTATATTATTATAAATGACACCAAACATATAATGAAAATGAGCTTTGCAATGTTAGCCAATCCATTCAGGTTTGTCCTATGAATTATTATCCATGGCTTTTAGAGCATACGATGAGAATCAAATCTCTCGACCAACACATGGTCAATTCCTCCTAAAGGAATTTAAATACTTGAGTGGGATTATATCTAATAGAAGAATATATATGGAAACTCCCAAAAATATAAAAGGTCAAACTTGTCTTAATGATGTAATAATATGTAATTAGATAATTATGTAAAAAAAATATAATATCAATGTATTAAAATTCAAAATTAAACTCTATTTTTATATGTTAACTAAATAAATTTATAAAATATTTATAATTAATTTTTTATTTTATTTTAACAATAGTTTAAACATATTAATAATAAAAAATAAGTTAATTTAACATTAAAAATTAAATAAATTATTTTAATAAATTTATTTATTATCAAAATTTGATTTTGAATTTCTTAATTTTTATACAAATAACTTAAATGACAAATAATAAGATAATTAAAATTTTAATTATTAATATATATATATAACTCTTACACGGATTTTCTAATAATATAATCAAATTTCAATTATTAATACGTAAATTCTTGTATATAAAATTTAAAATTATATTTTAAAGGAGATTTTTAACTATAAAATTTATAGATACTAAACCTTTAATAATTTGCGCTAAATATTTATCATATGTTCCATTAACTAAATTTATTAATATTTTAAATATTCATGATTAAATCACAACCATTGGATTCAAAAGAGTATTAGTATTCTTAGGATACCATAACAAAAACCTATTTTAAAATATTTAATTTTAATTTTAATAATTTGTATACAATCATTTAATTCAAAATCAATCTTTTATACTCTTTCCATTCCTTATTAATAATTATGATAGGAAAATGTTATTTTGGTATATTAAAAATTAATGTATATGGCCATAAGTTGTGGTCAAATATATTAATTTTTTAATATATTAAAATGATATAATTTTTCACCATGATCATTAATAAAAAAGGGATAGTAAAAAAAATGTAATGAACATTGTTTCTGATAAGGTAATAATATTGTTTGGATAGTTATGCACAATCTAAATGATTGTCTTGTCCCTATATTGTGGGAAACGTGATGTGCAGATAAGTGTGCTGTGCTGTAATGGATATGGATAATATAAACAAAATGATAATTCTGCCATGTTTGGTCTTGCTTAGTAAGCACACAGTCAAAGCCATTTTTCACAAATGATATAGAATCCTAGTCAGTGATCATCAACTAAGGACCCTTTTAGGATTTTGGGTGTCCTTTTATTTTTTTGTTCTGATTTGGGGGTCAACTAATATGTTCTACCAGTTCATGGTCCTTCTCAAATGGGCCAAAATTTTTGGAAAGCTTTCAACAAGCCCATTTTTAATGTTATATTTCGAAATGGGTCTCTAGTTTTGGGCAGCTTTCAATAACCCCATTTTCAATTTTATATATAAACTTCTCTCGTGCTTTTCTGACCAAAAACTTCATAAGATAGTTTGGGTTAAAAAACCTTCGTAAGATAGTTCCTTCTTCTTCCATCATGATCTTATATAAGATAGTTCTGAAATGTTATAAGATCTGGAACCCATACCACAGTCCGGAGCCGTTCTACTTCTAAGAAACGATGGACACTTAAACTCAGAAAGTTCTTGCAAAGCCTGTGTATCTTTTTCTTAAGAGATGGATTGGTTGCACATCTCCATGTGAAAGTTGTTTATTGTGTTAGGAGGCCTTTCTAGGGATAGAGTTTTTATTATAGACTAGTGTTATGCTAAAGCTTGTTTGAGGACTGGTCATATTTGTTATGGGTCATTGTGTTCCTCAACTAGAAGGCTTTGCGTCTTAGTTTTTTATTATCTCCCCTATACAGCTGATTACGGACAATGCCCTTTTCAATGAATAACTCTTTTGACCAAAAAAAAAATATAGGTATTGTGTATTTTGGCCAAAACAAAATATGTATTAGGTAATAGGCTCCATTCACGTATTTTTATTTGTAATGCATTTGGTTGAGGTAAAAATGGAGAAAAAATTTCATAAATATAGTTTTATTATAATAAAATTAGACACAGAGCTCATTTATAGATTTCTTTTCTCTTTATTTTTTGACGTGATTTCTTTTTATTTTTATTCTCAAATCAAACACACCTTTAATAGTAATATACTGGACTAGAAGACTTCCAAGTAAGAACAAATAACATTCAATCAATTATTTCTATTATTCTAATTAAAAATATTAAATTTAAGCACAAAATAAGTAAGTCTTTGATTAAGAAAGCCATTCATATATCAGCCTCTGCAAATTAAACAAGGTTTTCTAATCTTGCAAGCGAAGCCATACTCTGTATGGGTAGCTGGGCACTCCTCATCCGGGCAAGAGCACTGCAACGGTTAATATTTTTATTTTATTTTATTTTATATTATTAGAGTGTTCTATGAGACTAAAATAGGTAAAGTTTGTACATTAAACTAATACACTTGGATCTTACATTAAATTAAATTAATAATACAAATAAAATGCACAGCTAACTTGACAAACTCTATTTAATACAGTTTAATAAAAAAAAACAATTATATCAGTTAAGGCAGTGTATTGATTTTATTAGGACAGCGCAGGTCTCTACAGAACTCTCTAATTTATTTTATTATCTTTCACTTTCGGGTGCACACATGCCAATATATTTTATTAACTCAGTGGATAAAGTTAGTAGCACCGTCCTCAATTCAATATGCTAACAACTTTATACATGGTATATACTACGTACCAACAAATTTGCCAAACAACTTATAGCATATAGAAAAGTTGAAGATATGTTGCAATAACAAATTAAACAACATGGTCAATTGGTTCTCTCAATTGTTCCTCCGTTCATTTATTATTATAATTTAGGTTTAAGTTTTTGTTAATAGACGTATGTATTCCTATAAGCACTTGATGAACATAAAAACATGTATTAACCATAGACTAAGATGATACTTTCTCTCAACTTAAGCTTAGTTAAAAAAATACTAAATTACATATAGCATATGGCACGTAGCAAATTTGGGTGAGGGAGCGTTTGATTTGAAATGAGGAAACGCACATGGAATTCAAACGGTAGTTGGATAGAGAGTGGTCCACTTTGGTTTTTCCTTCGCATATGATTATGCTTTAACCTAACATATATGATGCCAATTACATGATTTGATGAGCTTTCGGCCTTTGGTATCTGGTATCTTCCTTCCATGTTTTTGGATGGGGACATCACATCCTCTCTCATTCCTATTCCAAATGCATAACTCACACATTATGATAGTGTCTTAGCATGGCACGGCCACCCCGTAGTCAAGTCCTATCCCTTCCAATCATCAAATAGGCAATTAGCTATCCAATTTTGTTTCCATCTCCCAAGGAATAGACTAGAAGGGCCCATAGATTATAAATCTTAATATGGTATGACATCATTGTTTGAAAATTTTACGGCAAACGTATTATAATAATAGTATTTATTATTATTACATATAATAATCCACCACCAATAATTAATTTCTTCCCGGTGTAAAGATCACAAAATTAAAAATGGGTATTCTCTCTCAAAAGAGTTATATATATATAGTAGAATGAATCCATGACATCGTATTTAAGTGACTCGATTATGTACCAATTGTGATGGACCTCTTTGTTGGTTTTTGTTTGTTACAAAATAAATTCCTCAACCCCAAACAGTTTTATAATAATAGTATATAATTAAACAGAATGATGCATGCACCATGGGTTTGACAGCATATATATGTGGGGTGAAAAGACAAGGACCTTTGTTGTCATTTTGTAAATGGAGTGAAATGCAAACTACAGTCTCTTAGAAGCTCCAAGAGATTAGGTGTGTCCGTATCGAACACATGTCGGACATCAATATGATATGTATTGGACACGTATCTAATTAAAAAAATTAATTTTTGAGTTAGACACGTATCATATCAAAAAAATCAGTTAGGTCATTTTAAAAATTTTCAATTAATTATATAAAAATAAAAAAAAATTAATTAAATAAAAAATTATATAAACATGATAAAAAATTTAGATCAAAAAATTATAAAAAACTTATACAACAAAATAAAAATATTATATATATATATATATATATATATATATATCTTGTCTATATCCTATAAATTTTTGAGTTTAATATATCTCTATATCTATAGCTATGTCCTTACTGTATTCTGTTCATATCGTGCTTTATAGGTTATAATGAGTGGGATATGATGTTTTGTTGTTAGTTCCACTTTCCACTTTAACTATATTACTTTCTGGCATGGATTTTATCCGTTGGATGGTTGATTGAGTCAACATCAAAGGAAAATTCCGTTCATCAAACTATTCATTTTTTTATCAGTAGTACATCTTTATAATATTTACATAACAATGCCAATAGTATTTAAGTATTCCTATATTACATTTTGTCACCTTTTTACTTATCATGATTGTTTGGTGAGATCCAAAACTTAAAACTTAGCTATTTTTCTGTTAGAATTTGCTGTTTGCATTCAGGACATACAATAGGGACCATCATATCCAGATTGGTTTAACTCAATTTTGATAGCCATATAGTCTTGTGATTGATATATACTTCTTTTTTGAGTGCCAACATTAATTATAACAATACTGTAATGAGGTAAATAGAGGTAGAGTAATTAGTACTCTATCTTCCATGTTCCTATTTGGCATTAAAACCATTATGAAAACCTAATGAGGCATAATTGCTCACATGAAAATTACTTCACCGTCATTATCTCTTCACCAATGCTTCTATTTTTGGAAGAATGGCTATAACTTCTAATATTTATAGGAAATTTGATAATGGCAAAAAAATCAATTAAAGAAAATAAATCAAAACTATTAATGTAAATAAAATGAAAGACGACATTAAATATTTCTGAAAAAAAATAATTTTTCTAAGGCATTTGTCAACAAAATTTAATTTTAATATTCTGTGGGAGTGTTCATGTATAATTAATGATCTTTGCTGTACAAGTATTAAAAAAATATATCTTTGTTGTACATGTTTTTTTTTTTAACTTTTTGAAAGAGGTAGAATAAATTGTAAAAGAAAAGGTTGCAATTTATTTATTGGGTAATAGTGTATATAATACTACCCAGTTGAATTTTGCATATCCCTCTATTTTTTCTTTTGTTTATTATTGGCGGCAATTATATGTTTTGTATATTCAACTAGTTAAAAATTTAAGAATAATGTCATATTTTTTTTAAAGAAAATTTAGGGCGAGAGAGGATAACGTCCCAATATAAATAGAAAAAGCCTCCAACTAAAAGTATTTATAGATAAACCTAAATTTACCTCGTCTAAAAAGACAAGTGGGGGTTCAAACTTATAATCTGTCAAATATGAAACCCTGTCATGCTTCACTTAGCTAACCCCTTGAGGTCAATATCATATGGTTTGAAGTATTTGTCAAATTTGTTGTTAGTTAGAATTTGTTAAAATCCAAATATGGTGATTGAATATATCAAAATAATAAAAATCACTCATACATTTAAAGATTAAAAATAGTTTTACATCACTCGATAACAAAATTGATAATATTTTTTTAAATTTTTGATATTTTAAAGTTTAAATAATTTTGTTTACACATATATTTCTACATATTCTTTCATATTTCTAAAATTTCCATCATCTTATTACCGGTGAATCAAAGTTTTTATAAACCTCCAGTCATCAATGGTGCTTAGGGGGATCCGCGACTAGGTCAACTTAATAAAACTTACCAATTCAAATTGAACCAATTAAGGACCCGTTTATTTCAGATTTTGAAAAAAGTGATTATGAAAGTTAAATTTTATATATAATTGAAAAAATTGAAAATTGATTTTTTTCAAAAGCTACTAATTTTAGCTTTTATGAAAAAGTTGAAAACTAATTTTTTTGAAATTTTTATTATTTTTTAAAAATTATTCAAAGATACAAAAAGTGATTTTTTTGAGTGAAAAAAGTGATTAATTACCCAAATAATAAAAAACAAACGCACCCTAAATTGTTTTGACTTGATGGGGTTATTAGGTCAAATCGGATAGAAGTTTATTAAAACCAAAAGTAATTGACTCAATTATTGAATTTTGTAAAGTTAAACTTAATGGCCCAATCCAATGTACATATAATATCCCAAACCAATTGATTCAGATTTGTTTTTCTCAACCTCAATCCAGTCTAACCCAATTATACCCTTCCTCGTATTGTGAGGGATATGAAACACATACAATGAGCACCAAACAGTTTAAAAGTTTCTACATCAGCAGTTCCCGCATTCAAATTGTGCAATCTGGTGCAGCATTTGGTGGAAATTAAAAATGTAGACACTTTTGCTTCTAACGATTTCAATCCCCTCCATCAAAGTGGGAGTGAGGCAGTCTGTTATTAGCCATGTTTGCTATTGTTAGCCACATAAACCTGGAATAGTAGTTGGTGGATCTGCTTTTGTAAAGTTTAAAGCCCTTTTTCCTTGCCAGGCCATATATTAATTGAGTATCACACAAGTCGCTATCTGTGATTCTGTGGATCCACCCTCACGTGAAGTATCGCCTTTGTGTTTTACTAACTCAATCACTTTAAATTATGGGTCCTTTCACTTTAAAGTACTATTTTATACAGTTTCACAATTGTAGCCAAAAGTTAATTTAGCCATTTGAATATACTTTATCGTTAAATATAATAAAGTTATATTATCATGTATCATCGTATCATTAGAAAAATTTAATTATGAAACCAAAGCTTGAATATCTCCATTTCAGCTAGCACTTCTCCGAAACTTGAAGAAATTCATATATGCTTGTGAACTTTTAATAACATGAAAAGGAAGAGCATTTTGAACTATGGATATGGCCCATTATTTTGTGTCATCCTTTCAGTAATAGATAGAGAAAATGGATGCATAATCACTTAAATAAATTTATATCAACTGTAAAGCAGCGATTTAAAATTTATATATCATTTTGTCTATTTGCACTTCCCATTATTAGTTTATAGCTTTAGGGTATATTTATAAATTTGAAATTTGAAGGAGAAAGAGAAAAATAAAATGTTTCTACTATAAAATTTTGAAATCTTACATTAATTTTTTTTTCTTTTAGTACTCTTGGTGTATTCTTGGTATTTTTAACTGAGCTAGATACATTCTAATTCTCCTTTTAAAATATAAACTCACAAATATACTCTATTAATTACTCAAACAGTCCTCACCTAAAGAAAACTGGTTTTACCAAAATTGAACGAGTAATTCCCAAGAGTCTCTAGCGAAAAAGTTATTGAACAAATTCTTCTATGAGAAATAAAAACCCCTAATTTTCACAAGAATTAAAAATCCAAGTCAAATTAGATCCTTGTAGGCAAATTAGTTCTCGAGAAATGTCATACATATTAGTTTCCATAAAAGGATTAATTTGATTTTTTTCTTTAAGGAATAAGGACTATGATGGGGCTTTAACTTCTTAGAAATGAATTTGTATGGTGATATTTTGGGGATTTACTCATAAAATTTGATTGAATATATATTAGTATTTATCTACTCACATTCCCAATTAATATCAATTTCTCTCTTTTTCATAATAAAAAACCCTACTACCAAAAATGAGAAACCAGGTGTCAAAAAAAAGGTTCATATTGCCAAAACCTAAAAGCGTATTTAACCAAAATTATAACTACGTACTTCAAGTTTAATAAATTAGAGTAGTTGACTTTAAAGTTACACCACCTGGATTTTTAAATTTTTTCTTTTCAACGGCAGATCGATATCTTCCTGACAAAATCTATTTTCATTTTACTTCATAGTCTGTCAACTTTCTCAACCACGCAAACTGGGGAGAAGAGTTCTCGGCGGTGTTTTTTTTAATATATTGGAATTGGGTGATTAATTTACATTAATATAATATTTTAAAAAAAAGTCATCTATCAAAAGGCAGATTTAGAGACAATTCGTCAAAGATAGATTCAATGTAAAAAAAGAATTAACATAAAATTCATCAAAAAATAGATTCAATGTAAAATGAAAATAACATAGAATTCACTACAGATAAATTTTATAAACATCATATATAAATAGATTTATTTGCTATTTCATATAAGTGTAAATCACCTATCAAAATATTATATACAAATTATTTTGAGAAATACTTAAGTACACTGAGAGTAAAAAAAATCACTTGCTCTGATTCATTTATTAATTGATAGATAAATTTTACATACTATTATTATCTCTCATTTTTCTTATATTTTTAATATAATAACTGAGTTACTAATCAATAAATAAAGTAGAATAAATATTTTATCTTGTGAGAGAAGAGCATCTAATAATTTCTCAATTATTTTTCTGTTATGGGCCCTATATATCATATCACATAAATATATCAAATATTTATATTAGGTTCGCTCTTATCTATGTAGCATGCGCAAGAGTCTGTTATATTTTACTCATCTTTTTTGCCACTGAGCATGAGTTGCAATACTTAATTAGTGAAAAATACTAAGCTCGTGTGGAACGCGAACGTAAGGGGAGCACATGAGTTTGGAATCAGGAGGATCTCAATTATTCGATATTAAATTGATCAAATTTAATTACAAATTTTAATTAAGTTTGATCTGATTTAATTTAGTTTGAGTCAAACTTGATGAACTCAATTATGCAATTTAGGTTGAATAAGGAATTTGAAATACAGAGTTTAATTTTGAAACATAAAATTTAATTTTGATATATTGATAATTTAATATTATTTTATATTGTCATATAATAAAAATATTTTATTTGGATGATTTTCAAATAGTATGTGTAAAAGTCAACTATCATGATAATATATGATTGAATGAATGTGTTTTAAGAAAAAAAATTTACTGTCAATGCATTAAAATTAAATCCTTGAAATATAGACTACTAATTTCCCAACTTGATAACCTAATGAGGGAAAAATTCTAAAACTATGTTGTTTACTACATTATGAAATTGTTAATTTTATTATTACTAGTGAATTAACAGACACTTGCGTTCCATCAATCCATATTTTTTTATTTTTTATAATTTTTTTAATTTTTTTAACTTCTTTCATTTATTTCTGTAATTTCTTCTAACTCCCTATATATGCATAAAGGGTATTTTGAGAAATAGAAATTTTGAACATCATAAAATAGTTAAAAGAAACTATTATATATATATATATATATATATATATGTTGTAGAAAATGTTGTTTGTGATGGTTTTTTCAGTGTTGTCGAGAAGTATTTAGTGGCGATTTTTCTAGAACCACCGATATGACCGCCAGAAAAGGTTCTAAATAGTAGCGATCATTTTCTTGCATTTTTAACCGCCGAGAACTTCATTTTTGTGGAGGTAAAACCGCCACTAAATAAAACTAAAACTCCAAGGCCCAATTCATTGCTTTTGGCAATATAATTTTAACCGCCAAGAATAGAAGTGTTTATACATTGGATATTTGGGAATTCTTATATTCTTTCCTTAAAATAAATTTAAAATACAGTACAAGCAATTAATTATTTGATTTTTCTTAAGAGGTCATTTTGGTATAGAAGGATTGTGCTATAACTATCACTGATAAGTAATTCGATTTAAAAAAGTATTATTAGGAAAGGAATATAACAATTAGGTAATGCATGCAAGGTCAAAAAACTTTGGTGAGACAACCCTTAACATTTGATTAGTCTTTAGAATTCAAATCACTTGTCTAATTACATTTTCTACTAAATAGTAAAGCGTCCAATTGAAGTGTTACTTGAATTTTTAATCCCTATGGGACGACAATC
Source organism: Dalbergia oliveri (assembly GCA_030441495.1). Taxonomy (NCBI): domain Eukaryota; kingdom Viridiplantae; phylum Streptophyta; class Magnoliopsida; order Fabales; family Fabaceae; genus Dalbergia; species Dalbergia oliveri. The sequence goes on along the minus strand of JAMLFY010000013.1, from coordinate 21,551,598 downwards.
ACTATTCTCACTCTTATTACTTGAGACCCAATACACTTGTTGGAACTGATTTTATGAATTGGCTATCACTTATATTGCATAATTAAATATAAAAGTTCTATTAGGATACAATAATAAATGCATTTATCTATAGGATTAATATATCTATCTTGATCGAAATTTAGTCCCCTAAATCATGACCTAAAATCCTTCCACCACCTCCAAACCCTAGGTTGGTAGGGGACCACAGTTGCCATACTCTAGGTAGTGAGCCCCCCATACCTTTCCACTACCCCCTCTTTCCTTTGCTACATACCCTTTTGCTCCTCGTCCTTAACTTTTCCCTCTTCTCTTGCCCACCTCTGTGAGGATATATCCTAGCGACGTTGCTAGAGTCGATTAGTGAGCATGGTGCGGTGTTGGTGTGAAGGGAGAACAGGACCTTGAGGTGGTCACAGTAGGAGAAGAGGTACATAGGACCGAAGCTGGGAGCGGTGCGACATCGATGCAGAGGGAGTCACTGCAACAAAAATGATTATTTAATTTCTAACAATTAAAACATTAAAAGCATCAATAAAAGTATTATCCAAAAAATAATTTTGATATATTATCAATAAAAGTTTATAAGTATTTTCAATAATCATTTTATGTCAAAATTACTTTTTTGACAATATTTTTATTGACGCTTTAATATTGAAAATATTCATTTTTCTTGTAGTGAGTGGGGCTTGAGGCTTTTGTGGACAATGACTTCTTCGATCTGCTTCACTGTCATGTCATCCACGTCTTTGCTTAGATTCATTTTCTCTCATGTGGAACACATCCTCTGTCTCAAATCTGCCTTATCACTGACTCAAAGATCTGGTTTTCCTTCAGATCAAGTTTAGCTTATGCTTCTCGTTGATTTGGCATGGCAGATCTAGTTCATTTTTCTTCCTCAAATCCATGCGGTAGTTTCAAATATGGTTTCATCAATTCTCTAACAAGTGAAGGTGTTTGTGTTATATGATTTTATGCTTATGTATCCTTGTTTTTCTGAGATGTTTGTATTCCATTTTTGCTAGTGCTACTGCATTTTTGCTGCTACTTTGAGTTGTTGTTATCTTATTGTTGAGCAATGAAAACATGCTTATGTTTGAGTTTGGGTTTAATGATTCTTCATTTTCTCTTGATTTCGTTTTTGAATTTGTGTTTGGCGGTGGCTTAGTGCCCTTTAATGTTGTTTGTGTTGGTGGCCTAGTGCCCTTTTTCATGTTTGAGAAGGTTGTGGTTAACGTTTCGACGAACGTCATATGGAAATGGAGGTGAAGACAAAGCGTGTTTGAGTTAGAAGCAAGAAAGGAAGAAAAAAAGAACTTATTTGATCGGATTCACTTTGTTGTTTTTGTTTGCACTTTATTCTTTTACTTTGTATTTTTATGAGTTCTTAATGTTTTCTTCTTAGAGTCATTTTGTTGTAATCTATTCTTCACCATTGTTTTGGTTTTTGAGCTTTCATCCAACCATCGAAGAAAAATAATACAAGATCAAAGAATTTTTACAAGCTCACATGTTGATTAGTTGGTTATTTGATGTGTGAAGCAAAATTGCCGCATCAACATTCAGATGCAATTTATCCAGAATTGTGTAATTTCATTGGTTGTAATAATAGGTTTAGCTTGAACGCTCAAATATCTAATGTTTTCTCTATTGTAAGTAGCTTTTGTCTTTGATTGCATATCAAAAAAAAAAAAAAATTACTTGACCGTAAAAACTTAGCCTTAAGTAATTTAGATTTTATTTATTGTTTAACTTTATCTAACTCAACTCATCATGCCACTAGGTCAAAATGCTAATTCTGGTAATATATATCATGAGGCAAATATCTCTTTACATATACTAATATAAGGGAGAGAAATTTGCCATATATGGCTCCAAAATCCTTTGATCTTGGATCGGACCCTGCACACCATTAACAACTATATATATGTGTACTTGCATTTTGTGGCTTCTTCACTCAGCAAGCTTCTTTAATTTACTCAAAGTTTTGGAGAGGACCACATACTAATGATCAAGAGCAGCACGTATCTGAAGACGCTGCCACGAGGTTCTTATGGTCATGAATGATGCGTTTAATTAAGAACCAACTATAAAAATATTATAAAGATAATAATAATTAATACCTTAATCGTAATGCGTATTTGTTAAATTGAATCCATGCTATGCGAGCACGCACTTCAAAACATTAGACATGTTAGATGTCACTCGTGGATACATTTCGCTCTTATTAGCGCATATCAAGTCTGATGGTGCGATGAATGTGGCATGGGAAAATATTTAACCTGGGGATCAATATTCCCTTTACTCTTTAAAATTATATATGTAAGTCATTTTTGGTTTTTAAAATTTAAATTTTGATCAAGTAGTCTCGAATTTTATAATCATAAGTCATATTAGTGTTTGATAGACAAACTCGAATAAATTAGTAGACTAATTAAAGTTATTATTTTTAATGATTAATTTTATTTGGTGATGTATATTGAAGGGATTGATATAAATTATTTGTGCTTTTAATTAGAACTATCATGATTCATAATTACAAACTCAGGATTAGTTAGTCAGATTAAATTTCAAGGACTAATTAAAGAGACTCATCACATATATAATTTCAGGATTCAAAGTGGATATTAACTCTATTTTAGGATGAATAAAAAAATTATCATATGTAAATTATATTGAGTGGCATTTAAAGTTATACACTTAAAAAAAAAAAAGAGTATAAAGTCAGTCGCTTAGAAAGCATGCATTTAATCTTCAGGTTAGAAATTGACTTCAGAATTTTTGTTCATAACTATTTTACAATTATTATGATACAATATTTGTGTGAAATTTATGGTTAAATTAACCTTTATAATGGTTTAGTTAGATCCAAGTGTATTCTCAATTCTATATAATTCTAGACCCTAGCGTAATCTCTTGATGTTGGACCACCCCAGATACATTCTTGCAAATTTAATTTCATGCTTCAAAAATTCTAGTTAAATAGGCGTATATGGGAAGTATGTTAATTAAGCTCAACACCACATGCATATATAGCTAGCTAAAAGTATCATTTATAATTTATAAACAATTCTCACAATTTGTTGAGCTGAATTAGACCTAAGTTCAATCTCGATTCTAATAATTTGGCTATATAGAAATCATAAATAAAAATATATCATAAAATATCTTGATTAAATATAATGAGCTTGTGTGATTAGTGTTTATGATTTGTATATTTGTAATGATAAAAATTGTTCGTTGTTTGTATATGATGTAACAGAATACTCTAAAATTAAATAGAAAATGTGAAAAAAAATAGGAACATGGGATTTTCTCAATATTTTTCACATAAATATTTTTTAAAATAGCGCTATATATTTTTTTAAATAAAAAGCATATACTTTGAAAATTATCTATATTACCCTTAAAAACTAAGTATAGTTATAACTATTACTTTATAGTATTTTTATTATGATGAGAATTTTGAATTATCTTTCCCCAAATTTTTTTTACATACAAGCAATTTCAATTTTTTTTTTTTTGTGGATTTGCTAAGAAAAGAAGAAAAAACAAGAAACGCACTTATCTCAAGTGAATGACCCCAGAGATATCAACAAGAATAATAAGATCCAGACCAATAGGGGGACTATGCCACAAGTGCTCAACATGAGCTGAAGAAGCCCCACGTTGAGCAAGGAAGTTAGTTGCCTGATTCCCTCTTTGTAAATATAATAATGCAAAGAGCAACTCCAGTGAAGGGATTCTTGTATCTTATATCAACAATGAGAGGTTGGTAAATATGGTAGAATGAAGAGGTGTCCTTAATACAACACATAACCTATTGACAATCAACCTCACAAATTACTTTAGCAAAATCTCATGTTCCATCCACAAAGCAAACCATTTAAATAAATAGTAAACACCAAAATTGATTAATGACAATTTCATTAATAGACAAATTAATCTATAACAAAAAATATTAGTTTTGAGATTCCTTATAATCGCAAAAATAGGACATGATATGTCTCTAATAATTTCATTGATGAACAAATTGGTCTCTAATAATATAAAAAATTAGTGTTAAAATCCCTCACAATTTTAAAAATAGGACATATAGGTTCTAGACTCACTCATAACTTGTTAAATGCTAATGTGAACTTTAATTATTGGTCTATGTGACACCCACTAATCTCAATCAACACTAACTAAAACACGCACTTTTATTTTTATTTTTTCTTTTTTGCAAATTCCTACCCGACATTGTAATATTTCACCATACTCAATATTATAAAAAAAAAAGGAAAGCGTTGGCCCTAAGCTTATCGTTCTAAGAAAGGAATTAGATTTGGAATCGAATTCATTTTGCTTTATCATCATCTTATTATGAGGAACCATGGTTCTAATATCATAAATTCATAATCATTTTCCCAAAGAGTTGTTTGCTAGAGTACAGTGATTGCATATTACAAAACAACACAATACCATAATGCTTGGTATGGGATGCTCTATTAAATTTTGAAATATTTCAGGAGGGATTTGCAAAAATGAAAGGATGCATTTTACCAAATTGGGATAAGTAGTTGCCATATAGATCAATAATTAATGTCCGCCTCAGCATTGAGTAGGATGTGGCACATTGAAGGACTTATAATATCCTATTTTTGCAGTTGTAAGAAATCTTAACACTAATATTTTTTAATTATAAACCAATTTGTCTATTAATGAAATTATTAGGGGCCTATAATGTCATATTTTTACAATTGTGAATGACTTCAATACTAATATTTTTTATTAGGAACCAATTTTTCTATCAATGGAATTGTCAAAGACCTATAGTATACTATTTTTGTAATTGTGAGAGATTTTAACATTAATATTTTTTATCATGAATTAATTTGTCCATCAATAAAATTATCTAGAATCAATTTGGATCATTATCATTTAAATGGTCTACCAAAAGAAAAAACATTTAAATGTACATTTAATATTACCATAATTTATAATAAAAGTTAATAATACATATAATTACTAATATTAATTACATTAAGTAATAGTACTTTGTTCACAACTAGCATCCCCAAATGAAACACTTTGTTAGATTTCCCATGAAATCCACGTGTGGTACTCCAAATGACCAAATCAGTCGTGGAAATTTGTTTGGGCGGCTATGGCGGTGGGTTAGTGAAGACCGATGAGTTCATGAGTCCTGGCTTTAGCCGCCACATCATTCCTTTCTTAACAAGTGTCGTTATTCTCTTTCACATGTTTCTTTTTTATTATTATTAAATTATAAATTATAAATATAAATTGTTAAATAAAGATTTGATTTATGCATCATGAGTGTGTTCTTTTACCTTGGCCTTCTGCATGTTTCCTTGAACATATCCATGATGTAATTGCAATGCTATGGCGCGCACACAGTTTTTATAGATGTTATATTTTTTTAACGGAAGAATTGTGAAAAATGAAAAATAAATATGGAGCTAGAGGAGTTGGGGGTATGGGAAGGGGAAGAAAGAAGCACAAGGATGGAAAGGAGAATTAGGGATTTGGGAAGAAAAAGAATTTTAATTAAAAGGCAAAAATTGACTTTTTAAAATCATTTTAAAATTTATAGTGGATATTATTATAATGACTCATAAATAATTAAAAGAGATAGGCATAATATTAAAAATTAGAGGGAGAAAATGTAAAATATCAAAGGAGACCTTAGGGAGGTCCTTGTAATTTGTCAATTATTTAATGATATTAAATTTTAATATTTTGAATGTAGATACTATTTATAATAAAACAAAGGATGGCAAAAAAACATTTTAAAGCGAGTATTCATAGAGATTGCCTGCAATAGGAAAAAGGATGAGGGAGAGTTTAGTCTTCCCTGAATGAGGGTGAATTCCCCATTTATTAAATGAGATGAAAACATGGAATGAGATACCACCCCAAGGAGCTCTACTAAGTCTTCATTTATATGAATAATTTAAATATCTACTTATATATAAATATATACCAAGAAAATCTTAACACACATTCATTTTTAAATAACTTTATTAAATTTGCATTATGTATGTTATGGAATGGAGTAAAGCCCGACCACCTTATTGGGCTAACGGAGCATTAGGCTTAGGTCTTTTGAAATTAAAGTTAGGACCCACGTTCGAAACTGGCAATCACTGCTCGTAACATGTGGCGGTTTGCCTATGCTCCACTTTGTTCCCCCACGATCAGAAGACGTGGGTTAATGCTTGGAGCCACTCTCACCCCCTACTTTGAGTAGAAATCGTTCACATCTACCTTCTAAATATCTCAAGGAATGCCAATAAAGTTTACATCCCATTTGCATACCTTCACACATATTGTTCCCATGCTGACTTAACAATAGAGTCCATGGAGGTACACCCCCTATACATAAGGATGAAGGAGATCTTGTGCTCGTGCTTATATTTATGTTCCCAAAATCCCATTTCTGAATAACACCTAAGGTAACCTCCCTTAATTGAGCTTACTTTGTAACAATATGTATTTTTATTTTTAATTTAGATTATATTGTATCAGTAATATTTGTTATTCATTATGAATATTAATGTTTCAAATTTCAAATTACTTTTTAAATTTTCCCCTTTTTGATTTTTTTAAATTGCTTTAACAAATCCACGAATATCTGAGGATTCAAATCTCGACAAGAAATAGGAATAGAGACCTATGACAAGAGTTGGAGATGAGGATGGGGGTCAAAACTCTAAATGAGAACGCGCAGGGGCCATGTCCTCGTTTCATGAATATCTATTGTCATCTCTAAATAAAACACTAAGATATCATTTTAAGCTATGTAGCCAACTCTACCTAATAATACAATGGTAAGTTGTGAATATAAAAACAATTTAAACTATAATATATATATATATATATATATATATATATATATATGTTAAAAATATTAAATTTTTATAATAAGAACACTAAGAGGTATAATATATAACCGGTTAATAACAAAAAAAAAAATGGCACGAAGAAAGAAATTATTATTTATGAAGGAGCTTAACTACACTTACAAATCAAAAGAGATAAATTAGACTTAAATTGAATGAGAAAAATAAAACTAACAAACAATTAATGACTCTGCTCTTTGTTAAAAAACTATTGGTATTTAAATATCTTTTACATTTATAATTAATACTCACATGCTAATTTAAAAAAGTCACATAATTTTATATTTTAATTTTATCCATTTATGTTAGATTTAATAGTCAAATTTAGTTCTCTCATTCTTATAATAAATCACTTCTCATATAATAATATCTCTCTCTCTATATATATATATATAGTGCTTGAATGCAGTGAGAAATCAGCAATGTATAATTTTATACTACCAATTTATATTTGCCAATTTTTATAAGTCAAAGTCAGGACCACAACCTCTCGTGTCTCGTCTTAATAATCAAGCGCCAAAGTTTGGTAATTGCGGGCATCTAATTATTATTCGGCAAAAACTTGGAAGCTTGGGACTTGTAAGTGGATGTTTTATGTTTATACATACGATACGATTGCTTTTAGAATATTCATCCCAATGAATTTCCCTGTTCAGTCCTAACATGGACACTAATTTTCTTGGCAAGAATATATATATATATATATATAGTTCTTCTAGTAAAAAGGAACAAACTAAGTATAATGAAATACATTTTATTCTTGATTCACAATATACATCAACAAACCTTTTATTATTACATTATTTTTTGTTAATATAGAATAATAAAACAAATTTAATTTTAATAGAGGTTTAATTTATGAGTTTGATTTGTATGTACTTTTTATACTATTATTCAATTTATACTATTAAATCAGTGAAAGTGATTGAATTTCACATTTATTATTTAAATAATCATACAAATAAAAATATTTGATTAGAGAACAATATAAAAAAAATTTATATTATCAATATATTAAAATTAAACTCTTAATTTATATTGTCACTACTTTGTATTATTAATATTTTAAACTTAAACTCTAATAAAATACTTATACCAACAAAAAATCTCTAATAAAATACAATATTGTGCCGCAGTGGCATTACTGTGAACTTAATTGAAAACTTTCAAAATTTAATTACAATATTTCAAAACTTTCTTCCCGAGAGTTAATTAATTAAAACGATGTTACTCTTATATTCTTATGAATGCATTAATATAAACCTAACGCACTTAAGAGAATTAATTCCGATAAAATTTAGTCAAAGCTTCAGTATCGGAAAGAGCATCTCCTTATACCACCGACCTGTTCCATTACTCCATTTAAAAATATAAAAAAATGTAGAATAAGTGCATTTAATATTCTTTATATAAGTTTCATTTTTTCCTTCTGAAATAAAATTACTCACAATGAGATTTAAATATAAGATCTTATACATATTATTTAAACTCATCACTGTTAGTTCAATCATGGGTGGCTTATAAGTTTTCATTTTTGCATACCAAACACTAGTTTTTTTAATAATTAATAAAATCATAAATTGATATTTAAAGAAGATTCGATATTTTTACTTTAATTTACCTACCAAATTCATATTTGAATTTCTTATATTGACTTTTTGAATTACCTACCAAATTCATTCTCTTGCCTCTATTAGACATAGAAAGAAACTGATGGCTGAAATTTGGAGGGACTAGAAGGTTCAGTCACCGAGAGCTATTAAAGCTGAAGTGAGGGTTACTTGAAAAATCTGGACCTCCAAATGGAGAAACTGATAATTGATTTTGAGCAAGGTTTGGCTAATCAAATTTCAGCTCAAGAAGCGAGGAATCTTGAATCCATTCCCACACATGAGATTAAAAGGGCTGGGAATGTGGGTCCTCAGGGCCCAGATCCAGATGGCTTTAACTTTAATTTCATTAAAAGAAGCTGGGAGCTTGTGAGCAGTGTTCCTGAAGTGTGTGGAGAAATTTTTCATTACCGAGGTGATACCTAGGAAGGCTAACATGACATAGGTGACTCTCATCCCAAAGGAAGGTGAGGCTTGTGAAGTGAAGGATTATAGGTCTATTAGTATGATTGGGTATGTTTATAAGGTAATCTAAAAAATTTTGGTCAATAGGATGATGGTTGTTATGGATGGGTTAGTGGAGAGTCCCAGTAGACTTTCGTGTAGGGTAGGCAAATCCTTGATAGGGTCTTGATTGCAAACAAGGTTGTCTATTGGGTACAAAAGTTTTAAAAAAAAGCCATGTTGCTTAAGTAAGATTTTCGTAACGTGTATGATTTGGTTAGATGGGTTTTTGTGGAAGGGTTTTGGATAAAATAGGTTTTGCTTGTGTTTGGCATAGTTGGATTAGGAGCTGTGTTTTCTAGCTGAAATGTCCATAATTATTAACAAATGTCCAACTAAACCTTTTAAGATGGAGAGGGTTTGAGACAAAGGGATCCTTTATCCCCATTTTTATTTGTTCCTGTGGCTAAGGTCTTAAATCGTTTGTTGGAAAGAGCTGAGCATGGTTTGATCCAGGGAGTTAGAATGGGTAACCAAATCCGTTGTGTCTCATTTAGTTTGCGGATGATACGTTCTTTTTTGCTCATGTCGAAAGGAAGTTCTCCTTAATGTAAGAAGAATTTTGGACGTTTTGGGGCTATGTCTGCTTATCCATTAATTATAGTAAATCTGCCTTTGTCCCCTTGAATTGTGATGAACCTTTGGTTAATGAGGTTAGCTCTCTGTTAAATTGTAAAGTTGTTTCTCTTCCGATTAAGTGCTAGGGCATCCCTCTTGGAGTTAATCCTAGATATGAAAGTACTTGGGCTCCAGTCATTGAAAGGATAAAAAAGAAGTTGAGTGGTTGAAAGAGTAATATGCTCTCGAGAGCCAGAAAATTGGTGTTGGTTAAAACGTTCTAAATAGGCTTCCAACCTACTACTTAGGGATCTTTAGAATGCCAAAAAGTGTTGCTAGAAAGATTATTTCCCTGCAAAGTAGATTCTTTTAGGGTGAGAAAGGTAATAGGACAGTTCCATTAGTGAAATGGGAGGTCATCTAGAAACCTAAAAAATGGGGTGGTCTAGGAGTTGGGAACTTGGTAATTGCAAATGCGGCTATGCCTTTTAAGTGGTAGTGCCATTTCTGCTGAAGGAAATGCCTTTTGGAAACGTATTATGTGTTCCTGCCACAATTTGGATAGTACTAGACCAATGTTTGAATAATTGAAGTCAACAAAGGGCGGTTTGTAGGGTGCTATAAGTAGGATGGGTAAGGCTGATGATATTTTTAGTTCTATGGTTCAGCGGGTTTTAGAAAAATTATTGGGAATGGATTTCATACTTGGTTTTAGGAGGATGTTTGATTGGGAATGATAAGTTGATGGATAAGTTCCCGAGATTATACTGTCCTTGCAAAAAGAGACAATTGTTGTGGAATATGGTGAGTAGCTAGGAGACAAATCGGAATGGAAGTTGAAGTGGCGAAGAAATCTTTTTCAATGGGAAATACCTTTGTTGGATGATATAAATAGATTTATTAGTTAGGTCTAGTTAAGGCCAAATGTGCTTGATAGTATAGTATGGTGTTTTAGCTCTTCTAACCAGTTTTCTGTTCATTATTTTATTGCTAAATATTTCCAAGTGTGTAGTGATAACTACAAGTTTGATCCTAGTTTGTTTAGAGTTCGGTATGGGTGTGCCCTACCAAGGGCAAAACTTTATGTGGTTTGTTCTCATCGGAGAATTAATACCAAACATCGGCTGGCCCATTGAACATTATCAATGACATTGATTCTAGATGTGTTTTCTGTAAGGTAGAGGAAGAATCTTTGTCACATATGTTCTTTACATGTGATTTCACATGGAGGGTATGAGCCTTCTGTTATAATTGGTGGGACTGGAGTGAGTTATGGATAAGAACCCTAAATCAAATTTTGAAAGGTGGTTTGATTGTGTGTTGATGGGAAAGAGGTAGAAAGGTTAGATTATTTGTTTCTATGCCATTTTACTTTCCATTTGGGAACAAGAGAACAAGGTGGTTTTTCAAAATGAAGAAATTAACTGGACAAAATTCCTTTTTAATCTCATGCACAGGTGCCATATTTGGTTAACTCTTGACTCCTAATTTGTTTGTTTGTAGAATCTCCCTTTACCAGGTGAAATTCTTAGTGGGGAAAATCTTTCTTTTGTTGTTTTGGTGGTTTTGGAGGAAACTGAATTATGAGTGATACACGGAGAAGTTCTTTATGAGGGGAGCTGGTGAGATTGAGGGAGGATTCACAACTGAGTGGACGGACACACCTATGAGATTTATTCTAATAGTTAGTTTTTCTGTGTTGTTATTTTTAATAGGTCATTCTTCTTAGAGGAGTTATTTGGCATTTGTGTGTTTTGAGGTGGGGGAAGGTTTTTTTAGTGATACACTGGAAGGTTGCATGTGTAAGGGGAGAATATGTGAGATGGAGGGAGTTTAACTAGTGAATATGGATTCTTAAAGCGAGGGATACACTGGTGAGGGTTGTTGTTCTCTTATAGGTTTTTGTGTGAGTTTGGTTTTTATGACCTCTGAATATGGATGTGTGTTTCTTTGGTTAAGATTCTTATCAACGCGAAGCTACTTCTATTGATATGGAAAAGTTAGGGTATATGCATGTGTTTTATTCACTAGGATGATCTCAATGGCATTTTGAAGGGTTGGAGTGAATGGTTTTTTAAGTTCTTAAGGTATTGATTAATGGAATTCACCTTGGTGTAGTATTTCATGGATAGAAGGAGTAATCTATAAAAAGGTAGACATATGGGCTCCTTATCCTTGTTTATTTAGTGTGATGCCTTTATCTTATTTGAGGTTATGCATTTTTTCCTGGATTTGGTTGATGTAACCTTGGTTGAAGGTTTGATTCAAGAATGGATAGGTGGTTGGCCCTGATGTGGAGCTCGCAAGCCATGGAAAGTTCTGGTGTTCTTGCTTTATGAAGTCATGATTCAAGGATGATTCAAGAGGAGAATAATGCGACTAATTTGAGGAGATCAAGACCAGTTGTTTAATAGTTTTTCGTTCACCTTTGTTTATGTCTTGTGTAGAACTACTTTATTCAAGTGTTGCTGGTGCTCCCTCCTGTTGCGGGGTTCGAGCCCTTTTGTACTTTTTATAAAAAAAAAACGTATTATTGAATATAAAACCTTTTTTATAAGTTTAATTTCTATATTACATGAATATAATTTCATCAAGATGTGAACTCATAGTTGGTAGTTTAGTTTTTTATTTTCAGGTATGTGATGATACGTAATTGTTAATTATAATTTGTCACTTTGGTATAATTTTGTTGGTTAACCTAGCATAAAACTAAATTATTTGTTATCATATAATATTAAAAATTGGATTTAATTTAAATAAATTGTATTATCTAATCAAAATTTTTCATATACATTATTTTTAACATAGTGAGGTAAAAATTAAACTTGTTTTGCTATTGTGCCAATTTGTGACTAAATAACTATGTAGAAAAATTTCACACACTTAAGTGGATATCAAAATTAAAATTAAAATTAAAATGTACTAAATTATAATTAATTTTACTTAAGTGGATTAATTTACTACCAAAATAGAACTCACAGAAAAATAATATTTTTAGTCAACTCAAATTCATTTACTAAATTGGATTAATTCTGTCTTTTCTTTGGTTTTCTTTCTTTAGCTCTCGTTACCTAAAAAAAAAAAATCGCTCAAATTCAAAACTTCACTTACAAAACAATTATCAATTCATCTACGCATCTCAGTTGAAAAATAGCTTTTTATACTAATAATCGTCAAAATTAAATCCGAATTATTTTCTTCTATATTTTCATGACATGTATTTTCTTGTGGAATTTAATTTTGATATTACAAATCATCTAAACACATTTTTCTATATTAATAAAATATAATTGACTCTTATCATGTTATTTCAACAGTCATATATATATATATATATATATATATATATATATTATTGAATCATAATATAATAAATAATATATTTAAATTAAATCCTTTCTTTTATTTGGCATTTTTTTTTATTTTTTTCAATTCTCGTTTTTCATCTGTAGCTCTTTCCTTAGGACATACACCACCAACCTATGCAACATGATTAGAAGGCATACAAAAAGCAAAGCCTGAGAAACATGAGAGAAAAGAAACAAACACAAATAGAGGCACAGACACCAACCATTGTGTGTGTTGTGTTTCTGCACAGAACACACAGAGAGATCCAACCAACATCAACAACATGGGGTGACACACAAAATCAACGATCATCAAAACACAAAGATAAAAAATATAAAAAAATTAGTCAAAGAAGAAAAAGCAGCTTAACTTGTTCATCGCCGCCTCTGGAAATCACAGCCCAATTGCTCAAAGTTTCAGTTTTTTGTTTTCAATTTTATTTTTTGGTGAGTAGCTTCACATCTGAATTATACTCTTTTAGTGTGCTGCTGTTGAATGAATCTTTAGTTCCTCTTCTTCTCCTTCTTCCCTCTGATTCTGTTTTCAGTTCAATTCAATTCAATTATACCTTGTACTGATCTTAGTTTTTTTTTTTAATTTTTAATGTAAATTTTTTATCATTTGGGTTTGATTGATTGAGTAGTTTATTTTATGTTGTTGCCATCTTTTGAGCTGGATCATCATAATTTTCTTTAAATTTTTGGGGGCAGATTTTTTTATTTGTTTGAAAGTTCTATGTTCTTGTTGATTTGCCAAATTTTTATACTTCTTTAAATTTCTTTTTTTTCCTCTTGTTTTGATTGGAATTTTGCTTTTGATCAGGTAATTTTGTACTTATTCAGGCATATCAGATATTTTCTTCATTCAGTTTTGGAACTTGAGTCTCAAACTGATCAGGTAAGTTTTTTTTTTAAAGATTTTTCAGATCATTTTGAGAAAAGATAATATAAAGGGGTGGCTTTGATTTATCTGAAACTGAACTTTTTTGTGTTGTTTTCATTTTTTTTTTTTTGGTTCCCATGAATGCTTTCAGGAAGAAAACTGTTTTGAGTTGTGTTGACTTTGTGGTCAAAATCACATTTCTATGTGGTTCTGGTTTTGATTCACACTATCTTCCAAAAGGACTGAATTCCTTCAACACCAGAAGACAAGGTGCTGGCTGAATTGGTGTGAGTGATGGCGACTCTGTCTCATGCGAATTCTAGGAGAATGTATTCATGGTGGTGGGACAGCCACATAAGTCCGAAGAACTCGAAATGGCTCCAAGAAAATCTGACGGGTAAAAATGCCTTATGTATTGTTTGTCTTTGCTAGCAGTTCCATTTGACATGTTAACAGAGTTGTTTTTGTTTTTATGACTCGGCACCTTCATGGTTGGAGATTCAATTGCACCATTTATTGTTTTCTCATATGGTGGAAATTAAGGGGTGTTTGGTTTCAGAAACAATTTTCAGTTTTCATTTTCTGTTTATCCTATTTTCAAGATTTTGTGAAGGAAATAGTGGAAACTAGAAGATGAAAATTGAAAAACGAAAAGTGAATTTTGTAGTTTTCACTGTTTCCTTCACAAAATCTTGAAAAAATAGGAAATTAACTAAAAACAAGAAATGAAAACTGAAAAAAAAAATTTGAAACCAAATGCACCCTTAATGTTTCTAAGATTGAACTGGAAAGGAGGCCTAATTGAGACAATGGAAGCCTATTTCATTCTTTGGTAATGTTTGGCTCAATGATGTAATCTGGTTGGAACCAGTTTACAGTTTCAGTTTGGAATTTGCTGGCTGTCATGATGCACTTAAGCTGAGACATTTAAGGCGATTAATGCCATTTTATGGAAGCATTTTTTTCCAAATCTTCAGTTGTGTATTCCTATACATCTTTTTGAATTTTCTTTAAAGTTCTTTTATTTTCATAACTAAAGATGTTTAATCATCATGAGACATGATTTATTTCATCTTGCCAAATATCAATTGTCTTCTGAGGGCATGTTACATGCACTGTGTTTTTGTCTATTAATGTGTATCTATTTCCTTTATTTCATCTTTCTTTTCAGTTAGAGCATTTGTTTACTTGATCACCAGAAAGATGGGATGATATTTTTATTTCGAGATCCATTTGGTGCTCTCTGTAAACACATGTGAACTTATCACAATGATATCTCTTCTTGCACAGATATGGATGCCAAGGTGAAGCAAATGATTAAGCTTATTGAAGAAGATGCAGATTCTTTTGCGAGGAGAGCAGAAATGTATTATAAAAAGCGTCCGGAGCTTATGAAATTAGTTGAAGAGTTTTATCGGGCATACAGAGCATTGGCTGAAAGATATGATCATGCCACTGGAGTGATCCGCCATGCACATCGGACGATGTCGGAAGCATTTCCTAATCAAATTCCAATGATGATTACAGATGATTTACCTATAGTTCCTCTCATGGAGACTGAGCCACATACACCAGATACACGGCACCCTTCACATGCATTTCTTGACCCAGATGAATTGCAGAAGGATGCTTCCTATCCTATCAAAAGAAATGGAGCTAATACCGAAGAACCTGATTCTGCTATAAACAAAACAGGTTTAAAACACCTCAGTGATCTCATCATTCCTGGAGAGCATGAACAACTTGGGAAATTTGCTGAAGGGAATGCCAGAAGGGGTCTCAATTTTCATGACACGCAGGAGGATAGTAGAGGGCTTAACAATGGAAGCCATGATGCTGAGGCTCAAGCCTTGTCCGAGTCTGAACGTGTGACAAAAGCTGAGACAGAAATTTTGGCCTTAAAGAAGGCCCTTGAAAAATTAGAAGGTGAAAAGGAAGCTGGCTTGCTTCAGTATCAGCAGAGTTTGGACAGACTGTCTAATCTCGAGAAAGAAGTGTCTCATGCGCAGGAGAATTCTCAAAGACTTGATCAGCGAGCAAGTAAAGCTGAAGCCGAGGTTCAATCCTTGAAGGAAGCCCTCAACAGGTTACAGGATGAAAGGGAAGCTAGTCTTCTTCAGTACCAGGAATGCTTGGAGAAAATATCCAATCTGGAGAAAAGTATTTCTTTTGCTCAAAAGGATGCAGGAGAACTGAATGAACGAGCTACTAGAGCGGAAACTGAAGTTGAGTCCCTAAAGCAGGACCTTGCTAGAGTAGAAGCTGAAAAGGAAGCTGCCCTCGCTCAATATAAACAATGCTTTGAGACATTATCAAAACTGGAGGAGAGGTTAAGAGAGGCTGAGGAGAATGCAAGGAGGATTAGTGATCAAGCAAATGCAGCTGAACAACAAATTGAGGTGATGAAGTTAGAAGTTGCTAAACTTACTGAAGAGAAGGAAGATGCTTCTCTACGTTATCAGCAATGCTTGGAGATAATTTCCAATTTGGAGCATAAACTCTCTAGTGCCGAAGAGGAGATGCAGAGGCTAAAGTCTGAGATAAATGATGGAGTTGAAAAGTTACATAGTTCCGAGCAAAAATGTCTTCTCTTTGAAACATCAAATCATGCTCTGCAGTCTGAATTGCAGTCTTTGGCACAAAAATGGGGTCTCAAAGTGAAGAACTAAGTGAGAAGCAGAAGGAATTAAGTAAACTTTGGAGTTGCTTACAAGAGGAGAGGTTGCGGTTCATTGAGGCTGAAACTGCTTTCCAAACTCTTCAGGATTTGCATTCTCAATCTCAGGAAGAGCTTAAATCTCTTGCTGCTGACCTTCATGGGAAGGTGGAAATTCTGGAGAATGTGGAATCCCGTAAGCAGGCTTTAGAGGACGAAGTACATAGGGTCAAGGAAGACAACAAAGTTTTAAATGAGGTCAATTTTTCTTCATCTCTGTCTATCAAAAATTTGCAGGATGAGATACTGAATCTGAGGGAGACAATAGAGAAACTTGAACAGGAGGTTGAGCTTCGAGTTGATGAAAGAAATGCTCTTCAGCAAGAAATTTACTGTCTTAAAGAGGAGCTTAATGATGTGAGTAAAAGACATGAAACTATGACGGAGGAGGTGAGGTCAACTGGATTTGATCCACAGTGCTTTCAGTCATCTGTGAAAGAATTACAAGATGAGAACACGAAGTTGAAGGAGACATGTGAGATTGACAAAGGTGAGAAAGCAGCCCTTTTGGAAAAACTGGAGATTATGGAGAAACTCTTGGAGAAAAATTCTGTTCTAGAGAATTCCCTTTCAGACTTGAATGCTGAGCTAGAGAGTGTCAGAGGAAAGGTAAAGGTGTTGGAAGAAATGTGCCAATCTATGCTTGTGGAGAAATCAACTCTTGTTGCTGAGAAGGCCACCTTGTTTTCTCAGTTACAAGCCACTTCTGAAAATCTGGAGAAGCTCTCAGAAAAGAACAAACTTTTGGAAAATTCACTGTTTGATGTGAATGCTGAACTTGAAGGATTAAGGGAAAAGTCCAAGCTCTTAGAAGAAACATGCCAGTTACTTGGCCATGAGAAGTCCAGTGTCATCTCTGAGAAAGAAACCTTAGTTTTGCAGTGGACCATTACTCAGCAAACACTGAAAGATCTCGAGAAACAACACAGTGAATTGGAACGACAGCATTCAGAACTAAAAGGAGACAGGGAGTCTGCACTTCAAAAGGTAGAAGAGCTACTGGTTTTGCTATATTCTGAGAGGGAAGAGCATTCCAGAGTCATTAAGTTGAATGAAGATGAATTGGCTCAGAAGGAATTGAAAATTCATACTCTACAAGAAGATGCAAATTGCTGGAAAATGAATACGAGGAGGAACTGGATAGAGCTATACATGCTCAATTTGAAATTTTTATCTTGCAGAAATCCATTCAGGATTTGGAGAACAAGAACTTCTCCCTCCTAGTCGAGAGTCAGAGGCTTTTAGAGGCATCCAAAATGTCCGAGAGAATGATATCTAAGTTGGAGACTGAAAATGTTCAAAAGCAGGATGATGTGAATTCCTTGTCTGAGAAAATCACAATACTAAGGATTGGGCTGCTTCAGGTATTGAAAACTCTTGACATTGATGATGAGCACACGTGTGAAGATAAGCTTGAAGAAGACGAGATGCTTTTGAACCATATACATGGTAAACTTCAGGAGACAGAGAAGTCTTCTGACTCTATTTTCAATGAAAGCCAGCAGGCAGCCATTGAGAATTCAGTTCTGGTTGCATTCCTTGAGCAGTTGAAACTGAAGGTAGAAAATCTTGTGACTGAAAGAGATGCACTTGATGATGAGTTTAGAATCCAGTCTAAGCAGTTTTTGGCTTTGCAAATAGAGGTCCAAAAGATATTGGAGAAGAACCAGGAGTTGAAGTTGACAATATTCAAGGGAGAAGAGAGAATGGAAGTAATGACAACTGAAATAGAGACCTATGCAAACAGCTGGCTGATTTGGAAGAGGGGCACAAAAGCTTACAGGAAGAAAATTGCAAAGTGTCTGAAGAGAAAAGTCATTGACGAGGAGATTTCTAGATCTGGGTGAAGAGAAAAGTAAGCTGGAGGAAGAAATTTGTTTTATGGTCCATGAGATAATAGCTCAATCTAATGCCTCTCTGATATATGAGAACATTATCTTCGAAAATCTCCGGCAGCTTAAAGAGCTAGGCAAAGATCATGAAAAGCTTTGTTCAGTAAATAATGACCTTGAGGAGACATTAAAAATGATAGTGGGGAAATTAGAACATTCAGACATGGAAAACTTACATCTTAAAGAGTCATTTGTAAAGTCAATTGTTGAACTAAGATTGGTTGAATCTGTCAACGATCAATTAAGTTGTCAGATTAGGAATGAAAAGGAATTGCTGTCTAAAAAAGAAAATGAGCTTTTGGAAGCAGTGATGATGTTCCATGCTTTACAGACTCAGAAAAAAGAATTGCAAAGAATGGTGGAAGATCTGAAGATCAAATATGATGAGGCTCAGGGCTTACTTGAAAACCAGGCTAATCAAATTTTGAAATTATCGTTGGACAAGGATCATCAAAAAGAAGAGCTTGGAAGGCTTTATGAAGTCAATCAGAAGTTGGAGTCTGAAATAAGGCTTCTGCATCAAGAACTTGGAGAAACTAAACAGAGGGAAAAGAAGCTAAGTTATGAAGTACAGAAGGAAGCAGATGAGGTTGAACAATGGGAAACTCAGGCTGCAACACTCTATGCCAAACTGCAGATTTCTGCTGTCAATGAAACATTGTTTGAAGGGAAGGTCTGCGAACTAGCTGATACATGCGAGAGTCTTGAACGCAAAAACTACTCTAAAGAAATGGAAAGTGAGCAGCTGAAGGAAAGAGTTAGCAAGTTGGAAGGTGAAAACGGAAGACTGCGTGGTCAGTTAGCTGCTTATGTCCCGGCTGTCACTGCTTTGAATGATTGTATAACATCACTGGAGTTGCAGACTCTTGTACACGCAAAACCTCATGAATATGAAGAACCAGAGGTACCACCAACATATTCAGTATTTGATCGTGAAACTGTTGTAGTTTCTGTCTTTGTGTGATTGTTGTTGGGTATTGACAATTTGGCAGGTTTGGGATGTGTTAGATCCCCACACTACTTGTACTCGTGTGTGTCCAGGGGCATTTAGTGGACTGTTGAACTAAATGCACCATGGACAACCCCCTATTATGATATCTGCTTTTCTGAGACAGTGATACTTCATGCACATACTATGACTTCATCACAACCTTTGTCCCATGAAATATGGGTTGATAAATTTGGAACATTGGCATCTACTATTGTTTATGGTGTCTGGTTTTGTTATTTGCTTGTTTAACTAATTCCTTGAAAATAGTTTGTATTCTTCAACTGAATAATAGTTTGTATTGTTAAGATGTATGGTTTTGCTTTTTCGGTTATATATCTGCATTCTGAGCATTCGGTTTTTCTACAACATATGGTGCATCATATTAGTGATTCTAAATCTATTTCATTAAAATAAACTAGTGGTTTCAATTCTATAGTTTAGCTATTCAATTAACTACTTTGTAGTATTTCAATGATAGAGAATTTTTAGAAATGTTAGGCTGCTGCTTCCTTGTATGTTAATGGCTGACCATTGCTTGGTGATTTGTAATAAAGTGAAATTAATGGTTTCTATTTTAACTTCTAACCAACTACTATTGTATTTTTTTTCATTGATGTTATCTACTTTTCTTGTACACACTTTTTCCAGGTTAAAGATTTGGTGAATCACCAATACACTGAGAGTGGTCAACAAACAGGTGAAGATGAGACTGTTATGGCACCAGATGGTCTAGCAGATTTCCAAGACATGCAGAGAAGGATCCATGCAATTGAAACAGCAGTTAAGCAGATAAATGAAAGCAGGCATGTTACTCTAGTGGATGACACAAATGAAAACCAGCATGGACTCACTACAGAACATAAAATGGGGAAATCAAGGCTAGATAATCCTGTAACTGAGATTGAAGTTCTGCCAAAAGACATCATGCTTGATCAAATATCTGAATGTTCATCATATGGGATAAGTAGGAGAGAAACACTTGAGGCTGATGATAAGATGCTTGAGTTGTGGGAAACTACTGATAAGGATGGCATTACTGGCCCACAAGTCGAGAAGACTCAGAAGTTCGCGGATGAACCGGCTGGCTACCATCAAAGAGGAGCAACCAAGGATCCCAAAAGTAAACATCCTTCATCAGAGTCTTTGGTAGAAAAGGAGTTGAGTGTGGACAAATTAGAGATCTCAAGAAGAATGTCGCAGTCACATGAAGAAGGCAACAAGAGCAAGATTTTAGAAAGCCTTGATTCTGATGCACAGGAGTTGACAAACCTCCAAATAACCATACAAGACTTGATGAAGAAGGTGGAGATTAATGTGAAGAGCGCAAAGGGAAAAGGTGTTGACCATGAAACTGTCAAAGGGCAGCTTGAAGCTGCTCAGGAGGCCGTTACAAAGTTGTTTGATGCCAACCGCAAGTTGACCAAGAATGTGGAAGAGGGTACCTTGTCTTCTGTTGGGAAGGAAGCTTCTGACTTGGATGAGAGTGGAAGCGTCAGCAGAAGGAGAGCTTCGGAACAAGTGCGAAGAGGATCAGAGAAATAGGAAAACTGCAGTTAGAGGTGCAAAGACTGCAGTTTCTGCTTCTGAAACTAGATGATGGGAAAGAGACCAAAGTTAAAACAAGATTTGCTGATCGAAGTCCTAGAGTACTTTTGAGGGATTATCTCTATGGTGGGGCAAGAACCAACAACCAAAAGAAGAAAAAATCACCCTTTTGTGCATGTGTAAATCCTCCCACCAAAGGAGATTGAGTCAGCAAGTATTTTATCGGCATATTTTGTTAGCATAGTTTTAAATAACATGAGACAATTGAGACATTAGCTTTCTTGTTTTGTAAAGTTTACTTTATAGATGGTTCAAGACCCTACATATTTTGATCCTTTTGTACAAGTTGTGCCTCATTTACTCCTAAGAAGAGGCAAGGATGGAATTTTTCACCCATTTTGCTCTTCCTTTTTTATTCTGAATAATCCCCTCATTTTCTTTCTCACTGGTGTAGGATTGCTGTCATGGTTATTATTTTATTTACCAGTTTGGTGCTATGCACTTGTGTCTCAAGAATCCTTGGCTCAGCATAAAATGCCAGAAACTGCTGCATCTCTTGAACTGTTGAGATTCAACAGGAACAAGCTCACCTGTTTTGTGTTTCCTGAATTTATTGGAACTCCACTACTTGTTTTGGCCTCTGATTTCTTGACAGTGCACTTCCATTGACCCAAAAACTTGGCTGAATTATTTTTGTCTTTTAAGGTATTTTTACTAATAATTGTTACATCTAAGAGGCCTTCTCAATAATTGTCTTTTTGAGGGTTTAAATCTTGATCTCATCTTAAAAGTGTAACTCGCTTATTATTATATCTACTATTTGTCGATAAAATGGTTGAGTTTGTAATTAAAAGAAAGTTATACCTTAAAGAGTTAGCATATTTAATAATTTCTAAATTAGTGAGTAATTTTTATCTGTTTTATTCAATAATTACCTCCATTTTTTACTAAATTTTAACAATATAGTGTTCATCATTAGTTCAATTAAAAGATTGAATACGAAAACTCTATCATAAAATAAATTACAATAGTAACTTATTTCAATATCCTAATTTTCTTATTTGAAATGTGATCGGTACAATTTATAGGTTATAAAAAGAATTCTACTAGTGCTTTCCACTTTAATTTGTCATAGTTCTAGAACTTTGAAAGGAACACTTTTTGAGTTTAACTCTCAGAACAGATACTTTCCATTTCAATAGATTATCAAGCTTGAAACTTGATACATAATGATTTTACAACAACCTATATGTAGGAAACTTTCTTCCAACTAAGGATGCAAACTTGAGAAATTAAAATAATCATGCATCTTTCATTTTCCTATGCATCTAAAATCTTCTGCAGCATGCTTTCACAAACTCTCATGCCACATACTGTAGTAGTAACTTAGCTGAGACCAAAACCAGTAAAGCTTTGAGATATCTTTAAAATGCTTAGATATACGTCTTAGTCTCTTAGACATTGTTCCAGCCCTCTGATTCATCTTTCTTGGACTTTGATTTGCATGTATGGAGCATGAAGTTGCATGCTCCAACAGCCTCTTCAACTGTCAGATATATCCATTTCTCCCCTATATGTTCTTGGAAGTTGGATTTGTTCAGTTTCTTCATCACCTCACTTCCAGGATTGACCAAAACAAGCTACACACATAAGAAAGGGAGATTTAAAAAATAAAGCAAATTAAGCATTATAAAATTGAAATCACTGTAAGAAAATCTTGGTACATAGTGAGAACAAGAAAGAGGGAATTACTTGTAGCCCTTTCCTCTCTGCAGTCTTCTTGGCCTCTTCAAGCATGCTTATTCCACTTGTATCAATATTCCCAACAGCTGCCAAAAAAATTTCACAGCATAACTTATACTGGACATTCTAATAACCACATTGTTAATTACCGGAGAGGATGTTCTCATGTGTAAATTGCATAGGACCATGTCATGTGTACACATATTCACTATTGATTTCTCACTTTGTATTGTTTTTTCACCCTGAGCATATATATATGATTAGGTCATGTGAAGTTTACAAATGAGAGGGTCATTTCAATTTAAATATATATTTTTTTGGTTGAAATTATGAGTTTCCTAACTCTGAGTCGGATTGGCCCACTATAGAAATAAGCTCTCGCAATACTAGTTTTTTTTATCCATGAGACTCACTCAAGACCTTACTTAAGGAAAATAAGAGTGAAACCACTTGAACCAACCAAACGTTGGTCAGTTAAGTAGTATCATCTGTACATTAAAAGTAGACACTAAAACTGGATACCATACAAAGAAAAAGACACAAAGTCTTGGCCTCATCCATCATCAACAAATACTTTGTCATTCTCTCTACGGTGTCCACCATTATAGTGCACTTTTGATGTACAAATAACACGACTTTTTATAGTTTGTTGTTGTATATCTCAGTTCCCTCACTCACCAGTCATATCCAGTATCACATACTGCAAACTTGCCTCCCCAGCAGCTTTGATTCTGTCTTCCTCTTCATCAATCCACCTTGTGATCCTATGAATAGTAACAAAGTTTTTGTGGTGAGTGTCCACTTCTATTGTAGGCCAGCATGGCCTGCATTATGTAACAGCAGAAACTGAAAAATATTTATGTAGCTTACCTCTCTCTTAAATAGCTTGCATTGGCAAAGTAAATTGGTGCATCAATCTCCAGAATTAGGATTCCAGGAACATGATTCGCATTTTGGTATTGCTCAACATTTCTGTATATCATAGAATTTGGAATGTTCCCCAAAACAAAAGTCCTTGGCCTTGCAACAAATAAAAGTATCCTAAGTAAAGATATTGCAACCTGAAAATGCACACAATAAAGCACATATTAATTTCACAAAAACCTTTATACTAAAATTAGAAGTGAGTAGTACATTGATACATACAGCTATGACTAAGCCAATTTCAACACTTCCAAAGACCACACCAATGTATGCACTCATGCACACAAGAAAATCAAATTTGTCAATCTTCCACAGATGGATGGCTGCTTGGTAATCAATGAGGCCAAGCATTGCAGATACAATTATGGCTGATAGAACCACAAGGGGAGTGTAATGGAACAAGGGTGTTAGGAATAACAGTGTCAACATGACTGCAACTGACATAACAATGTTTGATGCTGCAGTCTTGCAACCAGCATTGTAGTTCACAGCTGAACGTGAAAATGGACCTGAAACAATTTTCATTTTATTTTAAGCCACAATTGCTATGAAATAAGGAAAAACAAGAAAAGGGTATATGTTTTTGTTAAAACTACCACTACGTGAAAAGGGATGGAAATCATTGTCTTCAAATCACGTCTCATTCTCTGCCTCACCAATCACTTATAGCCACATGAAAGACAATCATTTAAAAAGATTTTAAAACTTAAATCAGCTACGAAAATATATTACTTATTTCCAGGTGGCAATAATGATTCAAGACAGGTGATTTCCATCTTGTGAAAAAAGGGCGTTCATGATATAGACATTGGGTAATACATAATATATGGTTGCATAAATCCTTTACCTGTTGTGAGATAGCATGAGGTGAAAGAACCAGCTATGTTCATGGTCCCAATGGCAATCATCTCTTTGTTGCCATCAATATGATAATTCTTAAACATTGCAAAGCTTCTTCCCACTGCTATTCCTTCCTGCACATATCATCAATTCAATACTAAGAACCTTCTTCTTGTTGTGACACGCTTATCTTTAGAAAATTTAGAGACAGTAGGATAAGATGAAATGAGAAAAATAAAATGTTCTCTTCATACGTTAGGATGATTAATGACGAAAGAAAGGTGAATGTAAATAGTATCAAGTTTGAAATTTCAATTAATCCTCACAAAATTACATAAAGAGCTGTGTTTTGTATGTATATATATAATTAAATGGCAGACATCTCTAGCATTATTGATGCAGGTCGTGTGATCTGATATGTGAATATACATGATTTTGACTGCTCAACGTTCCCTTATTTTTTTCAAGACCAAACACAACCTAACCGAATTTAACTGTCCAAATCTCAACCTTCAAAGGAGGAGGACCATATATATGATAAGACTAGAAACTAAAATGTCACTAATAATAACAACTTTGGCACTTAACTTTGCCTTTCTTTTCTTTGTTCATTATTTTGCTAAGGATTTAAGTTTGAGACGTGTTATGTTATGTTATGTTATTTGTACACTAAAGCTTAACACCCAAATTACAACACTTCTTACCGCAAGTGATATGATGCCAACAACAAGGCCTGTCTTGATAGCTGTGGTCATATAAGGAGTCACAAATACCAAATCTGTGAGGGACGGTGGATTCAGCCCTTTCTTCAATTCTCCTATCTGAACGTATATACAATTCAGAAAGAACATGCCACATCAGATCCCTACCCCTTTTTCTAAAGATTTAAAAGTTCTTGAAAATCAATATAGTAGCACTTGACTTCACACAAATAGTTAAAATAGTAATGTGATATTGATTTTTTCAAAAAATAATTAGATAAATATTGCTATATGAGACTATGCGCGTGAACCATAGTCTAATAGTTAGACTTATTATTGTGTTTTGTTTACAAGAATCTTCTTATTCTGGTCTAAAATAGTTTGAACTTTTAGAGTTTTGAAGTAATATTTCAAGACATAGATTGAGTCAATCCAATTGATTCAATCGATCAAATAAAAAGCATAGCTTTGAACTCTATATTTTGAAAAGATAATTGATTCGCTCTAGCTACCGAATGTTAAATTGAAAATTCGTAGTACATCTTTTTATTGAATGATTGATTGTGTTGTTACGGCTCAATTTAGTTGTATATGGTGTGAGTGAGTGCCAAGAGAAATGAGAGACTACTAGTACTATATATATTCTACACGTGGAGAAATTCTTACATACTATTCTCTTAGAGAGTATCATTTGAATATTGTATTCTATACTGTGTAACACTTTAGTTGTGACCTACTTTTAATACACACTTTTAATTGAAGTGTCACTAATTAATTTATATGGAGTGAATTTATGTGGTGCTTCAAAAATATATAAGAATTTCTCCACTCTGATAAGAGCTTGTATCGTTAGAAAATTCCTTTTATAAATATATATCTAATTCCTTATATTAATGCATTTTAAACAAAGTTAATGAATTATGTTCTATTATAAATATGCCTAGATATAGTGCTACTTATATGGTTGAGTTTTGCTATATCCTTCTACCAATCTTTCTACAAATCATCTTGGTACTAAAAGAAGTAAAAAAATAAATAAAATCAATGTATTGAAAACTTAAAAAAGTGAATAATACTTCTTCGTCCTTGAATAATTGTCTACACTTAAATATGCACTTGAATTAAGGAAATAATTAGAAAATATCAAAGTTTTAAAAAGTTAAAAATAATTTACTAAATTATCCTTATTTCTTTTTAATAATCCAACTTTCTCTCACTTCCTTCCCTATATCTTTCATTCTCTACTTATATTTAACAGATGTATTATTAAAGAGAAATAATCAATGCTATATAAGTTTTTAAAATAGGCAATTATTGAAGGATAAAAGGAATTTTTTTTTAATTTTACATGTAGAAAAATTTATAGATATATTTAATAGAAAAATTTAGAATTATTCAATATGGTTATGTAGCCTGGGGTTGGATATGCTCACCACTTGAACGCCGTGCTTCTCGGCGTGAGTGAAGTAAACCAACAGACTTCCCAAAATGACGGACGTCAACGGTGCCATTGCTGATATCCAAAAGAACTTTGGTTTTCTCTTGCTCTGCATGTCATTCAAGTCAACGTCAAATATATACCCAAATTACACTCAATTTTTCACTTAATTAATGATAACATTAATGTTCATCTAACTAGGGCCCTAAAAAAGTAAAAGAGGAAACTTCTGTTGTGAAATGATAAAGGCCTATTTGGTTACAATTTTCTTTTTTTTTTTTCAAGATTTTGTGAAAAAAAAATTAAAAATTAAAAATTAAAATTAAAATTTATAATTTATAATTTTCAATATTTTCTTAATAAAATTTGAAAAACTAAAAACTCAAATCAAACAGACCCTAAACTTTTATATTTTCAATACTTAGGACCTACCACTAAGTTTAAACACTTGCATTCTTTAGTATCCTTAATAACTTTAAGGCATTGGTTAACAAATCCTTAACATTATATAAGTAGAATTATTATATATTTTTTGTACGTAGTATAATATATAGTATCGCAATATAACAAGTTGTTATTGCTGCAGTTGGAAATCACGAACTAATTAGGGTCTAATGTCAATTGCCTATGAGATAATTTGCTGACTTTAATTAATTAGCAGATCAAGATGGAAGTAGCTAGGTTAGGGTTGAAAATCGATCACAATCAAAAAATTAATTTGATTCTAAAATCTAGTTTCCAGAAACATGAGGCGTAAACAAATTCAATGAAAATAAGTAAATTATTTGGGATATATTCTCTTCACAGTTGAAAGTCATGATGATTGGTGTGAATATATATCATTTAGCTGTGCTCCTTTTACTTAGTTGGGTAGCTTTACGACCTTTGTTGGAAAACAAATTAAGTATAGGATGTGCATAAAGAATGTCAAATAAGTCAACATTTTTTCACCAAAACCTATAATATTTCGAGTCTATTTGGATTTAGATTAATTTAGTTCGGTCAGATTGACCAGAATAAATATGTAAATAGGGGTCTATTGTCACTATTTTTTTTTTCCATTTAGAGACTTTGCTTAATATAATTGTCAAATCACTTGATATAATCAAATTCACATAAGTCAGTATCAATAAGCATAAGAATTTAATTTGTATATATTATAAAAAAATTATAAAAATGACTTTACATAGCCAAAAAATAAAATTTCACCAATGTATGACAAATTATAGACAGTAATTATCCACTATTATAATCACATATTATGATTTGTCACTTTGATGAAGTTATATTGATTGATAGTGTAAAATTATTTTACAATTTTAATACATATAAATTAAACTATAAGCATAATTTTATAAGATTGTTATATTTTTTTGGTAAGTTGTAAGATTATTATATTAAGTATTAGATTTTGAGCAACTGAATATGGATTAGGTAATTTACTTACGAAGTATCTCGTGACAAGGAGGAAGAAAATGAACGAACAACCCAACACAGCGCTTTCCCACCTCCACTGCCATAAATAAATTAAACAAGGAAACAAATTATATTATATTGAAGTAAAAAAAAGTGAGTGGGAAAACGTCATATTACACTCCAATTTTGGACCTAGCTAGTCGGTGAAATATTTAAGCATATATAGGATGAAGACGACAAGAACTAATTAATTAGCAATGTAGTTTGAATTAATTTGTACCTTGTGAGTTTGAGTAAAAACAGAGCGCATTACTGACACGAGATCAGCCCCATGAGTGAAATGCTCAAGGCCTAGAATTGATTTTAGTTGCTGCAGGCAAACCACAGTGGCTGCTCCCATGAACCCTACTATGGTTGCATGTGACAGAAAATCCACGATAAACCCTAACCTGCACTCCTCAAGTGTTGCACATGATTAATTAATTAATCATTATTAATGTATATCTATTCGTCATTAACATAAATTATATAGGAAGATAATATAAGTTACATTGATAAACGTTATTAACAAAAATGTTTAAGGGCCTGCATCTTTGTTGGATTTGTATTCGGAATGATGTGACATACATATTGGCTAGCTCTAATTATAAGTAAAAAAAAAGTATATTATTTTATTATATCTCTAATTATCATTTTTATTTCTTGTCAACAATGTTTTGACATTTTTTTATTAAACTGTGTATCATTGCTATATTATTAATTTTATCAAGGAAATATTATTCATGGTGAAGGTAAATATAATTATTGACAACATTCGAAACTAGCGTTTGCTATATATAGGTGGCATCTCAACCATATATATTGTTTATGTGTAATTACATGATAGAATAATTACACCTGGTTAGTGGATCCAGAATTTGATTTAAAATTATTAGCAATATGCTTTACGTAAGGAGGGCGAATCTCATTGCAAAATCCCAATTATTTCTAGAAGACAAATACCAAAGGACAAAAGACTTCAGCCCATATATACAGTGTCTACTGTGCTGAAAATATTGCCCTACTTTTTCCTGTCAAACATTAGTTTTTATTTTTTTTTCATTTAAATAAATTGCTTATGCATAATATAATGTTACCAAAGAAATATATATGTTATGTTCTTAACTAGAAGGCGCTTTTAGGTAAGAACATGTTGCATTCTATATATATTCCTGTCAAACATTATTTTTTATTTTTTTCATTTAAATAAATTGCTTATGCAAAAAACACATGTTACCAAAGAAAATATATATGTTATGTTCTTAACTAGAAGGCGCTTCTAGGTAAGCACATGTTATTTGTAAAATAAATATAAGCTGTGCTAGAGTTTCATTCATTAAGATTTTACCTAAACAGACCCAATGAAGCTTGCAAAACTCCAGCAAAGAAAGTAGCTGTAAAAGCAAGGTGGAGATAAAGCTTTGGGTTCTCATTGGGATTAACCTCACTGGCCAACATGGAACCCATCAGAAGCGATCCAACTGCCACAGTCCCCACTGCCAAATCCCTTGAGCTACCCATCATGGCATAAATCAATGGTGGTATAAAGCTCGAATCTGCACCCATATTCACAAATTTCCCATATAACAAAAGTGGGACGTAACAATGATTCATAAATTGATATATTGAATGTAAATGGTATTTCTTTTTAGTATGAGAATATCTACAAACTTTTGTATCATGAATCAACTTTTTCAAAAGTTCAAACTGTTAGGTAGATATACGTATATGAATAATTTTATGCTCTAATACATCTTTCATGCAAGGGACTCTTTTAAGCTTAAAGCATAAACAATTTAAAGACCTCTTAGTCATAGAAACTCTTATCTGATATCATATCATAAATCATATATCTCCCAGAAATTTA
Source organism: Dalbergia oliveri (assembly GCA_030441495.1). NCBI lineage: Eukaryota > Viridiplantae > Streptophyta > Magnoliopsida > Fabales > Fabaceae > Dalbergia > Dalbergia oliveri. The sequence goes on along the minus strand of JAMLFY010000013.1, from coordinate 21,521,658 downwards.
AACTGTTAACTAGGTGGAGGGGCATGTGACTAATTTAATACGTACTTTAACATTTTGTAAGACTACAACAAATATTTTCCTCAAAGTTAAAAATAATTTTCTTCATAGTTTTAAAAAATCAGGTATGAGTAGTTGAGTTTGTCAAAAAGCAATAACCAGTAAGTGTTGGTGATCAATAGCAACTACTACCCACATAATCCGAGAATTGGAGGCAAGTTGGCGAGCTTGGCATAGCTGATGCCTTGAGGGATAGCCAAGCTAGCTATGGTGATGCCAGCAATGATATCAGATTTCAAGAACTGAAGGGTGTACTTTGGTGCCCACTCAAAGATTGGGAAGAAGTACTGAATCCCAAGCATGAACCTCTTGGAAGGTGGCTGGTTCTTGAACCTCCTCAAAGGGTCATCCGGGAAGAAAGTCTCCTTCAAAGAGTACTTTAGAGACTTGAAAAATGGTTGAGGGGGTGGAATAGCCACACGGTGTGTGCTCTCAACATTCATGGCTGAAGGGTATGCATAATCAACATTACCCATATCTCCAATTCTATGATCTTACAAGAAATAATAATAATATATATGCTATTATATGATTTCTATGTAATATATACTATATATGTGTTTGATGATGCTAATTAATTAAGTTGATCAAAGTAGTTTTGGTAGCTAGGAGCTTAGGGGACTATATATATAATATATATCTAAACCATACATGAAAAGGTGATTGAGAATTGAGAAGGGGCCATAAGGATGGAGGAATTGAAGAAGAGGGTGGCAGGGGTGTTAAGGAGGGAGTTGAGAGATGAGGGTGGTGATGAGATCACTGAGGAGGAGTTGTGAATGACATGGCTTTATATAATGGTTGTGAGGAGAGATTTTTGTATGCAAGTAATGTACCTAACTTGTATGCACTAAAAGTTGGTAAAATATTCAACATATGCAGTATTGAAATTAAATTTAATGAATGTCCTTGTGTATGTTAACGCGTCTACTAGTCGATACTTTTTTTTGGAAGGTGTACTAGTTGATACCTTATTAGTTCAACAGATTTAGTTTAGACGATGATCTCTATTGTGAACTATTGGGGGGTGCTACAATTTGCCCATGAGTATCTTATGATTGGTCATCGTTGATCTGATGTCATGTCGTTAAATTTCTTTTTAATTGTTTATCATTCAATATGTTCGATGAAAATCATCTGTTCTTAAATATATTTTTTAATACATACCACGTTTTGACAATTAAAAAATAAATATTTTAAAAACTTAATTAAAACTCAAGGCAGTTATTAATTATGTATATTATTTTTCAAGTGACAATAAATATGAGTGATGAAACAAGAAAGGGGAAAAAGAGAGAGACAAGGATTTAGAAACAAGTAATTAATTTTCATCTTATATTAGCAATTGACTTAAGTAAAGAGGTTTATAAAGTGAATAAATGAGAGATTAATTACCTTATATCATTCGGTGAAACCCACACGTAATAAAAGCTTTTAATCAATTAAGTCCTTGTTTCCTCACTTTTCGGACCTCCCTGTTTTAGAGTAACTCAATTCTCTTGCCTAATTAACCTGATCAAGTTAAATTTGTGCATACAAGACCTGTCCCCCGTGTCAAGTATGATTCTCTTGATGATGTTTTTAGTGCTAAATTGGATGGACCCACTTCAAAAAAAATTTAAGGTTAGTGGTGGAGGCTACATCCATCCATATATATTCTCTAAATGGTACTGTGGTGCCAACCTCGTGCCATTTTGATTTTCTTTTTGGTAATACGAATTGAACCACATAAAGCATAGAGAGCATGCGCACATACACACACAGCTACACCCACATATATAGGGTGTGTCCCTATGTGTGTGCGTGGGCACGAATCAAGGTGGTTGAAGCAAAATCAAGGAAGGTCACGCATCTTATTGTTTGTGTGTTTTTATTATCAATTTTGAGTCCTTAGTCCTAATGAGAAGTCCCTACGATGATTGAAGCTTTCCCCGATCGATCCAGTGAAGAGAGTGACGTGGGATACCATCGTTTATTAAATGTGTTTGACGGTAGGTCCGGTGGGTTTGTCGGTTTTATGTCTCATTTTATTTTCTTTTTCTGAGAAAAAAAAAGTAGTTTTGTGTGAATTGAATTCAAAAGATCCCTACACAATCTTCCCACCACCAAAATGATTCTCAAGATTTCACTAACTGCTTATCAGAAGATTTCAACTAAAACTATTCGAGAATAAAATTAAGAGATTAATACCAACTTGAATAGGTCAAAATGGAAGATATGTTGATCTCTTATTAATTTAGAGATATCGAGTTCAAATCTTGGAAACAGAACATATTTTTGTGGAAGACCCTTACCCCTTTAAAGGATTCCGTCAGAGTCAAATTTGATTAGTTGGGTTCTTAGCAATAGAGCTTGAATATTGGTGGTTCTATAGAAACAAAAAAAAATTAAGAGTTTATTTTTTATATATTATATATGATTTGGTAATAAAAATAAGGGAAAATTCATAAATTTTGCTAGTCCAGTTTAAACTCCAACCAAACATATTCTAATAGTATAAAATAATTTTATATTATTAATTAATAGAAATTCAAAAACTTGTCAAATTATGATGAATTATTATTCATCATGATTTTTAAAATTTTTTAGAGTATATGTATTCACCGGATAAATAAAAAAATTAATCTCTTAGAACATAGTCAAATATCTATCTCTCTCAATGGCATTGATTTCTTTTACTAAGATAAACACCTTATTAATAATTAAAAACTAAATATTTATGTCTATAAAAAAATACTAAATATATATGTACCTTTTATGGGGGAAAAATCACATACATTTGGTACCATCAAAATATATAGAAAAGAAAAGAGTAAACATTCAAATTGGTCTCTAACAATTTTATTGATGGACAATTAGTCCTTGACAAAAAAAATTAGTATTGAGGTCATTCAAATTGCAAAATAGAACACTATAGGTCCCTAAAAATTTCGTTGATGAACAAATTGATCCCTAACAATAAAAAAAGTGTTAAGATCCCTCATAATTGTAAAAATTAGACATATAGGTCCCTAATTCATTTGCAATATGTTAAATGCTAACGTAGACTTTAATTGTAGATCTATGTGACGCCCACTAATTCCAATCAACATTAACTAAAACACACTCTTTTATTTTTATTTTTTCATTTTTACAAATTCCTACCTAACGTTCCAGTATTTCATCTTACCCATTATTATCAAAAAGGAAATCATTGGCCCCAAGTTTGTCGTTCGAAGAATGGAACCAGATTTGGAATTATGTTTTATCACCACCTTATTCTGAGGAACTATGGTAACAATATCATAAATTTATAATCATTTCTCCAAAAAGCTGTTTGCCAAAGTACAATATGATTGTATATTACAAAACAACACAAAACTACCACGCTTAGTATGGAATACTCTATTAAATTTTGAAATATTTAGAGAGGGACTTACAAAATTGAAATGGTGCATTTTAATAAATTGGGATTAGTAGGTGTCACACAAATCAATAATTAGTAGATTGCAGCACAATGAATCACCTATAGTGTCCTATTTTTATAATTGTGAGGGATCTCAATATTAATATTTTTATCATAGACCAATTTGTCCATTAATAAAATTGTTAGGGACCTATAGTATCCTATTTTTGTAATTGTGAGAGATCTCAATATTAATATTTTTTTTATTAGGGACTAGTTTGTCTATCAATAAAATTATTAGAAACCTATAGTGTCCTATTTTTATAATTATGAAGGATCTTAACACTAATTTTTTATTATCAGTGACCTATAGTATCCTATTTTTATAATTATAAGGAACCTCAATATTAATATTTTTTATTAAGAATTAATTTTTTCATTAATAAAATTATCAGGATCAATTGACTCAAAAGAAAATTAGGGGAAAACATGGCCACTCCGCCCTTGGTTAGAAGATAAGATTTGAATTAAATTCCTTGTATTGTTGTCATACGTTTTTTTTTTTTCAAGATGAAATGACGAATGAATTGATTAAAAGCTAAATTGACATCGATCTCTTTGCTTAATTTGAAAATTAAATGACAAAGATAGGAGTAGATAATAAACCCAACGTGTACGTGTTGGGAAAGGTCAAATTTGACCACTGGCAAATTATTCACGGAAAGTCACCGCACTGCGAGGCAGTTTCAATTTTGACCAAACTACAAAATCGGTAGGCTCACACGTTTGACAAGACACAAGTGCCAACATTGGAATACTCTCATCTATTCTATTTACCAATAGAGCATTGATATTAACATCTAAATATAAATATTTAATTGAGATACTCCTTCTATTATTATTAAATATAATTGATTGATATAAAAAATAGGAGTTATCATTATATTTAATGATAATAGAGTGAAATTTTTAGGTATTGAAATAATATTTGGCTTACCAATAATAATAATACAATTATGGAATAAATAAGACAAGATTGCACTCTAAACTTTTGCGGCTCAGCACTGTGCTGGCAAATTTTTAACCCTTCATTCTTCACACGAGGTAATCATAGAAACGAAAATATCAAGTTATCAATAGTATTCGAATTTAATTAAGTATAAAAAATTTTATATAGACCTTTAGTTATATATTAGCAATAATTTTGTATTTCCTGCTCGTAATACAGAGGCGTGTTATTTTACATTTACTTGTGAATATCACTCGTAAGCCAGACACGTACATGAAAAAGGGTAGATAATAATTACTTAGAAAATTTTAAGTGAAATATAGCTATTATTTAGTGGCTTATAAATTTTGTTAATTCTTTCAAAAACCAAAAACCTCAAGTCACCGTATTCATATTTAGTTTTTAGCAACATCTTTTTAAATTATAACATTTTAAAAAATGCTATTGAAAATATAAAAAATATTGTTAAAATCATTTGACAACATTTTTATTAATATTATAATAATAATTTTAAATACCATTAATTTCAATCATATCATACTGCACCCACCATTACTATCTATTCGAAGGAAAATTATATTCCATCCATTTTCAAACATTATTCGTTTTTAGAGATAAAAATTTCATTTTATTTATTTGATATTCTAGAAAATGATTTAATTTTGATACACTAATGGTATAAAAAAAATTTAAACAATCATCTAATCATATATTGTCATATCAATAGATATGATTAACCTTCACCTCTACTATTGAGATATTTGATTAAATGATAATGTAAAATTTTTTTAAATCGTCAATATATCAAAATTTAAACTTTTTAGAAAGTTGAAAAGTCATTAATTCCTTTTTTTTGAGCTTTATTCTTGGCATAATATTCATATATTGAACTAAATATATGGGCTACAGCTAGGCCTAACGTAATTGACTCAGTGTATATATAGCTTGGCTTAAAATCAGCAGAAAAATATTATTTTTACTCCTAAGGTGTAGACAACCACGTCAACTTATACCTTATTCATTATTGAATTAGATGGAGACTAAACTTAATGAGATCCACATCTAATAACACAACTTATATCAATAAGTTTGACCCAAGATCGCACATATATTGTACAAGGAGAAATTCTTAAGTGCTTTTAGAGTAAAATAAAACATTTGCTCTGTTGTATTTAGTAATTGACAAATTAACTATTACATTGAAAATATAGGGAATGTGAGAGATAATAATAACATGCAAACTTATTTATCAATTAATAAATGAATCAGAATAAATGTTATCTCTTATTCTCAAAACACCTAAGTATTTCTCTTATACAGGAGAACACATCAATGCAAGTTTATACAGGATAGGATAGCATATGTTAATCCAGTGATTCACCATGTTTCAACTTTTCTTTTTCACTTCGATTATTACTAGTGCTGTTTCCATCACTAATTCTTTATTGTCATTCGATTACAGTCTTCTATATATGAGTTTGTCCTAGCTAAAACCTGAACTAATAGAACGCCCCGTGACCAATGTGACAACACGTGGATATAATAAGTTTTTACCGGAAAAAAAATATAGAAAATTATTTTAATGGACCTGCACGTTCAAGTTTTGTGACATAACACACACTACAGTATAAACTGAGAAGAGTAGCAGTGAAAACTCAGAGCCTGCATGACTAGCATAAACAATTGGACTAAATGTTTTAGCCATGAAATTAAGATGAAAGTGGATGTCATTACTTTATTACATTGCATAATTAAAGAACCAAACTTACTTTGTGTTAGGCGCACTGTGTCAATGTCACGGACATGAGACTCTTTTCCAAAAGACAGAGGAAAAGTTAATGCAGAGTAATATGAGTTTTTCAGCACCAAATTAAAAAAGAGAAAAAAGATTAAGAATTTCCCCTCAGCTTGTTGTAACATGATTGGGAACTTTGTAATTAATTATACTATTTAAACTCACTAGGTATGAGACTGGTTATATGTTCTTTGATTGATGATAATCTAATTATTTTACGTTGGGACATGCATAAATTGTAGTATAATAGAAAGTAATCACATTTTTTAGATTATAAATTTATTTTATATTGATGCATCTGAATTATCTTTAGGGCTAATTTATTTTATATTCATGATAATAGAAAAACATAAGAAGTATATTATTTCTTTGGATTTAATTTAAATATAATGATAGTTACATTGTTATATAATCAAATCTTCTTTCATATATATGACTTTTAAAATAATAGGTGAAGGTCAACCATATCTTATTTATATGTCAAAATGTGATTAGATGACTTTATAAAAAAAAGTTTCCATGGTACATAAAAATTAAACTCATTTCTTTCAACAACTATTTGTTTAATATTTGAACTTGCCTTTTTTATAATTAAGTTCACTCACCTAATTAATATTCCACTCGGAATGATGGTATGATTGTGTTTAAAATTAATAATCCATTATTGGCAGGTAATCTATATATATATATATATATATATATATATATATATATATATATATATCCTAGAGTACTGAGATATTGATGGTATGTCTTAGTGTTGAAATAAAGACAGGCTTCCCTCATCATTTTTCCAAAGTAACATTTTCTAATTTTTTATGTCAATATGAGATTTAATAATAGAATTTGCATTTTTGTTAAAGATCCTTTTTAATGACAACTTCATATATATAATAAGAGCAAGGGTGGCACATAATAAAATCGAAAAGGGAATCAGGAAGCGAATGATTAGAGTTGAATCAAATCAATGTTCTGATTAAATATTAACTAGTATCATTAAGAAATAATAAAGTATTTGAAACTTGAAGTTCTCTCGCAAAAAGCATTATATTCCAGTATCCACATATCTAAGAAAATATGAGATCTCAGATGCAGTTTATAACTCAGAGATCTATCGATTGCGAAGTGAGCTGGATTATATTATTGGTGGATAGCTATCTCACCACTGTTGAGCACTTGCCAATATAATGCAACTTAATTTGTACCCGAAAATAACCTCAACAAGGGTATGTTACTATAATAAATTCGAAAATCCATAAATTCTTGATCAATTTGATCTTAAATTATGAATTTATTATGACATGTACAATAGTTAAATTAAAATTTCACAATCATAATCGATTTCTAAAAGACGACCACAATGAATCATTTAATAGAAAGTGTGTTCAAATTAGGGTTTGTAAAACTGATTTTGGGCCAATTTGATTTTACAAAATTGGTTTTGATTAGAATTGAGTTGATATCAATGTGATTTATTTATGTTTGAAAATATTCATAATTAAAATTAATAACTTGATGGATTTTGTTTGGATAGTATTAATAAAAATTATTTTTATATACAAAAAATCATATGAATTTATTCCGTTAATTATTTAAATTGAAAAAAAATCAATTTTAAAAATTTAATCTAAATAAATTGATAAGGTTATGAAATTTAATAATTAAACATGTAATTATTATAAAATAAAATCACTTTTCAAATATAATTTTATTAATTAATTTAGGATTTAATTGCCATGTACTGATAGTGTAAAAAAATTTTACATAGTCATTCAATTATGTATTGTCACATAAGTTATGATAGTTAACTTTTACACCCTCTATTTAAAAAGTCATTCAAATAAAATATTTTGACTATCAATAATACAAAATAATTTTACACTATCAATAAATCAAAATTAAACTTATTTATTTAAATATTAAATATTATTTATTTATGGATTTAATTTTCATAAACTGATGATGTGAAATAAATTTACACTATTAGCAAATATAATTTGAAGGTATTTTCAAACTTTTATTTTGGTGGCATTACCACCCTAGCTACCTATCACAAGTTAATAGTTGATAACTTATCATTATATAAAAGACATAAAATGGTTTTTAATTTTAGTTTTTGATTTTTTTTATTTACTCATTTATCAGCCATACGTTATTTTTTTTTCTTTTGAAAAAGGATGGTCAGGACATTAGATTTTTTTTTTTCCATCGATCTCTCTTTTACAAAAATTTAAATGGTTGGATAGATGCATATGATACAATACATCCCCTCATATAAATGCCTTTTATCTTTTTTGTTTGAATTTGAAACCCTGTCTATTTAGGCATAAAAGTTAAAGACTCTAATATCATATTATAAATTATCTATATTAAAAATTTAAACTGTCAAATAAATACATATAAATAATTTTATATCATGTCCATTGATTACTCCCTTAAAGCGGTTTACAATTTTGCAGAGAAATTATTCATTACGTCCGCGGGGAATACACTTAGAAGACCCCAAAAAATAAACTATATATATATATCAGACGTTTCCTTCTTTTTTGTTTTATTTTTCATGGCACTGGGTTACAAAGTACTATCCACGGACTTCGATGTTTGGCACTCTTCTACTCAACTGTACCAAATGGTCCTCTCTGCTTTGCAAGCACAACATCCATGAATGATTGAGTTGGATATGGGCATGGCCTTTGAGTGATGAGTCCATTCTGATTCAGCTGAGTTTTGGTCCCACTGTCCACTTTCCATGGTGCTACTTCTTGCTCAAGGTTTCGCTCCAGGGGCCATGATTCTCACTTCCGATCAACCCCCTTGTGACATCTGACCACTCTTCCTCGGGAATTTTTTTTAACTGGCGTGGATATATATTCAGGAATTAATATGAATATATTTTAATTTGGTTTCATGTCAAGATGTCATTTAATATGTCACATTAAAAGAAAACTAACAGTTGATTGATATTTATTTGACTTGGAATTAAAATAATCTATAAAATAAAATTTTAGAAATTAAATAATTAATTTTTAAATTTTAAAAATTAAAATAAAATACGTTTATAATTCCAAAGGCTAAATTAAACCTTTACTCGTCTAATATATCGCCGTTTTTACCAAATACATGGAAAAACTACTCCTTCTCATCAATCTATTTTTCGCGTCCTGACTTCATATTTATAACATATGCCTCCCGCCCCAATATAGCACATTACAGATACGGGTTAGACATGTTTGATGGTTTGGACATAGATATTAGACCTCCCCTCTCTATATTTAACTGGGACAAATTAACCAAATACAACAATAGATGAAGATAAAGATTATATAGTCTTACACAGACTATTAAAGTAACTATTCTTTTTTATCAGTTACTTAATATTCAGCTCAAAAAATTAATCTTAATTACTCATGTGAGGCTTTTGTAAGACTAGTTATTTGTCATCATTTTCTTATATACATCCTTTAACGTATATATTGGAAGTGATTTAATTTCGCACCTCAACCACTCTCTCTAAATACCTATTCCAAACCAATTGATTTATTGATAAAAACAAAAAAAATGATTCAATTACTTTTATTTTGGGTACTTGGCGACGAAGACAAAATTTAGACATTGGATATCATGATGACATAATGTATCATGAATAATATTATATCTTGTTTTGTACTATTTTTGGAACATTTTTTAAAGGAGTAATTCAACCTTCTTCATTAAAATTATATTTACCTTCCTCTAGATTTCAAAGTTACATTGACCTCTCCTATTTTTTTTTATGACATAACATAAACATGCCCTAACCATTAACAGATGTTACCTCTATTAGTGGCATGTGACAAACACATTTTTTTTGTTTGGAAAAGCTAAAAAAAATGCATGTGAAAGTACTTAATTACCCTTTAAGGGTTAAGGGAGGTAAAAATGTCATTTGAGTACTTATTTACTCATCTTTCATCTGTTTCTTTGAGTATTAAGGAAAGTAAAAATGTCATTTATCATAGGCCATTAACAATGTTAAGTTCGGATTGAAGGGAGGTCAATGTGATTTTGAAATCTAGAGGGGTAAATGTAATTTTGATAGGCCTCTAGTGAGGTTGCTATAATTATCCCTTTTTTAAAACGTATCTTGATATTATTATTTTTAAAATTGATAGAAGGTAGCTCTTAATTTTTCTCTCAACCAACATGTTTAAAATCACTTCAAGGTATTTCTTTAAAGATATCCCAAAATGTGTTATAAATAACATTACTCATTTAAAACATATATATATATATATATATATATATATATATATAATAAGCTTTTTGTAAAAAAGAATGATTTAATTAAACTTTTGTTGGAAGGAATCTTAATGTTTAGAATGTCTTTGGTTAGGAGGTAAAAATGAAGGGTTCATTTTCATGGACAAGGTTCATATGTAATTTACATATGAAGCTCATATATATGAAAACTTATCCCAATTTTTACCCTTAAACAAACATACCCTTAGGTAGCATTTGGATATTGTCTTGGGAGTGGAGATAGATATAGTAGAGATGGAGACATGAAAAATATTGTCTCTGAATCATGTTTAGTAGTGGAATACAAGATATAACGACTTTCTCTTCTTATTTGGAAACATAGTGACATGTCATGACCCAACTTGGATTGTGACCGCATGTGTGAATCTCATCCCACATAAGTCTTATAATCGTTGAGTCTCTATATGCATATATTAACCATAATATCCATTTATAAAACATTATTTCATCTCTAATAAATCTTTAGCTCTTTTGAACTCAAGTTCATCATCAATAAACATATCATAAATTAAACTCTAAGTCGGTCTACGTCATACAAAATATATGGGTTACTCTCTATACAAAATAAACCATGAAAATTATAATAATGAAAATACAAAATAATCATGGTTTACAAAACATGCAATAACTCTATGGTTCAAGAACCTCCCACAATGTATAGGAGCAGTCTCTACACATAAGTAAAAGAATACTTCACCCTAAGTGAATCTCACCAACTAAAACTCTCTACTACTGAGGAGGAGGTGGCCAAGAAAGACTTGAGAGCTAATGTATTTGGAATGGAAAAAGATAGAGTGAGTTTTATCTAAAACTGTGAGTAAACCTTCACCTATAACTCTTTCATGGAACAACAACAAAAATATACAAATATCAAACTGGTTAGTGCAAATAACTTTGAAATCATATTCATATTTTTAAACATAATGGCTATAGAACTGATATTCTCAGTAAACATAAATAACATCTACTAGAGAAACATAGTTCTCTATTTATGCCTTGTATTAACAAAATATAAGTTCTCTAGTTATACATGTCAATTATGACATAACAAAGTCTTTAATATCTAGGATCCCTTAAGGATCCAAATTGGACACCTAACTAGGTTTCATTCTCTCTTTGTGAGATTGTCCTTCAGGACAACTTGGTACCAAGTTTAATGATCGGAGTTTAGCCGTTAACTCGCTGTATGTTTCTCTATAGCTACCATCTAGCCTCTAAATCATAAAAATATTTATTTTCTCTAAATCTCTATGCTAAGCTCTTCTCTGGGTTTAATGCTCTATCATATACTTATGCTCTACTCTTAAAATCATCATAGTAATCCATAAATCTCTAAATAAAGTCATAATCATACTCTAACTTTTTAATAAGATCATTTTAACAATAATGGTCCTATAAGTCTTAAAATATTATCTAAAATCATGTAATCATGCCACAAATTAAAGAATATAGCTATAATGATCAACATAAGGATCGTATGATCTGAACCCACTCACCTGGAAGGGAGGAATGAGTGGTGTCAACATTAACAAAGCTCTAGGAGGAGGGATGACACCAACGTCTCCATAATAACCATAAACTCTAGATCAAACTCTTATGCTCTCTGGATAACTCTAATCTAACCCTAACAACATTGGTGGAGCACCCTCACTTGACAACAATAGAGAAAAATAACAACCCATAACATGGAACATGAAATGGAGAGGAAGGGGATGACAAAAGCCCATAAAACTCTTACCTTTGATCTTGGAAGGAGAAGGAATGGTGTGGGATTGAGAGAGGAATGGAGGAATATGTTTGGGAGGAAGGATTTCCGAAGAAGGAGCCCGAGATCGGGATTTGAAAAGGGTATTAGGGGCTCTTAAGTGATATTGTGTCGTTTCAAACTGCCTGTCATCAGGGCCCACTCACTTGCAATGAACTCAGCTCTCAGCAAGGCCGAGCAACAACACCCAAACTACATCCCTGGCCTTCCATACATCCAGGGCTTTCCAATAACGCGGATGGGTCCCAGGTGACCTTAGGGCCATACCGAACTAGTCTCCTGACACATGTACCTCATATATTGCATGACAAGACAAAAAATACAAGATAAGGACATTATTTACCCCTGCCAGGCCCACCATCAATCACCGAACCATCGCCACTGGTCAGGACCACTCCGTCAAACCACCCATGATAGTGAGGATAAAGAGGGAAATATTAAATATATTTAGGGATCTTATTGAAAGAAAAAATATTAAATTTTGTCTCCTTGTTCTATTTTTATGTCACTACCCGATTTGGGCTTGTGAACGGCACGTGAGAATCCTAGCTCCCACATAAGTCTCATGTCGTGTTCTTTCTTTATATGCATAACTCATTATAAAAGAATTAAGATATAGTTTCATCTTCTACATACAGATCACTGCTCAATGGAATTATACCATTTGAAATCAAAATATCATATTCGTTTTCTAGTCCAAATCACGATTCTAACAATATGTAACGTTTATCCTATACAACTACCTTAATAATAAAACCATATAAATACAGACCAAAATAACATCATGTATGCAAAGTAAAACCATGCTTTATGGTCTACACCCGCCTGTATTTACATTGGAGTGATTATAGAGCAAAATAATAAAGGTTTCATCAAATGAGGCTCACCACAAGTGATCCCGTGCTGTTGAGAATAAGTCTGAGAAGAATCTACAGCGCTTTTCTATAAAGTGGAGAAGGAGAGGAGTGAGTTTTAAGAAAAACTCAGTGAGTGAACCCTCACAGGACCCCTTCATAGGACCACAAGGTGCATAATATCATAATAATAATAGTAAAATTAAACTTTAAAACATTTTATACACACACACACACACAAAATAATCAGAATCATGTTTTCCATAAATTAAAACCACAATATTCTAATAGAGAAATAGATATCTCTAATAAAATCTCTAATCACATATGGATATTACGTATCGCCATTCCCAGTGTGATAATAATTCTTTATTCTCTATGGGCACCTTACAAGGTCCCTCTCTCTTTCTGGCCCTAGGCTACTTGGTACCAAAGTTAACCGTTTAACATACAGCATTTCTCTTATAGCTACCTGAGTGCAACCAGGAATCTAAACCTCTTTTCTATATTTCATTAAGTCCTCTATCCTAGGGTTCAAAATTTCATCATGCATAACATTCAATGCCAAAAGCTACATAATAAGTAGAGTAGCTCTAAGTTTCAAAATCTCTAATTCCAATATTCATAAATTCATTTCAATGCCAAAAGGTCCCATGGTTTTACCATAAAATATGTTTCATGCTCTAAATCAACGGCTCAAATCACTAAGATCCAACAATAGTTTCAATATGTTGCTAAGTGTCTTCTAAAATTTACATTTTATGCAATATCATAATGAAAATTGTTCTAAGAATGAACAGAGATCACAAATGTGCACCCACTCACTTGGTGGGTTTGATGACACAGAACAACACTAACAGAACTCCTTGAAGCGGGATGGCACCGGTATCTGCTTGAACACCTGATTTTGTTAACCCAAAACAAAAAAAAAATAAACTTCAATCCATTCCTTTGAAGAATTCTTAGTCCGTCTCATTTTTAGTGGTTATTGCCCATTAGTTGTTAAATTTACAAAAAAAAAAAATTGAAACCCATTTCAGTCTTTGTCTTTTTTTTTTTTTGAGTTGTAACCCATTTGTTTTATTATTTAAAAAAAAAAAAAGGAAGCGTGCTGATTGAAGAAAGGTGCTGATCTCTTAACCACAACAATAAAGAGAAATGAGCACGATTTCCCATTTGTCCTTTTTGGAGAGCATGCATTTCATTTCATTTTTTAAATAAGAGAGCAAACAAATGAAGGAAAGGTGCCATTTAAAATTCCAAAAGCAAAGCGTGCACTGAACGGGAAATAAGGAGGCGTTCATTGAAGAGCAGAAGTCATGAAAAAAAAAAAAGAAGCATGCGCCTAACAAAACAGATATTAAATCTTCCTGAATAAAAAATGGCGTAAAGATCTGGCAAAATTGATTCTTGATAGTTATAAATGGGAATGAAATTTACAAATAAAGGGGGATCTGCTTCCAACAAAAAATTTGTCATCACCATTTGTCTGAAAACAATTTTGCAATATACATGAGAAAAAGAATCAAGCAAGAATAAGGTAAACCATTTTCAACCGTTGATTCATTTTTTTAGTGTCTATTTTCCATGTCCAGCAAAACTCATACCGTTAGCAATCAAAGATCAAACCACAAATCAAAAGTCACAGCAAATAGTCTAGCAAGATCAGGAAATCCCAGCAAACAAATTCCAAATCATCATAATCATCAACAGTCCATTTCCATTAAAAATTTCATCCAAGAATAGATAAAATCTAAATATATATATATATATATATATATATATATATATATATATATATATATATATATATATATATATCAACAAAAAAAGGGAAGCAAAAATCAGAGGGAGCCTAGCCATCGTCCCGGACTCCTCCTTCAATCTCTTCTCCCTCACGCGGCCTCCATGTTAGACTCTGGAGCAACCATCGTTGTCTCCTACTCGTGCCACCGCGATACCTCCTCTCAGGCAGCACACCACGATCCACCATCATCACACACGCCCCGCTGGCCTTAACCTTCGCTCGCGCGGCCTCTTCTTCTCGCGGACCTCACGCACGGAGGCGGTGGCTGTTGCTTGCTCCGCATGCGCCGTCGGTTCCCTTGGCGGAGACCCTCAACGGTTTCCTTTGCGCGGGGCTCCGTCCTCCCTCTCCGGTTTTTCCCATGCGGCTCACAACCCTCGCGCTGGCTTGGCACGGCCCTCGCCCTTCTCCCTCACGCCACAAGTGTTCCCTTCCCCTCTCTCTCTCCTTGCTTCTCTCTAATTCCTTTTCTCTCAAATTCTCTTTCCCTCAGTGTCTTTTTCTCATTTTGGTGTGTGTGAGAATGTGTTATCAGTAGAGTGGGTGAGCATGTGTGAAGTTGTGTCCTGTGAGTGTGTGAGATTTTTTTTTTTAAGTTCTTTTTTATTTTTGTTGAGATTAGGCCTTTTTGTTTCTTTTCATATTTTTAGAGATGTTGGGCTTTTATTTTGTTTAGATTTTAGGCTTTTTTTTATATGATAAATAAATAATTAAAATTCAGATTTTTAATTAATTTAGCCAACGACTTATTAATTCTATATTCTAGGATATTTTAACTATTGACGTTTATATTCTAAAATTCCTTTAAAAATAAAATCAATCAACATACAAATATTTTATAAAGAACTACGTGACTTTGAGTTCCCTATTGGGGGATACGTAGGAGGCGATTCAATTCCTGTCAAGTCAAAATTAAATTTTATAATGTTTGTCTTCATTGTAAATAATTTTTCTAATGAATTTTTAACATGGGATATTTTATTTTATTTAATTTTCATTTCTTTGGGAATATGTTTTATTTTGAATAAATGAATTAATTTAGCCGTGACTTGTTAATTGATATTTTGGTATTTGAGTTGTGAAGCTTAATGATTCGAAAATTCCCTAAAATACATTTGTTCTCTTTTGTATTTTCTTCATTTATATAAAATCAAAATAATTTTTGTATTTGCAAATATTTATTAATTCATACGACATTTTATTTTCATGTATTCATTCTAATTTTGTTACTTATTTTTCAAATATCTTATTTCAAATAAAGATGTTAATTTAGCGACGGCTTGTTAACTGGTATTTTGGACATCTGAATTGTGAATTGATATTCCAATTTTTTTTTAAGAAAGATTTTTTTCAATTTTCTTGTAAATAAAATAAATATTTTGAAGGTTATTAATAATTTGCACAAATCAATAGGTACCGTCTAAAGACGGGTGTACTAGGGTGCGTAGGATTAAATCCTACCCTTCTATGCATAACCGACTCCGAACTTGAATCTGGTTACAAAGACCTTTTCTTTAAAAATAAATGGTTTTTCCATGTTTTCCATTTTGAATAAACTTGGTGGCGATTCCAATTTTAACAATTCTTTTTCACCGTCGCGATCCCCAACATCTCCATAGAATCAATAGAATGCTTGATTAACTTTTATTAACCTCTAATCTTTCTCTAACACTAAGAAGGAACTCCATCCCTTTGACAACATGAAAACCATCATGCCAGCCCCAAAAAAGGAGAAATTGAAGGGAAAAGGAGCAAAACTCATAAACTAAACATACCTTAAACTTAGAAGATGGAAGATTAAGGTTGAATTTAAGAGAAAATGGAGGAAATATGGAGTTTGGGGGTGAAAAGGATGAAAGGTGGGTTTTCGAGCTTTGGGTGGAAGGATGTTTTATGAAGTTTGGACCCTGAAATAAGGATTTTTAAAGAAAGTTTGACCGTTGGGACGTAAATGACCGCGAGGTCCATCCCCGGCTACCACATCGCCTTATTCTTCTCTGACCTAGGATGGTCATATGACCGTTGGTTCAAAAGTTTTTCTCACATCTTTGACCTATAACTCAAGTGTTAGTGTGTATTGGAAAAGTTATCTCAATATTCACTTATTTACATTTAATGTCCTCATTTATTTACTCTCCATTAACTTTAAAACATAAATATAAATAAAAAATAACCCTCATTTGGACTCAAATAAAATATCACAAAAATTAAAATCTCAATAAATCAAAATCTAAATTTTGGGTTTTAGTTCAAATTCAAAATTTTTAAGATTTTATAAAATCGTAGGCTAAAAATGAAATGTTTAAAAGTTTCATAAAATTCATTAAAAATAGTTCTTTAACTTATTTTCCTTTTGGGAATAATTATTGGACTTTTAGTAACAAGAATGTGGTTCTATGATATAGCCCTTCAAGGACGTGTAGGATTCCAGACTTAGAAAAATTAGGACCCAGATTTGTCTAAGGACACATGTACTGCTCTAAGTTTTCCTAGGTAAGAGCATACCTAGGATATTACATTTTACCTTCCTCCATTTTGAAGGTATAGAAATTTTCTATATTTTGTGTCATGGACAGAAAAAATTTATGTATTTTGTATCTCTCTCACACTCAAATAGCTTGTATCTTCAATATCTTTGTATTTTCTATTTGGGGACAGAAATCAAACACTACCTTAGTGATGATTATGTGGTTTACCAATGGTTGCAAACCAACACACAAACTTCTATTTTTACCTCAAACCAAACATACCTTAGTGGTGATTCTATATATGGTTTACCAATGGTTGCGAACCAATGCATAGACTTCTAAGATGGTTTTGTCTTGAATGATCTCAAATATGACTTTGTCATTGGCTTGTTCGATGCAATGATTCAAATTGTGGTCCACAATAATACGGCTATAATATTGTGGTTGTGCTAGTGTATGCAACCACATCGGACTACAATTGCACGGTGAACTAAAATCACACACTAAACCTCAATGTAGTGGTGTTGCGGCCCCAACAAAAAGCAATGGAACTCAAACTCTCATATTTGCCTAATTCTTGCATTTCCAATCTTCCACAACGTCGATCATGATGTGGTGGTGGAAGGTTAGAGGAGATTTGGGGGACGAGGTGGCTGCGGATGATCTGGTGGTAGATAAGGAGAAGCCAACAAGGGAATGAAAGGATGGAGTTGTAGGACATTTAGGCATGGAGAAGAAAAGGGAACGATAAGAAAAAATGAAATAATGTTAGGAATTGTGTTGAGAATGACTTGTAAAATAAGAAGGGGTATAGGTTCTTTGAAAAAAGAAAAAAAATGAAGATTGGGGTGTTGGTTTTTCAAATGAAGGAGAAAGCGTTTAGAGGCAGAAGAAAGAAGTATGTAAAAGAAGATGGGGTAGGTGTGGGGGTGTAAAGTTGCAATTGACAAGTTTAGTGGGGTTTTTTTTGCCTTTTTTTTGTTTCTTCTTCTTAACGTGGGTGGTTGTTGTCCATTTGTTTTTTATTATTTTGGTTGGGTTTGGGTTGATTTTTATTTTAGAAATTTCTCCAATACCCTATATAATTCATAAGTATTGCACCTTCTAAATAACTTGTGGTGAAAATTTACCATGTGTTCCATTAACTAAATTTATTAATATTTTAAATATTTATGATTAAATCACAACCCTTTGATTTAAAAGGTATGGTACCCTTGGGATACCATAACAAAAACTTTTTATTTTATGTTTTTCAGTTTTTTGAATTAAAGTTATTACTAATATTCTGACCAAATAAAAAAAAAGTGGTTACTGATTTGTGATTTATTATTGTATGAATATCACTTTAAAAACATGAAAAATTTGTATTTAAATATTAGAGACATTAGTACTATCAAATGTGTTGGAGACTTGTTATTTTAATGCTACAATTGTTGTATTTCTTTTTATTTTGAATTTTGTTCAACAAAAAAAAATCACACTGTAATAATGGCCCATGGCATTGCAATAGACACATTGCCCACAATCACAGTGACAACAATAGCAACCACAACTAAACTCCGATTGCAATGGTAATTTAAAACACTGGTCTAATTTTTTTATCCTTTATTGAACTTGTCCTGTGTTTCTTGTTGTGTTGCTTTGTATGCAGTATATCCACCTTTGAAGTTTTTTATCTAGGTTTTATCAGTTTGGCCTTTCTTGCCCATATTCCTTTGATGCATATGTGTTTTTGGGCATGCAACATTATAATCTTTCCCTCAAGTTGAAGTCGACGTGACCATGCTTGATGAGATTTGTCCCGGTAGCTGATGAGACATGGCAATGGTATCTTTGTTGGTGGATATGAGATTGATGTTTCACTTGAATTGTGTGCTACAACCTTGATGATATATGGTGGCAACGAGCACGTATCTAGTCCCTGGCTACACGTGTGGTAGGCGTTTCTCTTCAAGTAGTGCAAGGATCTATCTCGGTTATGGGCAATAGAAGTTCGCAAGATGAGGCCAATTGGGTGCATGCAAATCGTATGGATCTGGTCCTTGATAAAGAATGGTGTAAAATGTTGATGGGCTAACTTTTCAATTGTGTTTCATTTTCTATCATTGATGCATTGTTGAACACTTAGAATTTCAGTTTCATTTTCAGTTTTTATTTTCAATTTTTTAGTTTTTAGGATTTTATGAAAGGAATCCTGAAAACTGAAAATGAAAATTGAAAACTGAAATTTTAGGACTTGTTGGTTTTAATTTTCAGGATTTTGTGAAGGAAATATTGAAAACTAGAAATGAAAACTGAAAATTGGAATTTGTAATTTTAGAATTTTTAGGATTTTTCCTTCACAAAACCTGAAAACTAAATAACTGAAAATAAAAATTGAAAACTAAAATTCAAACCAAACATGCTTTTAGTTTTCAAATTTTTAATATTTAAATTCCTTTACAAAATTTGAAAAACTGAAAATTTGAAAATCAAAAACTGAAATCAAATAGGCCCTTAGTTTTCAAAATTTTCAGTATTTTAATTTCTTCATAAAATTTAAAAACTGAAAATATAAAATCTGAAAACTCAAATTAAACATACCTTTAACATTTCTTCTTGTTCCTCTTGTTGAGAGTTAAGTATCGATCTTTCAATTATTGAGGCAAAAAAAAATCTTAAGGTACATATATCTTGTGGCTCGAGGTATTGATATTAGGCTTGCGATTGGTTCAACGTACAATTTCTCAATCATCTCTCAATGCTAACTCAAAGGCAAAGAACATTGTTCTTTTTTCTTTTATTAAGTCGCTCTATCATATGTAGTAGTTGGCAGACCTAAAAGTGGTATGGGATTTTCCTTTTCGCAAACAATCGGTACACTCTGTTGACAGCGCGCGTTATGAACTCTTTTCTAAAGAAACAAATGGCAGAGAAACCACAATCATCATCTAGAGTTACACCAACAGGTAACCCTCCTCTAAAATTCATCAACTCTCTTTGGTCTATTCATAATAATTTGTTTCTCTTTTTTATCATGAAATGAAAGCAAGTGTACAACCTATGGCTCTTTGTTCCATACTAGTCATGATTATGTTTACCTTAATGAGAAAGACTTCTGTATTCTAGAGGAAGAAAACTTTTTTCTTCATGAGCATCTCCACCTTCGTTTTTGGTGATGAAAATTAAAGAAAAGAGAAAAAATAAGAGAAGAATAAAGGTGGAGGTTTCTCTTTCAAGTAAGAGATTTCTTACTCAAGGAGTATATAAGATTTTTTTTTATTATTATTAGTTTCACATTCGACCGTCTCACATTAGTTAAGTAAGAAAGTCTTGGTCTTGACATTAGTTGCACACAGTGCATGGTGATGGTTGAATTAAATGTAGTAATATGATTTGTTTATTTATCCAAAAGTTATTATTTATACTACTTCATTTTGACATTTGTTTTTTGGACAAAATTTTAGATATTTAGAATTTTCCATATAAATTTGCAAACTTTTTCTTTTTAGTTAATTTTTGTGGTGGAGTTAGGGGGTCTATTTCACACATCTTCTTGTTATTGTTAATTGCTTCTAAATAATATTTTAAAATATGCTTGGTATAGCATCCATCACTCCTCCCGCCACACACACATTACTTTCACCCAATTTTAATTTCTATTTCTTAATGATTACTTGTTTTTAAGTGAAGAATCAATGAAAACAAGTTTAATGAGATGTAGAAAAAGGACTGCAATAATTGGGGTGTACAATATCCGGGTTTGATCAGAATTGACTTAACTCTGCATTATTGATTGACTTCCTGTGTGTTACATTCAAGGAATCAACTTAAATAGTGAATCTCCAACGTTAGAGTACTTAGGAACATGAAGATATTGTCGGTGAAGGATATGGCTCCTATGTTTGTTGCAGTTTAGGATAATATCAGCGTACGTGGATGAAGTCATCACAGTAATGATTCTTAAATGGAGAAACTGTTGTTTGAGCCATCAATATTGCAGTTACTAGTTACTACATACTGACCTGATAAATTATGATATATAACATTAAAGATTCAAGATATATTGTTTTAAGCTTTAGTCATAAATAGACTAAATTTGATATGAATATGACTTTTTGAGTGTTATTGAGTTCATTAAGCTCTCTAAAAAGCTACATTCTTTCAAAAGTTATAGTAATATTATTTGATAAAATAAAATAAAAGGTGCTCTTAATAGATAAGGGAAAACCACAATATAATAGTGTTTGTGTGTATATATATATATATAAGTTGTTCTTAAAATTGAAGATGATTATAATAGATATATATAGATACTAATGTGAGTAATTGCTACTTTTATAGTTATTAAATAGAATAAGGTCATATAAATTTTAGATAACATAAATCAACTCTAAATATTGAAACACCCTATGAGATGCTATTAAAAGCACCTTGATTTTTTAAAAAATTAAAAGCAAAAATGCCTTAACTTTACTGTTTATCACACAAAAAAATTAACTTATATTTTTTTATAGGCATGAGCTTTTAAAGAGCACTACCAAATCAAGCTTTATCTCTTCACTCATTCTAGATTGAAAAAGCATATTTGACCCTCTCTTGTGCCGATAAAACTAATTGCAATTTTGAGGATTGGTCTACAAGCGACAAGAGGAACTATCAATACGAAAAATTTTATTATTCTGATGGAAGTAAAATTCTGGTGGGATGGCTATGACCACCTAAGGTGGATCAAGTCAACCCCTAAGGATTGAGAGGGGTGAAGTGTTTAGTGCTGTGTGCTGATACAGTTCTAGATATGGAATATTCACTGAAAAGGCATGAGAAATTTGAGAGGTGGATTGGCTTAGTCTATGATTTAGTTCAACCTCAGTTGAAAGGGAATGTATGGTGCAATATTCATACTTCAAAAAAAATAAAAAATTGCATTTAAATTTAGAAAAATGATATTTACACATAATGATTTAATATATTCATCAACATTGAAGAATGATTTATAAATAGTGAAAAATGCACGCTGATAAATAAAAAAAAATGTGGGAATTACAATAGTAAATGCTGAAATAAAGTCATAAGCATCAATAAGGGCTACAAAAATCTAAGAAAAATTAGATGTATATTAATATTTTTTTCCAAGAACTATATTATTTTGATTAAAAAAAGTTAGGCTAAACAGGAAGACTGAACTCTCGGTACTGGAGTGATAAATGGTAAGCTTCTCTTTAAGAGGGTTATCCATATTTCAAATCCTCGACTTATAGTTAAAACTCGTCCAGAATTCAACACACTTCTACTGAGCCAGCCTATCAATTATACAAGAACTATATTGATTTGCTAAGGAAGTTCATGAAAGGCAAAGGAAAATATCGTTTTGCAACTACCACACACATGGAGTGCTTTCACGATAACGTGTTTCATGATGCACATCATGCATGTATCTGTCAACACAATTTTATACCCTGTATTGTATCTATCCATATCTCTTCATTCCCTTTGTGCCTAAAATATTCCTATTTTTATTCTGTGACTGGGATGAATCGAAAGGGACACGAAATGCATGTTATGCATTAAAAACACCTTTCACTTTCTTCAATTTCGTTACTGTTCCTGCCCTGTAATTCTAATATAATTTGATTTTGTTATATTCAGTGTAAAAATATTTTATACAAAAATAAAATAATTGTGTTATCACATCAATAAAAACATTTGAGCTATTATCTTATTACCTTTATTGTTTTATAAATAGAAGCATGTAATTTTATTTTGATAATGAATAGAAGTATGTAATTAAATGATAGTATAAAATTCTTTTATTACACACTATCATATATGAAAATTAATCTCTTATTCCAAACCATGTTCATAAGTTCCCAGCTAGTTTGTTGTCACAATGTAAGTATAACCCACCAGCCACCATCGTTTGTGACTAGAAAGAATCATCAAATTCAAAAGGGACACGAAATAAGTACAATTCACTGCAAATGCAATTTGAGTTGAACAGTGGTCCTAGCCATATTCGGATTTTCTTATGAAGAGGGCAGCAAAATGCACTTCTGCAATTCATGCACATTCTGCTTAATATTGATCCCACCTAATTATATATGTAAGCACGTTTGTATGTTCATTTGCAGCTCCCAAACCATGATCTGAGTACAAGGGAGTGCTTTTATCCTAACTTTTATACCAAATTCATCACACTCAACATTGAATCCTAGTCTGATCTAATGGCCTTCAAAGTCGTAGTCAATCACATAATAATAACATGAATATAATTTCCATAGAAGCCAATAAACTGTTGCACCATCTATTCCACCCGTCTTATGAAACTAAAAACTTTATCAATTGAAAAAAGAAAAAAAAAATGTATACACAGACTAGGCCTTTGGTAACAGTCGTATTCTTGTCCTTTGAATTGATGGCTTATATGTGTACCATGGAGGAAAAGTTGTGGCTTATAAGTTGTGAAGAACCGTGTCCACAATCTTAGTTCTTAGCTCTCTTTAAGTTAATTAAATTTTGCTGCTAATTGGGAATGGAATCGTGCTGCTTAATTATTTTGTTTTCCATTTTACTTAATCAAGATTGAAGAGAAAAAAATGTGTACTTTTGAGACGCCTAACGCCACAGATAGTGCTTTCTTAACTGTATCTCTGTTCACTGCCGTAGCAATATTTGTCATGATGATTGATAGCTACTGCAGTGGATGGAATCTGTTTAATTTTTTTTTAATAATTACACTATTTTTTAAACTCAGGAATACTATTATTTTTCATCTTCTAAGTTTTATGATTTACTGTGTACGACAACAATAATATTCTTACGTAAATTTGGTTGTGGGACAAAAATAAGACAGAAATTTTTATGAATAAACTTCACATTTTATTCCCTAACCATACACATCCTAGTCTAATTATCTAATTTAGTTTTTTATTTATTTGTTTTCGTTTTTGTGGTTTTACTATTTGTTTGTCTTGTTTGGTTCATTGTGTGCAATTTGGAGCACAAAGAGGATTCAATTTCATATTGTTGTTGGAACTGTAAAACTTGCAGTTAAGGAAAAGAGAAATTTCTCTTTGGCATCCATTCGTTAGAGTATCACTGTGGAAATATAATGATTTGTAAGATATTATATAATCTTTAATGTATCATTGCCTAAGATATTTTGTTATATAAAATAATAATATCCTTTCAATACTAAAAATAATTTAAAAATAATAATAAAATCAAGATAACAATTTAAAAGTAATTCTTATTTACAAATTTTTAAATAAATATTATCATGTAAATACTTTTATTCTTTAAGTATAATTGTCATAAATATTCCTTATTTAAATTAAATGCAAGTATAATTTATATGAAATAATATTGATAATTAGTTTATATATTTTAATAACAAATTTTTGTTAATTTTAGTAGAGTATAAAATAAAAAAAATACACAAAATCTTTTCTTTTAGATATTCCGGTATTTTATGTTTCTCACTCTAAACTATAAAAGAAAAAAAATGATAAAATTGTAATTTTAATAATAATTTAGTTAAAAATTTAAAAATTAATATAATTTTTCCATGTCTATGATTTTCTTAATCATAATGGTCGATTTTTTTAATTTTTATCATGCAAAAATATCATTTAAACTAAAGTCATTTATTATTTTTTGATTATTTTTAATAGTTAAAAAAGGAGAAATGAGAGTACGTAAGCCTTATCTCATACATGAAGGCTTGATTGAGTTACATATCATTTTAATATAAAGAGTTAATAGAAAAGCTATTATAAGCAGTTGCACTAAAACCAAAAAAATTAATGCCCAGTAGCATCGGGGGATCCTCAATCCAAATGTTGGAGTCCCCAGTCCTATTATTGTTTCTACTTACATAGCCATAATCAAAACCATCAAACCAAATCATAAACTAACCTTGATGCACTTGTATGTCTTCATGGTTACTACATCAAAATTAAACTGTCATATTAATATAATTGTCATTATTATATTGAATTCGTGCTTTAGGAAAAAAATGCTTCGATTAAAAGACCGGGTGGGTTTTGGATCAGCTTAACCGGACCCAATCATTCCTATCATGTTATTAAAAATTCAACATGTGAAGGTTTTTTTTTTGGTCAAGATGTGAAGGTTATAATATAAGCCACTAGATGTTATAGCTGGGCCTAACTGCGCTAGAATGACCCATTTGACAACTCTTCTTTCTCTCCCGTCCTTTGCACGGGAATTACATATTTTTTTGATTAATTTAAAAATTAAAATATAGAATTTAATTAGATAAATATGTTTTAAGTCAAGTTTTGTATAATTAATTAGATGGAGTGTATTTTTTTCCAGTTATCCGTATAGATGACATAAAAAATCATAGTAATATAAATATCAATATTATGATAATGTTGTTAGGTGGATACTAAATTTGTATAAGAGAAACTACATTACACTAACACTTTGAAAAGACTTTTCAACTCTTGTTTTGCTGTAGATATCATTTTCTACTATAAATCCCCTGCAAAATATTAAAATATAGGTGTAAGTAAATAAATATCATATAAATTATAAAATTGTCAAATACAAATATGTAATATATTAGTGTTAACATACCATTTAAATAGACATTTTAAAAAAAAATTCTATAAACAATATTTATTGTGCATCCATTTATTATAGAATCGTGATTTTCTAATAAAATTCTCAATCCTTCTTGTATTTTATTCGTGAAAGAGCTGCATATAATTAAACCTATATTTTACCTGTGTAAGGACCCAATTAAAAATTCAGGAAAACTATAGCACTCAGATTAATTAAACCCTTTTTTTAACTATCATTTCACATTCAGATCTATATTTTTAGGTACAATGGTACAGGAAAAAGAAATCTATTAAGAAGAATACTATTGGAATTAGAAAACTGTCTATAAATTCATATCGGCCTAACCATAGAAATTGTAGGATATACATTGCTTGTAAATCTCTAACCAAAATGACTCTTTTTTTTTTTCCTTTATTGCCTAACCATGTGCATTTCGTCCATGAAACTTAGCTATCCAGGATCCTTAAAAAGCAAACAGAATTCTTTAGACTTTTAGATAAATTACTCAACATAACGAAAATAAATGTTGCACTATCAGTCATATCCATTACTCTTAGATTAATGCAATACCTATAAGCAACAATGGATTTATATCCTCTAAAGTGAGAATCCTTTTAAAGTGAAAAAGTGAGAGTGTTCCCACTTTTAAATCAATAAATGGGTTCCACACACCATACACTTTTTTTTTATCTAAAAGTGGGAACACCCTCACTTTATCACTTTAGAGGATTCAAATCCAGCAACAACATATTAGAATTATTTACTTAAATAAAAAATTGTAGTCAATCTTAAAAGCAGAAGCATGCAAATAAGCAAAGTGCTAACCTTTGTCAAAACACTAACAACACGAAGATTGCACTTATCACAAAAGTACAGTCCAGAATCAGGTATGACTTTGTGGCCACGCTTGCATGTAGGGTACCACCAATTAGAACCATTATTAACATGTTTAACAGTAGGCATGCAATAGGCATGCAACGGACTCATCACAACTAATATGCCTGAATCCTATTCCAAATTAAAAATAACATTAGCAAATAAATAGTAATTTCAGATTCATTATGTAACACCAATACACTTGCAATCAAGATAAACTCAAGTACTGCTCATAAAAATTGAAAAGCCACCATCTATTTATATCTCCATTATAAGACTTTTCAAAACATTTCGGCTAATCAAAATGGCTTAGACCATGTCCACCCCTAGTTTTTCAGTCATCTTTCTTTTTGAAATAACAAAAACCTCAATTTTGAAATTTTGACTACATTTCATTATCTATGAAGTAGACAAAATCAAATAGTGCAATGAATGAATGAAATTGGTAGTTAAGAAGTTTTTGTATAATGTGATTTTAGTGCTAGCTATGTTTTTTTTTATATACATAATCTGCCTTACCTAGTTCTTATTTTTTATTTAAAAGATTGTATTAGTTTCTTGTATATCAGAATCAATATTCTTCCTATCTGAATATATCTACTTTATTAAATTAGAAACAACAACAATAGATACAACATAGTTAAACCAACAAATATCCAGAATACAATTGCTTTGCTCTCAACTTCTAGACCTCTACGCACACCTTCCAATCATTTTGCAAAAAAATGATCAAAAAGGATTTTGTCTAAAATAGTTCGAGTAAATTGCATCAAACTTCATAATAGTAACAACCTTTAAAAAAATCACAAATAAGACTCAACCAAAGAATGGACAAACTAAAAAAAATGAAGAACAAAAATAAAAGAAAACATAAACCCAAAATAGGAGAAGGTTAGAAAGGTTGAATATTTTTTGTACATATGCTAATGTGTAGTATGATACTATAGGGTAGAGAAAACAATATGCAACACCTAAACAAAAGGAAAGAAAATCTCACATAAATGCATTACATGATTTGATTTTAAATAGGCTTGGGCACAGCAAGCCAAGGCATGCATATCACAAAATTAGGAAGAAAAAGAGAAAACATTTGAACATCATAGAGTCATTCCGCTTGATAATAGAAAATATCACCATCTCAACAGGAGAAAAAACACAAAAAGAGAAAATCACATAAAAAAAAGGATAATAGAAAAAAAATATAACCCAAAATGGAAAAATGAATAGATTACAAAAAATTACCCATTACCTAAGCATTTGAAATCAT
The DNA here is from genome assembly GCA_030441495.1 of Dalbergia oliveri. Lineage (NCBI taxonomy): Eukaryota > Viridiplantae > Streptophyta > Magnoliopsida > Fabales > Fabaceae > Dalbergia > Dalbergia oliveri. Next base: position 21,493,505 of record JAMLFY010000013.1, on the reverse strand, counting down.
GAGGAGAAATAGAAGAAACAAAAATACCAAATCAGAGTTTGGAAGCTCTAATGTGTTCCCTTCATGTTGATTGCCGCCATTGATCACTGCACTACGATCCACCTTGCTCCTTCTGCTATTCTCATTGGTGCTCATTGTGGCTGCATTTGTGGTCGAAATTCCCTCAAGCTTCCATGGAACCGTATACATGAAACAATATTGTATAGGAAGAAGAATGAAGTGAATGAAAACTCTGAACACATATATCTCATAATAAGGAAGAATAGTGTAGAAATTGTCGCATGTCTAAGAATGAAGGGGGAGATAAAAAATAAAGGGAAGGAAAAGACAGATCAAAGCAGTTAAAAATAGAGGAAGAATGAAGATATTGGGATGGATTGTCAGAAGTCTTTTATTCATTCTAAATTAAAATGATGAAAATTTGAAATTTGAATTTTGAAATGAAGAAAGAAAGATGAATGGGTGGATGTAATGTTTGTGAGTGTGAGTGTAAAATTTATTAAGCCGTATCTACAAAAGTCCAAGATTGGTTAATAATAAGGCTTTGAAAGGTCTCCATGCATCCTTTGAAAGGTTAACAAAAGCATGTGTAGGAGCTATAACTACGGCACATTTCCATCATTTGAAATTTAAAACAAAATGATTAAATTCATTTCAATAAGTGAAGCATTTATTCAACCGTACCTCCATTATGTTTGATCGATTTGTTTCAAATAGATTCCTCCTCCAGTTACAATTAGTTACCCTCGGATTCAAATATATTAAAGCTCCATTACTGTTTGCATTTTTCATTATTGTGACTAAGTGAATGTAATGTGAGCGTAATATTTATTAAGGTGCATCTACAAAAGTCCAAGATTTGTCAATTTCAAACCAAACTTTGCTTCATCAATTTGACCATTTCAAATTTCAAATACGTGTGTGCAACAATTATATGTTGGAGGTAGGGGTAGATGCTACATTAAATGATCAAATTTGAATTCTGAAGAAAGTTGTTGTTGATCAAAGATTGTAGATGAATAAATGGATGTAATGTATGTGAGTGTAACATTTATTAAGTTGTATCTACAAAAGTGCAAGATTGGTCAATTTCAAACAAAAATAAACTTCATTAATCCTATACTATTAGAGAAGATGAAGATGAAGAAGCAAAAATAAAACAGGATGTTGAAAGAAGTAGAAGAGGAGAAAGAGGAAGAAGAAGAAATGAAAAAGGAACACAAAGAAGCTATTAAATCTAGAATGTTGGGCAGCGATATGGAACGAGAGTATTTATGATGGAGCTCATCATATGCACTAATATTCAACTCCTGCTTGTAGGTCGATTAACACACTTCCATCATTTTTGAAGCATTTATGAACTCGGTACCAAACATTGTATAGTTTGACCATTTCAAATTTCAAATACATGTGCAACAATTATATGTTAGAGCTAAGGGTAGATGCTGCATTAAATGAACAAATTTGAAATTTGAAGAAAGATGTCGTTGGTCAAATTTTGAATGTAATAATGATTTATGATGAGAGAGAGTTAATTATTATATCAATAAATGTGTTAATTGAGAGAAAAGTTTCCATGAGCAAATGGAGTATTTATTAAGCTGCACTTCCATATATTTGACTATGTTTGACTACTAGTACATTTGAAATAGATTCTTCCATCACAATTAGTGACCGTATGCTTCAAAGAGTAAATGAATCTCCATTACTACACTTGTTGGTCTATCACATTGTACTTTTGCATTTACTAAAAGTGAGTCTGATAAATTGGAGGGAATAAGAAATGCTCAATTGCTCATCATCTTGACACATATGCAAGTTACTTGATCAATCCTATACTTGCATGACCCATTTTTATATTATAGTATAAGATTTTGGGTCAATCTATTTCGATTTGGACAATCCCATTTTAAGACATACTATATCCATTCCATATTAATAATGGCTCTTGAGAAATCATATAATTTTTATATATTGAAAAGTTAACGTATTTAGTTATAAATTATAGCCAGATATATTAACTTTTTAATGTATAAAAATTATATAATTTTAAAGTGACTATTAATATGGAATGGGGAGTAACTTTTATTGCAAGATCATATTTCACATTTACAACACAACCTAATAATTGTTGAAATGTTGTTGGGATTCGTATTGGGTTTAAGCCCAACAACATAGAGAGCACTAACTTTGAGAGACGGACACCAAAAAATCAGCATGAAGTAGAGAAATTTTTCATATTCACATAGCATAAGGTAGATGAACCTGTATCCAATATCTGAGTGACATTTCAGGCAAAAATATATGTTAAAAGTTTGAAAAAAAAGTATAAGTTAAAAGTAGGTCCTACTCTTGACTAAAGTCATTTGTATTACAATGTAGATACACTCTATTTGGTGCCTCACAAGCATGTAATAATTTCTCGTTTTAAGCATTACCCGGAAAGATTGTACCACAGTATTGTCATATTGGAATAAAAGACAACAAAAAAAACTAATAAAAAAGAAAATTATTTAATAAAAAGTAAAATGAAAATTATGGAATATATTTTCGTATAAACGAGACTTATGCCCTTTTTTTTTTGGTAGATAGACTTATGTCGTATAACTTGTGACATGCCTGACCCAAAAATTAATTCTTAACATGTAACCAATTTTTTTGTGAGTCTCTGTTTGATAGTCTAAACCAGATACTATTTGCAGCATGTTTACATAGAACGCGAAGGTGCATTATTAACAACCAAGAGATCATTACTTTCTCTAAAACTAATTGCCTAGAAACCGTGTTTTTACTTCAAAATTCATAACTTTTCCGTTGAGTGAACAAACTAAACGGACTGATATTTGTTGAAGAGGTTGGTGTGGATATTATTATGTCCGTATAGAAAATTTATATAACCTTTTAATTATATGAACATAGTATTATATACGCAATTTTCTAAATAATAATTATAGAAATCAAATATTCTATATATTTAAAACTTAATTAGCTGAGTTATATCTAAAAGAGTGTGATAGTCAAATTTGGATCAATGAGACTCCTACTTATATTTGGAATGTTTTTACATTCAGGGCTTGTCTTTTTTTTTTATTTCGATAATGAGGTTTGTCTTTGAATAAATTCATATTTTATGTATAAAATTTACGTTAACAATATATCTTTATCGATTGATCTACCTTAATAACTTTTGAAAAATTACAAAGTAGCATTAAGTCACTATTACTACAATTTTTTCATAAGCTTATTACTACAATTTTGACTAATATTATAATTAGTAAAAGGCCTTTTAACATTTGGAATCATTAAGATCTAGTAATAATGACGAAAAAAAGTCGACTTTTGTTGATGGCAGTTCACTTTGGCATGTTTCCACTTTCCTCTACCCATATTATAATCTCCTCCACATTTTATTTGATTAAAATTCAAGTCAATTAATGATACATTTCAACTGAGATGTAATTTTAACTTCTTTAAATGAGGGTATGAATTTAAATTTAAAAAGATTTATATAAAAAAGTTTAGCTTAAAAATTTTACACTATCATTTAATTAAATTGTTTTTATATAATTTCTTAAATAGAAAACAAATTTAATCATATTTAAAGATACAAAAGTTAACACATGCTTTTAAATTAAGCAAATGTTAAATAGTACAAAACTTCTATTTCGTTTTTTCAATCATGAAACACTCCCAAACAATGTAAAATAGATTTTCATCACCAAAAAAACAATGTAAAATACAAAACGAAATTTGTTCTGTACAAATTCCTTAAAATTTGCCTCAGCACTCAGTATTAGCCATTGGTGTTTCAAAAATTAAATCCTTAAAAAAGGGTTAGGGCTTGTTTGTTTCAACTTTTAAACAATGTGATTACTGAAAAAAAAATCTTTTTGTAAGTTGCCTTCTTTAGCTTATAAAAAAAACTGAAAACAGGTTTTATTAAAATTACGATTATTCATAAAAAATACTTAAATATATAAAAAGTGATTTTGGATGAAAAAGTACCATAATACGCCCTTAATCATGATTCAGGATGAATAAAAAATTCTTAAAAAAAATGCTAGATGTTCGGAATTTTTTTTCAAAAAATAAGTGTTAGAAAGAGGTGATATAAATAATAATCTTTAAATTAATAAGTGAATTCCACGGTTACAATTTAATTATAACAATATTATTTTGACTCATATATTATAATTCATTTATATATTCTAAAATTATAATTATTTTATTCTAGTTATATAACTTTACTCATTCTTAAATTCTTATCCAACGAAACGGATAATGCAAATGTGAGAGAGAGCGGCAAATCAAAAGAATTGGAATTTGGATTTTGGAATGAAGGAAGCAAACTGAAAAGTGAAAAGGCGAAGCAGATATTCAATATTCAAATAGGAGGAGAAAGTAGATAAAGACATAGGACAGGACGGAACAGAAGTTGGTCAAAGCGTGCGTCAAATGTCTTAAAGTGTTATCTGTGAAAGGGACTGAACAAGGACATTCAGATAAAAATAATCAGGAAAAAAAGTACCAAAGAAGAAAAATAGATCAGAAATGCAATAGATGAATAGTGAACACAAATTTTGAAATTCAAAATTTTCTATGAAATGAAATAATTTGTAGTTTAACGGAAAGACCGTTTAACCCGTGTTGATGTTATTTTCCAGTTAAATAAAGATTTACTTTTATAATCTATTTAAATGGACTTTTTTTTTGTAGATATTTAAATGGACTTTGTGTACTTATAAAGATAGCTTATATAGTAAAAATTAAAAAATAAAGAAACAAAAGAGTACCCTGAGTTATTCTTCAGCTTTCACACTTACCTTGCCAAATAACACGCTGCACATTCACTTCTTCTTCTTCTTCTTCTAAATCACCAATTCAGGTTCTTTTTCTCTTACCCTCGTTCCTTTCTTTTGCTCTCTTTGTTTCTTTTCTGGGTTTTTTTTATTTACTTTTTAATATTGTGCCTTTATGGCTAGCATGTATGATGTAGGTGTTGTGTGTTTGTGTGAATCACTGCTTTAAGGTGTTTTTGTTTTCTGTCTTCAAGATTCTGCGAAGAAAATAGTCTAAAATTATAATGAAAACTATTTTTTTGGAACCACAAGCAACTTAATGTTTCAGAATGAAACCCCATGTGATCACTTTCATGTCCATGTTTTTATTATGTATTGGTTTTGTGTTTGTGATTGAGCTTAATATGTTGCTACTGTTTCCAGGAATGACACGTGTGTAGGAGGGTGAACTGGTTTTTAGTTCAAAAAATGGAGCAGTATGAGATTTTAGAACAGATTGGCAAGGGTTCCTTTGGTTCTGCTCTACTTGTTAGGCACAAGCATGAAAACAAAAAGTGAGACTCATTACTAAATTCCATTTCTTTTTTGTTTTGTTTTTTCAACCTTAAATGTGGTTCAAGGTATCTTTTTTTTTCCCCTTCTTTCAGGTTAAATACTTAAATGCTATGTAAAATATATGAACCCATGTGTTATGTTTTGCTATAATGATAAGCTCATATATCTTATGTTGCATTTTTCATTTTATTAATTTTATTTGGTTGATGTTGTCTTCAATCTTAGGTATGTACTCAAGAAGATCCGCCTCGCCCGCCAGACTGACAGAGCCCGTAGATCTGCCCATCAAGAGGTAATACTCTCCTTTTTACTTCTTCAGCAGTTGGATGGAGGGTAACTGAATCTTTGTTCATAAATGGCTTAACCTCTTTTACCTCTTTCTTTGTATTTTAGAATTTAGATTAAAAAAATGCACGTGTTTTTTCCTGCCTGAGAATTTAATGTTGAGCTTTGAGATGGGTTTTATTTGTTGAAGTTATTATGACATTTCTATTTTAATGAGATGAGATATCTAGGGTCTCTGGTTTTAGAAAGTAGTTTTTTAGTTTTCATTCTCAGTTTTCAGTCAATTTCTTGTTGTTAAGATTTTGTGAAGAAAAAGTGAACATTGGAAATGAAAATTAAAAACTGGATTTTGTAGTTTTCACTGTTTCCTTCAAAAAATCTTGAAAACAAGAAACAAACTGAAAACAGAAAATATAAACTGAAAATTGTTTTTTGAAACTAACAAGCCCTTAGAGTACATTTCCTTTATGTTTGTTGGTTTATAATTATGTTTTAAAATGTGAAAAGGGGTACTTTGTTGCTTAGTAATTTATTAGATGGTATGGTACTTTAATTTGTTCCTTGCTTTGCAGATGGAGCTCATTTCTAAAGTTCAAAATCCATTTATTGTGGAGTATAAAGATTCCTGGGTAGAAAAGGTGCCGAATTCTGGACTCTTTAACTTTAATGATTTGCTCTTCCTTTGTTTCTTTCTGAATGCTGAACTTTTATCATATAATGAATAAATGAAAAGATAACCAATCTTTGCAACACAGCATATGGTTTTATTATTCTTGATTGATTTATAATTCTGAAATTGCCAAGCTGTTACCTTCTCTTCCAGGGTTGTTTTGTATGTATCATCATTGGCTATTGTGAAGGAGGAGATATGTAAGTAATGGTTCATGTTGAATTCAAGTATTTGAGGAGATCAGAACATTTATGCAGACACTTTTATCTTTTAATTGCTAATTATGTAATCCTTCTATGATTTCTTTGTTGTACAGGGCTGAAGCTATAAAAAAGACTAACAGTGTTCATTTTTCTGAAGAGGTTGGTCACTCTTCCAGCGACTCATTTACTTCTGATAATGAGTTTAGTTGAGGGGTAAACATAGGATGGAAATTTTCATGGATGAGCTCCATGGAACCCATTCATGAAAATTTCCACCCATTTTTATCTCTTAACCAACATAATCTGAGTGTGAACAATTCTTGGGTATGCGAGAGCTTTTTGGAACTGAGTCAATAAATTAATATCTATAAACTTTTGCATACAGAAGCTATGTAAGTGGCTTGTTCAACTGCTGATGGCACTTGATTACTTGCACGCAAATCATATTCTGCACCGTGATGTCAAGGTGAATGACTTCTCTAAGATCAATAACTGGAGATGACATGTTGGTTGCTATGTATATGAAATCTTTGAGGGCTGAATTTATATTGTTGTTTTATCCACATCGGTTGCAGTGTTCAAATATATTCGTGACAAAAGATCAAGATGTACGTCTAGGTAATGGCTTTCTTCGTTGTCCTCACACTGGACTTAGACTTCATGAGCATATTTGGAGTCTTCTAAGTCAGCCCTTGTTATTTTAGTATGGTATCTTATGTCATATGTATGTTGGATGCAGGTGACTTTGGCCTTGCTAAAATGTTGACATGTGACGATCTTGCTTCCTCTGTGAGTGTTATGGCCAATATTTTGTTCACTGTTTTTGTGTTTTCTGCATTTTCACTTGATCTTATACCTTGTGTTCTTGCTCTATACTTAGGTTGTGGGGACTCCAAGTTATATGTGCCCAGAGCTTCTTGCTGATATACCTTATGGCTCTAAGTCAGATATCTGGTCTTTGGGTAAGATAGATTTGTTTTGTACTCATGAGATCACCTATCTTTTCCTTCCCTTCTTTTATGATACCTTTTCAGTCACAATTGACATTGGTTATAACATTTGTCAGGATGCTGTGTATATGAAATGGCTGCTCATAAGCCAGCTTTTAGAGCTCTTGTAAGTTACTATATCAGGCAATGAAACATTGTTCATAAACCACTTTTTCCTCTTAAGAAGGGTAGTTTTATTTATTTTATTTATTATTTTTTTTGGGGAGTGGGGTATAGTGATTTATTTGAAGATCATCAAATATTATGTTGTTGCATCATTAATGTCTGTGGTGAATTTTGTGAATTTTCATTTTGGAAATCATCTTGCTTCTTCTCATTCATTTAAGGTGACTTGTTGATGGTTCAGTATTCACATTTCTGTAGTTTGGAGCTCAACATAAAATCACTGACTTTTTGTATTCTTCTATCTGAGCAGGATATGCAAACATTGATTAATAAAATAAACAAGTCTTTAGTGGCACCGCTACCAACTATGTATTCTGGTCCATTGTGAGTCCACTATTTCCTAAAAATATCTTGAGTTATTTACACTGTGACTCTATCTGTCTTTTGCTTGTGTTTTAGGTAACTGGTATGCTATACATACAGCATTTGATTGATGTCAATGCCTGGTTTAGTGAGCTTGCATGCATGCAGATGCTGATCAAATTAATAATGACCCCTCAATGCATTCACAGTCGTCATGCACTTAGACTTTGTCTTTCCTATGGCTGATATGAGTTTGTGGATTGGAAAGTGTTCTTCCCTCTAAAAAGTGTTCTATGTTAAGCATTGTGCCATTTTAGCATGTCTACAGCTTTCAATTCACTTCACATCTTTTTATTAAAATAGAAGGATGATATGTACTCCAGTATGGGATTTAGTTTGCCATTATACATTTTGCAATGATAACTCTGGTGTAGATGCAAGCAATCTTATTTTGTTCAACTCTTGATATACTCGTAGAGCTGGATTTATCTTATTGACTTGCATTGTAGATCTTTGTATAGTTACAATATTTTTTACCAATCCGTTTATTTACCTAATTCAGTTGCATGATTTGTGCAACTTATTGTGATATATATTTCTTCTTTCAGTCGTGGGCTTGTCAAGAGTATGTTGCGGAAAAATCCAGAGCTTAGGCCAAGTGTATGTTTTCTCTCTTGAATTCTCCAGTATTTCTTTGCATTTGTTAATATGTGTATTAACTGATGAAAGCCAAAACCATTCCATAGAAGAAAATGGTTCCAGATATTTGTTGTCTGCAGATGGCATGCATATGATTGTCATCGAGTGATAAATATGAGCCTGATGTCATTACAGCCAAATAAATTTATTATCCAGAAACTTCCTGCATACATTTTCATGCAATGCACTGCTATATCTGTAATATCCTCCATTCCTTGTGTTAGAAATAAGGAAATATCTATTAATATCTCATTATATCTTAGAATATTTTATACCATATCTTAAGTTGATTTATATTTATTTAGGTTGATTATGTCATTATGATTAGATTTTATCTTTAACTTATAAATAGGATTACCTTATTGAATTACAATCACAATACAATATATCAAATATACTTTCATATTATTGAGTCTCTATTCTCTCTCTTTTCTTCCTCCACCATTTAAAACCCTCAATTTCAACACCTTGTTTATGCACATTCTACTTGGATAACTTTGTTTTGGTGGGTTTGAAAAACTAAGCATAATTTGTTTTGACAGGCTGCAGAATTATTAAATCATCCACATCTTCAACCTTATATTCTTAAAATTCATCAAAAACTCAATAGCCCCAGAAGAAGCACTTTTCCCTTCCAATGGCCTGAGTCAAATTACATGAGGAGAAATCAATTTCTAGAGCCAGAATCTGTTTCTACACTTTCTGACAGAGATAAACGATTTTCATTCAGCAATGACAGGGCCTTGAATCCTAGTATTTCCGGAACTGAAGTAGGTTCTCTGTGCTCTACTCAAAGAGCACAAGGATTCTTCACTTGTTCAAGAGAGAGACTGTATGATCTATCCGTTGGCCGTGTCCATGCAGAATGCAATACAAACAAGTCAAAAACCACAAAGTTCTCAACTGGCTGTAGGACACCAAGATATATGGCAGCTAAGGAGTCTGCCACCCCCAGAAGGCAGATAATACCATCAGAGATATCGCATATTGGTTCCAAGCGTGATTCGGTGAGTTCAAGCTCTACACTACCCAATAGCTCCATTTATCTAGATGAGTGCTAGCTACAGAAGAAATGAGGAAAGAGAAGAATAATTTAACTCATGCTGAACTGAACTGATTGACTTAACTTCTCAACCTCTTTGACAATAGTGGGAGTTGAGAAATATGTCATCTTTTGCTTATTATATAAATTTTTAATCCAGCGAAATTTGGATTTGAATTTTTCTATAGCATGGGTTTGATACTTGAATTTCCATGTGATGCATTCAGGTTCAGCATCCATGCATGTTTAACGTAATCTGAATACATCTCTATGTAAGTCCTATAAGTATGCTTGCATGTGTAATCTGAATACATGTGTGTAAGTCCTATATTAACAATAGCAAATGCCATTAGATAATGATTTAATATTGGTTGTGTTTGGATAAACTTTTTTTTTAAAAAATTGTACTTTTAAGACAAATGAGCAAAGGCGAAAGCAACTCGCTATCTACACTAAGACAAAACATAAAATTGATTATTTTCTTATTCTGTTATTTTTAGAAGCACGACCAAATAAGCAAAATGAACTTCATATAGTACTTTTTCGTCCCAAAAAAACTGTACTTATATAAGAAGCTTGGCCAATCGCACCAATGTCTTATAAAGCTAATTTGCTGTTTGCTCTTCAGTTTCCAGCATCTCCAGCTGGCAAGTTTCCCCCACCAACTCGCAGAGCATCTCTTCCACTACCTACACCTACAAGAGCCATGGCCACAGCCACCACCCCTTATAGAGCAAATGTCGGTCTTCTCCAAAGTGTGGACTCGCCAGATATTTCTGTTAATGCGCCACAATTGACAAGATTGCAGAATTCCCTCTGGCCTCTTGTGATGATCATCATTTCTTCCCTGTCCGCGGCACCTCATCAACATCTGCACAGTGCTCATCTAGCCCCCCCGTTAGTGTTGACTGCTCAATCACAAAGGACAAGTGTACAATCCAGGTCGTGGGCAAAACCAATGTCCCTACCAGTGTCAACAATGATGTTTGTCCTACTGCTCCAGTACCAGTTTCACATGGCAGTGAATGCTCTGAGCCTGTGGCAACTGTTGTTTCGAGCCACTCCTCTGCGGAGTCTCGTCAGCACAGGTTTGACACCTCGTCATACCAGCAACGTGCTGAGGCATTGGAGGGTTTGCTCGAGTTCAGTGCAAGGCTGCTACAACAACAGAGGTTTGATGAGCTTGGGGTGCTGTTGAAGCCATTTGGTCCTGAGAAGGTTTCTCCTAGGGAGACAGCTATTTGGTTGACCAAGAGCTTCAAAGAAACTGTGGCCTAAGGTTTTCTAATGCAACTTTGTGATCATTAACTAGGGACAGTAATATCAATGTAGTTTTACATAATGACATTTTAGAGTTAGGACTTAGGAGTGTTAAGATTAGTTCCTAATCCTACATACCTATTGTAGTATTGTTCAAGTTGAAGCTGTAGGCACTTTCTGATATGTAAGCATCTTGCTTGCACAGGTAGTTTGAAGCTAATGATTTTCTCAGCCTTACCAATAGATCAAAATAACATGTTCAGTTTTTCTGTGTGAAAAAATCAGTATTTCTAAGATCACCTAACTACAATTTTCTTCACAAACTCCTCACAAAAGTATGGTCTATTGTTGGTCAATTTTAGCCCACTCTATTACATTTTCAGCCTTTTTCTGGTGGTTAGAATAAGGTTTAGGAATTAGAATTTAGTTCACTTTTTTTTGGAAACATAATATGCATATTGTTATCTTTTTGTTAAAAAGAATGACATTAATATTTTTATGTGCATACTAGCATTTTTTTTTCTATGTTGAAGAAAGTTGTCATTACAACAATGCAGTAACAGAAAATCAGGCGTGTAATGGTGAGAAATTGAGACATTTAAGTGGTTTGTAGAAAATTTTTCAAGTTAAAGAACTAAAGCAAAGCTCATCTAAAAAAATTCTGTGCTAACAAAAAATTAAGTAATAACTTTTTTTCTGAAGTCAATCCTAATGCACATATACTCCTTCCATTTAAGCCATCATGATTGATCTCGTGATGAGGGATTTGAGTGATATATGAGGTTTTATGTTAAAAATTTTATTGTGATTAATATAATTTTAAAAAAAAAAAAAACTCCTTCCATTTATATGTCCACAAGCAATATATATATATTAAGAAAAATAATAAATTAGTTTTGATAATATACCGGATTGCATAAGTTGAGGAAATTGTTCTTATCCAGAGATAATTAATATATTACTATTAATATATTCCTTCTATTATACCATTAATTAGACTATAAGATATTGTAGAACGAATACTTTGAAAAAAATATCAAAAGCTTAACGGATAAATTGAAATGGAGTAAGATGTAATTTTTTTTAAAAAAAATGCAATTAATTTTTCAAAACATGTAAAAACAACAAAGATATATGTAAATAATTTTGGAATTGAGTAGTGCTTTTTTGTACGAAAAATTTTGCTCGGAATAGTAATGGTAAATTTTGCTTGAAACATAAATGAAATAGCATGTTTAGATTTTATTCATTTATAACCGATAAATAATAAAAAAGAGCATTCCACCAATAAAAAAATCCACGTCATATGTACCAATTTTATAAGAATTATGTTCATACTAGAGAGACTTTTTTTTCAAAAAAATGTTTTATTTTATATAGGAGTATTTATTCAGAGGCTTTATCAGTATTCTCAATTTGTAAAACGATATTAATATTTTTAATCACTAATATTAAGTCTCATGTTCTGCCTTTCTCCTGTCAAAATAAACATGAAAAATATTTGAAGTTAGTTTATTCATATTTCTGTCGTAGACATGACTCACTGACATGGGTTCGCTTATAAGGATACAAAGGAATCTCCTTTATTGAGGTGTGTCCTTTTGGTCCATCATATGTCATTTTGGTCAACAAGTCCATCACTTCTTCAAGTATTAGTTTATCGTCAGAGTCATTTATTTTTCTTTTTCTTTCTAAGGATCCTGATTTATTTTTCTTCAAGTATATATCTTTGTAATTTTATTGGTTTATTTTGACTACTTAATTTTTTTTTTGAAAATTCTTATTATTTGTTATTAATTTTTAAATAGCACATATATTAGAAATTTGTGACCATTACTATTCTAATATTTTTTAAAAATTGTTTTGGAACATCGAAGTATGAGTTTTATCTACAAAACTTTTTACCTTTCAAGTGAGAGGAAGGAGAGACTTAGAGAGGGAAAGAGGTAGGGAAGAGAACCAAATTTGGAGAATATATATATATGCTACTTAAAAAAAAGATATAATCAAATGTATCAATTTTGAAGGAAATAAAATTTTCTAATTGTAATTAGAAGTTATCATGTGACAAGTTTTTTACATGAACCTAAGGTATGCACTTTTGGAACAGTGACTAATTCTTTTGAGACGTAGCGTTTACAGATGTGAGTTTTGCTCTCTAACTCAATTATTAGAGAGCTTAGTTAACTACCAATATATTGTAGTTGTCATTTGACATTTAATAGTAATTCATTTAATAATATATAATAAATTATTTTTAATAAAGATTTATTTTAAGAGTTTAATTTTGATGCATTGATAGTGTAAAAATATTATACACTATTATCCAATTAAATTTCTTTATTTGTATCACTTTTTAAGTAATGCGTGAAAATTAACCATATTTACTTATGCGATATTATATAATTAGTGATCGTGTACAAATAAATATAAAACTTTTTAACACTATAAATCTATCAAAGTTAAATATTTATTGTAATACTTATTTATTTTGTCAGAATTGTAATACTTTTTTATTTTTTTTTCAAAGGTCAAAATCGTAATACTAATTTAAGTATGACAACGGGCCACATATGCCCGACTTGGGGGTTTAAGAATGGTAACAGCCCAGTTTTAGAGAAGCAAGCCTTACTTGGAGCCCAGCCCACTATGTAGAGGCCCATAATCATCATCACGTCACCGTCACTCATCGAATCTCACGGGGTTCGCTCCACTATCAGCCTCTGCAATTGTAAGAGATACAGAAGGAAAAAAATGGACGAAGAAGAAGAAGAAGCAGAGATCCTACAACTTCACGAGCTTCATTATTCCCACCTCATTCTCTTATCATCTTCTTCTTCTTCATTCGACGATGAACTCGTTCGCAAAATGGGCTTAGTAATGGAAGCCCTAGGGCCCATGGGCCCAGGCCTCTTGGCCGTAACCGGCGTCCCCAACGCCTCCAAGCTCCGCTCTCAGCTTCTCCCTCTTGCTCGCAAGCTCGCTCTTCTCGATCACGACACACGTAAACGCGTTCTCAAGGTGCACCTTTTTTTTTCTCAAATTTTTTTTTCCTCTCTTCTCTTCTCTCTCGAATCATTGCTGAAAATGTGTATTTCGTTTGCAATTAGAAACACTAGCTGTATCGAGTTCTTTGGTTTTTAACCTTTTTACTTGCGTGTGCGGAGGAAGATTAGGGAACATAGCGCTGGAATGATACGTGTTGATTTGAGTTTTGAAGTGTTCATTTCATTATTTACGTTCGTTTGGGTTAGGATAAATCCCTACTTGGTTGGTTCAAATAATTTGGTACTGACAAACTCTTAGGCTGTGATTGGATTTATGATAAGTAGTGAAGTGAAATGGAATAAAATGGAGTGATATTATTATTTCACTTCATTATTTGGAGAATTTAATGATGGAATGGAGAAATATTTCATCACATTGTTTAGATATGATAATGGAATGAAACAGAATTGTTATAATTATAAGTTTTCTTTTTCCCTACAATACCCTTGAGTTGTAATAGAGTAATATTAGTAGTCGGGATGTAGTATTAATTTTATAAGAAAAATTAGATAGCAACTTACATTCCATCCCATTTCCCCTGATTTGGGGGAAGAAAAATAGAGAGACTTTGATATTGGATGGAATGGACTCTATTCATATTTTCCATATCCAAACAATAGAGCTTATTATGATTCCACTCCCTTCCAACTTAATTAGTTGAAATTTGATAAATTTTGAATATCAGATGTTCAAAGGAAAAAATTATATGAAAAATCATTTACATGTAATTAAAGATTAATTTTGATGTACTATAAGTGTAAGAAGAGTCTTACGTTATCCAATTGTATCCTTTTATATGTACAACTAAAAGATAGTGGGTGGTTGAGTTAAACACTTTTGTTGACGTGACAATACATAATTGAATATCTGTGTAAAACTCTTTTAGTTTTTTATACAGTGGTGTATCAAAATCAAATTCATATAGTTAGAAATTAGTCATTTTAATTTATCAAAGAAGTACTAAAATACAGGGTTTATTATTTTTTAAAAGTTTATCTAAGTTATTTTAGAACTTTTAGACATGGCTCTCAATAATTTTTTTCCCCTTAAAGAAATACTCAACAAAGGACCTTAAAATCTACTGATGTTATGGTCAGCAAGCTCTTTACATGAACAACATGGTTGTGCGAAAAAATGATGAAAAGGGGAAAATTGAAAGTGGATGATCATGGAACTGCTTATTTGAAATTCTTAGCTTCATTTTTAATTAGGTAATGGTAGTTGCAATCCATGCAGCCATGCTTGAGACTACATCTGTTTTCAGCAACTTTGTATGTTCTTGTTAAATTTCTAGCTGGAGTTTAGGTTTATAGTTAGTTAATTCAATTTTGTAGGTCTGCTCATTGTGCATTGCATGTGTTTCTAGGAGCACAACTTGGGTAGCGATGTTCCTTTGAGAAACCCGGATAGGAGTGTGTCCTCATTTGCTATGCAACTCAAATATGCCAAAGCCCTAGAACTATTGACCAAGAGCAGCCAATTACATTCTGAAGAGAGTCCTCAAGATGTTGAACAAATGATTGGAGAATGTCTTGATTTGGAGTTTAAGAATCTAGGGAGTACTTTCAAAGAGTTGGGATTTTGCATGATGGAGCTGGGGCTTTGCCTTGCTCGAATATGCGATAAGGCTATTGGTGGCAACGAGTTGGAAAAGAGCCTATTGGAATCGGGCACAGCAAAGGGACGTCTTATACATTATCATTCACCTTCAGATGGCCTCTTCCTTAAAGAAGTTGAGAAGAGCAAGGCAACTGGCAAAAGAAAAGGTAATGTCAAGAGGGATCAGGGCCACTTCATTATGAATGTGCAGAAACCATTACAAGGATCAGAGTTGAAGAATTCGATTACACATGATGCTAATTCATGTGGAATTCATTCGAATTTGTGGCAGCAATGGCATTATGATTATGGCATATTCACTGTTCTAACAGCTCCTTTCTTTCTTTTGCCATCATATTCTGAGGCAACCAAAACAGAAGATCCACTTCCTGAATCATGTTATGATGAATGTCCATCGCCAACTGGGCATACGTCGTTGCAAATATATGACCCCAATAAGAAAAGAGTCTTCATGGTGAAGGCCCCTCCTGACAGCTTTATCATTCAAGTTGGGGAATCTGCTGATATAATCTCGAAAGGGAAGCTTCGCTCAACCCTGCATGCGGTTCATAGGCCGTCAAAGTTCGAAAATTTAAGCAGGGAAACTTTTGTTGTTTTTCTGCAGCCTGCATGGACCAAAACATTCTCTATCTCAGATTATCCTCATGCAAACTCAGTGTTTGAAGGGTTCAATGATAAGTGTTTAGTGGCATCTGATGATGAGCAACAACTTGGGCAGGATAATGATAAACAGAAAATAGTTCCCTCACTTTCATCAAGGTTGAAGGATGGGATGACTTTTGCTGAGTTCTCACGTGAAACAACAAAGCAGTATTATGGTGGTCACGGTTTGCAATCAAACAGATGATTAGCTTTTGGTTAGTCTTGTATCAATGTATATCCTCTGTCAAAGCCAAAAGATATTTAGAAGTTAACATTACATATTAAGAATTTCGGAAATTTTTTAAAGAATCATATATTTGAAAAAAGAGTTAGGCAATGCAATAGGACTGAATTTCAGTTAATAGAATGGTATAAAATTTGGGAGCTGCATAACACAAGTTTTTGCTTCAATCAAAGTTCAGATCAGAGATTTTTCCATTGAAAAACCAAACATGCTCTAATGTTTATTTCAGACTCTTAGTCATGATCAACATTGATCATCAATTTTTCTATGATAGTCTCTCCCCGGTGATCTATATTTCTTTTTCTTTGAAAAAAAAGCAGTGGAGAAAATGACCTTTTTCTGCATAGAATTTCGATACACAAAGGATAGGTTAAGCTGAGTTGGACTACACCCAAACCTCGATCGATTTTCAAATTGATCATTTCTTTAAACTCAAACCCGACCCATTTAATGATCTAACTAGTGATTAGGTCAACTCAATATTTAGACAACATATAAAGATTTAGATATAATATATAGTAAAGTTATAAAATTGAACTTGTATTTGACTCGGTTGTGACGGACCGGGGCATGGACACCCCTACACCCCAACAAACACACTCTTATCATGCAAAAATAATGCACTATCTTTCGCTGCCTTGCCATCAAAGAATGGACGTGCATTTTATGCCTTTGCTCATTCAGTCTTTACAGCGCTCACATTTGGTGATGTAGTCAATATAATCACATCACATATAAATGTCTCTTACATATAAATGGCAACAGACGTGGAAACTAATGTGACTGTATGGTTATTTTTTCACGAAGACGTCACCTTTGGTAAACAATAATAAATAAGTACTTGAGTTTCGGAAAAAGAAAAAGGATTGGTAAAAGGAAACAAAAGAGAAGAAAAAGAAAGCCTATACTTTTGTACAACAAGTTAGCCTAATAGCCACTGGGTCGTAGACCTTGCTTTCCCATTCCTTATTGGCCCAAAAGGGTAAGCACAATTGACTTTTAAAAGTAAATAATTTGAGGGGAAAGATAAATCTGTAACAAGAAAGCACATTTGAAGTGCAATTGAAATCCAAAGAGAGCAATCATCATTGAGAAAATGAGGCAAAAGGAATAAAGTTATTGTCTTTTGTCAGTAATGAATGAAGGACAGAACAAAATGCTCATAAATACAAAACCAAAAAGTTAAGGCTGTTATGCCTCACGCCCTTTTCTGCTCTTTCTTCACACAGTTATGATAGGGGAATGAGCGCATGGTTTATAGTCCAAACTTCAAACAATTGTTTGATCTAATGAAAAATTATCTTGAATATATAGTTTTGTCAAAAAAATATCAGTGCTCACTTATACAACTTCTAAAGCAAAATAACGATTTCCAATGCAATTTTTGAAGATTTATAAATTATGCAATGAGGATTTAATAAATAAGTTTGTATTTGATTACGTATTTTGAGTTAAAAATTTTCATTCTCGAACTCAAAATCCTCAAATTTTATATATGAATTTTCATTAGACCAATAATTTATATTCAAGTGTGTATTTGAATACCTAGTGTATTTTGAGTTGAAAATCCCAACCTTTATATTTGAAATCTCCCAATTTTTATATATGATTTTCTATCCAACCAATGATATGATAGAAAAGATCCAAAGTTAAAGAAAGAACGATTTTTATTTTCGATTACATAACTGGAAATCCCCTAAAACTAATTGTTTCTTTATACCATACCATTGATCTATTAGAAGAATTAGAAGTAATCAATATTTCTGTCATGAAAATTATCTTTCTACAAAAATTAAGTTGATGTTTAGAAATATATAAATGATCTTATATTTAACATGCTGTTCATGCAAATATATCTTTTAGGATTGAGTGTTAACAACTTAACATCGATCAAACTCCTAATCATTTGCGCACAGAAACTGCGATAACATGTGATGAAACGATTTATCCGAGAGTGTTTAGAGTCATGGAGAGTTCTCCGTTTGGACCCACACATAGGCTTAAACGATTGTGTTGATGCTCGTGGCTGATCAATTGTAAAAAGCTTATTATTTTAATATTTAAAATGTATATTTAACTAGAACACTTATTTTATTATCTATCATCTTTAAATATGATGAATAAGTAAAAAAATTGGGTTTTATTATCACATTTAACAATAATGAGGTGAGTGTTTCAAATAACAGCTTTTTGGATTAAAATAATATTTTTGATTGAAAAAGCACGGTGATGACGTCTCCATGCACGCGCATTTTAGCACATGTCCCCTTCTCTTCTGGAACTCAGCTTCTGTGTCCAAAAACCGAATAATTCAGAATAAATAAAAAAAAAATTTGGTTCTGGTAAAACTTGTTTGGACTTGCTAACATGTCGGCCTTGGACGTTGCCAACTCCTGCTACAAGAAGCAAAACACCATCACTGAAGCTAACCCCTCAATGCCCCATAGCCTTCTCTGCCATTTTCCCCTTCTTCAGTGTCAGAGAGGGCTGCTCCCACTGATGATTCCCCCTTCAAACAGGCGCCAGAATCATTATCTTGTTGAATGGCACTGTGCATAGGCTCTTTTGGAACCTAACTGTATGTATACATTTGTCCAGGTAATCATGCATAGAATTGTGTTATGAATATAGTAGAAAAATAAAAAGGATATTTATTTTAAAATGAACGGAATATAAAGTAAACCTCATTTTTATAAGTGTAAATTATACACACCTCTTATGAGATTAACGAAATTATATTTGTTGTCCTATGATTGAATGAAAAAGATTGTTTGAACCGACCATTGGTCTGGCAATTAATTTAAGAGTTGTCCTCAATAGGAGAGGGGCACTCCAAACCATGGGATCGTTTGTTTGGACGTCTAACCCACTCTGTGACTTAGTACCTTGATCAAATTAATGATCGAGTCAGTCTAAAAACTATGCATAAACAAACTAGATTATTATATAACTATTCGTTAGCTGAAATATCCATGCATAAACTAATTTTCAAATAATTAATTATATAAATAAATAATTAGTAAAATAATTTCAATTTTACAGTTTTGCTAAGCACATTCTTATTATATAAAGATGTATAGAAGAATTTATATGAATTGACGCTATGTCATCACTCGTATTTAATTCATAGCAATATTTAGTTGTTCTTTTTTTAAATTAAAATACACTATTGTTTGTTCAACCACTGATGTCATGGACCCCCCAACACCCCCTCTCACTTTTCTATCTCATCTCTACTTTTCATTAGTTTTTGTTTTCTTTTATAGTTTTTCTTTTCCTTCCTTACGAGACTTGGGTCGTTGGGGATGTGGGTGTTTAAATAAACAAGATGTACTAAAATTTGGATAAATTATACTGATATTTTTTTAAATTTGATAAAACTTATCCTGATTTTTTTTATTTGTCCAAATAATATTGATCTTCATTGAATATTGTTTATTGTTTGATAAAGGGAAAATTAGTATAATAATTTTATAAATTTATAATATATTTGTATAATAATTTTATAAATTCAATACCTCCTAACTAAATTTTATAAACAAAGAAGAAGTGATCTGAATTTCATCAACCCTAAAAAGAGATTAGAATAATTTATCCCTTAAATATATATAATTTTTTATAAAAAGAAAAAAAATTAGTACACAATACGCTACTCGAGGAACTCCATAAACATTGAGCTGGTACATGGAAGTGTGAGAGTCCGGTAACTATGTCTTGTCTCAATAACATTGTTCCCAAGTTCCCTACTCAATAAAATTAAACAGAAAATTCCCCCTATGCACTAGCTAGCCTCTAACGTAGAGTGTGTTGCACATATCAGGTGACAGCACTGTTTTTTTCTTTCTAGTGCAGTGTAGGCTTCTCACAACAAAAGTACTTCTTCACATGGTGTTAGTTTGACCATTCCTTAGACCCTTCAACTCACTTTATCATTTGCTGACCATGCACCGCCTTCAGGACATTACCATTTTAAGCGCTCTATAAATATTAAATTCCTCAAAGATTCCTAGAGTAATTTTATTTGTATCCTTTTCTCTTGAATATTTTTGTAGAGACATTAACTAGGATTTTAAAGATATAAAGATTCCAAAACCCCCCAACACACAAATTGATATGTCTTCTGCACGTACCAGAGATTATGAGATATTCCCTAAACATTATTCAAATAAAAGAATTATATGTCACTCTGCAGTCTCGACTAATGTTTAACATTGTATTTGAACGTTCTTTATTAATTTATAGAATTAATCGAAATTAACAGAAACTAAAGTGGTTGGAAAAATAAATAAAGACAACAAAATTATCATTTTACTTGTTTGGAAATTACATTATAAAAAGACGGAACGAAATATTTATTGTTGCTAACTATTCCTAAAATCTTAATTCCTCCCATTCCATCTCAATTTGGGAAAAAAGATAATTAATTTTTTAAAAAGAAAAAAACGGCTATTAAACAAAAGAAAAAAAAAATTACTTGTCGTTACTAATTTAACAGTGTGTCTGTATTTACGTTTTGGAGTATAGAATTGATTTTATTAATTTATAGTGATATTTGATTTTGATAGATCATAATCAATTTTTGCATCTAAAATTGATTATAAAAGAAGAAAAAATTTATTACTTTATATTAAAATCACTTTTAGAGAATATAAGAGTGCGTTTGTTTAGGATTATTTTGACTCAAAATCAATTTTTCATCAAATTTTTTTTTGTTTGTTTAGGTAATTTTTTTAAAAAAACTTCAATTTTTTTTCAATTATATTTAGGGTGCATTTGGATGTGATTTTGGGCTCCTAGAATCACTTTTTTAATTAAAAAAATCACTTTTTATATATTTAGATAATTTTTAAAAATAATTAGAATCTTAGAAAAATCAATTATCAACTTTTTTAATTTTATATAAAATTTAAGTTTTATAATATTTCTTTTCAAAATCTAAAATAAACACATCCTTAATTATTTAAGCTTTTATAATAACTTTTTTCAAAATTTAAAACATATACACCCTACATCACTTCATTTTAAAATTAATTCTAATAAAATCACATCCACCTAGAATTAATTATATAAATACACAAGCAAACATAAACAAGGAGTAATAAGATGTTCCAAAAAAGCAATATAGATAATATTTATACTCTAGATGCATACACACAATTGCACACGCCCCTCTGAGTCACCTTTCCAAGCAACAAACATTCAAGGCCAAAATTCATCCTTAACAACATGGAACCCAAGTTCACAATCAATGAATTGCATTCAACAATAGGTGGCATTACTACTCATTTGCCTGAGAGTCCAAGAGTACCAATGGAGTTCCTTTCAAGGTCATGGAGTGCCTCTTCCCTTGAGGTCTGCAAAGCCCTGCAGCAGGCATCACCTCAACCACCACCAACACCAACACCTCCTCCTCCTTCTTCTTTTTCTTGCATACCTTCCAAGCCTTCTTCTAATGGTTCCTCTTGTGTGTCTAACTCTAGTATTCCTGAAGAAACTAATATCTCTGAGGAACTCTCATCAACTGTGTCAGGGAATCAGTTCTCTTCTTTCGCTTCCTCTGCCACTTCACAGCTTGTCCTTGAGCGCATTATGTCGCAGTCCACAAGAGAGGTGTTGTACTATGTCACATTGCCCTTAAATCAAACTCTGTTTCTTTCCTCAAATATGTATATATATAGGCTTAATATTCATGAAGAAAAAAAAAAATCTATTGCAAAAGCATGAATGTTATACTGTACTTACATAAGAGTAGTTGGTTTTTTAATATTTAATCCTGCATTTCTGTTCTGAAAAGTAAAGGTTACTTCCTAGTTCGTACTTTAACTTTCATATGGCTAATGCTTATTTTGTTATGATAACATAAAGTTTTACTCCTTTTTCTTTATTAGTTTGTCTAAGTTGACAATTATTTCTGGAATAAGGGAGTATAAGATATAGTTTGTGCATTATGATTTGTTAGAAAGAAACTAAAAATTATATTAAATTATAATTCCTCATGATTTTACCAAACATGTTAAAATAAGTCAAAAACTTATTAGCACCATTTTAACTATAGATTAGGCTTTTTTAAGCCAAAACAAACATACACATAAATACCACACCAGAGCAATGTCTTAATATTTAAATTTGCACTTTCAATGTAGAGGGTCAAAATATTTACTATCAGTTTTTTTTTTTTTCTTTATAGTACTCTATGATGGGTTTTAAGCTAATTTTGTATGTGTTTTGTGTGTAGCAGGAAGTGTCTGTGTCACCACCATTAACATCAGGTAGACTGTCTCACAGCAGTGAGCCCTTGAACGGAGGTGGTTCTTTAACAGGAACAGATAGCCCTCCAATTTCTCCTTCTGATGAGTTTGATGATGTTGTTAAGGTAAATCATCATGTCTCTCTCTCTTCCCTTTTCCCTTTTCTTTCGGTAGTGGTGGGGGTCTCAGGAACAAGGAGGTTGCTGAAGTGACCATACTTTTGCCGTGAACAGTGGTTTTTCACCGGTGTAATAGTATTCTATGTTTGCTTTTTGTTTTATTATTAAATTCTCAATATTGGTGATTGGAAAATATTAAGGGGGAACATATTAATTTGAAAGTTCTCTATTCATCTCTCATCATTGAAGGAAAAAAAAAAAAGAAAAATTGGCTTTTTACATATATTCGTATAATTAAAAAGATCTTGTAAATACTCATATCTTCGAATTGGTCTCCCACCTCCAAACTAACAATTTATTATTATTTTTTCAAATGATAAAGGATAGTAGGGGACTTTTAAATCTTAATAGATCAGTTTATCTACTAAAGTATTTCTCGGAGAACAAAATTTGTGTTTGGTCTAGATTTTTTATTGTTTTTGTACTTATTACTAGGTTGTGTATGGTTAGGGGTAGAAATAAGTGTAAATTTTTATGGTTGATATTGAAATATAAAATAACACATGAAATTCATCCATAAAATTTTTACCTTTTAACCAAATATAATCTAAGTAAAAAATTATAGTTATTAATGAGTTGCATTTCAATTTGACTTCAATCCCAACTTATCTTATCAAAATAGAATGTTAGCTTACAATTAACACTTCTTTACCGAGAAATATAATTTATATCACTTGAAAGTATATCATTAAATGAATATTTTGAGATATCTTTTAAATATCAACTGAGCGTAAATTTAATTTTTTTTTAATAATATTAATGACGCATTTCAAAATATCATTTGAAAAATATCTTATAAAATGATGTAGATAACATTACTCTTTACTTCATTCAAAACAACAATATACTTTATATTTGACTTTTATCTCATCTTATCTTATTAAAATAGAATGTTAATTTACAATCAACACTTTATTACCGAGAAGTATAATTTATATCACTTGACAGTATATCTTTAAATGAATATTTTGATATATATTTTAAATATTGATTGAGAATAAATCTAATTTTTTTAATAATATTAAAGAAACATTTCAAAATATCATTTGAAAAATACTTCATAAAATAATATAAATAACATTACTCTTTACTCCATTCAAAACAACAATGTACTTTATATTTAAACACAATCACAGTATACAATAAGAAGGTCTAGCATTTAGTAAACATATCTTAAACAATGCTAAGAAAACTTAGTTTTATAATTATAAATATATATATATCTAAATACAAAGTGTAAGATTTATATCATGCAATAAATTTTGTAGCTATTGCATCACATTGTTTCTTCCTGCTGTTGCCAACCTCGCATTTCGAGATGGTTTGGTTCTTCGGTTGGTTCCGTGACAAATGACAACAAGAAGTACCACTTTCTTTTGTTTTTAACCTGGAAGTGGAAAACAATGTGTTAGCTTTTGCCTGCTGTTGGATGAAGCTTAACAGTAACATATATTGGGTTGAGATGGTTTTCATGGCCTAAGACTATCATGTTAACAGTTACCAAAAGAATAATAATAAAATATACAATAAAAATAATTTACAAAAGAAAGAAGCTTGAGGAGGGCCCCAACTGATTCACCTGCCACTCAAAAGATAAAATTGCTCCCTCATAGTGATGCTTATTAATTAGTGCTTACTGCTCAACTTTTTTCCATTGGGAGTTAGATCACCTTTTTGGTTATAGATTCTTTTTAAGGGTAATCATTATTCTCCCACTCCCACACCCAACTGAAAAAAAGGTGAGAAAGATAAGAAAATATAAATACTAAATAATTATTTATTTTTAAAAACGTGTCTCTCACATTTATTTGTAGAAACTAGATAATAAAGTCATCTCAGTTATGATCAAATGATAAAAAAATACTATACACATGTGTGAATGTAAACATGTATATGATTAGAGGAAATGAGAGCTAGAATTCTGGAAGAGGGTCATGCCTAGAGATTACTTTTGAACATTGCTGATCAAATGTTAGAGAGATTTTTATATAGATACATTCTAACATTTTATATTTAGACACATTCATTAATAAAAAGAGTAATTTTTATCAACTTTATTCAATAGATGCTCAGTTATTCGTGGCTTCACTCACTTTATTTGGAGTGTGTTTAGGAATCACTTGTTGAACCTGTCCCTGTTCAATAATTTTTCCAAATTTTAAGGGATGGTCTGCAGTCAACTTGCCTGCTAGGTGATTGTTTTTCACAACACGACAAATACTTTGACTGTTCAGTGTACCTTAGTCTGCACATTCACGTAAACAACCTTCTCATTTATGGCATTTTTCCTCTGTAAGGAGAAAATAAGAGTCCAATTTGACCTTTTGCTAGAAAGATTAGAGCTGGCACAAGCAAGCATGATGAAATGAAAACATTGAAACTAACATAGATTAAACACCAACATAAACACTGAGGAAAAGACATGCCGTTGATATATGAGTGACAAACCATCAATATTGTTGTCACTTGTCAGCATTTTAAATTTGTTCAGATGGAACAGTTAAAAATGTTAAATCATTGCAAAGATGAAGAATCCAAAGAAAGAAAATGGAGGAGAAATGTATTTTGAACATTTGAAATAGTTTTTCCTTTGTATGTTATTCAATCATACATTGCCATATCAACATGATGATTTACTCTTTTATCTACTGAGGCAAATAAAAGATAAAAATTAAACTTAAGTGTAAAAGAAAGAAAGATTTTAATTACTGTTGCTGGTAAATATGATAAGACAATTAACAATGGATGAAAAAGCCCTTCATCAGATTCACCAGTAAAATATAATATATTTTTCATAGAGAAGTTCACGTCTGTACAACCATTGCTCATAAGTGTCTACATAGACTATTTTCAAATAACACAACTTAATGCTAGGCTTCATCAATATATTGCAGTTTTTCAGGGCAAACAACTCCATTCACCCCTTATTCAATGGTGGAAGAGCCATGAGTGCTGGTATTGGCAGTGCCACCCCTTGCTCAGGGCCAAAAACAGTTGGAAGATGGTTGAAGGACAGAAGAGAAAAGAAGAAAGAAGAGAGCAGAACTCACAATGCTCAGCTGCATGCTGCTGTTTCTGTGGCTGCAGTGGCTGCTGCTGTTGCGGCCGTCACAGCTGCAACAGCAGCCTCATCAGCAACAAACAAGGATGAGAAGATGGCCAAGACAGACATGGCTGTGGCCTCTGCAGCAACATTGGTTGCTGCACAGTGTGTAGAGGCTGCTGAAGCAATGGGGGCTGAAAGAGACCACCTTGCCTCTGTGGTTAGCTCTGCTGTGAATGTTCACTCTCATGATGATATCACAACTCTTACAGCTGCAGCTGCCACAGGTAGAGTTTTTTGCATTTACTAGACACCAATGTCCTATAATGCTGTATAGTTTTTTTGTTATTATTATTTGTTTATTTATTTATATGACTACATTAATCTAATGGTTTTAAGTTTTGACCAAAGTTGATTGAATTTGAACAATCTTTGCAAAATGTCATTCGCTTAACCATAAAGAAACAGCAAAAACTAGGATGTATAGTTAATAGTAGTGTTGTGTGTTTGATGATTTATAGTTTGTCTATCGTGACTTGGTCCAACATAAAAGCATGTTTTAAAATTTTGTTCAAACCATAGTTTGAACGAAAAATCATGTTAATATGTATCTTAAATGTGATTAAAACTCAGTTTATAGTTTATACCCTTCAAACCATAATTTGGGGTGTGCAAATTGAAATCCAAACAGACTATTACTCAGTACCAGAAGGATAAAATGTGAGGCATTATTCATGTGTGCGTGGACTGTGTGAGCTAATAAGTAGTCCTGTTTTGTGTTTTCTGTCTCCATATATTGCTTCTTAAGAATATGGTCCTTTTTATGCAGCTCTAAGAGGGGCAGCAACCTTGAAGGCAAGAGCACTGAAGGAGGTGTGGGGTATTACCTCAGTGACACCACTAGAGAGAGGCATAGGGATTGGAATATGTGGTAAAGGCAGTTACAGCACTTCTAGCACCAGTGACAGTGGGGAGATTATAATTGGAGAGAATTTTCTTGGTGCATGCAGCCTAGAGCTCCTTGCTAAGGGCAGTGAATTACTCAAAAGGACCCGCAAAGGTAATATCAATAACAAAAAACTCTAAATAAAGGGCGCTCATGCACAGGCTTCCCATCTGATGGAGTCTAAAGAGGATATATGTATGCAGTCTTGCCCCCGCTTTGCCAAGAGGCTGTGTACATCTAATAGTTTTACTTCAATAACAAGCAACTCTAAATATTTACTCTAATTTGCAAAATGAATAAACTCCAATTTTGTTGATAATATTGTAGGTGATCTTCACTGGAAAATAGTTTCTGTTTATATACACAGAACAGGCCAGGTAACTTTTTATTTTTTATTTTTTTTTCTAAAGATTCACAGCATGTGGTGGTTAAATAGATGTTCCTTTTTATCACAATGCTTGCAAATATTTCAGGTAATGCTGAAGATGAAAAGCAAACATGTTGCTGGAACCATTACCAAAAAGAAAAAGAGTGAGTTACCATTGGCTTCATAACTTTATTTTTTCCTATTGTAGAGGCCTAGAAGGATCCTAAACCATTGAATGAAGTCATAAACTCTTGCTCTTAAAATTTGCAGATGTTGTGTTAGATGTGTGCACAAATTTACCAGCATGGCCAGGGAGGCATCTGTTTGATGATGGTGAGAAGAGAAGGTACTTTGGATTGAAGACAGAATCAAGGGGGATTGTGGAGTTTGAATGTAGAAACCAAAGAGAATATGATATATGGACTCAAGGGGTTTCTAGACTTCTATCCATTGTTGCAGAAAGAAGAAACAGAAATGGGGTTTGAACTCTGCATCTGATACTGATTACCAACACATCTGGCTATTGCTAGTTCAAACTAATGTATGTATTTAGCTACATAGAGAGAGTGTAAGTGCAGTGTACGGGGACTATGTACATCTACCCTCTTCCAGCCTCATGGAGCCTCTCGCACTAAGCCACCGTTTTTATATGAATTTAGCTACTTAATTTCTGAATGAACAATCTATGTTTCTAGAACCATTAGATTGTTTGACCCTTTTGGCTACAATGCATGTATCAAGTCTCCTAGAGCTAATTAGAATTACTTCACTCTAATACAGTGTGTCATGTGTAGCAATCAGATAGGTAGATAGAGAGTCAGATTTTACTATTTCTCTTCGAGGAGTAATTGTTTTCTTAAGGTAGAAAATGTATGCTAAGTTGGTAGCTAGTTTTAAATCTAGTTCTCCACCCGGATCTATTGATCAAGTGGAGAATATTCAAAGATTTCCCAAGCTAGCAGAAAACATAAAAAACACTAATTAGCAGCAAAATTTCTTTTTATTATTTGAAATTGTATGCATGCTTTAAGTTTACTTAAAGTATCTAAAATTAAAAAATTATCAATTTAACTCTTGAAATTATGAAAAGTGATTTAAATTATTTTTTTTTTACGATTTAAGTTTGTCATTGTGAACATTAATCTAGACTAATGTGAATCAATTTTTGTCATTTTAAAAACTAAAGTGAAATATATATATAATTTCAAGAAATAAAATGTATCTTTACTTCACTGACTAATTTTGACGAAACAAATATCATAACAATATTAGGCCGCTTTATGATCTAATAAAGAACAATAAGTAGCTTCCTTTCCAAGTGTAGAATACGTTTCAATTTCAACTGACGCAATTGCTAATATACAATTCCAGTGCATTTTGAAAACTTTTCCTATTGGATGTGGCTTAGTGACTTTACCATATTGGATGTGGCTGAGGGACTTTACCAAAATGAATTCGTCTTCCTTAACGAGAATATACAAGAGATGTTAATATGCAATTTATCAAATGTAGACCTGGCATTCCTAGTACAAGGTGAAAAGTAGAAAATCTTCTATAGCATCCATACTAAGCATACTACAAAACTTCACTCTCTTTGAAGAACACCTGTAGAGACTATTATTCATCAAATGATTAAAGAATGAATTACAATGAGATAATAATTAAAAAGCAGGAGTTATTTAAAATTAGTTGAGGATAAATTTAGAAGAGAATTAAAAAAAAAAATTGTTAAAAGTCTAACGTGAAAACAATGAATGGGAAAGCAATTCTGAGTTGCTTTACCCAAAACTGGGTTTGGCCTCAAAATCCATTGAAAAGTTTTCATCATGGAAACATTCAAACAACATTGGTATTACTTTCAAGAATTTAATTTTGATAAATTGTAAATTACTCAATTTATATGTGGATGTATTAGCATATTTTAAGTGTGTTTTGTTTAGATTGTATGAAAGAAAGTACTTTACATGATAAATTTCTAAAAAAAAAGGTATAAAATGATTAGTTTATATGATACAATATATGATACTTAGGCATAATTCTAAAATAATTAACTTTTGCTTACCATGAAATGTTTCAAGAAATTAATTTTGATATACTATGAGCATAAAAAAAATTTACATTATCATTCAATCATATGTTTTAATTTATAAGACTTTTGCTGGTAGGGTAATATATGATATTAAAATTTTATTATTGTTAAAAACTTAAAATTAAATTTTTATCCAAATATGGTAGGTTTTGTAAAAACAGTTTTTTTCCTTTCTTAAAAAAGACAAAAAAGATTTTAACCAATCAACAATATTATTTTAACATCAAAAGTATCATACGCTCTAGACATTTTTTTCACAAAAAGTATGAGATTTATATCTTTTTTATTCTTCCTTTTTCTCTCCTATCATCTCTTTCTCTATTTCTCTAGAGTGTTGATGTCCACTTCTTTGCGTGTTAGAATATCTTTGAGCTTAAGCATCTTACCTTAGCACGCATTGTAACATTAGAAAAACAGCAAAAAAAATGAGAAGCTTTCTAAAAGGAAGGACATGAAAGTGTCTCAGTACTTTGTAGTGTATGGGACCGTTCCCGCCATCACAAGCCCATGTGCTGCTGCTACCATTGACAAACAAAACTCCTCCTCTCAACAACGTTACGTTAATAGCAATACCTTCTCTTCTGATTCAGTTCAACCCTTCTCTTCTGAAACAAAACACAACATCATATTGATCAACAAGAAAACAAGATCAGAGAAAAGTGAGAGAGATGATGAGACAACACCAAATATATTATTTTCATTTTTTTGACCAAAAGAAGTCAAAAAGGCTTTGAAGCATGTTACCAACCACATGCACTAACAGTGTGGGACGACGTAAGAAAATTTGTACTATATATAACCGTGTAAAAGGAAGAACATGAAAGTGCCCATGTACTTTCTCACCATGAAAAATAAATATATAGCTGCTAACACTGAAAAACCAAACACTACTCCACTCAACAACATAAACACACTACCTTTTTATTCTGATCTCTTTCTCGCTTCTGTTCTTTTTTGTTTTTGATCTTATCTCAGGCAACAAAACATTACACGACACATCATGGCTCAGCAAGAAGAAAACAGCAAGAAGAAAATGGGAATTGGAGTGGCAGGTGGTGCTGATCCGCTGACTGAGAAAGCTTCCATGATCAGAGAGTCTCTGCAGAATTGCCAGATCATCACCAACAACATTGTTACCATCTTAGATTCCATTGACAACCGTCTCTCCCCCTTGAATTCTCCTTGCGCCCCACTCAGGTCCGCCCCTTCACTTCTCAATGTTTGAGAGATTTTTTTGAACTTGAATTTGGGTTCAAAATGGGATTTTAGGATCTGCCTTTTGTTGGGTTGACTTGTCTTTGACTAGGGTCCCATTGAATTTTGAATTTTTTTCCTTGTTAAAATGATATAGCATAATTATTGACTTTTAGACGAATAAATGAGTTATATTATTTTATTTTATCTAACAATAACCACCATGATTTCCGTCAAAGATGATATTGGATGAATTTTCAATTGTTGAATCTTTTCAATGTGCGGTTTGCAGAAAAGAACTGATTCTATTAAGAAAAGTCATGAGAATATTGATAAGACTTTGGAGGTTATGGAGACCATGAAGGCTCACCTTGATCGATCTTGTCAGGTTTTTTTTTTCAACCAAGGTTCTAAATTTAATTTTTTTTTTTCCATATATTTTTTTTAAGTTGAGGCATGCTTGTGCATTGTTTGTATTGTTTTGATCATGAGTTGATAATGTCAAGGGCCCATTATCGTCTCAGTTTAGCATTTTAGCTGTTAATTATCCATAATTAAGCAACTAAAATGCTGGCTAAATTAAACCACACTGGTACTGCTACTTCCTGTCTGTCTTCAGGTCCTACCTCAATTGAGTGTAATTTCAATGGCGAAGCCTATATATATATATATATACACACACCAATAACTTCATATAGATAGAAGATTGAAAACAGGTCATAGATAGACCACATTGAAAACAATGTGATTATTACTTTGTTGGCTGTTAAAGAAAACTATATTCTCCCAAATAATGAATCAAATTTATATCTATTCAGGGCAGGGGTACGGTGAAACACATGGATTTACATTACATAGTTGGTTTGATTGAACTTTCGTATAATATTCCACTGCTACTTTCCTCTTGAATGATACAAACAGCTTATAAAACAACGATGGTGTGAGTGACTGTATGCAGTGTGAGCCAAATTATTTAATTACTATCAGTTTTAATGTTTTTTTTTTCATATTATATTTCTCTATCATGGGTTTTAAGACAATTTTAATGTGTGATGTGTATAACAGGAAGTGTCACCACCACTGTCTCACAGCAGTGAGCCATTGGACGGTAGTGGTTCTTTAACCGTAACAGATATTCCACCAATATCTCCCTCTGATGAGTTTCACGATGTTAAGGTATTCCATCATCATATTCATATCTCTCTGCTCCTTTCCCTTTTGTGGGGACCTAAGGAACAACGAGGTTGGCGAAGTGAGGGTACGTTTGCAGTGAACAATGGTTTTCACGTATTCTATGTTATGAGTTTGTCAAAAATCTCTTACATATTTACAATTTTAACACTTTATATCATGACACATATACTCCTTAGAACCATATTAGAAGAGAGCCTCGTGCACTGGAATATCATCTTCGCATAACTAAAATTCTAACTCATTTATATGCATCATTTAATGCTAGCCTTCTATTTCAGATTTTGAATTCCAACAATTCCATTTGCCCTTTATTCAATGGTGGAAGAGCAACAAGTGCTGTTACTGGCAGTGCCACACCATGCTCTGGGCCAAAAACAGTTGGAAGATGGCCGAAGGACAGAAGGGAAAAGAAGAAAGACGAAAACAGAATTCATAATGCTCAACTGCATGCTGCTATTTCTGTGGCTGAATTGGCTGCTACTGTTGCGGCCATGATGGCAGCAAAAGCAGCCTCATCTGCAGACAGCAAGGATGAGAAGATGGCCACAGAAATCATGGCTGTGGTTTCTGCAGCAAATTTGGTTGCTGCGCAGTGTGTAGAGGCTGCAGAAGCTATGGGAGCTAAAAGAGGACACCTTTCCTCTGTGATCAGCTCTGCTGTGAAAGTTCACTCTCCTGAAAATATCACTAATCTTAGAGCTGCAGCTGCCACAGGTAGAGCTTTGGCTTTCACTGGCCTCTAATGTCCTATAATAATGGATAGCTTTGATACATGGATACTTCAAAATAATCGATGTACCTGTACCATATACGTATTGTGTCTGCTTTACCAATATTTCTAGATGCTTCTATTTATATTTTACATGTTTTTCGTTTGATTTATTGTGTATTTTTATACCATAAATTGTACCAGTATCCGTGCAATATTACCCAAATGCCACCATCAAGCTACTGGCTTTAACAAAGCTGATTGAATTTGGATGATTTTAGCAAAATGCTATTGACATAACCATAATGAAACGGCATCAACTAGCACCTATATAGTTAATAGTGTTAGGCTGGGTTTAATTTATAGTTTGTGAGCTATGGTCTTTTCCTATACAAGATCAACCTTTTTTTTTTCACTTCAACTTAAATAATGATTGAGACCAAAACTTGTATTGAAATATAAAATGTGATCTGTCAAATATATTTAACAAAACCCTCCAAAGTTCAAACCATAATTTGGGTTGTGCAAATAGAAATCTGAACATGCTATTATTCATAGTTGATTATTTTCTCATCACCAAAGGATAAAATGTCCCACCTTCATATAGGCAAGGACCGTGAGAGTTATTCATAGTCCTGTTTTGTGATTTCTGTCTTACATGGACATGGTCCTTCATATGCAGCTCTACTAGGGGCAACGACACCACTAGAGAGTGGCAAAGGGATTGGAATATATGATAAAGGCAGTTGCAGTACTTCTACCACCAGTGATAGTGGAGAGATTAGCCAGCTCCTTGCTAGGTGCAGTGAATTACTCAAACGCACCCGTAAAGGTAATGTCAATAATGAATAGAATTGTATTATATGAACTCATCATTTCAATTGAAAATGATTACAAAATATTCAAAACAATATCATTTCAATTGTGGATAATGGATCAGTCAACACGATGTTCTAGATGAAATAAGTACACCTAACATTTCTTTAATTTAACAAGTGACTCTAAATATTTACTCCAATTTACAAAATTAATAAACTCCCTTTTTGTGATGATTATAGGTGATCTTCACTGGAAAAAAGTTTCTGTTGATATAGATGAAACAGGCGAGGTAAGTTTTCTTTTAAAGACTAACAGAAGAGGGGGATTGTATTTGTATACATATGTTCGTCCATCACAATCCTTGAGAAATATTTCAGGTGATGCTGCAGATGAAGAGCAAACATGTTGGTGGAATCTATACCAGAACCAAAAAGTGTAAGCTACCATCGGCTCAATGACTTTATTTTCAGCTTGTGTAGTTGCGTAGAACTCAAGAAGGATCCTAGCAGTGAAAAGGAACTCATCAACTTTTGCTCTTAAATTTTGTCAGATGTTGTGCTGGATGTGTGCACAAATTTACGAGCTTGGCCAGAGAGGCCCCTGTTTGATGGTGGTAAAGAGAGATGGTACTTTGGATTGAAGACAAAATCATCAAGAGGGACTGTGGAGTTCGAGTGCAGAAGCCAAAGAGAACATGATATCTGGACTCAATGGGTTTCTAGACTTCTCTCCATGGTTGCAGAAGACAATACAGAAATCGGGTTTGAATTCCCCATCTGATACCTCATCATCACCAAGATAGTCTATAGCTAATGCTCAAAGTACGTGTCTTCAGCTGTAATTTTCACTATGAAGCACATACACCCGCAAGTACATGACATGCACTGAGAGATATACCAAAATTTAGAAATTATAGGACATAGGCAAGATGTAAACATAATTAAAAATCTTATAAAAAGATTTATTATTCTTAAAACTATTTATATAAGCTTTATTTCTTTATTTAATAGTAGAAATTATTTAAAACTTTTAGAGTAAATAATCTTTTAGGTTCCAATATTTTCAAGTTGACATTAGTCTGATTATAACAATTTTTTTGACATCAATTTGGTTCTAAAGTTTTTAACTTCAACATCAATTGAGTCATTTTGTTAGATTTTCACTTTGATAAAATGGTTAAATTGAAATCAAAATAAAAAATGTTATGATTAAATTGATACCAAAAGTAAAAATATTAGGATTAAATTGATGTAAAATTTTTTGCCATGATTGTAACACCCTAAAATTATTTAAAAATTAATTTGAGCTTTATTAGCCATAATTTCAAAAATCTACCTTAGTAACGATGAGGATGACCCAACGGACGTGTTAAAAAAAAATTTCGGGGTGAATAGTGACCTTACGTGTCCCATGGGCTCGTCTGAAATCTTAATCTTAGATTTAGGAGGAAATGCCCGAACTGAGAAAAGAGAAGGTTAAGATTAGAAATGGTACGGAATGAGAATTTTATACCTAGAACTAATTTTCTAATGTTTGATTATCCTATGGTGTTTCACCCTTTCAGGAAAGTTTTGATGTGCGGTTTTTAACACGTACAAGTTACTTGGTGGCCAAGTAACATTTACCAACTACTCTATGCCAAGTGGATGACAAGGATTAAAACTTGGAAAGAAAGTTTTAATCTTGACATTTCATGTATTATATTTTACCCGGAGCCAATATCTCATCTGTTAGTGGAATTTCGACATGCGATTTTAACACCGAAAAAGCTACTTGTTCACCAAGCTAAAGTGAGCCACTTATCTTTATCCAAGTGGATGACCAATATTCATTTTTGACTATCCAATCAAATCCTAGCCATTCATATCATTTTTTTCCTAAAAAGAAAGAAAATTACACTTTACTTACATAAATACTGCATTTATATCAAGATAAAGATAAGTTAACCAACCTTATCACTCCAAGACCAAACATTTCGGTCAAGACCTCTAAAATACAGCCTCCATGTTGCTTTCTTCCAAACCTCCATTGACAAGCTTCAACGCTTGCAAAACCCTAACCCAAAGTCACTAAAACACCAAGATCCTTTCACAAAATTTATTCTACTCCTCATAATCTATCAAACTAACCGATTGGAATTTCATTTTCTCACCATTTCTCACTTTGATACCTCATCTATTGCTGCCTAAGGAAGGGTTTGGTGTTGGTTTGTAGGTCTTAAAGTGAGCAAAATCTTTCTTAGTTTACCCTTAGAGCCAAGATCCCTAAAGCCACCAAAGTAGGGTTTTCTTTGGCCTTTTATTTCCAATTTTATCCTAAACATTTTTGATTGGTTTTGGTCCAAATTTTTTTTATTGTATTGGTTGATAATATATGGATATTGATGGTAGAAATCATTTTTGTCAAAAGGAATTTTGGATTTCTCCTAGGAGGGATTGTTCACGAATTTTCTGGTGTAATTGTAGGTATTTTTATGAGCTACAAAAATTATATATTGAAACTAGCATCCTAAAACAACTTTATGAATTTTCATGGTGCATGATAAGGACTCTAACTGCTTTAAAAAAATCATGAACCGAGATAGTAACTATGCTGCCTAGATTGCTGGAATTGAACCTGCAAATTTGTCTAATTTTATTACTATAGCAAATTATTGAATTTTCCTTTGAAAATTTTACAGAGTATTTGACACATCTTGAAGTTCAACCATGATTTTTCTTTTTAATTGATTCAACCATTTGCTAGGGTTAAAAATTATGAATTTTGGGTTCTAGCTGAGGTTAAGTGTTTTATGAGCACCAAATTTGTCTAATTTTGTTAACATAGTTAGAGAACTCTTTTTGCACTGAAATTTTTATAAGACCTTTTAGACACATTGAAGTGTCTTAAATAATTTTTATAATCTTCGAATTGATTGTTTGATATGCAAGTAAAATTGTGCTATAATGGGGTGAAATCTGCCAATGTACTGGAATTATGATAATGCCTTGAATTAATGACATAACGACTTGGATTCAAGTTTGATGTGTATAAATGCATGCTATGGACTTTAAAGCTTGTTTTATGAGGAATGAATAAATGATATATATAGGTTTGAAGCATTATGAAATCAGAGATTTATGTTAATGCATATAGAAATGTGATGCATGTCTATGTGAGCTTGAGGATTGTATGTGTTGAGTGAAAAATGAAATCTCTTATAGTATGTTAAGGGCATGGAGAGATCCCTATAGTATGTTAAGGGCACAGAAAGATCCCCTTTATTATGTCAAGGGCACGGAAAGATATGAATGATGTATATGAGATCCTGTTGATATACCAGGGCACGTAAATTAGAACAGAATACTATGAGGTTGAGTAGTATAACATGTGTATATTAAGTGATTGAATAATAAAAGAGACCCACTTCAGAGAATTGGTTTTTTAACTTTAAAATGAACTTTTAACATATGTTGCATGCTCACATTTTCTTAATAAATCGAAGTGGTTAGGACAATGATGATGACATGAATTTATTTTACTATACCTTTGGGGATGCCCTACTGAGAATTTTAGGATTCTCATCCTTATATTTTATGTTTTCGTGTCGTCTTCAGAATTACTCAGGGGAGATATGTAGCTATCATAGAAGAATCGAATACATCGTAACCCAATAGTTGCAGTCTCTTTTTAACTTTATTTTGTTATGTACATGTGTTTGAATTTATGTAAACAAACAGACATATATAAGAGCTCATAGCAGAGCTTTTCCTTGTGTTTGTATCTATACTTAATGGATATTTTATTTTCTTTTTATATGTTTTTCATAGAATTACGACTTAGTTATTCTACGAATTACCCGATTTTGTTATAGATATTTAAGAAAGATCGCTCATTTATAAGTAATATCTCTAGTCTGATATCATGACTTAAGAATGAAGTTGTATTTGAAAGGATGTTACAATGATCAAATTAAAAATATTAAGATAAAAAAGATTGCATACTCAAAATTTACATATTCTGTTCTTTGTAGGATTTTTATGACCTTTGTGCATTTTTGTGTTATAACTTATAATGAGAAAAAATGATTTTAAAATGTATATATATATATATATATATATATATATGTATGTATGTATGTATGTATGTATGTATATTATTCATCTAGGGTGAGATTTCTTATATATAAATGCATGTCATTATAATATCATGTAAAAACTGAGACAGACACACATTTCTGTCACGTAGACACCGGATTTTCTGTGCTTTTAAGATTTTGCATCTCTCTACATCTGAAAAACCGATGGACTTGAACTACAAAACTACTTAACAAGCAATTGAGCATAAACTATTCGATATGTAACTCTCCAGAAGCGTAGGATTGTTTGGCCCTTTTGACTGCAAAACATGTATCAAATGTCCTAGTAAGAATCCTTTAACACAAGATAGCAATTAGATGGATAGCGATAGCTTTATTTTTCTCCTTCTTTATCTTAGTGAAGAACTTGTTTCATTAAGGTAGAGATTTAAATCTAGTTCTCCATCTGATTTGTTGCTCAAGTGGAGAATAATCAAAGATTTTCTAAACTGGTATACACAGAAATATACTAACTACTTATGATCCAATAAACAATACAAGTAATAATTGGATTTTTTTATTTTTCAAAAAATAAATTAAATAAGAAAAAATATCATTTAGCACTCATCATTATTCTCTCTCCATTAATTAATCATAATTCACATATACTCATTTTTTCTCCAATTTCATATTCTCTTTTATTGAGGTAAAATGAAAATAAATAATTAATGATTCATTGAAATATGAAAATAAATTATATATTTTTTAATAAATAAATAACTTATATTTTGAAAAAAAAATCTAAAAATGACTTATATTATAAATTGGGGAGTCATTTGTTTATTGCTACTCCCTCTTAATAAGTTTATTTACTTATGTTACTAAAATATTCTTCTTCCTTTTTCATGGTTATTTCATTTTTTTTATTTTTCATTGTTAGATTAACAAAATTTTCAACTTCATATATTTTTTTTACACAATACTTTAAATTTGCATTTTAACTAAAAAATAAAATAAAGTATTTTAGATGTAACATGTATTAATTGTTATCATGATAATAAAATAATTTAAAGACTAAATTTAATTCTTACTTCACGTATTTTTTAAGATACAATTTTTTTTGAACTTTATGAAAGTATATTATTACCGTCACATGTTTTCAGTATTCCAAAATTTTTAATTAAATTGCATACAATTTATAAAAATATTACATTTTTTTCGTTTCTTAATCAAAGTATTTGTTTAAAATTATTTGTATTAAACAATTTTTGGTGGATTTGTGTACATGGAGAAATACTACATTTTATAGAAGCTTGTGACTCTTGCCATATGGTCGGATTGGTATTTGGAATCATCCCCAATAGAAAAAATTGTTTTTTAAGCAATTTTTTTCAGAAACAATATTATAATATGAGAACTAAATAAATTATATTGAAGTAAGACATTTAATATAGGTGATTTATTTTTGATAAAAGTATACTAGAAAACAATATACGATAAATTTTTTCAGTTATGAAATTATTAAAGAATATGTTTTTATACAACATTAATACAGTATGAAAATTTTTCTCAATGCTTTGTATTTTCTAATTAAATTCTATGTGAAGTAATATCTTACCCTAAAAAAATATGTGAGGTAAGCATTGAATTTATTCTTCAAAAGTTCAAATTATTTTATTATTATCATGATAACAATTAATACATGTTATATCGAAGATACTTTATTTTATTTTTTAGTTAAGATGTGTGAATTTAAAGTAATATGTAGAAAATTGTGAAGTTGAACATTTTGTTAATTTAACAATAAAAAATAAAAAAATGAAATAATCATGCAAAAGGAAAAAGAATATTTAAAGACATTAGAAAATAAACTCATTAAATGATAGTAGAAATAACTAAAAAGAAGTGGCAATTGCCATTTTCTATGAACTGGATGGAATCTAAATTAATTGCAATTAACGCAATTGTTAATTTTGACTGTCGGATATAGTTTGTATGCATAATAAATGCAATCTCCATCAGTCAGCAGTAAAATAGAGCCCCACAAAGCAAGCTAGCGCGAAATAGTGAGTGGAGGCACCAAAGTCAAAAGAAAATGCTCACACGATAAGGAACGCCAATTCTTTCCTTCTAAGAAATCTCTAAATTCTTCACAACTAAGGAAAACCATAGAAGATAACTGCTCATTATTTTAAAGGACAAAGATCACTCCAGAAAAAGACATGTTCCACTGTCTGGCAACTCAGAAATCAAACCACGACAGTGCAATTCTGCACCAGAGCCAATTGGGAAAAAGAAAAGATAATAAAGATGTGTAGAAAATTCCACTGCATTTCATTTCGGGCGTGGCTTAGTGACATACTTAAAATGAGTTCGGCCTCCTTAACAAGTGAATATGATAGTCACGGTTGTTAGTAATTCAAGGAGAAATATAGAACAAGCAAATTACATCAATCTCTTGTAGAATTTCATTAAATTCACCTAAACTCTCCATTTTTACAAAATTTGCTTAAAAAATTCATGAAATTATATAATCCTTATACCGACCTCCTCTAATTTATAAAATCATTACACCATTCTCCTCTCCATTACACATCAAACAATAATAGAGAAAAGGTTGGTATCACCCAAAAAATAGAAAAAAAAAAAACCGTCTCATTTGCCGCATGATTCAATATACAAATTTCTCAAATGTGGACCTGGCATTCCTGATATGAGGTGAAAAGTGGAAGATCAATAAAATTTGTGACTTGAAAGCTCCTCCCGCGAATTTCAAAGACAAACAATTTCAATGAAAGGCCAGAGTGGAACAAACCATTGCAAATATAAGTATAGTCAAAACATAACTGACTTAGCAACACAAAAGAAATGGTACAGATCTTAAAATTCATTTACAATTCGGTGAAATACATCGCTTATCAACTAGTATCTACCAACAGCCTTGAAAACAATAAATTGTGTTCGAAATAACACCAATTAACAGGACAACGAAACAACATTTATTTATTGTCTGATAAGAATCCCTTTTTCCACCAAAAAAAGTACCCTTTCCAACGCAAAAGAAACATGTGCCAAGGAAAGGAATATAAAGATACAACAATGATGATGTCCTCAGCTCAGCTGTCAGCAGCTCTGAAAATGGTGAGCAGAGAGAGGAAGAGGTTGATGACGTCCAGATACAAGGAGACCGAAGCCCAAATGTATTCATCGTAGGAGTATCTCTTGATAAGGTTGTCTGTGTCATATATGATGTAGCCACAGAATATGATTGATGCCAAGCACCCATAGATCATCACAGAAATCTTACCCAGTGGAAAGAGGACCTGCAAACAATGGAACACACCATGAAATTCAACCAAAACTGGAAGAGGGGGTGCCTCAATACTAACCCATCAAGCAAAAATTTTGTAAGAGCATGAATATCATACCTGAATCAGTGCAAAGACCATGAGAACAAGCACGGCACCGAACAAGAAGGGCCCCAGAAAGTTGAAGTCATGGCCCCTCTTTGCGGCCCAGAATGTGTAGAGAGTCAGGGCGATCACCACCACTGTAGTCAATATGACAGACTCCAGAATAACTTTCCCTGTATCCAAACCCAAGTCTCATCAGAAAAAAAATTCAGGGCCAAACAAAATTAGGCAATTCTAACTGAAAAGAGTGCAACTTAAGCAAACTAAGTTGCATAATCCCCAAAATATTTTAATATCTCAAGAGTTCCTATAGTATTCCTATAAATATTTAGGAGGATCAATACCCTTTAGTTATGTTAGCTAAGAATTAGCCACATGTCCCAATAACTCAAGTTATTAAAATCTATAGAACATATAATCAGATCACAGCCATTGAACATTCAAGGGTATCGGTAGCCTAAGAGTACCAAAGAACATCCCTAATATTTTGCTCAGGCCAAATATATATGATAGCCAATGCCACTAGCTGGTATTAACTGTTGGTTTTATTTCCCACTACACAAAGGGTAGTCAACTAGTAACATAAATACTGCAAAGATAGGAAATAATCAAATTTCATCACCCCCATTTTCACTTAAAGGAAGTAACCAATAGGAAAAATAGATAAGAAAAGCAACACAACCTAGATTAATCAAAGCTTAGATAGAACCATTAACTATCCCAGAGTATAAGTATCACCAAACATTCTTAACATCCTCCCAATTCTAACACAAGCATTGCTATTTGGTTCCATACCACAACGATGAAGACATCCCTACCATCCCAAATTCTATACTTTCAAGTTTTTACAAGCCAAATCCCTAATGCAATTCTCCTCTCCAAACATGTAAAGGCAAAAACCAGTGTCCTCATTCTTGTTTTTTGACTAAACCATAGTCCCTAATTAGAATAACTATCACCAAACTGAAGTTCCAAGTTCAACAACAGAAACAACATGCCTTTATCTCAATTAGAAATACATAAAGAAAATAAAACAATGAACAACCATCTAAATTAAAGATTGTTTTATTTTGTTTACACCAACAGTATCTAGACCAACTAAACCCCTACTAATCTAATTTGGGGCACAACAAACACTACTTTTTTTTTTGTCCCAATTCATATTCAAATCACTCGAAACAAACAAGTATTGGAACATACATTGAAGCGTTAATCCCAAATTTAAATAAACAAAATACCCAACTCATCAAGAACATTCAATCTTACCACTGGTGAACGCGCAAGTCAATCCAACGATGAAAGCAAGAGAAACAGTGAAAATCCCTAGCAACAAGTAATTAACCGGATGCTTCTGGTAATAATAG
The DNA here is from genome assembly GCA_030441495.1 of Dalbergia oliveri. NCBI lineage: Eukaryota > Viridiplantae > Streptophyta > Magnoliopsida > Fabales > Fabaceae > Dalbergia > Dalbergia oliveri. The sequence goes on along the minus strand of JAMLFY010000013.1, from coordinate 21,451,338 downwards.
TAAAGAGGGCACAACGCTGCATCCACACAATAAATAAATTGTTAGAGAAAAATCGAAGAAGATGAAGCAATTGTTAAAATCCGAAGCAACTAGAAAATTCGCCAATATGTATTTCAAGAACTAAAGTACAAAATCTCATTTAATTAGCGTATACATCTTATAAAATCTTGATTTTTGTAAGTAAATATTCATTTATTTTACTCCTAAAATGTTGAAGTTGACAGCAATTTAGTTTTCAAAAATACTTCAATATCAATTTACTCCTAACATTTTCTTTCTGAAAATTTTAAACTAATTTCTTTAGGAATTTCACACTAATTTCTTTGGAGGTTTTACACTATTTCTTTGAAGTTTTACACTAATTTCGCGACTTTATAATTAATTCTACTTGAACAAGCCATGTTGTTTGTGTGTTACAATTTCCACTCCACCGACTTGAAATTAAACAAATAAATCAATATCAAACTCTAAAGTGCAAGAATTAAATTGATGCCAAAATAAAATTTAGGAGTAAATTGATATCATCCTTCAAATTTTAGGAATAAAAGAGATATTTACTATTCTTTTTTTGGTTCATATTGAAACCCTAATTCGCAATAAAAAGAGGAACTCACTGATGAATGGGACGAAGATGAGGACGATGTAAAGCGCGAGTCCGGCGCCGGTGCCGGCAAAGAAGAGCGCGATGGGGCGCACATTGACGACGACGGCGCCGACGGCGATTGTGGCGAGCAACTGGATGGAGATAATAGAGTACACCTTCCTGATGAAGGACCACCGTAGTTCTGGGCTCTCAAGCATCATCGGGTACAGTGGCCTCCTCTCCGCCCCGCTCTCCACATCGGTTTTCCCGAACGGTTGGCTCCACATCTTCGCCAAAATCGGCTCGAACGGGCTCCGAGCTTTTTCTTCTTTTCTTTCTTTCTTTTTTTCCGGAAAATTTGTTGACTGAGAAAATAACTGAAGGAAAGTGGAAAGAGGTCTTGGGTACGGGCGCTTGATTTTTGTTGAGCGCGTCAACTGTCCATGAGTTTGTGTTTGTGGGAGTTTATTATATACGCTCATGAGCCTCGTGGAGTTAAAGTAATTAATTAATTAAATTAGTAGGTAAAGAAAATATGAGAAAGTTCGTGAGAGCTCAGATGGTATTGGAGAATGAGCCAGTGATTTCGTACGCGACAATTACACGTGGTTTTTTCCTGGTTTGACACGTGTACGGATCGCAAGAGTTCTGGACTTTTCCGACGGTCTGATTGCTAACTAGGGGAAGTGAAGTTTGAGTGACTCAAAGAAATAAACTTTTAAATTGATCTCCCGCAGTAAGTATCATCATCACTACACCGTAAGTCCGTAACCTTGCGTTGCAAATGTCACCATGTGCTAATCCTATTTGAATATTTAAAAACAGATAATTTAATAATATATTTATTTTATTAGTTTTGGATATAATGAAAGAGTAGTGAGATAAGTAAAAATTATTATTATTATTATTATTTAAGGTGATAAAATGAATGTCTAAATAGAATATTCACTTTTAGAGAGGATATTACCACTTCATTTTGTTTATTATCATTTTTATTTAATTGGTTTTTTAATATAATTATCGTAAAATACTTTTTCTCTTTATAATAATAAGTAGTAAAGCAGTTATACATTATTGTTATCTAATATTATTTAAACTTGTTATTATAAATATTTTAAAAATATTTGTTAACATTTTATTATTTGTGTTTATATATATATAGAAGCCCAGATAATAAAATATTAACAGATTTTTAAAAAATATTTATAATAATAATTTTGATTAATATTAAAATAATAATATATAACCAATTTATTAATTATGAAGAAAAAGAAGACATTTTAGGACAATTATACAGAAAACTAATCTAAAGGAAGTGATAGATAAAATGAAGTGGTAATAATTACTTTTAATTTTTAGATATTAAAATAATACTTTTACAACACATATTGTGCGTACAATTATTATAAGGCGCTGGCTGGTGTAGATCGGGTAAGTTTGAGTGTACACACGCCAAGGTCATCTGAAGGTCAAAATCTGTTGGTATTGTTGGTACACCATCTATGGTGTTAGCACCTTAAACCTCTCTCTGAAACTGCCCCATCTTTCCCACCGCCCCCTCTCCACAGTGCTTCCTCCTTGTCAGCCCCTCACAGCCTCACTGTGAAAAACTGCTACCACCACCACAAATTATATAAGAGAGACGAACAAAGTTCTTGGGGCTTGGAAAGCATAGCCATATGATCGGCTCCCTTGATTTCCCGCACCTCGCCAATCCCAGCATTTTGGCCTTTGGGTCATCCATTGCCGATAATTCAATGGAACTGCCATGTCCTCGTTACAAACAATATAAGCACATGGAACCGACCCGTATCCTCTTTTGGAGAAACTCCTTGTCTGGGATAACTCTTCATCAAAAAGTGACCCTTATCTTATTAATAAGCTCTACTGGGCCAACTCCAAAACCTGCGAAATTCACAACCGAAAACACAGAATTAAATGGGGTGCAAGCATTTGTGTATGTGTGTGAGTGTTCTAAAACTTCCACTTTCCAGGGGCAGGGAGCCACAAGTACCTCTTTGGAACAAAGCTGATAGAACCCGCAAGGCAGTGTAAGTGTAAATTAAAGGTGTTGCTCGTGTATGGATTAAAAAACTTGAGTAATGTTATTGGATCATTAAAATGACAGATTCTTATATGGTGACAGGTGACTTGTCAACATGTGGTGACAAATTTATAACCATTTATAATTATATTTAACGGTTAAAATTTATCAACAATCTATTTATTACTAATAGATAGATGGATAGTCCCACTCTAAGGACTTGCCAATTGTCATCAAATAGCTCAATTTTTTAACAAAAGAAATAAAACACAGCTCAATATTTCCCGCTCAATCTTTTTTACCAAATGTCCGATGATGAGTGTTGTTATGCTTTTTAGCGTAGTCAACCCATATGATTAGCTAAATGATTGCTGTCTGTCAAGTGTTAAAAAAGAAAAGAAAACTTGCAATGTGAAACTTTGTGTGGCTCGATGCAGCTGCAATCTCATTGCTCAAGGCTTCTAAAAAATAAATCCACTATTTCAGACAAGCCACGCAGAAGCGAAAGAAGAGCCAGCCCCAAATCTAAGAAGCTGTAATTGGTTGAAGTGTGGGAAGGCTGAGTGGTTCCAATAGAAACATGTAGTAAAAGTACCATAAAAAACACAACTAGCCCAGGCTCCACGGAGCATCATTTTCAATAAGCATGCTTCTCACTTATTTAAGCAAATATCAATTTCGAAAATAAATTTAACCACTAGAGTTCACGGCTTTCTTTTCTCTCCTTCCCCCTCTCACTGCTGCATCCAATTCGTCTCCTCCTTCTTCGTCTTCTTCACTGTTGCATCCAATGGCAAACGAAGAAAATAGGAACTCGAGCTTGTCCGGTCATTGCGCACGCCAGATTTGGAGAATGGTGCTCAAAAAATCAAGCGGCAAAGAGAGCCGCCGGGGTTGTTGGCCCTGTAGTTGCTCGCGCTATCACTAAGGAGGATGCGGCGGCTCGTGGTGGTTCGCGGGTGGCAACGGCGATGGATGAGGCAGAGCATATCATTGGTTGTGGGGTTGGAAGGGGAGCTCTTGGAAGCGGTGGCAATCGAGGGGAGTTTCCAGACAAAGGGGGAGTTGAAGCCTACGGCGATCATGACGGCAGAGGTGACGGTTGCGCTGGCGGCGGCGTCATGGGAGGAGGGGCTGACGGGGTTGCGGAGGCGAGGACTGAGATGGCGAGGTTGAGCTTGACAGTGTTCATGAGGTAATAGAGGAAATTTTAGGCGTTAGGTACAGGTGAAGAGGGTGGTTGCTGGGGTGGGGAATGGTGGTGGCCGACAGTTTGTGACAGTGGCACGGCAGTGGAAGCCGCGGAGATGGCGACGCCGTTGACAAAGACATAACTAAAGAAGCTAAAGCCAGATCGACAAGGCCACCTTCAAACTTATCGGTTTGGTAGCAGTAATTCTTTTAGTGACAAATTGATGCGGCCTTGGGCGTCATATGAGCCGGTGAGAGGGATCAATTTGTCCATCAAAGAATTGTCAATCATTTGGGTGTTACTCGCTTTTTTAACATGCTATCTTCGACCACCTCTGCAGCCGTGTCCGAGTTTATTTTATATGAGCTCACCTTCTCCCAAAGCTCTTTTTCAACTCTGACACGTGCGATTATTGACAGGTTTATGTCCTATTTTTAACCAATTTGTTTTAATTAATTTGTCCATTTCTTTTTCTCTTTTTTTTAATAAATTGCACCCTTTTTTTTTTTACTCTTTTTGTGTGTTCTATTTAAGTTCTTGCTCATGTTTTTAATGTTTATTTGTTTTGAACTTAGGGTTTTATTCATTTATCAGACTTTTTTTTTTCTCTCTAATCTTTCCAGTCTAATTCGTTTTTAATCTTGATATGTTTCTAAATGTTTAAAAGGTATTGTTCAGGTGTTTCAAGACGTGTATCCAGCGACAAGGATTGTGGTGGCTGGAAAGGCCAAGGGGGAGCGGGAGAAACAAATGTGGGAAAGAGGCAGCATGCACTTTGTGTCATAAAAAACCCCAATGTTCCAGAAACAGGTAACTACATCTCTTTTTCCTCCTCTCTATAGTTTCTATTTTGACCCTCTTTTTCTTCAATAGCAGCACCATTTTTATCTTCTCTACGCATTTGCAGCACGCATTTGAAAAAGGTTAATTTGTCAATTATTAATTACTAGTATTAGATATGTAACTTTCATAGATGTTGAATCATACAAAAGTGTAAATGATTTTAGTCTTCTTACCTCGATTAAATCTGCGATTTGTATAAGGTTTGTCAATTACGGCTAATATTGGATAACTACCTTGCATGCATGTATATTAAGACAAACATGTTATACATGACTACTTATCTAAATTCAAAATATCAGCTTTCAACTGTTATTTATCTGAAGCAAATGTATCTATGCCATGTTATACATGTGATATTTTTATTCCAAAAAACTGTGTGCAACAATCTGCAATTTAATTCCGAGTGGAGTGTTACTTTTTTTATAGGATTGCTGAACCCTCGCAACTATCCAACTCAATTTGTTTATCATACAATTACTTTGACAAGAAGAATAATGGGTACTCTTGGAGCACGGTTCTGAGTTGCATTGCTTTTCTCTCTCCCTTTTGCTTGATTTAATATTTGCATTCTGTTGTTGATTGTGGACAACTGAAAATGTTCATCGTTCCTTCGATATTATAAGATCATGACAGATGCCAAGTTTAGCAAGATGCTGTTATGGGCACAAGGATTTTGCTGTCTTGCTAATATGATGATTTCCCCCCTATTTGGAGATGATTCTTCTAACAATAATTATTGTCTTTTCTTTTAGTTATTTGAAATTAAATGATGCACATTATTTTGCTAAGAATACCAACTTTGTGAATTGGGAACATTCATTCACCTTTTACCCCATTTATTGAAATAATGTTAGTCAGCTGATACCGGATTATAGGAATAGGATAATCTTTACTCATGTTAAAGCCCGGAAATTCAATAGTGGAGGTAATTCGAGTGGGTGATTATGTGTGGAAAGTGCTAACACAAGAAGACAAAATTAAATATATTATGATAATCAAACTTATATTTATCTGTGATTTTGTAGTAACTGTCAATTATCATGTTCTTACATAAAAACTATTAAGTATTGTATGCTACAATTAACCCATTACTTATGCATGGACTATAATTAATCCAAATTGAGCCTTTTGGTCTGTTGTCTCTTGTCAGAATGGGAAACCTATCAGCAATGGAGTGTGGTAGAAGTTTCACTTCTGAGCTAGAGAAACTGCAATGCCAAGGGTGGTTTCAGAACCTTACCTTTCTTCATAGGAAATTAATCAGGTATGATAATGAATATGTTTCCCCTTAATTTGAGTATGAATGTTGTGGCAGCAAATGAGGGATTTGAGACACTGGCCAGCCTTGGTCAAATGCCTAGCATGATATTAGATTTGACAAAAGAATTTGGCACGCAAACTGCTGGTGTAAAAAATCTGTTTTTTATTTTTAGGAAACAATTCACTTTTAAGAATTTGCTTCTAAACATTGCTCCCTCGAATAAACCAGAGAATCCTCTTGATCTGCATAAAAGAATGGTTTTAGAACAAGTTATTCATTATTCATTATTCAGTTCTTCTGATTCTTTGCCTTTTGAATTTTTTATTTTGGCTACTAACTTATGTTCAATCTTATTTTAAAAGTCATCACAAAATGCAGACGGAAAAATTTAAGTGCATATGAACTACTTGCTGTGCATCTTTTATGTCACTTATTATTTCAACTTAGAAGCTATACTTAAACATGATTGTTATTAGCGAGTTCAAGGATTTTAGAACCAAAAACCCATTCTTTCCCCTTTTCGGTTTGCTGTGAACTATTTCTTTCCCCCAATGGTCACCTTGAAAGTGTGATTTTGGGTTTTGATTGTGTTCTTGATGTAGCAAAACTCAAGTGCATTGCAGGGGAAATGAAGCTAAATGAATACATGGAGATGCTTTGGTTATTATTAGTCCAGGAATTAATGACTTACTCCTCAATTTTTATGACATTCCAACTAGAAGGTCAGAGTTCAGTATTGATGAATATCAAGATTATCTGAAGGACAGGCTTCAAATATGTCAAGGTTTACAAAATTGAGAATGATTTGTTCCAACTTTACTTTGTACTGTTCTGGCATTTTATCATACAAGTTTCAATGAAACAAAAAAGTGCTGTTGTGGAACTGGCTTATTTGAAGTAAGCCTATTTTGTAATGAAATAACACCAGTATGTGATGATGCTTCAATGTAATTGGGGACAATGTCCATCCAACTGATATATTGCCAAGTACGTAGAATGAAAGTTCTTCTCTTTGTTAGTCTTTTTAGTTGTTAGAGATTGATGATTGTGTTATCACCAAAAAATGAGTAATTGGGGCCACGATTGTGTGTGGTAATTAGCCCACGTAAAGGAAGTGGTTATTGCACGTTAACTATTCACATGGTTTGTTGCCATGTATTGTAAGCCATAAGAATGAGGAAGTTATTGCAATTAGTGGGCTTATGTGTCAAATGGAGAAGATGCAATTATTGCATGTGGGCCACGTGTTGGAATGGTTATAATGGGAAATAGTCAAGTGCCATGCAATTAGCCGTGGAACATTACCAGTGCTGGAAACATTACCAATCAGCCTGAAGCCTCCAGCCTTAGCTTGAGTATGAGCTTAGCCATGGAATTTGCAGCCAGCCTGGAGTGGTTACCAAGCACTTGAGGGTAGTTTTATTCTAGACTAACATGTGTTGAAAGAAAAACCCTTCATGATTATAAAAGGACTCAATATAGAGTCTAAAAAGATTCCGATCAACACAACACAACTTTACATTTTATCTTTTAGTTTTCTTCTCTTTTTTCTTTTCTTTTTAGTTTAGTTTAGGTGTAGTTTCTTATCCAAAATTTATTGTGATGCTTTGGTATTGAAGTGTTGTAATTATTTCTTGTTCATCAATAAAATCCTCTTTTCACATATTGCCTTTGTCCAAAACTTGTTCTTCAAAGTAGTTGGAGAACCCATAACCAAGGGAAGATTCCCTCCTTGGTGCAATCACCTATATTTTGGGATCAAAAAGTGAATTAGTGTTCTTGGCTTTGTTTATTCTAATTAATAGACTTAGCTGAACTAAAAATTCACGACAACAAATTGTTATCCGTATTATTTTGTTATTTAATAGTGTGTAAAAGTGTGTTCCTATTTCAGACAATCAAAATGTAGTTGATATATTGTTCATCTTTTTTGGTGTAGTATTCTCAAATAAACTGTTTTTGGGTTGTTTTACTGGAATGGCACCCACTACCCTCCTCATTTGTTTCTGTTAATTTCAGGTAGGACAAAATCCATATGTTATGTACCATTGGGGTTTAGATTTATATGTCTCTTCAGCAATCGTGGACCCCTGCATTTTGTTGCCACTAAGCTTATTTTCCTAGATGGGTCTAGCTTGCCACATTGCAAAAGTTCATAGTGAGGTGATTGATCAGTAGTGTACAAAACTTGGTTCCATAGTTGGTTTTTGGCTGAGATATAGCCATATTGCAAAATTTCATATCTAGCTTTTCATTCTATATATTCTCGTTAACTACATTTTACTTTCAAACATCATCTTTCTCTTTTTCACCATTTGCCATAAACTTATGTTCTTCTGGTGTCCGACTTCAAGATAAATTTGTTTCTCCTGTTAAGGTATCACTAGAACACAATGCCAATCAATACATTGAGGAGAGATTTATTGGGGTTCTAGCAAACCTGTCATGCTACTAGGACACCCGACACAGTAAGGGTGGGCTTGATGCCGCAGCTGCTTTGTCTTTATATATTGGTCTGACTTGAAGAACAAAGTCGCTGGATTGGCATTGGTACATACTAGAGAGTTCATATGGCAGCTTACCCATAGCTTTTGATAGTCTCTGTGAAGGCCACATTGTTGACAAAGAAATCCGAAGGATCATGGAACTTATAGTATGCAAAAGAATAATGTATGGTAAATAACTAAATTGCATAACAAATGCACACCACATTATTACCATTTGATGTGACATGCCTCACTCATCCCACTCATTCATTAAATCCAATGGTGATAAGGTGCTGCATTTATTGCAATTTAGTTGTACACCAAATATCACTCTATGCAAAATAATTAAGGTAACATGTTACTGTGCTAAACAGTTTGTATGTGCACTAGAGTATTAATTTCTAATTTCTAAACCCCGTATTTTTCCCACTATAGTTTGTAACTCGTAGGCAATTTCACTCAACTTTCACCTATAAATCACATTCTTAGACAAAGTTTTATGCCGTTAAAAAGATTATTTCCTTCATCGTTAACAAACACGTACATTGATTGCAAGTAACTTGATTTTTTTCCCGCGGACTATACCGATACGCGTGTTGGTGGGTAACAAGAGAATATGGCACTGTCTTGGCTGCATATTAGACATTAAGGTGAATCATGCACTTTCCTTTGCCACACTTATAAAATGTGGCAAGGCAAGTAGATATAGACAAAACTTCTAAATAAATTTAACCACATTTCTAAAATGTAGTTAGAAAATAATTTGAGGCATTATATTAATAATATTTATGATAAATGTGGTGAAGTAATTTTAATTATATTAATAATGTAATTGAAATCTACAATTATTAATATATAATTTTCATATTTTTTAAAAGTAAATTTATAAAAAAAAAATGTAACTAAAATTACCTATTATTTACTGTAATTTATCCTGTATATATCCAATAACATCCACAATATGTTCAAAATTTTTTGAGTAGTAAAGCTCATACCTGACAACTTAGGGGAGGTACAGCTCATGTTCAGCAACACAACCTAGCAAAAGACTACAACAGTAGAGGAAAAATAAAATAAAAAACATTGCAGCAGGATATAGCCAGGTTCAGCAGCATTAGCTAGCACAACTAACAGCAAAAGGAAATCAAATAGACATTGCAGTAGAAAAATACTCCCCAGCGGAGAAATTTATAACCACAATTTTCAAATAATAATACTATAACTCTATTTCCATCCAAAACATAGTTTAGTTTACCCAAACCATTTATTTGCTGTCGCGTACAGATACATTAAAAGTTGACGAGTAAAAATAATAAGATCTGGGTAAATCACGTTGAATTTCAAATGTACTCTATCTCAGCTTGATTTGTCTGTTGACATTGACCTCAGACGCACTATATAATGTGTAATATAAGAGACGACAGTATAGTTATTTCATAAACTCAAAAAATTTTGAGTAAATTTTATAAATAGTAAGTTGTGATAAATCTCATGGAACCTCCAAAAATGGGAAGATGAGTGCAATTCAATGGCCCAAATAAAAAAAATGACTCACTCACTTATGCATTTAAGGATTTAATTTTAACAGTTTTCTGCTTCCTGGGCTTTTGGCCCCTCATATTACCACGCATATCAAAAAAAAAAAAAAATCATCTTAAAGTGATGCAAATTAAATGGATACATTTAATTGGATGGCTGTATAAATTTTTTTATTGTAATATTTCCAAATATAAAATTTAGTGGTATGTAAATTATTATTAGGAATATTATTATTATTATTATTATTATTTCCAAAATTATCAATGTTGATAGCGTCAATGTAAACTCATGATGCAAATTCAAAAGAATATATATATAAAAGGAAAAGTAGAACGTGAGTTGCACGCTGTTAACAATCATATTATTATCATACACACATATATATAGTTACATTTATTATTATTATTATTATATATGTATGTATGTAAGTAACGAAGGCACCTTTTGCAATTTCATTTTGCTTTGCAGTTTTTTTTTATCTAGCATATTTTAGACACATCATAATACTCCTAAATATTTTTCTAAGAACTCTAGCCTCCAAAGGAATTTTCCCTAGAGAAAAACATGGTTTCTCTCAATTTTCTTCGATTAAGCTATTCAGATAAGTGATCTTCATGGAATTTAGCCAATTCCTTCCCCTTTTAATATAACATGTGAGTTTGGGTACTGTTAGACATGGTTTTCTCTTAACATTCTTACTCCTACCATTCTAAACTCAATTTGGGTGATAGAATTAGGTTGTTTATATTTTCATTATATCGTTTATAGTTATCGTATCATTCCGCTCCCTAGAGTCAAGTTGTTAGTTGAAGCACACTCCCGACTATGAACGGTGAGTGAGTTAAGCTCATGACCATACTTTTGGTCATTATTTGTATTTTTCCAGTATTATATAAATTGTTTGTGAAATTCTAATAACTTATGCCAAATACATGCTTTCATGAATTATGTCAATTTCAAAAAAATTATTATTTTTTATGGTTATCATGAAAACCTTATTTTAGAAAGCTCATGGGGCCATATTTGATACCTTGCATGTCATAGAATATCTTTTTCCTAGTTTATGAAATTATGAAACCTCGATTTAATGTTTACAGGAGAAGTATTGATTATCATGTTTTCAGATTATGGATTTCCTACTAAGATTTTAAAACATTATGATTTATTGAAAGTGTAGAACAAAGTACGATTCATAACAATTGTCAGATACATATTCTGTTAGCTTCTAAAATCACTATGTCTATAAGCGGTGATCCTTGGGCATGATTTTAGAACCTTAGTATGCTAAAGTCAGATTGTTAGAATTGTATGAATTTAGAGCTTTTAGATTTATTCAATTTTATTACAAGTTATTTTGATAGTAATTAGCGAGAAACAGATTAACGAGTTAATAGCTACAGGATTGAACGTTAACATTGGCACCAAGTGGTCCGCATTAAAGGACTAGCTCATCCACAATAAGGAACCCAGTGGTGTCCATTTGTGGATCTAGTTAGATGCCCATCAGATTAGCCATTGGCTCATATTCAAGTATTCAGCTCATATATTTATGTGTAGAACATCTCTTGTTTCTAGTTATTGCCATGGATTCAGTGAATTATTGTTTTCAATAGTTATATGTAATTATATATAAAATGGTTTACATAAGTTGCATGTATATGTTATGTATATTTGTTGTTGTCCCATGTGGGTTGTGAGTGGAGACTTACTCACTAAATTTTGATGAACTCACCCCTCTCTTTCCTTTCCCTAGATATAGCTATAGGTTCAGTGTACCATAGGATCCTCCTCAATAGTGCTACAGCTTCTTTGGTGAGTTTCGTTTTGGAGTGGAGCTTACTATTAGTTATGTCAGTTTAGTAGTGCTCCAATAATTGTGTAGGTAGGATTCTGACATGCATTTTAGTTATTTTCAGAATTTCAGTCATTTATTTAACTATGTTTGGCTTTGACCCAGATTATGGATTTTACACAGTTTTATGTTCTGGATTTATGATTGATTTCAGAATTATGGAATTTATTTAAACTTGAGATATATTGAATATATTTGATTTATTTATGCATATTAGCCAATCACGTTATCAGAGACTTCCGTGAAGACCTAATCCCTCACGTACCAGTCACGTTCTCTAGGCGGTCGTGACAAAGTGGTATCAGAGCAATAGATTTCCCTACATATTACTTGAGCAAGTGTCCACAAATAACATGACATCTATGTAAATGGAAGCGCGCTTATTTGCACTGATGTAGTGCTATTTGAGGCCTTTAGGAAAGAGTCAGTGATGTTAGGTTCAGGAGATTTTATCTTTTCTTGGTACTCATAGTCTTATTATATGTCATTCCTTTCAGTGTGACCATGCTACCTGGACACTCTTCACACTTTCGCCGTAAAGCGACGCATCTCGTGAAAGTGCTCGTCTTAGAGCTTTTGAACAGATGATAGCAAACTTACCAATGTGATGACTCTGCTAGAGGCGACTACACACCGCCTCAGTCAGAGACACAGAGGACTCAGCCTTGGAGCGTTCAAGAGGATGGACCCGCTCACTCTTAATGCTCGACGACGAAGATCCCTAGGAATTCATTAGGCAGGTGGAAAAGAGAGCAGTGGAGTTAGTTGGCTTCCAATCGGAGGCCAAGTAGAGTTATGATATCAGGAGTTCCAGAGAGGCATAGGACTGCAGCTCTCCCTCTTGGAACGGTTCAAGGAAGCCTTCATGCGAAGATTCATATCAAAGAGCCGGAGCACAGATGATTGAGAAGTTTTTGAAGCTCCGTTTAACTCTAGGCATGACACTTAGAGATGATGAATGCTTCACTTATCTCTCACAGAACTCTAGCATGATACCGATAGAGACAGCTAGGGTAAAACATTTTGTTCAAGGTCTGTCCGAGATATGTTCTCAGTTGGCTTATATCGGGTCCATGGACTATGCTCAAGTATAGACACAACAATTGGTCTTGAGAGTGGTTTAGTAGAGCGTAGGGCGATGTCAAAGGCCAATAAGAAGGCCAGGGTTCATGCCTCTTACTCAAGCGAGAGGTTCAGAAGGGTCACCATCAGGCAAGGCCAGGAGGAGGTCAGCGAGGTAGGGCCACCTTCTCAAAACCCATCCCGACACACCCAACTACATCGAGACTTCGAGTAAAGGGGCTTTAGCACAATGGATAGGGTTCATGGTCATATACAGGATGCCCGACTTGCGAGAAGAAACATTATGGTCAATGTTTATTTGGCTCTTCATGTGCTATGGGTGTGGCCAGCCGGGTCACAAGCATCTGAGAGTGCCCGATGTTTCAGGGAGCTTTAGTCAGGGGTCAACTAAGCCCTCTATGTCAATTCAGTCTCCAGTTTACAGTAGGCGCTTCATCGTGAACATGCTGAAGAGCTAGGACAGGGGCCTTAGTGGAGAGGTGTAGGCGGTAAAGACTAGGGTAGTAGGGGACAATCTCGTTGTTCACTATAACCCATTAGGATGCACATGCTTCAAATAAAGTGACAACGGTATGACAATAGTATGTTCCTTCAATGCCATGACGTTGTTTGACTCGGATCCAACTATTCTTATGTCCCCGTTCTTTACCTTATGGTTTGGAAGATCCCGAGGATATTGAGAAACCATTTTTAGTTGGGGTATTTCCAGGAGAGCCCATCCTTGTTCAGACAATGTATAAATCGGTGTGGGGTCAAAGCTGGTGACATGGAAGCACTAGCAGATTTGATAGTGTTGGACATGTCTGACTTTGACGTTATTCTAGGTATAGATTGGTTAGCCCCATGCTATGCCATGGTAGATTGTTATAGGAAGGTGATGACATTTGAGGTCCTAGGTGATGAGCTAAGAGAGTTTCTGAGTATAGGGTGTTTGACACCAACGAGCTTGATATTAGCTATGAGTGCACTACGTTGATAGATAGAGGTAGTTACGGGTTTTTAGCTAGTGAGGGATGTAGAGGTAGAGACACCAAGTTTGTACACAGTTCAGTGGCTAATGAGTTTCCAGATGTGTTTTCAAATGATTTGCCAAGTATGCCGTTGGAGAGGGAAATATAGTTTGGGATAGAGCTTGAGTCAGGAGTTAGGCCCATCTCTATACCCCCGTATCGTATGGCTCTAGCGAGTTAAGAGAATTGAAAGAGCAATTACAGGAGTTATTGGACAAGGGATTTATACGGCCAAGTACCTCTTCATGGGGTGCTCTAGTGCTGTTCATTAAGAAGAAAAACAATTCGATGAGGATGTATATGGATTAGAAGCAACTAAACAAGATGACGATCAAGAATCGGACCCTTGCCTTGCATTGATGATCTCTTTTACTAGCTTCAGAGGCAACCTTTTTCCAGATTGACCTTCAATTGGTTACCATTAGCTGAAGATTAAGGATGAATATATATCCAAGACGGCCTTCAGGACTCGCTTGGACATCATGAGTTCTTAGTGATGTCCTTTGGGTTGACTAATACCTCAGGAGCATTCATGGATTTGATGAATAAGGTGTTTAAGCGTTTTTGGATCATTTTGTGATTGTCTTCAATGATGATATCTTAGTCTATTCTAGAAGTGAGGAGGAACATGAGCAACATCTGAGCAACATTTGAGGGAGAATCAATTATATGTTAAGTTCTTGGAGTGTGAGTTATGGCTAGATCAAGTGGCGTTCCTTGGACACATAGTGTCAAAGGATGGTATTCTGTAGATCCAATGATGGTAGAAGTAGTGCAGCAATGACCTAAACCTACAACGTTTCAGAAATTTGTAGTTTCTTAGGCTTAGCAGGATATTAAAAGCGGTTGTCAGGAATTTTCAGGACGCCGCATCATGACCAATCTACATAGAAAAATGTCAAATTTCATGGACAGAAGAGTGTTAAAAAAGTTTTCAAAGGCTCAAGACATGCTTGACCACCTGTCCAACCTTGGTATTACCTTCAGGGACATGTGGCTTTTCGGTATTTTGTGATGCTTCTAGAGTTGGACTTGGTTGTGTCATGATGCAGCGTGGCCAAGTTGTAGCATACGGCTTACAGGAGCTTAAGAAACATGAGCAGAATTACCTACGCATGATGCAAAATGGCTGGTTTTTGCTTTGAAGATTTGGAGGCACTACCTATAGGAGAGACTTGTGAGATTTTCATAGACCACAAAAGTTTAAAGTAATCCTTTTAATAGAAGGATCTTAACTTAAGACAGTGCAGGTGGCTTGAGTTGTTAAAGGATTATGACTGGATAATCTCGTACCACCTAGAAAGGCGAATGTACTGGAGAATTTAAGTAGGAAGTCAGAAGGAGTTGGCCCACATAGTGCCAATAAGGCAGGAGTTAGTGGAAGATATCCACAAGTTGGAAGCTGAGAGAGTTCAATTTGGCCTTAATGATACAAGGGTTTTTCTAGCTCACACAAGGGCTCAGTCTACCTTGGTGGGATAGATCAAGGCATAGCAAGGAAAATATCCAAAGCTAGCTAAGTTGATTGAGGATGTTCGTAAGGGTGAGAACACAGTGTTCTCATTTGATGCTGAAGGTGTGTTGGACTTTGGGAACCATTTATGCCTTATTAGTGGGTGAGTTGAGGAGAAAAGTAAAGGAAGAAGCCCATGGTGGAGCATACTCAATGCACCCAGGATCAGCTGAAGATATATCAGGATCTAAAATAGTTGTTCTGGTAGGATAGTATGAATGAAGATATCGTGACTTTGTGGTTAGGTACTTGGTATGCCAGGCAAGTTAGGTTAGTATGAGAGGCCAGGTTGCTTCAGGAGATAGATATTCCAGAATGGAAGTGAGAGGGATAATTATGGACTTCGTAGTCGGGTTAACTCAAACTACTAAGGGATTCAACTCTATATGGGTAATAGTAGACATGGTGACCAAGTTAGCATACTTTTTACCAGGATATTACCTTCAGTAGGACAGGATGCTCAATTATACATCAATGAGATAGTCAGACTTCATGGTGTTGTAGTATCCATCATATCTAGGGGTCCAGTTACTTCACCTTCTGGAGGGCATTTTAGGAGGCCCTTGGGATACGTGTGGATTTGACCACAACTTTCCACCCATAGTTGATGGTCAGCGGAAAGGGCGATACAAACCTTAGAAGATATGCTCTGAGCCTGCATATGAGATTTTGAGGGAGCTGGTATGATCACCTACCCTTGATCGAGTTTTCATACAATAACAGTTATCAGGAAGTATCAAGATGACACTATTCGAAGCCTTGCATGAGAGGCATTGGAGGTTCCCATTTGGTTGTTTGAGCTTGGGAAGCTAAGTCTCTAGGCCCAGAGTTTAGGAAACCTTAGAGAAGTTTTAGTTGATTAGGGAGCGCCTTTTATCAACACAATCTAGGCGGAAGTCTTATGCATAACCGTAGACGCAATTTGGAGTTTACGGTTGGGGACCACGTGTTTTGAGGATATCCCCTATGAAAGGGATAGTGATGTTTGGTAAGCGGGAAAGTTAAGCCCTCATTTTATCGACCCATTTGAAATTCTAAAGAGTTGTAGCAGTGTCCTACAGGTTGGCATTGCCTCCAGCTATTAGCCATACACCCAGTGTTTCATGTCAGGATGCTCAGGAAATATATGTCTGATTGGTCTTATGTGCTCACTTGAAACGGTCCAAGTTGATGAGAGTTTGTCTTATGAAGAGAAACCAGTTACTATTGTGGATAGGCAGGTCAAGAAGCTTCGCTCAAAAGAGGTAGTCTCAGAAAGTTATCTAGAAACCACTCCACGAGGAAGCGACTTGGAAAACTGAAGAAGTTATGAAAATCAAATATCCCCATCTTTTTCCAGCTAAGGTACGTCATTTAGATTTGGGATCAAATCTCTTTTAAAGGGGTAGTATGTATATCCCAAATATGAAATTTAGTCGTATGTGAGTTATTATTAGGAATATCATCATCATTATTATTATTATTATTATTATTATTATTATTATTTCCAAAATTATCAATGTCAGGAGTGTCAATGTAAACTCATGATGTAAGTTCAGAATATATATATATATATATATATATATATATATATATATATATATATATATATATATATATAACGAAGGCACCTTTTGCAATTTCATTCTGCTTCTTTTTTGTTCTAGTATATTTTAGGCACATCACAATACTTCTAAATATTTTTCTAAGAACTCTAGCCGTCGAAGGAATTTTCCTTAGAGAAAAACGTGGTTTCTCTCAATTTTCTCTATTAATCTCTTTCAGGAGTGATATTCATGAAATTTAGCTAATTCCTTCCCTTTTTTATATAACATGTGAGTTTGGGTACTATTAGACATGGTTTTCTCTCAACATTCTTGCTCCCTACCATTCCAAACTCAATTTGGGTGATAGAATCAGGTTGTTTATATCGTTTGGCAATTACCTGCACCATCCTGCCCCCATAATCAAGTTGTTAGTGGAAGCACACTCCCTGACTAATAGTGAGTGGGTTTAAGCTCATGACCATATTTTTTATCATTATTAGTATTTTTCCAATATTATATAAATTGTTTGTGAAATTCTACAATAACTTATGCCAAATACATGCTTTCATGAAATATGCTAATTTCAGAAAATTATTGCTTTTCATGGCTATCATTAAAACCTTATTTTAGAAAGCTTATGGGACCATATTTGATACCTTGCATGTTATAGAATATATTTTTCCAAGTTATCATGAGACCTCTTTAATGTTTACAATAGAAGTATTGATTATGATGTTTTCAGATTATGGATTTCCTATTAAGATTTTAAAACATCAGTATGATTTATTGAAAGTATAGAACAAAGTACGATTCATAACAATTGTCAGAATATATTGTTGGCTTCTAAACCATTACGTCTACAAGTTGGTAATCCCTTAGGCATGATTTTAGAAGCTCAATTATGCTAAAGTCAAATTATTAGAATTGTATGAATTTAGAGCATTCAGATTTATTCAATTTTATTGCAAGCTATTTTAATAGTAAATAGTTAAAAATAAAAAAGCTGAGTTAAGCCTAGGATTGATCGTTAACTTTGGTACCAAGTGTTCCACTAGGATAGCATTATACCAAGGAACCCAATGTAGTGTCTATTTATGAGATCTAGTTAGGTGCCCATTAGATTAGCCATTGACTCATATTTAGCTATTCAGCTTAGATATTTATGTACAAAACATCTTTTGTTTCTAGTTATTGCAATGGATTCAGTTAAATTATTATTTTCAATAGTTATATGTAATTATATATAAAATGTTTACATTGATTGCATATATATGTTATGTATATTTGTTATTATCCCATGTGGGTTGTGTAGGCTCACTTATGAGTTTTGATGAACTCACCCTTTTCTTTTCCTTCCCTACAAATACAGTGATAGGTTTAGCGCACTATAGGATCTCCAAGTGTTACAACTTCTTTGGTAAGCTTCGCTTTGAAGTGGAGCTTACTATTGATTATGTCAGTTAATAGTGCTCCAATAATTGTGTAAGCATATCCTAGATATGCATTTTAATTATTTTTAGAATTTCAGGAATTTATTTAATTATGTTTGACTTTGACTCAGATTATGGATTTTATAGTTTTATATTTGGATTTATTATTGAAAACATTTTAGAATTATGGAATTTAGCTAAACTTGAGATATTTTGAATATATTTTATTTATTTATGCATATTAGCTAATCACATTACCAGACTTTTATTGAACCTAATCCTTATTGCAAAATCATGGTCTTGTGAAATTTATATTATCAGGATATTAAAATTAACTCATTATTTAATAGTTAATAATATTACATCACTTGAAAAATTAATTTGAGTAAAATTTCTGATAATATAATATCATAAATTGAGTCAATTTAAATTAAATTAGTTAGATTTAATTAATTTTAGATATTAATAATTTCAAATAGAAATAAAAAAAGAAAAACTAGCGCTCATTTTACGTTCGTTTTCCTAAACAAGCAAAATATAAAAATTGTATAAGCTTTTTTTCTTTTTTTGGTGTGCATATGGATCATTTTTATTTTTTTTAATTAACGAAAACTTTGGGCTGAATTACGAGAAAAAGAGAAATCATAAATTAATGCCGTTGGCGTATGTCACGTTATCTTGTCATGGTGAAAGTGAGAGAGGAAGCAAAAGGAAAAAAGAGAGAGAGAGAGAGAGAGAGAGAGAGGGGGTGGAATATATTTAACGTGATGGGGAAGAAAAGGAATAAAGACAAGGAGAAACTTAAAAAACGTAAAAGCCAGTCGAACATAAAAAAAGGAAAGTTGTCGAATAAAGAGTATGGAATGAAGATTACTTTTACTTTTAGGATTTATTTGGAATACAATCAAAGAATAAAGAAGTTTTATATATTCATCACATCATTTAATGTTACATATCTAAATATGATTTCTTTTTATCTCACCTACTTAAAAAATTATATAAAATAAAATGATTTAATTAGATAAAAATATAAATTTTTTTTACACACATCAACATTCAACTCTTAATTTTATTGAGTTGTAACCAACATTACATAACATCTCCTATGCATTGATAAATAAAAGCATAAAGATATACAATTTCGGATAAGATTGAAGTTGTTTCATTTCATTAGGAGAAGAATCTTAATTTTGAAAATGTTAAATTAATTTACGGCTAGTCCTAATTCTTTTTGAAAGATTCAATAGGTCTGTACTTTATAAATATAAAATTAAATCCTAAATTCATAAAATGTTCGTTATTAGGCCCCTTGACAAGATGAATGAAATATTCTAAGATGATAGTTTAAATATTCTATAATAATTAAGTTGATAGGTGATATGTTAGCGAAAACGTAAAGGCATATCGATAAAAGAGAGAACCATTATTTTAGTCTCTAAGGTAGTGTTTGTTTACTGTCCTAGAAAGAAATACAAGAATAGTAGAGACAGTGAGATAGAGACATAAAAGACATGATAACTGCCTCCGTATTTTGCTTGGCAACACGGAAACAATACAATAAATATATGAAAAGCACATGTATCCTGATCTAACCACCATTTACCCATTAACCACCCCGCCTTGCCATGCGTTGACCACTGCTGGCGACGTTGACCTGATTGAGCGTTAACTGATATTGACTTTTTGTTGACTAGCGCCGTTAACATTGACCCGTCCCTTACGTGACTGGTTTGATTACGCCAGATGTTGCTACCTAAGGGTATTATTGAAAAAAATATTAAATTTTTGTCTCCATATTTTGTCTCCACTTGTCCTACTTTTTGGAGGGAGAAAATACAAAAAAATTTTATTTCTAGAACAAAATTTTGTTTTGTCCTTGTATTTGTGTCTCTGACGGCAAACAAACGCGTCCCAGAGATCATATTACTAACAAAATAATTCTTAATTAAAAGAAATTATATTCAACTATATTCCATTCTCTAGCTTTACATATGAGAAAATGTAAGGAATAAAAAAACTTAATGACCTCTCACATATAAATGTGATATCCTTATTAGTATTTGTAACAAGTTCACTATCAAAATAAATTATTATATTTGTTACACTATCCATTTTCACCCTTTTTTAAACACTCCATTTTTGCTCACTTTTTTTGTTTGGAAAAAACTAACACTAGTCTCTCGCCCGTACCCTCTCCATATGCTAACACTAGATCTGTTTGCTATGTTCAGAATTATAAGATTATATAGAGAATGAAAATTATTTTATATTAAAACCGTCTTTGATCAATTTAAAAGATATTTTTTAATGAAAATCAGCCTTTGGCGGATTAAGGCCTGAAATTATACTTAATTCAACAGAAATTTTTTCTTTTTTTATCATTCAGTGAATCCGCCTGTGCCATTTCTATATTATTAATTTTTTTTTCTTACTTTACCTTTGTTGGATTCACTTTTTCAATTTAAAAAGAAAAAAACTTGACGGAGTCCCTCTAACTAGCGCCATATAAAACTTTTTTCCCTCATATATGTAAAACACCTCTTTGAATTCCATATAAAAAAAAATGCCCCACGTCGTGGAGTTAAAGTAATTAATTAATTAAATGGGTTCATCTAATAAAATTAGTAGGAAAAGAAAATATGAGAAAGTTCGTAAGGGCTCGGACGGTATCGAGAATGAGCCAATGATTTCGTACGCGACAATTACACGTGGTTTTTTCATTGCCAGACGGTCTGATTGCTAATTAGGGGAAGGGAAGTTTGAGTGACTCAATAAGGTAAAGATTAAAAAAAAAAAAGAAAAATCTCTGCTGTAAAGATGTGAGCGGTGTCAAATGACGAGATGACCCATTTAGTGAGTTGATTATTGTAATTGAAACAAGAGAAGTCTATCATAGGACCTAATGATTAGTGACTATGGTGATCATCAAAACAATATCTTCTTCCTCTTCTCATTTTCTCCGCGAAGAAGACAAACACACCGCCAATGCCACACCTCTGGTCCACCACCGTCGCGCGACACGTCGTGCACAGACCTTCGCGATCACGTCGTCGTCAGGGCCGCTGTGGTGGTTGTTGGCAGCCTCTTTCCGTGGCCGTCACCAAGATGGCCCTTGCCACTCTCCGTAAGCACGCCTTCGTCTTCAGCCCTCTCCAAACCCTCCTCCGATCCCACAAAAAACCGAAAACCCCCAACCTCCTCACTCCCCAAAACCCCCTCAATCCACGCCGCGCCGCCACTACCGAAGCTCCGCGACGACTCGCCGAACTATCCGGCCGTTGTCAGCGTCCAATCGGCGATTATCTGGGAGTACCGCCATGAACAAAAGCGGAAGGCGAGGGAATTGGAGCCATAAGAGCCGGAGGGTTGATGAAATGATGGGCTTGTGGTGGGAGAATACGGCAGAGCATATAATCATTGGCTATGGGTTGCAAGGACTATGATGGTCCTTGGACTGGGAGGAACATTTTAAAATCACTTGTTATTAACACAGACTCACAGAGCATATAATATTTTCATTCATCCAAAGCATGTCTTTACGGTTGGATTTTACGGTGGTCCATTATTTTTGGTCCTTGCACTATTTATTTATTGATCGTTTATTAAATTATTAAACAAAAATAGTAATTATTTAGTGATTAATAATAGAAGATTTATGGTAAATTTAAATATAAGAGGTTCATTTTATAATTTATCATTTAACAATGTGATTTTTTTTTAACAAAAAATCTTTCTGTAATAGTTATTACTAAATGATACCTATATTATGCACATATATTACTGTACATTTGTTATAAGAGACTTTTGACATTTATTTTGAGCAAAGTGTTTAAAGAAGCAGTTTCATTACTTAAGTCAAGTTTAACACTTAGAAAATAGTTTCAATTAACATATTCCTTAGTTTTTCCAATTTTATTTTTTCTCTAATTTTTTTTTGTTTTTTTAATCTTGCAAATCAATTTTTTTTATCTCAATTTCAAGATTTTATATTTACTTTCTTTCATTTTTTTTTACTTTCATTATTTTGAAATCATATATTTCATTTTGTAATATTTTTTATTATTTATGCAATAAAAACAATTCAATAAATGTATATAAGTAACAATAGATATCTATCAAGGAATAAAAGGTAACAATGGATAAAATTAACATTCAAATTAGGCTTTTGCTCTGTTTTGTTAAAAGGAAAAATAATATTTAAATTATATTTTGATATTTAGTTCCTGAAATGATATGGAATTTTGGCTATATATAGATATTGTATATAAAAAGTTATAATTTTAGAAACTAAACCAAAGAGATAGAAATGTTATACCGAAGTCAGTGCAAAGATCAAGCACAACGCCAAACAAGAAGAGGCCAAGAAAGTTGAAGTCATGTCCTCTCTTTACAGCCCAGATGTGTAGAGTTAGGGCAATCACCACCACTATAATCAGAATAACTTTCCCTGTATCCAAAACCCAGTCAACCCAGTCTCATCAGAAGAAAATCAAGGCCACACAATACTACACAATTCTAACTTTGAAAAACAAATGCAACTTAAGCAAACTAAGTTGCATAAGCCCCAAGTTATATTAATATTTTTGGGGTTTCTACAATATCCTAATAAAATTTAAGAGTATTGATACTCTTTAATTATATATAATTCACATGTTCCACTAATTTAAGTTACTAAGATTTATAAAACTTATAATTGGATCACAGCACCTCATTACCAAAAAATGGATCATAGCCGTTGAACATTCAAGGGCCTTTGTACCCTAAGAGTACCGAAAAACACCCCCAATATTATTCGTTTATGCCAAATATACATGATAATCAATGCCACTTGTGATATTAACTGTTGGTTTTATTCTCCATTGCACAAATGGCAGTCAACTGGTTACCTAAATACCTCCAAAAATTAGAAATAATCAAATTTCATCGCCCCATTTTCACTTAAAGGATGTAACCAATAGGAAAAATAGAGAAGAAAAGCAGCACAATCTAGATTAATCAAAGCTTAAATAGGCCATTAGGATTGGCCTCGTGATGTACGTTTTGGATAATGTGCATGAGGTTTAGAATTACAAAATATAAATTTAATTAAATAATAATCAAAAGAAATCCAAGTCTTACTACAAATAAAGATGCAAGTCAATCTATTGGAGAATATAATTGTAATTAGAAATTAGTCAGAATTGGTTTAGTTTGTTAGATATTACTCCCCCTTATAAAATGTCAATCAAATTTGGAGAGATTGTATAAAAAAATGTGATAAATAATATGATAATAGAGTATTTTTATACAAAATTATGGTATATGAACTAATATACTTTAATGGTCATTAATTGTGTGGCAGATCAAATTGTCGAAATGAAATGTTACACTAATATTTATTAATTACTCATGGGTACTATTGGAATAAAAAAAATTCTATTTTATTGAAATATGAAATTTACAGATATTTTGAAAGATGACTTTATCTAAAAGTGGATATATATTCTGAAAGGAATGGAGTATTTAATAATTTGTTATGCTCTTTAGTTTATATAAGGATGCATTCCATTGCATTACGTAACCTTTTTATCATTAGTAAAATTTTTCTTTTACTATTCTCTCAATTATTACTCTCTCTTCTGATCACTATTCCTTTGCATCGATTTATCGATCTTTGGGTAATGACTTGATCGTGATTTGCCAGTCATCTTGCAGAACATATTGGACTATATCGAAAGAAGAGCCATACGTGTTAGTGTGTAACACGAGAATGCATATGACTTTGCTTGCATGCCGAGTTGTGCAATTATACAATTATCAAAAGCACTCAACATTCGTCCTTAACTGGAGAACATTAATATACTGAAACAAGAGTTGTACGTATGTGTTAGTGTGTAACATGAGAATGCAATATGATTTTGCTTGCATGATGAGTTATACAATTATAAAAGCACTCAATATTTGCCAATCCAACTTGCAGAACATCAGAATATATCAAAACAAGAACCATACGTGTTAGCGTGTAACATGAGAATGCATATGACTTTGCTTGCATGCTGAGTTATACAGTTATACAATTATACAATCATCAAAAGTACTCAATATTTGGCGGTTCAACTTGCTAAATATTGGAATATATACCGAAACAAGTGCCATACATGTTGGTGTGTAACATGAGAATGCATATGGACATTGCTTGCATGCTAAGTTATATAATTATACAATTATCAGAAAGCACTCAATATTCACATGTCCGACTTGCAGTATATGTTAGTGTGTAACACAAGAATACATATGTACTTTGCTTGCATGATGAGTTATACAATTATCAAAAGCACTCAATATTCCCAATTGATAGTGACATAAATACAATTCGGCGCATATATAGCCTGCACCTAGTGTTCTTCACTTTGGTCTTTCATAGCGATCGGAAAAACAAATGCCGAAATGTATTCCCACATGCATCACACCATGTTAGAAATTGTTGGAGGCTACAACTATTTCGCCTAATAAATCTTAAACTATGCATTTTGTATCACTAATGTTATTTTACTCATTTTTGTAAATATTTTTTTTGGTTAGGGTGAAAAATCCTCACATATATTTCACTTTACAAAAAATAAAGAATATATTGGCAAAATAAGATGATAAATATAAAATAATAAAAATTGAATGAAAAACATAAAAAGAAATTGAAGTGTTGCGCATTTTCACTTTTTAAGAGAAGAAAGTATATATTCTAACACCAAAAGAGATGGTTGTGTGATCAGAACATTCAAGAATGAGAAGGTCAATTTACTTTAATAATAAATATATTTTTTTACTTAAATACGTATATTTAGTCGCCTATAAATATTAGTTATTTTTGTTTTGATTCCTCTAGATTTTTTGATTTGGTTTTAGTCCATTTTTTTTCATTTCTTTGTTTCTAATTCTTTGTATATTTCTAAATTTTGGTCCCTATAAGTAACTTAACATATGTATTTAGTCATTATAAATATTAAAAGTATTATTTTTGTTCTTATAAATACTTTAAAAATACTTGTTTGGTCCTTTTATATATCACTGTTTAACATGAAATTGTAACATGCATAATGGGGCCAAAATAGCCCAATGAGTAGATTTAGACTTAGTTAAAGAAGGAAACAGTTTCGGACCAAAACAAAAAAAGAGAGAAGGAAAAAATATAAATTGGAGTACTAGGAATAGTAATAGTGAACATACATGTGAATTGCCATTTGAGTTTTCCCTTGAGAGTTTCTCTTCTTTTATGAATATTTAATGTTTTCCCTATCTGAAATTCCTCCTTATTCTTCGTATTCTCTCTAATTCTACATCTCCTATTTCCAATCTCTATACTGTTACAAGTCTACGCGAAAAGGACCAAAATCGGGATAATGGAAAAAAGAGGGACTATAATTAAAGTAAAAAAATTGTAGAATGATCAAAATCAAAACAATTAATATTTACCATCATTAAAATCATATTTAAATCTATATTTTTTTAAACAATCATTCAATAACAATAAAAAGAGTTATGCGTGATATATAATATTAGAGATTAAGGGAGCTATATGTCAGCATCCTCAAGTACTCGTATAGATCATAGGACAACCATAGTAGCAATCACATTACTTTTATGACAAACACAGAAACTATAGATGAACAAAATAAGAACTTTAGAACAAAACATACTCAAGTAGAATTGCAAACGAAAGGGGGAGGAAAAAAACGGACTATTCTTCAAGAAAACATATCAAACAACATCCCAATCTCTTTCGAATACGATACTTTAAACAGCCATCACTCAATTCTTTTCCCTCCCCGTCAAATAGCTATCACAGACACAAAACACTTCCTATTAAAGAAAAGAGCTAAAGATGAGAGTATATTAAAAGCATTCAAAAGTATAGTAATAGCATTCAAAAGTTTCTTCAGCCATACCTCATGCTACTCCAGATTAAAAAAAAAAAAACCAGTTAAAACGGATCTGTGAAGAATACACGTCCCATAGCTAGCCTTGTCCTTCTAGTATATTATCATTAATATTTAAGCAGACATGGATGAAACGTTTACTGTTATATCAAGAGTTACAATTGTTAATAAGTATGTAACCCTATTTTTTAATGGTAACATTGGTCAAATAAAACCAACAATATCCTCTAGTGTTAGCCCAAGGATTCGAACTAATGACCTTGCTTTGATAGCACATGTTTGGGTCAAGCACTTATTTCTCATTTAAAAGTTATAGCTGTTAATCAGTGAGAAGGTAACTTTATTTCTTTAAAAGTTTTTGGAATCACATCAAATTTAAAGAAAAGAAATATGTTAGGTTTAGTATTTTGATGATGGATATTTAAATGATGACATACATATTATTCATTAATATATTTAAATAATTATAATAATTATAATAATTGTTATTTGATAGAGCTAATTATGTGAATCATTTGCGGTAGCTGATTTATTTCATTTGATTTAAATTTGCATTTCAAATTCAATTTAATTGATACAGATGTAATTATTTCTAATTTCATGACATGATCATGAGCTCCTTTGAATAAGCTTTTAGGAGAGAAAAAAAAAGTACTTCCTTTCAATTTTTCTTTTAACAAAATACTTTTAGAATTATTTAGCATGTTTGTTTGTGCTTCTCAAGAGAAGCAGAAACATAAAATAATCAATTTTTCTGCTTTTTTTCTCCCTTTACATGCTTCCTGTAGAAGCAGAAACAATAGAAGAGAGAGAGTTTATTTTTGTTGATTTTTGAAATTGTTTAGATTCCAAATTCATCATCACAAATCACAAATTTTATGAAAAGACAAAAAATAACCTTTTACTAAGTCACTCTCATTGCTCATCATATTTTCACTATCACAGTTGTAATAATTTAATTGTTCTGTGTTACATTTTATTTTGTGAGTATATTATTTTATAATTCAATAAAAACATAACCCAATAACAATAAATATATATAAAATTAGTTTACTACACAATAAATATTACATAACATAAAAAATATAAAATATAAATAATTGATTTCATTTTATTTAACTTTTTTATTAATTATATTTAGTTAAAAATAAAGAAGTTCTATATTAAAAAAGTTAATGTGCAAAACGTATTGAAAAACTCAAACATCTTTGTTAGAAAGTAATTCTTCACACTCTTAATTGTAATTTTACTAAAAAATAACACTTCTATATCTACTTTATCTAAATAGTATAACAACTTTTTATTCTAATAAAAAGTACCTATACAATTACATCCAAATGTATAAATTTTTTTTACTTCTACTTCTACTTTTGAAGAATCTGAAGAAGTACTCTATTCTCCCAAAATTTTAACCAAATGAGCCCTATATTTTTAATCTTGTTTGATGTGGATATTATTTTTTTCATCAGAAAATATTGATAGATCATTTTTTCTATTTAACTTATAAATATTTATTTTTTTGATATTAAATTATATTATATGTTTACTTATATTAGTTGTAGAAATTATCTCATTATTTATTTAATCTGGAAAAACAATTTTTTAAGGAGAAAATCGAGCTACAATGGTCATAAAACTGAAATCTTGATGATTGAGCACATAAGGAAGAAACAACAACTATTTAAACGACTAACATGACAAGAAAAAAATATCAACTACTATTATGAGAAATAGGAATACAAAAATTGCCATGTGAGCAAATCTTTGGTCTAAAAGAAAATTATAATATCCTCTAACCAGGGCTGTAAGCGAATTAGTCCAGCAACCCAATGTACTTATGAATCCAAACCAATCCGATTAGATTGGTTTAGTTCGAGATCATTGGATCAATTGGTTCATCAGATCAGATCATTGAATCAATCGGTTCGAAATAATCAATTATATATTGGTTCGGTCATTAGATTTGCAACTTCCGACCAAGATGCAATCTAAACCAATCAAAATAATTTCTTGTGTTAAATTGTAGGAAGTAAATGAAGTGCTCAAATTGGAGATGATAAGCTTCTTTTTTGTCTTTTGAATGTCCTCAATTTATAATTTGTGTTTGAGGCTTTATGGACATATAATATAAATTGTGTTGTGTAATGTTTTTAGCGTGGAATTACTGTAATTAGAATTGTATTGTTTGAGTACTATATTGTGATGTTTTACAATTTTGCTTATATAAAATTGAGATATTTTGCAAATTATAGTATTTTTTATTGATTTTTTGAGAAAAAATTGAAAAAAATTAAACAGACAAATCTAATAACCCCATTTGAACCAATCCAAACTCGATTGGATCAATTTGGTTTGGATTTTGAAAAAAAAAGAATTCAAACTAATTCGGATCAATTAAAAAATGATTGGTTTGGATTTATTTTTCACCCAAATTCAAGCCAGACCAACCTTTTTACACCACCATCTCTAGCAACTAGTAAACATCAATGGCTCATCATAAAGTTACATGAAGAACGGAGAAGAGAAGAGGATATCATCTCCTATAGAAAAAAAAAATGTCTTGTTCATCAACTTGTGAGCTTTCACTTGCTTATCTATTAGAGTCTAGAGAGAAACTATTGTTATAAATATTGTACTTCATTCAAAAGCACATTTTATACTTGAGAGAGATTTTACTCTATTTCACTTAAGATAAGGGAGAAATGCACTCCAATACGCCTCTATTTGTCCCAGCCTAGTAATACTTACCTCTTCTAAACGCATTATATAATGTGCAATATAGGAGATGACAGAGTTATAATTTTAGATACTTAAAAAATTTCTAAGTAAATTTTATAAATAAAAAATAGTTGAATAAATTTTATCAAATCTCAAAAAAAGAGAAATGAGTGTAATTTATCCAAATAAAAAAAATGACTTATGGACTCAGTTATTTATTTAATAGTTAATAATATTACATCATTGTCAAAATTTAATTTGAGTATAATTTTTTATATATAATATTATAAATTCACATTATTTAAATTAAATTACTTAGATTTAATGAATTTTAGGACTTATTAATTTAAAATAAATATAAGAAACAATAACACTCATTCTACATTCGTTTTCCTTTTCTTTGTTTTTTTTTTGGGTACACTCATATTACATTCGTTTTCCTAAACAAACAAAACATAATTATGGTACAAGTTATTTTTGGTGTGCATTTAGATCATTTTTTTTAATCAACGAAAATTTTGGTCTCAATTAATGTCGTTGGCCTGTGTCACGTTATCGCGTCATGGTAAAAGTGAAAATGAGAGAGCAAGAAAAAGGATTCTCATTCAATGAGTTGGTAGTTGACTTTGGCATCCAGTGGAAAAACGACACGTGTCTAGATCCACACCCCCTCCTATGCAACCCTAGCTGCAACCCTCTCCATCCTCCAACACTCCACCTACCCTTCGTCACTGCCAGCCACGCCCTAAACATGGCCTCCTTTTGCGGAACATCGCCGGTCACGAAATGCCAAACCTCCACCTCGATTTCTTGTCACCACCACACAGGAACGGTGACTCGCAACTCTGGTGCTTCTTCGCTCCACATACGTCTCTATCTTTATCTCCGTATTCATCGCCATTGAAGGCCAATCGAAGATGGTTACCTTGCCCGGGTCAATGGTTCTGGAAGGTTACATGCTTGCATCTTCAACCCGCCACTGAGCGCATCGGAATGGCTTGATGGTTCGACGATTTGTGATGGAGGTTTGACCTTTGGGTTCCTCCTCTGTCGACCACCAACGACGTCGTCAGAGTCGCCACAACGAGATCGATACGTGGATCTAGCCATGATTGACCAGGTACTTTTGCTTGCCTTGGTCGTCTATGCGACCCAACGCTTCGCTCCGCTGAGCATAGGTCGCGCTCCTCCTCATCGTGGTTAGAGCATTGGTTGCGCTCTCAGTCGAGGCTACATCACTCCTTGTTCGTTATGATTTGAAATCCTTAATTGAAAAAATTTTGTGCATCGTAAGGCAAAAAAATTTTCTTGTGTTTTTTTTTTGTTGATAATGGTTGTTGATGAAAGTATTATTACGATGAGTTTTGCTTCTGGAATCTGTTCATTTGTTTTGGAATTTGGAATTACTTTATTATTGTTGGTTGAATGATGAATAACAATTGGAGGCCAAAGTACCCATTGAGAAAGGAGGAGGAATGAGAAGTAGGTGGTTTCAAGGGATGAGATTCGATGGTTGGAATGTATTGTGGAGGGCAAGAAACTGAGGAGGGAGTGGTGATGGTGATGGCGGAGAAGAAGGAGGGAGGAGATAGTGTTTAGCAACATGTTGAATTTTAATTAGCCACATTTATGAAGTGTGGTTAAATACAACTACAAGGTAGACATTGACTAATGACCGTAAGGTAGTAGTCACAGGGTGGAAATGACGTGATGGGAGAAAAAGAATAAAAACAAGGAGAAATTAGAAAAGGTCAAAGTCAATCGAACATAAAAAATGGGAAAAGTTGTGGAATAAGCGGTGTACGATTGGAACTAAGACAGCTCAATTTTTGGTCGCTTCACTAAACGAGTATGGAACCATGATTTGCTGTATTGAGTTGAAACCAGCATTATTTTTCTTTTGTGCCGCAACCAAGATCGCGATGGGGAAGGTGAAAAATAGTTTGTTAAAATTGGAGTCGCCACCAAATTTATTTAAATTAGGAAAAATATGGAAAAACTCATTTTATTAAAAAGTGGTCTTAAAAATCAGATTTGAGTTCTGGAGTTGTTATGCATAGGGAAGGGTAGGATTTAATCCTACGCACTCCTAGTACACCGTCCTTAGACGGTACCTTAATTGATTTGTGCAAATTATTAATAACCTTTCAAAATATTCATTTTTATATTTTTTATTTACAACAAAAATTTAAAAAAATTGAGGAACACCAAGTTGTCACAACTCAGGTGTTCTAAAAATACTGTGTTAACAAACCGTCACGGTTAAATTAACATTTTTATTCAAAATACAATATTTCACAAATAAGTAACAAATTTAAACTAAATATATGAAAATAAAAATCTCTTATGAATTATAAATATTTACAAATAAGATAAAAATTTATTTTGATATTTTTTTTTACGAAAATAAAATAAAATATAAAAGAGAACATACTTTTAAAGAAAATTTGGAACATCAAGTCAACTCAGATGTCCAGATATTCAGTTAACAAGCCGTCCAGCTAAATTAACTTTTTTATTTGAAATAAAATATTTCCTAAAGAAATAAAAATTAAATGAAATAAAATATCTCATAAAAAAACTCATGAAAAATTTACAATTAAGACAAAAATTATAAATATTAGATTTTGACTTGACAGGATTAATCGCCTCTCCTACGTATTCTTTAATGGGGAACTCAAAGTCACGTAGTTAAAATATTTTGTGAGTTGATTAATTTTATTTTTAAAGGGGTTTCAGAATATCAAGCTGTCACAACTAAAATATTAAGCATAGGATTAACAAGCCGTACCTTAATTAATTCCTATTTTAAAAGGTACTCTAATTATTGTTATCCTTTTTTATTTTTATTTTTATCAAAAGTAAAATTCCCAAAAAAAATAATTTATTTTTAAAACCCAAATTAACTCAAATCCTTATTTCACAGATCTTCACTTTTTTTAAAAAAAGATAATAAGGTTAACACAAGAATTTATAACCTTTTATTTTATTTTATTTTATTTTTGAAAATAACATTAAAACTATAAAAAAGAAATTATAAGTACTAATTACGATGAAAGAGTATTGAAAAATCTCTAATCATAAAGTAAAAATCTGAAAGATAAATAAATAAAAATAAAATTTGACTTAAAAAATCTCTAATCAAACTTAGCACCAATTTAAATTAAACTAGAATAAAAATCCAAACAACCATTAAAGAGTACTGCAACAAAAACTCTGACTAAACTTAAGCTTATAAAAATAAAACACATCCCAAATATGATCCAACAAAAATAAAACAATACTAACTAGAAATATATATAATGATAATAATAAAACAAAAACAAACTCTTAATCTAAATTTAAGTCCCTATCACATATACACTTTCACTATCACGATGTTAACACATGCACCCACACACTAAAATTAACTCACTCACGCGGTCCCCACACACATACACACACAACAGCACCAACACAAATCACTATCCACTCTCACCAACTCTCTCACTAACATACACTTACTAAGGGAAAAAGGGGCCAAGAGAGAAAAATAAAGAAGGGAAAGAGAGAAAGCTAAAGGCTCAGAAGATCGAGAGAGGATTAGGGAAGAGAAGGGAAGGAGGCCGCGACAGTGAGGGTGCCGCCGCGTGCATGGTGGTGTGGCAAGGGGGTGGCGCGGCTAGAGAACCGGTGGAAGGGTGAGAAGGAGGTGCGATTCACGATCGACTTGGGGAGGAGGTCGTGGCTTTGTGCACCGCAGCCATGGATGAAGGCGCTGAAGAGGCGGACCGGCGACAACAAACGAGGCAGTGGTGAGGATAGATCTGCCACGTTGAGGAGGAAGATAGTGAATCGACCTTGATGGCCACTTAGGCGGCGGAACAGCGGCATCCGCTGGCGAGATGATGAAGATGAGAAGGGAGACCACGATGGCTTCGCCGTTCGCAAGGCGGAGGTGATGCAGGCCCAATGCCGACCGCGCACAACCCCCGAGAGAGCTTGACGTGGCAGAAGAAAGGATGTTCGCTTGGGGTTTTGAGGAAGAGGCCGCGGTGGTCATGGAAGGGAAGAAGGTGGTTTGCGTCTGGGTTAGGTTTCAGGTTGAGGGTGGTGGGATGAAGAGGAAGACCCGTGCATGTGATGCGGCAAGACCGGAGCTTCGCGGAGCAGACCGCGAGTGCGGCCGAGGAGCAGCGGATGGGCGGCGGACCAGGTGCGGCGGCTCCTCCCTTTCCAGGTTGTGTGTTCCTTTTCATTTTGTATTCTGACAATTTGAGATGTGTGTTTGGTTTAAGTTTGGTAACAAAATTTCAGGTGGGTGGCTTGGTGGTGTCTGGAAGGAAAAAGATAAAGTGGCCAAGGAGGAGGAATGGATGAGATGAGAAGGAAGAGGAGGGGATTGGCTTGGTGGTGCATGATGATGGGAGGATGATGATGATGTAAAGATGATGATGATGTGAGGCCGGTGGTGGGGGAACCGCCGGCCTCCTCCCATTTCCCTTTTTTTTTTTTTTATGCTGGATTGTAATGTTGTTTCCCCTTTCTCTGGTTCACTATTTTTTGTTTTGAAATTTTTCTTGCTAATGTGATAATGGTGATGGTTGTGAAATGGGACTGGATTTCAGAATAATGGTGGAGGATGGTTTTTGAGTTGTAGCTTGGTGGTGATCGTGGTATGAAAATGATGATGATGCTTGTTTGGATCTACCTTGTTCTTTCCTTTCGTTGTTGCTTGGTTGCCTTGCTGAAATTGTTGATGGTTTCTTTGCATATTTCTTTTTGAATTTCCCCTCTGCTCACTGGCTAATTGATGTATCAGGATGTATTTTTTGATTTTTTGGTGTTTGAATTTTTGTTGATTGTTCTTGGTTTTTTGTCATGTAATCATCGTCATTGTCCTCTATCTTTTTTAGAAAGTAGGTGAGGATATTTATCTTCCCCGCGTGATGATGGAGATGTTGGCTGCGTATGGTGAAGGGGTGAGAGCATTCACCTTCTCTTGGGCTCTGCACCTCCTTCACACCGAAAGAAAATTAGCATTTTGCACATAGTGAGGAGGAAACCCATCATGATGTCCACCACCTCTTGTTTGATTTTTCTGATACTCCCTTCTGTCCTATATTGGTTCACGTGTGCAGGGAACATGGCAAGGGAGCCCATGATACTCCTTTTGTCCTCTTTTTGCTCTTTTATTATTCTTTATAATCAAAAGACAAACATAAGAACGGTGATTTTTTTTAGGCATAGCTAGAAAGAGGAATCCAACGTTCCCTTTCTTTCTTTTTTTTCATGGACTGACAAATTGTGAGCTTTAACAAAAATAAAATAAAATAAAATGGGCTGGATAATTTTTGTTTTGATTGGGCTGAAAATGTAAATGAGCTGAAAAGGATTTTTTTTTGTTTAAAAGAAAATAAATAAATGAATAAAAGAAAACTATAAAGGAAAAACAAATTATGCAAAATTTTTGGGTTTTAATTTTATAGGCTGACAAATTCCGTGTTTCACACTTGCCCCTCTTTGTTCATTTCTTATAAAAGAATATGAAAAGATCTTCATATTGTCTTTATAAGGAATGGATAAAGACATGAAGATTGATTTTGTTCGGCAATGCATAAAGTGCAAATGCAAGAAAGATTGAATTCTAATTTTGAAAAAGTCTAAATATTCAAGAAAATCACATGCGTGCAATTCAGAAGTCACCATGCAAAGAAAAGAAAGTAACTTGACACAAATTCACAAATGACAAGGAATGTAAAAACCAACGGAATTAACATGAACTCAAAAGCCGATGGGGGCTAACAGGAATTGAAAGCCGACCTGGTTGCAGGAATTTAAAAGCCTTGACGAACCTAGATTGTCCATAACAATAGGAAATTAAAGACTTGCGACCAATTGGATACGGTCAACAAGCGAGGAAATTAAATGGCAATTGAGGCCGACTGAAAAGTAAATTTTGGCAATCTGAGGCTCAAAGTAATTGGAAGGCCGACATGAAAAATAAATTGGCAATCTGAGGCCGACTGAAAGTAAAATTGGCAATTGTAGGCTGATGAAAGTAAATTGGCAATGAGGTCCGAATGGAAAGTAAATAAATTGGCAATCTGAGGCCGATTGGAAAGGCAAAGTGGCAATCTGAGGTCAACATGAAAGTAAATTGGCAATCTAGGCCGACATGAAATATAAATTGGCAATTTGAGGCCGACTGAAAGTAAGTTTGGCATTTGAGGTCGACTGAAATGTAAATTAGCAATCTGAGGTCGACTTGAAAAGTAAATTGACAATCTAAGCTGACATGAAAAATAAATTGGCAATCTAGGCCGACCTGAAAGGCAAAGTGGCAATCTAGGCCGACATGAAAAGTAAATTTGCAATTAGGTCGACAGGCCAACATGAAATGTAAATTGGCAATCTGAGGCCGACATGAAATGTAAATGGCAATTTGAGGCCAACAAGAAAAGTAAATGGTGGCAATCTAGGCCGACTGAAAATAATTGACAATCTAGGTCAACATGAAATGTAAATGGTGGCAATCTGAGGCCGACAGAAAAATAAATGGTGGCAATCTTAAGCGACGGAAATGTAAATTGGCAATCTAGGCCGACAAAAGTAAGTGGCAATCTGAGGCCGATGAAAAGTAAATGGTGGCAATCTGAGGCCAACATGAAAAATAAATGATGGCAATTGAGGCCGACTGAAATGTAAATTGGCAATCTTAGGCCAAAAGTAAATTGGCAATCTGAGGCCGAAAAAAGTAAATGGTGGCAATCTGAGGCCGACATGAAAGTAAATTGTGGCAATCTTAGGCCGACTGAAAGTAAATTGGCAATCTGAGGCCGACAGGAAAAGTAATGGAATCTAGGCCGAAGGAAAAGTAAATGGTGGCAATCTGAGGCCGACATGAAAAGTAAATGGCAATCTGAGGCCGACTAATGTAAATGGTGGCAATGAGGCCGACATGAAAAGCAAAATGGTGGCAATGAGGCCGACATGAAAATAAATTGGAATCTAGGCCGATGAAAAGTAAATGGTGGCAATCTTAGGCCGACATGAAAGTAAATGGCAATCTGAGGCCGACATGAAAAGTAAAGTGGCAATCTAGGCCGACTGAAATGTAAATGGTGGCAATCTAGGCCGAGGAAAGTAAGTGGAATTGAGGCCGAAAAGTAAAGTGGCAATCTGAGGCCGACATGAAAAGTAAAGTGGAATCTGAGGCCGACTGAAATGTAAATGGTGGCAATCTGAGGCCAGGAAAAGTAAAGTGGCAATCTTAGGCCGACAGGAAAGTAAAGTGGTCTAGGTCGACATGAAAAGTAAATTGTGGCAATCTAGGCCGAAAAGTAAATTGTGGCAATCTGAGGCCGACAAAAGTAAAGTGGAGGCCGACATGAAAAGTAAAGTGGCAATCTGAGGCCGAGGAAATGTAAATGGTGGCAATCTTAGGCCAATGAAAAATAAATTGCACTGAAAACAATGATTTGCACTGTCCTTCTTTTTTGTTATATGCAAAAGTTATGAATTTATCACCCACTTGTAGTTTATTTCAGACATATTCTTGAAGAACTAACCGTACCCAATCAAGCAAACCTCGAGGAAGACTTTAACCGATCAAACTCGTAATTCTTGAGCTGGACTTTCTGCACAAATAAAACTTTCTTTTCTTCTTAACTTTACCCACTTCTTTCCATTCTTTCTTCTTTTCTCTTTTCCCCTTTTTAAGGATGATGATTGCTTTTCTGCCAAGCTTAATTGAAACTTCTGAATTCTTGGTGTGATGCTAGTCATTGATGTATTGCTATAAACATTGTTAGGTTGTATAATTTAAACTTAAATATATCCTACTTGAGACATCATAAATAAACATGCATTCAAAGATAAAGTGGAAGAATTAACTGAATGGACATATTTATTGCTTGGTGTATTGGATGACAAAATATTTGGAAAGAGACAACCACAAAAATGAAAGATAGGATTGTGAAAGACATGAAAATTTTGCCCAGTTTGGGTTCTTTGTGGCTTATTCAATTGATTTTTCGCAGCAATTGGATGCTATAACCATTGCTTCCATTGCTTAGCCTCAGCTTTTCCTTTTTTGCCCCCAGCTTCAACCCAGCCCGCTTTGCTCTAGGATGAACTTATCATCGAAAATTGCCCCAGTGTAGATTGCTTGAGATGATGCTTTGCTCTAACTTTTGCTTAGGCCGTTCTTTCAAGTTTTCGACCTAACGAGCTCTTTTTTTTTGTTTTGCCCTAATTTTTGCTTAGGCCGCTCTTTCGAGTTTTCAACCTAACGGGTATTTTTCTCTCTTTTTTTTTAAGCATCTTTTCAAGCATAAAACCTTTTGACTTCATCAGTGTTGATTGGTTTAGGCAATTCTTGTCCATCCATGTTTTGCAAAATCAATGCTCCACCTGAGAGCTTGTTTGACAATGTAAGGACCTTCATAACTCGAGCCCATTTTCCCCGTGCGTCCTTTGGTTCGGGAGAATTTTCTTCAGAACCAATCTCCCTAAAAATCTCTAGGACGAACTTTCTTGTTAAAAGCTTTGGCCATCCTACTTTGGTACAATTGGCCATGACAAATAGTTGCCAATCTTCTTTCTTCTATCATGTTCAACTGTCACATCGAGCCTTCACCCATTCAGATTCCTCTAGCTCAGCCTCCATTAGAACCCTTAATGACGGGATTTCCACTTCTATGGGGATACAGCTTCTGTTCCATATACCAATGAGAAGGGAGTCATCCCTGTCTCGATCGTATATTGGTACGATATGCATGTAAAGCATATGGCAGCATCTCATGCCAATCTTTGTAATTCACCACCATTTTGGCGATGATTTTCTTGATGTTCTTATTTAGCCTCAACCGCCATTCATCTGAGGTCTGTAAGGAGCTAAGTTGTGGTGCTTGATTTTGAAAGTCTTGAAAATTTCTGAACTTCGGCACCATTGAGATTAGGAGCATTGTCGTGATGATTCTTTGGAATTCCATATCTAGATAATGTCCCTCTGATGAATCTAAGAAACACCTTCTGTGAGTGATGCTGGCATATGAAGCAGCTTCCACCCACTTAGTGAAATAGTCTATTGCCACCAAAATGAAACGATGACCATTGGATGCCTTGGGATTAATTGAGCCGATCACATCCATGCCCCACATCGAGAAAGGCCAGGGAGATACCATGTTGTGTAATGGAACTGGAGGAGCATTGATTCTGCATATATTTGGCATTTGTGGCACTTCCGAACATGATTGATAAGTCATTCTCCATGGTGGACCAGGAATAACCACTTCTTAGGATTTTGCGTGCCATCATGTGTCCATTGGCATGAGTTCCGCAAATTCCTTCATGGACTTCAGTCATGATTATTCGAGCTTCATGAGCATCTACACATCTAAGGAGAGTGGTGTCATGATTCCTCTTGTAAAGGACTTCCCCATTCAGGAAAAGGACATAGCCAGTCGTCGGATTGTCTTCTTGCTTATCTCATTTGCCCAAGCTTGGGTATTCTCCCTTTTGAATATATTGCTTGATATCATGATACCATGGTTGACCGTCTGTTCAGCCTTTACATTACCACAGGATACTGGTTCATCTTGTACCTCTACATGGATAGGTTGGACATTGGTGTGGACTTCCAATTTAGTCATTACAGCCAAAGTTGCCAATGCATCCGCATATTGGTTCTTGTCTCGAGTTAAGTGAGAAAATGATATATCATCAAAGTGCTCAATTAGTTGAGACAAGTGCTTTTGATAAGGTACCAATTTGGGATCCTTTGTACGCCATTGTCCATTAACTTGGTAGATTATGAGTGCCGAATCTCCAAAGACTTTTAGTTCTTTGATTCCCAAGTCAATTGCCACTTGCAAACCATTTGCACATGCTTCATACTCTGCAATGTTGTTGGTACATTCAAAATCTAATTTGATGGAGACTTGGGTACGTTTTCCAGCTTGTGATACTACGACAGCTCCTATTCCACATCCATTCATGTTGACAGCCCCATCAAAGTACATCTTCCATGTATTCTCTTCTTCTACATCTTCTTTTTCCACCACCAATACCTCGTTATCAGGAAACTCAGCCGTGGTGGGTTGTCCATCCTCCAAAGGGTTTTCAGCTAGGTGATCAGCAATTGCACCTCCCTTGACAGACTTTTGAGTCACATACTTGATATCAAATTCTACAGGATCACTTGCCACTTTGACATTCTCAATGACACATGGGGACTATCAAATATGTATCTCAATGGATCCATTCGAGAGATTAACCAAGTAGTGTAGTATAACATGTATTGCCTTAGCCTTTTAGAGGCCCATGCTAATGCACAACAGGTTTCTCAATTGCCAAATAGCGATTCACAGTCATTAAACTTCTTGCTCAAATAATAAATAGCTTGTTCCTTCTTTCCATACTCATCATATTGTCCCAACATTGCCCCAAGTGACGTGGGCAACACTGAGGTACAATATTAGAGGACGACCTGGTATAGGTGGGGTCAAAACTGGAGGTTTTATTAAATAAGCCTTTATTTTGTCAAAGGCTTCTTGGCACTCTTCATTCCATTCTCCAGGTTGATGTTTTCGTAACAGCTTGAATATTGGCTCACAAGTGCTAGTCAAATTGGCAATGAATCTAGCAATGTAGTTGAGCCTCCCAAGAAAACTTCTCACTTCCTTTTCGGTTCTGGAGCTGACATCTCTGGATCGCCTTTACTTTATTTGGATCTACCTTTATCCCTCTCTCCGACAATGAATCCGAGTAATTTCCCTGAGATGCTCCAAAGACACATTTATTCGGATTTAGCCGCAGCTTATATTTTCTGAGCCTTTCGAACAATTTTGTAGAACTGTTACATGACTTTCTCCTTCTTTAGACTTGGCGACCATGTCATCCACATACACTTCAATCTCTTTATGCATCATGTCATGGAATAATGCAACCATGGCACGTTGGTAGGTGGCACCGGCATTTTTCAATCCGAATGGCATGACTGGATAGAGAATGTTCCCCAGGGCGTTATGAAAGTAGTTTTTCCTTTGTCGTGAACGTCCATGGGAATCTGATTATACCCTGAGTACCCATCCATAAATGAAAAGCGGTGATTTCCAGCTGTATTATCGACTAGGACATCAATGTGAGGGAGTGGAAAATCGTCTTTTGGACTAGCTTTGTTTAGATCCCGATAATCCACGCACATTCTAACTTTTCCATCCTTTTTAGGCACGGGCACAATGTTAGCCACCCAGTCAGTGTGTCTTGACACCTCCAAAAATCCGGCCTCTAGCGTTTAGTCACCTCCTCCTTTATTTTCAATGACATTTCAGGCCGCATCCTTCTCAACTTTTGCTTTTCTTAGCTTCGCATATAAAGGAATCTTATGTGAAACTATTTCTGGATTGCCCTGCATATCATGGTAGGACCACGCAAAGACATCCAGGTATTCTTTAAACAATGCAATCATTTCTAAGCGTTCTGATTTTCCACTATTTTCAGCTCCTTTTTCTCTTCTTCATGCCCATGTTAATCAACTCGATCACCTCATTGTCTAAGTCAAATCCTTTTTCTATGTTCCAGGAGGTCTGAAAATTGCCCAACAATTTCTTGATCTTCATCAGATTCATGGCTATCACAATCAATTGCAGCAAGAGAACCAATTGACGAGCTTCCAAATTCCTTTTCATGAGGCAAAATTTCTATAGCATTTAGATTCCTGAAAGCAATTGTGGTGGGTTGGAAGGCCAAAACAGTAGTGGAAAAGTGCAAAATAAAATAAGAAAAACAAAAGTTAATGAGCTAAAAATGATGGTAAAGAGAAAGCAAATAGAGGACTGAAACAAGGAGAATGAAAGACACCAAGAAATATAAAAGATGCGGGAATAGGAAAGAAAGATTGCTGAATAAACACACAAGTTTATTTATGATGTCTTCAAGTAGCATAAATAAAAGCATAAATAGTCTTTATTGATACAACACAAATAATTACTTTGCAGCAATAACATCAATCACTTGTTCAGCTGTCCAGTTCATCAGCATTTCATCATTGTTGGCAGCATAAATCTTGTTGCTCTTCAGTTGTCTCCATGTCCAAGGTGTTGATGGTGAGACGGAGCAAGAGGAATGAACTTTTCCACCTGTAATCACTTCAGCTGGACTAGGAAATGTTTCCTTCAAGTGAGGGATCTGTTTTATTTTTTCTCATGTTTCTCCTGTTGGAGGGCCATAGCATCCATTTCCTCTTCTAATGGTGCATTATATCCCAACCCAAATCGATTAGGTTTCTTGGAGACGATATAGGTACTCTAATACCTTGCAACTATGGTCCTAACCCCTTACCATGTAGGTATCCATTCTTAGCCATGATATGAGCCACTATTTGATTAACATTCTGCATTATGGACCCACTGCATTCATATCCGGGCTTCACCAACTCCAGGCTATGCCACAAGTTATTGTCTATCGACTCCACATTCTCCACATATGGTAGTGAGACTGTTTGGATACAATGATGTCCCTTTCTCCATGGATTGTGACAACTGATCCATTCTCAATATATTTAACCTTTTGATGCAAGGTTGAAGGGACAACACCGATATCATTAATCCATGGTCTTCCTAGCAACATGTTATAATCTGAGCCAATCTCCATCACCTGGAATAACACTTCTGATTTGCTTGGTCCAATCTCTAGTGGCAACACCACTTCACCCAGAATGTTTTCGTAGCCCATCAAAAGCTTTTACAACCATCACTTGAGGTGATATATCATCCACACTCATTGATAGTTGTTTCAAAGTGGACATTGGTAATACATTTAACCCTGATCCTCCATCAATAAGGACTCTAGGCACTATGTGGCCTTTGCATTTGAGGGTTATATGTAGTGCTTGTGGGTTAGCCCGTGATACCACTTCTTCATCTAAGAATGTGATCATATTGACACGTTTCACTGTTCCACCATATTTATCATGTTCTCCAATGAAATGTCGGGCTTGACATAGGCTTCCTTCAGGACCTTCAATATTGCCTTTTGATGAGATTCAGGGACAAGATTAATGACAGAAGAGATATTCTAGCAGGAGTCTTCTTTAATTGTTCCAGAATATCATACTCGCTCTGTTTCATGATTTTAAGGAACTCTTCTTCCTCTTCTTCTTTTTCTTTTCTTCCTTACTCTAACCTTTTTCAACATTCCCTTCATCAACAAATTTCCCATTTTCCAACTCCTTGGGTCCATACACCCTTCCACTTCTTGTTATTCCTTTTACCTCCATGATACTGGTCACTTCCTCACCTTCTTGAGCTTTTGAGGTTTCCCCTATGTCACTTTTCATTTCAACCTTGGTCTCATAATTCCAAGGTACGACATGTGTGTCCTCATACACAAAGGGTGTCGGTTTCTTCACAGTGATCACTCCCTTTTCTGGCTTCATTAAGCGGAGGCACTCGAAGTACAAAACGCTCGATCACATTCACCTCCTCAAGGACATTCCGTTTCTTTTTTGCTTGTATAACACCCAAGTTAAGCAATCCCTGTACATGAACCTTGAAATCCCAACAGTCCTCAATATCATGCCCCAGACTTCCACAATGGTATGCACAACTTGATTCCGCATCATATTTCTCATTCTCCTTTATTGTCAGAGTAGGTGCTGTTATATTGTAACCAGCCTCCTTCAAGCCGATAAAAATTTTCTGCATAGGGGTTTGAAGATTCAAAACCTTCTTGATCAGTGGTTCTTCTACCTCCAAAGCATTTACTCGACCTCCTCCTTCATGATTTGGAATTGGATTATGGACAATATCTGGTTTTGACTCCTCTTGAAAATCCAGCCTCCCACAAGCAATTAGCTTCTTCACTGCCGTCTTGAAACCTTCACAATCCTCGATGGAATGTCCTGCTATGTCCATATGATATTTGCAAGTTAAGTTAGGGTTATACCAAGCTGGGTATGGTGGTTCTAATGGACGCACAGGATATGCCGAGATGAGATGAGCATCAACTAGTCGTTGAAAAAGATTAGCATTTGAGATGGATAGTTTCTGGAAAGGTGGTAAGTTTGGGAATCGAGAACGACTTTGGTTTTGGGTATTAGGCCGTGGTGGTGTGGTATTTGGGTGATTCTGAGGATGTATGGTTGGGTTATAGGTGTATGTTGGGCGAGCTGGTTGGTATGGGCGTATATGGATGTTATTGACTTGAGGTTGGGGGTATGGAATTGTATTTGCATTTGGAGTGCTTGGTATAGTGGGTAAGGAGGGATGGATGGTATTTGGGATCTTGGGTGTGTCGAGGTGTATCTTGGAATGAAAGATTGCTGACCTTGCAC
Organism: Dalbergia oliveri; assembly: GCA_030441495.1. Lineage (NCBI taxonomy): Eukaryota > Viridiplantae > Streptophyta > Magnoliopsida > Fabales > Fabaceae > Dalbergia > Dalbergia oliveri. The sequence continues at coordinate 21,408,028 of JAMLFY010000013.1, read as the reverse complement.
ATAATTTACTTCCGCCTCTTTTTTCCTAGGCGGAATCCTCTTCTTGTGTCCTCATTGCTCATAGGAAGTTTCCAGCTTTGGCCAAACTCTCAATTCTTTCACCTGGTCACTAGCTCAAAAATCTTTGCTGCCCCATTGTCCCAATATAAGGAGATCCTAAGGTCCCCAAAAAGTACGAACACATTTCAGAAGGATAAGTGGCGGTTGCACCTAGCTAAATTCTCCATCTTTGAGCATATTGTTTAAATGACTCCTCCTTCTTCCTTTGCATTGTGCTTAATTGCTCATGTGTGGGTGCTATTTCCATATTGAACTTGTACTGACTCATGAATTGATCAACCAAATCTTTCCAACAGGAAATTTTAGAATGGTCTAACTGGATATACCATTCTAAAGCAGGACCAATTAAGCTTTCATGGAAAAGCTGATGAGAAACTTCTCATCTTTGGACCATATTGCCATTTTGGTGCAATAACTCTTCAAATGGAACAAAGGATTACCGGCCATCATATTTTGAGAAGTCAGGAACCTTGAAGTCTTTGGGAACTATCAGATCAGGAGGACATAGTTGCTCAATTTCCACATAGCCATAGGTGCTAGGTCCCTGAATGGCCTTAATTTGATCTTGAATCTTCTTCATCCATTCTTCTCTAAACTTGTCTTTATTCACCTCTGACGGCTATTCCTGAAAATGGTTGTTTTTGAATGACAACATGAGGTGGCTCCCAAAGGGGTATGCCCGTGCCCATCTATATGAATGTTCTCTAATGGACGATAGCCTTCCCCAATTGGGATCACCAATGGCATTGTAGGTGGTGGTTGTCCATGAAGGTTATTCAGAATTTCATCCCCTTCATTCACCCCTTGAGTGACATTTACAGCCACATTTGATGTTCCCGGATGGCTACCATTGCAATGCTTGGTTGTACCCCACTGACGCAGTCACTATGTCTCGTTTTATTAGTTCCTAATAAATCCAGTGACTCCTTCATGGCTCTCATCATTTCTTCCATCTTTGCTTGGTTATTTGACATTTCATTCAATTTCCCTCTCACTACATCAACTTCCATGCTCAAATTTTTTACTTGGTCAGAAGCATTTTCTGGTTCATGATTACCACCAGCCATCTTAGTCCGAGCTCTGGTATTGTGAATACGAGTTAGATCGGTATCTTCCTTCCTTGGGCGCCCAATTGTGACACAGTTTTACCTCTATGATAAAAAGAAAAAAAAAGAATTAGTGAAAAGATAAAAATATTGCAATTTGTTAGAGAGCGGCAAATATATCTGGTCTTGACGTGAGTATCTTTGATGATAACTGTTTCCAGAACGTCTCGTTCAAAGGTACTAAGTTATAGCTATTGCCATGAGACCAACACAATGCAAAGAAGCAACATTCTTTTATTTATCATTTGTCACAATCATCATTTTTCATACAACCATTCAAAAAGAAATACATCATAAATATCAGCAACATTGCTACCCAACAAAAGCCCTTATGTGTCTTCAACGTCTTCCCGATTATTTGCTTCATTCTCCCAATCAAGTCCTTACAATAGCCAACAAAGTTGCTAATTTCAGTTGGGGTTTCAAAAGGGATGATTTCCTGCACCAGCTTTAAGTGTCTTGGAACGTCTTCTATTGCCGCATTAGCCAACCCTGCTAAGTTCGAAAGCGAATCTTCAACTCATGAATGACATGATCTTGGTGTTGCACCTCAAGATCCAAATTTGCAACTTTTTCCTTTTCTTCTCCTAGGGCAGCTTGATACTTCAGGATCTCATTTTTCATGTGTTGATTTAATTCCTCAGCTTCCCTTTGATATTCCTTGTTCATTTCTTCTATTTGTTGCTTCATTTGTTCCTTTTCCTAGCGCGCTTCTCAGCATTTTGGCCTTTCGAAGTAGCTCCTTTAGTTGCTGATTTTCAGTTATTGCCATATCACGTTCTTGCCTTCGAAGCCTTAGTTCTTTATTGGCAGCTTCAAAACATTCTTTGGTCTTTACCATGTGCTCCTGCCCATTTTTAGCCTTTTACTGGTCCCTTCTAGAATTTGATCTTTTTCAGCAATTTCTCGCTTTAAAGTTGCATAATCATGGTGAGCGTTTTTCAACTTGAACTCCACTTGTACCTTTTCTTGTTTAGCCTTGTCCAACCTTTCTTTCATTTCTTTGATTTCTTCATTTTCATTAGAATGCAAGGCCGATGTCTTGTCAGGAATAATTGTTGTCAAGATTCTGAATGGCAACTTGACCTCTTGAGCCCTACTTTTCACCCATTGGCGGTAATTTTCTTTTACCGCACAACTCCTAGCTCCCAATTCTTTTCCTTTTCGATGACATTGTTCCAAGCAAATTGGACCTTCCGTAGTAGGCCAATGTCATGGGAATCTAGGTAATAAAGGACAAATGGAGTAACTAGCTTCTGAAGGCGGCCCATCATGGGGTAACCAAGCTGGCGCAACACCAATGCTGGATTGTAATTTATACACCCTCGAGTACCCATAAGGGGTACATTTGGAAGTCTCCGCACTGGTAAATCAAGGTCTATCCATCTTCCCACCAAGGGTACCATCGGATCACCTTTTCATTCAATTTAACCAGGTCTTCAGCCCATTCTCGCCCACTTTTCTTCTTGATACGATGCATTTTTAGATCATCAAGGGGACAAGATGCCTTGTAATTTCTTTGGAAGATATGTACGGAACCCACACATATAGTATTGGTAAACAACACAAAATTCTCTTACCATTCCTCTCATGACAAAAATCCAAGGAACAGGAGACATTAGCTAGGAGGCCGAACTGATTGTGACCATGAAACTTTCTAGCAAGGAATACATCAATTGCTACAAGATCTATGAAACCGTCAATATTAGGAAACAAGACGGTGCCATAAATGGTGAGGGTCAACACATCTGAAAAAGTGTCCCAATCTTCGGCTTGAGCTAAGCCTGCAAATGCTTCTCCAAATAATCTCTTGTGAATCCCTTTGTCCCATTTCTACATTTCTGGGCTTCATGCAAATTTCTTACATTTACCTTTAGGACATTTGCTATAGTGTGCAAAGAAGCATAATGTCCTTGGTAATTGTAAGGTTTTTCTCTTTCCAGCGGTAACCCCAGGATTCGTTCAAATTCTTCAAGGGTTGGTGCCAATTGAAAATCTTGAAAGGTGAAGCATCGGAGTGGAGGATCATAGTACTGGGCCAATGCTGATTGCCTCTACCTGTATTTCCACTTCTAATAGGCTCAAGACTTTTCCATATTTTCTGCGAGAGAAAGACGTTGTGGTGTTTTCAACAATTGACTCAAGGATCTCAAGCTTTCTGTTTAGGTTTCTTGGTTTTGAGTTGCAAAGTCTTTTTCAATTTCTCTTCATGATTGTTTGGTCTCATGTTTGCTTCCATTTTTAGATACTCACAACAAGACTTTGATATGGTCTCTAACAACTGCGTAGCAACGAAGAAAAAGTGAGTTTTTTATTATAAAAAAAGGCAATAAACACTTGCATGTTAAAGAATTTATGTGCACAAAATAAATAAATTAATTAATCATGTTAAAGAATTTATATACACAAAATAAATAAATTAATCAATTAAAGAAAAGGTATGCTCCCTTTGTGTCCTATTTGAGGTAAAATATGGGTGTCAAAACTATGGTCCTATGGTTGTTCTATTTTGTGAGCACTTTCACCAGGTAGGTCTATGATCTCAGGATTTACCTCTCTAGTTAAAGGCTCATTTCGGAATGTTATCCACAAAGGTGAACCGCTAGGTGTAGGACATTCACGAAGAGTCACACTCTAGACGAGATTTTCGCAATAACCAAACAGGATGTACATCCAAAATGGCTACCACTACACAATCTCTTACCTATCTCAAGTTGCACTTAGACCCTGGTATAGGGCCCCACTCGTGTGTGATAAATGTGTGAGTGTTGTGTGTGAAGGGAGCATACAAACCTGGAATCCTATAACTACCCATGGTAAAATACCTGCAAAATAAATACAAACAACAAATATACAAAACCAACAATAGTCGCCTACCCTAAAGTTTTCACAAAAAAAACAAACAAAAGTCGTCTACCTTATGGTTGTCACAAAGAAATAAAATAATGCTGACAAAATTCTAGCATAAAAAGAAAATAACAAGATAAAAATATAAAATAAATAAATATCAAAAAATAAAATAAACTAAAAAGAAGTTATAATAATGTGCACAATCAATTATTTAGGCTTGACTCTCAAATTCCCAGTGGAGTCGCCATCTGCGCAACGGATCGACTGGACGAAAATAGTTTGTTAAAATTGGAGTCGCCACCAAGTTTATTTAAATTGGAAAAACATGGAAAAACCCATTTTATTAAAAAAGTGGTTTTAAAAACCAGATTTGAGTTCGGAGTCGGTTATGCATAGGGAAGGGTAGAGATTTAATCCTACGCACCCTAGTACACCCGTCCTTATTACCTTAATTGATTTGTGCAAATTATTAATAACCTTTCAAAATATTCATTTTTATATTTTTATTTACAACAAAAATTAAAAAAAATTGAGGAACACCAAGCTGTCACAACTCAGGTGTTCAAAATACTGTGTTAACAAATCGTCACGGTTAAATTAACATTTTTATTCAAAATACAATATTTCACAAATAAGTAACAAATTTAAACTAAATATATGAAAATGAAAATCTCTTATGAATTATAAATATTTACAAATAAGATAAAAATTTATTTTGATATTTTTTATGAAAATAAAATAAAATATAAAAGAGAACATACTTTTAAAGAAAATTTGGAACATCAAGCTATCACAACTCAGATGTCCAAAATTCAGTTAACAAGCCGTCCCTAAATTAACTTTTTTATTTGAAATAAAATATTTCCTAAAGAAATGAAAATTAAATGAAATAAAATATCTCATAAAAAAACTCATGAAAAATTTACAATTAAGACAAAAATTATAAATATTAGATTTTGACTTGACAGGGATTTGAATCGCCCTCCTACGTATCCTTCTGAATGGCGAACTCAAAGTCATGTAGTTCTGTTAAATATTTTGTGAGTTGATTAATTTTATTTTTAAAGGGGTTTAGAATATCAAGCTGTCACAACTAAAATATTCTAAGCATAGGATTAACAAGCCATCACTTAATTAATTCTATTTTAAAAGGTACTCTAATTATTGTTATCCTTTTTTATTTTTATTTTTATCAAAAGTAAAATTCCCAAAAAAATAATTTATTTTTAAAACCCAAATTAACTCAAATCCTTATTTCACATATCTTCACTTTTTTAAAAAAAGATAATAAGGTTAACGCAAGAATTTATAACCTTTTATTTTATTTTATTTTATTTTTGAAAATAACATTAAAACTATAAAAAAGAAATTATAAGTACTAATTACAATGAAAGAGTATTGAAAAATCTCTAATCATAAAGTAAAAATCTAAAAGATAAATAAATAAAAATAAAATTTGACTTAAAAAATCTCTAATCAAACTTAACCAATTTAAATTAAACTAGAATAAAAATCTAAACAACCATTAAAGAGTACTAACAAAAACTCTGACTAAACTTAAGCTTATAAAAATAAAACACAGTCCCAAATATGATCCAACAAAAATAAAACAATACTAACTAGAAATATATATAATGATAATAATAAAACAAAAACAAACTCTTAATCTAAATTTAAGTCCCTATCACATATACACTCTCACTATCACTGATGTTAACACACGCACCCACACACTAAAATTAACTCACTCATGCGGTCCCCCCACACACACACACAAAGCACCAACACAAATCACTATCCACTCTCACCAACTCTCTCACTAACATACATTTACTAAGGGAAAAAGGGGCCAAGAGAGAAAATAAAGAAAGGGAAGAGAGAGCTGGAAAGGCTGAAAATTCGAGATGGATTGGGAAGAGAGGGAAGGAGGCCGCGGTGAGGGTGCCCGCGGTCGATGCATGGTGGTGTGGCAAAGTGGGTGCGCTGACCGCGGAAAGGTGAGAAGGAGGTGCGATTCACGATCGACTTGGGAGGAGGTCTGGCTTGTGCGCACCGGCCATGGATGAAGGCGCGGTGAGAGGCCCGATCCTGAGGCGACGCGACGAAATGAGGCAGGTGGTGAGGATAGATCCCCACGTTGAGGAGGAAGATAGTGAATCGAACCTTGATGGCTGCCCAGGCGGCGGAACAGCGGCATCCGCGGTGGTGAGATGATGAAGATGAGAAGGGAGACCACGATGGCTTCGCCGTCGCAAGGCGGAGGTGATGCAGGCCAATGCCCATCTCGCGGAACGCCCGAAGGAGCTTGACGTGGTAGAAGGGAAGGGATGTTCGCCGGTAGGGGTTTTGAGGAGAGGCCGCTGGTCATGGAAGGGAAGAAGGTGGTTTGCGGCTGGGTTGGGTTTCTGGTTGAGGGTGGTGGCAGTGAAGAGGAAGACGTGCATGTGATGAGGAAGACCGCGAAGCTTCGCGAGTACCGCGAGTCCGCGGAGGAGCAGCTATGGGGCGGACCAGGCGCGGCGGCTCCTCCCTTTCCAGGTTGTGTGTTCCTTTTCATTTTGTATTCTGAAATTTGAGATGTGTGTTTGGTTCAAGTTTGGTAACAAAATTTCAGGTGAGTGGCTTGGTGGTGTCTGGAAGGAAAAAGATGAAGTGGCCAAGGAGGAGGAATGGATGAGATGAGAAGGAGAGAAGGGGATTGGCTTGGTGGTGCATGATGATGGGAGGATGATGATGATGTAAAGATGATGATGATGTAGGCCGCGGTGGTGGGGAACCGCGACCTCCTCCCTTTCCTTTTTTTTTTTTTTTTTATGTTGGATTGTAATGTTGTTTCCCCTTCTCTCTGGTTCACTATTTTTTGTTTTGAAATTTTTCTTGCTAATGTGATAATGGTGATAGTTGTGAAATGGGACCGGATTTCAATGATGATGGAGGATGGTTTTTGAGTTGTAGCTTGGTGGTGATCATGGTATGAAAATGATGATGATGCTTGTTGGATCTACCTTGTTCTTTCCTTTTGTTGTTGCTGGGTTGCCTTGCTGAAATTGTTGATGGTTTCTTTGCAGATTTATTTTTGAATTTCCTCTCTGTACCTGGCTGATTGATGTATCAGGATGTATTTTTTGATTTTTTGGTGTTTGAATTTTTGCTGATTGTTCTTGGTTTTTTGTCATGTAATCATCGTCATTGTCCTCTATCTTTTTTAGAAGTAGGTGAGGATATTTATCTTCCCCGCGTGATGATGGAGATGTTGGCTTGCATATGGTGAAGGGGTGAGAGCATTCACGCTTCTCTTAGGCTCTGCACCTCCTTCACACCAAAAGAAAATTAGCATTTTGCACACAGTGAGGAGGAAACCCATCATGATGTCCACCACCTCTTGTTTGATTTTTCTGATACTCCCTTCTGTCCTATATTGGTTCACGTGTCAGGGAACACGGAGGAAGCCCATGATACTCCTTTTGTCCTCTTTTTGCTCTTTTATTATTATTTGTAATCAAAAGACAAACATAAGAACAGTGATTTTTTTAGGCATAGTGAAAAAGGAATCCAACGTTCCCTTTCTTTCTCTTTTTTTTACTAACAAATTGTGAAGCTTTAACAAAAATAAAATAAAATAAAATGGGCTTGATAATTTTTGTTTTGATTGGGCTAAAATGTAAATGAGCTTGAAAAGGATTTTGTTTTTGTTTAAAAGAAAATAAATAAATGAATAAAAGAAAACTATAAAGGAAAAACAAATTATGCAAAATTTTTGGGTTTTAATTTTATGGTCCTAACAAAATTTGTGTTCACATGCCATTATTACATGACATCATCTATGCATTGATAATGGAAGCATAAAGACATAGGGTTTCAGATAAGATTAAAGTTGGTTCATTACATTAGGAGAAGAAAGAAATTTTGAAAATGTTAATTAATTTATAGGTCGTTAATCTTTTTGAAGAATTCAATAAGTTTCTAGCTATACTTTAAAATTTTAATATACTTAAAAATTTATATGTTGGTTATTAGGTCCATTGACAAGACAAAATGAATTATTCTAAGGTGATATTTTAAATATTCTATAATAATTGAGTTGAAGGCTAATGATATGCTGCTAAAAACATGAAGACACATGAATGGAAATAGAGAAAATAACCTGACTCATGTTTCATAATTTTAGGGACTATAACCTTACTAAAATGTTGATTCGTGCCCATAATTTTAAGAAATAAAATCAACAATTACTCACAAAAATGAGAACTACCATACAAAGCCAAATAACGAATAGCCACCAATTAAATACAAAATATTAACTATTTGTAATTAGAAACTCATATCATACTCCTTAATCACTACTAAAAATACACTATTTACGGATTTTACCGACGGATTTTAAGGGTTTATGACGGAATTTAAATTTACCGGAATTATCGGATTTGGACACTTGGTAATATCGTTCGAAATTATTATTCCTTAACAATTGGAAAAATCACCGTATCGACGGATTTTTTACAAAATCCATCGATAAGGGCACCCAAAATTCGCCAGGAAATTTGTCACCCAAATAAATTATTTTTATTTTTCCGCGGAAATTTTAATCGTATTTTATTTAGCCGGAAAAATCCGCCGAAAATATAGTTTTTTATTTTTTCGTTCACGTTATTGGAGATTTTTCCGGAAATTTTAAATTTTAAATTTTATTATTTAATTCTTTGTTTTTGATTTAATTTACCGACAAAAATCCGTCGTAATTATTTTTTTAAAAAATTATTTTGCTTGTAATTTCAATGTTCCCTATTTTCTCAACTTATATTTTATTTAAAACTAATTATATATTTGTAAATATATTTAGTAATAAAAAATTATTAAAGAATACTTAAATAAATAGAAAATGCAATAAAATTAAGTCCAGAATATAAAATAGATAAAATTGTTAGAAAGTCTACAAGAGAATTATAAATAGTTCAACTTATAACAACTAAAGAAAAAATAACTCAAATCATGAGAAGTCTGAGGATTTCGCCAGCATCACGTCACCGTCACCACCACCACCACCACCACCACCATCATCATCATCGTGTCTGGCGGGGCTAGGAGCCAGCCTGTATCTTCTTCCACAAAGCGACCATCTCTTTTTTCATCTGCTTCTCGTCTCCTTCTCCTTCATTTGGTTTCTTATTTGTGTCTCCAAGGTCTTTTCCTTGTCCTCCATCTTCTTTTGCATCTCCTGAACTGCGTTGCCTCTCTCATCCTTCTCTTGCATACGATGAAGTTCCGCATTGAGAGGTGCACTTGCTCGCGGACCTCACCATCATCGTGGTAGCCCTAGATGCCCAAGTGACAGCAGAGGATAAACTACTAGCATAAAATGACCCCATGCCATAGATGCGATTCTTGTAAGGATCGCGATTACCTCTTGCCAGTTGGTCCCCATCAATCGTGGGCACTCCTCACTTGCTGTAATCCTTTCCTCCCGCTGGGTTGTAGCCTCCTAGAACGCCTCATAGGCATGCTATAAGAAAATAAAATTAATTAAACATCTATCAAATATATGAAGTAATAAATTAAATATATATACAAACAATAAGTGATCAGAACATATATACCCAAATATTCTCTAGCGAGTATCGACCCATGTCTTGTCTGCCTTGCACATGTGAGTCTTTCTAACTCACTCTGTGGGTGGCCTCTTTAACTCATTAGCCTGCATTTTGAGTGAACATTGACGACATTAACGGAAAATATAAATTTAACAGGAATAAAAAATGTTTAAAATAATGACTAAACCATCTTGTGACGTGTAGACTTGATAGTAGCTGAACCACCACAATGAACAGATCCACCCTTTTGCGACGCTCTACTCGCCTTAGCCTTCAAAGACTTCTCTTTAAATTTCTCACTTCTCCAGGTATTGCCACAAATAGTCCAGGCTAGCTTGATTTATCCACCTGGGTCTCCCCCGCTCTCTGATGTCGATGTACATGTCTTGCAGCCTGAGCTGCCCTGATTTGAAGAGCTTAAACATGTAATCTTCATCTTTGGGATGGATGATGAAGTGGCTCTACACATGGAAATAAAAAAATAAGGTAATTGAAAGGTTTTAAAGTAAATCACACATTTTTGTAATAATTATTTTATTTTACCTTCCACTTGGAAACCAGCGCAACTTCTCATTCTTTGACAGCTTGCCAAATGACTCAATTGTAGTTTTGGATGGTGTGTGTCACCTCATGCATGGCCCGTGTGGCTGGATGCCAACGCATAGCACATAATACAAAACAATGTTATTATATATCAAGAAATTGTTCAAGTTATTACAACAAGATTCATGAGTTGAACAATTAAATTACTTACCTGTTCTTACCAGACGTAGAAGCGGTACCGTTGCTTCCCCTGTGGACCCATGTCCTGATTGCCTCCTCGAGCCACTAGCTGCCCTTCACCCCCTTCTGATTCGTGTAGGGGTGGCAGAGGATCTACCGGTGGTTATGGTGGTGGTGAAGGCACGACTCTAGCCACATGCCTAGGAGTAGGGACCATGGTAAACTCCATATGGGCACGAGGTGGTGGCATGGAAGGGCTATAAGTGGATGTGTGAGCAGCTGTGGTAGATGCCTGAGTGGGAGGGGTGATTGTCTGATTATTTGGAACATCCTTACCCTTACCCTTGCCCTTGTTTTCCCCTTTAGGTGCCATAGCTGAAAAAAGAAACAATAATGTACTAAAAACCAAATAATATGATAATGTAAAATGAAAAGATGTAATAAGTATGAGACTAGTAGATACAAAACATTTAATCTGAAAGTTGAGGACTATCTTCATCATTCTCAGTCTCAACATCATCCTCAAACTCATCTTCCTCGTCGTCCTCATCACTACCATCACTTTCGTTGTGTTCACTCATTAATTGATCACTGAAAGAGTGAATTATCTCAACCTCACCCGAATCAGAACATAAACTCGGCAATGTTTCTATCAATGACTACCTGAGAGGGACTGGATCATTCACTTGAAAAGCATCGTCAGGAAGTTCTTCGACCTCACTCGACCCCTAGGTTTAGTTTTCATGACCATCTTCCAATCCTTTCTGACTTACCAGGGTATGATACATAATATACCTGCATTCTGAGCAATAATGAAAGGATCATGTCCATTATTCAAAATATACCTGTCTTGCATTCTGAGCAATAATAAAAGGATCATGATACATAATATACATGTCTTGCATTCTCGACCCCTGGGTATGTATTTTCAACACTAGCATGTTCAAAATTTTGCGTGGCAACTTCCCCATGCATAGTCCAAACCCAATAATCCACCATAAAACCATCCTTGTACAGGTGATACCTAATCATGTCCATATCAAAATATTGCCTACATTTGCACCTAGCACAAGGACACCTAACTTTTTCCTCATTCATAAATTGTACTGTTGACAAGCCACCCTTACAAATTCTTCAACTCCCGTGTAAAATTCAGGTTTGATTCCCCCTCAACTGGGTACACCCTGTCATACATCTATAGTCTTTGCGAAACTCATGGTTCTTGAATGTGTAATTTAACCTAACAAATTCATTTAAAGTTTCCCAAATTAAAATTTTATTTAATTATAAATATCTCTCAACAAACCATCTTCTAAAAGTAAAACTCTTTTAAGCAAATAGTCTGTGCTTTTTAACTTAACAAAATTTCAGCACCTCCCCCTAAATTAATTTTAAAAAATTTGACAGAACCTTCCCTGAAAACTAAGACATCCCAAAAAAATTAATCTCAATATATACATATATCAATCTAGTCAAATAAAATTCATAATACAATCAAACATTTAAAGATCCTAAAACCATTCTAAAGCACACCCCCTATAACATCACAACATGCATATCCTGAATCTCCGCATACACAATCAATCTCCATAGCAAACAATGCAAACAAGTCGGGAAGGACCTCTACGCCCTTCCCCCCAGTCATGCAATCCCAATTTCCTACAACTCTATCTTAGAAATCATAAGTCTCTATCCTAGCAAAAATGTAGTTAAATAAGGAGAAGAAACAATTACTTACCTTAATATCGGCAAAAGAATTATATGCTCGATACTCAAAGAAATGCTCCAATCGGATTTGACGTTTTTGACAAAATCAATTATTTAAATTAAAAAATCAATTCATCAATAATCCCTCAATCCAACCATCTTTATATGTTAAAAAATATAGTAGGTTGCAAAACATTCTCAATGCAATATAAGAGTGACTTGAATGCTACACTTAGAATAAGAAAATCATATGTTTGGATTACTCTATTTTTAGTTCAAAATAATAGAATCAAAATTTTTTTAGACAAATTGCCCAAAGCTTTTACTAAATAGTTTTCTTCAACCAAGCCTAATATGCAATACAAGAATATATCAATGTGCTCCAAGTTTCACCTTATATTAAATATGAAAATTATAGCCAAAATCAAACTAAAAAATAGGCCATTCAAATGAAACAGGTGCCATTCATAGCCAAAATCAAACTAAAAAACAAAAGGATGCTCGCTTGCAACAACAGACTCGCCCGTCGAAGGAAGCACTTCGCGGGGCACTGGCCGTCCGGGGCCAGGAGCGGCCGAGGCGGCGCGCCAGGAGCTGAGGCGGGAGGCGGCGAGGGTGGCCAGGGAGGGCCGGGAGGCGAGGCCCGACGACCCAGAGGGGGCGACCTGACGAGAGAGAGAGAGAGAGAGAGAGAGAGAGAGAGAGAGAGAGAGGAGGAAAGATGAGAGAGATTGTGTGAAGAGTGAGATATGAAGCTATAAGTGTGTCTGCAATTTATTACCGCGGATTTTTTGAATTACCGATGGAAAAATCCGAGGTAATTCCAAAATTAGTGAATTTTTCCGTTTAATAATTCTGTAACAATTACCGACGGATTTTTCCGTCGGTAATTGTTAATATTTTTAATATAATATAATTTCATGTTTTTACCCGGAAAATCCGCGTGAAACGCGCGCCAAAATTTTCTCTTGTGCATGCGCTAAATTGGATTCCGACGGAAAAATCCGTCGTAATGAGCATAATTCACGAATTTTTTTTTTGCTTGGATTTCATGTATTCTGCCGAAAATCCGCCGGTAATCCTCGGAAAAAAATTCGTCGGTAAAATCCGTCGTAACCCGTGATTTTCTTGTAGTGAATGTTGGATTTGAATGTTAGATCCTTGATTTGTAGTCAACTAATCTTAAGGCTGCGTTTGAAACTTGTCCTGGGACACAAAAGGATAAAGGTGGACAGGAAAGATAGAGACAATACTAGAAAAAAAAAGGGACTATATTTGGTAATAGTATACATGACATAATAATTGATAAAAAGATGAAGAAGATTGAGTTATAATTTGATAAAAAAATAAAAAATGAGAAGGGCAAAAGTGAAATATAAAATGTTTAAATGTATATTCATAGAAAATATATTTTAAAATTTGACCCCAAAGACATGTATTAATTAGTGTCATCCCTCCTCTTTGAAGGGACATAAATAATTGGCTAAAAAATTGTCTTGGATAGAGATAATTATAAGGTTTTTGTCTTTGTCCCTTTCTCTAAATATATTTATATTCTCAATATATTCGTATTTTTTATCCAGGGATATATATCAAATGCTAGCTAAATTGTGATATAGATTGAGAATAAACTCATCTTACATCGTACTGTATATCGTATGGTGGGGCAAGACAAATTGAGGTGTTTATCGCCTCTAATATTTATTACAAAAAATGCCAATTTATTTTCATTATCAAGGTGTTTAGAAACCTTTAATGAGATGTAATTGAATTGAATTCTATTATAGATTGAATTTCCTCAGGACTTGACTTCAATTCTTTGATTTGGAATGCGTCTAAAAATGAATTAATTTCCTTATTTTTACTACTTTATCTTTCATTAATAAGTTATAAATAAAACATTTATATTCAGGTAAGGTAATTTTAATATTTTTATTTATGAAATTTAATTCTTACACAAAATTGGATCTATTTGGGTCTGATTTCAAATCTATAATTTTGATAGATTTCAACTTTTATCATATTTCATTTCCTTGAATAATGTTGCTTTCAAATTAGAGGAAAAATTCAATTCGTTCATAGAATTAAATTTCACGAGTTTCCAAACACCCTATATGCTTTCATATTTTCAAGATTTATTTTACAAAATTTTAAAAATAAGAAACATCATGAAAACAAAGTGATTTAGTATAAAAATAAAAATTAGTATTGAAGTCTTGAAATAAAAATAAAAATTATTTTCTTAAACTAAACATATCTTTAGAATCGGTTAGATTTAAGTAAGTTTTATGCTTTGTTTAGGTGCAATCCTTAGACTCTCAGAGTTTGAAAAAATATGGTATTAAAATAATTATTTTCTCCACAGCTCTCTCAACACTAGTTATTTTACAACAAAGGCTCAAACTCAATATCTCTAATTAAAGGGAAAGAGTATCAGCCACTTTAACCATGTTTTGGTAGTGTATTTTTTTTAATATACTATCAATTATGTAAAATCCAATATTTTTTGTATGTATTAATTAAAAGTAATTATAAAGTAGTAAATGTTTTGTTTGGATGATATGAAAAATTGCTTTTATATAATAAATTACTAAAATTTGTATAAAGTAATTTATTTATAATATCATATTTGATAACTTGAGTTAAAAGCTAGAATCAAAATATACCCTTTTTTTTTTCTCCCTTAAAGCTAGGATGTGCCCTCGCCGGAGTATAAAGTTAAGTAATAATGATAAAAACATATACCCCATTATACTACTCTTACACATTTCTTATTTAGATGGTAAAATAATAAAAGTGTACTAGATTCTGGGATTAAAAAAAGTGTACATCCAGATAGGAGGAAAAAAAGTGTACATAAATCTTTCCAAAATGAATATATATATATATATATATATATATATATATATATATATATATATATATATATATATATATATATATATATATATATATATATGAGGAACCATAGTGTGTAAATAACAAGTTTCCAAAATGCTAAAAGTGACTACTATAAAATGTTGATCATATCCAAGAAGAAGTCGTGCACATTGCCTAGTGCTGATCACTCCCATCAATCATAATTCCTATACATCTTCTCGATCCAACCTCATCATCATTACTGATTCCCTTCCACAATCCTAATCCCATTAGTTAGCTACGATGCTAGAATCCAAAACAGATAGTTACAAAGCCACACTTGATTTAGAAGGTATCTTGAAGGAATTTTTGGAGAAATTGGAGAAGGCGGAGAGCGTGTCAGAAAGGCTTAAGGTTGCTAAGTCCGTTGTGACAAAGACCGGAGGCAACAATCTACTGCACGTGGCTGCTCTCCATGGAGCGCTTGGCATCCTTAAAGAACTGGTTGATGCGATTAAGAAGCGGATCGGATCATTAGAGAATTGTGAGGAGGCTCTCAGAGCTCAGAATAAGGGAGGGTACACCCCTCTTCATTATGCGGCCTCAAGGGACTCTTTGGAGATGTGTAAGGTCATCTTGAGTTCACAAAGTGATCGTCCTCCCTTGAGTCCACTAAGTGATGATGATCTTTCTAAATTATTGTTTTGCTCATTGGTCCACTGTCGCAACAAGCAAGGAGAGACACCACTCTTCTTGGCTGCTCTTCACGGTCATATAGAAACTTTTCATTTCCTCCAAGTGGTTAGCACGAGGTACCCAGCCAAAGAAACAATTTTCCCATGGGTAAGGGACAATGGAGACACAATCCTGCACTGCACCATTTCCAGAGAATACTTTGGTGAGCACTGATTTCAGTTCAATTCAATGAATATTCATCATACATGTGTTTGATTTCGGGAATGAATCATCCTGTGTGAAGATTTTACATAACCTGATTATGGTGCATGATTTTTTTTTGGGTAAAAATCACACTTTTCAACAAAAAAATCTTGTTTATATATGTATTTAGATAAGTTTTTAAAAATAACCAGAATCTAAGAAATTCAGTATTCAATTATAGAAGCTGAAAATAGTAGCTTCTAAAAAAAAAATGTTTTTAGGTTTTTTTCAGTAAAAGCCCTATTTCGCCCCTTATTTTTTAGCGATATTTTGATTTCTTCCTTCAATTTTTTCTTGTTTCAATTTCGTCCTTAACGTTTTAATAATATTTCAATGTTGTTATTCTATTTGATAATAATATCAAATTTTTTAACTAAAATTATTTATCTGACTCAAACGTGTTCATTTTTATTATTTTGATATGTCATGTTGTATATCCAGAATTGAAAATGTTAGGACGGAATTGAAAAAGAAAAAGTTTTGAGACAAAATTGAAATATCACTAAAAGATAAAGGAAGAGAATATAGTTTGGCTGACTTTTTTCAGTTATATATGATAGTTTCATACTCATTTTTTTTTTTTAAGATGAAACAAATGCGCCCTATGTATTGATTTTTTTCTTTTACATTAACCAAGGAGGTGACGCCAAGTATGAGACCAAAAAAAATCTAATTACCGGTAAAAATCAACCCATGACCAAGTCATATAAAAAGAGTTAAACACAAAGTCCTCAACATATGGCAATTGCTACTTGCTCCGTGGGTACCAGTTCCTAGCCAACCTAGTCAGGGCAAGGTCAAAACCTACCCCGCACCGGAGTGGATTCTATGTGCAAGGTTTAGCAGGTTAGGGTATTGGGTGATCCTGCTCAGCATTATATATATATTAAATACTTTGGTTTATATATATATTTTATAATTTATATTTAAAGTAAAAAAACTAAACCCGTAACCCACTAACCTAACATATTTTGAATGATTGTATTTGGTTTCTTTTGTTATTATCTTGAAACTCCAATCTTTATTTTTATATTTATTAGGTTTTACAATAAATTTGTTATTTTTATAAAAAAGTAGTAAGGAGGGGCAAGTATCCACAAAGCAGGTTTGGAATAAATTAATAAGGTGTGGGGGTGGGGTTGGGTTTGAGCTAAAACCCACCCAAACTATCTCATTGTCATCCTAATATATGGATATCATGTAAATTTTGACAGAACTTATTATATGTTTGTATACTTTTCCTGTAGCGCATCATGTGAAACATGGTGCATCACACACCAGGCATAATATATTTAAAAGTGTGATGTTTGAATTTAACCACATTTTTAAGTATTTGTCCACACTCAAAAAATGTTGCTAAATGCTTCACTATATTATAATTAAATATTATTTTATGCATGTTGCTAAAGTAAAACAATATATATTATTATCTAATAGAGCCCATAACAATCGCCCAATAGAATAACCAACGTGAAAGATCAATTTGAAGATTTTGGAATAGTCTAATAGTTGATTCAATATTTATTTTTCTTAAATAAAAATTTAAATTTTAATATTATAAATGAAAATATTAACAACAATAGAAGAACTTTACTTTTGTAATAAGTTAATCTAACTCAAGTTAATTAAATTAATAGAATTATCAATAAGTTTTAAGTATTGGTAGTTTAAAAAATAGACCATTGTCATGAATTATTAATTTTTTTTATACCTCATAAATTTAAAGGTAATAAATTATTAATTTAATTATATTTGTGTATACGGTTCAGATTTATCATTTCAGATCATTCATATGTACGAAGAGCATCATATAGCCGATATTGCCAATGCAAGAGGAATCACACCTCTTCATGTACTTGCTGATAAGCCTTCCGCCTTCAGAAGTGGCACCCACTTGAATAGGTTTTACAAAGTCCTATACAGCTGTAAGTAGAGGATTCAAAACTCCTATCCATTTTTTCTATATTCTAACCAAGTTTTGTCGTATATTTAAATTATACGTAGCTAAAAAAATTTAATTAGACAAAAAATTATGAGTAATATCATTATTATATATATTAAAATTTTATTGGATGAATAAAAAATGGGACACAAGTTTAGTTCCCATAAATAAGATAATTGCATATTCTTAGCACATTTTTGAATGAATTTTATATTTAATAATAAAGTGATATTTCACTCCCGGGTCGCGTCTTAAATTATTACACACACTGTCTCCGTGTATAAAAAATAATTTTCCATTGTTTACAATCACTAACCTTTCCTATTGTTGTACAGTTACAAATGTAAAGCCACTCGAATTTCGGGACCAACCTCTGCAGGATGATAAACATGTTCTCCCAATTAATTACGACACATGCTACACTATATATGGCTATTTGCGTCATGGGGTTCAAAGATGTAAGAATCTATCCTATATCAATTTTTATTTTTTATATTTACATTATAATTTTTGCTTGTCCTTCAAAAGTGCTCCAGTTATACTATACCCAACAAAAGAAAAATCTAACTCAATCAAAATTTATTTTAATTTATAAAATAGATATTGCTTTTAAGGAATTCGGTTATGGTTCATTTTTAATACAAATAACAACTTTTAAATTTGTAGGTGAAAATTATAATAATTCCAAGGGTATATTTAGCATGTTTTATACAATAAAACCTAAAAATATAAAACTTTATAGAACAAAGTTTGATAATATAAAGACTTGATGATATAAACTTTTAATACTATATAGTGTTTGATATGATTTACTTATAAATAAATATCTAATAAAAACAAAATAATAAATTGTATTAATTATTTGAATATAAATTCATTAACATATTGCCATTTGAATATTTATTAATTTAAATTATATTTAGAATTTAATTTTTATGTACAAAAGTATAAAGTAAGTTTACACTATAATATGATATTAAGAGTTGGAATCATTGAGAAGAAATGAATGAAATTCAACAAAGCCACTAGTTGCTGAACTTGGGAAGTTGTCAACTGCAAGGAAGGGATCTCAATAGATAAGGAGCAATCAAAAGAAACCATATGAATTGTTGAGTAAGGAGGCACTAAAAATAAAACTCTATTTATTATTTGTTGAATAATTTTACACTTTATATACTAGAGTACACTAACACTTATGATTTCACTCATTTTGAGCATACACTTGCTTCTCATAAGCACACAGGAGCACTTGCTCACAATGCCTATTTAATTTATAGGCTCCTAATGTTGGTTAAAATCACTAACTAAAGTTAGCAAGAACTTTCTAGGTTTTATCAAGTTCTAGAATTTTCCCTTTTAACTTTTTATTACATCATTAGTTAAATATTTAGTAACTTCTAATCTAGATGCGTCTTGTTTTAGTAATTTAGCGTAGCTTTACATTCTTGAAACTTCTAGTGCTAGAGACTTCTATTGTTACCATAAACTATTATAACAACACTTCTAGTCTTTTCCTCTAATATCAAGGCTTTCAAAATCCAATGGTAAGTTCTTTATAAATGTATAAACTTCTAGATCTAGTGTTGATGTTTTTCATTTCTCCCTTCAACACTAGATTTTCTTTATATGTTGTAGGGGTCATTCTTTCCATGACCACATTGCAACATTTACATACTTTAGATTGGACTTCTTTTGCCTAGTGGATCTTCTAAGTGTCTGTTGTTCTGACTTCTTCTTCATGTTGAACTTCTTCTTGTTGCCTTTAATGCACTCCTATTTTCCAAGGGCTCTTCGTGTGTCTATCCACCTTATTTTGACTTGGAGATTGTACTTTTTCAATCTCTTTTTGCTCCCCCATTTTCTCTTTTATCACACCTTCAATACTTTTAGATTCCGATAAAATTACTTATTATGGCAACCACCATGAGGAACTTCATCGATCACCACATTTCTTGGTGCGTGTGTGTGTATATATATTATAACATTTGCTAGTTGTGGGGTCACAACATTTCCAACATTTTCTTTGATTGCCATACCCTATAAAATGCAGTGAATAGCCTTTTTGTCCATTTTGCTCCTTAAGTGATCTAGCACAAAGACATAGCAAATGCATCCAAATACCCGAAAATGACTCATCGTGGGTTTGAGCTTCCACAGCTTCGAATGGTGACACAAACCTTAACTTGGCTTGTGGAAGTCAGTTTATCACATGTGCTGACTTCATACACTCGACCCAGAATCTACTTGGGACATTTTTGGCATGTAGAATGCTTTGACAAATTTCTGCCAAATGGTGATTCTTCCTCTCTACTACGCCATTTTGTTGAGAAGTGTTAGGACATGTTATTTGTCTTCGTATCTTACACTTCTTCAAGAACTCATAGAATTATTTTGATGTGTACACTCCCTCATTATCAGTGTGAATGCATCTAATCTTTTTTCCAACTTCGCTTTCAGCCTTCTCTTTCAACTCGTTGAATTTTGTTGATGTCTCGGATTTTTCCTTCATAAAGTAGATCCATACGTACCTTGAGTAATCATCTATGAAGATCACTATGTAACGATATTCGTTAATCGAAGGTTGTTTAACTGTCCCAAGTACATCCAAGTGAACCAACTCCAATGGCTCTTTAGCTTGAAACTTTGAACTTTCATATGGAAGTTGGTGAGCTTTACCGTATGACATCTAGTGCATATAACATCTTCTCATACTTCCAACAGAGGGAGATCCTTGAGCATCGTCTTCTTCATCATCACTTTCAACTTGTGATAACTCACATGCCCAAGGCATTCATGCCACAAATCCATTGTCTCATTCTTTCGAGTCTACCCACGTAAGCGGATTTTCAGACATTACATAGATTGACTCTAAATCCTGCCTTTAATGCTGGTGTAATAATTTTTATCTTGTCATAAATTTTAACATCTTCTGGGCCAAACACCACATACTTTCCGGACTTTGTTATTTGTGACACTAAAATTAAATTTTTCTTTATTCCAGGACGCAATAGGCATTCTATAAGCATACTTGATCATCACTTGGAAAGGTGAGATCACGTTTTCCAAAATGAGTAATTGGAAACCTCAAACTGTCCCGTCACCACAACTCAATTACTTTTGTACTATGTTGTGCTTTCCAGCTTATCCTTATCACCTATCATGTGATTGAGGCATCCTGAATAGATAGTCTAATCCCTATTATAATCAACAGCTAATGGGCTTGTTATTGTGAGTACCAATTCTAGCTTTGGTGACTCCACGAGCTTCTCATTAGTTTTTCCAAAATCGATTTCTTCCTTTTGATAAATGTCTTCTTCAATTGCCAATGAAGTGGAAGCATCCCAATCTTCTTCGATGTCATTTCCTTTTTCCACCAGATGACTTAAGGTTGCAACGTTGCTCTCTACCATATTCTTCTTAAACTAACAATCTCGTGCAAAGTGTCTCGCTTTCCCCAAATGAAGCAAGCATTATCATGTTTCTTTACCTTTTAGGTCGCGAGCCCTCTCTCGCTCCTTCTCCACTTTTCATTCTTGTTATTTGAGTTTTCACTAAAAGTGGCTTCCCTCTTCCCTTTCTTCTACTAGTGAAGAGTGTCACCATATCCCGGTTGTTTGTTTGGCTAATGCCTCTTGATCAGCCAACAGATTTTCTAATTGTAAAATGGAAAATTGGGTGGGCCAATCTTGAATTGCAGCAATAAAACTTCTATACTCTGTCTAATACCATGAATAATAATTCTCTTCATACATTAATTAGATCTTTTACTATCGGGTTCTAGCTCTAAAATTACTTGGCAAAGAGATTTTACCTTGGTGAAATATTGGTTGATCGTTAAGTCTCTTGTGTTGTCGATAACTTTCTCTAGGAATTGTAGCCCTCGTGTCATTCTTCTTTGAAAAAAACATTGCAAATATGTCTCATGCTTCGTTCAGCGTTGACGTTTTCCTTATGTGCTCCAGCATATTATCTTCCACTGTGGTCTTTAGTGCAAACATCACCTTTCTTGCTTTAATTTTCCACTTTTGCATGTCTTGCCTTCATTTGTAGAAGGTGGCGTGGTCTTTCTACCACCAACAACCTCCCAAAGATCTTGGCCATAGAGATACGACTCCATACATGTTTGCCATGTATTATAGTTCTGGCATTGAGCTTCCTAATTCCACCAACCATTTCGATATCTGCCATAGTGACTTGATGAAATTTTCTCACTAATGCTTTGGTCCCGAACCAATATCATCACAGTTAAGACTATGATTTTGCAAGAGCTCCCCAAAACTAATAATCCTCCTACTTGAAGTGGTCCCAGACCATCAAGCTATGATGCCAAATTATTGAACAAGGAGGCACTAAAAATAAAACTCTCTTTATTATTTATTGAATAACTTTACTCTTTATACACCAGAGCACACTAACACTTATGTTTTCGCTCACTTTGAGCATACACTTGCTTCTCACAAGCACACATGAGCACTTTCTCACAATGGTTATTTATAGGCTCCTAATATTGGTTACAATCACCAACCAAAATTAGCTAGGACTTTCTAGGTTTTATCAAGTTCTAGAATTTTCCCTTTTTAACTTTACATTACATCATTAGATAAATATCAAGTAATTTCCAATCTAGATACTTTTTGTTTTAGTAATTTAGTAGCTTCACATTTTTGAAGCTTATAGTGTTAGAGGCTTCTAGTGTTAAAATAAACTATTATAACAACACTTCTACTATTTTCCTCTAATATCAAGGCTTTCAAAATCCAATGGTAAGTTCTTCATAAATGTAGAAACTTCTAGATCTAATGTTTGATATTTTTCATGAACAAATTATTTCCCTTTGCCACGAAAATAGCCCAGTGGAAAACTATTTTTTTTTTAATATTTGTCTATGGTATGGCCTAGCACACCACATTGGGAGCAAAGAGGATGATTTTTCTTGCCCAATTTCTATTTGGGATTAGAGTTAGGTTTTGTAGCATTTCTATGAGCATGAAAGCAACTTGGGCTTGAGATGAAATTGAGGAAGAAGAACCTACAATTAATGCGTTGCTTCTCCTCCCGAGTAATCAATGCTAAGACCTTTGTGACCAAAAGGAGAGGGTCCATGAGGAGAATTTGTCCACAAATCTAAGAATATGAATCGTTCAAACCCATCAAGAAACAATGGACATACTCAGATTGACTAAAATCTTGAAGTGAAGGAGTTCCGTCGCAGTTACAACTCAAATTCACATGAAAGGAACTAAGCTCTTCCCAACAATCTTGACTTTGATGAAATATTGAGCGACAGTCATCAAACATTGGAGATGGGTGAATAATTCGCGTTTCAACTCAAAGATCCTTGGAATTTTTTTATTACCATTTTGAAAGTGTTCTTGGGATTATTCCGTAGTTCAACCGATGTATCAGCATAGATAAGAGAACTTGCGATTTCTTTGGAAACAGAGTTCAGAATCCATGAACTCACCACATCGTTGATGCATTGTCAAGCCTTGAAAACATCTGGTTGTTCCCTAGACTGGGCGAGAGATCGTGCCAGTGACAAATCCAAGTTTACATTTTCCATTGAGCGACGACTCCGAGAATGGTAATTCTCTTCAGTAAGTGCTGCAAGACAAGCACCAAACTCGGCTCATCCAAAGGTGGAAGCAAAAAGGGATCAAACATTGGATTCGCCGTAGGAAAGCTTCAGAAATCAACAAGAAGAAAGAAGAAGAACAATGCCAAAGCAGGTTCAGAAAAAAGAGAATTTCTCTGATACTATATCAAGAGTTGGAACATCATTGAGAAAAAATGAATGATTGTTATTAAAATACTTGTGTAATCTATACATGGGGTAATCCTTATATACATGGTCATACTAAACTCAACCAACTAACCACTATAATAGAATTAGTGACTGAGTAACTGTCATAAATACATACGGCCTATTATCTAACAAAAATACAAGAAACTGCTATGCCATCTTAGGTAGTTGAATAAATTCAAATTTAAAACACACGACATGGAAATTTTTTGCATTCCTATTGGATAATATTGTAAAATTGCTTTACATTTATACTGTCCACCTAGGACATAAAAATTAAACTCTTATGTTTATTATCTATTTCAATATTTTTTATACCTATTTATATTTAAATAATTACAGAAATGTTAGATACTCTTTTCTTTTGCATATTTTTGTATTTTTTCTTATATTTTTATGGTAATTATTTAAATTTAAAATATTGAATTATATTATTTATCTATTCTTTGCTCTTACTTTAAAATTATTTTAATCATATATATATATATATACATATAATTTTTTATTAAATATTATTTAATATTTACTCATATATTTATCTATAAAATTCAATTTATGTTTGTTACGTATTCAATAAATAGTCTAAGTTTGAATGTGTTACTTTATATAAATGATATTACTCTATTTAAAGGAGTTTCTTAAATTTAAAAGTCCATTAATTTATTTTTAATAAAAATAAAAATATAAAAGATTATATCACAATCAAACATCATTTTACAGTGGAAACTTTTTTTTTTATTGCAATAGATAATTAACCATTAGAGTTGAATAGCAAGTTTAATGGTCAAACAATGAATTTGTTAACTCAAAGTGATTTGTTTTGATTTCTAAGAATGCTTACAAAATATTTGACGTTGTTAGATATGTTTAGGAATGCAATTCTTTTTAAATAGAAGTTACATTGAAATAACTTTATGTTTGCATAAAAAGTTTGGATGATTAATATGAATAAAAAATGTAATTTTAAATATAAAGTTCACCTATAATTACAAGCATATTTTTGAAACTTCTGATAATGAGTAAAAAAAATTATTTCAGAATTTTTTTTTCAAAATTACCCTAGGAATCAAATATAATCTATTATATTATTTTTTAATCTTTTTTAGTAATTTATTATACAACAGTAATTTATTTTTTATAATCTAAACGAAACATACTATTTTAAAATTATTTTTAAGTTAATACATTAGTAAAAAGTTAATTTTCAAATAATAATTCACAAAAAAAAGTTACATGCGAACTTAATTGTTGAAGAAATTTAATCTCACAATTTAGCTAAACACGATTAGTATTGTTGTGTTAGTTTTTTACTTTAAAGTTTATATATATAATAACTTTAATTTGATTATGATCATCTAATTTATATGTAGAACATTTTGGCCCCCTTTAAGTTTGATGTATTCAAGAAGACTGATATAATCTTATACAATACGTGTTGTTCAAACCAAACAATAGATGAAATTATAATTTTAATTTGTATGCACTAAGAATCTAAAACTTTTTCATATTGTCAACCAATCTTATATTGCTATATCAATAAATATAGTTGAGTCTTATACCTATTATTTGAAAAGTCTTGCAAATGAGATATTTGATTAGATGACAATATAAATTTTTTTATAATATTAGTGTATTAAAATTAAACTTAAATTATTACGTATTTGATTAGATATTTGAGTCTTATACCTATTACTTAAAAATTCATGCAAATGAGATATTTGATTAGATGATAATATAATTTTTTTTATAATGTTAGTGTATTAAAATTTAACTTAAAATTATTATGTATTGTATTAATTTATTCTATAATCTCTTATATAGTATATTATATAGTATATAGACAAACCCTAAATGTTTTATAAACTTTTGGATAAATACTTAGGTAATTTTCATCACGTTATGTTGCCTAACAATTATCTGAATCTTACTCTAAATTTTGTGAATTTATTTATATTGATTTCAATATCAGTGTTGACGGGTAATACACTGTTGGATTTGGAGAGAAACTCTTCTAGAGGCCAAATTACTAGTCTTCCACCAAATTATGCTACATGGATGGAGTTCTTGAAGTATGTTTTCGGCATTTGCGGTCGGTAACACCCTGATCTCATTCTTCAATGCTTTTAAGCTAGTAGTAATTTCTATGTTATGTTAGCTCTCCAATTTTCTATCCTTAATTATTAGCATATGATTGTTCTTGATGGTCCTTAAATTAGGGTGTTCATAACCCGTCCGTCGAACCCCCCTTATCCAAAGCTCATTGGGACGGGTTTGGATTTTAAATTTTACCGATATACTTTTCGTTAAGTTTGGGTCATACATCGGTTACAACACCTTTAATCAAATAATCATTTATATATATATATATATATATATATATATATAATTTATGAAAAATTATAAGATTTTAAAGTTGAATTAATATATTTTACATAATATGATGATATTTCTACATTGATATAGTTTATTTTGAAACCTATATTGTAAAATATCTCTAAAATTTTGTTTCTTATTTGTAAAATTTTATAACTTTACTATGTATAATATCCAGATTCTCATATATTGTTCGAATGCCTGGTTTAACTGGACGACCCTGGAGAGAGTTGAGTCATTATCTGGATTCTTTTCAAAAATTACCGATTTAAAATCTGTTTTTTTTTGTCCAACTTACCCAACTCATCCCTTGGATACCCCTACCTTAAACTAAAAAAGGCTCACTTTTGGCGTGCCCTGAATTCTGTTAGTTGTGTCTCTCTCTTCTGATTTTTCATATTCACTTTTCCTATGTGTATATGCTTATAAGGATACCCTCATCACATAAAATTGGAAAAGAAGAAACATGTATGGGCTTCCCAAGTTATGGAGAAGCTTATAACAGAACATTACAAGACAGTTTTCGGGACAGCAGTGGACATGAACGAACCAATGTCAGCGTTGCCTTCTATTACAGAAACAAGCCAACAAGGTAACGTACGATGGATTCATCCTTAGATAGTGAAGCTAAGTCTCCAATAATATGGATAATCTAACAGTACAATAAAGTATTTTATGATATGAATCGATTATATAAAGAGGGACAGAGGCTACATTAGGCATGTTAACCAAGGGGATAATGCCCCCCCCCCTACCATTCCTATTTTGTTAATAAAATTTTATTCTTTAAAATTTGACCCTCGATCATTTTTTCTTGTTTTATTTGGATAATTCATATCAACATTTTATTTAACTAGATGTTTAAACATTATATATATATATTCTTAAATTTTGATTGTAAAACATTTTTCTTTTATATATATATATATGATGATTTTTATTTAAATAAGAATAAAAATGATATCATATATATATATATATATATATATATATATGTATATGTAAAATTAATTATTAAGTATTGACCCTTTAGCTCCACACCTGAAGAGTGATGGCACCAATATATTGGACACACCTAATTAAATTTAGATTTTAATTTCTATATATTAATAGTGTAAAAAAAATTTACACTGTCATTCAATTAAATTATCCTATTTGTATGACTTTTCAAATAATGAATGTGAGACCTAATCAATGTGATAGTATATGATTAATTGACAGTATTAAAGGATTTTATATCATCAATGCAAAGCAATTAAACTGTTAAATTTAACTGACTTTTGACGTAATATAATAATTTTCATCGATGATACTATTATAATTACTAATCATTTGTCCTGAATTTTAAAAGAAGATAGACACTTATTAATGAAAATGTCATCAAATAGTTATTATTTGTAGGAGAATGTTAGAGAGTTAGAATTTTTGCACGAATTTATTAGTTAGAATAATGTGACACATATGTTGATTTTTGAATAATTAAATGAGTCATACCTACGATTTCATTTCACATATTAACTACGATGGTTTTCTTTTGAAAATTCTTGTAATTTGTTTTTTTGAAGTGTAACATTATTTTTATTGATAAAAGTTTAAGAAATATTGACTAAATTGATTTTAGAATATATAAAAAATTTAAAATTATGTAACCGTTTTGTATTTATCTAAAATTTTATAACTGTAACATAAGTTTTTATTCCACTAGAGAGTTTCATATAATTTTTTTTCCAATTTAAAACTATTCAATTGCGTAGGAATTATATTTACGATTACATTACTATAAGCCGATCCTTATATATGTTAAATATTTTTAATAATTTAATTTTGATACAGTGATGATTGTGTAAAAAAGTTTTATACTTTTCTTCTAATTATATATTGTCATATCAATAAAGGTGGTTAACTCTCACAATCACTATTTAAAATGTCATATAAAGTAAATGAAATCATTTGATTAGATAAAGTGTAAAATATTTTAATATTGTTGATGAATAGAAATTAAACTCTATTGTTAATTATATATATATTAGAAGAATTAAATATTTTTAATAACATAAAAAAAAGAAAATATATAATTAAATAATAATGCAATTGTTTTAAACTGATGATTTACAAAACTATTTTTTATTTATTCTTTTCTTTTTAAAAATAGTTTAATTTTGATGTATTGACAATATAAAAATATTTTATATCATCATCAAATCAAAACATTTCGTTTAGATGACTTTTTAAATAATGAGTATAAAAATAAACTATTATAGCTTATGTGAAAATACATGGTTAGATAATGGTGTAAATTTTTTTTACATTATCAGTGCATAATAATTAAATCGTTTTAAAAGTTTGAAACCTTGAGTTAGAAGCACAATAATGCACGATAATATGTTTTGAGAAATATTATATACATATTGGCACTTGGCAGGTGACATGTCAGAAACGGATGATGGGGAGATAATGACACCATTGCTGTCAAAAACGGATGATGGGGAGAAAATGACACCATTGTTAACTGCTGCAAAAAATGGTGTGATAGAAATGGTGACAAAAATATCGGATGATGGGGAGATAATGACACCATTGTTAACTGCTACGATAGAAATGGTGAAAAAATATCTGCAAAAAATGGTGTGATAGAA
The DNA here is from genome assembly GCA_030441495.1 of Dalbergia oliveri. Classification (NCBI taxonomy): domain Eukaryota; kingdom Viridiplantae; phylum Streptophyta; class Magnoliopsida; order Fabales; family Fabaceae; genus Dalbergia; species Dalbergia oliveri. Next base: position 21,379,442 of record JAMLFY010000013.1, on the reverse strand, counting down.
ATGGTGAAAAAAATATCGGATGATGGGGAGATAATGACACCATTGTTAACTGCTGCAAAAAATGGTGTGATAGAAATGGTGAAAAAAATATTGGAAGAAGTTCCACTGGCCATTCACGAGACCACTGCAGACATGAAGAACATATTGCTAGTGGCAGTGGAGAACAGACAACCCAGCATATTTCGGGAACTGGAGAATCACCATGCATGGGAGAGCCTGATACAAGCAGTGGATGATGATGGTAACAGTGTGTTGCATTTGGCAGCACAGGTGTCACAATTTAGGCCTTGGAGAATTGCTGGATCTGCCATGCAAATGCAATGGGATATTAAGTTTTTCGAGGTATAATTAATTTTAATCAGCTTCAGCCAGCATTGAGAAGAGATTCTTTATTAGGGTTATTAAAATTATGGTGATTACTCTGTGTGTCTATGGCAGTCGATGTCATATAACCACATTTAAAAAATGTGGTTAAACGACAAAAAAGGTGGTTAAACCACATTATTAGAAAACTGTTGCTATTTTTCGCCCTTACTTTCAAGCTCTCTCTCCACCCTTCTCCGCCGTCACTGCACATTGACAACCATGCCAAATCAATCATGTTTCTCCATGCATCTCAGTCCAAAGGTTGTGCTCCACATTCACCTACCCGCCATGAAGAAACCTCGCCACCCTTCGTCAACATACTTAATGATGTGGTTCGAATTGGAAGATTTGACCATCGTCGGGTCTCACCTCATGGAGAGTATTGCTGTCCCATCCTTTTACACCATGGTAGTCGCTAGTCGTCAATCCAAGGTTGCAGTGGTTACCTGGTCATGTGTCCAAGTGGTAGTTTTGAGGTAGCAGGAATCATAGTCGCTGCGGATGAGGTTTTATCGAGCCCGGTAGTTAGCTGGAGGTCGCGGACACTTGGCGCCATGAGAGAGCGAAACAAATAATATAGGTAAATGAAAAAATAATGTAGTTAAACCAACAAAAAAAAATAGCTTTTTAAGATAGTGGTTTAACAACATTATTTATCATTTACCCACATTTTTTAAATGTGGTTAAATATAAACCGGCATGTTAGGCATGGACCCCATGAACACCTGAGTAATCACCTAATTTATTCTAGTTGCGATTTGACAATAGTATTATTTTCGCACCTTTTTCACTACACCACCCATATATATATATATATATAAAACTTTTGGCTATGTACAATGGAGGCAGTTAATAAGTCATACTTTTTTAAGTTTAAATAAGTTATACTTTCACTACAAGATGAATATATTTTAGTGGGGGATTTTAGTTAATGTAACACTCTAATATTTAACCCAATACACCTAGGATGTATTTAGATTAATTATTAGTCATTACTTCCTTTAAAACTTCTTTTAGAAATTAACTTAGCAAAATATAGAGAAATTTTTTTTTTAAATGAATCATGTAAAACAAAGTGCGAGCCTTTGCGTATAACATAAACGAAACGTAGAGCGAAAGAATAAACTAAATCATACAATACAAAAGCCATAAAGAACACATCCATCATAAAAACATTCCTCATAACATTAATTAATATAGTTTAGTACATCACTATTGGAATATAAAGGAAATCATAGAGTCTTACCCATATAAGTGGGAGAGCTTGTAGTACAACAAAATAAATAAGAAACATAGCAATGAATACATGAGACAGCCCCAAAAGATAAAAACTCCCAACTATCACTACCCTCGCCCTCCGTGCCTCTGATGATGCTGATCCTCGGACCTGGGATGTAGCCCACGACTGACGAAGCTCCTAGATGTAGCCCAACGAAGCGAAGATCTAGGCATAGGAATCGAGGGACGGCGTGGCCTCCACGACGTGGTCGCCTCTCCTGACGACGCGCCTCGCCTGCCTGGCGGGGTGACGGTCCGCCACCTCCACCGAGATCCATAGGGAACGAAGGGAAGAGCCCTCCGAAGGATCGGCCTCCGATCAGAACGGGAACATACTGATATCCGCATGCGCCGATGAGGAGGGATGGGCACGACGGTCTGCCCGTCTCTGGGTCCGTCCTCTCAAAGATGAGGTCGTCGCCAAAGGGTGAAGTCGGGTTGAAGTGATAGCTGGAGACGGGGGAAGCAAAAGGATGTCCCACGTATGCAAAAATGTGCACCCGCAATGACCCTTTGAGTGGTAGGACTGATGCTCGGGTCATAGTGCACCTCCCATGTGGGCGGGTCAATGAAGATCACGAACGACGCCATCGATGTCTGAAGACGTAACGGAAAGGGAAATAGAAGAGGGTGAGAATCTTGCTAAAGAAACTCAGGAGGAAATCCTCTATCCTAGTGTCTTCGTTTACGTCCCCAGGAACCTTGGGTTTATTATGAAAAGGTTAAGCATGCATAGGTTCTTTATGAAGTTTTCTCAAAAGATATTTATCCAAGGTCCATGTCTTTTATAATGAAATCTTCATGCATGTATGCAACATAATAGTTCATGGATGCATGGCAATTCTTTAGGCAAATCAAACAATAATCAAACAACATTTAAGTGGCATGAAACTTTTCTTTGAACGTCATTCCTTCATCTTAATCTTGTGACACCAAACATGATAGTAACCGCACCCCTTAAACTAGGCAATGAGCTCATACCTTAACTAGTCGTCACTAGTTCTTACTTATCCTCTTGATAAGCGAATCATAAACATAATCATAATCATAATCATAATCATCATAATCCCGACTCCAGAGTACGGTAGGGGCCTAAGGATCACCCATCATGGGACTTTTTCCTTCTTCGAAACGCATCGACTTGGTTAAACGACTTTGTCCGCTTTGGTAGGCTAATATCTATGCCCTCACGGTTTACCTTCTCCTCACCGAAGCAGGAGAAGTACGTCTCGGTGTGTCACCTTAAACATAATGATTCTCAAAAACTTTCTTATGTCTCTCAATTTGACGGAAATTCGCGGCATAACCTCACTCTCAATTTCCTCAAATTTGAGTCATGCCACATAATCTCAACCACATGCATCATTTTCATGGAACTTTCTCAAATCAATAACTTTCTAGTTCACATGAGCATATTCCTCAATTCATTCATATTTTGAAACCTCATGCATCTTAAATACTTGGCACAACACTTCATCATATAAACATATCAATCATTCACATAAGGTTTCATACTTGAAATGTAATCATATTCACGTCACTAAGAATATACTCTCTCGGTCTCATGCTGACATCACACCTCCTATCTCATGGTGTCTTATGCTTTGGCCCTTACGGGTCTTGAATTCTTTCTAGTAATCTTATCACCCATTGCAGGTCTTTATCATATCTAGGGGAATTATTCTTTATAGTTCTTCTAACATTAAGCTCACTAATTCATCCAACCACATTATATAGATTATTCGTCAAGATCATTTATTCAACCATGGGGATTCTAGAAATCTATACCTTAAACTCTTTTCTAAGTTCTGTCTTGGCCTAAGACCCTAGGTTCAACTTCTAGGTATCAACACTAATCATGGATCTTCTTTCTTAAGTTCAATTATGTTGGAACATAAGTTATCATTATTCTCATTGTCTAAGGGTATTAAGATTTTAGTTCTCAAACCTTTTTAGTCTTTTCTAATCATCAACATCGTTCCTTACTTCTCTCAACGTAATCTTACACATTCTAACTCCTTGAAACAGAATTTATACAGTGGCCACAAGGATAAGATAGAAACCAAAAATGCTTATCACACATAATCAAATAAATCATGTTGTAAGTACTTGCAAGTTACTAGCCTTTCTCTTGGAATAATTTCTTGAGCAAAAGGGTGTTCTGGTAATCGATTACATGTGCCTGGTAATCGATTACCAAGAACTAAATTCTATTCTGGGTTTCAAAAACAACCAAGTAATCAATTACATAGTATGGTAATCGATTACCTAGGTTAAATCGTTTCTGAAAATGAAGAACATTCAGTAATCGATTACACAAGTAAGTAATCGATTACAGGGTTTTAAAGACCAGTTCTGGGCATGAAGAACAGCCTTGGTAATCGATTATATTTCATGGTAATCGATGACCAGAACCAAAAATCCTTCAAAAGCCACTTGGTAATCGATTATGCGTGCCTAGTAATCGATTACCATAACCTCCTAATTTGAGAAAACATGATTTTTGACACATCCCAAGTCATTTATACACCTAGAGACCTTATAAAACAGCTTTTCCAACATTTACCTAAGATCATCCTTACATTTTACAAAATCAAACCATCATCGTATCATACTAAAACACATCCATTCCTTTTTATTAAAGGTTCCCATTGAAGATACTTAAGGCAAGTCTTTGAGCTCTAGGAGGCTTAAGTGATGACATAAACTTAAACATGATATGCACTCATTTTATTCTTCACTAGAAAGTAAAGTGAGAGCATAAAATAAATATGAGATGCCACCTCATTATTATCTTTAAGGATTAAGTGATGACTTGGAATATAAACATGATATGCAAGCTTGGGAATTTAAATATGGTAATGCAAGTTCATTCATTTATCTTTGTGAAGTTAGTGATGGCATCAAAATAAACATGAGATGCAAGACATAACTTAAACATGAATGCAACTTATTTTTATTTTAACTAGAGCTCTTACAAGACTTTAGAGGAACATCAATAGCCTCAACCCAACATGTATCTTAACAATGAAAGATGAGCTCTAGAGTTCTTAACACCAAGTCTTCAAAGAAGTCTTTGGTTTGAACTTCATCATCAAGCTCAAGAAAATGGATTAAAACCAAAACATCAACACTTAAACAAGACAAACATAAATAAAACTACTCATATTCTTTATTTTATATCTCATGGGCTTCAATCTAGAGTAAACTCTTAGAACAGCGACCAACTTTAAGGTTGGCAAGGGTAAGCTTAGAGCTTTTTGAAATTTTAGGATTAATTTTCTTTAACAAAATTTTTGTGACCTACTTGACATATTTTACAAACTTTGTTCAAATGAAAGGAAAGAAAATCGAAATCTTTTAAGGACAAAGGGAAAAAGAAACCGAAAAGTAAAACCAAGAAAAGGAAAGGAACACAAGCATGTATGGTCCAAGACCAAGTTGTCTCAAGCTTTAGAGGTTTCTCACATGACAACAACAAGTCATTATCTTGAAACCTCATTATCAAGCTCATGTTTTTCTTTATAAAAGGGCCTCTTAGCTGAAAAGGAAAGGGAGAGGAAAAAGGATTTGAAACCAAGAGAAACTAGAACTTGTCTTGAAGAACACAAACAAAAACATTAAAACATAACCCCTACCTAAAGAAGTCTTGAAGAGATATGAAAGAAAGCTTGAGTTCTTGATGAAATGGAGAGGGAAATCCTCTTGAAACTTGAAGGAAGAAATCAGCCAAAGTAAGGAAGTTTGAGAGGAAATGAGAGAGTTTTTGCAAGAAGTGTAAACTTAACAAATGAACCAAAGTGTGACAAGGTTCCTCATGGCTTGGTATTTATAAAAATTTTCAACAATGAGGCTTCCAAAGGGGGAGAGGAACAGGCCACATAGAGGGAGGAAGGAGAGAAGAAATATCTCTTACAAAGGTATGGTTGTAGGCATGGTTGAAGGTATGATGAGGTATGGGCAAAGCATGGCTTGAAGTATGGCTCTTGAGTGTAATTGAAACAACACATGATGGGCTATGGGAGGTGGAGTGGCTGGCCACTTTAAGGCCATGAGGAAGAGAAAATTAGTTCATCTAATTGTGGGGTAATGGTGTGTTTAGGTGTTTCTTTGATTAAGGTTTTGATTAGGGGTTTGTAAGAAGGTGTTTAGGTAAGATAATTGGTTAATTAAGAAGTGTCAAGACTTGATTAGGGAGTGATCATACTAGATTAACAAATTAAATTCATTTTCTTAGTCAAATGAGGTATGACACAATTCCTTAATTTAAGGAATTGGAGAGAGAAAACACTATTCAAGATTCTATGACTAGGAATCTTGAATTAGAAAATGCAATTAGAGTTTAACTAAGTAATCTTAGGTTCTAATTAACCTTAATAAATTATTTTGACTCTAGATTAATTATCGAAATAAATTAATCTTCGATTAGAGCCTAATATTGCTTAGGTTTGCTTAATTGCGTCATTAGGCTCACTGGACACGTTCTAGGAGTAAAATGGTAATTTTGCACTAAACCTCGACAACCTGGCTAAACATCAAACATTACTCATAAACATCATTCTAAACTTTCTGGAAGTTTGGGTTCAAACGGCACCTTTTACCCGTGTAGAACACAGGAGGGTATTTTGGTCATTTTGAGCCAAAAGTTTAGAAAACAAGATTTTCACCTCAGATATCATTCATAACAATTATAACCCCGTCAAACATTGAGTTGACCCATTTGAGGGTTGCCAGGACAACTGCCCTTTAATTCTGGAAATGACCTCAGGGCATTCCTGGTCATTTGTATTCACACAGGAGAAATGGACGTTACAGTTAATGTTAGCCCTTAACCTCCGCCATGATTTATCCGACGGTTTTTGAATTCACTACAGGTAATTCATCGAGAAGTATTTTGTGGTGGTTTATCCTAACCACCGGTATGACTGCTAGTAAACACCAATTTTTTTTGTGGCAGTTTAAACAGCCAGCAAAATGGTTGAAACGCATTTGTTGTTACCCACACTTTTAAAATGTAGTTATTCGACATTTCTTATGTTGCTAAAAATGTATGTACATGCTTTCTTTTTCATTCAGAAAAAAGATCCCTGATAACATTTTTAGATGAAAAAGTGAATAGATAAAAAAAATACAGTCTTTTTTTTGTTCCTTAATCCTAGTAGGCACATCTAATACCATGTCACTATATCAATTCCAAAATTAAATATGAAAAAACACTTTAAATATTAGTAATACGAGCTCTCCAACACTATATAGAATCAAGAATTAATCAAAATTCAAAGTTATGAAACTAATCAATGGCAATGAGATAAACACTTAAGGGTATGCTTGTGAGTTGATATTTTGGAGGGGAGAGGAGGATTTGTAGTGCAAATCCCTCTAAAATCCTAACTCACAAACATATGCTCAGTGTTTTCCTAATAAAAAATAACAAGCATGTAAAATATCATTGATATGCTTAGAAACTGATTATTCAAAAACATTTACATTATTTTCTCCCCCTATAATTACATTCTAAACAACCCAGTCTATTTCCGTAAGTACGTAATCTACAAGAAGCTGAAGAGATGTTCTACGGGCTTCATATATACTTTCAAATGTTCGTAGAGTGATCATTGTTGCTGTCATAACGATTTTTTTTTCTTTTCGAAGCAGTTTGTGAAAAGAAATGTACCAGAGAACTTAATATTCCAAACCAACAACAAAGAGGAGATCCCATCAGATATCTTTACCAAGAGCCGCAAGCAAATCGTGAAGGATAGCAGTGAATGGCTCAAGAGCACTTCCGAGTCTTGCTCCGTTGTGGCTGCACTCATTGCTGGTGTTTCCTTTGCAACATCATGCACTGTCCCCGGTGGCACCAATAGCGTAACGGGTATGGCTGTGTTACTTCATATATGTGATCTCGAAGTGTTTCCTCTTCTTTTTTTTTTTTTTGGTATAATTAGGTTCACCCTTGAAATAAGGATGAAAATAAATGGAAGTACAAATTGAAAAAGGTCATTAAAAGCTGACAGTCACTGTTCATGACTGCAAGAACATAGATATAGCAGCAGCAAATGCATAGATGGCACTAGTCAATCGGGATCAGTCCATCAAATTTCCTTCAGCATTCCTTTGATATAACACACGCCCACAACATACACCAAGCCCCTAAAGTTCAACTATGTGACCTCGAAGTGTGCTTCTGGTGTTTATGTTTTTACATGTTCTGTGTTTTGCTTTGTGTGCTTGTTTCTTTGTGCTATAGTTGTGATCACTCACCAGCGTTTAAGGAGTGGTTTATTAATAAATCTGGTCCATGTAATCATAAAGATTATGATTGAAAATTAATAAATGATAATAATTAATGATTATATGCTTATTTAAAATAATTATATGATTTTATAATTTAATCTTGACCATTCACATAAAATTTAATAATTTGGATTTGATCATCTTATTCTCACAATAAACCACTTTCTCCACTTTATATATATATATATATATATATTGGTGCTTTAGTTCATTTTTATCTGAGATAATTGTACTGCTTGCTCCTCTCTTCTAAGAAAGTTCAGAGGTTATCCTCTAATTATTGGGGAAAAAATGACAAAACAGGTAAACCAACGTTAGAAGGAGAACCGGCATTCGACACTTTTGCCATAACCTCGTTGATCTCACTTTGCTTCTCTGTCACCGCACTTGTCATGTTCCTCGCCATACTAACATCGAGGCAACAACCGAAAGATTACAGATGGGACTTGCCGTTGAAGCTTCTCTTCGGGTTAAGCTTCCTCTTTGCTTCTATTGTTTCCATGTTGTTCTCTTTCTATGCCGCGTACTTCTCTATGCTCAAGGACAGGATCCACAACGTGCTGTTCATTATTTATGCCGCGACTTGTTTGCCGATGTCGGTTTACGCGGTGGCGCAATTTCCGTTGTATTGGGATCTCCTCAGCGCAATAGTTACAAAGGTTCCCCAGTCAGCCCACATGGGACATCTATATATGAACATTGATGCCAAAGAAGGGACATCAAAGAAATGAATCTGTTCCTGTCCTTGAGTGGTGTGAACGACATGCTATATATCTGTTTATAAGAAGAATAAATTGAGTTGTTGAAGATGGTTTTTATGGATATTTGCTTCCGGATTGTTTTTTATTTTTTATTTATTTGTGATTTGCTATAAGGTTTGTAAGAGAACCGTAAGTGTGTGTTTGTAATAAAAAAATAATAGACGATTTGATTTGTAAGCCAAATTATGTGTTTGGAATTGAAGGAAAAGAGCAATGAATTGATTTTCAAATTTAATGGAATTATATTCTTTTAAATTTAAAATCTCTTGACTTAGATAGGATTTGCTTGAAAATCAACCATAGTTAAATTTAAATATAATCATCATATTTGTAACGAAATTACTAACATTTGATAGACAAGCGAGCAAGGAGAAGCACGAGAGAGGGAAAGAGAGAGAAAAGTGAGGTGAGAGAATGAAAGAGATGGAAGGAGATCAGAGAAGAGAGATATGATATTATAAGGTCGAATATGTAAAATAAAATTTAATTTATATTCGCTGATATTAAATTTGTACACTCATTATTCATACTATCCTTTTCTCAAAAAAAAAAAACACTCATCTATATTCATACTACTAATGATACCAAAAAAAAAATTATATTCCTAATAAAATAGAAGTTATTACAATGAAAGTTTGTGCAAGTGTTGTTTTCTGATATTGTAAAATTTATTTATACAATTATTCAATTATGTATTATCATATAAACTATGATAGTTGACTTTTACATTCACTATTTGAAAAGTCATCCAAACGAAATATTTTGATTGGATGATGATATAAAATAATTTTACATTTTCAGTGCATCAAAATTAAACTCTATTTTTATTTTTCCAAGATTTATTTTTACTTACAAAAATGGAAAACACAATTTCACACAGCTCATATAATATGCTATAAAATTAAATTAGCACAATTTGAATTTCCGAAAATACATGTACGTCGGAGTGAAAAGGTTCATGGACTTGGCACAATTTGAGGACAGAGTGAAGCATATATTCTGACACTTTAAAAATAGAATATATAAACAACGTGAAGCGTCGAAGAGTGCATGCAAGCAAGCAATTGCCCAACATGCATGTCTACGGAAATACAAGAGTGGCTACTATTGGGGTCGAATTTAAAGAGATTATCAATGTTTTGGCATGTTCGGACAGAATATATGGTGGCATGACAAGAGTAAGTTTAATTGTGCTTGAGAAGGCCATGTTTCAGAAGTAAATAGTCGATTCAACGAGGTGTTTAATATAAGTCAAGGTTCAATGGCGTTTTCTGAAATGGGGCCTTGTAATTCTATTATGACAAAATGTTTTATATTGCGAAAGAGGTTAATTAGTTTGACGAGGTGGTAAAAGAGGCTAACCAAAAGAAATGTTTGGAATATGATGCCTACCAAACAAGTATTTGTAACGTGATGAAGAGGTTCAGAACTTGAATTCGACTATGGTTGTCGAAGAGGAATTCAAATTTCAAAGAATGGATTTGATATGCTCGCCGCATTATGAAGACTCGTGGGCTAAGAAGAATTCGAAGATAGAAGTGATGCATTTTGACAAGGACATAAAAGCAACGTGAAGCATCAAAGAGTGCATTGTACGGGTAAAACAAGTGGATTTACTCTCTGTGTAGTGGAACTTTCTTCTATGTTTTTTCTTCACAAAGTTGCCAAATAATGTGTTACGGAGTAGGGTGGTAGGAAGTTACCACGAGACTTGATATACACAAGATTTAGCCTTTTCTTCTCCTTATCTCATTTATGCTTCGATTGGGATGAGAGGTGGAGTACCTGTAAGCACTCCACCAAGGATATTTGTCATGCTTTAAGGTTTCATTGTGTGTATGGTTTAAAAGTGCACCTTGTTTCATGTTGAACTCCCCTTTAAATAGGAAGTCAAGCCACCAATTATCACCATCCTACAATCTCAAGTGGATTAGTGGGCAAGAGGCAGTTGAGCTGGTCGTGGAGATCGTGGGTACGTGCGTCTTAATCCGTGATATTGGGCCTTGACTTGGGCTTATATTTTGGGCTCAATACTATATCGTAACACAATGCATTAGCACATAAGTTATATTAGTTGACTTTTATATCCACTCATTGAAAAGTCATTCAACAGATGTTTTAAATTTCGTTGCAGTCGCGGATGCGGTCGAGCTGTGGCGTGAAATTTTTGCTCGTCTGAACTAAAAAGCAACCCATTGCGGCCTATTGCAGCCCATTGAGCCTGAAGATCCGTTGTGGTTACGTCGGTCAATTTATGTGAAAACGCATCACACCGCGATTGCGGCCCAATGTGGTTGCATTGCGGATCACAATCATGATATTGTAGCCGCATCATGTGATGCGGTCTGAATTAAAACAATGAAACAAAAAAAAAATTGATTAGATGAAAAGCATAAAACATGTGTGTATATAGGGGATGACTCTAACGAGAAAATGATTTATTATCAGAGTAAAAGAAGCAAATATGGGCCGTATGACTACATATGGATGATCAGGATTGAAATGGTAATTAATGATCACGTGATCATTTAATAAAGCATGTGATTTTATATTTTAATCTTTATCATTCATGCAAAATCCAACAACCCAAAATTGTTCTTCTTACCCTCATAATAAATTATCTCTCTCACCTGAGGCATGTGTTGTGTGTGTGTATGTATATATATATATAAGAAAAATTGCATTTGGTGGCAGAGTTTTTTTGGGGTTTTCCGTTTTGAACTGCTGCAAAAGGTAATAATTGGCAGTTTGCAAACTGCTGCGGATGCTAGCATCCTTAAACCCATTCTGTGGCAGCTCAGGAGAACCACTAGAACAATCACCACTACTGTTACTGGTGTTGCGGTAGTTTAGATAACAGTAATTTGCATGCAATAGACCGCGGCAAAATGGCCACTGGAATTTTTTACCAACTATTGGTGGTTTATTACAATAATTTTTTCTGTAGCATGGTAGTTAGAAACATTAGTTGGCTTCGTTAACAATGCTACTCATAAGCAGTCTTGAACAAAGAACACATGAATATAGAAATTTTAAAACTTTTAAGTAAAAATCGCATAACGCATCAAATGTCACGTTATAAAATCTTTAATAAGTGTTTAAATAGTTCTTGCCCATAAGAAAAAAAAATCCATATAGAAAGTTAAACAAAGTAGCCTTGAGCTTTGATGCATTCATTTTTCACTTGAAATTATTGTGGTGTTGACCATCATGACTACGTGTCAATGTAAATTGGCGGGAAACTTGAAAACTGAATTTAACAAGTGGCCGGTTCACCGATTTTTAGTCTCATCTAATTGATCCAATTCGGTTTTGATGACTATGGTGGATTGTATCACAAGCCAATTAAAACTTCCGGTTCATCTAAATTTTGCATCTACCTTTCGAACTCTCCGGATCCGAATAAATTTTCTTTTCAATTTTGGCCTTATGTTTAGTGGGTATAACATAATCACTAGCTTGCACGTTGACTATACTTTCATCACTATTCTTAAAACTACCTAATAACTTCTAGTACTATATCTTTTGTTTTTAAAATTATAACTCAACAATACAATATGCAATAAAAAATACATATTATTTTGGTAAAATTAAGATAATAAAATAAAATACTAGAGATTTGATGAAAAATTAGGGATGACATAATAGGTTAAACCCACGGGTTTACTCGTTAACTTGCCTTTTTTATGGGGCGGGTTAGCACTTTCAATCCAAATAACCAAAATGGGTCAACCAGCCTCGCCCCATTTTATGGTCAGCCGCAACTGCCTCGAGGTTTGCCACCCCTATGAAAAATATAAAGATAAATTGAAGTATGGTACCTTTTCATCTTTTAGAAGAGGGAAATGTATATGCTAAAATTAAAAAAAGAGAGCCATATATGATGATAAGAGCATCTCTTAAGCAATGGAAGTGTAATTCACTCTAACTATAAATATATTTTTTAGTATAGATTTTAGACTCGACTTGATGATTGACTCGTCAAGACACTGAGTCATTGGATCATTAGTTCAATAAGTAGGTCACTGGTTCAATTGGATATAATTAAACTAGTATATAAAATACAATTTAATGCCACTTATAATATATATATATATATATGTGTGTGTGTGTGTGTGTGTGTGATAAATGCCACATAAACATCGAACAATGTGGCTGGCATGCATAGTGGCAAAGGAGCTTATACATGCTTTGATGAAGGGGTTCGAATCTTGCCAAAAATTCCCCTCACGCTGGTTCCATGGTTGGTCTAGTTGCAATGGACCGGCATGTAGTTCACTTAGCGGTAGCTAGTTGACCCCAATTTTGACCATGGTTGACCATTTCAAATTTTCAATTGCATAATCGGCCTGATGACAAAATCAAATTGGACCCATGACTGTTTATCGATTTCTGTCTGAATTGGCCAATCCAATTTTTAAAACTATGTTTTTGAACAAATATCATTCAATGACAATAAAATGAGTTATGTGTAACAATGTGGGGTTAGTCAATGTGGTTGGTATTTTGATCCCTTAACCAGACCTCTCCACTTTAGTTTTGATGAAAAAAGTTCTAGTTAGAAGACACTTATCTCCTTTAAAACCTCATTAGTTGGGTGGGGCCGAATTAATTGGGTTTCCATAAATACAGTCTATGGACACACTAGTGGGATCCATTGGGAAAAAATGTGATGCGTGATAAATTAGAGATTAAATTAGGAGCCAGATCGATCTCAACATCCTCAAATATTCATATAGATCATAAGACAACCAAATCAGCAATCACATTACTTTTATGATAAACACAGAAAAGAAAGACGAATAAAATAATTAAGAACTTTAAAACAAAGTATGCTTAAGTAAAATTGCAAACTAAGGGGAAAAAATTGACTATTCTTTAAGAAATATATCAAATTTCTTCCCAATCTATTTCGAATATGATTTTAAACTCGTATATAGTTAAGGTCGTTGACTCAATTTTTTTATTTTTATTTCTTTTTTCAGTAGCTATGAGAGACTCAAAAGACTCTTCCTAGAAAAAAAGGGGTTAAAGATGAGAGCGTATATCAAAAGCATCCAAAAGCATATTAAGAGTATTCAAATCTAGGTATAGATGATTCCATGAGAAAAAGATAAGTTTTCAGCCACACCGAATGCTACACTCAATAATAATAATAATAATAATAATAATAATAAATCAATTAAAACGGATTTGCCAAGAACACACATCTACTCCCTTCCCTTGTATCCACCTCCAATAAACTCTACCTTCATAATATATTTCCCATAGCCTTGTCCTTGTAGTATATTACCATTGATCTTCAATTAAGCCTACACAACATTAATTGGCGGGGAAGTTTTATGCCATTGGAATTAAAAGTGATTACTTCCTTCATCATCTAACAATCACTTACATTGATTTCAAGTAAGATGATGTTTCTTTTTCTTTAGAATATGCTGAAACTACAGGCAGTATGTGTTGGTGTATAACACGAAATTGCATATGACTTTGCTTGCATAGTAATTATACATAATAGACCAATATTTTGAAAACCGGACTAGACTAGTCAGGATTAGAGTGTGTATATGATTATGTAGTTGATATTAGAAGTTACTTGATTTAGTTAGGAGTTAGTTTATTGTTAGTTACATTTACTACACTATATAAGGGTGAACTCCACTTGTATTATTACATTTTCTTCTCATTTTATTACACTAATAAAATTCTTTATCTTCTATCTATAATTTTTCTTTGCTCTATCATGAAATATAATTTAATAGCCAGCAGGACCAAGAATCAATGCTTCGAACGGTCCGATCATAGCAAATAAGTTAAATTGTCAAAAATCGGTCCACATTGGTGTGAATTGGCCAAAAATCAATATGAACTGATCAAACTGGTAAACTTAATTATTTAAAAATGAAAATTCCAATTTTTTTTTCAAATTCAACAACCATTTTATGATAAAGATATAAAAAATCCACTTTGGTTAGCAAAATCAAGGACTATTAAACCTCTAAATCTCATTAGAGCCTAAAAATAAATATAGAATAATGTGATACATGATTATTTATGATTATTCTAAGAGAAAAAATTGCTACTCTAAGTAATATGAGACTTGAGTTATTTATAATAGTCTAAGAAGTGAAAAGCTTATAATTTAAACAATGTGAGACTTGAGTGTGCTCCATAATTCAACTCTTTCTTTACATTTTTATTACTTTTTATTTATTTTGTAACATATAATTCAACGTATGTATATATAATTTTATATATTTTATTATACTTGAACCTCCAATTAAATCGGTTAAACTAATAAACTTTTCAATTAGTGTTGTGTTCCACTCAATGGGTTTGGTTTTTTTGAACCTTGAACCTTGTTTGGCAAAGGAAAGAAATTGAGTGGAAAGAAATTGAAATAAAAGAAATGGAATGGATTTTTATTTTCCACAAGTGTGTTTGTTTGAAAGGAAAATCAGAGGAAAAAAATAGGGGAATGCTTATTTTCACTTGTTTGTTTAAGTTGAAAAGTGAAAGAAAAAAAAGAAGATAATAATACCAAATGACAATTATATCCCTAACAAATTTAACTCAAAAATTCATAATTTTAGCTCAAAAATTCAAAATTTTAACTCAAATATAATGTTAACAAAATTTTATTACCTCATGCTATTAAGCAAAATTCACCAAGGTCTTTGAATTTTTTATTTTCATTAAACAAAATTCACTAGCGTCAACCGAGTTGTATTATAACCAATTAACTTTACTTTTTTAAAATGATTTAGATCATTATCTTTTTGTGCAATCTCATTTTATAATTGAAAAATAAAAATGAATACTAATATAGGTTAGTTGAATTCATTCATTGAATCACAAAGATAAGTGAGGCTACTGTAACATGGTCTCTACTAACTCAATCTAGGGAGTGGTTATTGCCACTTTATTTTGGCTATTGCCATTAGTACTATCATTAATTTTCATTTAGGTTTATCAAAATACCCTTATTCTATTATAATCGAAAGAACATATTAAAAGAACATATAGTTAATATTAATTATTTATATATTTATCATGATAATGATATTGAGAGTTATTGTAATTGGTTTAGTTGAAAATTAATTTAATTTTTTTTAAAAAAATTGACACTGACCTCATTATTTTTATATAAGCCACTAAATAGTACAAATATTTAATACTATCATTTATATTTATAAATTGAATTATTTTTTGCAAAACTTTATTAAAACAATAGTTACCTGTACAGTATACTAGCAAACGTTTTAGAAAAAATAAGTAAGAATAAATAACAATAATAGTTCAATATTGATAGTGATTTTTTTTTGTTACGTTATCATTTAATCAAAATTTTCTATTAGAATAAATTTTTAAATAACAGGTATACAAGTCAAGTATATTGACCGATGCAAAAATTTACATTGCAAAACTTTAATTTTCACTATCAATAAATTAAACTTTAATTTAAATAAATTATTGAATCAAAATATACAATAGACATACTGGTTTTTTATCATCCAATTTTGATATAATTTTAAAAGTTATTAAATAGACATATGATATTAGAATGTTTTTTGACAATCACTTGTTATTGATTTTTGTTTGTTTGTTTGAGGCCGTCTTTGTTATTAAAGTATCAAATTATCTTAATTTTACATGTTAAATTACCTTAATTTTTAATTTAACAATATGAACAAAGGAAAAAAATATAATAAAGTAAATGGTCAACGGTGGTAGATGATGGTATTATTTATTTATTTACTAGTTTTAAAATTATATGAATGTTATGTGTCATAAAATAAGATATGTAATTGTATACCACAATTTATTATTTCACCCATTTTGTTATTCATTTTATTTATTGTTTTATTAAAAAAGCCAATATTATATTATTCAGGTAAGTATTATATAAAGTAATTTAATATTTGAATTTAAATTATTTTATTTAATAAATTAATTCAATACATATAATAATAGTAAGTACTTTTTTTTTATACAATATGGGCCTCGATGCCTAAGCCTCTAGTGCTTATCAAAATATGGCACACTGAATTTGCATGCTTCTCTTATTTTTTAATTAACCAAATTTAGTTGGAGAGAAAATTTATTCTATCTTTTTAAATAATTGCTCTGATTTACTGATAAACAAAAAAATAATTGCTCTGACTTTTATAGATAAGACATGTTTTTGTTTTAATTTGATTGAATAATTTTATAGATATCTATGATTGAGATACTCATTTATAAAAAAAAAATTGAACTTATGATTATGCTACATGAGTAGAAGAGATGATTGATGAGTCAACTTATATGTAATGTAAGATATCTTTTATTATCAAATAGTTAAATTAATACTAAAATAAGGATATTTTGGTGAATCTACATAAATATTAACAATAATGGGAGTGACAATAATTGAAAAGAAGTGGCAATATCCGCTCCGCTCAATCTAAACTAGTTTCAAATAATAAATTAAAAGAATAAAAATTAAGTAAAACAAAACCCCATTGCCTCACCTTCTTGTTTTCCTCCTTCTAAGTTTTTCGCAACTCTTCAACTTCGCACATCGCAGCAAAGCAACCTTGGCACAACATCTCAAGTTCTCAACTTTCATCTTCTTTTCATGTGATATCACAAATTGCTCTGTCCTCATATATTCCTTTGACTAGTTAGGTCTTCATTTTCTCTTCATCCTCTTAGATCTATTTGGTGTGCCACCACTAACCACCATGGACGACTCGTTGAAGATAAAAATAAGTTTCTGAAACTTGTTAAGCCTTGAGTCCTTTGGAGGAGAAATTTTGAAATAAACTATTGCAGCAAAACCAGTTTACCAAGAATGAAGACTAAAATATTATGAAGAATGAAGTTGTGGTATTGCCCAGGATGGAGGTTGGTCGGAGAACGAAGTAGAGGCATGCATGGGCGGAGGTTGATCGGTGACCAAAAATTGGGTTATTTGGGATTGATTTTGGGATGGGTATTTTGAGAATGTAAAAGTATTATTTGTTCTTCCACAAGATTTCCATCCACACTTGGGAGGAACAAAATTTGGTAGGCCTCACTTATATATTTACACTATTCATTCCTTCCTTCCATATTTTCTTCTCCGACCAAATAAGGGAAATTGCTTTCTTTCCATCCCATTTCTTTCCTTTCTCTCCCCTTCCTTTGTATTTCTATCCAATCAAACACGTGTAACTATTCTAAAGCCCTCAATATGCCCAAGTGTCAGTGACATAAATGCACATCGGTACATATATAGCTTCTCTCTTTTCCTTTGGTCGTTCACTCTTTTCTCTTTTCCCTTGCAAGTATTTACTATTTAGCAATTGTCTCTTCATTTTCACTACATGTCGGAAACAAAAATAATCTCATAAGCAGAAGTAGGAAAAGAGAAATAATTTTTCAACTCATAATTTAGACACCCTTTTTTTTATAGTTTCAATTTAGACAGCGTTTTAGACACTTAACAATTAATGTACAAATAGCTAAGAATTTTAGTTACATTTTTTTCAATGTGCTAAAGTAATTATATTGCATCATTCGTCTATAAAATAACTGAATTTTTGCTTATCAACTCATGATTTCTATATCTTTCCACAATTAGATTCACCAGCAATGTAACAAAAATCCTTAGTTAGCTAGTGATGCATGATTCTCGTGTCAAGAAAACTTGTGTACCAATAACTAACCTTCCTCAAATCATAATTGTGAATCGATTTGGCTATGTTAGTCGGGTGAGACCTGAAGTTAATTACCATGCAAAGATAGATATACATATATAATTAATAAACAAAATGAGGACTATATAATACAAAGGGACTGAGCCTAATACTTAGTGCTTTTGGTAGAGATGGGAGTACTCTACTAGTAGTATGGTTCCTTGCTAAGACGTTTCTTTGACATTTTGGACTCCCTGATGATGTCGATCAATGAGGAACAATATTTTTTCTTATGATTTCAGGCATTTTTTAATTAGCCATTTAATTATTAATGTATAAATAACTGAGAATTTAAATTTTATTTATGATAAAATAATTAATAATAAATGTGAAATTCAATTTCGAATTCACTTGCTTAGCCCCACCCTCGCAAATTTGGGCTTGTGTCTTGGATTGAACAGATCCTAAGTGAGTGTTTGGTTTAAAAGAAAAATACTTTTATTTCATATTTTTAATAGTAATTGAAAAACAGCACCTTACATTCATCATGTTTCCTATTCTCGAGGATTTTATAAAGAAAAGGTTAAAAAAAATAGTCAATTAATTTTTTGTTACAAAATAGCTAATTCAATAAAACAATAAACAGCATGAAAATAATGTGACATTTTTATATTTAATACTAAAACAAGAAATAATAATGGAAAACATTTCCTAGAATCAAAATATACCTGCAGATGAAGCTCCGCATAGATGGTAAATGTTTGACCTTGCATAAATGGCACCGGGGAGTGTTGTGGGTCAACTCTTGGGGAACTCGCAGAATCCTAAGTCCCTCCCCCACCCCGTCAGAAAAAAAATAAAATAAAATTCCTTAATAAGATAGGCCGTGCCCTAGACTCGGGTAAGTTAAATAATAATGTAAATTTTTTTGAGATTATAATTCAATCAAATTTTTCAATGTATATGAATTTTAAAATAGTAGAGTGAAAGTCAAACATATTTTATTAATGTTGTAATATGAAATTAGATGACTATATAATAGACACACTATGATTAAACTCAATATAAAAAAAAAACTTTGCTAATGAGTGCCCTTGGTTAAAAATACTAAAAAAACTAAAATTCAAAACTTTGTGTGTGGACCCATTGCTTTGAAAATATAAGGGTCTATTTGGTTTTAGTTTTCAATTTTATTTTTAATTTCAGTTTTTAAAATTTTGTGAAGAAAATATTAAAAATTAAAAATGAATATTAAAAACCAAATTTTATAATTTTTACAATTTTCAATATTTTCTTTACAAAATTTAAAAAAATTAAAAATAAATACTAAAAAATGAAACCAAACAAACCCTAAGTTTTCATCTTTCCAATGCTAATATTTCTTTTTTTTTAACTCCATATACCCTGTTAAAAAAAGTGTGCACATTTCAACATAAGTCTTGTCTACTTTATGTTTCGAAAATTAAAAGAATACAAACAAAAAAAAATTTGGGGAACTTTAGTCTGTAAATAACAAGTTTTCAAAAAGTGAAGACTGATCTCACTGTAAAATGCTCATATCCGAGAAGAATTAAATCATGCATATTGCCTAGTGCTGATCACCACATCCCCCCCCCTTCTCCAAAAAAAAAAAAACACACGCACACACAAACAACACAAAAGTTAATTTCCATTCAGCTATCTTCCGAAAACTAGCTCATCAACATCCAATCCATTATCCATCGCCATGTCTTTCTTCCACAATCCTATATATATATAAAATCCCTCTAGTTAGCTATGGCCTTCAAAGGGTAGGTGTGGGGAAGAAATAAGGTCAATAAAGATAGGTTCAATGAAGAACTGAAAAATTATGTGATGAGTCACGCAGCATCTTCAGATTTGCAAGCGCACATGATATCGAAAACTGGAGACAATGCAGTGCACGTGGCTGCTTTTCATGGTTCAAAAGACATCCTTGAACAACTGGTTCGTGTGATTAAGAATAAGACCGACAGTGAGGGATGCATGAGGATTCTCTCAGCTCAGAACAAGAGAGGGCTCACCCCTCTTCATTATGCAGCCTTAAGGGGCTCTTTGAATATGTGCAAGTGCATCATAAGTCGAGTACTTTTTGCCCTTGGTCCATATTCGCAACAATCGAGGAGAGACACCACTCTTCTTTGCTGATGTTTACGGTCACAAAGAAGAAATACTTGTATCCACCCGGAGGAAATGCTTTTTCTTCCTCCAGATGAATTTCAACCACAAACACATTTGAGATGAGAAAAAATATAAGAAAAAACCGGGAGGAAGAATGCATTTCCTCCGGAGGAGGATAGAACTTCTCCACAAAGAAACCCTTTTTTTTCCCCATTACGCTAGCATCAGGTCCCTACGCCCAAGTTCAAGCCCATGGACAAGGACAAGTGACGGCAAGTGGAGAGACAATTCTGCCCTCCACCATTTCTAGAGAAGACTTTGGTAATCCATCACCACTTAATACTGATTTAAATTTGAGTTTAATTAAATATTATTCATACATGTGTTTAATCTATCTATATTCATGCATGTGTTAGATTTATCCAATGTGGAAATTTAACATGACCTAGTCATGTGAAATCTTTCACATTAGAGGCTCAAGCTATATCTAGAATTAAATATATTTTGGTCTCTATCAATAATAAGTGAATTTTGGTTTTTATCTTTGTTTGAAAAAAATACTTCACTATTTTGTTCTAGTCTATTTTGTTAGTTTGTTTTCTTGTTAAATATTAAATTGACTAACACAAGATCACTTCATTCAATCCAATATGTCAGTTAGTAATTATACATGACACGTGATAATCATATGTAGCAGGTAGAGTTTTAATATGTTCAATTATGATGTGTCGTGAAGAATTATTGTCTAATATGTAAGATTGAACGACGTAATATTCCATTAGTCAATTGATGCATATTATATGAAAAATTACATTATACTTATATATAGTATTTGATACATATAGCTAAAGTAAAGCCATATATTTTATGAAAAAAATATATAATTAGCTTAGAAAACAAATAATTTGATCATCATTACTAATACTTAACTAGTTAAGTTGTCAACTTTATTGCCTTAAATAGGATTTTAAATTTAAATATCATTATAAATAAAAAAATTAATAATAGAAAAACATTTTTATTAGGATGTATTTCGTTAAAGGATAAAAATAAAAGTAAAATTACATGATTGAGCTCCATGTGTAAAGATTACATATGGATAAACTCAACCTTATATTTTTTACCTCATTTTCCAACCAAACATGCCCTTATAATAAATTAATCTAACTCAAGTTAGATTAGTCAAGTCTAATAATAAATTCTAAATACTAGTAGTTTAGAAAAATAATTAGACGGTATCATAAATTATTAATAGGCAATGCTATATGTGACGAAAAAAATTTCGTAAAAAGTGTGCAAATTCAAAATGAGCGTTGATTATTTTTCGTCTCCACAATTAAAAAAATAAAATATGAAAATACAAAAACAACGCTTCATATTATTGGTAGAGTAGTTCGCACCACGATATTTCGCATTATTATATATTATTTTTTATTATTCATTTACATATATTTGTGTATGGCACAGATTTATCATTTCAGATACTTCATCTGTACGAAGATAAAAATAAAGCCACCATCGCCAATGGAAGTGGAGAGACACCTCTTCATGTCCTTGCCAATGTTCCTACCGCCTTCAAAAGTGGCTCCTTCTTCCGACCATTTTCACCATATAAACTCCTATACCAGTGTAAGTGTGTTTAATTATATAGTATATATAAGGCAAAAGCTCTATTTTCCTGGGAATTTTAGTGATATTTTGTCCCTTGTGAAGGGTGGCAAATTAAATTTCAATGTCTCATTATAATACTTAAGATTGTCTTTAAGTCCATTGCTTACAACCACAAACCATTCCTATTACTTTATAGGTATAACTGTAAAGCAGCTCAAGACTGATAATTTGCCTCCATTTGAGCTTCCTGTGGAGGCAGAAGAGATTCGGTATGCCATGAGTCAAAGAAATTGTTTTAACATAAAAGAAAATTTTATTAAGAGATAAGTTTATCGATACTTACAAAACAAAAAAGATATTCTAAATCTAAATTAAATGAAAAATAAATACATTCAGACTTCTTATAATCACAATTTTTTATTTTTAAATTTTATTAGTTGATAATTTAAAATTAGTGTCTTAAATTATTTTACGTTAAAAATTAATGTTCTTTTAGCACACCAGTCTTATGATGTTTTATGTTGATATTTAATCGAAGTATTCAGACATCGCATCCCCTAATTATATTATGATTGCCTTTGAGTTCATTATTTACAACCACAAACCTATCGTTGTACATGTGCTAATGTAGAGCCGCTGCAAATTGATGTGCCTGCAACTGAGTTCCGATCTGTGGAGATTGTGGAGATGGACAATAAGAGGAAAACACGTACACATTTTGAGCTCTTCAAGAATGTTTTCGACGATTGGGAATGGGGATTTGGTAACGCCACGATCTTACTCTTCGGTGTCTTTCCCCTAGTAATTTCTATGCAATGTTAGCCTTAGACCTCCAATTTCCTATTCATAATTATCATATGATTGTTCTTGATGATTGGTTTTAAATTTAAGGATTTTGATTAATTATGAGTGGCCTCGGAGCATAAGACACTTGTTAAAGTTTTATACTTGAAAATAAAAATTTTTGAGCTTTCAATACATTAAATATATTTAAACTTGTTATTGATGGTATCAGAACACTTAAGAAGGAGAATTGAATTAAGTGTTCTTAAAAATATTCCTACACATTTGACACACAAATCAGAATGTTCAGTCAAATGTCCCTGTTATCACAGGAGATCTTGTCACGAGTAAGGTAGTATTGGCTACAGAAATGTACAACCAAAAGATAATATGAATGCTTGGTTCTTGTACACTAATCAAAGACTGATTGTTTACTAAAACAGTTTATTTAGATTTTACAAAAACTTGCTAAAGCTTATGCCTAAATAGTATTTTAATGAAACTTATATTTTGTAGAATTAAGAGATTTAAAACAGATTCCGTAATACAAGTTCTTTTAACAATCAGTTTTGAGGAAATACTTGATTAAATCTTTAAGCTTCAGTTTCTTGAAAAATGCATGCAAAATGATATATAACAGATATGCAATCTAAGAGGGAAGGGATAGTAAGATTGAACACAAGTATTTTATACTGATGGATCTCCAACTTAGATCCTATATTAGTTCTCACCCTTCATGTGAGTGTATCCACTATCAATTTGCACAACCAGGACAAACAGTGAGTGTTTTTTTTTTTTTTTAACCAAGTCTCTCCAAACTCTACCAAAGTAGTCTTTTCAATGAACCTCTCCAAGTTCAATCAACCAACTTATATCCACAAGATAAAGCCTCACACTAATAGTTTTTGAATAAGGTTTGCTATTTTTCACTCTTAAGAAAAATATAGCACTCAATACAACAACTATCTAATTAGCACTCTTAGAACAGTATATATATTAACACAATGATAAGCTGAGAGAAAAGGAAAATGGTCCTTGAAATTCAAATTTTGCAAGAGTATAGCTTCTATTTTTCTTTCTTCCCTCTTGGTTTGAATGTCTTCCAAGATCACCTTTTATAGGAGGGTGAGTATTTGACCATTGATGAAGCTTGGAGAGCTGAGGAACATCCTTTCTATGTAGTATTCCCGTTCTAGTGAAATAGGCTGCTTCTACTTTTTGTCTTTGTTGTTGTGCAGCATCAAAGTGAATCAAGAAGGGAAATATCCATTTGAGCACAAAAGAGACACCTTTTGCTTGTTGCTTTTCAACATTGTTGATAGGACAGCTGTAGCACACATTTTTTATTCATTTCAGCAAGCAAAGTATTGTTGGATTCAATGTTTGCCATTCTCGGCAAACAATCTTCTATGCTCCATTGCCCTTTTTTGCCTCTAACACAAATTTGCTAATGGGTCCAGCTTAAGTGTTAGTTTTCTCAAAACCATATCCATCAACACAAGTCAATCAATTTACAAATAAACTCTGCAACACTTAATAAAATAATCAGAAAGTTCAGCAAGAAATAATTAATCTAAGCACATTAAAAGTAATATACTTACACATAGTGTTTTGTCATCATATTAGGATACATAAATCAACAATCTCCCCCTTGATGACAAACACACATAATAGGGAAGAGCAAAAGATGACAATATTTCCTTTTAAAATAGGCTCCCCCTTAATATTAGCTCCCTTTCATTATATTTGCACATATTTCCATTATTTGAGCTTCATTAAGGGATTTTCAATATGAAAAGACTAGATTTTCAATTCTTTCACTCGAAAGATTGAAATGCATGAATTTTGGAAATTTTGCGCCAAACTTGATCTCCTTTTTTCATGAGAAAGAAAAATACAATATAAGGCCTACACGGACATGCAATCATGCATAAGGAGGGAAGTCATGCAACACGCATTTAGGATTAACACAAGTCCATACAGTTCAATCAGCATGTTAAACAATCAATGACTTATATTAATACCTCAAGCAAAGCACATACTTAATACAATTTTCAGCACAAACAATATGTCAAATTATCGAGCCAAATGTATGTATAAGATCACAATGCAGTATGAGTATCAGAGCAAGCAATGTATATGTTTAGGTTATTGCAATGTCAGAGCAAATAATAACATGAAATCAGACAAGTTATAGCATTTTAGAGTATCAAATAAAATTTATTGGAGCAAATTACAACAGAGTATCAATATAAAATATATCAGACTTGTCATACATTATAATTTATCAGACTAAACAATATATTAGAGCATCAATTAATTATAACAATGTATCATACTCATGTTACCTTAAGGTACTCATGGTTCCTTCTTCTGCTTCTGATTTCCTTTTGTCTCCTTCCTTTATCTCCTTTCTTTTGATCTTACCTCTATTTCATCATATTGCACTCCTCCTTTTGGCATCAAGGGTGGATAAGGACCAACTGCAAAAGAGTCACATAATAGAGAAATATACAAGATATATATATAACATGGACCATAAGGTATGATTGATCAAAGTTCAAAGTCACAGGTTAGAAGTTATAATCCTAAGTCATAAGACAGAACAATCCAAAAGACAAAAATAAAATTGTCCAGATAGAAAATAAAATAGCTAAAGTCTAATGACAGTCATGAGATAAAGCCAGGAATGCCATCAAGGGCCAGAGAAGATGTTATCATCGTCATCATGGGCTTGTTCATCATCAAAGCGCACTTGTTTTAGGTAGGATTCAATCATTCTTCATTTGTCAGAGGCCTCTTGCATGTTGCGTACAAAGGTGTTGTGCTCCCTTGAAATTGATGAGAACATGAACCGCTACATCTCAGTGAATGAGATGGGCTCTGACAAGCTTTTTCATGACATCCTTCAACTTGAATGAAACATTTTCAAAGCCACCATTTCAGGGAAAAATGTAGTGAGAGACAATACGATGGAGTTGGGCCCATGTATGTCCTAAAGTAGCATGTGTTGGCTTATTTTTCTTTACTTCATGAATGTTGTCATAGATGGTAACCACGGTTTCATTGTAAGAGAGCTCCAAATCATCTTGATCTTCTATCCATTTTGTTAAACAGAAAGTTTTCTTCCTTTGTTTTGGAACATCAGTACGGTTTCTATAGTTTCAGGGCTTATAAAAATCATTTTTCCTTTAACATGAGAAACAAGTGCTCCATCAACATCGAGCCAGTTCATGGTAGAGTAGAAGATTTTAACCAAGTTCGGATAGACACTTTCATAAATATCAAATAAAGAAAGCCAACCACAACATTCAAAGATATAAAAGAAATCAAGACCTTTTTCTTTAAAATTATTCAAGTCGACACGAAAATTGGGGGTAATTGGTCTATCAGCAATGGCATTTAAATATAAACCGAAGTGTGCACTAGAAACAAAGTGGAGTTTAGGAAGCATACGATTTTTACCACTTTTAGAGCCTGATCCTTTGTCTTTGCCATTTGGGGACAATGAGCTTGCTTCAGTCTTTGTGCTCTCTTCCCACAACTTCAGCATCTTTTCTTCAGAAGAGATCACCTCGCTGTTCCTTTTCTTTCATCATGAAGCTTCTATTCGTTATATCTCTTATTTTAGCAAGCCTTTGCTTAATCCTTTTGAAAGGTGGTCGTTTGTTGGCGTTGTTTTCACTCTGGGCATGTCAGAGAGAAACAGAAAGGATGTGTGGTGATGGTTGGTGTCTTTGATAGGAAGTTCTAGAGAAGAGCAAAGGTTAAGAAAGAAGGAAGGCGGTGGAACGGGGTGGCATTCCAGAGAAAGATGAAGGAATGAAGAGACTAATGGAGAGTTGTGTCGTTAAAGAGACAAAGAGAGGAGGTGGTAAGAAACTGTTGATTTTGTGTGTTGGTAGGAAATAAATAAAGAATATGGGGAAGAGGAAACGGTGATTGATTTGAAATGTGACTGTAAAAAAGAAATTGATGGGGATAGATGTGATATCATCCAGATATGAAGAGACAAATCTGAGTGATATTAACTTTGGTAAAAAATGCGTTACGATGATAAAATGGTTGCAAAGAGTAGTGGTGATAAAGCCTAATAATTTCTCATTAGCCCATCAACTGACTATTGCTTCCTAATGAATAAATGCCAATAATATCTTTAGACATGGGTTAGATGAACAATGCCCAAACACATGAAGGCCGAAAAATACTTTAGCAGTTAAAAATCTCCTCTTATCCCAAGAGACATATTGACATACTCAATTCTCTCATGGACTTGGTTAAAAAAATGTCGAGTTCATATGAATTATAAATATGCAATGCAGTGATGTAGGCATTCACATGCTGAACTTATCATCCTAATCCAATCTTTTAACAAATCTTTCTTCTAAAAGAGGTTTTGTGAAAATGTCAGCCAATTGATCATCTGATGTAACGAATTTAACTTCAATGTTTCCATTTTGTACATGCTCTCTGATGTAGTGATGCTTGATTTCTCTATGCTTAGTTCTAGAATGTAAAACAAGATTCTTAGACAAGTTAATGGCACTAATATTGTCATAGAATAAAGGAATTTTATCAAACTTGAAATTGTAATCCAGCAATTGATGCTTCATCCATATAAGTTGTGTGAAACAACTTAATACAGCCATATATTCTGGTTCTGGAGTGGAAAGAGCCACAGTGTTTTGCTTTTTGCTCTCATGATACTAGAGAATCTCCAAGAGTGAGGTAGCCACTTGTGCTTTTCCTATCAACTCTGTCACCTACAAAATCTGCACCACAAAATCCTAAAAGATTAAAGGAATTAGTTTTAGGATACCATAAACCAAGTGAGGTTGTTCCAAGAAGGCATCTTAGAATTCTTTTCACAGCTACAAGATGTGATTCTTTTGGACAAGATTGGAAGAGAGCAAAGACCAACACTAAAAACAAGTCTGGCCTTGATGAAGTTAAATACATTAAGAATCCAATCATGCCTCTATACATTATTTCATCAATATCTTTTCCATTATCATCTTTGTCTATCCTTAATGATGGATGCATTGGAGTCGCCATAGGTTTAGCATGATTCATCTTGAATTTCTTCAGGAACTCTTTAGTATACTTCTCTTGATTGAGAAATATTCCTTGTGATATTTGCTTTATTTGTAGACCAAGAAAAAAGGTTAACTCGCCTATCATACTCATATCAAATTCATTAGCCATGAGCTTAGAGAATTCTTCACATAAACAATTGTTAGTAGAATAAAAAATAATATCATCCACATAAATTTGAACTAATAGAATATCATCATTTGTGTCAACCTTTCCCCTTTGAAATTTGTTATCCTCAAGAAACTTGCTTAGTCTTTCATACCAAGCTCTTGGAGCTTGTTTTTAGCCATATAAAGCTTTTGACAACTTAAGCACATAATGAGGATATCTTTTACCTTCAAAACTTCGGGTTGTTTGACATAAACTTCTTCCTTAATTACACCATTTAAAAATGCACTTTTAACATCCATTTGAAAGAGTTTGAAACCTTTGTGAGATGCAAATGCTAGTAGCATGCGAATAGCTTCCATTCTTGCTACCTGGTGCATAAGTCTCATCAAAGTCTATACCTTCTTATTGGTTGTATCCTTGAGCAACCAACCTAGCCTTGTTTCGTATGATGTTGCCTTTCTCATCAAGTTTGTTCTTAAAAACCCATCTTGTTCCAATAATATATGTGAATTTAGGTTTAGGAACAAGCTTCCATACTTCATTTTTGCCAAATTGTTGAAGTTATTTTTTCATTGCCTTAACCCATGCCTCATCAATGCAACTTGGTTCAATCTTAGAAATAAAGGCCAAGTGATTTTGTTTGAGGGATGATCTTATCAATCTTCCTTGAGAGGGTTCTCCAATGATCAATTCACGTGGATAGTTTTTGGAGGATCTCCATTCTCAAGGAATATTTTCCTTTAGGATTGCTTGCTGCTCTTTAGCATCTACTTCTGCCTAAGGTTCAGGTTCTATAGTTAAGATGTCTCCTGACAGGAGATCTTTTTGGTGCTTCATCTGAGTTTGTAATCTTAGGTTCTGTCCCTGTATTCTATTTGTGTGGTCTAGAATTTTCATTTTTTGAACTTTCTATTGCAGTGAGGGTTAGATTAGAGAAAACAACATGCATGATTTCTTCCATAGTTCTAGTGTTATTAATGAGTACTCTATATGCTTTGCTTCTAGTGGAATAACCAACAAATATGCCATAATATGTTTTAGCATCAAAATTTCCAAGATTTTCCTTATTATTTAGAACGTAACACTTGCATCCAAAGAGATGAAAATAATGTAGAGTTGGTTTGATCACTCCATAGCTCATAAGGGGTTTTCTTTAAAATTGATCATATGAGGGTTCTATTTAGAATATAACATTGTAATACCCCAGATTTTCAAAATAAATAAATAAATAAAAGGTCAGAAATTTTTTCGAACAAAGAAAGGTGCTGGTTACCCTTTCCCGTTTTGGGTCCTGGATTTCACTAAGTCTGGACCCTACACGCCCTTGGAGGACTATATGATAGAGCTATATTTGGGACCAAAAGTCCCGGTAGTTGTTCCCTAGAGAAAATGAGTTGAAGAGAGATTTTAAATGAATTTTTTGAAACCCTTAAGTACTTCATTTTTAGCTTACAAGTTTACAAAATCGTAAGATTTTTCGAATTTGAACTAAAACCCAAAAATTAGATTTTGATTGGTTGGAATTTTGATTTTTCTAATATTTTATTTGAATCCAAATGGGGGTATTTTCTTATTTACATTTATGTTTTAAAGTTAATGGAAAGAAAAATTAACTTAAAAGAAATGTAAATAAGCGATAGATCATTTTGGAGCATCCTGGAGCGCAAGCGCCTCTTGAGCACCAGGTCAATAGGAACAGGAAGGCGGTTAAGGAGATATTTTGTGCTCTCGGGTGAAGCTGCAGCTCAAAAAAATGACAATTGCGCTCAACCGAACTATAAATACCCCTCTCAGGTCCAGAACACTCTAACACAGTCTCTCCTCTCCTTCTCACGAAAACTCCATCTCCCCACCATTTTTCACCCTCTAAACTCCAATTTCTTCCATTTCTTCAAGTTTAATCGTGAATTTGTCATTCCTAAGGCTTAAAGGTATGTTATTCTCTTGGTCTAGCTTCATTTCCTTCAAGTTTTCTTGGGTTAAAGGTGGTTTCCCATGCTTCTCAAGGGAGAGAAGTTTTCCACCTTGTTAGAAAGGGATTCTTGAGGTTTTAGAGGTTAATTTAGAGTTCTGCTACTTTTATGTCAGATAGTGGAGTCATTTCTCTCCCAAAGGTCTATTAGTGTGGTTTTTGCTTATTCCACCCTTCCAAGTGAGTGGGTTCACATCTGTGACTTCTATGTTATGCATTAGAGTTATTTTCATGAAAACTATGAATTACTTGATTTAGAATTACTACAAGGATTTGAGATTACTGCGATTTATGTGTTTTGAATTGAAGTTTATAGCATGAAATGTAGTTTTGATAAAAACTCATGGGACCATGTTTGTTATAATGGTTTTATATAGAATTGACGATATATGATTCTATCAGTATGTTATGGATGTTTTCTATTTTGGAACTGATTTATGTTTATGGTATGATTTTACACTTAGACATGAAGTTTAGAGAAAGGATTGAAATGATGGTTTAGATTCTAAAGATTCAGACTATGATATGGAGTTTTCTAGTTTATGGAAAGTTTGACAAATGGGAAATGTATCTTTGGAAGATTAACTAAAATGTTTTAGAACTTGAATCCTTGTAAGATTCAGTTGATGGCTACATACTCCTTAGGGGCATGGAATCACAATGTCTACAAGGGTGATCCCTTGGACGTAGTTCCATAGCCACGGTTATGCTAAGGTTAGACTTAGAATCGAATGGATTCCAGTTTCAGAATATGACGAGTTTTGTTGTAAATAAGGAATATTATAGAAATTCAGATACAAAAGGACTTTAGAGCACAAATCTTTATATGACTCAGGATAGTTGGCGGATACATATTCTGTAGACTTGAAATCACTATGTGTGATTCCATAGTTATAGTTATACTAAGGTCAAACTATCTGAGTTATAGATATTCAAAGCTCTCAGCAAAATCATAAGCCCACGAGGGGCAATCTATTTAGAAAACTATAAGCCCACGAGGGGCAATCTATCTATTTAGAAAACCACAAGCCCACGGGGTAATATATTCAGAGAATTACAAGCCCACGAGGGGTAACATATTCAGAGAATTATGAGCCCACGAGGGCCTGGTTCACGAGGAACCATTGAGTCGGTCCACGAGGGACGTGGTTCACGAGGAACCATTAAAATCTCAGTTAGGGGCTCTCGTTCACGAGGAATGAGCACCCACTTTCCGTTGTTGTTTATTGTTATGATATTTCAGACTAGACATCTCCATTTCTCTAGAAGTTATTACATTATGAACTTATATGATTTTAGGTATAAAAATGAATTGAGAAAATGGTTGAGTTTAATGAATGATGATTTTAAAAAAAATATAAATAGATAAATTATACGTATACTTGATTATGCATGATTTTTGGATATTATTGATGTTGTTATAATTCCATGCATTGTTTTTGGATATCCCATGAAAGACGGTTTCATGTGAGAATTCACTCAAGTTTTGGTGGCAAAACTCACCCCTCTCATTTCTCTCATTTTTACAGATAAGAACAAGACAACAAATCCTACACACCCGCAGGACAATGCCAAATGACAAGTTTCACCAGAGTGAAGCATTTCGATTTTGTCTAAAGTGCTCCGGTGCAGGAGGGTTTCGGACCTAGGGTATGGGTTGGTACATTCAACATATCATGATAAGACTTTGAAATGTATTTCAATGGTATTTTAATGATATGGGTGAATTTGTAATTTTAGATTGAACAGACATTAAGAGGTTTTAAACATGATTATTTTGATTTCAGAGAATAAACGATTTATCTAGAGAAAGTGACAATTATACTTTAAATAGACTTTTATGAACAGAGCATGCATATAAAACAGGTCCGAGGCTGGCGTGAGAATGAGATTTCTCACGTGCCGATCACGTGCCGGATCGGGTCGTGACAAACGTGTTATGTTAGCATCAACCCTTAAGAACTTTGGAGAATAATTTTCACAAAGCATAGCTCTA
Organism: Dalbergia oliveri; assembly: GCA_030441495.1. Taxonomy (NCBI): domain Eukaryota; kingdom Viridiplantae; phylum Streptophyta; class Magnoliopsida; order Fabales; family Fabaceae; genus Dalbergia; species Dalbergia oliveri. Next base: position 21,347,372 of record JAMLFY010000013.1, on the reverse strand, counting down.
GCCATCTCTTGTAAGGACCTATTTCTTCTTTCAACAACCTTATTTTGTTGGGGAGTCCTAGGAAAAGAGGAGTTATGAGTTATTCTGTGTTTGTTGCAAAAGGATTCAAAATGATGGTTTTCAAATTCTTTTCCATGGTCACTTCTAATTGAAATAATTATTGTTCATTTTTCATTTTGAACCATTTTACAAAACTTTTCAAAAAGATTAAACGCTTCATCTTTATGAGCTAGAAATAAGACAACTAAATCTTGAATAGTCATCAACAATAACCATGCCATACTTTTTCCCAACCAAGATTTGTGTTTGAGTGGGACAAACAAGATCAAGATGTAATAGCTCTAAGGGTCTTGAAATGGAGACAATATCCTTAAATTTAAAAGATATTTTAGTTTGCTTGCCCTTTTGACAAGCATTTCAAACTATTTCTTTTTCAAACTTAATTTTTAGAATGCCTCTAATCAAAAGTCATTTTTGAGGAACTTAGATATTTGGTACATGCTTGCATGTCCTAATCTTTTGTGCCAAATCCATTTATCATTTTCAAAAGAAGCAAAACATTTTACATCTTGTGCTTTAAGATCATTCAAAGTAACACCATAGATATTTCCTTGTCTTTGGCCAACAAAAAGTATGTGATTAGTATCTTTCTCAATCACTATGCATTTATTTTTATAAAAAATAACACGATAACCAACATCACATAATTGACTAACACTTATCAAACTATGCTTTAAGCCATCAACAAGATAAGCATGAACAATGGTATTAGAGGAATTTTTACTAACTTTACCTATACCAATGATCTTTCCTTTCTTGTTGTCTCCGAATGCGACACTTCCTCCCTTTTTAATTTTGAGATTCATAAACATGGTAGCATCTCCTGTCATGTGCCTTGAACATACGCTATCAATGTACTACAAATTCCTTGCCTTCTTTGTTTGTTGGAGGTGGTTTCTGGATCAATCAACATTTTTACATACCCATACTTGTTTAAGTGGCTTATGCTTTGAATAATTTCTATATTCTCCTGTAGCATTTCTTTCCATAAGCATAGGCAATAACCTTTTTCCATCACTTCTCCACCAAATGAAGCATTCATTGGAAGAATGACTTTTGTGGTTGCAACTATAACATACTTTAGGTAGAGACTTTATTTGCTTTTCTTGAAGCTCTAACAAAGTGTTTCGTGTAAGTCTTTCTTTTGGGAAAAGCATTCTAGTAGATGTGCTATTTTGATTTTCAAATAAGTTTTTATAAAAACGATTTTGATCATCTTCATAATAACCTAAACCAGCTTTGTTTATGGCACATCTTTCTGTCCTAGTAAATTTTCCAGGTTCTTAGTCCCTTGGACAAATTTACTTAAGTCAAGTTAGTGATTCAACATTTTGTTTCAATAAATCATTTTCAGATCTTAGGTTGCTATCACATGACTGCTCATAGCACCTTTTCGAGCTTCAATTTCAGCTTTTAAGAAAGAATTTTCTACTTCAATAAGCTCTTTTTTCCTTCTTTATGCTAGTATACTTTGAGAGAATATTTTTGAGTTAATCAAGAGATCATCAATAATAACATGTAACTCATCAGTTGTTAAATCAGAAAATTCTACCTCATTGTCATCCTCATTTGCCATAAGACACAAGTTGGCTTGATCATCATCATCATCACTGATGAAGCATCCATCATCCTCCCATGTAGTCACAAATCCTTTTCTTTTCGATTTCTTCACGTTGTCTTTCTTTTGAAGTAAATGACATTCATTTTGAAGTGTCTAAGTTGCTTGCAATGATGAGTTACCATTTTTTTCTACTAGTTTTAGCTCTTTCTTTCTTCTTGATAAACCTTTTTCATTTGCCTTTCTTTTTCCAAAGCTTCATCATTCTTTTGGCAAAGAAACTGAATTCATCATCTTCTTCTATTTCTTCATTAGGATCAGAATCTTCTTCAATTTTTGACTTTAAGGCCAGCCCTTTTCTTCTTTTCATTCTTGAGGTGAGTGGTTTCAAAAGCAATCAAGTTGCCTCTGAGTTCATCATATGTCAAGGTGTTGATGTCTCCACCCTCTTGTATGGCTGTAATTTTCGAAAGCCATGGAAGAGTGAGACTCTTCAATATTTTTCTCACAAGTTCTTCATCCTCAAAGTATTTTCCCATCATATCAAGTCCATTGATAATGACAGCGAATCTTTCAAACATCTCATCAATGTTTTCATCATCTTTTATGCTAAAGAGTTCATAATCTCTCATTAGCATGCCAATTTTTGCTTGCTTGTTTGTTTTGTTCCTTCATGTGTCACTTGTAATTTCTCTAATATTTCTTTAGCACTTCTGCATCTTAAAATCTTTCTATATTCTTCAAAACTTATAGCACAATGCAAGAGATTAATAGCTCTAGCACTCATCTCCACTTTCTTTTTCTCTTCAAGTATCCACTCTTCATCAGTTTTAGGAACCCTTTGTCCATCTTGGTTTGTGGTCATAGGAGTTTCTGTCCTCTGATGATGATTTTTGAGATCACAGTTAGTAGATTGGATAAATATCCTCATCCTTTCCTTCCAATAAGAGTTGTTAATTTCATTGAAGAAAGGAGGACGAGTTGTAGATTGTCCTTCCGTGAGTGTGTAAGGAATGGAGTTAGCCATCAAGGTCCTTTGAATCTTTTTCTCCAAGTTGTTAAACTTGTCCCTCCAGAGCCTTAGCTTTAATACCAATTGATGATAACAGAACAATTAAGAAGGGAAGGTTGAATTAAGTGTTCTTAAAAAATGTTCCTACATACTTAATACACAAGTCAAAACGTTCAGTCAAATGTCTCCTGTTATCGAGGAAATCTTATCACGAGTAAGGCAATATTGGCTAGAATGTACAACCAAAAGATAAAGTGAATGCTTAGTTCTCGTATATGATCAAAGACTGATTTTGTCAAGAGTAGAACAAATGTTTACTAAAACGAGTTTCTTTAGATTTTACAGAAACTTGCTAGAGCTTATGTCTCAATAGTATTTCAATGAAACTTATATTTTGTAGAATTAAGAGATTTAAAATAGATTCGGTAATACAAGTTCTTTTAACAATCAGTTTTGAGGAAATACTTGATTAAATCTTTAAGCTTCAATTTCTTGAAAAACGGATGCAAAATGATATATAACAGATATGCAATCTAAGAGGGAAAGGATAGTAAGATTGAACACAAGTATTTTACATTGGTTCAGATCTCCAACTTAGATCCTACATCATCTCACCCTCTAGGTGAGTGTATCCACTATCAATTTGCACAACCAGGACAAACAGTGAGTTTTTTTTTTACCAAGCTTCTCCAAGCTCTATCCAAATAGTCTTATTAATGAGCCTCAAGCCTCTCTAAACTCTACCAAAGTAGTTTTTCATAGAGCCTCTCCAAGCTCAATCAACCAGCTTATATGAACAAGATAAAACCTCACACTAACAGTTTCTTAATAAGGTTTGCTATTTTTCACTCTCAAGAAAAATATAGCACTCAATACAACAGCTATCTAAGCATTATCAGGAAGTATATATATCAACACAATGATAAGCTGAGAGAAGAGGAAAATGGTCTGGTTTGAAATTTGAATTTTGTAAGAGTATAGCTTCTATTTTTCTTTCTTTCCTCTTGGTTTGAATGTCTTCCAAGATCACCTTTTATAGGAGGGTGAGTATTTGACTGTTGATGAAGCTTGGAGAGTTGAGGACATCCTTTGATGTAGTATTCCTTCCTGGTGAAATGAGCTACTTCTACTTTTTTCTCTATTGTTGTGCAAGCATTGAGTGAAACAAGAAGGGAAATATTTGTTTGAGCACAAGAGAGACACCTTTTGACTTGTTGCTTTTCAACATTTGATAGAACAATTGTAGCACACATTTTATTTTTATTCATTTCAGCAAGCAAAGTATTGTTGGATTCAATGTTTGCCATTCTCGACAAACACTCTTCTATGCTCCATTGCCCCTTTTTGCTTCTAACACAAATTTGCTAATGATGCTAGCTTACAATGTTGGTTTTCTCAAAACCATATCCATCAACTCAAGTCAATCAATTTACAAATAACTCTGCAACACTTAATAAAATAATCAGAAAGTTCAGCAAGAAATAATTAATCTAAGCACATTAAAAGTAATATACTTACACATAGTATTTTATCATCATATTAGCATACATAAATCAACAGTTTTGTTCTCCACTTTTAGCTTGTTCTCAATTCCATTGTTTATTATTTTTTTTCCTGCTATATTTGTGCTCATAAGGATTATTGGCATGGATGACGAAGATAAAAGGGGAAAAGAGATACATGTATGGTGTTCCCAAGTTATGGATATGATTATTAAAGAACATTATGAAAATTTGGGAAGTGCTAGTGCAGATCAACAAGGTAATAATGGGTGTGTGTGTGTGTATAAAGCCATACACATTTTTTATGCATTTAACCATGATTGAATTATAATTATTAATATTATTATTATATTGATTATTTGTGCTAAATATTAATAGACTTGGACACCAATAAAAGTGTCACCAAATAGTTATTATTTATAGAATTTTTGCACAAATTTATTGCTAGAATAATGTGCTATGCACATTACCGTTTGAATGGTTAAGTGGTTAATACCACTTTCATTTTATCTACCAGGCACTCGTTTTTTGTCAAAAATTCTAGTGATTTTCTTCCCCTCAAAGTGTAGCATTTATATTGATTTTGATATGTACAAAAATGTATTAAACAATTTCGTTTTAATATAAAACTTCATAGACTAGCATATAAATTTTTATTCCACTAGCGGGGTTTGTGATAACTTTTTTCAATTCAAAACATTTCAATGGTATAAAAATTATATTTTATTTACAGTAATGTTAGTTGATCCGTTTCCCTCTTTAAATATATATATATATAAGAATTAAACATTTTAATAATATAATATATAAAAATACATAATTGAATAACAATAATGTAAAAAAGAGTTTTTTTAATTGGTAATGCGCAAAAATTATATTTTAGTTTTTTAAGGAACGTTACATTGAAATAGAAGGATTTTTTACCCATATAAAATAAAATAAAAAATTAATTATGGTTAAAAATGGAATTATTTTTAGGGAATTGAATTGTTTTTAATGCATATGAATACGCAAGGGGCCCTGATATAGCAAACAAGCATGAGTATGGAAGGGATCCATGCGTATTTGTGTTTTATTTGAATACGCACGGGCCCTTGCGTATTCACTTCCTTATATATATATATATATATATACACACGCATCGGCCCCATAATTTGTGCGTCATTTTCATAGTTTTCACTTTTTACTATCAAAGAATCTTGTCTTCTTATCTTACTAGACGATGACAAACTTCCTATACGACCGCTTAGATGATGATCATATTAGGGCAGACTTTAATCGGAATATTTGATCTCTTTATTATTTGACTTTTCTTGTTATTTTTTATTTCAAAGTTTAATTAGTTTAGTTTCAATTTATTTTATCTGGTAATTGATTTAGTTGAAAATTTATTTTATCCGGTAATAAGTTAAATGGAATAATCTATGTTAACTAGTAATTAGTTTAGTTGAATAATCAATATTAACTAGCAATTAGTTTAGTTAAATATTTATTTTATATAGTCATTATTTTAGTTGAATAATTTATTTTATCTGGTAATTAGTTTAGTTGAATAATTTATTTTATCTAGTAATTAGTTTAATAGAAATATTTATTTTATAATGTCATTAGTTTTGTTGAATTTTTTATTTTATATAGTCATTAGTTTAGTTGAATAATTTATTTTATGTAGTAATTAGTTTAGTTGAATACTTTATTTTTTATGTAGTAATTTATTTAGTTGAAATATTTATTTTATAAAGTCATTTGTTTAGTTGAATAATTTATTTATTTTATCTAGTAATTTATTTTTGTTTATAAGTTTTGTGATTTATTTAGTCTAGGTTGGTACTTATTATCATGTTAATTAAATTTATATAGGCCGATCAAATATTACACCCTAGGCGTTGTGGTGCACCATTTATTCCCGGATGGAGTATTATCTGTGGCTGGCTAGATTGTGGGAAGATGGCAACTTTGGCAACTTCCATTATGACTAGGTGCCCATCAGCGCCCTTGTAGAGAGATAACACCTAGAGACTCATACATTTCATTTGCCTTATGGAGAGTGTACTATCACTCTCCAAGACGTGGCTATGCAGCTTGGATTCAGATTGATGGTGCCTGAGTTAGTGGGAACATCGGCACATGGGAAAAGTAGCGCCGCAGAGTGTCTGGGATATATGTTGGGACTTGTTAAGTGTAGTGTTGGAGCCTAAGCACAGACACGGGTCCATGTGAAGTTAACTTGGATTAACCATTAATTTAGGCACTTTGAGTTTCCTGTCATGCATCTGAGATTGTTGTTCGCAGTGGACCCGGCATACTTATTAGTGTTGATTGGAAACTTTCTATGTCCAAATAAGTCGTCATCACGTGTCCACTTGAAGTGGTTGCCCCTGCTATGGGATTTTGACAAGGTAGGGAGTTACGGGATTTGGTGCTTGCATATCTATACCTTTTGCCAGGGTGCGAAATACCCTTGTTGTTGACATCAGGATGTATAACATTGTTGTTATCCCAGGCATACTATCGGATCCTCGCTTACACCCTGGACATGACCATGGGATCACCTTTCCTCTGGCCTCGAGGTATACATTTTATGATAGAAAATGAGTTATTTATTCATTTATAGTTTTTTTTTGTTTGAATGTTACTAATTTGTGATATGACTTTATTAATTTTAGATGGGAGGATTGAGGATTTCATCCAGGATGCTTGTCGATTGGTTGACTTTAGGGTACAACTAGATTCCATATCGATTGATGGGTTAATTGTCATTGACATTTAATTATTTAAGTTCTACATTCTTTGGTGATGTTGAAAGATTAACTTAAGTTTTCAATAACTGTAGTTTCAGTGGACTCTATATGAGGATGCCGTCGTCACTGTTACCTCGACACATGTGTATGCAGGTGTTGGTGCTTGGGCATCCATTATTGCTCTGCTCGCTTTGAGATTGTGGAGTGGCACTAGCCTGATCGTGTCATGAGGCGTTTCAGATGTCGCAGTTTATTCCACATGTGCCACTCAACATCAATAAATTGCATGCGATAGATGGCCATGGGAATGATAAGGTATGGTGGCCCGAGTACCATGCTCAGTGACACGCATTTTTTGGATACACGGATGCCTGTGGCGGGGCTCACATTGCTAATAATCGACCATCGCGGAGTTTTGGGTGGTATGTTGGTGTTGCACGGTTTTTATCTCTCGATGGCTAGTTGCAGGACCCTCGTTGTCACAGGTGCCACGGGAGCTACCATTGGATCCAGGGCCTGCACTTTATGGCCTAACCCCTGGTGCTCTAGATAGGTAGCGATAGTGGTGTCGTTCCCAATTGGTACTTGGGCTTCCCAACGGTGAAGAGCTGATAATAGAGAAGATGAGGGCGAAGGGGAGGGGGTGATGATAGGGGCAGTGGAGGTGGAGGTGGAGGTGGTGGTGGTGGATATGGTGGAGGGATGTTGGGATGTGGGAGATGTGTATGTCCCAGTGGAGATGAGGGAGGCCCCTATTGCTACACCCCTACCATGGATGACTTATTCGAGGGTGGTATTAGCCAGGAGGAGTTTGATGGACTGTCTTTCCTGATGCTCCCATGCCCCCTCATCTGATTGCTACAGCTAGTGTATCTTCGAGCCATTGACCGGAGATGGATCTGAACATGCCCAACTATGATATGTTAAGAGATCAGCCTTTATCGCGTCACACCTCTAGACCCCATCCATCAGGCATGGCCAGACATCGGCACCATCCACACCCCATGTCCCCATCCAGCAGGAGCAAGAGGAGGATGAGGAGGAGGAACAAATTGCTCAGAGGTGGAGACTTGCACACGGTTTCAGCCTCGACACAGCACCTAGGAGAGATAGGGATGAGGGAAATGATTAGTTATTTTCATATTTTGTATTATGTTTATGTACTTAATTTTAAATTATGTGTAAAGTTTTGTATTTAAATGATATCTACATATTTATATTTAAATTTTTTGTATTCTGTTATTTATTCTGAATCATAAATGATGTGTATTAAAGGAGCATAAATAAAGGAACATGAAATTGACATTAGAGGCAATGAAAGAAACATAGTTGCACATGAATATGAAACTGACATTAATAAAGGAACCGAAACATAGTGATCAAAATACAATCCAACACATGAACAAACATAATTACAGTAAATTCAATCATGCCGCAATGAAGATGAAGCTAGTAAGGTTAGACACTTTCTTCTAGTGTGACCTTTATTTCTATACAGCCCACATCACTTAGGTTGGCCGTTGTCAACTTTGTCCATTTCATTGCGAATTTTTGTGGACATCAACGACCCTCATTAGATCTTTTGATGGCTAGATCTGGACATATTGGGAGCCCATTGTATGCAGGCCAGAAATGCTCGGAGTGGGTGTGAATTCCAATTTATAAACCTTGTCTACCCATTCCATACTATAAATTGGATGAGTGAAAGCCCCCCACTCAACTTGTGCAGCATGACACACAGCAATTGCATGATGACATGGGTAATGGAATGCCTGGAAAGACCCACAGCGCATCATCGCTCTCCTAAATGCACCCTATAATCCCGTGTGATATGTTCTCCTTTTGAACCAAACATGAAATCATATCTTGTGTGAAGGGGCAACAGACATTTTGTCCAAGTGTTGCTTGTTCTCATCAATTGCTCGCAACACATACTGTGACCATTTTTATCCTCTGAATTTGGGCTGATGCTTGACCCCCATTTTCAACAAATAATTTAGCAAGACGAAAGTATGTGGACTTCACTATGGTAGTAATAGGAAGATTGCGGGTTCCTTCATCACAACATTAATACACTCGGACAAATTGATTGTCATATGACCAAACCGATGGCCCTCATCATCCTGGGGCCATTTTTCACGCGAAATTTGATTAGCCCACTGTCGTAACTGGATCGCGATCAAAAAAATAGTTTAAAATTGGAGTCGCCACCAAGTTTATTTAAATTGGGAAATATGGAAAAACCCATTTTATTTTAAAAGAAATGATATTTGAAAATTTGAGTTCGGAGTCGGTTATGCATAGGGAAGGGTAGCGATTTAATTCTACGCACCTCAATACACCTCGTACCTTAATTGATTTGTGCAAATTATTAGTAATGTTTCAAAATATTCATTTTATTATTATTTTTATTTACAAGAAAATTACAAAGAAAGAAAAAAATCTTTCTTAAAAGAAATCTTGAAACATAAAGTTCACAACAATGTCCAAATATCAAGTTAATAAACCGTCATGGTTAAATTAACATTTTATTTGAAATAGCAAATTAAGTTGAATACATAGAAATAAAAAATCTCTTATAAATCATAAATATTTACAAATAAATAAAAAACTCATTTTGATATTTTTTAAAGGGAAAGAAAATAATAAATTTTCAAGGAAATTTTCTGATATCAAACTCAAGGTTAAAATGCTCGAATATTAAGTTAACAAGTCGTCGGCTCAATTAATTATTTGAAATAAAATATTTGACAAATAAGTCATAATTTAAGTTAACTTAAATAAAAGAATTCTTATAAATGAAAAATATTTACAAATAAAATCTAAAAATGAAGATTTATTTTTGGCCCTTTTTTTTATAATAGAAAATAAAAGCTTTATGTGAGATATTTGGAGCATCAAGCTATCCAGAATATCAAGTTAATAAACCGTCACGATTAAATTAATATTTGAAATAAAATATTCCTCAAATAAATTAACATTTAAATAAAGTGTATTATAAAAAAAAATTATTTACAAGTAAAGGCGAAATTATGAAAATTTGATTTTAACTTGACAGAGATTCAAATCGCTACCTACGTATCTAGTTGCAATGGAAAACTCAAGTTAGTTAGTTTTGCGAAAGGATTCTAGGTTGATTAATTTTATTTTTTATGTCAACCTTAAGTTAAAATTTCAGAATATATAATTAACAGTCGTATCCTTAGTTAATCATAAAAAAATATCAATTAACTAATTAATAAATTTTAATAAAATTAAAACTCAAATATTTATTTCAAATCCAAATGAACAAAAACCCTTTTTTTAGCTAAAATAAACCCAAGATTTCTTTTTTTTTTTTGATACTAGAACAAAGGAAAACAATTCAGGCCAAAAACAAAAATCAGCAACCAACAAACATGGACAGCCCAAAAAAAATCAGAACACAAACAACCCAAAAATCAATTACCCAAGAAGCCCAAAACCCACATCAACTTATACACACAAGACACTTTGACCCAAAACCAAAAGCCAAGAAAAACTAACCTGATAAAAGAAACTTAGGAAAACTCTTTTTTAATCCTATTTTGGGGTGTCAGAAAATAAAAGGCAGATGCAATGGGGATGAAGGGGGGATGGCGGCGATGACCACAGCAGGGAGAGAGAAGGCCCGCGGTCGTGCAAGGCGGAGGAACGCGGTTCGCGTTGCGGTGCGCGGCTTGATTCCGCGGTTGTGGGTGAAGGCTGGGTGCACGGAGATCGCGGTGATGGAGCACAGCGTGCGGCCATGGAAGGGAAGAAGGTTTCGGTGACGGGGGAGGCTGGCTCCCCACGGCAGAGCTCCAGATCCGCGGCTGGGCTTCAGATCGGAAAGGCGAGATCGAGGGAGGGAGCGACTGATCTGGCTTCTGTCCGCATGGGGAGGATACACGGCTGTGGGAAGAAAGGAAGCCGTGAGCTGAGGTTGGCGAGGTGCTTCGCGGTTTGGTGGTGGCGCGATGATGCGGACGGCGGAGGAGAGTTCCTCAGCGGTGGAGTTGGTTTTCGAAATAGTGGGGTACCGCCACGGTTTCACGGCGCTATGATGACGGCCATGGGAGCGGGTTCGCGGTGGTTTACAATGGTGGTGGCAGGCCGCGAATCATGCAAAAAGGGAGAGGGGAGCTGGCCGGTTCTGGTGAGGAAGAAAGGGAGCTCGCGGCGGGCTGGTGGTGCTGGAGGTCGCGCAGATGGGTATGGTTATTCACAGAAGTGATGATGATGAGGTGAGGATGAAGAGGAGGCCGCGGTTGTGGCAAGGGAGGCCGCGGCCTCACTATTTTCTTTTTAAAAAAATTTAGATGATGATGATGATGCACTGCTTCTATTGATACCTGGTTCTTTCTTCTTCTTTTTGTTTTTTTTGCTACTGGATTATATTGCTGGAATTGTTGATTTATATTGGCTGTATTTGAATCTGGGTATTGAAAATTTTTCTCACTGATGTGCTTGGAAAATTTTTCTTAGTTTTGGTACCGTTGATGATGGTGATTTCTTTTGTCAGAAAAATTCCACACCCACCCCCCCCCCCCCAAAAAAAAAAAAACACTATCCCGATTGTTTGGTGCGTGTGAGACCGCTTCAACCGAAAGAAATTTTATCATTTTGCAAACCCTATGATGATATCCACCACTTACTGACTTTTCCCTCGTCCCCATAGCTTCACGGGTCTCTGTTTTATTTTGGCAGGGAAGATATTGGCTGAGAGTGAATATTGGCAGGGAATGGATGGGAGCGATGAGCCCGTGACCCAGCCATTGCTCTTTTGTCCTTTTTTTTTAATTTTTTTATTTTTTTTATTTATTTCTGAATGGACATGGACCGAAAGGGATTGGAATGGGGAAAACTATTTTTTATATGGAGAATGAGTTGATTATTATCATTAATATGGATTTGGGATAAATATTACCATGATATGGGTTACAAATCACGCTTTTGGCGTATTTACCGTCAAAACCCACATCTTACAAGCATTTGCAACATGTCCATCAATGGAGAATCTCGTGGTCCACGAGATTGCAGTTCCCACGCGAGCAATAGTGCAAAGTGAGAGAAGCAGACCATGCGAACCATGAGGACAGCTGGCGCGATGATCTGCCAGGACGCTGGACAGGTGGCGTGCCAGGAGCAAGGGCAGGTCGCGTCTCGTTGGTACGTAGGAGTAGCCCTCTAATACCCAGATTTTCAAAAAAATAAAAGGTTAGAAATTTTTTTTTCGAACAAAGAAGCCTGGTTCCCATCCGTCATCGGGTCTTGGATTTCGTGAGCTCTTGACTCAACCTTCTGGGCTATATGGTGAGCTGATTCCCAATCGTTCCCTAGAGAAATGAGTTAAGAGAGATTTTAATAAATTTTTGAAACCTTAAGGACTTCATTTTTTTACAACTTTACGAAATTGTAAGATTTTCTGAATTTGAACTAAAACTCAAAAATTAGATTTTGATTTGTTGATATTTTGATTTTTCTAATATTTTATTTGAATTCAAAAGGGGTATTTTCTTATTTACATTTATGTTTTAAAGTTAATGGATAAATGATTAACTTAAAGTAAGAAATGTTTCTTATTTACATTTACGTTTTAAAGTTAATGGATAAATGATTAACTTAAAATAAGAAATGTAAATAGTGATAGATCATTCTGAGCATTCTGAGAGCAACCTTTACGGGAAGTAAGGCGGTGTTAAGGAGATATTTTGTGCTCTCTGTGAGCATGCGCAGGAGAATGACAATTGCGCCTCTGCGAGCGCCTGCTCAAACTATAAATACCCCTTCCTGGTCCAGACACTCTAACACATTCTCTCTCTCCCTCTCGCGAAATCTCGATACCCAACCCATTTTCACCCTCCAAACTTCATTTTCTTCCATTTCTTCAAGTTTAACCGTAATCTGTCATTCCTAAGGCTTAAATGTACGTTAGTCTCTTGATCTAGCTTCATTTCCTTCAAGTTTTCTTGAGTTATGGGTGGTTTTCCATGCTTCTCAAAGGAGAGAGCTTTCACCTTGTTAGAGGATTCTTGAGGTTTTAGAGTTAATCTGAGTTCTGCCTTCTTCATGTCAGTAGTGGAGTCATTTCGCTCCCAGGTCTGTCAATGTGGTTTCTGCTTATTTCATCCCTCTAGGTGAGTTCACATCTGTGACTTCTATGTTATGCATTAGAGTTATTTCATGAAAACTATGAATTACTGCTTGATTTAAAGAATTACTACAAGGATTTGAGATTACTCCTGTTTATGTGTTTTGAATTGCCAGTTTTATAGCATGAAATGTAGTTTTGATAAAACTCATGACCACGTTTGTTATAATGGTTTTATATAGAATTGAGGATATATGATTTTATTAGAGCCTGTTATGGATGTTTTACCTGGATTCTGAACTGATTTATATTTATGCTATGATTTTACACTTAGACATGAAGTTTAGAGAAATGATTGAAATGATAGTTTAAATTCTAAAGTTTCAGATTATGATATGAAGTTTTTTAGTTTATGGAAAGTTTGACAAATGGGAAATGTATCTTTTGAGGATTAACTAAAATGTTTTAGAACTTGAATCCTTGGAAGATTCAGACAATTGATGGCTATATACTCCGTAGGGTATGGAATCGCAATGTCTACAAGGGTGATTCCTTGACGTTCATAGTTACGTGATGCTAAGTTAACCTTAGAATTGAATATTCAACTTCAGAATATGACGAATTTTGTTGTAAATAAGGAATAGTATAGAAATTCAGATACAAAAGGACTTTAGAGCACGAATCTTTATATGACTTAGGATAGTTGGTGGATATATTCTATAGACTTGAAATCACTATGTGTGATTTCGTAGTTATAATTATGAAGGTCAAACTATCTGAGTTATAGAGATTCAAAGCTCTAAGGAGAATTATAAGTCCACGAAGGGTAAACTATTCAGAAAATCATAAGCCTACGAGGGCAATCGTTTAGAAACCATAAGCCCACGAAGGGCAATCTATCTATTCAGAAAACCACAAGCCCAAGAGGGGTAATATATTCAGAGAAGCAAGCGAGGGGCAACATATTCAGAGAATTATGAGCCCACGAGGGCCTGGTTTAAACCATTGATTGGTCCACGAGGACGTGGTTCACGATGAACCATTAAAATCTCAATTAGGGCTCTTGCGACGAATCGAGCACCCATTTTTCTTGTTTATTGTTATGATATTTCAGACTATACATCTCTATTTCTAGAAGTTATTACATTATGAACTTATATGATTTCAGGTATAAAAATGAATTGAGAAAATGGTTTTGAGTTTAATGAATGATGATTTGAATATATAAATACATACATATATAAAAGAGGAAAAGTGATTTTAGACAAAAAGTGAATTAGAGAAATTATTTTATTAAAAGGATAATTTGAATATGTATAAATGTACATATAAGAGAGTTTATGTGATTGTAGACATGATTTTTGGGCATATTGTTGTTTTATGATTTCATACATTATTTTTTGTCCCATGAAGGGGTTTCAGTTAGAATTTACTTACTCAGTTTGGTGGCAATATTCACCCCTCTCATTTCTCTCATTTTTACAGATAAGAACAAGACAACAAATCCTACACACCCACAGGACAATGCCAAATGGTAAGTTTCACCAGAGTGAAGCATTCCAATTCTGCTAAAGTGCTCCAGGATAGCAGAGCCTGGACCTAGGGTATGGGTTGTACATTCAGGATATCATAATAAGACTTTGAAATGTATTTCAATGGTATTTCAACGATATGAACAAATTTGTGACTTTGGACTAGACAAACATTATGAGGTTTTAGACATGATTATCTCGATTTCAGATAATAAACCATTTATTTAGATAAAGTGAAATTATGTTTTAAATAGACTTTTATGAACAGAGCATGCATATAAAGGCAGTTATAGGTCCTTAGGCGACGTGAGAATGAAATTTCATTACCTCACGTGCCTGATTCTGGTCGTGACAGAAGTGGTATCAGAGCATTAGGTTTTCCCTGATGGTACCGGAGCAAGTGTCCACAAATAACATGATGTTTATGTGAATGGAACCGCTATTCACACTAACGTAATGCTATTTGAGGCCTATAAGAATCAGTCATGTTGAGTTCAATTAGAGTTTTGTTATTCTTTAGAATTCTTGATTCAATCCAGTGTTTTCCCCTTCTTTGCACTAAGTTTACCAGAGGTAGTATACTGGTAGCATGGCATTGTTGCAAGTGTGGGCATTGTAGCAACTCCCCTGGTTGGCTCCTTTGGCAAGCATGCCAGTTTTTTCCTCTTGCTCTTAGGTAAAAATACTTTAAATAAGTAAGTAGGTTATAAAAAATCTTTTCTAATCTTTTCTAGTCTTTTCTAAATACAAAAATTTTATAGGTGGAAGGAGCCACGATATCAGCGCAACAATCCATACAATAATGTCTCTACCATCAGACTTGTATTGGATCAAATGAAATTTCATCAGGTAAACATTAATATATCAAAGAATTTCTTTTAATACTAAATTCAATATTATTTGGAACTCATATAATTTTTTTATTAATGCAGTTGTGTGGCAATCATATATGGATAAAGTGATTGATGCTCAAATTCCAGATGATGTGGCTTAGCGTATGATGTGGTCAACGTTAGCCTGCTATATGTTTTGAAGTCATAGAGTGGCATGCTTCTATCGTGTGATGCGTCAGTTTAACTTGATCAGATTCCTCTCCTACCTTGTAATTTAGGGCAATCGCATAATAAAGATTTACGAGGAAGAAAACCAACTGATTTGAGGGAGAAGTATCATGAGTGGGTCACATTGTGGGACCCGTTACACGTCTATTGAGGGACAACCCACTAATCAATATGTTCCTTCAAATGAATATCGTGACTGGTATATACAATACGCGATAAATTGGTTATGGTTATCTCCTTATAGAACAGGCCAATCCCCTAACACCAATTAATCCTCGAGCACCACCCAATCCCCCAACACCATGAGCCACCCCACCATGAGCCACCACACCACGACCCACCACACCATGAGCACCAACCGTTCCCCTATGAGCAGCCATTCCCATATCATGACCTGCCATTCCCACAGCACCCACCATTTCCTGTGCCCTTGCCACCCCTCATCTAGAGGGCGTTGTGTCCTTGCAAGTTTCAAATGATGAGGTTGATCAATGGTTTAATCAACAATCCTCGCATGTACAAAGTCAACAGAGTTGACATAATTTGGAGCTTGAATGTCCTTAGATGCAAGGGACAGTCGTCATGGTTCAAGAAGCATTTTGAGTTGAGGTAGAAGGTCTGTAGGAGTGCCACTGCATCATCTCGTTCGGGTTGTTTAGGGGAAATTATAAAATCAACATTGATGAAGCCCAGCCATCCCGATGCCTCTTTGACTTAAATGAGGAGGCAAATATAGGAAAATGTATACAGACCAGCTGTGTCTGAGATTTCTCTCAGCCAATACTTTCCTCTCTAATCAATGGACACCAATGACATAGTGTTTCAGAGAGCAACGGATGGGGTTAGTGGGAACATCTACACTTGGCCACGTGGTAGAGCTTGAGGTTGCACGAGATGATAGAGAAGAAGAAGAGGAAAGCATTGATGAGAGAGGGAGAGAGAGGCGTAGGAGAAGCAATAGCCCTCTCCCACATTGGATGAGAGGGTGGTCTGGTTTACGAAAACTATTTCTGCACCCATCAGATTGACCCTTTCAGGAAAGAAGCCGTCCAAGGGAAAATAGTCATTGATGTAATTATTATTTGGGTCTGATTTATCTATTTTTTTCATATGACATTTGTTATTCAATCAACATTATTCACCATTGCACGGATAAAATGTTGAAAATGCTCTTTATTATTAAGTGGAAATAAAACATTTATTTTTGTTTTTTTTAGCACTAATTTCAACATGAATTGACAAAGCTAATTCATAAATACATAACAAACACACAATTAATTTGAGCAAAACACACAGACATATAACATAATTAAACTAAAAACAAGGGTCCTGATTAGTATTTTCCTTCTTTTTTTTCCAAAAAAAAAACATTTAGCACAAAATACACTCAAAAATCAAAGAAACAATTAAATCGCTCCCTTTTCTTTTTGTTTGACCAAAAATGTAAACTTCTAACCAAGAAAGCAAAACCCAAGAATTAACAAACCAAGAAAGCAAAACCCAAGAATTAACAAACCAGCCTAAAAAATCATTAACATAAAATAAAAAGGTAAATAAAACTAAATAAAATAGAAAACAAATAAAAATAGGTCTAGGGAGTGAGGCTCATCACCTCACCCACTCCCCACCCACACACGCAACACACTCTCACACACACACCCAAAAATACCAAAACACAAAAATGGCAAAACAGAGAGAGAGATCGAGAGAGAGCCAGCAGATTAGAAGAGAGAGAGATCAAGCGAGAATGGGGGTGCTGCGACAGTGCTCCAACAGGCCGATCCATCGTGGCTGGTAATTCGCCACGCGCGGTGGCTCAAAGGGGAGATTCATGGATCTGAGAGGAAGTGAGGGGCTTGCGGACCACCAGCTTGGTGATAAGGCGCGACAGTGGCGTTGTGCGGTGGGGAAGAGGGAAAAGGCCGCACGGCGATGTGCGAAGAAGGGAAAAGGTCGCACCTGAGTGTGGCTGCGGAAGGGATGAGGCAAAGCGGAGAGGAGGCATCACGAACAGGGACGGATGGAGGATGGCCACCGGTGAGTGTGGCTGGGCGGAGGGTATAAGGCGGAGTGGAGAGAGGAACGGAGGATGGGGAAAAGGCCATGGTGAGTGTGGCTGCGGAGCGGAGAGGAGGCATCGCGACAGGGGCGAGAGAGGATGGTCGCGGTAAGTGTGGCTTGGCATGTACTTATTTTATTATAACAAATCAAATATTAATAACAAATCGAATATTAATAACGCTTGAGGATTATGTTTGATAAATCATTTTTTGTTTTGATATAAATAGAGAGGATGACAATCCATTACAAACAGGAATCATAAGAAATCATAAAAAGAAAAAACATGGAGGTAGGCTGACAAGTCATTACAAATAAGACTCCTAGGAAATCATAAAAAGAAAAAACATGGAGGTAGACTAATACTATGAACTAGGCCCAGGAGCATGTGGACATCCGCCCCTGGCCCTCACCTCTACAAAGACCTTATCGTCGAGTTCCCTGATCTCACGTGAGTCCATTTCATTCAGGAAACGGATTGATTTAGGGCGACCTTTTCCCGTGCGTTTCAATGCAGGGTTAGGACAAATTCTTGGTCCTCTGGATCGGCGCCATGTACTTTCATTCCCTATCACCCTAAACTCTTTCTTATACACGTTGCAAATTCTATCAATCGTATAAACACTGTCAACATAAGGGTGCCAAGTAACTTTCAAATATGAGCAACAGGCCATTACATGACAACACGGATATCGATCTATCTGAAAGTCACTACAATCACAATTCCTGTGCCTTAGATCAACTCTATATGCTTGTCCGCTAGATGGATCTTGGAAAGTCTGATGATGTCTATTTGCCTGAGTAATGTGGAAGGGTCTAGAAGCCTCATTTGCTCGTAGTCGAGACATCATTGTGTTAGAGAAAACCCTGCCCATTTTTACGAGCACATGCCTCCTCACTTTTCCTTGTAAACAACTCAGCCAATCGAAAGTAGGTTGCTCTAACCAAAGCCGTAATAGGAAGATTGCGAGCCCCTTTTAATACCGAGTTCACGCACTCGACTAAGTTTGTGGTCATGTGACCCCACCTGTCCACCATCATATGTTAAGACCCATTTTCTATCGGGATTTCATCAAGCCAAGCTGTATATATATCTCCACGTTCCTGCACCCGCTCATAATTAATATTGAATTGATGTTCCGTTCTCAGTACCCTGGAAGATATAATATGTTTAGCATGTTATTTTTAAAAAATCACAATCACAAATCCATAAATTCAGTATTAATACGAAAATGTAAATTACCCATACTCACAACCAATTTATGGATAAGGTGCCTTAAATCTTCGCAAGAAATTGGCACCAATGTGCCTTATGCAGTACATGTGAAATGCTCTCGAGGTTCCCATTGACCATTGCTTCTCCTTATTGCTGCATTAATTGACTCTGACGATCAGAAATAATGCCAACTCTATCTTGAGTCACAACATTTCTACATAGATTATCCAAGAAAAAATGCCAAGCATCTAGCCTCACCCTCGACAATAGCAAAAGCAACTGGCAATATGTTTTTGCCATCTTGCGCAACTGCAACTAATAAAGTTCCTCTATATTTCCCATACAAATGTGTGCCATCAACCTGAAGAAGTGGTTTGCAGCATCTAAACGCTTTAATGCAAGGGCCAAAAGTCCAAAACATACGGCGAAAATTCGAACATCTGGAACTATCTCATTGCCGCGAAAGGCCTCCACAGGATCCATCTGAACCATTGATCCTCGAACAGAATCACACATTGCTACACACCATTGTGACAAGGCTTCATAGGAGTCTTCCCATTGACCAAAAACCTTTTCAATTGCCTTTTGTTTTGCCATCTATGCTTTCTGTATGTTATTGTGTAACTGTATCAAGATTTAATCTCTGCAATCACATATTTAATCTTAAAAGATGGGTCAATTTACCATGGGCTTTATAAGTTCTGCAATTGTATCTGAATCTAATTTTGTGTGATCCTTAGTGAATCTTTCACCAATGCAAGTGTGTGAGCCATTATACTTCCTGATTTCCCAAAAGTACTTATTCTTCCTGAATCTAGCCCTAACAAGTCATTGATAACCTCCCATACCGAGTGTATTTAGCATAAAATGTCAAAGGATCTGACTCATACACTTTATAATCCACTCCTTCAGATATTGTACTTTTTAATTGCTCGTATAAAGCCTATCCTCCTTAAATTGCATTCCAATACAAAATTCACCATTACTAACAGGAGGGCACCTACAAAACACAATATGAAATAAAAAATTAATAAGTTAAAAAGAAAATAAATAAAAAGTATATAAGCCTTACAAAACAATTAACAATATGTTTATTTAGTATATATAACATAGGACAAAATTAAAAATATACAAGCCTTATAAAAAAAACTAACGTTCCACCAAATTAAAATTAAATTTAATTCAAAAACATAAAATAAATAAATGCAACAAAACAATATAATAATAACTCGAATTAAAAAGTGAAAATAATATAATAGTAATGTAATAATAAACATGTATCAAATATAATTTTTTTTCTAAAGATGTCTATTAAGATGAAGCAACATAAATGTCTATATACCGGCATACTTCCAAAATTCAGGTACATTCATAGCTTCAAGATCTAAAGAACGCATGAAGGATGGCTCCCGAACGGATGTGAATAGCAACTGTATTTGATACATGCTCATCATCTGCTTCATCATCTAGTTTCATATCATCATCACCGCCATCACTACTTTCATATTCGCCTACAAATTCTTCCTCAGGACTTTCACTATTGTTTTCTTCCCATTCTGCCTTCTTCTATAAATGTGTTCCGTGGCTCTTCCTCCTCATTGTCAATTTGATGGTAAAAGATAGGACACACTTCTTTGAAATCAACATACAACTCGATGGCGGATATTTTTGCTCGATGTTGGTGGTATATTTGAAACATTTGATGCATGTGGTCATCATTGCTGATTGCGATTGCTTATATTGAGTGAACCCACTAAAAATTGATCCTGGACACCTGTATGTTATTTTCTCCACTATTTTTGGAGTTTCAGAATCTATGCATTGTTTAAGACCACTTTCTAACTCCAAAAATGACATAGTGCAAGGAATAAAGAAACATGTTGGATTCTCACATACAAATGTGACATCTTCACTAGTATTTGTAACAATGTTGCAATTGAAATATACTATTATATTTGTTGTACCATCCATTTTTCCCTCTTTCTTCTTGCTCTACCGTCTTAATATTTTTTTTGTCTTACGAAACACTTTTTTGACACATATTGTAATCTTTTTTTGTCACAGGACTCCAATATAGGGAACTCAACAACATGAAATAAACAAAAGAATGAAGAAGCAAAATGAGTGAGAGACCCATAACATTTTTTGGGACTGGAAACAAAAAAATAAACTGAAACAACTAAAGAAAAAAGACGAGGAGCTATATTATTTGCGCATCTCTAGTTCATTCTGTATAAAACACACCTAAACACTCTAAACTTTAAAAACCAAACATACCGAATGACTCATGGAAAGGAGACGAAGCGGGTTATATAGACGGAAGCGGGTTATTTTAATATTTTTTGAAATCTCAACACAGGAAGATCTTTCTAAATCTTGCCACGACCAAGATTCTTCTGAAATCTTGCCAACGCCAAGATTCCTTCTCACATGCTGAAATCTCACCAGCCCATTATTTTTATATTGTTTATGGCGAGATTTTCACTGCCACCCACTACTGCCTATTACCGTTTAGGTTGATGAACTAAATCTCACCACTACCACTATTAAATGTAGGTTCTGCGAGATTTGTATAAATTTATTTTCCCGAATTTGAGGAAAATGGTAGTGGCGAGATTTTACTGATACCACCTTCTGCGTAAATTTATTTTTAAACCCATATTCATGCATATTATTATCTCAAATCCAATATGAAAAAAAAAAGACCCTTGGAATGGGCTGAAATGGGTTGGCCCTTTTCTATTATAGGGTGAACACTTTTTCTGTTTTTGTTTGGGCTGTAAATGAGCTAAAATATTTTTTTGTTTTGTTTAAAAGAAGATAAATAAATGAATAAAGGAAAACTATAAAGGAAATGCAAAAATTGTTGGGTTTTAATTTTATGGTTATAAATTTGTTTACACCCACTCACTCATTTCATGATTCTTGTCCCTCAACAACCCGTAATAATACACAAAGTCTGAATATGTCTTTGAATATACTGCATTTATAAGTTGAACACCATATTTTATCCAGATATTTTTACAATAAGAAAAATAAAAATAACAAAGCAAAATCCTTTTCTTTCCATTGGCTTTTTTTAAAAATTAATTTAATTTTCTTAATTAGTATAAAATCTTTTTAAATTAATTTAATCAGCATATTTGTAAATCAGTATTCATTTCCATTTTAATTTTCTTTTAAATCAAATTTCTTTTTATTATCATATTTTTTTTTAATTTTAACCAATCAAATCTTTTTCAGCATCAATCAGCATTCTTTTTATTTTGTTAGTATCAATCATTCATTATTACATTTTTTTTTTTATCTAACTCAGCTTAAATAGGTATTATTTTATTTGTAAGAAGAGGATCACAATCAGAAACAAAATAAGGGAGGCAGCGACGCCTAATTTGGCTCCCTCAATACCATCATCCCATCACAGTCATCACTACAAACAACCTACTACCTCATCAACCACCCATCACAGCCCACACAACCACCGTCTATATAGCCCCCCAATACCCAAGCTCACCTCATCCCATAATACAATCACCACCAAACTACAGCTCTAAACCGTCGGAACCACCACCATCATCATCAAACCATCACTCTTCATCCATCACCAACAGCCATCAGCATCCCATTCCCCTCACCATAGCCAAAACATAAACCAAAACCCAATAAATCCCAAAACCAGTAAAACGAAGAAGAGAAAACCCAGAATCCATCATCAATCCTCTGCCATCTTAGCCATTTCCTCTCTCAGCGGTAGGGATCCTCTACAGCCAGCCATCTACTGCCAAAGCTTCGCCCGGAAACCCAACGCCACCGTGAAGCCCTAGCCTGGTTGTCCTCCGTCATCGTACAGCCCCCCGCCGTGACAGTAGCGTAGTAGCGCCGCGAATCCCAGGGCCCAACGTCGCCTCTGCATCTCCGCCCAACCTACACTCGCGCTTGCCGCTAGTCGTGCCACCAAACGGAGACAGCCGCCTCGACAGAGACACCACCATGACGGTCCTCCCTTCGCCGCTCTAGAGCACCGCCGCCTCCCCTTGTCAGTTTCTATTCTGCTTCACCTTTGGGAATTAAGTTTAGGGATTCTGGTATTCTTTTAAGGGGAGTTTGGTTTTATTTTTCTGTAGTTTGGGTTGGATCCTTCTCTCTTTTTTGTTTTGGTTTGTTTTCAATAGGCGTCTAGGCTGTCTAGTTTAGTGCTTCTAGGCCTTCTCTTTATTTCGTTTGGGTCTTGTTTCTTTTGTTAAGCCTGTTTTTTTTTAGTCTTAGGAGTTCAATGAGCTTTATTTTTAGGAAAAGGAAGTCTTGCGAAAATAAGAATAATTTTTTTTATCTGTGCAACAATCAATAATTATGGCTGAGAAGTCGGATTTTCTTCATTATTGTTGAATTGTAAGGATTTACTAAAGCTAGCGTTACCTTGAATTTTGTGCATAAATGGATGTTTCTCTTTTAAATTCTTCTTGAAAATCCTTTTCACAAATAAAATCAACCAACGCACTTTTTTTTTTAAATTAAAATCTATCAACACACAATTATTTTCTACAAGAACACGCCTTTGAGTTCTCATTGCACCAGAGGATACGTCTGGAACCAATAACTATCAAGCCAAAATATTTTTTTTATAAAATTTGTTCTTTAATTTTTGTTTTAATTCTTTCTTTTATTTCTTTGTAAATATGTAATTGTTATATTTTTTTGGGAAAAAATAAATATTTTAAAGCTATAAATAAATATTTTCTTGACCAATTGGTGCTTCCTTCATTACTGTCGAAGATTAGTCAAGAAAAAAGACCAAGCCTCTTTTGTCTCTCCCTCAACCACAACAAATGCTATAGGCAAAATATTAGAGTTATCATCCTGCGCCATAGCCATCACTAATATGCCTCCATATATTGCCATAGAGATGAGTGTCATCAATTGAAATAAATCATTTGCACCATTTGAATGTCCCGATGCATAATGGAAATGACTAGAATACAGTGAAACATTGAACATATATGATTAACAATATCTCACACATAATATGGCTTTGTTAATAAATGGACGTACCTAGCATTTTCAAGAAAATAAAATAACAGTTAAGTAATTAATAATTAATCAACTTAACAATAATCGAAAATAATTTAATCTTTACTATTATCTAAAATAATAAACTCACAATTTAACTAATTCACAGGAAAGTTAATTAATTTTATGTTAAATACTTTTATATTACCTAAAAAGTTATAGTAACAACCATTAAACTAATCTAATTAAAAAATATACTAATTAGTTACTAATTAATAAATAGGCCTAACAAGAATTAAGATGCATTTTCTTTGGATTATTTTTTTTTTTTACATAAAATTGGTTTTTTTCAAATTTAAAATTAATACTTATAGAAGTTATTCATTTTCTAACAAAAAATAGAAGCTATTATATGAATTTCTACTCAAAAGTTAAAAGGTAAAAACAAATTCTGAAATTTTTAACTTTTGAGCCAAAAATTGATATAAATAGACTTTATTCGAAAAAAAAAATCAATACATCGTGAATTAGTTGCAAGGTATATATATTTTTGAGTAAATACCAAAGTTAGTCCCTGACAATTATAGAGTCGAACAAGTTAGTTCTTGACAATTGAAGTGTCAACTCCTTCTACAATATTAAAAGTCGAACACTTAGTGGTCCCTAAACGAAAATATTAACGTGTTAGTGATAATTTTATTACCTACAAATTAGTCTCTAACGTCATTTATACTAAAAAAAATGCTCATCCCTTATCCTCTTCCTTTCTTCATCTTCTTCATCACCACCATCGCCACCATTACAACCACCATCTCATGTGTACCCTTCATTACCCCTTGCCAATACAAACCGAGGCCACCATCACCATCTTCAGCCTTCACCCCATAGCTCCTGTTGCCTTAGCCTAGCCATGCATAGCAACTAACAAAGTCATCAAAGCACCACCACATCACCACCCATACCACAACCCTTCACCCTTCATCAACCTCAACTGTGAGTCTTCAAACCACAAAATGAATATATCATCAACACCTATCACAATCATCTTCAACATACATCCACCTTTTATCACTCCAATTATCCCACTACAACCACATATCAAAACCTCCACTATAGGCACCCACCTAGACCGTTGCCAGCAAGGAGCCAATGCAAGCCCCAACCTCGATCGTCGCGTCAGGAGAACCTCCGCCACCCAGTCACTAACCATGCCTCCTCCTTTACCCTCGCCCTACGCCTTCAATCCCCAGGCCAATGCAAACCATTGCCGTGACAAACAACGCCGCGTCGGCCATTCCTTAGTTGCCCTTTGTCTGCCACCACCTCTCTTGTTTTTCTTTTACTCTTATGTGTTGAAATCAAATAAGTTTAGGAATTAGGTTATCTTTTTTTTTTTTTGGCCTGAGTGTTTGTTGCATTTTTCTCATTGTTGGGTGAGCAGTGTGGTCATGTGGTGGTGGTGGTGGTGGTGGTGGTGGTGAGGATGGAGAGGGGATAGGTTATTATTATTATTATTATTTTTCGTAAATGACATTTGGGACCAATTTATTCGGAATAAAATTGTCACTAATATCGTTAATATTTTCTGTCAAGGGATCATCAGATCATTAACAGGGCATTTGAAAACCCCTGAATTCAACATGGGAATTGAAATCATACCTAAAATGGTGTGATTTGGTGCGTGAATTGAATTCCAACAAATGAAAATACCAAAATAATCTTACTTGAATATAATGTTTTGTTCCTAACCTATTAATGAATGATAAAATAGTAATGTCATGACCTGACCTGGGCACGTGATCGACACGTGAGAAATCCTTCCACCAAGCCTTGTGACCTGTTGCTCTATATGCACAGGAACTTATAAAATTATTGAAAACAAAGTTTTTTTTTCTACATATAATTCACTTGCTCTTCCAATTCAAATAGTTAAATTACTCAAATTGACACATCATAGTCTATCTCTGAGGTTTGAAATCATAATATGACATATAACTATAAGCTGCTCTCCAAAATGTTCATGAATTTAATATGGTTAAGTCATTAAACACCAAACAAGAATATACTATCCTAGTACGTAAAATGCAAAATATGATATGAGGTCTAGGATCCCGCCATTGTACTGGCACTCTACATGAACAAAAATGCATGCTTCACCCCAAGTGAAGCTTACTAGCTGACACTTTACTGGAGCTGAGAGGGAAAAGGCTAAGTAGAACAGCCGTTGTTCTATTTGTAAAAAATAAGAGAAAGGAAAATGGTGAGTTTTGATACCAAAAACTGAGGAACCCACCTGGAGCCCATTCATGGGACATCAAAGAGCAATGCATAAAATCATAATAATATCAGGAATACTAAAAAGTCTTATGCAATCAAGTATACATCTATATAGTTATATATATATTCAAATTATCATTGTACCAACTCAAAAGTAACTTTCTCAATTCACTTTCATATCTAAATCATATAAACTCATAATAGCATAGCTAAGAAAACAGGAATGTCTAGTCTGATATTGTAGTCTAAGGGTGCCAGACAAGAGCTCCATCCTCAAGACTTTGTTACTTCCCCCAAACACGGGCCAAGGGAAGAACACATATTCATGCACCTAACTAGGTCCATCTCTACTCCGTTCTGTGAGATCGCCCTTAGGCAACTTGTACCAAGGTTAATAGATTTACTGCCATTAACACATAACTTATTTCTCTATAACTATTGTAAATAATTCAGAAAACCCTTAAAAACCTTTTAACTCCCTATGAGCTCTAATCTGTTGATTTAACAGCTTAACCTTAGCATAACCTAAGGAATCATGCCCAAGGATCACCCTTTATAGACATTGTGATTTCATATCTCCAGAATATGTAACCGTCAACCGTTCTGAATCTTATGAAGAATTAGGCTCTAAAATCGTTTGATTCAATATCTCAAACACATTTCAATCTGTCAAGCTTGTCATAAACTGGAAACCCCAACATGCTTTAAATAGCAAAGTTTGCATTCAAAATTCTATTCTCCTCTTTAAACTTCATATCTAGTTTAAACTATATCATATACATAAACCAACTCCAGAATTCATTGAAACAATCATAAAAATCTCTAACCGTGACATGTATCATCAATTTTGCATAAAACCAGTCCTAGCAACCATGGTTCCATGAGTTTGATCAAAAACAAATTTCATGCTCTAAAACCAGGAGTTCTAAACATATCAACCAATAGTAACTTCAAATTCTTTTACAATAATTCTCTAAATCAAGCAGGAAATCATATTTTTCATGAAAATAATTACAATGAATAACATAGAGATTATAGATGCGAACCCACTCATTTAGAGTGGAATTTGAGAAACAATACTAACAGAACCTTGGGCGGTAGATGTAAACACCATATTTTGTCCGAACATTTTATCTTTTTAATTTTAATTTTACCAAAATAAACAAAAAAAATGCAGCCTATTTCCTTTTATTAATTCCAAAAAAAAAAAAACCAGTCCATTTCAGCCCATTCTTTAATTTTTTTTTTTTTTAAATATGCACACACAAGTCTTCTGCACTTTTCGCACCGCACCGATTTCAATTTTGTCTCCTAAAATAAAAAAAAAATAAAAAAATGGGGAACAAGAGGAGCATCTGTCTTAGCACCGAATTCAACGATCAACAACAGATCGACGGACAACTATTCCTCCTAAGGAAAAATTCAGAAAGTGCAGCTCCAAAGAAGAGGATTAGCGGCGTGTAGTCAGTAATTCTTCCTCAAGTCAGCAATAACATGAGATAAAGTCTCTCAATCAAACCACAAATGTCCCAGATCATATCTCTGGAAAAATTGAACCACAACTGGTTACAAATACGACTAAATTTCACAGAGAAAGGGGGACAGAAAAAATACACATTGGAGCTACTTCAGCAAGATACATAGAAAAATCAATACAGGGAAGAAAATCAGCAAATAATATACCCAGAAGCACCACAAAGGATCTGAGATTTTGACATTGTATTGTTCTTTTCTTCTCAATTTGTTCTTATTCTTTTCAGCAATACAATAGGATCAATATGAGCATTTTACCTTAACCCAACATAGCACTCTAGGCTAGCAAACCCAACCATCACCGTTGCCCTACTGGGAGGTGCCGCCGCATCTTCTTTCCCTCTGCCACTCCTGTGTCGCTCCCGGTCACGTGCGCTTGCCTCCCCTGCTCCAGCCTCTGCTCCTCCATTGCCTATCCGCGAAGTCCCACCGCAGTTCACGCAGTCACAACCGCGAATCACGGTCCCTTTCAGCAACCAACGGGCCGCTTTGCGGTACCTCTTTGCGATCACCACCCTACTTATCACGATCTTCGAGGATCGGCAGCCCACACCCTGCACCGCCACTCCTCTGCGCTTCTTCCACCCATATGCACTGTGCGGAGCTACTCGTAGCCCCTCCTTGCAGATCCACCACCACGCACTTTACCCTGGACCTCCATGGTACCACTGCCCAGTTCCTTTCTTCCGCGACGATCTCCGCTGCGATAG
The DNA here is from genome assembly GCA_030441495.1 of Dalbergia oliveri. Lineage (NCBI taxonomy): Eukaryota > Viridiplantae > Streptophyta > Magnoliopsida > Fabales > Fabaceae > Dalbergia > Dalbergia oliveri. The sequence goes on along the minus strand of JAMLFY010000013.1, from coordinate 21,319,014 downwards.
CCACCCCCATCTACCTCTGGAACTGCCGCGAAGCCCATCTCTCTCTCCGCCCAGCCGGCTCCTCCTTCCCTTTTCCCTCGCTCTACGGTGCTTTCCCTTCCTCCCTCGCGTGGTGGTGGTCCCGCTGCTATCCCTCTCCGTCTCTCTCTCTTTCTCTCGGTATTTCTTTCTTTCTCTCTCAATGAGTGTGTGAGCGTGTGCTTGTTTGTTTTGAGTGGGTGAGCATGTGTCTGTGTATGTTTGAGTGGGTAAGCGTGTGTATGTGTGTGTTTGTGTGGTAGATTGGAATTAAGGATTAGTGTATTGTAGGATTATTATTATTATTATTATTATTATTATTATTATTATTATTGAGTTATTTTTTATTTTTATTAAGGTTGGCCGTTTTGTTTTTGTTCAAATTATTTTTTGTCTCAAAAGAGTTTTGGGCTTTTCTTTTTTTTTTCTTTTCCTTTACAACTTTATGTTTTGTAACAAAAAAAACTTTTTTCTATTTTAATTAGATTTTAGGATTTTTGTAAATATAATAATAAATAAATAAATAAAATAATAAAAATAAAAAATATATATTTTCTTTATCTGCACAACAGCCAATAGTCATGATTTGGATGTCTCCTTCATGTAATTGAATTTGGAAGTTATTGATCAGGGTATTTTTTAATCCTATGCAAAATCGAATTTTTCTTTTAATAAATCGACTGTCAAAAGTCCATTTTCAAAAATTAAAATCAATCAACACATCTTTTTATTTTCTTCTCTTTTAATAATTAAAATTCATCAACATACAATCATTTTCTACAGAACGACGTGGTTTTGAGTTCCTTATTGCACAGGATACATTTGCGTAGCCAACAACTATCAAGTCAAAATTAACTTTTCTTTAAATTTTATTCTCTTTTTTTTTAATTTTTTTCCTTTTACTTTATTCTTTTATAATTATGACTTTAGGGGAAAAATAAATATTTTAAAGTTATAAATTAATTTGCATAATGAGCTCTAGGTAATCGTATTTATACGGATGTATTAGGTGTAGTGAGATTAAGTTTCCATCATTTTCTAATCATAGTCAGACTTTCGAACCTTAAAACTCACTACTAAAAATCGCGGATACCGACGCATTTTATCGATGGGTACGTAACAATCGGTAATTACCAGCATTATGACGGGTTATTGAATTTATCTGATTAAAACAAAATTACATAAATACCCGTCGGTATAACGATTGGTAAACGATGGCGCCAATCACCGCCACATGGTGCATATTATTGCCGACGGATACTGAGGTAGAACATTTAATTTAGTTTTTTTATTTAGTCATTACATTACCGACGAGTTACCGACTCCTATTTTATAATTTATTTTGTAATTAATATTTATTCAACATAACTGAGGGTTACTGACTCCTATAATTTAATTTCTTTTGGTATAATTTTATGGTAAATATAATCGACGGGTTTACCGATAGGTATGAAAGTATTTTTTTAATTAAATTTTATTTTATTTTACATTTAATATTTATTGAATATTATCGAGGTATACGACGAGTATGTGAACTTGAAATTAATTTTTTATTTCATTATTACCGACGGGTAGACCGATGGGTATTTGACATTGCCTCGTAACCTTGCGTATTTTCCGCTACCCGTTGGTCAATACTTAAAATTAGAATGAACCGTTTCATTAAATGCGTACCGTTGGACACCTGCGGAAGCCGTGTTAATATCCCCCGTGCGCCTCCTCCTTCCCCATTTCGTTCCTGCCTTCTCTGTAACCTCACCGCCGCCACATTTTGCCACCGTGCGCCCACGAGCTCCGTTCGAGATTCTGAGACCGCCATTGCGATCTAGGGGCCTTGGTGAACATTTTAATCGGTTTATTTTTTTTTATTTGGTTTGCTTTTTCCATTTGTTTATAAATGCCCATAGTGGTGTGTTTTGTTGCGTTGGGAAGTAATTATGGTTGTTGTGTTGTTAATGTGGGGGTTTTGTTTAGGGGTTGTAGTGATTGTTAATTTAAATTTTTCATATTCATTTTTAGGATTGGATTTGGTTGTTGTGTTGTTAATGTGGAGGGTTTTGTTTAGGGGTTGTAGTGATTGTTAATTTAAATTTTTCATATTCGATTTTCAGGATTAGATTTGGTTGGAAGGAATCAGAGCTTTCGCACATTTTATTTTTCTTGACACGCTCCAGAGGTTAGTAACTAAATCTTTTTTATTTATATCATTGAATTATGTAATATGTACCTAGGATATATAGAGACTTATATTTTCTAGAATAGAGTTGTAGGAACTGAGGATTGCATGACTTGGGGAAAGCGTAGAGGTCCTTCCCGACTTGTTTGCATTGTTTACTGTGGATTCTTTGTATTTGCAGATATTGTAGGTTATATGTTGTGGAGTTATAAAGGGATGCGCAATATACCGGTTTTTAGGATTATGTGAATTGTATGTAATTATGAAAATGTTACTGTTATATTATCTATTATGTTATTGATCTTTATAATAATATCTATAATTGTTGAATTGACTAAATATTGATGACGGAAGCTCCTATTTTAAGGGTAGATACTGTCAAAATTTTGTTAAAATCTTTTTAGGGATAAAAGATTAAAATTAACCATATTAAAAAAACTTAAAGACCAATTAAAAGAAATATTTGATGATGAAAACTCCTAATTTAAGGAGTTGCTGGAGAAATTTTGTTTTAGGGATAAAAATTTAAAAAAATGTGAGCCGAGGAAATAAGATTAAAAAAAAGGATTAAAAATAACTATATTAAAAAAAATAAAGAAAACCAATTCAATGTGTTTTAAAGTAGCAATTTGGTTGTATTGACTGAAATATATGGCTGGAAGAAATTTACAAAGTTCTTGTTTGGGATATGAATATTTATTATTTTTTAAATATAAAGGAGGCTTCTATTTTAAAATCATAGTGTAGAATCATAATGCTTCAAGAAATGACTTATTCAAGATATGAGAAAGACACTATCTAAGATTGTAAAGTTGGCAATGATGACACTAAAAGGCCTGTAGCATCTAAGTATCATGTACTTTTCTTGAAAGTTGCGGTGCACCTTAAACAAATGTACATAAACCTCAGGTGCTACATGTCTTTCAATGTCATCATTGCCAACTTTACAATCTTGGATGGTGTCTTCGTTATATCTTGAATAATCCATCTCTGAAGCAATATGGTTATACACTCTAGCTTTAAAATAAAGCCTCCTTCATATTTAAAAAATAATAAATATTCATATCCCAAACAAGAATGCTTTGTAAATGTCTTTCAGCCATATATTTCAGGTACAACCATAGCCATATAATTTTTCAACGGAGGCTCAAATTACTGTTTCACTATTTTTATTTTGTTGTTTATCTTTATAATAATATTTATAGTTATTATATTGACTGAAATATTATTCATAATTTAAGGGGAGATGTTGTCAAAATGTTAAATTTTTTTGTATGAATAATAGATTAAATAAAAGTAACCATGTTTAAAAAAAACTTAAAATCCAATTGAATTTATTTAAAAATACTAAATTAAATAAAACTTAAAGATGAATTGAATGTGTTTTAAAGATCAATTAAAAGAAATAAGTAATGACGAAAACTCCTAATCTAAATGGATATGCTGTCAAAATTTTTTCAGAATATCTGTTGAGAGAATAAGATTAAAAGTAGTTGTACTTAAAATTTAAATAGCAATTGAATTTGTTTTTGAAAGTGATAACTTTCTATCTTTACAAAATTGTAGGGTCTAGAGTTAATCACAAGCGCAATGCTATCTTCAAATCGATCATGGATGTATGACATATTGCATCCTAATAGAGGGGGATTAAATTAGAATTTTATAATGGTTTTGAAGAATTTATGAGTGTGGCATGTAAAACATAATAGTTCGTTAATGAAGGAAAAGTTAGGTGTCCATGTAATAGGTGCAAATGTAGGAAATATCTGGATGATGATACAATAATTGTTCATTTGTACAAGTATGGATTCATGCCTGACTATTGGGTTTGGACCGAGCATGGGGAGGTAGTTAATGCATAGAACCAAGTAGGTATGTGTGAAACTAGAAGTAGTTCTGGTGGGATCCATATAACTCACACGACGTGGGTAATGTGCTGTGGAGGATAACCTAGCTAGGTATCATGAGATAGTGTTTGATGCTGATCTGAATTTGCTGCTCGTTATTCGTAGCCTTCAGTCGAGGATCCCTACCAAGATGCCGCTCAATTTTATAGTCTACTAGAAGCTGCCAATCAACCTTTTATGGGAGGATTGTACGCACTTTGAACTGTCATTAGCAATTTGAATGTTGAGCATTAAGTTCGAAGGGAATCAAAGCCAAAGTTCTTTTGATCAGTGGTCTACCAGTGAGCTAAGTCCGAACCCCGATGCAAATCCAAAAGATTTCTATCAAGCTAAAAAATTAGTTTCTAAACTTGGGTTAAAGGAAATAAAGATTGATTGCTATTTGAAAGGTTGTATGCTTTATTATAAAGATGATAGTTCGTTGACTAGGTGTAAATTCTGCCAAGAGCCTAGGTTTAAACCTAAGAGACGTGGAAGTGAGAGGTATAAGGATGTCCCTCAGAAAGAATGCACTATCTGTCCTTAATCCCAGCTCACAAGATTGTACGTGTCAATGAGTTCAGCTCCTCATATGAGGTGGCACAGTGAAAATTAGAGGGATGACGGTGTGATGACACATTCATCACACGGTGAAGGGTGGAAAAAGTTCGATGAACGATATCCTGATTTTCCTTGACCCACGAAATGTTAGATTGAGACTTTGTTAAGATGGATTTACTCCGAATAACCAATTTAGCAAACCCTATTCCTGCTGGCCCGTAGTTTATGCCCTATAATCTCCCTCCTGACATGTGCATGAAAGATCCTTACCTATTCTTAACATTTATAATCCCTGGCCCTAATAATCGAAAAGCTAAGATTGATGTGTATCTTCAACCCCTAATTGATGAATTGAATGAGCTTGGTGTCAGGGTATTCTTACTTACAACATTTCAACTAAGAAGAACTTCATGATGAGAGCTGCATTAATGTGGACCATCAATGATTTCCCTGCTTATGCAATGCTATCTGGATGGATGACCCAAGGTAAATCAGCATGCCCGATTTGTATGGACGATATTAAAGCATTCACCTTGAAACATGGAGGAAAGAACTCTTGGTTTGATTGTCATAGAAGGTTCTTAGATTTTGATCATCCATATGGGCGAAGAAGATATGGTTTTAAAAGAAATTGTGTTGAACATGATGAGCCTTCAGTTAGACTAAGTGGCCATGAAATGTGGGAGGGATCGAGTTAAGGATATCCCAAAAATATCGGAAACCAAAAAGGTAGTGCGCAAGCCAGGCTATAGAGTATACCATAATTGGACCAAACAAAATATTTTCTGGGAGTTGCCGTATTAGAAGGACAATTTAGTGCATCATTGTTTAGATGTCATACATATTGAGAAAAATGTGTTTGACAACATTATGAATATTGTATTAGATACAGATTGAACCAAAGACAACGACAAGGCAATGCATGATCTGCTAGTATTGCATGTGGCCTGATTTGCATTTACAAGAACTGAGAGATGATCATTTCTATAAACCAAAGGCCAAATATGCCCTGAGTTCCAATCAACAAGCAGTTTGTCAATGGCTTAAGGAGTTAAGAATGCCCGATGGTTATGCTTCAAACTTAAGTAGGTGTGTCAATGTTGCACAAGGTAAGCTTATTAGCATGAAAAGCCACGATTGTCACGTGTTCATGGAGTGTTTGCTTCCAATTGCATTCAGAGAGCTACCTGATATTGTTGGAAGCACCTTAGAGCTGAGTCAGTATTTCAAGGGTTTATGCTCTTCTACTCTTCTGTGATGATCTGCTTGTCATGGAAAAAAAATTTTCCTAAAATTCTCTGAAATTAGAGAGAATTTTTCCTCCTGGGTTCTTTGACTCAATGGAACACTTACCCATACATTTGGCATATGAAGCATGAGTGTGTGGACCGGTTCAATAGGTGGATGTATCCATTTGAAAGGGAAATAGGAGGGTTTAAAAGAACCGAAGAATAGTTCTCAAGTGGAATGATCAATATGCCAAACTTATCTAGTGAAAGAGACTTCAAATTTCTTCTCATTTTACTTTTAGCCACATGTTCAATCTAGGAGAACTCGGGTTGGTCGTAACGACGATGGAGGGGAGTATTTTATTCCACCTACTTTGTATATATTCAATCAACTTGGTCGAAATGCTAGAAAGAGCGTGCCTCAATGGCTGACTTTCGAGGAGTGGAATTCCACACACTTACATATTTTGCTAAATTGTGACGAGGTCCAACCATTCAGATTGTAAGTTAAAAATCCTTTTTTTTTTTATAGGTGTGAGTTTGATGTTATGCATATATAAACTAACGTAAAATATATTTTCAACAACAAATACTTTGAGCAACTGACGGTCAAGATTCTCTTCAACAATTTTCGGATTGGTTTAGATTACATGTAAGTCTGTTTAAGATTATGTAACCCAAAATATTATCTGTTAATTTTGTTTGATACAAGTAAGTTTGACATTTTAAACTTTATGTACTTAGGTTCATAACAAAAATAATAGTGTAACATGTCCCCATTTGTTTAATTTAGCTTGGGGCCAAAAAATAAAGTTGTAAGTTGGCCCATGTACTATGTTAATGGGTACAAGTTTCACACAACTGATTGGGGTATAGGGAAAAAAATTGACAATATTGGTGTTTGTGTTAAAGGTGATACTGGGGATGAAGAATGTGATTGGTATGGTGTTGTTAAGGAAATCTTTGAGTTTGTGTACGTAGGTGAACTCACAAATAAATGTGTCCTATTCAAATGTGAATGGTATGACCCTACCTAATTAACTGGACACGTCAACACAACAATTACAAAATCATTGAAATCAATCACACCAAAAGATATAAAAGTTATGATCAATTTATTATAGCCCAAAATGACAGACAAGTATATTATATGTCTTATCCTGGGAAAAGTAAGTCATGGTGGAAGGTTGTGAATAAGATAAGACCAAGCTGTATGATTGAAATAGAGGAAGATACTGTTGAAGATTCATATCAAGTGGATGATCCACATCCTTCAAGGGCAGGACTCGATGTAGACAATCCTGAAAACCCCATTTCATTGACTATAGGGGAAGTTGACTTAATTGAATACACAAGTAACCACCCAATCAGAAATCACGAAGATGAAACAAGTGATAGTAGCGCTGATGAGTCACCTAGTGATCAATAACAGAGTGATGATGAAAATAGTCCTGACTTTCAGATTAACTAAGGTGTTCAATATTATATGCAATATTATTATGAAATTATTTGAAATTTCCTGATTTAATTAATGTTTTATTGTGGATTATTTTTTAATTGTTTTAGTATGGCTGGTAGAGGCAGAGGCCAACCTTAGAAGTCAGTTACCCCACCACCACCTACCACCGCCCTTCCCACCACCTCTCCCTCCCTTCCACCACCTCAACCACCGTCCCTTCCACCAGGATCCCAGGCTTTCAATGATGCCTACTCCTATGCCTGGCCTCCACCCCTCCCGTATTCACACTCACAACCCACTCATTACCGACCCCTCCCCTAGCCCTACCACTGCCCCTAGTCTTATCACTGCCTCGACTCCAGCCCACATCTGATCAGACTCCTCCTTCTTCGATGGGGTCATAGGCACGAGACGCTGATGGGAAGCCTCTTGGCCTAGATGGAAGGCCACTTGGGCTTGATGGTAGACCGCTCTGGCAGATTAAGAAACGATAAAGACAAGTAAGTTGAAACATATTTTTTTATTACATTTTAATTTTACATTGCTTATGATATTTGAGTAATTTTGATTGGTTTTTGATTTTTTTTCATTTATGTAATAGCTTTCTCCAATTTATGCCGACTTACCACAGGATCACGAGGTTATACAGAGTTGACATAACCATCTGTGGCCCACATGGACTGGCATCCTGCTGATGTCAAGGAGTCATGGTGGAAGGAGTGGAAAGTAATTATATGATTGCTTCACTTTTATTAAAGTATATGTTTATATTATTTAATTATATGCCTGGTATACAATCACTAATGTGTTGTGAATTTGTTTATGCAGAAAACATTCTACATTGAGCTTGAGCATGAGCCTGGAGTAAAGAGGGCTTGGAGGATTAGGTCCTCCAAGCGAATGCGAGATATGTTTCATGATGTTCGTAAGGGACACATGAACAGCTCGTGGTGAACGACCTTACCTTGGCTGAGTTGCAGCGCCACTGGGCTAGCAACCCGACTTTCAAGGATAGGTCGGGTAAGGGAAAGACAAATCGAGCCTCACAGAAAGGTGGGTCGCTGCACAAGGGTGGGTTGAGCACCCAAGAGGGACCCGGAAGCGCTTGGTAATTCTTTACCCTTTCTACATTTTATAACAACATTTACTATATTTGAATTTTGGCAAAATACTATATTTTGATAACTTTATTATGCTTATTTATGTAGGCGAGGGAGTTGAGCCGCCCTTCACAGGGCAAGCTATTTCGGGAGACTCACACCCCAAAGGGTGAGTAGAGGGTGTAACATCCCTGCTTTATGGATTGATGACTGCCCACAAACCAACACGGGTCTTTTCATGTGCTTTGTCTTCATTCACACGTTTCTTGGGAAAACTTCCCAGGAGGTTATCCATCCCAAAATTACCCCAAGTCAAGCATGCTTAACTGGAGTTCTTTCGTGATGGGTTACCTAAAAAAAGATGCATCTTTGTGGCATAGGTAGTACCAATCAATTCATATAACTCCTCATTAACTATATAGTCTCATACCTATACAGACTCAAGATCTCTCTCATTCGGGTGTGTAATCGGTTCATTCATGTACCTCTCCGCTTGGAGGTAGGAGCCGCTCCTTGTCCGTGCCTTCGACCGGTGATCACTCTCTACCTCGTCCCGGGCATTACATGCCCACCAACTTCTGCTTGGTTCATCCCGAACTACACCGTACCTGGAAAGGTGCAGGCTCTGATACCATTTGTAACATCCCCTACTACTTTATAGATTGACGACGTCCCCACAAACCAACACGGGTCTTTTCATGTGCTTTGTCCTCACTCCCATGTTTCCTGGGAAAACTTCCAGAAGGTCTCCCATCCCAAAATTACCCCAAGTTAAGCACGTTTAACTGGAGTTCTTTCGTGATAGGCTACCTAAAAGAAAAATGCATCTTTGTGGCATAGGTAGTACCAATCAATTCATATAAGTCCTCCTTAACTGTATAGTCCCATATCTATACAGACTAGATCCTCTCATTCGGTATGTAATCGATTCATTCATGTACCCCTCCGCTTGGATGTAGAAGCCGCTCCTTGTCTGTGCCTTCTCGCACGCGATCACTCCCCGCCGTCCCTGGGCATTATAGAGGAGGGGGAGGAGGTCTAGGTAGACTCTTGCTCCAAAGCGACCTATGTAAGTTTAAATTTAGACGTATCTTTACTTAATTTTTATTATTATTTTCATTTATGTCATAATCATTACTTACAATGTGTTTTTTCATTTTTCCTTTGCAGCGCAAGTTTAACCTCTGAATAGGCCCAGACCTACCAAACCCAGGTGGCTGAGGCTGGGCTCGATGCTAACATTCCTCTCCTCAAGAGGAGGATCTGTGGGCCCAAGTGGTTGGCGGGCTTTACAAAGGTCGCATATATGGGATGAGGTACTATCTTGAGAGTATATCACCATCCTCCACTAGGTCAGTACTAGTGATGATGCCCTGAGGGAGCGTGTCCATGCCCCACAACCATGAGCTAGCAGGAGGCCCAGTCATTCAGGAGGAGGAGGAGCAGGAGGCAGCAGCCTTCAGGAGCTCAGGAGCAGGAGGGCGACCAGCTTGGAGGAGCTGAGAGAGACCGAGAGCTTAAGCTCTCCTAGGAGGAGGAGAAAGAGAACGCAAAGAAAGAACAGGAGAAAGCAAAGAAGGAGAAGACTCAACTCGGAAGATGAGGAGAAGATCATTGCAGATGTGATGACCTTCTTCTAGGACATGCAGGCTTCAGGATCCTCCTTTGGAAGACGCTCCCCTATCCCACTCCTTTCCATCTCTAAGGGCCAGTTCAGTCGGACCCGCGGATGATCATGATGGCTGACGCCGTCATAATGCTAATGCCCAGGAGTTCAGCTAGTTTTTATCTAGCTTTATCATTTTTCCTTTCTGGATTTTTTTACATTTATTGTAATTTGTATATATTTTATTCTTATAATTTGCTATTTTATTTAATCAGTTTAATTTATTCATTTTATTATTTTTATTATTTAATATCAATTTGATTAATAATTAGGTTATTAAATAAATAAATAATAAATGATTAAAAAATAAATCCACGATTATTGACGGGTTGATTAGTTGGTAAAAAGCAATATTAATAAAATAAAATTATTTTTCAAAATAATTATCCATTGATAAACCCATCGGTAAAAGAGATTAAGAATTATTTTATTTATTTCAATATCCGTCGGAAAAAAAGAAAACCGTCGTATAAATATGTCTCTGATGGGTGCGTAACGCCTTTTTATCTAATTGTACCAATAGTTAGGTATTTTAATATCCATCGGTACATGTGTCGATAACGTGGCTTTTATTGTACCGTCGTAATACCCATCGCAGCCTGAAACTAATGCCCCTTGACTTCGGTATACCCATCGGTATAAATACCACTCATCGACAAACTCATCGGTAATGGAGTCGATATCTCGCTTTTCTAGTAGTGACTCTTAAAAGACCAGTTTGCAAATTAAAAAGGTTTCCCAATTTTAGTCAGAATTAAAATTGGTAGCGACTCTCATTTTGTTTTTAAAATCGGTCGTCATTCAAGTCGCGTGCCCTTCGACGACATTGTGACAGTTGGCGACTCCACTAAGGAACTAGAGAGTCAAGCCTATTAGAGTAAAACATGCAAATAATTATAAATTATTAATATTTATTTTTCCCCTTCACACTACACTTGCTTTTTATTTTTGTAAATAAAAGTCTTCCTTTTATTTATTTGTATATAATTGTTTACTTTATCTGTAATTATCTGCTACTCAAAGCTTAGGATAAATGACTTTTGTGTGTGTGTATATATATATATATGTGTGTGTGCCATTTTAGTTTTGCCTTGCAGGGATGTGTATAGTACATTAGGCTTAAATGGTTGGTATGCTCCTCACACACAGTGCACCATCACTATCTCACACATTTTTTGGCTTTATACCCAAGCCTGTGCAACCCAAGGAATAGGAAGGGTCCCAACATTGTCATTGAAGGGCTTCACTCTCACTTGACATATGGTGGGACACCACCCAGATTGTTACTAGTATCATGGAATGGTTATATTGAGAGGGTTCATCCCTACTTATGATCATTGCGTGAGCTTGGGTCTTTATCTTATGCATAGGGGCAATCTGGCAACTATAGTTTTTAGAAGTCTAGACCCGTCCCAAAGCACTGATAAAATGAACCTAGTGACTGAACATCCGCCTTTTAAGTCTCACCCTTTTAGGACATAGAGGGGCATCTGGTTTCTATTCTCACTCATTCATTGTATATATCTTAACATATATGCATGCATCTTCTTCCTTTTCTCTAAAAAATAAAATTCTTTTTATAAACATTTCATTCAAAAGCATTCATAAAGGCATCCATTGTACAAAAAAAAATCTCATACATGCACTATTCATATACATACATAACATGCATAACAACCATATTTAGGATAGAAATGCCATGCATGGTGCCAAAAAATCATTTCATTTCATTACACGCATTCCAAAAAGAAATTTAATGCATGACTCATTCATTGTATATATTTCCAACATACATGCTTACATTTTCCCAAAAAAAAAAACTTTCTTATAATCATATAATACATATGCATCTATTGCAAAAAAAAAAAAAAAATCTCATTTCGCATACATTCTGCATACACCACATTGACATCATCCATATAAAAAAAATCATTTGACATTCATTTTCATGCATTCATAAAAAAAATAGCGTGCATTCATGCATAACATGCATTCATACATCTTCTTTCACACATAGTCTACATCCATAAAAAAAATAAGAAGAAAAAAAAAAAGACATTTGGCATGCATTCATATATTTTATTTCATGTATAGTCCACATCTAGTGCATAAAATAAAGGGGTATATTTGGTTTTCATACATTTTCCTTCATGCATATCTATTTCCATAGGAAAAATTGACATCCATTCATGCATAGTCCACATTCATAAAAAGGACATGCATTCCTGCACACATCTTTTTTCTCATTCTTTCTCATCTTTAGTCCACGTAAAAAAAAAAAAATCATTTGACATACATTCATGCTTTCTTTTCACATATCATAATTACATCCATACTAAAAAAAAAAAAGAAATCAAACATGCATTCTCATATCTCATCTATCCATTCCCTAGTTTGCATCATGCATTTTTTTTCCCCGCATATGATAGCATGCATCGATAAGCTTAAAATAAAATCTTTTCTTCTCAAATCATTCAATATACAAATAAAAAAAACTCTGTCCAATATGCATCAGTCATGCATCATATAGATAATATTTCATTTTATAAAAAATAAAAAATGCATCATTTCGCACCTAGACATTGCTCATCCAAGCGAAATTTTGTTTGATCCAAGAGGTTGTGTTTGAAAGTAATGAGCAAATCAAAATAAAAAAAAAGAAAAAAAGAGAAAAGGAAAAGAAAGAGAGAAATAGGGACACAAAAAAAAAATAAAAAAGGAAAGCCATGGTTGAAAAGAGTGAGAAGATAAGGAAATGATATGAGGAATCCCTAAAGAGCATAAGTCATTCCTGACCTTAAAGCTTGATGTTGATGAGTTGAACAGAACTTTGGAAGATGTGAAGTGGTTTTCCTTTTGAGGAAGAAATATTAGGGAATAAGGATAAGAATCATGACTTGACTTGAACTTGAGCAATAAATTGCCTACTTCTATGGCCTTAAATTGTATCTGATTTTTTGAAGTGATGAAATGATTATGCATGTTTCTTCTAACACATTGTCTTCCATCTTTTATCCACACATTCTTCCTTCCATCTCCACTCTTTCAAAGTCATTTTTTTTCTTCCAAACATTTCCACCCCTTGCAGATAATTTTGATAACTCATTAATTGATTCTCGTGTTACAATGGATATGAGCAATCATGGTCTTGACGAAGGTTCAAAGCTTGTGACCATTTCTCAGGTGCTAGACTTAGTGGAAAATGGTCAAGCAACCAATAATCAAAGAGTAAAATTTCACCCCAAACACTAGCTCAATAATCAATTGGGGCAATTTTTAATTGTTGGTAGGAAGCTGCAATATGTAAAGTGTTAAAAGTGATTGGCACCAATCCGCTAAGGACAAACATAACAAAGGAAGAGGAAACATTTGATCTTAAACGCTTTGATATCAATTGTAACCTCTAAACTAAGAATGGTCACACACTGTGAAGGTCTATCTCAAGTGAAAAACTAGCAAAGCTGGTTTAAAAAAAAAAAGAAAGGTGTTCAAAAAAATGAAGAAAGGCTTGCTGAATAGAAACTAAAAAAAAAAAAAAGAAGAAGAAAAAAAAAGCTCGCTAGAAAAAAGCCTAAATGACAGTGCAAACTAGATTGAAAACCAAAGGACCGTCTTGAAAAAGGTGTGTCATTTCATAATCAGGCAAAAAGGAGCTTATGAGCAATGTCAAGCTGGCAATTAAATGACTGTTGATCAAACAAGAGTCATCCTCACAAAATGAAGAGTTAATAGTGCAAGGCATATTTGTAACATAGCAATAGGTTCTAATCTTGATCATGAAGTCTAGTTCAGAGCGAGTAATTGATGAAATGAGTAATCAAATGAAATCCACATTGCACATCCCTCACACCTCATTCTTACCTTATTTGTGTTCTGTAAATATCATACATTTCCAAATCAAATCCTTTCATTCTAACTTCTGTCTCACCTTTATCCTCTCTTTCCTTCATCATCAAACCCTTGTCATGCATAATCAAGACATAGACAACAAATCAAGTCAAGTCAAGTCAATGTCTTGTTTGTAAAGTCCTGATTTCTGTTGTTTGAGTGCAAATGACTAAAATGCCCCTAAGATCATTTTTACCCAAATTCAAGGACATTGAACCGACACTCCTCAAATGGGTCAACTCAATGTTTGAAGGGGATTACAACTGTTATGTTTGATATTGAGGTGAAAATCTCGTTTTCGAACTTTCGGCTCAAAATGACCAAAATACCTCTATTGTGCTACACGGGTAAAAGGTACCGTTTGAGCCCTGAACTTTTCCAGGAAGCTTGGAATGATGTTTATGAGTGATATTTGATGTCTAGTTGCCTGGAGGTCCGGGTAGTCTTAGTGCAAAATTATTATTTTGCCCCTAGAATAGTGTACAGTGAGCCTAATGACGCAATTAAGCAAACCTAAGAAATATTAGGCTCTAATCGAAGATTAATTTATTTCGATAATTAATCTAGAGTCAAAATAATTTATTAAGGTTAATTAGAACCTAAGATTGCTTAGTTAAACTCTAATTGCATTCTTTAATTCAAGATTCCTAGTCATGGAATCTTGAATAGTATTTTCTCTCTCCAATTCCTTAAATTAAAGAATTGTGCCCATACCTCATTTGACTAAAAGAATGATTTTAAATTGTTAATCTAGCAAGATTATCCTCCTAATCAAGTCTTGACAACCTTAATTAGCCCATTACCTCACCTAAACACTTGCTTACAAACTCCTAACCAAAACCTTAATCAAAGAAACACCTAAACACATCACTAAACCACAATTACATGAACAATTCTCTTCCTCCCTTGGCTGCCCAATCTGGCCAAATCCTCACCCAAGGAAAAATGCTACATGTTGTTTTAATTCTCACTCAAAGAGCCATGTCTTGCCCATACTTGTGCCCATACTCAACCATGCTTGAACCCATACTCAAAGCCATACCTTGTAAGAGATATTTCCCCAAAAGGCCAAGAGGTCGTCGGCCACTCCTCCTCCTCTAAGGCCATCCATGAGCTCTCAATCTTCTATAAATACACTAGCTTGAAAGCCCTTAGAATCCTTTACACACTTGAACAAATTTCAAGCTTTCTTCCCAAATACAAAGAACTTCTTTTCTCTCCTCCTTGGCCGAGTTCTTCCTCAAGATTCCAAGAAGGATTTCTTTCTCTTTTCTTCTCAAGAAACAAAACTTCTTTCATAATTTCAAAGACTTCCTTAGGTAGGGGTTTTGTTTTAAAGCTTTTGCTTGTTTTCTTCAAGAAAATTTCTAGTTTTCTCTTGGTTCAAAACTCTTTTTTTCTACCTTTTTCTTTTCGGCCATGGGGCCTTTGTATGAGAAGAACTTTAGCTTGATGATGAGGTTTTCAAGATAATGACTTGTTGTTGTCATGTGAGAAACCTTTAAAGCTTAGAACAACTTGGTCTTGGACCATACATGCTTGTGTTTCTTTCTTTTTCTTGTGTATAGTTTTGGTTCCTTTTTCCTTTTTCTCTTGAATGGTTTCCTCTTTCCCTTTCTCCTTAAAAGATTTCAGTTTCCTTTTTCTTTGTTTGTACAAAGTTTGCTAAAAATATCAAGTAGATCACAAAAGTTTTGTTAAGAAAATTAATCATATGTTTTCAAAGAGCTCTAAGCTTACCCTTGCCAACCTTAAAGTTGGTCAGCCGTTCTAAGAGTTTTACTCTAGATTGAAGCCCATGAGCAATAAAATAAAGAATATGACTTAGTCCTTGTATATTTGTTTAGACAAAGTGTTGAGCTTTGTGCCCATTTGCTTGAGCTTGATGATGAAGTTCATAACCAAAGGCTTCTTTGAAGTCTAGGTGCTAAGAACTCTAAAGCTCACTTTATGTTGTTAAGATGCATATTGGGTTAAGGTTTGATGTTCCTTTAAAGTCTTGTAAGAGCTCTAGTTAAGATAAAATGAGTTGCATTCATGTTTATGTTTATGTCTTGCATAGCATGTTTACTTTGATGCCATCACTAAACTCTCAAGAATAACTAAATGGATTTGCATTATCATGTTTAAGTTCCAAGCTTGCATTTCATGTTTATATTTCAAAGCCATCACTTAAACTTAAAGATAATAATGAGGTTGCATCTCATATTTATTTTATGTACTCACTTTATTTTCTAATGAAGAATAAAATAAGTGCATAGCATGTTTAAGTTTATGTCATCACTTAAATAATCCTAGAGCTCAAAGCCTTGCCCAAGTATCTTACATAATGTTTTAAAAAATGGAGGCATTCCAAGAAATGTCATTTTGGCCTTGTGATGATGATGATGGACTTGGATGAGTTCATCTAATCATAAGTGCCCATAGTCTAAGTCTTGGAATTTTTCTAAGCTTAGATGTACTCAAAGAACTATAGGAACAAGGTTTTATATTTTAAACTATTCCTTGAGCTAAATAATTTAGCTACTGACCTAGCATATATTTATGAGATTTCAATGAGATTAATTGGTTTCTAAAAGAGTTTTGAGTTCCTAAAATGATTCCAAGAGAAACTAGCAACTTATATGCATTTAAAACATGTGATTATGTGATTCTTTGAGGCTTTTGATTTCGGTTCTGCCCTTGATGTTTGGCTACTGTATGAACTCTGTTCTAAGGTGTTAAAATGTGTAAAATTATTCTTGAGTGAAGCAAGGAACGATTTAAGGAAATTTAGAAAGAACAAGTAACTAAAAAGGACTTAAAATGTGAATTCTAGAACACTTAGAAAGAACAAACTTGTAATTCTGTTCCAGCATAATTGGACTTAAGGAAAATGGTTTATAATTAGTGGATATATGTAGGAATCTCTCATAATTGGTTTAGGAGTTAATTATAGAGCCTTAGGTAAAGACGAAACTTAGAAAGGATCAAAAACGAAGATTCTAGGACCCCGTAATCATGAGGTAAAATTCTGCCCAAGAGACATAAAGCTGTTTGGTTATGTTATAATTCATAAACATTAGAGAAAATTATAGGTAATGATCCCTTAAGTGTTATAAAAATCCATAATGAAGAATAGGATAATTGAAACACAAGTTTAAGACCTAAGGGCCAAAGCATAAGATACATGAGATAGGAGGTGTGATGTGAGCATAAGATCGAGTGAGCATACTCATAATGATGTGAATATGTTAATATTATGAGCATGGGACTATATGTGTATTTGTGGCATGTTGATGTAATGATGTGGTATGCCATGTTTGAGAAGCATGAGAATGCGGAATATGCATGAGTTAGTAGAATATGTTCTTGTAAATTAGAGATCTATTTAATTGAGGAAATTCCATGAGAATGATATGCGTGATTGAGTTATGTGGCATGACTCAAATTTGAGGAAATTCAGTGTAATCGTTATGCTGCCAAATTTTCGTCAAATTTGAGGGACTTGAGAAAGTTTTGAAAAGAAAGATTTTATATGTGACATGCCGAGACGCATTTCTCCTGACGGTGAGGAGAAAGGAAACCCGTGGAGGGTATGGTCGGGGGCCATACCGAAGCGGACAAAGTCACTAGTCTTAACCAGTTAATGCGTTTCAGAAGGAAAAAAGTCCCATGATGGGTGATTCCTTAGGTCCCCTCCGTACTTTGGGAGTCGGGGTTTGATATTTTTATGATTATGATTATGATTCGCTTATCAAGAGGATAAGTAAGAACTAGTGATGACTAGTTAAGGTATGAGCTCATAGCCTAGTATCAGGGGTCGGTTACTATTGTTTTTAAAGATCATGATGTCACAAGTTTGATAAATGAGAAATGATAAGAAGCATCTTGCTTATGAAAACGAAAGTTTGATCATGAGAAGTTACATGCCACTCATAAGTGATTCAATTGTTGATGATATGTTTTATTGTTTGCTAAGTGTTGTCGTGCATTCATGTTCTATTATGCTGCATCCATGTATTAAGATTCATCATAAAAGACACAAACCTTGGATAAATACTTTTATAAAAACCTCATAATGAACTATTGCATGTTTAACCTTTTATAATAAACCCAAGGTTCCTGGGACGTAAACGATGTCACTAGGATAGAGGATTTCCCTACTAAGATTCTTTAGCAAGATTCTCACCCCTCTCTTTGTTTCTCTTTTCGTTACGTCTCCAGACCGCGATGGTGTCGTTCGTGATCTTCGTTGACACCCGGTGTGGGAAGTGCATTACGACCCGACCATCAGCCCTACCATTTTGAGGGTCATTGTGCCGTATGCATTTTTGCATACATGGGACGCCCGTTGCTTTTCCAGTTCCAGTTTCCGCTTCACCCGACCTCTCCCTATGGCGATGATATGATCTTCAAGAGGACGCGACCCGTGACGAGAGAACTGCCGTGCCCAACAATCATCTTTAGCGGTACGTGACTACCCAGAGACGTGCCCTCATACGTCGTTGCGGGAGGGACTTGTCTGAGGACTCCCTGGCTGACCCCTATTCGAGGATTCTACTCCTCGGTGCCTTCAGCGTCGGGAGGGTAGCGAGGATATGGTTTCCTTAGGCCTATGAGGCGCGTACGTCAGCCCGAGAGGCGCCCTCGCCGAGGAGGCCACATCGCACCACCGATCCGCATGCCTACACCTCCACTTCATTGGGCCACATCTGAGGAGCTTCGGCAGGGGGTTACATCTCCCGTCCGAGGATTAACGCCGTCTGTAGGCTTTTAGAGGGAGGGTTGTTTTTAGCTGGTAGTATCTTTTGGGGGCTTATCCATGTATTAACAGTTTATATTTCCCGTTTTCTTTCTTGTACTTTATGTTCTGGACTAAGCTCTGCCCATTCTTATATGGGTACGACTTATTGCTTTTTATATTTCAGTTTTGTACTAAACTATGTTATCTAATATTATGATGGTTGTTTTTATGATTGAGGTGTTCTTTATTGCTTTTGTTTGTATGATTTATCTATTCTTTCGCTTTACGTTTCATTTATGTAGTATGCGAAGACTCGCATTTTGTTTTACATAACTCATTTAAAAAAAAAATTACCTATATTTTCCGCTAAGTAATTTTACAAATGAGTTTCAAAGGGGGAGTAATAACTAATAATTAATCTTAATACGTCATAGGCGCATTTGGTTAAATATTAGGGTGTTACATAGTTCAAAAGGGAGCTTGCTAGATTAAAAACCCGAAAGGGCGATCTACGCAAAAGCTAAAGCAAAAAAAAAAGGAAAAAGAAAACGAACAGCTCGCTAGATTAAAAACCCAAAAAGGCGGTCTTGGAAAAATTAGAAAAGCAAAGGGAAAAGAGAAAAAGACTTGCTCAAGTGAGAACCAAAGATATCAGTCCATACAAAATTAGGGCAAAATTGAAAAAAGAAGCAAAAGTCCAAAGCATGATAAGGTCAGGAATGAAGACAGATCAATAAGGAGTTGGAAAAAGAGAGAAAAATAGGGAATCATAAAGCAAGTTATTATCAAATTGGCTCATCTTGGATTAGACATAGGTCTTCCCAAAAGCGATGCTTGGATGCCAAAACCAGGGCAAATTCCACAGCATCAGATCATCTTGGTTTCATCATCATTCATCATATACAAAGTTGTCATATCACAGAAGGTAATACATTTTCTCATCACCAAATCATCTAAGACATTCATCATACTCATACCATTAACATTTTTCATGCAACAAACTTGGGGCAAATTTGTTTTCTTTGCATAGTGGTCACAAGTCATAGCATTCATCATATCATTATTGCATTATTCAATCATCCCTAGGCATATACTTTTCTACAACATGAATCATTGCAGTAAATATCATCTATCATGAGCAAGCATCATATATAATTCATATTGAGCATCCATTTAATTTTGTATACTTTCTTTTTCCATACCATCACATCCTGTACTTTTTGTATCATCACATCATTTACTTTTTTGCAATTATCATATCATTCACCTTTCAACACTTACCATATCATTCACTTTTCAACAGGATCACATCATTTACTTTTCAGCAATACATCTGGATTATCACATCATTTAACTTTCAGCAATATCATATCATTTACTTTTCAGTATTACACCATTTACTTTTCTGTATTATCACATCATTTAATTTTCAGTATCATATCATTTAATTTTCAGCAATTATCATATAATTTAGCTTTCAGCAATATCACATCATTTACTTTTCAGCAATATCACATTATTTACTTTTCAACAGGTATCACATTATTTACTTTTCTATATTATCACATCATTTAACTTTCAGGAATATCACATCATTTACTTTTCAGGTATTCATCATTTTCTTTTTTGTATTATCACATAATTTACTTTTCAGGTATCACATCATTTAATTTTAAACAATTATCATATCATTTACTTTCTTGCAGTATCACATCATTTACTTTTTAGCAATTACCACATCATTTACTTTCTCATAGTATCATATCATTTACTTTTCATCTATCACAATCATTTACTTTCATATTTCATATGCATCTACTATACTTTCACAAGCTTTATTTTCACATGTCTTTAAATTTCACATTTTACATGCTTTCACAATTTTTACATTTCACAAGTCTTTTTAAGTTTCACATTTTACATGTTTTCCCAATTTCACATGCTTTCACATTTTACATGCTTTCACAATTTTAACATGCTTTCACATTTTTACATGCTCTCATGATTTTCTGCTTTTACAAATTTTAAATTTCACATGTATTTACTCGCTTTCACATAATTTTACTTTCACATGCCTTTACATTACTTTCACATTTATTTTCACATGTCTTTACTCCCTTTCACATGCTTTTACTTTCACAGGTTTTAAATTTCACATGTCTTTACTTTACTTTCACAGATCTATTTAACATACATTTGTTTTCACATGTTTTTACATTTCATATGCATTTGTTTTCACAAATTTCACTTTCACATGCATTTGTTTCACATGTTTTTACATTTCACATGCATTTACTTTCACAAATTTCACTTTCACATTCTTTTACATTCCACATGCATCTAGTTTCACATAAATTTCATTCCTTGCTGACATTAGAGATATGCATCCATCATGAGGTTATCTGGCATCATTCATTAGAGCATTGTCATCATGTGTCCATCCTCTTCATGAAATCATCTAGCATCATTTCAAATTGTCATCATGCATTGGTCATTTAGCACCATCCATTAGAACATTTTACATTATCACCATGCTTTCATCATTACCATCATACACTTATCATCATTGCCAACCATTCAATATCACCAACATTCATCATGCATCATGCATCTTGTATCATCTTGACAAAATATGTGTTCATATCTTTACTTGTCTCTTATAGCAAAATGTCAAAGCTGCAATCTTTATATTTTTTGGTAAGAGACAAGTAAAGAGAATGAATACCATATTTTGTCCGGAACATTTTATCTTTTTAATTTTAGTTTTACCAAAATAAACAAAAAAAAATGCAACCCATTTCCTTTTATTGATTCCAAAAAAAAAACCAGTCCATTTTAGCCAATTCTTTAATTTTTTTTAAAAAAATTATATGCACAAACAAGTCTTCTACACCTTTCGCACCGCACTGATTTCAATTTTGTCTCCTAAAATAAAAATTAAAAAAAAAAAAATTGGGGAACAAGAGGAGTGTTGTCTTAGCATTGAATTCAACAATCAACAACAGATCCACGGACAACTACTCTTCCTAATGAAAAATTCAGAAAGTGTGGCTCCAAAGAAGAGGATTAGCAGCGTGCAGTCAGTAATTGTTCCTAAAGTCAGCAATAACTTAAGAAAAAGTCTCTTAATCAAATCACAAATGTCCCGGATCATATCTCTGGAAAAATTGAACCACAACTGGGTATAAATACGACTAAATTTCACAGAGAAAGGGGGACGGAAAGAATACACATTGGAGCTACTTTGGCAAGATACACAGAAAAATCAATACAGGGAAGAAAATCAACAAACAATATACCCAGAAGCACCACAAAGGATCCAAGATTTTGACATTGTATTGTTCTTTTCTTCTCAATTTGTTCTTATTCTTTTCAGCAATACAATAGGATCAATATAAGCATTTTACCTTAACCTAACATAGCATTCTAGGCTAGCAAACCCAACCACCATCGTTGCCTTACTGGGAGGTGCTGTCGCATCTGCTTCCCTTCTGCCACTCCTGCACCGCTCTTGGCCATGCGCGCTTGCCTCCTTTGTGCCAGCCTTTGCTCTTCCGCCGCCTGTCCATGAGGTCCTACCTTGTTTCATGTAGTTACAACCGCGAATGGCGGCAACCTCTCAACAACCAACGCGCCACTTTACGGTACCTCTTCGCGATCGCCACCCTACCCATCGTGATCTTCGTAGATCGCGTGCCTCGAACTCCGTGCTTCTTCCACCTATATCTACCGCATAGAGCTACCCGCAGCCCCTCCTTGCAGATCCACCACCAGGCACTCTACCCCGGACCTCTGCGGTACCACTGCCCAGTTCCCCTCTTCCGCGGCGATCTCCACCGCAATAGCCACCCCCCATATGCCTCTAAAACTATCGCAAAGCGCATCCCTCTCTCTCCGCCCAGCCCGCTCTTCCTTCTCTTTTCCTTCGCTCTACGGTGCTTTCCCTTTCTCCCTCATGTGGCGATGGTCCCGCTGTTGTCCCTCTCCCTCTCTCTCTCTCTCTCTCTCAGAGTGAGTGTGTGCTTGTTTGTGTTTGAGTGGGTGAGCGTGTGTCTGTGTATGTTTGAGTGGTGAGCATGTGTATGAATTGGAATTAAGGATTAGTACTGTGGGATTATTATTATTGTTATTTTTTGAGTTATTTTTTACTTTTATTGAGCTTGGCTGTTTTGTTTTTGTTCAAAATTTTTTTTTTGTCTCAAAAGAGTTTTGGGCTTTTCTTTTTTTTTTTGGCTTTTCCTTTACAACTTTATGTTTTGCAACAAAAAATTTTTTTATATTTTATTTAGATTTTAGGATTTTTTTAAATATAATAATAAATAAATAAATAAAATTATAAAAAATAAAATGTATATATTTTCTTTATCCAAATGGTCATGATTGAGGGGTTGCTCCTTCATGTATCATTGAATTGTAAGAATTTATTGAGGAGGTAACTCTGAATTCTATGCAAAACCGGATTTCTCTTTTAATAAATTGACTGTCAAAAGTCCATTTTCAAAAATTAAAATCAATCAACACATCTTTTATTTTCTTCTCTTTTAATCAAGGTTCGAAAATTTGAAGAGATTGAACTTGGGCAAGGGTTCAGAGGTTTAGAGGTTTATTTATCGGAATATAACCGGTATATAATAAAATATGTATTTATATAAATATATAAAAATATAAAATAAAATATATGTCATAAAATAACTAAAAATTAAATTAGGTATCAATAAAATCAGAGAACATAATATAATTCATCTTTTAATTAAAATAAACATTATCCATATAAATCAAATATCTTAAGTTACTACTTCCCATATTAGAAAAGAAAAAAAATAGGAAATATGAGATTTTAGGTATTTTTAAAAAAAAACAAAAAAAATGAAATTTTGCATTTTAAAAAAAAAACCTTAAACTTTTTGGCCGTTGCCTTACCCTTTGTTCTTTCCTTGGCTTTTCAGGGCCCTTCACCGGATAGCCCGTTCAGGTTCAACGGCGACCTCCCTCAGATTTTCCAAACAATGCTTTTAATAATTAAAATCCATCAACATATAATCATTTTCTATAGAACGACGTGGCTTTGAGTTCCTCATTGCACCAGAGGATACGTCAATGTAACCAATAACTATCAAGACAAAATTAACTTTTCTTTAAATTTTATTATCTTTTTATTTAATGTTTTTTTCTTTTACTTTATTCTTGTATAATTATTATGAGTTTTGGGAAAAAATAAATATTTTAAAATTATAAATTGCATAATGAACTCTAGGGTAACCATATTTATACGGATGTATTAGGGGTAAGTGGGATTAAGTTTTCACCAATCTCTAATCATAATCAAACTCCTAAATCTTAAAACTCTTAAAAGATCAGTTTGCAAATTAAAAAGCTTTTCCAATTTTAGCCAGAATGAAAATTAGTGGCGACTCCTATTTTGTTTTTAATATCGATCGTCATTCAAGTCGCGGCGTCCAGGGACGTTGTGACAGCAAAAATGGCACCACTATCTTAAAGCCATAAAACTCTAGATCAATCCTAGAATAGCTCTATTCTAACCCCCATCAATGGTGGAAGAACATTATGATACAAGAACAAGGGGAAAGTCAAAATCTAACCCCAAGAGCAAGGAAAAATAGAGGAAATAGGAAGCAAAACTAGTAGAATCTTTTACCTTAAAGCCTTGGAAGTGAAAGATTGGAGTTAGATTGAGTGAAATGGAGTGAGAAAGGGGTAGAGAGATGAGTTCTTCGTGTTTTAGGGGTGAGGGTCGCGTTTGGAATGGTCTGGACCCAAAATGGGGGGTTTTATATCTGCGACCGCCCAGTGCTCATGAGTGTTGCAGTGCTCACCAGAGAGCATCACTATCCTGCCTTACTATTCCCTGGCCCAAGTGCTCATGGAGCGCTCTCTAGAAAGGTTTTTCACTTATTTACATTTCTTAATTTTAAGTTAATAATTTAACTTTAAAATATAAATGTAAATAAGAAAATATCCCTCATTTGGATTCAAATAAAATATTACAAAAATCAAAATTTTAACAAATCAAAAATCTAATTTTTGGGTTTTATTTCAAATTCAGGAATTCTTACGATTTTACAAACTTGTAGGCTAAAAACAAAATGCTTAAAGGTTTCATAAAATTCATTAAAAATCACTCTTTAACTTATTTTTCTTTAGAGAATAATTACCGGGACTTTTGATTGAAGAAAATAGTTCTATCATATAGCCCTCAAAGGGCGTGTAGGTAAGACTTAGTGAAATTCAAGACTTGGAACGATAGATAAGGGTAACTAGCATCCTTTTTGGTTCGGAATTTTTTTCTAACCTTTTATTTAAAACTAGGGCACTACAATCTCCCTCCTTAAAAAGATTTGGTCCTAAATCTAACTGACATCACTGGAAGGATGAGGAGATAGAATACTTGAGCTACATGAGTCCCATGGATGGGCCTAATTGCCCAAAACACTCTAAGATAGTACTCTGACTGTGTTAACTATTATTCTAGGAAACAGTGTCATCTTAAAGGCTACTACTCTGTTTCTCTTTACTGATACTTTTTGCCATATTTGGGTGGCTTGATGTGAGCTATCGCTACACTCAATAAATTAAAAATTATTTTAGTTCCTGAGTTACATAAAAAATGTAGTTAGGGTGGAATTCAAGTCATCTCAAGTGGAAATGTTCTAATTGATTCGGGAAAATTGGGGGTTTGAGAAATTGTAGCAACTAAATTAAATCAAGAAATTATAATAAGAAAATTATATGAGAAAATTACCTGCACAAGGAGTCCTTCAAATCAAGAATTGTTCAATCATCAGTTCAAAAGATAAATTCATGGCAGGTTACTTTCACTAGTTATGCTATCACACAACAATGATGCAATTCTACTTAGTGGTCATGCAATCGCACTCCCACTAAGGGTTTGGTTAACATATGAACTAGTAATTCACGATCATGATTGTATGAACATATGCCAGTTTATTACCAATTACAGCAACCTAATTCCTAACGGAGTTAATTTCAATCATTTACCAATTGGATGTAATTAAATCAATCGACCCAATACCCCAATGGTATCTAGATTTTGCATGCAAATGAATGCACAACCAAACAACTCTTAAAAACACAATTACAATAATTTTCACAATTGATATCAAAAGAGAAAGAAAATGGGAAAGAAAAACCAACCATGAATTGCAATTGAAATTAGGAACCTCAAGAACAAGCTTAATCCTCAGTATCCTTGCACATGGTAAATAGATTACTTCTCCATAGGGGGAGTTTCACAATCGTTGTTGAAAGAAAACTGTAAATTACAATTCCAAACGGGAGCCAAAAAAAGATTGGGAACTCCCAAAACCTAGAGAGAGAGAGAGAGAGAATGAGAAAGTGTCTAATGTCTGTGTGAAGAGTATTTGAAAACCTAAAAAGAATAAAACTGAAATCGGGCCCGTTCACAAAAATTGCGTCTCGCAACACTGGCCACATACTAATGATCACTTGGGCGATCCTTCAGGAATTCCAAAAATTGAATCAAAAACCGCATGGGCGGTCTCCCACATATTTCTAAGTCTATTTTAAGGCTCCAAACGTTTGACTTAGCTCTTGAACCTTGAAATAGCACTTGTATCCCTTAGAATAAGGTTTCCAGAGCCGTAAGAATCACATCAATCGGACATCTATAGATCCAATATTAGGAAAATAGTAATTGAGGGTCAAACTAGACAGGCCTCAGAACATCAGCAACATCAGCAACATTTAATCTTGCAACTGAATTTTCATCAAGATGCTCCTGGAACTGGGTTTTGAGTCGAACATAAAAGTTATAGAGGACTTCTTAATCTTTTCAAAACATATTTATTTGCCTCAATTCGATCCTTGTAGAGAGATATACAAATTTTCCATTGTAATACTTCTTGTAAATGCCCTCCAGAAGTCTAATATTCAGCTCCCAAATTCTCCCAAATTGAACACTGCTACAAACTCCAGCACTGCTATGGTCTTCATACTCCAACATGGCATGTCCCTAAACAAATAACACTTACAAAAGAGGATTAAAAGTACAGAAATATCTATTTATCAAAATGGTGCAAAGAACCATGATTTTATTCAATGATACCCAATGAGGACTAAATATGAATCTACCAATTACCCATCAATTAAGTACAATTAAGATGTAAAATGTTCAGAGTTAGGATAGAGAATGGATGCATAAATGCAACCCATCAAACTCCCCCACACTTAAACAATTGCATGTCCTCATGCAAGAAACTCATATGAATGTGGCAAAACAACTGGACTCTTAACTCTACTAACTTTAAAAATGCATGATGCATGGAAAATAACAAAACACCAATCCAATGGACCTAGAGATACAAGCAATGAGCTTTCACACCAACAATCAAATAGGATCTCAACAAGCAAGGTATGAACGAGAACATAGCACACAAGGTGGAATCCACATACATGATGAATGAATCAAGTACAAAAAATCCTTCTAAGGTTAGTGTTTGCCACTCATTCACTCAAGTGTTTTAGGATAAAATGTATACTCAGATCACCTCAAATGAAAATGCATCACCATAGGTTTGTCAAGGGTCTCATTCTCCATTCGTCTCACTCATATGCATATTGAATCAAGAGGACTTGCTTTTGGTTGTGATGGGGCTTAAGTGAAGATGGGAAAATATAAAGGCCGATGGAGTTAAACCTCTAGTTAAAGGAGAACAAATGCATACACCAAGAGCATAAGTGTCAAAGGGTACACTTTGTCCATCTTAACATTCAGGCTCTTTGGCAATGTGACTCACTTTCAACCAAACTTTCTCTTTTTTTTATTTTTTATTTTTTGTAGCCTTTTTCCTTCTTGGTGTGCCACTTACTAAATTTATTTTTGTACATATTGTTCCTCCCCCACACTTATGCTCAAGCACATATAATAGATGCACAAATGCTCTACTAAGCCTAAAAGGTTAGGAATTTTCCTTATTTTTCACTTTTGGCTAAGGATGTGCTAAAACAAAAGAATGAGCAATAAGACCCAAAGGGGATAAATGATGAGGACATGCAAAAGGTAGCTATATGGGCAAGTGGCTAAAATAAGAAAAAATGGCTTAATCATATTCAAGTATGCACATGAGAAACATATTTTCAGACAAGACCCTAAGCAAGTTCTAGAATGCAAATCCAAAGAAGCAAACACACAAGAACAAATAAGCATGGAACATGATAGTGCAATCAAGAGGCTCAAAATCTCACAAGTAAAAGTGCATGTACTCAATACAAACAACATAATGAATCCACCAAGTATACAATACAAAGTAGTCAATGCCAAGCAAGTTAATAAAGTGCATGTGGTGTGAGCCTGCATGTAACCTCTAAGGTGCCAAAAAGATAGTGTGAAAAGCAAATAAAAATAAATATGATGCAAGACACAAAACTAAAATAAATAAAATGTTGAAAATAAAAGGAAGGATAAGGAAAAACCTCACGGTGGAATGTCTTCCACCCAACTCTTTGCTTTAACATCCCTAAGTTGGATGATCAGGACCCTCATGGAGAGTGTGTAGCTTCAACCCAAAGATAGGCTAATTGAGCCTTTAGATCTATTGGGGCCTCATGGAGGTACATCAGTCAATGCTCATCAATAGTGCATGATCTACCCTGGAGTTTTCTAATTCAATTGCACCAGTAAGGTGCACATGGTTGACCAAGAATGGTCCCTTCTATCTAGACTTCGGCCTCCAGCTTCAATTTTGCCCAAGGCTCATGCAAGATCCACTACCCCTCACAGGGCTTCTTACCCAACATGAGCTGGTCATGGAGCACTTGGCAAACTAATGACTACTGCCTGGGTGGTGTACCTGTATCTAAAAACTTGGAAAACTCTACCACAATAGATTCATCATATCCTATGGGAGAAGAAAAAATAGGGAAGGGGGTTGTACATCCTTACCAAGTAAAATATCATATGTACCTTCTACTAGGGAGTCAATGACATCAATGCCAAACACAGAGTGTTCCTCAAAGGGGAATTTCATGGCATCAGACAAACAAAATTGGGCTTTCAAGTCCCCACACTCCATGGATAATGTACTAGCATAAACATCAATTTTGGTTCTGCAGATTTCAAAAGGGTCTACCTAAGAATAATGTATGTTGGTCGCCATTAGTGTTATTCTTTATCTCAAGCACATAAAAATCAGCATTGAATATTAAATCATTTACCTTTACCAGGATATCTTCTAATACCCTATCTGGCTTTGTAATGCTACCTTGGCAAGCTGATTGTCAACCCTGTGGGCTTAAGCTCCCCAAAGTGTAAGGATCTGTAGAGTGATTTTAGCATAACATTAATGTCAGCTCAGAGATCAGCCATGGCTTGCTTGATTTGCAGGTTCCCAATGGTATAGGGAACATTCAATGTGCCTAGACCCCTACACCTGGGTGGTAGGTTACCTGGCTTGATGATGGAGGAAACATTCACCCCATTAGTCAGCTTCTCTTCTCGCCTTGTAATCTCCTCTTATTGGTGCACAAATCTTTCAAACATTTGGCATACCTGGAAATCTGCCTAATTGCATCCAACAGAAGGATGTTGACTTTTACCTTTTGAAAAGTCTTTAAAAGGTCTTTCTCCAACTCTGACTCATTGGACCTTTTGGACCTTGCAACTCTCTATGGGAAAGGCAATGAAATAGGTCCTTCTACCTGCTCTTCTGCTTGCTTTTGCTGGGTGCAGGCTTCTCTAGCTGCACCTTCCTGCTCGTCCCTTTGACTCTCAATGACAACTTCTCTTGAGGACCAGCCACCTCAGGCAAAACTATACCAGACCTTAGAGTAATGGCAGAAATGTTCGCCTTGGGGTTGGGAAGTGAGAAGGAATGGTGGATGCATTCCCTTATTGGGATTAGGAACTCTCTAGCCTCACAATTGCATTTCTTATCTCTTGCATGACTTGTTCCTGTTTCCTCTATGTTTCTGTCATCATTTTTATCATCTCCTGCCATGGTGCATCTGAAGGGCAAGAGGGACAGGAGTGCGAGAGGCTATTGAGGGACAGGCAATGGAGAGCAGGTGGTTGTTGGTAGACATGTGGGTAGCTCTATTGTGGTGGAACATACTTCTGTTGTTGCTCTTGAGGAGCATTGTTCCACCTGAAATTGGGGTGATCTCTCCAGCTAGGGTTATAGGTGTTGCTATGGATTGTACCCATCCACCTGGATTTTGAGGCCTACTAGGAAATATATTACCAACTGCCACTGAGGTGGGATCTTCCTGAACTGAAGGCACGTATCTGAGTGTGTGACTCAGGAGCAAATGCCACATACCTGTACTACCTTAACTAGAGGAGCTTGGTTTAGTGCAATTTGTTTCAAAAATTTTGTAAGCTCATCCAGTTTCTTCTCTACCTTGCTCCTCAACTAAAGAGACTTCACCTGCCTGACAGGTACTATTACCAAGCTCTGGACCCAAACTCCTAGAGTTCTGCCATGTTTTCAATCAAAATTCTAGCTGTAGCATGAGTCTTGTCAACTAATGCACCCAACTGGCAGCATCAATCATGCTCCTCTCCATAACCACCAGTCCCTCATAAAAGTCCTGAATGAGAAGCTGCTCTGAAATCTAATGCTGGGGCTGGCACACAATTTCTTGAACCTCTCCAGGACTCATAAAGAAATACACCCTCCAGCTGCCAAATGCCACAAATGTCTTTTCAGATGGAGTTGCTCTAGGCTGGGAAAACTTTTCTAGAAAGATGCGCTTCATGCTAGCCCAGCTGCAACTGTCCCATGGGGGATGTAGAAGAACCAGTCCTTAACAGCTCATTCAAGGGAAAACGAGAAGGCCCTTAGTTTGATTTGGTCCTCCGTTACCCCTGAGGCTTCATCGTCATACAAATCACGTTAAATTGTTTGAGGTGTTTGTGTGGCTCTTCCCAATAGCCCATGGAACTTAGGCAAGTGGTGTAGGAGTCCAATTTGAGCTCAATGTCACCTTCTTAGTTGGGGTAAATGATCCCCAAAGGTTAGTAATTCAGTCTTGGGATGAGCTCCTTTAAAGTCCTGTATTGTTAGCCATATTTCCTGAAACATTAGCAACGGGATTAGAAAGTTCAGGAGAAAATAAAAAGAATTATCAAATTTCCTAGTTGTATCAGAAGACGAGGGGTTGCCTGAAAATTAGTTTTCTCCTTCGGACCTTCCTAAGTCGTTTGGCAGTTTTCTCAATCTTGAATTAATCGGTAGTATGGGAAAATTAGGAAGGGAGCGAGTCATAAAATTAAATTATGGCAACCGCAAAATACACTAGGAACAAAGAAAAGATAAATAAAATCTAAATTAAAATGAACTAAATTTTTTTTTAAAAAGACAATGCAGAAATTAATGAACAAAAGAATAAAATAAAACAAAATAATTAAATAAAAATGAAAATATAAAAAAAAAGAATTAATCAAAACAAGAAAAAGAAAGAATCAATTAGCACCACTTTCCCGGCAATGGCATCAAAATTTAATGCGAGCTATCGCTACCCGCAACAAATTAAAAATTATTTTTGTTCCTAAGTTACACAAAAAATGCAATTAGGGTGTAATCTAAGTTGTCTCACACGGAAGTGTTCTAATTGATTCAGGAAAATTGGGGGTTTGAGAAATTGTAGCAACTAAATTAAATCAAGAAATTATAATAAGAAAATTATATGAGAAAATTACATGCACAAGGAGTCCTTCAGATCAAGAATTGTTTAATCATTAGTTCAAAATATAAATTCATGGCGTGGTTACTTTCATTAGTTATGCTATCACACAACAATGATGCAATTCAACTTAGTGGTCATGCAATGGCACTCCCACTAAGGGTTTGGCTAACATATGAACTAGTAATTCAGGATCATGATTCTATGAACCTATGTCAGTTTAATTACCAATTACAGCAACCTAATTCCTAACGAGTTAATTTCAATACTTTACCAATTGGATGTAATTAAATCAATCGACCCAATACCCCAATCGTATTTAGATTATGTACGCAAATGAATGCACAACCAAATAACTCTTAAAAACACAATTACAATAATTTTCGCATTTGATATCAAAAGAGAAAGCAACAGGAAAGAAAAATCAATCATGAATTGCAATTGAAATTAGGAACCTCAAGAACAAGCTTAATTCAGTTATCCTTGTGCATGGTAAAGAGATTACTCCTCCATAGGGGGAGTTTTACAATCGTTGTTGAAAGAAAGCTATAAATTACAATCCCAAATAGAAGCCAAAACAAAGATTGGAACTGCCAAAACCTAGAGAGAGTAGATAGAGTTCTGAGAGAGAATGAGAGATGTCTAATGTCTGTGTGAAGAGTCTTTGAAAATCTAAAAAGAATAAAATTGAAATCGGGCCTTGTTCACAAAAATCGCGTCTCACTGACACTGACCATATACTAATGACCGCCTGGGCTCATTGATTGCCTGGGCGGTCATTGACTCATGGGCGGTCCTTCAGGAATTCCAAAAAGTTCACCACCTGGGCGTCTCCTGCATATTTCAAAGCCTATTTTGAGGCTTCAGACATTCGAATTAGCTCTTGAACCTTGAAATAGCACTTGTACCCTTGTGAATAATCTTTCCAACGCGCAAGAATCACCTCAACCAGACATTTGTAGCTCTATATATTAGCAAAACTCTAATTGAGGGTCAAACTAGACAACATCAAAATATCAGGAACCTTTAATCTTGCAACTGAATTTTCACCAAGATACTCCTGGAACTGGGTTTAAGGAGCATAAAAGTTACAGAGGACTTCTTGATCTTTTCAAAACATTTATTTGCCTTAATCCAATCCCTGAAGAGAGATAAGAATTTTCCATTGTAATACTTCCTGTAAATGTGCTCCAAAACTCTACTATTCAGCTCCTCAAATTCTCCCAAATTGAACACTGTTACAAACTCCAGGATGCTATGGTCTTCATACACTAACATGGTATGTCCCTGAAACGAATAACACTCACAAAAAGGATTAAAAGTCAGGAATATTTGTTTATCAAAATGGTGCAAAGAACCATATTTTATTCAATGATACCCAATGAGGACTAAATATGAATCTACCAATTACCCATCAATTAAGTACAATTAAGATGCAAAATGTTCAAAGTTAGGATAGAGAATGGATGGATAAATGCAACCCATCACAGCTCCGCTTCAAGGGCCCTTTCCCATTAAGATAACAAGGGTTCTTACTCTGGTTCTTTCATTTATTGTCTGTCATTGACTAACACTATAGGGGCTTCTGGTTCTTCCTGAACTTTTCATTCCCTATATACATGTCATGTACAGGAATCAAACTACCTTATCCATCCACATAAAAAACATACATGTCATTTGTATGCATAATCCTCAGCATACATAATATTATACATTGCATGCATCTTATTAGCTCATTAAGTCCATTAATCACCTTATCATTTGGCATGTTTTGATCTAGTCTTATTCAAAAATTTCCATACACAAGTTAGAAAACCACATGTGTTCCTTGCATAGGGTTTTGAAAGGTGAATTTATTTAGAAACACATAACCCTTCAAGTAATTCAAGTTTGTATAGGTAGAACATGTTCCTATCTTGTTTTCTTTGTTCTATGAAAGTAATCATGGTAACGCAAAACAAGAAATAAGTTGTAGTTTTATTCCAATACCTAACATGGGTGAACACATGTTAGTCTCTTATACCAAACTTATCTCATGTGTTTTGTAAAATTGTTAACAAAACTGTTTGAAAAATCCTTTTTTATTTCATAATTCTATACAACTTGGTCAAAGGCCTTAAGAATTTATGAAACTCCTTTCAATTATACAAATACAGTCTTCAAATCACAAGTCAACTCATAAAACATAATAATTGAAAAGCATTTAAAGAGAATTGATATCAATAAGTATGATCTTTACATGTCACGGGGCACCTAAGAAATCATTCCATTCTTCATTCCAAAAGTTATAATTAGCCAACATGTTCATGCGTAAAACTTCACATGCATATAAGCTACATGCTTTAACAAACAAGAACATAACATCAGGATGCCTTTACTAGCTCAAGTTAATAGAGTTATAATAGACTCTTGAAAAACCTAAGGAATTCAATTTCTAAAGCCGTAATTTCACTTAATACATGTAGATTTGTCATTTAAACTTTCTAGTTCATAAAACCTAACGGTAACCAATTGCATGCCTATTTTATTTAACAAGACTCTCTATGGTGAATGTCTAGCATGGGGGAGAGTTCTTTTGCCTTACACTCAAAATATTTGGCAAAACAATATGTAGTCCTATCATTCTCTCTTTTAAAATCCTTAATCGTCATAACGAAATCAATTGTTCATATAGTAATGAGACTTCTAATAACTTATCCATGCTAGCTCTAATCACAGACATTAAGATATTTATACTTCCAATATTTTCATATTGTGTATACTGTTAAGGAGATCAAGAACAACCAATATGAATAGTAATCAAACTCAAAACAACAGCACAATACACACTCAAAACTGATCAAACTACCTATGTCATATTGTTAATCTATTTCACATGCATGCTATACTCATGTCCTACAATTGCACGATTCAACATAAATAGTACAACAGTGCATTTTAGAGACATGGCATGTATGATGATCATAGCATCAAAGTCACATAAAACAATCTGACCTATTGGAACCAGTTGTCATTCTTACTAATTGCCCATATTCATAATACACAAAGATATCAAGGATTCTAGAGAATGCAAAAGTCTAACTGAATTCAAACATAATTAAATCTTCCTATAGGCTTCAAATAGCATTACGTTAGTGCGAATAGCCACCGTTCCATTCACTTAAAGTCATGCCATTTGTGGACACTTGCTCCAGGACCATGCAGGAAAACTAAGGCTCTGATACCACTTTGTCACAGAACCTGGGCACGTGACCGACACGTGAGAAATCCTTCCACCAAGCCTCGTGACCTATTGCTCTATATGCATAGTAACTTATAAAATTATTCAAAACGAAGTTTCTTTTCTAAATACAAATCACCCTCTTCCAATTCAAAATAGTTAAATTACTCAAATCTGACACATCATAGTCTATCTCTAAGGTCTAAAATCATAATACGACATATAACTATAAGTTGCTCTGTTCCAAAATGTTCATGAGTTTAATATGGTTAATTCATTAAACACCAAACAAGAATATACTATCCTAGTACGTAAAATGCAAAATATGATCTGAGGTCCGGATCCTGCCTACATTATACTGGAGCACTTTACATGAACAAGAATGCATGCTTCACCCAAGTGAAGCTTACCAATGACACTTACTACGGCTTAGAGGGAAAATGTTAAGTAGAATCAGCGCCGTTGTTTTATCTGGAAAAATAAGAGAAAGGAGAGGGTGAGTTTTGATACCAAAACTCAGGAAGTCCTCACCTAGAACCCCCTTCATGGGACATCAAAGAACAATGGATAAAATCATAATAACATCAGGAATACTAAAAAGTCTTACGCAATCAAGTATAAATCTATATAGTTATATATATTCAAATTCTCATTTTGTCAAATCAAAAGTAACTTTCTCAATTCACTTTCATAGCTGAAATCATATAAACTCATAATAGCATAGCTCCTAGAGAAACATTAATGTCTAGTCTAATATTGTCTAGTCTAAGGGTGCTAACACGGGCTCCACTCTCAAGACTTGTCTATGGGTGCCAGAGTACGAGCTCCACCCTCAAGACTTTGTTCCTTCCCCAAACACGGGCAAGGGAAGAACACATATTCGGGCACCTAACTAGGTCTCATCTCGCTCCGTTTTGTGAGATCGCCCTCAGGCAACTTGGTACCAAGGTTAATGGATTTACTTTAACACACAACCTGTTTCTCTATAGCTATTGTAAATAAATCAGAAAACCCTTAAAAACCTTTTAATTCCTTATGAGCTATGAATTTGTCTTATTCTAACAGTCTGATCTTGGCATAATTGTGTGGAATCATGCCCAAGGGATCACCTTTTGTATACATTGTGATTTCATATCTCTAGAATATGTAGTCACGTTCTGAATCTTATGAAGAAGCTCTAAAACCATTTGATTCAATATCCAAAACACATTTCAATCTGTCAAGCTTGTCATAAACTGGAAACCCCAATATCATGCTTCAAATAGCAAAGTTTACATTCAAAATTCTATTCTCCTCTAAACTTCATATCTAGTTTAAACTATATCATATACATAAACTAGCTCAAGAATTCATTGAAACAATCATAAAAATCTCTAACTGTGATATGTATCATCAATTTTGCATAAAACCAGTTTACAACCATGGTCCCATGAGTTTGATCAAAAACAAATTTCATGCTCTAAAACTAGGAGTTCTAAATATATCAACCAATAGTAACTTCAAATCCTTATAGGAATTCTCTAAATCAA
The DNA here is from genome assembly GCA_030441495.1 of Dalbergia oliveri. Lineage (NCBI taxonomy): Eukaryota > Viridiplantae > Streptophyta > Magnoliopsida > Fabales > Fabaceae > Dalbergia > Dalbergia oliveri. Next base: position 21,282,875 of record JAMLFY010000013.1, on the reverse strand, counting down.
ACAATAAATCATATTTTTCATGAAAATAATTATAATGAACAACATAGATATTACAAATGTGAATCCACTCATCTAAAGGGTGGAATTTGCAAAATTAATACTAACAGAACCTTAGGAGGCAAAAATGACACCACTATCTGCCAGGAAAGCCATAAAACTCTAGATCAATCCCATAATAGCTCTATTCTAACCCCTATCAATGGTGGAAGAACATTATGATACAAGAACAAGGGGAAACTCAAGATCTAACCCCAAGAGCAAGGAAGAATAGAGGAAATAGGAAGCAAAACTAGTAGAATCTCTTACCTTAAAGCCTTGGAAGTGAAAGATTGGAGTTAGATTGAGTGAAATGGTGTGAAAGAGGTGGAGAGACGAGTTTTTGTGTTTTGGGGTGAAGGTCGCGTTGGAATGGTGGACCCGAAATAGGGGTTTATAATCTGTCGACGCTATAGCGCTCGCAGTGCTCACCAGAGAGCATCACTACATCGGCTTATTGTTCCTTGACCGTTGCAGTGCTCATTGAGCGCTCTCAAGAAAGGTCTTTCACTTATTTACATTTCTTAATTTTAATGATTTAACTTTAAAACATAAATGTAAATAAAAAAATACCCCTCATTTGGATTCAAATAAAATATTAGAAAAATAAAAATCCCAACAAATAAAAAATATAATTTTTGGGTTTTAGTTCAAATTCGGAATTCTTACGATTTTACAAACTTGTAGGCTAAAAATAAAATGTTTAAAGGTTTCATAAAATTCGTTAAAAATCACTCTTTAACTTATTTTTCTCTAGGTAATAATTACCGAGACTTTTGATCCCAAGAAAATAGTTCTATCATATAGCCCTCCAAGGGTGTGTAGGTTCAGACTTAGCGAAATTCAAGACCCTTAAATGACAGATAAGGGTAGCTAACACCTTTCTTGGTTCGAAATTTTTTTTCTAACATTTTATTTAAAACTAGGGTACTACAAGTAAAAACAATAAAATTATTCATTTTAAGACTCATTACAAATCAAGAAATTGAATTCAATTCTTTAATTTACTGATTCATTCCAAACATAAGATTTTAATTCAATTTTATCTCATTAAAGGTTTACAAACGCCCTATAAGTGTTCGTGTTGGGACCAAGTTGACACTTTTTAATTATCAGGACCAATTTGTCCAACACTAAAATTGTTAGGAACCAACTTAGGGTTTACTCTATATTTTCCTACACTGATATTTATCTGTTATCTATCCCTTTTGTTTTTCTTTTTCTTTCATTGGAACCCTAATCTCTGGGAAAATTCACTTCACTTTTTTGTTCCAAATTAGAAGAATCGAATCGAATAGAGTGGAGGGAATGTTATCAGCTAATGACCAGCAGAGCATGGTCTCTTCCTTAAGGTCGCTCAGGGTCAGACCGCTGAGACTGCTAGGCAGTTCTTGCAGTTTTTTGTATTTCCCCTTCAGAATTCTTTTGACCCTTTATTTGATTTTTATTTTATTGTGTTTGGACTGTGAAAAGTTGAAATCTTGCATGATCATTGGTTAACTAGTTAGGTTGGTTGATGAAAGATTCACCCTTTTGGCTTATCGTGATGACAATCAGAAAATGTATATACTCGATTTATTTATTTATTTGTATCAAAACTATCAACAAGTTGAAATCTAGCTTGACCAGTGGTTGTATTTGTTGATAAAAATTCACCCTTTTATCTCATTGTGATGACAATTAGAAATTGTATATGCTTTATTTATTTATTTAGTTTTCTAAAACTATCATTAAGTTGGAATGTTGCTTGATCAGTGGTTGATCATGAAAATTCACCCTTTTAGCTTATTGTGATGACAACTAGAAAATGTGTATGCTTGATTTATTTATTTGTTTTTTCAAAACTATCAAGAAGTTGAAATCTTACTTGATCAGTGGTTATATCTGTCATGAAAATTCATCGTTCTAGGTTTTTGTGATGACAATTAGACCATGGGAATGCTTGGAATTCGCTTATAGGTCCTGATACTATGATGGATATGCTTTATATTTTTCAAAACTATATAAAAAGAAATTGAAATCTTGCATGACCACTGGTTATATCTGTCAAGAAAATTTATTGGACCCTTTCTTTGCTTTTCTTTTATTATCTAGGACTACGAAAAAGTTAAAAACTTGATATAAACCGAAAAAAAAAGATGGATCTATGAAGGGAGAATACTGGTATCATTTTACTCCATGAAAAATTATGTCTGTGATAAAATAATCCCGAAAAAATACTATATTTGTCAATGGCCCTCCAAACTTTCAATAGGTTTGAAAAATCCACTCAAATATCAATTGGTCATGATCATTTCCATTAACAAAATTGATTCTTTCATTGTATCGAAAAAAAATTGATTCTTTCTGGACTCTTTTATCAAAGATATGATTATTTTGAAAGCTAAAGCGGTGGTTCTATAATGCCAACTAGGCACAAACATGGTACATAGTCTCTCTTATTAATGGAAATGGAAGTCAATTGCCATTTGTATGGATTTGTTAAATAAAATGTATTTTTTAAGGTTATAGACAAATATAATTTCTTTCAAAAATTATTTTGCTAATGAAATTATATTTCTTGGGCTAAAATGATGCTCTATGAATAAGAAATTAGAAGTTGCATCAAACCAAAATGAAAAAAAAAATTGTTGACTTTTACTTTCATTTTAATCAATGAAACTATTGTCACAACTTCGAGTCATAACAAAATAACAACAAAAAGATTTATTCCTTAAAGAAATAAATTTGAAAATAGAGTCCGCCATCAATTTTAATTTTGACTGAAATCGAAAACCTTTTGACTTGCTATTCTTTTGAAAACTTAATTCTATTACACCTCTAATACATCCGTCTAAATACGGTTACCTTAGAACTTATTATGAAAATTAATTATAATTTAATAATATTTACTTTTCCCCTTTTAAAAGTCACAAGTATATACAAAAAATAAAATAAAGTAAAAGAAAATTAAATAAAAAAGAGAATAAAATTTAAAAGAAAGATTAATTTTAGCTTGATAACTATTGGTTACGCGACGTATGCAATTAGGAAATCAAAACCATGTCATTCTTGTAAAAATATTTGTGTGTTTGATGAATTTCAATTAAAAGAGAAAAAAAAGCAATTAGGAAATCTTTTTTGCTTTTTTATTTTTTTGAAAAAAACAAAGCCAACCTATATTAAAAAACCCCCAGTCCTAAACATCCTATTCACGAAAAAACCGAAGCCCAAACCCACCCAAACCAAACAAAGCCAAATGAAATAAAAATGGAACCTGACCCCCAAAATAACAAAACCTAAATCCCCAAATTATTGATTGTGACCAAAACAGAACAGCAAAACAGGGGTGATAGGATGATGACAAGCTCAGGCGGTGGAGAAAGGGGGCAGCACGGCGACGAGAGAAGCTTCACGGAGAGGAGACGCGGCGGCACCGGGACCGCCATACCCTCCAGCATCGACGGAAAGGCCACCGCTGCGTCAGCTTCGCGGTGTCTTCAAGCTGACTTCGCAGCGGCGATGGTGGTGGTCTCCATCACGTGCGGCGATCACGACTCCAAGTACTGGGTCCTCACGGTTTCCCGGCGAGTGGTTCAAGGTGGTGGCTGGTTTGGAAGTGAGAAGGTGAAGGTGGTGATGATGGTTTGCGGTGGTTGTTGATGCAAGCAATGGAAGAAAGTGATGAATAGGTTGTGATGATGATGGTTGGCGGTTTATGGGGCTGTGGATTTGTGATGGTGATGATTGTGATATTAGGTGTGGAGTTGCAAATTGTGATGCTGTAGGTGGAGAAGAGTGGTGGATGATATGGTGGAGATGGTATGGTATGCTGCTATTAGTAAAAAAAGAGAAGTGTATGCTTCCTATATGCTTCCAGAACTCACTTTAGCAGGTAAAATTCCTACGATCTAAATGGAAATTCACTGTGTATCCTCCTCCGTGGTAGCCTCTCTGTTACCGTGTCTCTCTTCCTTTTCTCTTTGATGGGGACAATCATTATATGGAGAGCAGAGTTGTGAGATTTTGGGAGTCGGATTGAGTTAGTGAGGATTCTGATTGATTTTTGTTGAACTAGATAGGATTTTGATTTGATTTGATTTTATTTTATTTTCAAGTAATAAATTTAAATTTTAAACGCACACACAAACGTTAAAAAAAATGAAAATGTAAATAGATTAAAGTCAAAAGTGTAAAATGTACCTTTTTTTTTTTTTGTGAGGTATTAAGAAATGATATTTTATTTTATTTATTTTAAAAATTTATCTTCTATCTTATTTTACTAAGAATGTATTTAATATTTTTTCTTTTATAATTTATTTTTATGAATTATATACTAAATAATAAAAATAAATAATGAATTTAATTTCTATACATTGATAGTATAAAATAAAATATTGGTAGATAACTTTTATCAAATTTGACAATTTTTTTAAACTTTTATCGATTTACGATTAAAATTATTTTATACTTTAGTTTATATAAACTAAATTTATAAATAAAATTAAGAATTATATCAAGAGTTAATAATAATTGTTTTTATTAAAAATTTGATAATAAGAATTTTAAATAAATAGGATATAAAAATTTGTTGTAATATTAAAATATATAAATAAACATTAATTATTTAAAAAATAATATGTGGTAAATAATACTAGTAATAAATAGTATTAATATAAAATATAATTATATGAATGACATTCAAAATATTAAAAGATAATTTTTATATATCAATAATTTAATTATCATAGTTAATAGTTAGTTATCTAACATGATTTGACGGGTCTTTTTTGCATATGTGATTTGAGTGGTGCATTTACATTAATATGGTGTTTTGGAAAAAATTACACAATATGGTGTTTTCAGGATAGAATCCGTCATTTAAATTAAATCGCAAAGCTTATTCATATAAATTAAATCCAAAATAGAAGCAAGAATTCGTCATAAGCAATTCTATAGACACCATATACAAGTAATTTTGTCCATTTTCTCATATTAGTGTAAATTACCTATAAAAATACCATATAGAAATTATTTTTCTGATTTGACATTATTTTAAATTTTTTTAGTTTGAAGTGTAAAAATCTGATTTTATATTGCACACTAATAAAAATTCAATAAATTGTCAAATCATGGTTGGTAGTTATCTTAATAGGAGTTACCTAGTATGATTTAATACTTTTTTAAATTACTATTGCTTGATTTATTTTACAATTATTATTTTTATGAATTTAATTTTGATACATTAATAGTGTAAAATTTGTTTATATTATTATCTAATTAATCATTTCATTTAAATGATTTTTCAAGTGAATATAAGAGTAAATTACTTTAGCTATGAGGCAATATATGCTTAAATACATTATAGAACTCATTTGTATTATTAGTACATCAAAATTAAATTTATTAAAATAATAATTGTAAAATGAATCAATCAAATGTAAATGAAAAAACAATCAATCAATAGAAATGCTTATTATTAATTTTTAATTAAAATAATTATTATGATATAATTCTTAATATTGGCTATAAATTTAGTTTCTATAAACTGAATGTATAAAATAATTTTAACTGTAAACGATAAAAATTCAAAAAAGTGTCAAGTTCCATAAAACGTTATCTGCCAATGTTGTATTTTATGCTACCATGTATAGAAATTAACTTTATTACTTATTTTATAATTAATTTTACTATTTAATATATAATTTATAAAAAATAAGTCATAAAATATAATACACCAAACATACCCTTAGTGAAATAGGGTGGAGTGTAGGTTTTTCAAATAAATGGGATTGAGTGTCATTTCATGATACCTCAATGGAAATAAGTGCATTTTATCCAAGACAAAAATAATGTTCATAACTATGTTGACTTAGAAAGGGAAAAAAAATCAATGTTTACTTTAATCCTTAAAATTGCATACACGAATCAATTTGTTGCCTGAAATTTAAAGATTAACATTTTGGTTTAGAGTTGTAAAATGCAAGTCACATTAATTCTTAACTTTTCATAAAAGTATAGTTAATTTTTGCTAATGTGTCACGCTAATTGACGCATCAAAGCGTCTAATAAACTACATGGGGATAAGAATAATTGGAGAAAAAAAATGTATGAATTTTACATATATGTAACATTATCAATATCTTTGGCATATACGGGCAATTTGAACCTATCATTCAAAAAGATTAGCAATGTCTTTTTATGATATTTTGCTATGGCTTTGTTGTATTGCTACACTATTTGAGAGTTTAGCAATATATAATTATAAAAAAAATGATGCATAATAGAGAAATCATGGATGATTTACTGACTCAAGACCTTGGGAAAAAAAATATTTAAATGGTGAAATGATAACAAAGATTCTTAGAAGATTATCCGGTGCTTGGCCCCCAAAAGTTATCGTGATCTAAGAAGTCAATGACTTAAGTGTACTCAATCTAAATGCTCTTATTCAGGGCCTCTTAAGACTTTTGAAATAGAATTATAAGAGTAGCCACACTAACAGGAAAAAGGAATTTAGGCGGTTTTTTTAACCATTAGCTAACCGCCGCTAAATGCCATCCATGGCGGTTTTCAAACCGTTGCCATATCAACCGTAGCCAAGCCACATTGCAACAGTTTGGACCAACCGCTGGAATAACCACCACAAAAGGACCTCATGCAAACCGCCACAAAAATACAAATTAAAATATACTGAAAGTTAACTGCCACGAATAAATAATCCTTAAATCACTTGAATAATTTAACAGCAGTCTCAAACTGTTGCTAAAGAAAAAATATAATAAAAAATGTTTGGCCTCCATATTTTATATTCTTTCTCATAAATCTAATTACAATAACTTTCTTTCTATTACAAATGCTTTCAAACATCCATAAAATTCAAACATAAAGCAAATATTCAAATTACAATTACTCATTACTTATAATAAAAAGTGTCTCATAATAAATAACATATCACAATATCTTATATGTCTTAAATATTGAACTTGTTACAAAATCATAAAACAAAACAAGCAAGTATTTATAATCTTGCAACATCATAGATGTCACCATCTATAACCTGCCCAAAAAAAAAAAGCATCACAAGGAAAATAATATAAAATAGAGAAGCATATAAGATCAACATGGGTGCAACTATTATACTACGCAAAGCATTTCCAGAATACTAACAGACCACTTGCTAAGAATAAGACTTCATTTTCTCTATCTGAACCCAAGATATATATGATCAATGCTTTCAACTACTTGTTTAGTTCAAGCACCTAACATCATTCAAATAAAATAAAGTTTGTAGTATGAAGTACATACTTTTTTATAAGGATGAAACTATCTAGTAGATTCTTCTAGCAATGCACTAGTATTAGCACAAATGAAAGTTCGTTCACTTTGCATCATCGCAGTTCAGAGAGCAACCTTTCATGTATTATAACATGACATTGCAGAGAAACAATAAAAACCACCATATTATCAAAGAAGTATTTCGTATGACCAACAGTCAATATCTATGATAATCAGACAAAATTGAAGCAGACACATATCTTATTTCTTACTGATAAGCATCTCAATCCTCCTGTGCTCTTGGTTCTTTTGAATGAGACTTCTGTTGCTCCTTGAAAAGTGAAGTCATATCAGAATTACCCTTCAATAGAAAGAACAGGTAAAGCACGTCACTGGTTATCTACAGATAATATTCAACAAACCCAGTTACAAGGGTTAATTTGTAACCCAGGATGCTCCTAATCAGCGATTTGCTTGTTAACCAAGTCAAACCAACACACCATACGAATGCAACTTTAACCAATAGTTTTGGCTATTTGAAATCTTCAAGCATTACAGAATCACCAATGAATGAAGACCAAAAAGTTGTAGTTAGATCAATTACTTCCCAGAATGACGCTCATTTACTTCTTTACCCCAACTCTAGTAGTACCAAGCCCACCACAAGGCGGTGAGGTTGCCAATTAGGAACAGTTCTCCCACGCTCAACATCCACAAGCACCCCTCGACCATCAATTTTCCTACAATTAGATTGTTTATAAGCAGCTACATAATGAACAAAAGATGTGAATAAAAAGCCATATCATTTAATTAATAAACAAATCGGTAAACCAGGATCAACCTTTCATGTCCTTTGTATGCAGGTACTCAATGAAACCATAACCCCTGGGCTTCTTTGTTGCTTTGTCAGCAACTAATCTCACCTAAATCATAGGAAATTGGAAAAAAGAAAAGCGTAGTCAGAATGGAACATTTTGGTCTTCAGCTGAAACGAAAACAATTAAAAGACACTCTCATACTTAATAATTAACTACAATACTACCAAAAGAAAAGACTAATAGTCTAATCCTAAATGGTATAACAGACAAGCACTATGCCTAATGTCACCATTAAATCACACAACTCCCATTGCGAGATGCATCACCACCAGCAATACTCCCAACATATTTTACCCAATGCAAAAAAGAACAAAAGTTGTCAGCCTTCTTTCTTACTTTATGCATCACCACTAGAAGGCAAAAGTTTCACCACGCTCTGTCCAATGACAATTTAGATCATGAAGACACATAATTTATATCCTTGAATCTTTAATATATAACAAGATAAAATTATGCAGGGCTGATTAACTTCATGGCAAGTTATGCACTCTAGAAAACAACTTAGCCATGATAACCTCCTTGTGCTGGGGACTAAAGCAAAGAAAAGGAAGTTCAAATCAAGAGACTCCTGAGCTTCTTTCCAACTAAGAATCATTTCACCCTATAGTTTTGTATTATCATTTTGTTAGTAACGGAATTCAGTTTACAACAACAACACAATTTGAGGGGAAAAAATGAAAAACAAGGAGAACATCCACTATCCACTATGAAAAAAGAGAAGGAAATGGGCAAAGCCATTACAAAATCAGCAAAAGTAGTAAGGAATAGGCTGAAAACGCATCAACGAATATGAGGCTTTGGTTTAGCACAAATGAACCCATGAATCAAAACAATTGATTTGACTTGTTTTTGAAACAACATCTTCTAACATTGATGGGCAAATACATGGTAGCTATATTTTGTAAGTCAAGCACTTAATGATCCAAATCGCTAGCAATCTCATGATAAATAAAAATGAGAGAAAATATTCATGCACTTGGTAACTTTAATCCCTTTGTTATTCTCAGCCAAATGGAACAAAAAAAGGCATCTTAAAAGAGACAAAATTTTCACACTGTTGGAAATATTCTATGCTCAAAATAAGACATTTCACTATTATGTCTGCTCATTTGCTGATCTAGTTTGTACCAAACTCTTCTTTTCCTGACCAGTAAAATGTTACATTACATGTGATTTTATTCTTCTACAACTAAATTAAGAGAAAAAATGTCAGGACCCAAAAAACCAAAAACAAATGGAAAAAGAACAAAAAGAAAAAATAAGATTGATGAGGTGGGTACTGGGTTTACTGAATCATTTGGTCCTATTAATGTACATTTGGTTAGGTGAGAGAGAATCAAGATCAAAATTGGAATTGACAGAAGATTTTCAATCTTGTCAACTACTATAACTAGAAAAAAGGTTCCATATATGAGACAATGTCAAGTAAAGAATAACTCTAATCAAATAGCCAACAGGATAAATTTTTAAGATCAAGTTCATTCACTTTATCATTATGTATATTAATCAATTAAATTTTTGTATGTAGACTCTCTAGCTACATGGCAATGGCACTCATGCTAGTAAGTAACATCCTACATTTTAATGCATTTGTTATATGTTCCACCTCGAATATCTGTTGTACCAAAGCTAACAAAATGAAGCCAGTATCTCAATCTAGCAGATCAGAATTCAGAAAAACAAACCCAGTCTCACGGACATCAAATCTTCATTTTAAAGAAAAATCAAACTAGTCATTGCATTTTAGGATTGATAGTTCTATCAGTTTAATCATGTCTACTCAAACATCCAGAATCAAAAGGAAAATGGGAATCACGACAGCAACAACACATGAATCCCCCTACAATCAATTAAATTCTGAAAACAAAACTCAACTTTCTTTCGAGGTTCTAATTGATATATTAAAAAGCTCAAAATGGCCAAGGTGTACTACTAAATGAAACAATCCATCACAAAACTTTGAATATTACAGTATGAAATAACACGACAAATATCCTCTTGAAAGTTCTATGCATCCTAGGCATTAATTAACCTTTTATTTGTGCAATTTGAGATCCAACAACTGAGATGCAATTTGAGAGAAAATCCAAAAACAGAGAAGAGAGGCAGAACTATAGATGTACCAAAATAAGGGTTTTTGGTTTTTGTAGATAGAGGATAAAGATGACGGTGATTGATCAAAGAGCCCAATGAATAAATCCCTAAATAAATAAATCAATAAAAGAGATTGGATATTCAAAAAATAAGAGAAAAAGGAAAATAGAAAAAATTACAAAACAGGGGAAAGAGAAACCTTGGAGGCTCGCGTTAGGTTGAGGCTTGTGGCTTCAAACACTTTTGATAGTGAGAAGTAGCCTCGGAGCAGCGACCTTGCGGGATGGAAGCCTTGGAGCGAGCGCTGGCGACCTCGGAGCGATCTCGGAGTGGCGACCTTGGGGCGACAATCTTGGAGCTACGACCTTGCGAGATGGAGCAGCGACTGCGTGAGAGGGAGCAGCAATTGCACGAGGGAAATCAGCGACCTTAGAGCAGTGCAAATCTTGGAGCAGTAGCGATTGGGCAAGAAAAGTAGCAACCTTGGAGCAGAGCAGTGACCTTGAGAAAAGGAGGGGGTCTGGTTCGAAGACTGAGCAACGTAAAAGAAAGATAGGGACTAACGCGGGAGAAGTTGAGAGCTTAGCACTATAATTCATTGGATTGAGGGAGGGTAAGCGGCGGCAGTTCCTCCAACCGCAAGGAATTTCTTGATTTTATGGTCATCGACAACCATTGTTCTAAACCGCTGTGAGTGGAGTGCCACAAAATCCTTTATTTGTAGTAGTGCCAGAATAGTCTTTAAGAAAGAGCAAAGACACTGGTCTCAAATTACCTAAGGAGGACCATTGAAGGAATTTTATTTTGGAGGACCAAATTGTTCCATGTAGTTTTCTTAAGAACCACATTGGATGTTTACTTCAATCAAACCGTTCCTCAAAGCATAATAATCAAAATCCAATCAATTTTCAGAAGCATCTTGGTCACACAAACTTTGTGATGTACAATTCATTTTAAATTTCACAAGCATCTTTGTTCACCAAACTGCATAACAAGTGTACCTAGTCATATTCATTCATATATATATATATATATATATATATGCTCACACACTCTTATTTTTCACAAGAATCTTTTTCTATTCATTGTTTTTCCTCCTCTTAGTTCTTGATAGACTTCGAGAAAAGTAATCCCGTGTCCTATGTCCTAGAAAGAGCATCTTATATTGCTTTTGGAAAGTTCATTCCTTATGATAAATTCCTGTGTGTCAAAAATATTTTATTTTTCTCCCAATACACGATTGGACTAGAGTGGCTAGATGCTTATTCTTTTAATTAGTGGTCTTAAGTGTGAGACATTCTTATGTGATCTTGAACTCGATCAGGACTTTTTTTGAAGGGAAGTGGAGAACAAAAAAAATAATTATTCTACTCTTTCCTTTTTTTACTTCCTCTAAGACAACTTTATTCTTCTCCTCTAAAATATATTATTGAACTAGTCGTTTGACTTGTTAATGTAATATTGAAAAATAATTTGTTGGCTATTACTAAAGAAATAATAATTTAATTAAATCTACCTTATCATAAATTGAATATATAAATTAATTTTAAAAATAAGTTAATAGTTAAATAATTAAATAATGACCAAAATACAAAAGAGTATCATAAAATTTAATAAATAATTGGTATAATTTCAAATAAGGATAAATTCTAGAATTGAAGTCTTTTTTTAAAAAGTTTTAATGTTGAAAAATTGAAGGCTTTTCACCCTATAGGTAAATTGATACTTATTTATTATTAATTAATTAATTAATTAATATTAATTATAAAAATAAAAATGGAAGTATCAATAACAGATCATAATAACAATAATTATAAACTTTTTTGGTTATAATCATCAATGTAGTTTAACAAATTTTAAACATCATTTGGTTCATTTAGAAAAATAAAAACATTGACATTACAAAAACACCATAATAGTGAGCAATAACATCAAAATATTTAAATTAAAACTATTTTAATTTGAAGTAGATAATGTCTATTCTAAATTAAATTAATCTTCTCCTATTTAATTATTTTTTACTTCACTATCTTTTTCAAATAGAATCATACATTTATTACATGGTCCTATAGACAAAATCAAACCAACCCTATAAATAAAAAATATTACAATTCATCAATTTCACCGACTTTAACTTATCAGGATTAACCATAGAGAAATCAAATATTAAATTATATGTCAAAAAATTTAAAACTTACAAATTTAAATAACATGATGTTTGAATTAGTAAAGTTATATTGTAAAAAATTGAAAAAAATTAAATGAAATATAAAAAAAAAGTAAATTTAGATGAGTATAAAAGAAAAGGTCAATTTATCAAATTATCTTAATTTGATTTTATTTATTCAGCATAATTATTTTAATCATTGTGTTGTATCATCAATTAATTAATTACAATTGATAATTAATTTAATTTCAATTAATTTAATTTAAATTAATTTTTTACAAATTAAATATAATATTCATATTAATTGAATAAAATAAATTCTGATTTGATTTACAAATCACTTATATATTTAAAATCTATTAAGTAGTTTTTTTTTCTTTCATGACACTGTTAAGTGGTGTTTAAAATGAATAAAAATAGACATCAATTTAATTTTAGTTTAAATTTGAAATAAAATTAAACCTCATCAATCAAATTTCTTTTTTATGTGATCATCAATCAAATTCATTAAAACTAAAAGTCAAATTTGATGAGATTTGTTAAATCACATAATATATTATTTTTAAAAGAAATTCAGCATATGAATGATAAAAATATCTAATTTGGTCTTTATTAATATTCAATTAGAATACTTACATAAAAAATTATATTCAATTAGAGCACAAAATTTATCTATAAAATCCTATTCAAAATTGAGACAATAAAATTGTGTAACTAAATTCAAATTAATTAAATTCAAGATTAAAAAAATTTAATACAATAATAGTATATAAAGGCAAAAAATGGAATTAAGCTTTACAATTTTGAGTCAAATTTTAAATTAGGTACCCATAATTGAAAACATAATCACATATATTTTGTAAATTGGTTTTTTTTATTGAAATATATTAATAAGTTCACTCCAAGATCATTACATTCCAATAAAATCATTAGTATTGATAACCAATATATATACATATATAATCTCTAATATTTTAGAAATTTATACCATTAAAATTACCTATACTAACCATCAACATATCTAGTAGCTATGTCATTTATATTATTTTAGCATGAATCCAAAAAATATTATAATCTTATTCTTCCAAACTTCATTACCATATCGAATTAGTCATATTATTTATAACTAAATTGATGTCCTTCCTAACTATAATATTCTTCTTGAAACAACTTGTACAATTCAATGTGTTTATTGAATGATGTTTCTTGATCACATAACTTGTTCCTCTAATCTTAAACTATTTTCAAAGCTTCTGAAGTAATAGATCAAGACAATTCAAATGTGATAATGAACTGTAAAAAATAAATACCTAAAATAAAGAAAAGTATTAAATATATAACAAAAGATGAAAAATATAAATATAATAATAAAGAGAAAAAATATGTAAAACTGATAGTAGTAAAAATTGGTGCAAATTAAAATAAGGTGTACTATTTATCCATATTAATTTTGATGACATTGAAAATTATTTTTTTTCCATTTCTCTCAATAGAAATAGAATTGTGAATTTTCACAACTTAGGTTGTTCCATAAGTGAAGAATTCTGACATGAAATTAGTATGACTCATTGTTAGAACTGATATGAGAAACAATACTGATAGATTAATTAATTTATATTACTATATAGATTAATACTAATTATATTATTGTATATAATAAATAGAGGAACATTATATTAGTCGCAAATATAAAAAAAGGAATTATTATTTGATCTTGTATTATAGATGGGCCATAGAAAAATAGGTATTGATAGAGTGATTTAGTGATTGTAGGAAATATAAATTATTATGATATTGTTATCATTACAATTATAGATAGATTGTAAAATAATATGCATTAATTTAAAGAAGATTTTAAATTTTATATCATAATGTGTCATTAAATGTATTTCTACTTTTGGTAGGAAATTTTTTTCTAAAAGATTTAAAATTACCAAAAAATAATACCTGGCATTACCATTATTGTTTAATATTCCTATATATATATATATATATATATATATATATATATATATATAGAGAGAGAGAGAGAGAGAGAGAGAGAGAGAGAGAGAGAGAGAGATAGGTTTAACATTTCAAAAAAAAATTAGGTGATGATTTGCTTATGAAATTGTACAATACATTATTTGGATAAATATTTAAATTTTAATTATAATCAATTAAAATTTTGAATTAGTGACATATTTCAAAATTCATTTTTAATAACACACCCTAAAAACATCATAACAACAAATACAAACCAAACAATCAAAACACATCCAATAAATCCAAACAAAATAATCAAAACACATCTATATCTAATCCAATGCAAATTAATAGAAACCTATGTTATACATAAAAAAAAAGGGTGAAAGAAAAATACTATTTTACTATATTACACATCATAAGACACAAATGCCAAAACTCTAATATTGATGGAGTTGTTTGAAAATATATATGATAGGAAATATATTGAATGGACAAAACATTGTAAATTATAGAAGAGCGAATCAATTAAAAGAAAAAAATAGAAGAATGAAGTAAATAAAAAGGAATATAACAACTCAACTGGTAATGTGTTTCTATGCATAGAGGAGGTTGGAAAATACAAAATATTTTAAAAGAGATATCAATCTTAAAAATTCAAATAATACTATTTGTTTGCCACAATTGATATAATAATGTATAATAAAAAAATAATAAAATTTACAATGAAAATTGTGGGAGAATGAATAGATTAGAATAATGGAAGAGTAGGAAAGAAAAGCAAAATTTGGAGAAAGGAAGGAAACTCATCTAACTTGAAAAAAATAAGAAATAAATAAACTCGCCTTTGAACATGAGGCAATGTTAGATGGCATTGAAGCTGACATCAACAACTGCAAAATTTTCACAATGACCATTAGTGAGAGAAGGGAAAGAAAGAGAGAATGAAATTTCTTTTAAGAAGGAATGCAAAAGTTGTAGAATAATGATAAGTAAATCATAAAATGAAATCAACAATACTACTATCAATAGTAAAATGAGATAAAAACAAATTAAGATAACAATTGAGGCTGATGAAAAGTAAATAATCATATAGTCGTTCACATAGAAAATTTCATAAACTGATGTATCAAGACAAAAAATAAAATAACATAACAAATTAAAACAATATTGAAAGGTGTTTGTTACAGGAAAAATGACCTTGATGCAAATTTATATTAGAAAATTTGAAACTTAGTATTTATTATTGTAGATATGAAAATACTTTACATTGATTTAAAGTTGATATTGAATTTGAAATTTAAATTTTGTATTTTTAAATTGATTAATTATATGAATTTTGAAGTATGCTTTCTATTTTTGAAGTAACTAAAGTTTAAAAAAATAATGAAAAAATGACACATGGTATGTAAATGTGGAAGAATAAATTTTATAGAATATAGATTTGAATTTTTCAAAAATTTAACAGGATATAAAAATATAGGTAAATCATCGCATAATAGTTCTCTCATATTCAAGGTTCAATATTTATTTTAGATTTTTTTTAGAAGTTTTAGAAATATTTCCTTATTTAAATATGATTTTATTTTTGTAATTGATATTTATTGTACATGTGAAAATATATGTATTAATTGAATATGATTTTCAATTCGAAATTCAAATTTTTGTAATTAATTGTATTCATATTATATGAAATTCTAAATATACCTTTTATTTTGGATAAAAGAGTACCCTTTGTTTAAGAAGTAAAAATAATTTTCTAAACAATATAAATTATGAGAAACAATACACCAAAAAGAGTTTGTGGCGATCCATCCAAAGTTCATAAAAATCGTTGCAAATTAAGTAATTCACGCGGTCAAACTGCCGCAAATTGGTGGAATATAGCGGCGGTTTCAAGCTCACCACCGCTGAATTATTGTAGTGTGGTGGCGGTTTACACGGCGGTCACAATTTATATCAACATATTGCGGCGGTTATAATGGAATTGTTGATTGCAGCAATTAAAGTAGCGGTTTTAGTTAAAATTCACTTATAGCGACGGTTTTAGAGAACCGCCGCAAAGGAATTGTTCATTACTGCGGTTTCAGCGGCGTTTCTAAAGAAATAATTAGAAAAATATTTTGATTGATAGAAATGAGATTCATCAATTTTAATTTCATTTTATTCTCATTTTTTATTTTTATTTTTTAAACTAATGGACTAAGATAAGTTATGAATCATATTGTAAAAGATTTCTTTGTAAATTCAAACAAGCAAATGAACTTCTTCTTCTTTTTAATCCAAAATAAGACAAATTGGAATTTTTATTTTTGATACTCAGAGTTAAATTTAAATTACAACTTTTTATTTTACCTTTTTTAAAATCTTGCAAAAATATTATTTAACTAATTTGAGTGAAGTTCTAGTGTCCTACTTGCTTGTTGTATTCTCTTCATTATGTAATTGATGGAGAAGCATTGTAGCGGAAGTCCCTAACGATGCCACAATCAACATGAGCACCTCTGTAAACTCACAATTAGCATGAGTAGCTTTCTCGCGACCTCTCAACTGCCCATGAATAGTTCCCTAGGGCGCCACAATATCATATATCTCCCTTCCCCCTTTCTTGATCTGTTACACAATATTATGAATATAATCAATATAATTTAAATTAATTTCACTTTTATATTTAAAATAAATAAAGCAGATAATTTCATATTTTTGTACTTAAAAATATTAATTAAATTATCATTCATATAAAAGCATTTAGTAATATATATTATTAACTATTAATATTTAATAAAATAATAAAATACTTAAATGATTAAATAATTAATTTTTCTATCCATTAATTTGATTACTACAAATTTATAAAATCTTAATAGTTATCATTTTAAAAATTTAGTTTTTTTTATTGGCAAGTTGGATTTCTTGTTTTATTTTTTAACATAATAATTAAATTTAAATTATAATTCTTTATTTTCACCCTTATTTTTTAAAATGAAAATAAAAATTTAAAGAATTGTTGGAGTGGCGCGAAGAAGGTGAAATCTCTCGTAAACGCAAGAGACCCTCACACTCTGCTCTCACCAAAACAAATAGAGAACCTCACGTCCTTGGACTCTCTCTACACTCATTTTGTGCAGAAATAGAGACCCTCACACCCTAACACCGTTCACCGTTGATCGATTATGAGCCCTCATTCTCCGCCGGCACCTTCCATCGCCGTCGCCGAGATTCCACGAAGCCTCTGGAGCTGTCGGGCGCCTCGTCATCTCGTGGTCTCGCCTCACACGTCCTCACTTCTGCGTGTTCGGTGCCGTTGCCGTCACCGAGATTCCACGATTGTCTGGCCATCGTTCGTGGGTATCCCCTCTCTTTCTCTCTCTATTTATTTTCGTTTTCATTCTGGCCATCGTTCGTTTTGATTTGATTTGTTTCTGTGACTTGATACTCAATGGGAAAGGGTCTCGTAGGGCAATGGGACTCCAGTAGCATCCAATGCAGTTCCACCCAGAAGCATCTCTTGGAACTCGCATTTGATCCCTGTATCTCTCCAAACACGAGAAAAAATAAAAAGGGTTAGAAGAATTTGGGGAATCTGAAGATTGAAGCAAGAAAAGAAGGTAGGGTCACTGATTTTTTATTCACACCAGCTCATTAATTTGAGTCGAGATTAGATGATTAAGAAATATGAACAAATTGGATTGTGAAGGTTTTAAGCCTTTCCTTATTTAATAATGAGGGTTAGAAGAGAATCCATGAGTTTGAAGAGGTCAGACGCATCAATGATAGGTTTAATCGTAAAACAAAGAAATTATATGTAATTATTTTGATTCTCTTTTCTCTGGAAAATTTTCTTTAGTTGATATTTATGCTTTGGCTTTCTGAAGACTGCTCTTCGTACTCTTAAAATTGTAATAACTAGTTGAAACTCAGCTAATTAAAGCGTCCGTATATTATTATTGTTATTTTTTGTTTCCTTTTGCCTTTTCTAGCTGTGAATAAAAGCAAGCAAGATTGGAGTAACATATTGCAAGTCAAGACCATCAGCTTGTTGTTTTAATGTCTAGCTTGTATATTTCTCTTGTACAAATTATTTTCTATTTTCTTATGCCAAATTCCTTCTTATGTCCAGGTACTGCTCCTACTGGAATAGAGGCCGAGGCCGAAGAAGAAACAGAAGCATGTGAAAAGGGTGTGGTGGAAAAAGCTTCACAGAAAACTGAAATTCAGAACTTTGAAGACAACCCAGTTTTTGCTCTTCCCACAACCCTTTTAAGGCTTTCCAGGTTTGATATGCTGAATTGCTGACTAACTGTCTGCTGATATAATAATTTTTTTTATTTGTTAGTGATTAGTGGTTAGTGATTACCCCTGCTGCTTCCTCCGTTTTACATGCTTGGTTTGATTCTGCCTCTTTTTTATTTTTTCTTGTTTAAGCCATTTTTTCTGCCTTTTTCTTCAGGTTTAACTTGACAGTCCTTTTTAAGCTCTTTTGTGTTTTGTCAATTACTATTGTCTTTTCTTCTTTTGATATGCTTTTTAGATATACATGGCAAAAAGACAAACCATTTTGCACAATGTTTGATTCATTCCTTTTAGTTTCATGTTTTATCACTTTTTTAATTCTTTATATGGATTTTTAAAATTTATAGCGTTTGGAATTGGGGAAGTTGGTATTTTGGTTGAATGCATGTGAAATTCAAGTGTTAGATTGTGTGGTTTTTTGTTTTAATCTCCTTTTAATTACTATTGTGGTATATGATATAAGATTCACCATTGCTTATTCCTTGTTAAAGTAGTAATAGTTTATACAAGTATTCCATTGAATAATGTTTTCTTTGAATTCAATAGGACGATTCATCAATTTTAATAAAATGGATAAGTCATGGATTACAAAGCTGTGAAATTCAGTTGAGTATGAACAAGGGGTTAGGGGTTTTATTGATTTTGCTTTTGAACGTATTGGTATTGTTTGGTAACTATTTTCACTGTGTTTGATTTGAAGGAAAAATTCATTGTTGACGATGGTCACGAAAAAAGTATATCCTTGGAAATCTTTCAAAAAAATGGAGAGATACCAAATGCAGAGTGTTTCAAAGTCATTACAAACCAGAGCGCATATGGGAAAAAAATTTCAACTTGCACCTAAATGGAATTCCTAAAGAGCATTGGGCAGCATTTTTGGACTATAAATTAAGTGCCGAAGGAAAGGTAGTACAATAATACAACAACATTATTCCCATATTTTTATTGGCAATTTATCAACTCTTGGTTATGTCCATTAGTTTGTTAAAATATGTATATATTGATGCGTAGGCATTGAGTGAAAAAAATTCTGCTAATAGAAAGCGGCAAACAATTCCTCACACTCTTGGGTCAAAGACACTTGCTAAAAAGCAACACGAACTGGTACATATATTTTATTCTCTTAATATGCATATTGTTAATTGTGGAAAATGATTTGGTGGGTTTTAAATCTAATTAATATTGTGGGACAATGTAAGGAAACTCAAACAAAAAGAAAATATAGTAGAGGGGAAATGTATCTTCTTGCTCACACGAAGAAAGATAAATCTTTTGTCAATGAGGAGGCCCAAAAAGAATGTAAGTCTTAAATATGTTTTGGATGTTTTGAGTGTTTATATTATTTCTAAACATGTAATTTATGCTTAGATTCATAATTTTTGTTTAATGTCTGGGGAAGATTTAGTAAAGGAGATTGGTCAAGGATCCTCTGAAAATGAAGCATATGTAAAAGTCTTTGGAAAGAGCACCGGGGATATGTTTGAGGCGTGGGATTTGGTGTTTGTCCATCCCAACTTAGGTCATCATCTCGTTCGGGAGGCTCAGTTCAATCTGATGGTCCATCAAGAGCTGAACATAAGAGCTTGAAGCTACAATTAAAATTATTGTAGGATCAAATGGCTTTCTTTTATGAGTTAACAAGGAGGTCAATTTCCCACTGGTTTTCCTACCAATCAGGTATAGTTTTAAAAATTTGATGGATATGTCTTGTGAGACTTTATCATGTAGCACCTGTTTCTCATTTTGAAAGATGCAAACTATAATTTGCTGCAGTCTGCCTATTTCTTGTGAAATTGTTGACACATGAGAGTACTAAATACCTCTATTTGGAGTTCATTATTTATGTGTTTCTTATTCGTGGATGGTGAAGGGTTTTATTGGAAGTCAACATGACTCGTTTAATCATTGAGTCATAATTTATTGAGGTTAGGTCATGGTATTTGGTTCAAAGGTGCTCCTGATGCTGATATATTGTTCACCTATGTTGGGTTCTGCTACTATTGATGCTTTTAAGATTAGGTGTAAAATGAATCCCCAATAATATACTGGTTTCTACAAAAATGCCCTTAGCCCCTTGTCGCTTTCATGCTTGCAACCAATAATTCCAGTTCATAGGCATATATATAATTCATTGGTTTGAATGGATGATGATCACTGAACAGAAGTTGCTGTGGGCTTGTGGCATCTTCTACATGCATTTCACTATAGTGCATGCATGTACACAAGTGGAGAGTTGCGAAATTAATTTTTTAAAAAATAGCATGCATGTACATCTTATGCTATAATGCTTTTCGGTTTTGGGGCAGTCCTTTTTTGCTAACATGTTCTGGTTTGTGCTTTAGAACTTAGAACATGGTAGCTTGCAATATTGCTGTTTAGATCTGTCAGAACTGTTTTGTAGATCATGCTAAATTATGTGATTTCACTTTGCATTGTTATTATTTTCAGCATATGTAAAGTTGAAGCTTGTGGATCATGGATCATGGGTCTAATATTCAGTTTTTTTTCTAATTTCAGGCAACAGACATAGGCTTGCCATTGGAAGCAAGACACTCTTCGGAGGCTAGTCATGAACCCCAAAATGAAGGACCACCATCATCATCAAATCCTTAGTCTTTTTTTTCTTTAGATTACAAGTCTACTGGTGTTAAGATTTTTTTTATGTTAAGGATTTGTGTTTGCTTAGCATCTTAGCAAGATCAACTTGCATTTTATGCATTGGTTTGTACTTAATATCTTTTGAATTATATATTTGGACTAATTTGATTAAATATTTTTAAGGTACATTAATGAATTTTATTTTTAGTTATAAATAAATGGATTCAAAGAAGGATTACACAAGTAGAGATAATTTGAAAATGTTATTGAGATTAAAACAAAAAAAAAAAGATATGCATTGATTTAGTAGTAACAGCTCAAAAACTATATAAATAAGTTGCGGCAGTTTCAAAATACCACAACATTGGCTTTGCATAATATTCACTCATAGCAGTGGTTACATAAACCGCCGCGATAACTATAGCAAGTTCACAAGGACACAATTCATGGTGGTTGAAACCGCTACAAAATATGGTCGAAAAATAGCGGCAGTTATTATCTGCGGTTAATAAACCGCAGCTAACGTTTTAACATGATTTTTTAATTAAGTGATTTGTGGCGGTTAAACTGCCACTCAAACTGCCACAGAATAGTTGGCAATGCTCGTGATAGTGGCGGTTTTCGAACCGCCGATATATGCTAATAAACCATCGCAAAATATGAAATGAACTACCACGAAACACCTTTTGGTGCAGTGAAAATGACACATGGTGAAATAATTTCAAAAAATCTATTATAATAACTTTTTATAATAGTTATTTTATTTATCTAATTATTTGTTATTATTAATTATTAATATTATAATTATAGTATTTTAATACTATAATAATATATTTGACTACCATTTCCTTTATCTTCTTTTTTTTTTCATTTTAAAGTTCAATTTTTTCAATTATAACATTTTGTTTAGCCTTATTTCAATTACCGTTTATAATAAATGCATAATATTTCATATAGGGTATTTAGGTTGCATTGATAATAGAGAGATATGAAAGTGATTTTTTTCAAAATAATTAATAATTAAGATTATTTTTCAGCTCTTAGTTTTTCTCTTTTTATTTTGTGTTTTGATATTTTGATTGTTTTGGGGTCTTCATGCTAGTATGTGTTATTGTCTCCTTTATTTTTTATTTATTTTTTAATAATCTTATATGCATAATAAATTAATTTAAGATATAGTATATTAAGTTAATAAAATGCAATTTAAGAATATGCAAACAAAATATGATAATATTTGTTCAAATATCTATCTTTAATAATAAAAAAGGATCATAAAAAATAATAAAAAAGGAAAGGTTTGGTGACATTCAAAATAGATAGATCATCATATGTATTATTTAAATATTAAAAGAGATATTTCATTAAATGTTGATAATCTTCAATGATATTTTAATGATATATAATAATTATGATTGTGATTTTTTAAAAATAATTATAGATAAAAATTATGAAATTGTAGGCCCTAAATTATCCTAAGAATGACACCTAAAATACTTTTCTCATATGAGTCTGAAATATTAGTGTTATAGATTCATTTATACATGGCTCGCTACCCAATACTTCCCTCATAGCTTCTTCACTAAGAGAAATCACACATAAAGAAAAGAAGAGAAACGTAAAAAGAAAAGAGCTTCGGAAGATATTAACATTTTACTTTGTTTTCCTTTTCGCTGATTTCTGAGTATGTCCAAGCATCCTCATCACAAAGCAGCTATCAGGGAACGAGTAAGTATATGCTTCCTACTTGTTGTGAAATGATAGGTCCAAAAGACACAAACAGAGTAACGTAAAATAGATATATGGAAGTGGAAAGTAAAGATGACACAAAAGATTAGTGTGGTTTGATTTAAAAGCCTGCATTCACGGGTAAATGTGATAATCAAATATTTCACTATAGAAATATAGAGATACAAAATATGGATATACTCCACTCAATCAAAATCCTAAAGTTGATAGGGATACAAAAGTGGTAAGATTTCACTCAAACTAAATTCTAAATACATCCAAAATACCAAGTAATAGTTTTATTCAATGGATACTCTCAACTCAAAAAAAAATAATTTATATAGAATAAATAATTTTATTCTATTAGGAGAGGATTTTTGGTTTCTATTTCTATCCACTGATGCTGCAAATTGAAGCTTTATTTATAGAGTTATATATGCCAAAACTTTCACCCTTCAAATAATAATTTTTCGGTGCCGCAACAGTGTTTGCCAATTAGTCAAAGACAAACTAAAATTGTACCATCAATTTAGGACTGCAATCTTGACAAAGAGCATTAAATATGCCACTAGCTCCACCGAAAAGTAGCTTAGAGATTTTGTCTCATAGCTTGCAAATCATAGAGCTTGAAAGTAAGCCACCAAGTTTGACACGAATTAATATATTAATATATAAATTTCGTTCATCCTATATATATGTGCTCGACATAATTCAAAATTCTTCTGCAATTGTCTCATCTACATGTGCTCTCTGATATATGATAAATTAGAGTATTATGATATTGTTGTATTCATGTACTTAGACGTTACTGTGTAGAACAAAACTTAGTTGTTGTTGGTAGAAACAAGGGAGGACATATTTTTCGAATAATTAAACGTGATCTGCAATTGGATAGTAGTATCCCGAGATGTAAGTTCAAAAATTTTGTTTTCATCATAGCAAAGGGTATGGTCTTAGGAAAATGCGAGAGTATGGTCTTAGCCCCTAGGAAAGAGTAAGGTACAAATTTTGGTATCCTAGGATCAAGCATCACTTATGGATTTATCTACCAGTTTTGTTTGTGTTTCTTTCTTAAAATTTGTTTCATTCCTTCTAAATTCCTTTTCAATTATCCATTCCTATTAATTTCATTTGGTTTCATTAATTAACAAAAAAAAAAACATTGTTTAACTCTTTTTTTTTTCTTTTTTCCTTTTCAACTCATCTGCTTCATTTCATTTTATTAATTTAAAAATATCTCCCCACAATCTAAGTCAAAATATATGAACCTATTTGATTCTTATTTTTATTTTCTGTTTTTACTTCTTATGTTTTTCTGTTTTTAATATAAGAGATTCATTCCTCTTTGAAACTATCCATTTTTTCAAAGAAAAAACTGCAATACTCAATGGATTACACCGATTAAATGAAATCAAACTATATAACAAGATAAAATAAAACCCTACCACCAAACGCTGTGTTTTGCCTGAATTTTTAAATACTAATGATATTAGTACATATAATGATCAAGATTTCTACATAAAAAAAAAGAAAGAAAAAATCGAAAATCGAATGGACAATGAATCGGACTAGGTATTCACCAAAGGGATATGGCACTAATTGCGATATCAACGCTTTCTATCCGAGGGCGTTACGTGAACAACCGAAATGCACAACTTGTGCACACTGATGCCATGGAGAAAGATAAAAGAGAATGTGGTGGAGCGTGGATGCTATCAAACTGAGGTCAGGAGGAACTCTTTTAGATGAAAAAAATGCTGAAGAGGAAAAGTTGAAATCATCTCTCGTCTCAAATTTTTAGGGTGCGTTTGCTTTGCGTTTTCAGTTTCAATTTTTTTAGATTTGTGAAGAAAAAATTAAAAATTAAAATTTTGAGTTTTCAATTTTTCCTTCACAAATTTTAAAAAATAAAATCTAAAAACTGAAAACGACAAAAACAAATGGACCCTAATCTCTCCCATATTCAGAAATCCCTCCTTATTTCTGTTGTCTCAATCTCTCCCCTCTTTTTAGTTTCTTTTTTTATTTTTTTGCTTTTATTTTTTTGCTCACTTTCTCTACAAACAGGTAATCTCTCCCCTTTTTATTCAATGCATTTTGGGTTTAGAAACAAAGAAGCCAAGAGAGAGATGGAAGCTGGGATCACCGCCGCAGAGAGAGGTGCAGACTGAAGCGAGAGCTTGGTGCGGCTTTGTGCGCAATGGCGGATCAAGGGAAAGGGAGCGCGAGATTGGTTGCTTGTGGCTGGCCGCGTAGAGAGAGGAGAGATGACCGTGTGTCGCTGAGCTGAGCAAGGGAGAGAGGGACTGAAGGTAGAGGCGATGTGGCTGAGAGGGGCGGTGGTGTATGGCGGAGAGGGGAAGGAATGCGGCAGTGCGGAGAAGAGAAGGAGCGTGGCGATTCAGGCGGGTTTCGCACCTTGAGGAAGGGAGTTCATGGAGGGTGTTGCGCGATGGCGGAAGGCGATGGTGCCGCGGTTACGCCATTGAGGGGAGGCTGCGTGAGGGAGAAGGCGGAGGAAGAGAGTCCGGAGTGGCTAAAGGTGCGCGCCGGGCTATGTGGGAAGATGGCGGGGAGGAGGAGCGACAATGATGGTGGTGGCGTGACGGTCTCTCCTATTTAGGTTCTGTTTCCCTTTGTTGGAAAAAAATTTCTTTGAACCTTGGTTTTTTATGATCTAGAATTAGGATTTTCAGGTGTGGATTGAAATGATGGTGTTGATGGAAGGGTGGCCGGGTGGTGGCAACCCCTCCCTATTCAATGCATAGTAGCTTCATAGAGGTCTTCCAGCTCATTCAGTTTTGCAACTTCAATCACTAACCATCAACCTTCTATCAGAATCCCTTCCTTTTCATTGAGGTTGGTTAAATGTTTCTGAAAACAGTTTCTTTAGACTTATCATTTTGTAATTGGAAATGTATGTTTGCTGTTATTCAGGTACTTTTGTTTCAATTTATGTTATGGTTATTAGTTTTTTTGAATGTGCTTTACACATATGGATTTACGCATATAGATTTGCTATTATATTGCTCATTGTTACAATTAAGGCTTAAAGATCCTTGCACATATGATTTTGCCTCATTGTTACAATTGCTCATTTTTTTTTTAAGTTGATTCTGCCAAAGAGAGGTTTCAAGGGATCTGCCCTAATCTCAGATAGGTTGCACCAGGTTTTGAGATGGGCCCTTGGTTCCGTTGAAATTTTCTTTAGTCGCCATTGTCCACTGTGGTATGGCTATGGAGGAAAGCTCAAGTGGCTAGAGAGGATGGCTTAAACAAATACTATAGTTTATCCATTCACTTCCATTCCTCTTCTTGCATTCTGCATAACTCCAGCTGTGTGTCTTCTTACTAGAAAATTCATCATCCCTCTAAGTACACAATTAAACTTCTTTTCTATTATTAGTATAACCAATTTGCTTTGATAACTTTCTTCACAACTTTTGCTACTTAATTTCATGCCTTCTGACTAGTTTTGATATATCCAGTTGACCAACCTTGCTAGTCTGTGGTTCATAGCTCTATTCATCTCCATCATTTTAACTGGTGTGCTAGAGCTTCCGTGGAGCGGTGTTAGCATTGAAGACTGGTGGCGTAATGAACAATTCTGGGTCATTGGAGGAGTTTCTGCACACCTTTTGCGTGTTCCAAGGCCTCCTTAAAGTTCTTGGAGGAGTGGACACAAACTTCACTTTCACAGGTACTCAAACAATGTGGAGTAGAATGCTAAGGCAATGGAGTGCACTTGTGGTGTAGTGCTCTTCCCATATTCATTAGGAGATGCATAATGGCACTTTTGTTTGGTACTTTTTTGCTTATCATTGCTCATGAGTGTTCTGACTTTCTAGAAGAGATATTAGTGAATACGGACTAAAAATACAAATTCAAATGTGGTTATGGTTAGAATAGACCTCACAGAAAATGCATGTGCATCTTTCGGGAGGTATTATCGTCAATTCCTTTTAATAAGAATTTTGTTCATATGAAAAAAAAAGAAATATATATAGTATTAAATCATTCTGAACAAGAGTCACTCTTTGTTTTATGAAATTTCCACTGCATATTTTACTTTCAGTTGTTTGTATCTTTGAATTGCTCGATTCAAAATCAAAAGAAAAAATTGAATTCACGGCCCATCATTTGTAATCTAACTTAGCACCAGACTAAACTAATGCGCGTTAGGGACTTGCTAAGACAAGATATTAGTCCACTAACCAAACACACAAATCCTATTTAAGTTTCTTAAAAGCACATGCAAGAGTCAAGACTCAATCATATCCATATTTGCAGTTAATAATTTGTGTAATAAAACAAATTAACATGTGCATACGCAAATATGCACATGACAATTGACAGCCATAGCAAATTAGGTATAGTTCACATAAAATAAACAACCATTATTTTGTTCTGACATTTTTATTCTACATTAATTCAGTCCTAACAAATTTTTTTACATAAATTTTATTCTAATATTTTTAATAAATATATTAAAATAGATTTTTAAAATCTTATAATTTGTAATTTTTTTGTACGTCAATAACAATAAGTTTTGAACTTATAACTCCATCCAATTACCCAAACCTATTACCATTAGCTCATTACTGGTTTTTTTTATATGATTATTTTGATTTAAAAGCATATTTTGGCTGAGATGCAATAAACTTATAAGTTTTGACCAAAACTTATAAGCTAAAATTGAAAGACTTATATGCAAAACTGTGTTCTTAGCTGCCATTTTTCACAACTATATAATGTGTGAAATGATCCTTTGGACATGTCACTTTGTCTAAATAGGTATAGCAGTGCTCTACATGGATATACTGTCATTCACATGCTTTGAGAAGCTCTTGGTCGATGCAGGAAACTTATAAGCTGTGAAGCAAATTTATAGGCTAAAATAATAAAAACTTATATGCCAAAATAGTCTTCTTATATGCCAATGATGCACAGTTATAAACCTTACCAACATTTTGTGGAATAATCTCCTAAACATGTAAATTTGTCTGAAAAGATATTGAAATGCACTCTGACATAATTAAACACACTTGCACATGGAGTTATGATGACTGTTGGATTCCATGGTTTGCAAGTTTTTTCTTTTGTTGTTCACATAAAGCAATTTAAGATAGTTCATAGAATTCAAACTGCTATAATAGTGGGCATAAACAACGAAAGGTACAAATCCTTAGGGAAGTCATTTCACACGCTATACAACTGTTCAAATTGGCAACTAAGAATTTCATTTTTGCATATAAATCTTTTGACTTCTGCATATAAGTTTTGCTCACAGCCTATAAGTTTGTCTAAAAGGTATTGACGTGCACTTTGAATTGGTTAAACACGCTTGCACATGGATTTACTATATGCTCACATTCTTAGGGAAGCTTTTTATTGACTCTAGAAAACTTATATGCTGTTAGCAAAACTTATATGCATAAGTTTAAAGATTTATATGCAAAAATAGAATTCTTAACTCCATTTTGACATAGTTGTATAGCGTGTGAAATGACCTCCCCATGGGTTTGAGCTTATAAGTCTCCTTCATACCTTATAAATTTGCCACATGCTTGCATCTTAGCCAATAGTTTCTCAAAGCATGTGAATGAGCAGTAAATCCATGTGCAAGTGTGTTGAAGCATGTCAAAGTGCACAATAATCTCATGTGACAATGTGTTAAAGCATTTCAAATTGTATTATTACTCCTTTGTAATAAAAATCCATTAGATTTATCAAAAAAAAATAAAATCTATTGATAGTAGAAAATGATTTCAATTTGTTGGTGATAGGTAAGGCAACAAAATTAAAAATCCAGGGCCTGTTATCCTCATATGCATTAGGAACCTATTTGCAAGGTATTTGACAAATTGAAATGACATGTATACAGATATTACTTTAGTTGTTAAGTAGGGAACTTTCCTGATAAGTTGTTCATAATATGCTAGTAATTTTGGTCTTATGTAGGTAGGTTGTTCATAATGTCTTTACACGACAAATTTTCTTGTATAACATCATAATGAAGTAAATATAGAAGAATTATACAAAATTAAATATCTATCTCCGTCACAAACCGCCGAATTGCTAGGTGACAAAAATGACACTAAAAACATTGAGACCACCGCAAAATGTCAGGCAAAAAAGACATGTAAAATGTTGCGGAGTTGTCAACTGTCAAGAATAAATATACCTTATATCACTTGAAAATTTTAACGTGGTCTAAAACCAACCGTCGCAAAATATTGTGATTAATATTTGTGTTTATAATTGCAGTGGTTAGACAAAATATAAAATTTTTTGCCTTCCATATTTTATATTATTTCTCATAAATCTAATCACAATAACTTTCTATTACAGATACTTTCGAACATCCACAAAATTCAAACATAAAGCAAATATTAAAATGACAATTACTCATTACTTATAAAAGAAAGTGTCTCATAATAGATAGTATATTATAATGTCTTATATGTCTCAAACATTTAAACTTCTTACAAAATCATAAAACAAAACAAGCTAGTATTTATAATCTTGCAAAATCATAGGAAGTGAAGTTTCATAATTCTAAGATTGACGAACATAGACAACCAAGAATATGCTAATTGTTGGACAGCCCCCCATTTATTGGGTCATGGCTAGTAGAAGAGGAACGTCTTATTGGCGCTGGTGATTCCAAGTCTTCAACCTGAAATTGAAGAAAAAATAACACAACAAAATCTTGTAGAATGAGAAATTGGAAGAACTAGCTAGAAAGAACAAGTAAAATAACTAAGAGAAAAAAATAAGAAGTGTAAGTTGGCTTAGCATTGAACCAATTTGTATAAACTAGAAGAACTCATTGTATAAACATGCACTTGAACCGATTTTTGGCCACATATGGGATTAATTGAAATGCTCAGCATTGTATAAACTCTGCATGAGAAGCTATGGTGTAAAAGAAAATTTCAAGTTTCTTCTAACACTAATTTTCAATCATCAAATTGAACCCAAATAGAGTGGAGAGGAGAGTAGTAGAGGCCCAACATTAAGCCTTTTTAACATGCAACATTTCTAAAAAATTCAATGGCAACAAAATTGGACAAGTCCATTGGCCAATACTTAGAAACATTAGATGCAATTAAGCCCAACAAGCTGAATAAGAAGAATTATTCAAAACTTGAGTAGTCTTTACAATTTTTTTTTAAAAAATGTATAGCATTGCTGACTTCATTCTTGACAAAATACTTAAGAGATCACAACGCTGAGATGGTTGATCAAGAAATTCTTTCTAGATCTCAATGCACATAATAGAAAGGAAGGTAATGATGCAATTAGAACAACCATATTTCTAAACATATAAAGGACAAAACAGACCAATCAGAACAAAAGCAGAAAACACTGAAATCATCTTTTTAAGCTACACAGTGGTAATAAGAACAATAAAGATAACTAATATTAAACCAAGTGAAGCTCTCGCCTGCCTTGTTCAACCTAGGTCCCAAAAGACAAGGAATTTGCTTGATGGCAGCTTCAAAGCCAGAAAACCATGGTGCTTCTTGGCAAGCTTCTTCACAAGTTTCTTGTTCTTGTGAAGTTTTTTCAACGCTTCCACATCCATGTAGTCCAGCCCAATTTTTCCTGCCTATGGTTAATACATGACATCAAGACCATATCAATCACAAAAACTTATATAACACTCAAGATAAAACAAATCAATATTAATTTAATAAGACAAAACCTCAATATATTTAATTAGATAAAGGTTTTCATAAGGTTATGCATAGTCCATCCATGGAGTGGATGACAGTGGCTTCGCGGACGCACTGTCCACTGGTCCTCCTGCGTGAGGCGCTGCAATGCGGTTGTGGTGGTGCTCCTGATTCAGGCACAAGTCGAGATGAGGTGGTGTGGTGGATGCGGTTCAAGGATGGTGATGGTGAGTTCAATGGCCCTGTGTCTCATTCTCTCTCCTTTTTGTTGAAATGATGCAGGTGATGAATGGTTATGTCATGAGAAAAGAAAAAAAAAACAATTTGTGCTGAATGATACCAATGGGTGTTTTGCTAAACTTTCGTGTTTTTTTGTTTTTTTGCCAGTCTCTCCTTTTTGTTTTATTGTGTTATCAGTGACTGAATGGATACAAGTGTGTGTTGTAAGATGCAACTGGATGAACTCATGCAAGATGATCTGGAGAAAATGCAGAAGAAAGGAAAAGGATTTAAAGAATGTAATACCAAAGCAATGCAATTCGTATTAATCTTTCCGATCTTTTGTTGCCCGTTTCTCTTTTAATTTGTCTTCTTTATACATATTGGGGAAATTAAATGCCTTTATCCCTAACTGATTCTTAGGATATGATTAGCAACTTGTGATCTAATTAAGGGATTCTGTCCAAATTATTGCCCTCCAATCTCTGATTTTTTCGTTCTTGTCCCAAGCTCCGTGCATACCTTCCCTTTCTTTCCTTTTTTTCTAGTTATGTTAACACTAAACAAAACTTGGGTTGGGAAAAAGAACTAAAATGGGCTGGTTTCGGACTTAGACTAAAAGGGCTGGATGACATTTTCCTTTTTTTTTTTAATGCAAAAATAAACATGATAATGAAAAATGACAAAATATGGTGTTCATAGTTGCCCCTCTTTACTTGTTTTTTACTAGAAAAATACAAAGACTGTGGCTTTGACATTTTGCTGTAAGAGACAAGTAAAGATATGAACACATATTTTGTCCGCATGATGCATGATGATTATGAATGCATGATGGTGATGTTGAAAGGATGGTGATAATGCAAAAACGTTTTGATGAATGATACTAAATGACCAATGTACGATGATGGTGAATACATGATGAAAATGCGAAATGATATAGTGGATGATGCTAAATGACTCAATGATGATTGTACAATGCTAAGGTCAAGTTGGAACGAAACATATGTGAAAACTAAATGTATGTGAATTTAAATGCATGTGAAATTAAAAGACTATGAAATTTAAAAGCATGTGAAAGTAAATACATGTGAAAGCAAAATTGTGAAACTAAATCCATGTGAAATTTAAAACTTGTGAATTTAAAAACATGTGAAACTCAAATTTGTGAAAATAAACGCATGTGAATTTTAAAGATTTTGTGAAATGTAAAAGCATGTGAAGGTAAAACTTGATAAGTAAACGCATGTGAAATTTGAAATTCTTATGAAATGTAAAAATATGTGAAAGTAAATGCATGTGAAATTTGGAAAACTTGTGAAATGTAAACGAATATGAATTTTAAAGGCTTCGTGAAATGTAAAAAACATATGAAAATAAATTCTATGAAAGTAAGCACATGTGAAATTTGAAAGACTTGTGAAATGTAAAAGCATATGAAAGTAAAATTTCGTGAAATTAAGAGCATGTGAAAGTAAATGATCATGATCAACACAAAAAAGTTAATAATTATGATGAGATAGAAAAGAAAATGATATCATAATGCGAATAAGTAAATGATGTGATACTACAGGAAAATAAATGATGTGATAAGTGTAAGAAAGTAAATGATATGATAATTACTGAAAAGTAAATGATGTGATGATTTGACAGAGTAAAATGATGTGATAACTAGAAGAAAGTAAATGATATTATAATTGTAGAAAAGTAAATGATGTGATTATGTGACAAAGTAAATGATGTGATAGTGGTGAAAAGTAAATGATATGTTAGTGCTAAAAAATAAATAATGTGATAATTGCTTGTCATGACTCAATTTGGACATGTGACCGGCACGTGAAAATCTGCATTCCCACGTAAACCTCGTGACCTCTGTCTCTCTATGTGCATAATTTAATAAAATCCAGTTCCAAAACATAATTTCATCTTTGATATAAATCTCTAGCTCTTTGGAAACATAATCATAATCAATAACGTATCATAATCAACTCTAGCGTAGTCTCTGAAGTTAGAAAACAAATCATTTCGATTTGCTTTCTCAAACTCTAAACATATCTCTATAACTCAAAATATATGAGTCGCTCTCTATACAAAATATACATGAAAACTGGAATCATGTTAATACAAAATAATCATGATAAATCAATGCCAATCTATCTCTATGGTCCAAGACCCTCCCGCACTCTACATTGGAGTACTATCTCTTACAAAATACCAAATGCAACTTCACTTTGAATTAAAACTCACCAACTAAGAATCCTTACTGGGGAGGAGGTAGATGAGAAAAACTCCAGTTAACATATCTGGAATGGAAGAAGGGAGAGGGGTGAGTTTCATCTAAAACTCATGAGCAAGCCCTCACCCATAACCTTCTCATAGGACAACCAGGAGAATAAACATTCATATATAATCATAGACTAGTTAATGCAATATCTGAAATCATATTAATAAATATAACAAAATAGCTCTGAAACTTATGTTCTTTGGTAATATAAACATTAGCACTTTAATAGAGAAACAAGAATCTCTGGTTATGCATGTTAACCATAACTAAATCTCTAAACGTTGGGGCACCTAACTAGGTCCCATTTATGATTTCTGGCCCTGGGACGACTTGGTATACCAAGGTTAACAAAATAACTATCGTTAACTCATAGTCTGTTTCTCTATAGTTACGTCCAACTCAATAGAAATCTAAATCTTTTCTGTATCTCATAAAGTCTTTTACCTAGAGTTCACAAGCTCTAGCATATAAAATCAACAGTTCTGAAATTCATATAATCATTATAACATCTCTAAACATTCATATTCAAAATCCAGCTCTATGTAAACTCATTTCAACAACGGTGTTAAAACCTTTTAGCTCCTTGTGAGCTCTGAATCTATATAATTATAACAATCTGACTTTAGCATAACTATGGCTATGAAATCATGTCCAATGGATCACCCTTTGTAGACATTTTCCATACCTCCAGAGAGTATATAGCTGTCCACCATTTTGAATCTCGTGAATATTCAAGCTCTAAAATCTTTTTGTTTAACCTGAAACATGTCTCTAAAGTCATAAAAATACTTATTTTCTCTAAAAACTCTAAATATAATCATATTCATACTCTAGCTCTTTAATAAAAATCACTTTAACAATAATGGTCCCATGAGTTTTCAAAAACATATATTCCATGCTATATTCAAAATCATTATCTTAGCCATAGCTTGCAACATCATAGCTATTCATACTTTCATTTCTAATATCATATGGCCATGCCATAATTTCCTGAAATCAACTCTAATGATTAACATAAGGATCATAGAATCTGGATGCACTCACTTGGTGAGGTGGATAATGAAGGATCTACACTGACAAAGCTCCTTGGACCAAGAACAACACCAATATCTGGCAATAGAGCCATAATACTCTAGATTAATTTCTAGAAATCACTAGATAACTAGATTCTGACTCTAATACTAAGGAGAAACATCACCTTTAGAATAAAGGAAAAATGGAAGAATAGAAGTAAAAACATCAAAATCTCTTACCTTAAAGCCTTGGAAGTGAAAGATTGAAGCTAGAATTGAGAAAAATGGAAGAAAATGGAGTTTGGAGGGTGAAGAGAGGTTAAGGGATGGAACTATGTGTTTCTCGCTTGAAGAATGCGTTGTGCATTCTGAAACCCAAAACAGAGGTTTTTATAAACTTTTGACCCTAAGCCGTGAATGATCCGAGTCTCTCTCTCTCTCTCTCTCTCTCTCTCTCTCAGTTGGACCGCATTACTTTCTCCTGACCGCTTGGTAATCATATGACCACTGGGCGGTCTCCAAGAGGTCAAGTATTCACTTATTTCCATTTCTTAATTTTAAGTTAATGG
The DNA here is from genome assembly GCA_030441495.1 of Dalbergia oliveri. Lineage (NCBI taxonomy): Eukaryota > Viridiplantae > Streptophyta > Magnoliopsida > Fabales > Fabaceae > Dalbergia > Dalbergia oliveri. Next base: position 21,248,098 of record JAMLFY010000013.1, on the reverse strand, counting down.
GAAGTAAATGTAAATAAGGGAAATACCCCATTTGGATTCAAATAAAATATAAAAAAAATAAAAAACCTAACAATTCAAAATCCAAATTTTGGGTTTTAATTCAAATCTGGGAACTTACAAGATTTTCTAAACTTGTGGGCTAAAAACAAAACGTTTAAAGGTTTGATAAAATTCATTAAAAATTAATCTTCAACTTATTTTCCCTCAAGGAGCAATTAACGGGTTTAATTCCAAGAATATGGTTCTATCATATAACCCTCCAAGGAGATATATGATCCCTACTTAGTGAAATTCAGAACTTGGGTTCGGGAAACTTGAGGCTATCCAGAACCTAACTATTGACCCTTGTACCTCGGTTATCACATTACTGAAAATGATGTAATGATTGTAGAAGATTAAATGATGTGATAAGTGCAGAGAATAAATGATGTGATAATTGTGAAAAATTAGATGATATAATAACTGCTGAAAATTAAATGATGTGATGATGTGATAAGATAAAGATGAATGATCAGGATTTAGAGGAAATATGTAAAAGAGTAAATGCTTTGTAGTGAATGATGTGTTATATTTACAAAAGGGTAATGATTAACGATCAGAAAAGTGAATGCCTAAGGTGATCAGACAATGTAATGATGATATGATGAATGATCTAATGACTATGACATTATACCTAGATGATTTGATGATGAATGATTTCACAAAGAGAAGAAAAGAAAGAAAACCTATTGTCCGAGTGGATAAACAAAAAAATGCCCCAATTTAGCTCACATGTGTATTTGTGATTAGCATTGACAAGTATTTTTTGAAGCATAAAGTCTTTCTATTATTGCTCAAATACTCATATATATATATATATATATTGTGCTTTGATATGTATGTCAAGCTTAAAATGTTTCTTTTTATCAAACACATACCTTCTGACACACATATGAGATGTTTTCAAAAGCTCTGATCAAAATACAGTTGTATATAGTTTTTGACAATCTTCAGAAACTCGTTCCTACATGCTTTGATACAACTAAGATCAGTTTGTGAGCCTCAGAACTCTCTTTAGTGTGTTGGCCCTAAATGGTACATAATGTGTTATGTTCTGTCTCATATATGTATACAAGTGAGCGAGCTTACATGAAAACCATAAACATATGTTTCAAGTGTTGTTTTATAAAACTTCATGCTTTGAAACTCATAGTTTCTTAGCTCATCACAAAAAGCTTGCTTTTTTATTTGTCTTGATACTCTTGGGATTGATTCCTGTGGCATCAGAAACCTTGAAACTGGATATGCTGATAATATCAATATGATAAGGTTTCTTTGAGTATTAGAAACTATATAAGCATTAGTCAGTTTTTTTTCTCTCTTTCAATCATACATGCTTTTCTAGCTTGTATACAATTGTGCTGAATAAGGATATAATCAAGGAGAAATATCACAAGTATTACTTGTTTTCTATTCAAGCATGTTTTCTTGGAAAGTCTCTTTATATAACGAAAACTCAAGCTGGTTGTGTAAAAAAGGATTTAAGCTATGATATCTGTTTAATACTCTGATACATCTCAAAAAGAACTTCTGAGTAAGTTTAGAAATCTCATAAATAACCAAAATAGCTTTAATTCACGTTACTTAAGGCTATAAAGTGTTTTTTATTCATATCATGCCTTCTGAAAAAGAACTTCCTAAAAATAACAGCCTGTAAGGCTTTAAAAGAATAATTATTATCACGATATTTGCCACTCTATTTCTTTCAAGATCGCTTCAAAATATTTTCTTCAAATTGGTTTATCATCATTAAAAAGGGGGAGATTGTAAGCTCAGAATCCTTCAGAAAGTGTTAGGGCTATATATTTTGAATGACAACAAAATCAATTTAAGGAAAATACTTTGAAGAATGACTAATGTCTACCTTGAGTTTCGTGACATATCACAGGGTCTTGGATTGCATAACACAAACTTATAGCGAAAATAATTTCACTTTACATCTGCAAACATGATTTATCTCATATAAAGAGATTGAATCTAATAGAAATGAATATTATATCGTGCAAAATATGTATACGTGCCTTAGATTAAGGAAAATCTTTTCGAGAACAAGAAACTAAGGCACGGGTCTTCGAAAGTAGCACTGGACATCAGAAAGTATGCTCAGAATGAAGATATAGGTAAACTCTGATAGCAAAGTGTTACAAAATTTTCAATCATCACGGTCGCAACATTTTCATCATCATAAAGCTCGAATTGAAGACTAGAAGACTGAATAATCATCAAGGAACTGATACGCCCATCAGAAAGCTCATTTCACTATGGAGTGTTGAACTTTATTGGAAAAGAAGGAAAATTTGAATGTTTGAAATTCAAATTTAGAGTAAAACCTAGTTTCAAACTGGCATGTTATCTCTTCTGCTAACTTGGTCAACTACCTTAGCTTCTAGAAGGAAGAGTTCAAAAACCATGATCAGAAAATAAAAAGTGGTTCTGAAGGACATCAAAAACCTCAACTTTACAACGCTTCTGTGACAGATCTGACAACTATCAACCTACTCTTCTAGACGCCTTTCCAAGACATGAATAGATAATCAACACATGTTACTTGAAGAACTGATCAAGGGCAACGATCATAAAGGAAGGCTTTTATAAATTGAGATGCTTTGCTCGAAAGAAAAATAGAGATTAACATTACACAAGAATGGAAACTCCTGAAAATCTCTCTTTATGTCTTGTAAGGTTCACTACTTCATGTAATTAGTTTCCTTGCTTGTAAAAATCTTCTTCTACGTTCCTTAAATAGTTTATATGTTCTTCTATGGAAAAAATAATAGAAAGAAGTTATTCAAGTTATCTCAGGTTATTCACTGTATATGTTAAGGAAACTTGAGTGTAGGTTAGTTTGAGTGGCAAACTCAAACACAAACCTTTGTATCCTCAATCCAGGAGTAATCAGTGTGAGATAACTTAGAGCGACTAATATAAAATTACTTGCAATGTGACAGGTAGGGGTTGTTTATTAGTCACGGTTTTAGCTTGGATAAGCTAGTCAAATACTACTCTGTTTAGCTTGGAGAGACTAGTCAATAACTACTTGCAACGTGATAGTAGGGGTTGTGTCCTGGTCACGTTTTAGCTTAATAGGCTAGTCAAAATACTACTCAATTCAGGTTGGAGAAGCTAGTGAATAACTACTTGTAACGTGATAGTAGGGGTTGTCTCCTGTTCACGATTTTAGCTTAGAGAGGCTGGTCAAATACTACTTGGTTCAGCTTAGAGAGGGTGGTGAATAACTACTTAATTAGTTTGTGATGGTAGGGGTTGTCTCCTGGTCACAAGTTAGAACTTAGGAAGGCTATTGTAATGACTATCTATTTTTTTTTCTCAAGTTAAGAAAGGTTATAGTGAATCTCAATGGAAGTTGAGTACTAGATATAGGCAGGTTTGGCCGAATCAGTATAAAAATATTTGTGTCATATTTTTCTCTCATTTATCTCTTTTACTTTTCCTGCTTTACGTATTTATTTAATATTGTGAAAAGTTCCTTTTTAACTTATCAGCCATTGACGCTATACTTCAGCAAGCTTCTTTATGAAAAATCTAGCCTTGTTTCCGCTACACTTCAAGCTCAACGCTTAATGGACTTTGTTTAACATTTTAGTATAAAAAAGAAATAAAGACAAGCGAAGCACAATTCAAACCCCCATTTCTCGTGCACTTTTCAACCTACAAAATCTTCTCCCTCCAAGCTTCAAGGTAAGTTTGGTTATTGGTTTATGCTTCATTTGTTTCCTTGCTTTCATGATCTATGATTTGAGTTGTTGTTTTCTCCAATGTTGTCAAATAGGGATGCTCTTTCAATGTTGTTAGAGTTGTTTTAGAGCCATCTAGATGTTATTAGAGTTTGATCTTGAGTTTTATGGTTGTTATGGTAGACTTTGGTGACACCACCACTCCATGGAGCTCCTTTGGTGTTGTCATCTCTTGTATTCCTCTCTAAGTGAGTGAGTTCTATCCTGTGACCTTTATTTTGGTCATTAGCGCTATTTCCTTCACATTGTATCATTATTGCATGATTTTAGAGACGATTCTAAAGAGATTATAAATCATTATTGGTTTGTCAACTTTATGAGATTATGATTTTCAAAGAATTATATGTTTTAAGAGACTCATGGGACCATTTGTTGCTAAATTGACTTTTAATAAAGAATTAGATTATGAATCTGATTATATTAGAAATTTATAAATTACCATGATGAGTTCAAGCGTAAGGTATGTATATATGTGTTAGAGTTTAAACCAGAGAAGAGCTTGGCATAGAGTTTTTGAGAAAATAAATATATAAAGCAAAGTATGATTTTGTTTTTGAAAGCCTATGTGATTATGATTTCAGAATTTTCATGATTTTGAACCTTATTGGTTTTGAAGTATGATATTAGAACTTTCCAAGTGATGAAAATATATGCTAACTTGAGTTATGATTTAGAAATTTAATCATAAAAGATTTTAGAGTACAAATCTTCATTGATTCATGATGGTTGGTGGCTACATACTCTGGCCTTGAAAGCACCAAGTTCTCCAAGTGGGTGATCCCTTAGGCATGGTTTCATAGCCAAGTTATGCTAAGGTTAGACTGTTAGAGTTACATAGATTCAGATAACTATGAGTTTATTGTTGCTTTTATTTATTTTAATTGAGTTATGCATAATGAATATTATGAAACAGCCATGGTGGCAATTCCAAGAAATGGGACCTAGTTAGGTGCCCAATTGTCCGCTGGGACGCGGTTCGTAAGGGAGTGAGCATTACTTTTCAGTTGATAGAAACAATTATTATATTTACGTATATAATTATCATGTTCAGAATACTAGTACTTATGATATAGACGAAAGCCATGATTGATTAAATACGTATACATGTAAATATGAAGAATGAATTGAAGCTTGTTTTATTATTATCATTAGTACTTTTGTTATTATTGTCATCTTTATTGCTATCATTATGATTTCATACATCCCGTTGTTGTTATCCCATGAAGGGGGTTCCAGGTGAGAATTCACTCACTAGTTTTAGATGAAATTCACCCTCTCTTTTCTCTTATTACAATATAGTAGCTGTTGCAAGTCTTTCCCCCCCTCTCTAGCAATGGAGATGTCAGTTGGTGAGCTTCACTTCGAGTGAAGAACCCTTTGTTGTTCTTAGAGTGCTCTAGTCTCAATGCGGAGGGTCAGGACCATAGAATTGTTTGCATGTTTTTTCACCATGATATATGTTATATTTATATGATTACAGTTTTCATGATTAATTGTAGAAAGTAACTCGTATGTTTGCATTCCAGGACAAATTTAGAGTTTAAGTAAGAAATTGTTATTTACTATGATTTGTTTTCCTAAAGAGCATGAGATGTATATTAGAGATGAAATGCCATTAAGAAATGTATTTTATGATTTAAATGGTTTTTATGATTTAAAAATATGCATATAGAGTGACTTAGTGATCACGAGGCTTACATGGGGATGAGATTCCTCGTGCCAATCATGATCCAAGTCGGGTCATGACACCAAATGCTCTTACTATTATGACAACAACTGCATGCTCCTTTTAGGTGATTGTGACATTTTGATCTTTGATTTGTTATTTTTCAATATTTGAGCAAGTTATTTGTTTAGTTTAGAATTTTCATCATGATCATGGTCATTTAAGCCCATTGTAACACAATAATCAATTAATGGGTTTTCATGATTAGTTTCTACCTTAATCTTAGAGAAAAGAGAAGATTAAAGAAAAAAGATTGAAGTGAAAGAAAAAAAGTTATAAGAAAGGAAACAAATGATATAACAATTGGGCAAAAATCACACATAAGCATAAACAAGTCTCAGGACATATGCAAACATGTCTAGTAAAGATGCAATAATGGGTTCAATAACAACACATTCAAGCACTATCAATTCTGAAAAAGCCTTCTTCTTCCCTCGCATCTTGTACTTCGATGGCTTTGGCATCAATCAGATCCTACACAACATCCTTGAAGTCGTTGCATTCATCCATTGAGTGCCTTAGAGTTTTGGAGTGATATTCACACACAAGATTTGGATTAAACTAATAAGGATGTGGTGGCGTTTCGACACCAGGACGTGGAGCTAATAGATTTGTATCACACAAGCTCTTAAACAATTTAGAGTTGCTTACTCTGAAATTAGGCAAGGGGGTGATTGTTTCTTGGGGGTCTTGGGCTAGTGGTATCGAAAAGGGGTTCTTTTGTGATTTGGAAGCATGATCTGGTGAGGTCTATGTTTGAAAGGTGCATATGGTTAAGAGGAAGAGATATGATTGACTTGATATGGCTGAGATGGGTAGCATGTAAGGGATGGATAAAGTGTGGAAGATGGGTAGTGTGGTGTTAAGATGGGTAGTGGTTTGATTGGAAGGTCAGCTTGTAGGATAGGGACGGGTGTTATGGTTGTACGAAGTTCATAGTGTTTTCTTTCTTTTTATATAATGACCCTTGCTTGGATTACGACTCATCTTCTGTTAACTCCACCTTCCCCTCTTAAATATTCACCTCAATTCTTTCTCCAATTTCCACCAAGTCCACAAACTCCCTGACATGGATCCCCAATATATTCTTGAAGAATGGACCCTCTAGTGTGTAAATTAAGTAGGAACACATCTCCTACTCTAGCATCAGTGGGACAACATTAGCTGCCATAGCTCTCCACCTTTGGGCATAATCTTTGAATGTCTCACTCCCTTTCTTTCTTATCCCTTTTAACTGATCTCTGGTAGGTGCGACATTCAAATTGAATTTGTATAGATTAGAGAAAGCTTGTGCCAAGTCCTCCCAACATCTGATTTGTGTTCGATCCATCTGCATGTACCACTTCCATGCGGACCTATTCAAACTCTCGGGAAAAAGCTGAGTAAGAAATTCTCATCTTTGGACTACATTCCCATCTTGATGAGGACGTTCAAAGGTGCATGATAGGATTGGTACTACCATCGAATTTGATGAACTCGGGCATTTTGAAATCCTTGGGAATGGCAACACTAGAGGCTAAACATAGGTCATTGACACTCATTGGGCCGTAATAGTTGGGCCTTCATAGCATTCAAAACTATTTTTGCATACTTTCTTCCAATTCTTGTTTGAGTTTCAGTTGCTCCACCTCTTTCTCGAGTTGTCATGTGGGCTTGCATTCCTGTCATTCCCATCTAAATCATATCCTAGTTCTTCATCGTTGAAGCTATTGGTTCCAATGCCCCTGGATTGGCTTATGGTTGCAATGGCTTCATTCACCGCCTTTACTTGCTCATGCATCAAGGCCTTTAAATCATCGATCTCTTTTCCAAAATTCCTTTCTCCTACCATGGCTTCTTGATAGGCTCTTCAAACAAAGCTACTTGGAATTGATAAAATTTCTTTGGGAAAGTAACATTTGGAAGTCAGACCGTTGAAATTAAAGAAAACAAATTAACCAAGAGTAAAGAATGAAAAGAAAATGGATTCTCCTATTGAGCTTATGCTAATGTGCTAAGATGTATGCATACTAGATGAACTACATGTATGGAAAATACATGAATGTGTGAAATGATGACTTTCCCTTTTTTAACTCATGCATGTAAAAAAAATGTGTGTTGTGAATGTATTTCATCTTTTCATTTTTTCTCATGCATGCTATGTCTATTGAATGATTTGGGACGAAAGAAATTTTATTGTTTTGTATGCTATGATGCAAACTAGGGGAAAAGTTGTGCATGTTTTTTTTTTCTTATGAATGCTTGGAATTATGCCTGTCATGCTTTTTTTTTTCCTTTATGCATGTCACAAATGTTTGAAAATGCATGGAGATGGGTGAAGGATTTTTTTTTTAAAATGCATGTCATTTGACTTTTTTCCATTTTTTGTTTAAACTTAAGGATGTATGTACGTTATGAATGCATGAGATGAGATTTCTTTTATTTTTTCCTTTTTTCTTTTTGACACGGACTATGGATAAGAAGGAAGATGTGTGCATGAATGTATGTCATATTTTTCAAATGTGGATTGTGCATAAATGCATGCTATTTTTTTTTTTTTTTTGTAGAAGCGAATATGCATGAAAGAAAATGTATGCATGAATGCATGTCAAATAAATGCATGCCAAATGTCTTCTTTTTTCCTTTTTTTTTTTCATATGGATGTGGACCATGCATGAAAGAAGATGTATGAATGCATGTTATGCATGAATGCATGCTATTTTTTCTATGAATGTATGAAAATGAATGTCAAATGATTTCCTTTTTTTTTTCCATATGGATTATGTCAATGTGGTGTATGCATGAATGGGTGATAAGGGTGAACTATGCATAACATGCTTGTTATGAGAGAGAGTGAAGGAAAGTGAATGCATGCTAATTTTTTTTTTTTTTTTATGTGCAATGAATGAACAATATAAGATAAAGAAGACAAAAATGATACCTCTTTATGTACTAAAGGGTCAGTCCTAGAAGACGAATGTTTAACCACTAAATTCATTATATTAGTGCTAATTTGGGACAGGTATAGACTTCTAAAGGTTGTGGTCCCATACCCTTACCCATAAGATAAAGGCCCAATTCATGAAAGGATCACAAGTAGGAATGAACCATCTCAATATGACGGATCCATCATACCAGTGACAATCTGGGTGGTGTCCCATCAAAGGCCAAGTGGGCATGAAGCCCTTCAGTGACAATATTAGGACCCCACCTAATTCTCAGGTTACACAAGCTCGGGTATAGAGCAAAAAATGTGTGTGAAATAGTGATAGTGCATTGTGTGTGAAAAGCATACATATTCCTGTCAAACAAAATCACAAACAATATATGTGCAAATGGTCATCTACCCTAAGGTTTAAGTGACAAATATTTAGGTAAAATAAATAATTATTTACAAATAAACAAAATGAGTATATTTATTTACAGAAAAATGTGATATGACGGGAAAAAGTAAACATTATAAAGTTTTAATTATTTGCATAGTTTACTCTAATAGGCTTGACTATCTAACATTCCCCAATGGAGTTACCAAGTTGCCACAACGTCCCAGAGAGCGTCGCGATGAGAATGACAATTAATTTTAAAAAAGAGGGAGTCGCCACCAACTTTAACTTGACTAAAATTGGAAAACCTTTTTATTTGCAAACTGGTTTGTTTTTAAAAGAGATTTGAGGTTCGGAGTCTAATTATGATTATAGAACGGTCACTTAGCCCCACTGCACCCTTAATACATTCGTATAAATCAGTTACTTTAGAGCTCATTATGCATATTTATTTATAACTTAAAAATATTTATTTTTTCCCTTTAAAGTCAAGTTATATATAAAAGTAAAGTAAAAAAATGAATCAAAAGCAGAATAAAATTTAAAGAAAAGTTAATTTTGACTTGATAGTTGTTGGCTCCTACGTATCCTCTAGTATAATAAGAAACTTAAAGCCATGTCGTTCTTGTAGAAAATGATTGTGTTGATGAATTTTAGTTATAAAAACAATGTGTTTTGATTGATTTTATTTGTGAAAAAAGATTTTGACTGACAAATTATTTGAAAATGGAAATTCGCTTGCAGGATTTAAGGGGCGCTAGACATAAACCACAATACAACACTTATGAAGGAAGCACTAGCTTCTCAAACAAACTTATTGATTGTTGTCCTGACAAAAATATTTTTTGTATTTTTATTTTAGGAACAAAAAAAGCCATTAGGATCCTAAGACTTAAGTCTAAAAAAAATTAAAGCATTTTGTAAAAAGGAAGAAAAAAAGCTTATTAGAATCCTAAAAAAACTATAAAAAGCAAAAGACCAGCCCAGATTCTTACCCAAAAAATAAAAAAGCACTAAGGAACAAAAAGCCCAAAAAACAATTAAATAGAGGTAATGAAAAGGACCCAAACTTGACTATCCCATAAAAACCTAAACCCATACCTAAATGCAAAGCACAAAAAAAAAAAAAAAAAGAACCAAAGCCAAAGCCAACCTAACCCAAACCCCTCTAAAACTAATAACAATCTGTCAATATGCACACTAATTCCTAATTTCCAAAACATTGTAATACACAAAAAGGAACAGAGGCAGAATGGAGGGAGCAGCAGTGCTCAAGTAGCAGCGAAGGGGAAGAGTGGCGGCACTGCTAAGCAGAGGAAGGGTCGCCGATGAAGGGCGGAGGTGCTGTCTAGTGGTGTTGGGCTGGTGCGCTAAAACTGGGCGCGGCTTGTAGTGGCCTCCCAAAGGACGGCGGTGCCTTCGCAGAGGCACCGTCCGCTGGTCCTCTTGCGCGAGGCGCCTGCAACGCGGCTGTGGTGGCGTTGCTGATTTAAGCACCAGTTTGAGATGAGGTGGCGTAGTGGCTGTGGTTCAAGGATGGTGATGGTGAGGTTCAATGGCCCTGTTTCTCATTCTCTCTCCCTTTTTGATGAAATGAGGCAAGTGATGAATGGCTGTGTAGTGAGAGAAAAAATAAAACAGTTTGTGGTGAATGATACTAATGGGTGTTTTGCTAAACTTTTGTGTTTTTTTTTTTTTGGTGCCAATCTCTCCCTTTTGTTTTATTGTGCTATCAGTGAGTAAATGGATACAAGTGTGTGCTGTGAGATGCAACTGGATGAACTCATGCAAGATGATCTAGAGAAAATGTAGAAGAAAGAAAAAGGATTTAAAGAATGTAATACCAAAACAACGCAATTCGTATCTTTCCGATCTTTTTGTTCCCCATTTCTCTTTTAATTTGTCTCGTTTATACACACTGGGGAATTAAATGCCTTGATCCCTGATTGATTCTTTCGGATATGATTGGCAACTTGTGATCTGATTGAGGGATTCTGTCCCAAACTATTGCCTTACAATCTCTGATTTTTTTCATCCTTGTTCTAGGCTCTGCACATACCACCCCTTTCTTTCTTTCTTTCCTTTTTTTTTTTTTGAGTTGTGTTAACAGTTCAACAAAACTTGGGCTGGGAAAAAGAACTAAAATGGGCTTGTTTCGGACTTAGACTAGAAGGGCTGGATGACATTTTTCTTTTTCTTTTTTTAATACAAAAATTAACATGATAATGAGAAAAAAATGGACAAAATATGGAGTGCACAAGAATTATAAATTATTTTATTTAAGTATTGTGTCATGTTATGTGCCCAAAATAAATTTTGGTAATTTTTAATTATTTTTTGTGTTTTAAAATTATTTATTTTGAATTTCAATTTGAAGAATTTTGTGGATATTTACGAAGCACTATCAGACTTGATCTATTTTGACCAAAGTATTTTTTTCGTGCCTCTTTTAAATGCATATAGCAATTTTGGAACATATTGTAATTAATTATGTGTTTTGTGCAATGTTATTCTAAGAGTTATAATTTAAAATATTTTGATAATTTTATTAAGTATATTACAGTTACTATACTCTCAGAGTTAATATGTTTTGCTTAGTGTTTGTATATTGTGTATAATAATTAAGAAATATTGCAATTGTTGTATTTTGCACCAAATTATTCTGAAAGATCTTGTTTGTGACATTTTGATATTATTAATGGAAATTTTTCATAATTGTGAGCTCACCTTTTTGGGACTAATAATTACAGTAAAGTGCTATTTTGTAAAAAGTATTGTGTAATTTTTTAGGAAATTACAATTGTTTAATTTTGTGCAATACTGTTTTCATAGTTTTATTTGAAAATTTGGAATATGATTATATTTCACACTCCCATGTCATTTGGAATAATGTTTCTATAAAATTTCATCATCTAATTTATGCCGTCCAAGTAGGAGTTTTTTTTTTTTTGGGTTGTGGAGTAGCACAAATTAGTATTGAATTTAATTTTAAAGATATTATATTGTTATTGATATTGACTAAAATCCCACTTGACATAAAGATAAACTTGTTAAATTAAAGTGAAATAATGCACCATTATATAAGGGAAAAAAATTGAAGGTGAAATACATAATAATGCATCAATCATAAATCCTTTTTATACATAAATACATAATAATAGGAAAATCATATAATCCTTATAAGAAAACATACTTCAAATTATTTTGAGGAAGAGAGGAAACAAATTTTTAAGTATGTTATAAAAGACAATTCTAGTCCTCATAAATAAAATATGGGCACCTAATTAAGTCTTGTTATCTATAAGGGTTGTGGCCTGACCTATAAAAAAAATAAGACCAAGCCTAGACTTATTCAATATATCAAAAGTGAAACTTCAACTCAATACCTTCATCTGGTCTAGCATTCAACTTACCCCTAATCTAACACAACTACCATGTTATAAGCATGCATAATATTTTATTTTAAAACATATTATTTCATTCCATTAAAATTCACTTTTAAAACCCTAATCCTTATCTTTTTATCTATTGAATGCGCCACAACCATTTTATTAATTTCCTTCAAGCTCCAACGCCAGACTCTGATTTCACTTTTTCCCCATTAGCGTTCTTCTTTCTTCTAACAAGTCATTTAACTAAATCACCTCATTCTCTCTTCCTTTAATCATTACTCTCATTTCACCTTTTTCTCCATTAGCCTTCTTCTTTCCTTTAACATGTCATTTAACTAAATCACCTCATTCTCTCTTCTCTGGTAATCCACCTCACCAACCACCAACCACAAACGCTACTCCATGGCCACTCGTCGGACCCTGCATAATCGCCACTACTAGAAACACACGGGGTCCGACGAATAATCCTGATGGGTGCATAACTGTCGATATTTACCAACGATGTTGACGATTTGGCACGTTTTCGAAAATAATTATAATAGTTACGAATACCCGTCGGTAACTACGTCGGTAAATCTTGGAAAAATACCCACCAATTGGCACGCATAATATCCGATATGAATCGAGGCTTAAGGACGGGTGAGTTTTATATTTAACACTAATTATTTATTAAATCATTTACCAACATGTTTACCGACGGTTATTTAATATTTAATAATTTATGAATTAAATTACCTCCGCTTTACCAACAGGTGATTAAGATTTTAATATTAATTATTTACGAATTAATTACCGAGGTAACGGACGGGTACTAAAGATATTTAATAATTAATTATTTATGAATTAAATTACCGGGGTTAAAGGGTATTCAAGATTTTTAATATTAATTGTTTATGAAATAAATTACCGATTGCTAGCTGACGGGTGGTCAAGATTTTCAATATTAATTATTTATTAATTAAATTACCGCTGATGAACCAACGGGTATTTAAGATATTTAATATTCAATCATTTATAAATTAAATTACCGATGGGTAACCGGCGGGTATTTTGAAATTTCTTTTGCAACGCGTAAACTCTTGGTATGCCCATCACCCATCGGTAAGACGTCGGTAACTACCCATTAGTGATACACGTTTCATTTAATGATTATCCGTCGTAATACAGATATTACTCACGCCAAAGCCCTTCTTCCTCCTCACTCTGAAACCTCCTTCTCTCTCTAAAACCTCTCTGTCTCTCTAGCCGTGCCGCCGCCATAGTTTTTCCCTTCGTTCGCTGCAGGAACTCTGAGAAACGGAGGCGACCATTACAATCCGGGGCTTTGGTGAGCGTTTTAATTGGTTTAGTTTTTTGATTTGATTTATTTTTTCCGTTCATTTATATGTGCCCATAGTGCTGTGTGTTTGTTGCATTGGGGAGTAATTATTGTTATTAATTTATTAATGTAGGAGTTTTGCTTGAGGGTCACAACAATTATTGACTTTGGGATTGGTTTGCCATTCTTTTTCTTTATATTAGTCTATGTTTTGTGTGTATATAATTGTAGTGATTGATATTTATAATGTTGGATTTTAGGATTGGACTTGGTTGAACAAGGAGCTTCCCTATATTTTAGTGTTTTTTTACTGCTAGAGGTTAGTAACTCAATCATTATTATTTATATCGTTTAATGATTTAATATATATGTATGATATATAGAGACTTATATTTTATAGGATAGAGTTATAGGAAATGGAGATTGCATGACTGGGGGCAAGGGCGTAGAGGTCCTTCCAGACTTGTTTGATTTGTTTGCTTTGGATTCTTTGTATTTGCGGAGATTGCAAAATGCATGTTGTGGAGTTATAAAGGGATGCGCAATAAAATGGTTTTTAGGATTATTTGAATTGTATGTAATTATTAACATGTAACTGTTTAACTGTTCCTATTCTATTGTTGATTTTTATAATAATATCTATAATTGTTGAATTGATTGAAATATCCAATGATGGAAGCTCCTAGTTTAAGGAGATCCTGTCAAAATTTTGTTAAAATCTTTTTAGGGATAAAAGATTAAAATTAACCATATTAAAAAAAAATTTAAAGTCCAATTAAAAGAAATATCTAATGATGGAAGCTCCTAATTTAAAGAGAATGCAGAAATTTTGTTAAATTTTGTTTTAGGGATAAAAGTTTAGAAAAAAATTGTGCGCCGAGGAAATAAGATTTAAAAAAGGATTAAAAATAACTGTATTAAAAAAACAAAGAAAACCAATTCAATGTGTTTTAAAGTAGTAATTTGCGCTTGCGTTAAAAAATTATATGGCAATGGTTGTATTGACTAAAATATGTGGCTGGAAGAAGTTTACAAAGCGTTATTGTTTGGGACATGAATATTTGTTATTTTTTAAATATGAAGGAGGCTTCTATTTTAAAGTCATATTGTATAACCATAATGCTTCATAAATGACTTATTCAAGATATGACGAAAACACTATCTAAGATTGTAAAGTTGGCAATGATGACACTAAAAGGCCTGTAGCATCTAAGTATCATGTACATTTCTTGAAAATTGCGGTGCACCTTAAACAAATGTACATGATTCTCAAGTGCTACATGCCTTTTAGTGTGATCATTGCCAACTTCACAATCTTGGATATGTCTTCGTCATATCTTGAATAATCCATCTCTGAATCAATATGGTTATATACTCTGGCTTTAAAATAGAAGCCTCCTTCATATTTAAAACACAACAAATATTCATGTCCCAAACAAGAACGTTTTGTAAATTTATTCCAGCCATATATTTCAGTACAACCATAGCCATAAAATTTTTCAACGCAGGCTCAAATTACTATTTCACTATATTTATTTTGTTGTTGATCTTTATAATAATATTTATAATTATTGTATTGACTAAAATATGTAACGATGGAAGCTCATAATTTAAAGGGAGATCCTATCGAAATGTTGTTAAATTTTTTTGTATGAATAACAGATTAAATAAAAGTAACCATGTTTAAAAAAACTTAAAATCAAATTAAAAGAAATATGTGATGACGGAAACTCCTAATCTAAATGGATATGCTGAAAATTTTTAGAATATTTGTTGAGAGAATAAGATTAAAGTTTACTTAAAATTTAAATAGCAATTGAATTTCTTTTTGAAAGTAGTAACTTTCTATCTTTACAAAATTGTAGGGTCTAGAGTTAATCACAAGCGCAATGTTACCTTCAAATTGATCATGGATGTATGATAGATTGCATCCTAATAGAGGGGGATTAAATCAGACTTTTATAATGATGTTGAAGAATTTATGAGTATGGCATGTAAAAAACAACAGCTCATTAATGAAGCAAAAGTTAGGTGTCCATGTAATAGGTGCAAATGTAAGAAGTATCTGGATGACGATACAATAAGGGTTCATTTGTACAAGTGGGGATTCATGCCTGACTATTGGGTTTGAAGGAGCATGGAGGTAGTTAATGCATGGAACTAAGTGGGTGTGAAATTGGAAGTAGTTCTGGTGGGATCCATATAACTCAACATGATGTGGGTAATGTGTTGTGGGAGGATAACCTAGCTAGGCATCATGAGATGGTGTTTGATGCTCCTGGTCCTGAATTTGCTCTCGTTATTCAGCCTTCAGGAGGAGCCCAACCAAGATGATGCTTGATTTTATAGTCTACTAGAAGCTGCCAATCAACCTTTATGGGAGGATTGTGCATACTCTAAATTGTCATTAGTAGTTCCAATGTTGAGCATTAAGTCCGAAGGGAATCAAAGCCAAAGTTCTTTTGATCAATAGGCCGCACTAATCAGTGAGCTAAGTCCGAACCCCAATGCTATTCCAAAAGATTTCTATCAAGCTAAAAAATTTGTTTCTAAACTTGGGTTGAAGGAAATAAAGATTGATTGCTGCTTGAAAGGTTGTATGCTTTATTATAAAGATGATAGTTCATTGACTGAGTGTAAGTTCTGCCAAGAGCCTAGGTTTAAACTAAGAGACGTGGAAGTGGGAGGTATAAGGATGTCCCTCGAAAAGAATGCACTATCTGCCCTTAATCCATAGGCTCACAAGACTCTACGCATCAATGAGTTCAGCTCCTCATATGAGGTGGCACAGTGAAAATCAAAGGGGTGATGGTGTGATGATGCATCCATCGTACGGTAAAGCGTGGAAAAAGTTCCTTCAATGATATCCTGATTTTTCTTGTGACACACGAAATGTTAGATTGGGACTCTGTTTAGATGGATTTACTCGAATAACCAATTTAGCGAACCCTATTCCTCTTGGCCCGTATAGTTACACCCTATAATCTCCCTCTTGACATGTGCACGAAAGATCCTTACCTATTCTTAACATGTATAATTCCTGGCCCTGATAATCCAAAAGCTAAGATTGATGTGTATCTTCAACCCCTAATTGATGAATTGAATGAGTTGTGGTGCAGGGTGTTTTTATTACAACATTTCAACTAAGAAACTTCATGATGAGAGGCATTAATGTGGACCATCAATGATTTCCCAGCTTATGGAATACTGCTGGATGGATGACCTAAGGCAAATTAGCATGCCCGATTTGTATGGACGATGCTAAAGCATTCACCCTGAAACATGGAGGAAAGAACTCTTGGTTTGATTGTCATAGGAGGTTCTTAGATTCTGATCATCCCTATAGGCGAAGCAGATATAGTTTTAAAAGAAATTGTGTTGAACATGATGGGCCTCCAGTTAGACTAAATAGCCACGAAATGTGGGATCGAGTTAAGGATATCCCAAAAATAACGAAAATCGAAAAGGTCGTGCGAGCTAGGCTATGGAGTATACTATAATTAGACCAAACAAAGTATTTTTTGGAGTTGCCGTATTGGAAGGATAATTTGGTACGTCATTGTTTAGATGTCATGCATATTGAGAAAATGTGTTTGACAACATTATGAATACTGTATTGGATAGTAGAACCAAAGACAACGACAAGGCAAGGCATGATCTGGCTGAGTATTGCACGCGGCTTGATTTGCATTTACAAGAACTGAGAGATGGTCGTTTCTATAAACCAAAGGCCAAATATGTCCTGAGTTTCAATCAGCAACAAGCAGTTTGTCAGTGGCTTAGGAGTTAAGAATGCCCGATAGCTATGCTTCAAACTTAAGTAGGTGCGTCAATGTTGCACAGGGTAAGCTTGTTGGCATGAAAAGCCACAATTGTCACGTGTTCATTGAGTTTTTGCTTCCAATTGAATTCAGAGAGCTACCTGATATTATCTAGAAGCTCACCGAGTTGAGTCAGTATTTCAAGGATTTATGCTCTTCTACTTTTCGATGTGACGATGTGCTTGTCATGGAAAAAAATATTCCCAAAATTCTCTGCAAATTAGAGAATTTTTCCTCCTGGGTTCTTTGACTCAATGGACCACGTGCCCATACATTTGGCATATGAAGCACGAGTGTGTGGACCGGTTCAATAGGTGGATGTATCCATTTGAAAGGGAAATAGGAGGGTCTAAAAGAATGAAGAATAAGTCTCAAGTGGAAGGATCAATATGCTAAGCTTATCTAGCGAAAGAGGCTTCAAATTTCTGCTCATTTTACTTTCAACCACATGTTCAATCTAGGAGAACTCGGTTGGTCGTAACGATGATGGAGGGGAGTATTCTATTCCATTTCAATCAACCTGGTAAGCCTGGAAAGAGCGTGCCTCGATGGCTGACTTTCGAGGAGTGGAATTCCGCACACTTACATATTTTGCTAAATTGTGATGAGGTGCAACTATTTAGATTGTAAGTCAAAAATCCTTTTTTTGTGTAGGTGTGAGTGTGATGTTATGCATATATAAAATAACGTAAAATATATTTTCAACAACAGATACTTTGAGCAACTGCAAGGTCAAGATCCTCTTCAATAATTTCCAGATTTGTTTAGATTACATGTAAGTCTGCTTGTTTAAGATTATGTAACCTAAAATATTATATGTTAATTTTGTTTGATACAAGTAAATTTGACATTTCAAACTTTATGTACGTAGGTTCATAACAAAAATAATGGTGTAACATGTCCCTATTTGTTCAATTTAGCTTGGGGCCAAAAAAATAAAGTTGTAAGTTAGCCCATGTACTATGTTAATGGGTACAAGTTTCACACAGTTGATTGGGTGCGAGGAAAAAATCGACAATCCTGGTGTTTATGTTAAAGGCAATATTGGGGACAGAGAATGTGATTAGTATGATATTGTTAAGGAAATCCTTGAGTTTAAGTACGTAAATGAGCTCACAAATAAATGTGTCATATTCAAATGTGAATAGTATGACCCTACCCGACTAACTGGACACATCAACACAACAATTACAAAATCATTGAAATCAATCACACAGAAGATATAGAAGTTATGATCCATTTATTATAGCCCAAAATGCCATACAAATATATTATATGTCTTATCCTAGCAAAAGTAGGTCACAATGGAAGGTTGTGAATAAGATAAAACTAAGGGGTATGATTGAAATACAGGAAGATACTTTGAAGATGCGTATCAAGTAGATGATACACATCCTTCAAGGGCGTAGATGCAACAACCCTGAAAACCCCTTTCATTGACTACTGGGAAGTTGATTTAATTGAATACACAAGTAACCACCCAATCAGAAATCACAAAGATGAAACAAGTGATAATAGTGCTGATGAGTCACCTAGTGATCAATAGCAGAGTGATGATGAAAATAGTCCTACACTTTCATATTAGCTAAGGCGTTCAATATTATATGCAATATTATTATGCAATTATTTGAAATTTCCTGGTTTAATTAATGTTTCGTAGTGGATTATTTTTTAATTGTTTCAGGATGACTGGTAGAGGCGGAGGCCGACCTCGGAAGGTCGGTTTACCCACCACTCCCCTTCCACCACTTCTACCTCAGTCCGACCATCAGCACCCAGCCTTTCGAATGATGCCCACTCTTGGGTATGTCGGCCCTCCCTTCCCGTATTCACGCTCACGCCCACTCGCATTCCGACCCCTCCCCTAGCCCTACCACTGTCCCTAGCCCTTTCACTCCCCTACTCCCCCCGCATCTGTAGACTCCTCCTTCCTTGATGAGGTCACAGGCATGGGACACGATGGGAGGCCTCTCGACCCAATGAGGCCGCTTGGGCCTGATGGTAGACACTGGGCAGATTAGGCAATAAAGACAGGTAAGTTGAAACATGTTTTTTTTATTACATTTTAATTTTACATTGCTTATGATATTTGAGTAATTTTGATTGGTTTTTTATTTTTTTCATTTATGTAATAGTTTTCTCCATTTGCACGGGATCACGGAGGTTATCCAGAGTCGGTATAACCATCCGTGGCCTACATGGACTATGTAACACCCTAATATTTAACCCAACACGCCTATGACGTATTGAAATTAATTATTAGTTATTACCTCCTTTTAAATTCATTTGTAGAATTACTTAACGGAAAATACAGGTAAATTTTTTTTGAAACACAAACCAAAATGCAAGTGCGTATACTATCATGAGCGAAACGTAAAGCAGAGAAATTAAACATACAATTGAAAGCGATAAATGACACATCCATTCATAGAAGCAAATGCCATAATATATTAGATCACATAGTTTGATACATAGTTGGATACATCAAATGAAATATATAAAGACATAAAGTCATACCCACATAAGAATGGGCAGAGGTTCAGTACATAAAACATAAAGCAGAAAGTAAACATAACATCAAATACAAGGGAGCCTCGAAAGATCAAACCCCAGCCATAGCTACCCCTCCCTCAAAAACTACGGGTGACGCTGATCCTCTAGTGATGGGGAAAGGTGTCCCATGAACTGCTAGAGCTCCTCGGTCGTGGCCCAATGAAAAGGGCCTGGGCATGCGGAGCGGGGGAACAACATGGCCTCCTCCGCGGGTACTTCTCGAGTTATCGTACTCACCTCACCAGCCTCGGCTCAGTGGCAGTGTCCTCACTACCCTTACCCACGTCCATGGGCACGAGGGAGAACCCTCAGAGTCATCATCCGGGAGAGTCCTCGGACAAGTCAACCCTATGCGAGGTATGAGCGGACGTACTCGGATAGTCTACCTGAGGATGATGAACGGACACGGTGAGTCTACTCGTCGTGGGGTCGAAGTCTTCTGAAGATCATGTCGTCGCCATACGGTGAGGTAGAAGTGAAACGAAAGCTGGAAACGGGATGCGCGAGCATCCCATGTGCGCAAAATGCGGAGCACACAACGACCCTCAAAATGATATGACTGGTGCTCTAGGTCATAGTGCACCTCCCAAATCGGCGTATCAACGAAGATCACGAACGATGCCATCGAGATCTGAAGACGTACGGGAAAAGAAGAAAGAGGGGTGAGAATCTTACTAAAGAATCTCAGTAGGGAATCCTCCTACACTAATGTCGTCGTTAACGTCCCAAGAACCTTGGGTTTATTTATGAAAAGGTGTAACATGCAAAGGTTCATTATGTGGTTTTATAAAAGCAATTATCCAAGGTCCGTTGTAACGCCCCAATTTTTCTATTTGAGTACAAATGACCAAAATGCCCTTGAGGTCATTTTTACCAGAATTAAAGGAACTGACCCGGTCCTCGAACAGGTCAACTCAATGTTTGAAGGGGATTATAACTGTTATGTTTGATATCCGAGGTGAAAATCTCGTTTTCTGAACTTTCAGCTGAAAATGACCAAAATACCCCTCCTGTGTTCTACACGGGTAAAGGTGTCGTTTGAACCCGAACTTTTCCAAGGAGTTTGGAATGATGTTTATGAGTGATGTTTGATGTCTAGTCAGCCCGGGAGGTCTGGGCAGTTTCATGCAAAATTACCATTTTGCCCCTAGAACAGTGTACAGTGAGCCTAATGACGTAATTAAGCAAACCTAAGCAATATTAGGCTCTAATCGAAGGTTAATTTATTTCAATAATTAATCTAGAGTCAAAATAATTTATTAAGGTTAATTAGGACCTAAGATTGCTTAATTAAACTCTAATTACATTCTTTAATTCAAGATTCCTAGTCATGGAATCTTGAATAGTATTTTCTCTCTCCAATTCCTTAAATTAAGGAATTGTGCCCATGCCTCATTTGACTAAAAGAATGATTTTAAATTGTTAATCTAGCAAGGTTACCCTTCTAATCAAGTCTTGACAACCTTAATTAGCCAATTACCTCACCTAAACACTTGCTTACAAACTCTTAACCAAAACCTTAGTCAAAGAAACACCTGAACACATCACTAAACCACAATTACATGAAAAAATTTCTCTCCTCCCTTGGCTGGAAATCTGGCTGAATTCTAACCCCAAGAAAAGTGTCACATGTTGATTTTTATTTCACTCCAAAGGTCATACCTCAAGCCATACCTCACCATGTTTTCAACCATGCTTTGCCCGCCTAGACCATGCCAATCAAAGAGATATTTTCCTCCCCAAAGACCAAGCAAGGCCGTCGGCCATCCTTCTTTGTGTAGCCTTCATGTTGCAAAATTTCTATAAATACCAAGCTTGGAAGAACTTGGTTACACTTTAGATCATTTGCCAAGTTTAGTTTTCTTGCACTTTCTTGCATTTCCTCTCAAATTTCTCTTCATCTTGTTCATCTTCTTCTTCCTTTCAAAGAATCCTTCCACTACCACAAACCATCACAAACAACCTTAAACCACCACTCCCTCACCTCAAACCATCTCTTAAACACTCAAACTTTCCATTTCCAAGCTTACAACCTCAAGGAAAATTCATCTCCTTGACTTTTCTCCCTTGGCCGAATCCTCCTCCTCCTTAAAGAGAAGATTTTGTCTTCTCAACTCTTCAAGAATCAAGCTTTCTTTCTTCTTTTTCAAAGACTTCCTTAGGTAGGGGTTTTATTTCAAAGTTTTCACTTGTTTCTTTGAAGAAAGTTCTAGTTTTCTCTTGGTTTAAAACTTTTTTCCTCTTCCTTTTTCTTTTCGGCCATGAGACCTTTTCTTGAGAGGTACTTTGGGTTGATGATGAGGTTTCAAGATAATGGCTTGTTGTTGTCATGTGAGAAACCTCTAAAGCTTGAAACAACTTGGTCTTGGACCATACATGCTTGTGTTTTCCTTTCCTTTTCTTGTTTATATTTTTGGTTCCCTTTCTTTTCTTTCTCAAAGGTTTCAGTTTTCTCTTCCTTTTCCCTTGAATGGTTTCGGTTTCCTTTCCCTTTGTTTGGACAAAGTTTGTTAAAAATATTAAGTAGATCACAAAAGTTTTGTTAAAAAAATTAATCACATGTTTTCAAAGAGCTCTAAGCTTACCCTTGCCAACCTTAAAGTTGGTCGTCCGTTCTAAGATTTTTACTCTAGATTGAAGCCCATGAGCAATAAAATAAAGAATATGACTTAGTTCTTGTATGTTTGTTTAGACAAAGTGTTGAGCTTTGTGTCTATTTTCTTGAGCTTGATGATGAAGTTCAAAACCAAAGGCTTCTTTGAAGTCTTGGTGCTAAGAACTCTAAAGCTCACTTTATGTAGTTAAGATACATATTTGGGTTGAGGTTGTGATGTTCCTTTAAAGTCTTGTAAGAGCTCTAGTTGAGATAAAATGAAATTTGCACTCATGTTTATGTTTATGCCTTGCATAACATGTTTATTTTGATGCCATCACTAAGTTCTCAAGAATAATTAAATGAACTTGCATTATCATGTTTAAATTTCCAAGCTTGCATTTCATGTTTATATTTCAAGCCATCACTTAAATTTAAATATAATAATGAGGTTGCATCTCATATTTATTTTATGCACTCACTTTATTTTCTAATGAAGAGTAAAATAAGTGCATAGCATATTTATGTTTATGTCATTACCTAAATGTTCTAGAGCTCAAAGACTTGCCCAAGTATCTTACATAAAGTTTTAGAAAATGGAGGCATTTCAAGAATGTCATATCGGCCTTGTGATGATGATGATGGACTTGGATGAGTTCATCTAATCATAAGTGCCTTTGACCTATGTCTTGGAATTTTTCTAAGCTTAGGTGTATTTAAAGAACTTTATGAACAAAGTTCTATATTTTAAATCTATTCCTTGAGTCAAATGATTTAGCTACTGACCTTACCTATTTTTATATGATTTCAACAAGATTAATTGGTTTCTAAAAGAGTTTTGAGTTCCTAAAATGATTCCAAGAGAAACTAGCAACTTATATGCATTTAAATTATGAGATTGTGTGATTATTTGATGCTTATGTTTTCGGTTCTGCCTTGTACAATTGGCCACTATATAAATTCTGTTTTATGGTGTTAAAATGTGTAAGATTATGTTTGAGTGAAGCAAGGAATGATTTAGGGAAGTTAGGAAAGAACAAGTAACTAAAAAGGATTTAAAATGTAAATTCTAGAACACTTAGATGCACAAATCATAAATTCTGTTCCAGCATAATTGGACTTAAGAATAATAGTTCATAATTAGTAGATATGTGTAGGAATCCCTCATAATTGGTTTAGGATTTGATCATAGAGCCTTAGGTGAAGACGGAACTTAGAAAGGGTCTAAGAGAGAGATTCTAGGACCCCGTAATCATAAGATAAAATTCTGCCCAAAAGATGTAGAGCTATTTGGCTATGTTATAAAGCATAAACATTAGAGAAAATTATAGGTAATGATCCCTTAGGTGTAACAAAGATCCATAATGAAAGATTGAATCATTAGAACTTAAGTTTAGGACCCGTAAGGGTCAAAGCATAAGACGTATGAGATAGGAGGTGTGATGTGAGCATGAGGCTAAGTGGGTATGTGTGAACACCCGATTTTTCCGGTCTCTTAATTTAAAACCCAAAATTTGCATAATTCATAATTTAGATTAATTTCCTTTATAGTTTCTTATTTAGTCCTATTGAAAAAAATAATAATAAAAAAAATAATTATTGTTCAGCCTATTCCTACATAAAATAAAAACAAAAAAATACTCAGCCCATTTTAATTTCTTTCAGACCATTTCAGTTTATTCAACTCATTTACATTTTCAGCCCAATCAAAACAAAAATTGTCCAGCCCATTTTACTTCATTTCCTTTTTTTTTTTGTTAAAAGCCCACAACTTGCTCGTACATGAGTTCAGATTCAAAAAAAAGAAAAAAAGAAAAGAAACCACCGATTTTAGTTTTGTCCTTCCATTTGTTAAACAAAAATAAAATAATAAAATAAAACAAAAAAAGAGAAAAGGAGGAAGACAGGAGTCACGGGCTAGTTCCTGCCAAGGCTTGTGAATCAATAGTGAAGTTGTAATGATAGGGAGTTTTGAAAAATTGCCGGACACAATGATGGTGTTCCTCCCACTTTGTGCAAGATGCTAATGCTCTTTCGGTGAATGAGCTTGGAGGGATACACACAGAGGGGGATGAACTGGGGTTTTCATTCTTTCACCACATATACCCAAGATCTCCATCAACACAAAAAAAAAATCAAAAAAATACATCCTGATACATCAATCAGCAGGAAGCAGAAGGGAAATTCAAAAAGAAATCTACAAAGAAACCATCAACAATTTCAGCAAGAAAACCCAGCAACAACAGAAAGGAAAGAACAAGGTAGATCCAGTGACGCAATATCATCATCATTCAAAAATTTAACAAAAGAAAACAAATAAAAAGAGGAAAAGGTGAAGAGGCCACGGCCTTCCCTTTGCCACTCCGCGGCCTCTTCTTCAACCTCTCTCTCTCCATCATCCCCTTTCATCATCCTCACTGTCACCATCATCATCACTGGTTTTTCACTCTTCCCTCTCTCGCCCAGAACCACCGCCGCATCCTCCTCTTCTCACGCGGCCGCCGCACCATCATAGGTGAACCGCCCTCATCTCCACCTCCTTTTCAAATCTCGGGCTGACACCACCACGACCTTCTCCTCCATGTACATATCACCATGACCTCCTCCTCCATTACATACCACCGTCAACCCAGCCACCCCTCATCGTACTGGGCCATCCATCACCACACGGTTCCCCCTCCAGAATCGTGCTCCCTCTCCCATGCAGCCACCAACAACACCACCGCCACCCCTTAACCGCATGCATAACTCACAGCCCGCCTTTCACCCACAAAACCACCACAACCAAGCCAGCCAAGATTTGCAACCACGGCCAAACAACGCCGCTCCAAGTGGCGGCGAAGCTCCAATCTCCTTCTTCCTCCTCTAAACAACCCAGCCACGCCATAAGCTCCATCATCGCAACTTACCCGTACCAGACTCTGCCGCCATCCACAAAACCGCTGCACCAACCACCGGGGATCACAGCCCCACTCCGCCTGGCCTGGACCTCTAAATTGCGCTCCCTTCTTCCCCATCGCGAGCTCCCGTGTGCGTGCCAGCCGCGGCCTCTTCCCCTTGATCTCCCTCTCTCACTCTTTCAACTCTCTCTCTTATCCCCTTCTCTCTCTTAGCTTCTTTCTTTCTCTAGATTCCTTTCTTTGTTTGTGATATTCGTGTTGTGTTAGTGTTAGTGTGTGTGGGGGTTTGAGTGTGTGTGTGTGTGTGGA
This sequence comes from Dalbergia oliveri, assembly GCA_030441495.1. Lineage (NCBI taxonomy): Eukaryota > Viridiplantae > Streptophyta > Magnoliopsida > Fabales > Fabaceae > Dalbergia > Dalbergia oliveri. The sequence continues at coordinate 21,222,390 of JAMLFY010000013.1, read as the reverse complement.
TGAGCATGTGAGCGTGTGAGTGAGTGTAAGTATGCATGTGGGAAGTGAGTTAGTTTAGGGGATTAGTTTAAATAAAATTGGTTTAAGTTAGATTTATGTTTAGTAAGATTAAGGATTTGGAAAATAAAAGGGTGTTAGATTTATGTTTAGTGTTATTTTATGGGAATAAGTTTATGAGTTATTTATTTAGATTCGGGTTTATTCGTTGGGTTAATATTATTTTATTTTTGGCTTTACTTGTTTATGGTCGCTTTAATTTGGGACCAAAATAAAGTGTATAAAATAAATATTCAAATGGTTTACTTTCCTAAAAAAGGATTTAAGTTAATTAATTGATAATTTTTTTTTAATAAAATTAGTTGAGCCGTGACGGCTTGTTAATTACATATTTCGGATATTTTAGCTTGAGCTTGATATCCTAAAACTCATTTTCAGAAAATTAAAGCTAATTAAAAACACAATTATTTTCTAAGAACTACATGACTTTGAATTCCCCATTGCAGGAGGATACGTAGGAGTAGGGCGATTCCGATCCCTGTCAAGTCAAAATTAAATTTTCATAATTTTTGTCTTAATTGTAAATTTTTCATGAGTTTTTTTATGAGACGTTTTATTTCATTTAATTTTCATTTCTTTAGGAAATGTTTTATTTCAAATAAAAAGGTTTAATTTAGGGACGGCTTGTTAACTCAATATTCTGGACATCTGAGTTGTGACACTTGATGTTCCAAATTTTCTTTAAAAAGTATGTTCTCTTTTATATTTTATTTTACTTTCATAAAAAATATCAAAATAATTTTTATCTTATTTGTGAATATTTATAATTCATAAGAGATTTTCATTTTCATATATTTAGTTTAAATTTGTTACTTATTTGTGAAATATTGTATTTTGAATAAAAAATGTTAATTTAACCGTGATGGTTTGTTAACACAGTATTTTGAACACCTGAGTTGTGACAGCTTGGTGTTCCTCAATTTTTTTTTAAATTTTGTTGTAAATAAAATATAAAAATGAATATTTTGAAAGGTTATTAATAATTTGCACAAAATCAATTAAGGTACCGTCTAAGGACGGGTGTATTAGGGGTGCGTAGGACTAAAATCTTACCCTTCCCTATGCATAACCGACTCCGAGCTCAAGTCTGGTTTCAAAGACCAATTTTTTAATAAAACGGGTTTTTCCATGTTTTCCCAATTTAAATAAATTTGGTGGCGACTCCAATTTTAACTACTATTTTCACGTCCCCGTCGCAATCCGTTGCGCAGTATGCTCATGATGATGTGAATATGCTATTACTATGAACATGAGCCTATATGTGTATTTGTGGCATGTTGTTGTGATGGTGTGGAATGCTATGCTTGAGATGCATGAGAATGCGATATATGAACGAGTTAGGATAGTATGCTCCCGTGAATTATAGATTTAATTGATTGAGAAAGTTTCATGAGAACAATATGTGTGATTGAGTTATGTGGTATGGCTCAATTTTGAGGAAATTCGGAGTGTAGTCGTTATGCTACCAATTTCCGTCAAATTTGAGGGTCTTGAGAAAATTTTGAAAAGAAAGATTTTATATGTGACATGCCGAGATGCATTTCTCTTGCTACGGTAAGGAGAAAGGAAACCCGTGGAGGGTATGGTCATGGGGGCCATACCGAAGCGGATAATGTCACTGGTCTTAACCAGATAATGCGTTTTGCAGACTGAGACGTACTTCTCCTGCTATGGTGAGGAGAAGGTAAAACCATGAGGGCATCGACATTAGCCTGCCAAAGCGGACAAAGTCACTGGTCTTAACTAGTTAATGCATTTCGGAGAAGGAAGAAAGTCCCATGATGGGTGATTCCTTAGGTCCCCTGCCGTACTCTGGGAGTCGGATTGTTATTTTTATGATTATGATTCACTTATCAAGAGGATAAATAAGAACTAGTGATGACTAGTTAAGGTATGAGCTCATAGCCTAGTATCAGGGGTCGGTTACTATTGTTTTAAAGATCATGATGTCACAAGTTTGAGAAATGAGAAAAGATGATAAGTATCTTGCTTATGAAAGCGAAAGGTTGATCATGAAAAGTTACATGCTACTTATATGTGATTTAATTGTTGATGATATGTTTTATTGTTTGCTAAGTATTGTCATGCATTCATGTTCTGTTATGCTGCATCCATGCATTAAGATTCATCATAAAAGAAACGGACCTTGGATAATTATCTTTTATGAAAATCTCATAATGAACCTTTGCATGTTTAACCCTTTTATAATAAACCCAAGGTTCCTGGGGACATAAACGATGACATTAGGATAGGAGGTTTCCCTAGATTCTTTAGCAAGATTCTCACCCCTCTCTTTGTTTCTCTTTCCGTTACGTCTCTAGACCACGATGGCGTCATTCGTGATCTTCGTTGACACCCTGTATGGGAGGTGCATTACGACCCAGATCATCAGTCCTACCACTTCGAGGGTCGTTGTGCGTACGCATTTTTGCATACATGGGATGCCCGTTTGCTTTCCTGGTATCCAGCTTCGCTTCACCCGACTTCTCCCTACGGTGATGATTTGATTTTTGAGAGGACTCGAACCAAGATAGAGAATCATCGTGCCAACCTTCATCTTCGGCGGTGCGCGACTACCCAGTGCGTCCCTCACCTGAGACATTCGGAGACCGATCCGTCGAAGGATCCCCTTCTGATCCCTTTTCGAAGGGTCTGTCCCTGTAGTTCCCATGGATATTGGGAGGGCAGTGAGGATACGATGACATAGCGGAGGCTAGCTTGACGCCCGAGATGCGCCCACGCCGAGGAGGTCATGTCCGTCCACCTTTCCGTTTACACGCACCCGAGGAGCTAGCATAGTTCATTGGGTACGTACCTTCGAGAGACGAGGAGCAGCGCCATCAATAGTTCGAGGGAGGGGATAGTCATAGCTTGGGGATCGATCTTTTGGGGGTTGTTCCATGTATTAGCAGTTTATGTTTCCTGTTTTCTTTCTTGTACTCTATGTTTCTCCTAACCTCTCCACTACACGGGTAAGACTTTATGCTTTTTATATTCCAGTGGATGTATTAAACTATGGTAATTAATGTTATGGTGGATGTTTTTATGTTTGAGGTGTTCCTTGTTGCTTTTGTATTGTGTGATTTATTTACTCTTCCGCTTTACGTTTCGTTTATGTTGTACGCGATGGCTCGCACTTTGTTTTACGTATCTTATTTCAAAAAAAAATTTACCCATATTTTCCTTTAAGTTATGTGACAAACGAGGTTTAAAGGAAGTAATGACTAATAATTAATCTTAATACGTCCTAGGCTTATTGGGTTAAATATTAGGGTGTTACACCATGTACGCAAAAATGCGGACAACACAACGACCCTCAAAATGATATGACTGATGCTCTGGGTCATAGTGCACCTCCTAAATTGGCGTATCAATGAAGATCACGAACGACGCCATCGAGATCTGAAGACGTAACTGGAAAAGAAAGAGGGGGTGAGAATCTTACTAAAGAATCTCGTAGAGAATCCTCCTACACTAATGTCGTCGTTAACGTCCCAGGAACCTTGGGTTTATTTACGAAAAGGTGTAACATGCAAAGGTTCATTATGTGGTTTTATAAAAGCAATTATCCAAGGTTCGTATCTTTTATGATGAATCTTAATGCATGTATGCAGCATAGCGAAACATGAATGCATGACAATACTTTATGCAAACAAACCAATAAAACATGTCATCAAATAATTCATCATCATATAAGTGACATGTAACTTCTCATGATAATCTTTCTTTTTCATAAGTATGGAACTTCACATCTTTTCTCGTTTCTCAAACTTGTGACATCAAGGTATCAAAAATAGTAACCGCACCCCTAAAACTAGGCTATAAGCTCATACCTCAACTAGTCGTCACTAGTTCTTACTTATCCTCTTGATAAGCGTAACATAATCACAATAATCCCGACTCCCAGAATATGGGTAGAGGGCCTAAGGATCACCCATCATGGGACTTTTTCCTTCTCCGAAACACATCAACTGGTTAAGGCCAGTGACTTTGACCGCTTTAGGCTAATGTCGATGCCCTCACGATTTTACCTTCTCCTCACCGTAGTAGAAGTACGTCTCGTGCGAAACGTATCAACTGGTTAAGACCAATGACATTGTCCGCTTCGGTATGGCTCCATGACCATACCCCACGGGTTTACTTTCTCCTCACTAAGGAGAAATGCATCTGGCATGTCATATTCAAAATCTTTCTTTTCAAAACTTTTTTAAGTCCCTCAATTTTGACGGAAATTCGACAGCACAATGGTTGTACACCGAATTCCTCAACTTTGAGTCATGCCACATAACTCATTCAACTCATGCCATCTCATTCATTGTCTTAATCAATCAAATCTTTAAAAGCCATATAAACATATTCATTCATTTCATCATCATCTTATATCCATATGCACCTCAATCATAGCATGTCGTATTATCACATCAATTACGTCATAAGTCACACAATCTTATGCACATAACATTAATACTTTCAGTATAATATAAATATGCTCATTCACTCGGTCACTTACTCACGTTATATCTCCTATCTTGCAATGTCTTATGTTTTGACCTTTACAGGTCTTAATCTTAAATTTAGTTATCCTAACACCCATAATAGATCTTTTATGCACCTAAAGGACCATTATTTGTAATTCTCTCTAATATTTATGCCCATTAACTCTTCCAAATAGCATTGTATAGATTAATTACCATGATTATTATTCAATTACGGGATTCTAGAATCTATGTCTTTGACCCTTTCTAAGTTCTGTCTTCGCCTAAGGCTCTATATTCAATTCCTAAACCAATTATGAGGGATTCCTACACATATCCACTAATTATAAACCATTTTCCTTAAGTCCAATTATGCTGGAACAGAATTTACAATTTTTGTATCTAAGTGTTCTAGAATTCTCATTTTAAGTCCTTTCTAGTTACTTGTTCTTTCCTAACTTCCCTAAATCGTTCCTTGCTTCACTCAAACACAATTTTACACATCTTAACTCCATAAAATAGAATTAATACAGTGGCCAAAGGAACAAGGCAGAACCGAAATAATATAGCTCACATAATCACATAATTTCATGATTTAAATGTATATAAGTTGCTAGTTATCTCTTGGAATAATTTTAGGAACTCAAAACTCTTTTAGAAACCAATTCATCTCATTAAAATCATATAAATATAGGTGAGGTCAGTAGCTAAATTATTTTGTTCATGAAGTAAATTTAAAACACAAAATCTTGTTCATAATGTTCTTTAAGTTCACCTAAGCTTAGAAAAATTCCAAGACATAGGCTATGAGCACTCATGATTAGATGAACTCATATCAAGTCCATCATCATCATCACAAGGCCGAAATGGCATTCTTGAGATGCCTCCATTTTCTAAAACTTTATATAGGATATTTGGGCAAGTCTTTGAGCTCTAGAGTATTTAGGTGATGACATAAACATAAACATGCTATGCACTTTATTTTACTCTTCATTATAAAGTAAAGTGAGAGCATAAAATAAATATGATATGCAACCTCATTATTATCTTTAAAGATTAAGTGATGACTTGAAATATAAACATGAAATGCAAGCTTGGAAATTTAAACATGATAATGCAAGTTCATTTAGTTATTCTTGAGAGCTTAGTGATGGCATAAAAATAAACATGGTATGCAAGGCATAAACTTAAACATGAGTGCAAGTTTGTTTTATCTTAACTAGAGCTCTTGCAAGACTTTAGAGGAACATTACTAGCCTTAACCCAACATGTATCTTAACAACATAAAGTGAGCTTTAGAGTTCTTAGCACCAAGTCTTCAAAGAAGTCTTTGGTTTGAACTTCATCATCAAGCTCAAGAAAATGAACTAAGAGATGAACATCAACATTTTATCAAAGCAAACATAAAAGAACTACTCATATTCTTCATTTTATTGCTCATGGGCTTCAATCTAGAGTAAACTCTTAGAATAGCCGACCAACTTTAAGGTTGGCAAGGGTAAGCTTAGAGCTCTTTGAAAACATATGATTAATTTTCTTAAACAAAACTTTAGTGAGCTACTTAACATTTTTATCAAACTTTGTACAAATAGGGAAAGAAAATCGAAACCTTGAGGAGGAAAAAGGAAAGAAACTGAAAGCATATATGGTCCAAGACCAAGTTTTCAAGCTTTAGAGGTTTTCTCACATGGCATCACAAGACTATTATCTTGAAACCTCATCATCAAGCCAAAGTTTTTCTCAACAAAAGGCCCTAAGGCCGAAATGAAAAAGGAAGGAAAAGAGATTTGAAAACCAAGAGAAAACTAGAACTTTTCTTAAAGAAAGCAAGGAAAACTTTGAAAATAAACCTCTACCAAATGAAGTCTTGAAAGAGATGGAAGAAAGCTTGGGTCCTTGATGAAATGAGAAGACAAAATCTTCTCTTGGATGGTTATAAGGATTCAGCCAAGGGAAGAACACAAGGAAGATGTATTTTCCTTGAAAGAGTAAGCTTGGAAATGGAAAGGTTTGGTGTTTGAGAGGTGGTTTGAGGTAGGGGAGTGGTGGTTCAAGGTTGTTTGTGGTGGTTTGTAGTGGTGGAAAGGTTTGTTTGATGGTGAAGGAAGAAGAACAAGATGAAGAGAATTTGAGAGGAAAAGAGAGAAAATTGCAAGAAAGCTTAACTTGGCAAATGATCTAAAGTGTAACCAAGTTCTCTAATGCTTGGTATTTATAGAAAAAATGCAACAATGTGGCTGATTTGGGGATGATGGCCGATGGTTTCTCTTGGCCTTTGGGGAGGAAAAATATCTTCAAAAGCTTGTCATTCAAAGGCATGGTTGGAAGCATGACTAGGTATAGGCAAGACATGGCTTAAGGCATAGTCTTTGGAGTGAAATAAAATCAACATGTGACACATTTTCAAGGGTATGAATTTGGCCAAATTTTTCAGCCAAGAAATTGTCCATGTAATTGTGGTTTAATGATGTGTTTAGGTGTTTCTTTTATTAAGGTTTTGATTAGGAGTTTGTAAGAAAGTGTTTAGGTGATGTAATAGTTAATTAAGGTTGTCAAGACTTGATTTAGGGGTGGTCTTGTTAGATTAACAATTTAAAACTCTTTCCAAGTCAAATTAAGTCATAGACACAATTCCTTGATTTAAGGAATTGGAGAGAGAATTTACTATTTAAGATTCCATAATTAGGAATCTTGAATAAAGAATGAGATTAGATTGTAACTAAGCAATCTTAGATTCTAATTAACCTTAATAAATTATTTTGACTCTAGATTAATTATTGAAATAAATTAATCTTTGATTAGAGTCTAATATTGCTTAGGTTTGGTTAATTACGTCATTAGGCTCACTGTACACTGTTCTAGAGGCAAAATGATAATTTTGCACTAAAACCTCGGACTTCCGGCAACTAATGATCAAAAACCACTCAAAAACATTATTCCAAACTTCCTGGAAAAGTTCAAGGGCTCACGGCAACTTTACCCGTAAAACGCTAGGGTATTTTGGTCATTTTGAATCGAAAGTTTGGAAAACGAGATTTTCACCTCGGATATCAAGCATTACAGTCATAATCTCCTTTCAAACATTGAGTTGACCCATTCGAGGACTGGGTCGGCTCCCTCGAATTCGGGTAAAAATGACCTCAGGAGCATTTTGGTCATTTGTACTCAAAAAAAATTCTGGTTATAGACTAACATCCCTAATGTCAAGGAGTTGTGGTGGAAGGAGTGGAAGGTAATTATATGATTGCTTCGCTTTTGTTAAAATATATGTTTATATTATTTAATTATATGCCTGATATACAATCACTAATGTGTTGTGAATTTGTTTATGAAAAAAATATTCTATATTGAGCCCGAGCATGAGCCCGCGTGAAGAGGGCTTGGAGGATTAGGCCCTCCAAGCGAATGCAGGATATGTTTCATGATGTCCGTAAGGGACACATGAACAGCTCATGGCTGAACGACGCCACCTTGGCTAAGTTACAGCGCCATTGGGCCAATGATCCTACCTTCAAGGAAAGGTCGGGTAAGGGAAAGACAAACTGAGCCTCACAGAAAGCGGGTCGCTGCACATGGGTGGGTCGACCACCCAGGAGGGGACCCGGAAGTGCTTGGTAATTCTTTACCCTTTCTACATTTTATAATAACATTTACTATATTTGAATTGTGACAAATGCTATATTTTGATGACTTTATTGTGCTTATTTATGCAGGCAAGGGAGTTGAACTGCCCTCCAACACAAGGCGAGCTATTTCGGAGACTCACACCGAAAGGGTGAGCAAATGGGCAGCCTGGAGAGGTCTGGGTAGACTCTTGCTCCAGGCGACCTATGTAAGTTTAAATTTAGACATATCTTTACTTAATTTTTATTATTATTTTCATTTATGCCATAATCATTACTTACAACTTGTTTCTTTCCTTTTTCCTTTAGCGCGAGTTTACAAACCTCTAGGAGGCCCAGACCCTACTAGACCCAAATGCTTGAGGCTGGGCCTTATGATGACATTCCTCCTCCTCCCAACAAGGAAGATGTGTAGGCCTAGGTGGTTGGCCCCTTGCAAGGGTCGCATATATGGGATGGGGTGTTATCCTGAGAGTATATCCCTATCCTCCGCCACTAGGTCAGCTCCGGGGATGATGCCCTGAGGGAGCGTGTCCATGCCCTCAACCATGAGCTAGGGCAGGCCCAGTTGATCTGGCGGAGGGAGCGGCAAGCACAGCTCCTTCAGGAGCTCCAGGAGAGGAGGTCAGGCGACCAGCTGTGGAGGAGGAGGAGATTCGAGAGCTTAAGCTCTCCTGGAACGGAGGCAGGAGAACTTAAAGAAGGAGCAGGAAAGCAAAGAAGGCGAAGGTTGGGAAGATGGGGGAAGATCACTGCAGATGTCATGACATTCTTCCAGGACATGCAGGCTTCAAGGATTCTCTCCTGGCAAGATGCTCCCTCATATCCCATTCCCCTATATCCTACTCCCCTCCATCTCTAGGACCGTCAAGTCGGACGACACGGATGACGATGATGGTCCAGGATGATGATGCAGTGTCGTCAACGATGCTGACGCCAGGACTTCAGCTAGTTTTTATCTAGCTTTTTCATTTTTACTTTCTGGATTTTTTTACATTTACCGTATTTTTATATATTTTATTGTTATAATTTACTATTTTATTTATTTAGTTTAATTTATTCATTTTATTATTTTTCTTATTTAATATCAGTTTGATTGATAATTAGGTTATTATATAAATAAATAAATAATAAATTATTAAAGATAAATTATAATTTAACCCACGGATTACCGTCATGTTGGTTAGTCGATAAAATGCAATATTAATTAAATAAAATTATTTTTCAAGAATAATCACCCGTCAGTAACACCATCGGTAAAAGGGGTAAAAAATTATTTTATTTATTCCAATAACTGTCGTAAAAAAACAAAAACCCGTCGGTATAGATATGTCTCTCGACCCTGATGCCATTTTATATAATTGTACCGACCTAAGCATTTTAATATCAGTTGGTACTTGTGTCGATAAATACCGACGGGTTTTATTCTACCATTGGTAATTCTCATTGACGGCCTGGAAACCGATGCCCCGTGACCGTCGGATACCGTCGTATAAATGCTACCTATCGAAACATCTCGGTAATGGAGTCGGTATCCACGCTTTTCTAGTAGTGCGCCTCGCTAGACTTTCGTGCGCAACCACATCATAGAACCGTTGTATCACAACCAGCTAATTATGCCAATGTGCGCCACAACCGTTCTTGTTGGCACTCATCAAGGTGTTGGGAATTTGTTATGAGATCTTAGATCTAAGGCAATTGATATACTATTAGTCGGTGTTTGATATGATGTATTAGGTATTGTAAAGGATATAGGCAGTTAGCGACTAATCTGATTTATTGAAAGTTAGTTAATATTGTTAGTTTGTTATGAATTGTATAGTTGGTGTAGTTAGTCTGTTATACACAGCTTGCATTGTAAGCTAGTGTGAGATGCACACTATATATTGTAATAATCATCATTCAGTAAAGCAATGCAAATTCATTCTCATCATTCCTAGCTATTGCTACTCTCTCTATTATCTCTACACTTCTTTATTTGTTCTAGCCTAGTCTGATACCTTACATGGTATCAAAGCTAGTGCTCACCATGGCATTATAAACTACTTCTATAGCTTCCTAAAGAGGAACAACACAACCAATAATTCAAATCTTCTCGAATCTGATTGCATTAATGCTTGATGAAGATAATTTTCTTCCCTAAAAGACCAAGTTGAGGCTTTGATCGAGGGGTATGACTCCTGCATCACATCAATGGAGACAAAAGTCCAAAGAAGTTCAATGATGAAGGGAAGTTAACTGTGTCATCAGCATATCAACACTAGTTAAGTCAAGACGCCTGCCTTAATTGTGGCTGTTGTCTTCAATGAGTAAGCCCTTTACTACTCGAATGGTTGGTTGTGAATTTTGTTATCAAATTTGGGAAAGGATTCAAACATTTTTTCCTTCACATGTAAAAGCAAGAATTAGACAACTCAAGAATAAGCTAGGAAATACAAAGAAAAGGGACCAGTCACAAATTTTTTGCTCGATATTAAGAGTATAGTAGATGCTATAATTTCTGTTGGTGCAAGCATCACTAATGATGATCATATAGAAGCTATTCTTTATGGCTTACCTGAAGAATATAGACCCTTCATTACAACAATAATGTCGCGTCTGAACCGGTCTCGATTGGTGAGTTGGAAGCTCTTTTCATGGCTCAAGAAGAGATGATTGATTGATTTTGAAGGGATAATAATATTCAAGCAAATCTTTCTTAGTTTAATTCCTAGTAGCAACAAAGGGGATATAACAAGAATATGCATGATTCTCAATTCTCTGGTTGAAGATTTCATGGAGGCTCAAGGTTTCAAAATTTTTAAGGTCGAGGTAGCAGAACCTTCTCTAGAAACAGGCCCACATGCAAGTTATATGGAAAAGTAGGGCATACTACAATGAATTGCTAGCACAAATATGATTCCTCTTATAGTTCGGGTGGTGATGCTTCAAGCATGAGTCAAAGAGTAACAAAGCCAAGAGCTAATCTTGCACTTCGAAATACTTTAGCAACACCTGCTACTATACATGACCCAAACTGGTGTATAGATTCAGGGGCATCACATCATATGACCCACAACCTCATGGAAAAGACTAAATATGCAAGTTCTAAAAATGTAGTTGTGGAAAATGGCTCAGGTTTGGATATTAACCATATTGGAAATTCTATTTTTAAATCAGATCTATCTTATTGTTTTAAGTTGAATAATCTGCTTTATGTTCCTGGCATCACTAAAAAAACTTGCTAAGTATATATTAGTTTGCTAGGGATGATGGGGTTTTCTTTGAATTCCATGCTAATGGTTGTTTTGTTAAATACAAGGACTCCAAGGAGATTATTCTCCAAGGGCTAGCTGCTAATGGTTATAGATTCTTGAGTTTCAATCCTCTAATTCCTCATGCACCTACAGCACTTATAGCGACAAAAAGAAATACAAACTTTCACATTTGGCACACAAGGCTTGGTCATGCCTTACAAACTGTAGCCTCTAGGGTATTAAGAAATTGTAATATTCCCTTCTTTGTAAATACCATTGTGTGTTATTCTTGTTGCTTAGGAAAATTTCATCAACTTCCTTTTCTTAGTTCAGATATTGTATACACAAAACCCTTCAACTTGTGTACACTGACATTTGGGGACCTTTTCTAGTACCTTCAACAAATGGTTCCTTTTACTATGTGCACTTTATTGATGCTTTTGAAAAATACATTTGGCTTATCTAGTTAAAACTAAATCTAAAGTTAGATATGCTATATGAATTTCCATTGTATGGTTGCAACTAAATACAAAATTGTTAGCGTTACAAAGTGATAATGCCTTGGAATATGTTGGTCTCTCTAAGTATTTGTAGGAACATGGTATAGTGCACATATTTTCTTGCCCTTATATTCACAGATTGGTGTAGCTGAAAGGAAGCATAGGCATATAGTTGAAATGGGCCTAACCTTGCTAAGTAAAATAGGCCCTTTCAATCCCACATTGGAATTAAGCTATGGATGATGGCTATAATGTCCTAATGACGAACAATACCTAGAAATTGGTGAAATTACCTGTAGGTAGAAGCCCTATTGGCAACAAATGGTTTGTGGGATATCCATAGTTTACTAAATGCAAGCATAAAACAATATAAACATAATAATGTATATGTGCTCATAAAAAGATAGTTCTAGTCATAACATGAGATTTCTTGATAACATAATTTTACATAATCACGTAAATCCAAATATTATGGGGAGTTATCCGAAGTAGAACAATAACAAGTCCAAACATGACCTAAGGTTATGTGCGGGTTAACACCACGCCTGCTGGAGTTAGCCTTAGCCATATATATGTCCAGACATAGTTGTAGCTATGTGTGGGTTAGCACCTCATCTGCTAACTGGAATTTCTCATGGTGCACTGAGGCTAACGCCACTACCGTTAGCTACAGGTTCTAACTATGGAGTTTCCCCAAATTAACACATTTCATCAATTCCATGATATTCTTGCAATATAAACTCCATTTTCAAGTTATATGAGATATAGTGGATATAAGATAAAATCAAATTTAATAATTAACATAAGATATTCTAAAATTCAACATATATTAAGTTCAACTACGAATAATTAAATAAGCACAATAATTAAGTTTTGGCCTCCAAATAAAAGCTTCCATTTAAAACATAAAGTCTCATTTTCAATAAATAACTTATTTTCTCCTATATTAGCATACTTTCAACTCTTTATATAATTTTATATTTATAATTAAAATTTATCGTACAAAAATAAACAGAATCCAGTATTTACTCACAACTAGTGGTCAAAGAACAACTCCACTGATACCACCAATTCAATTGTTGATACCCAATTGCTCTATTGCTCTAGGAACAAGACAACGTTAATATTTGTGAGTTAACAATGTCACTAATTTACATAAATTAGCCCCAAATCATTAAAGCCCCTAATTTTTAGGGTTCAAAGAGATCTAATAGTATGCCTAAATTAACTAGGAGCTTTAATAATTTAAATAGAGTAATTTAGAAGCTTATTTACCACTTGAAGAGTAGAATTGGTGAAGAAAATCACTCAATTGGTGAAGAAAATCACTCCAATTCCTTCTAAAAACTTTAAGCTTTCTAATGGAGGTTGGAGAGAAAAAGTGGAGGTAGAGGAGAAGTAGGGAGAGAAAACAGTTATGATGATGAGGAGGAGGATAAGGAGGAGATAATAATGATGGAGGTGATGGGGATGATTGGTGAAGGTGGGAAAAGGGAGAAGAATGGAAGGAAGTGAGAAGGAGAGGGTTAAAAAGATGGAGAAAGAAAAGAAAATGAGAGAGGAAGAAGAAAGGAACATTTCTGATCGGGGGAAGAAGAGAAAGGAAGAAAAGAAGAAAAAGAAAAGCCTAAAGTGGTCTATATCACTTAAGGTCCTTAGGTGGTCCACTTCCATTTTTTTTCTATTTGCAACAAAGGATCATGGAAGGAATTCTATTTTGGAGGATCAAATTGTCCATGTAGTTTTCTTAAGAGCCACATTGGATGTTTAACCATTCCTTGAAGCATAATCATCAATATCCAATCAATTTTCAGAAGCATCTTGGTCACACAAACTTTGTGATGAACAAATCGTTTTAAATTTCACAAGCATCTTTGTTTACCGAACCACATAACAAATATACCTGGTTATATTCATACCTATTGGCATATATTTATTTATTTATCATACTTGCTTACACACTTTTATTTTTCACAAGAATCTTTTTCTATTCATTTTTTCCCATCTTGGAAAGGTGTTCTTGATAGACTTGGAGAAAACTAATCCTGTGCCCTATGTCGTAGAAAGAGCATATTGCTTTCGGAAAGTTTATTCCTTATTGTAGATTCCTTTACGTAAAAAATATTTTGTTTTTTTACCAATACACGGTTGGGCTTGACTGGCTAGATGCCTATTCTTTTAGTTAGTGGTCTTGAGTAAAAGTCATTGTTACGTGATCTCAAATACTCTAGTAGAACTTTCTCTAATGGGATATTACTTGTGGGAAACCGAAAAAGAAAAATATTCCATTCTTTCCTTTCTTTTTTTGTTCTTCCTCTAAGACAACTTTATTCTAGCTTCTCCACTAAAACATATTATTCCATTTCTCTTTCTCATATTATTCCATTCTCATATATATATATGGCTCGCTACCCAATACTTCCCTCATAGCTTCTTCATTGAGAGAAATCACACATAAAGAAAAGAAGAGAAAAGGAAAAAGAAAAGAGCTTCGGAAGAAATAAAACATTTTACTTTGTTTTCTTTTTCGCTGATTTCTGAGTATGCCCAATCCGCCTCATCACACCGGAAAAGTCCAGCTATGGGTAAGTCTATGTTTCCTAATTAATATATTAAAATATAAATTTCGTTCATCCTATATATATGTGCTCCACATAATTCAAAATTCTTCTGCAATTGTCTCATCTACATGTGCTCTCTGATATATGATAGATTAGAGTATTATGATATTGTTCGATTCATGTAGCTATTAGACGTTACTATGTAGAACAAAATTTAGTTGTTGTTGTTAGAATCAAGGGAGGACATATTTTTCGAATAATTAAACGTGATCTATCCCCAGATTTAAGTTTAAAAATTTTGTTTTCATAGCAAAGGGTATGTTCTTAGGAAATTGCGAGAGTATGGTCTTAGCCCTCAGGAAAGAGTAAGGTATAAATTTTGGTATCCTAGGATCAAGCGTCACTTATGGATTTATCTACCAGTTTTGTTTTTGGGTTTCTTTCTCGATATTTGTTTCATTCCTTCAAATATTCCTTTTCAATCCATTCCTATTAATTTCATTTGGTTTCATTAATTAACAAAAAAAAAAGACATTGTTTAACTTTTTTTTTTCCTTTTCAACTCATCTGCTTCTTTTCATTTTATTAATTTAAAAATATCTTCCCGCAATCTAAGTCAAAATATATGAACCGAGTTCATTCTTATTTTTATTTTCTGTTTTTATATAAGAGATTCATTCCTCTTTGAAACTGTCCATTTTTCCAAAGAAAAAACCGCAATACTCGATGGATTACACCGATTAAATGAAATCAAACTATATAACAAAATAAAATAAAGCCCTACCACCAAACGCTATGTTTTTCCGGAATTGTTAAATACTAATGCTATTACTATATATAATAATCAAGAATTCTACATCAAAAAAAAAAAAAATCGAAAATCGAATGGACAATGAATCGGACTAGGTATTAACCAAAGGGAGATGGAACTAATTGCTATATCAACGCTTTCCATCCTATGGTTGCTGCTGCTTTTCTCCTACCTTACAGCTGATGACTTCGCCATGCATGCAAGGACGTGTTTGTCCTCCTGTCTTTTGCTGCTTTTTTATTTCTGCTGCTTTTGTTTTGCTGTTTCTTTTTTGTTGTTCATGTCTTAAAACTATGATTTCTTTAGTATGATTAGATTGGACACTTGTTGGTTCCGGATAAATTCCTGATTGGTCCAATCATAATAACTACAACATTAATGCTTTAATGCCTGCAGGGGGTAACGGTGAAGCTTTAACTATATTTCCAAAAAATCTCTCCATTTTCTTCGGCAATAAGCCTGAATACTGGAAATTACCCGAGTGAGTATCATAATCAATTGAATTACATACTTTTTTTTTTTTACTGAAAATAAAATGTTATATGCTTAAATGAAAAATTGTCATCATATGGATATTTTATTAATGTTTTTGGGCCCGATCTCATTCATTGAATTCAAAATTGAAATTTAAGGTTATATATGGTCATCAGTAACTTTGCATGCACGCGCACAGCCACATATAAAATACATGTATAATGAATTTGCATCTTAATGTGCTAGTAACATAGAAGCTTTTATATTATGAACTAATTATTACACATCAACATCATCTAAAAAAATATATTTAACCACGACAATATTTCCTCAATTTTATATTAGTATTCACTTTTGAAAAATTATATAATTTTTGTGCATTGAAAAGTGAAAGTATTTAATTGTAATTTATAATCAGATACATTCATTTTTCAATTTATTAAAATTGCATAATTTTTTAAGAATGAATATTAATATGATCAAATTCCTTCATGGCCCGAGTCACTTTCCCGGACCGACATACTTGGCATTTGCATGATTTATTCTCAATTTTATAATTAACTGCCCATGTGTGTTTGGTGTTGTTACCTCTTCTCCAATGAAAAGTTAACATGTCAGTCAGGATTTGCAACTCGGGTCAAACTTTTCGGGGTTTGTAGCACTCTTGAATGTCATGCATTTAAACTTCATGCACCGTAACATCCAAAAAAGCAAAAAAGAAGGAAAGAAAAATCATGTACCGGTAGTATAATTTTAAAAAAAACACATTTAGTCATACAAAAAATATAAAACTTTACATCAAAATTAATCTCTATATATATTTGATGCACCTTTTTATTTTGATTTCTTTTTGTGTCCATGTCATTTCAGAGAAGATCATGGTCCTGCAGAGCTGATACAAACTGCGTGGTTGGAAGTATTAGGTGGAGCGATAGTAGAAAAGAACAAGAAATATATAGTTGAATTTGAAGTGGAAGTGAAGCAGAATGGGATCGGCTGGAATGACACCAAAGTGCAAGTGATGGCCTGGGCTGGGAAAAAGGGAAGGAATATACTTAAAGAAGTGGTGCTGTCACCTGGTCAGCAGCGGACAATTCCCACTGAAGCGTCAGGTGCACTTGAAATTGAAATGCGTAATCAAGACCTACTGTATTTTGGATTGCGTGAAGTGCAGAGTGGAAAATGGAAGAGTGGCCTCGTAATTAAACAAGCCATGATCAGAGTACGTTAAATCAGATGTTAAATGATGATGATGATGATGTGCTTGGATCTTCATCAAGCCCTAAAAATAGGTCGGACCTGTTTGGGCGAGGGTGTAATATGCATGTGTCAAGTGGCTGTGAGACCAATTTAACAGTCCTATGTTCTACTACTTGACAATAGAACGTGACCATTGAAAATACTTACTAACCTTTTTCAATAAGTATTGATCGTAAAAATACTTGTAATTGTTGTCAACTAAAATCATACTCCAATTTTTTTTTTTTTTTTTTTTTTTACAATTATAAGTATTGACAATTAGGTAGACAACAAATATCAATTTATAACATTGTACCAATTCATATTAAAAGTATGATTTTTTTAACAAAAATACAAGTCAATCACGTGTTCTAACTATGCCGTGACATATGTATTCTACATGATATGAAAAGGTATAACATTATTGGTACTTTTGGTACCACTTGAGCTAAGCTCCAGAAAACCAAAGCAGAAGCCAATGCAACCAAACTTCGTAACAATCTCTTTCTCTTGTAAGAGGCACAGCTCTTTGCAGTGGCTGTTTCATTTGTACCCTGCCTTTTCCCATTCTGGGAACTTCCTTCAGCTGAATACACAAAAGAGACACACATTATAAATATCATTGGTGCATCACAGTAACGCCTGAGTCAAAGTGCAAAACCAAATTAAAAAAAAAGGAGAACAAATTAAAAAAGAATGTGCACTTTGACATGACCATTACCAAAAGGGTTGGGAGAAGGACTGATAGAGCCACCATTTGAGTTCTGAACTACCTGATTAAAAGCTTGAGCTTCAGCTGATTTAGGATCCAAGTGAAGAAGTGCTGCACAAATCATTTAACATAGCAATTCTCAAAACACAATAAGACCTCAAATAGTTTCAACTTTCAGAACTTACAATTATAACTCAAGAGAAAGCTTCAGAAATAGACTAAACTTGGAAGATTTGGATACTACTTTCTTTTAACCCTTTTAAATATGGTATTGTCAAGTAACAAAAGAGAGAAACGAAAGTCATTTCTGCATAGGACTTGTAGACCACTGCATAGCAGCATAGATAATAAAACATAACACTTAATTAGTTCTTCAAGGTAAATGATATGATCCAAATAAAAGATGGGCTTGATTAAACTTACCTGGACACTGGGAGAAATTATCAGGAGCTTTGCAAAGTGAAGGAAGGCCAAGAGCAAGTGTGATGTTAACCTTTAAGGCAAGGTCAGGATCATCCCTGTCTTTGATAATAAGACAGATGCACTTCTTATTGTTCTTGATGGCTTGTATGAGACCACTGCAACAATCTGGTGTGGGAGCTTTGGCATCACCACCAACATATGGCAGACATGTTGCAATGCCAGTCAATTGTTCTGCACAATTCTATTTCTCTAGTGCTGAATCCCCTATTGCATGCCTGAATAATAACATCAATGCTATCGTTAACACTAGCATGCGTGGTAGAATAGCACCGGGGTATTGGAACTTAGAAGAAGCCATATTCAGTTGTAATGAATGGATGAGTGGAGGTAGTTTATAATTTATAAGCAGTGGAGATAGAATTGAGAGACAAGTCTTAAAATGAAATGAGGACATATATGATAGTCCAAAATTACATTATGTACAATAGCAAGGTACTAAAAGTCTAAAACAATATGTACTACTCTATTTCCTTTATTCAAAGCATGCAGATCTTGAGAAATTACTGATTCAAATCTAGATCCTATTATTAGTTACTAGTAAATATTGAGTGTTTCTGAGCAAGTGGGACATTATTAAAAGACTGTGGTTCTTACCTAAAATGGCAACTTGACAAGTCTAGTACAAATGTGAACAAGAGCCTACACCAACAAGTGATGCCATGTATTTCTTGGCATGTGTTTCTTGATGCCAACATTGATCACAAACCACTTAAAACGAACCCATTTAGGCCTATAGGTAACAATAGATTATAGAGTTCTATTCCTAATCTACATCCAATCCTTGTCCATTGGTTATAACTAAGCTTAATACACCTGGAAACAATATTAAGTAGCTCGTTGATATTCATATACATACATTAACAAAATAATCATTATAAAGTAACATAATCAAGAGTTACAGCAGTAATAGCTAAGTTTGCAAACAATATTCAATAATAAAAGACACTTGCCTCGGGAGGAATTTGAGATGCAGCATCCTTTGGCTTGAAATGCTAGCATAAGCTATCAACGAATTAAACCAAAATCAGAGTTTGCATCACGTCCTCCTCTATGCCGTCGCAATGTCCTCCTCCCGTCGTTGCAATGTCCTCCGCACCACCGCATCGTCCTTATCGCCGTCGTGTCTGCAACGGCACCCTCCATCATGTTCCGAAGCGGTGGTGAGAGGGATTTGAAAACATATTTCACGAAAATCACATCTGAGAGAAAGGATTTGAAAAGTTTGAATTAAAAATGGATGAAAGGAAGTCACGAAACTGGATGGAATTCTTCGATCTATGACCATTGCAAACTCAGATCCAAGATTTGAAATGCCTAAGTAAAGGGATTTGAAAAGTTGGAATAAAAAATGGATGAAAGGAAAAGAGATCTAAGAGGTAAATGCTTACCTTTTGGATGAAATGGAGAAGGAATGAAAGAATCCGAAATTTGGAGAAAATGAAATAGATAATATTCATTTTAGTCCCTCATTTTTTATTCATGAGTTATTTTGGTTCTTGACTTTTAAAATGAGTCAAATTAGTCCTCGATATTGTAAAATATGAGTCATATTAGTCCCCAACCAACTCTTACTTAATATTCTATCAATTAAATGATGATAGATAACTTTAAGTGATATCTTAACATATCATATGTCATTCTGAAGTAGAATCAAGTTTAAAGTGACTCATTTGAGTGTTTAAAATTATACAAAATGAGTCATTTAAATATTCATTATAAATCATAAAATGAATTATTTTGTGCAATTTTAGATACCAAAATAAGTTATTTTAAATTCCATTATACTTTAGATGACACATGGTATGGGAAAATATCGCTTAACATTACATATCATTATTTAATTGATAAAATGTTAAACAAAAATGGAATAAGGGATTAACTTGACTCACATTTTGTAATGTTGAGAACTAATTTGACTCATTTTAAAAGTTAGGGACTAAAATAACTCACGAGTGAAAAGTGGGGACTAAAATGAGTATTAACTCAAAATGAAAAACATTAGGGATCTGAATGAGAAAATTAGGGAAAAATTAGGATGCATACGCTCCTGTTCAGGAGTCCTCTATTGTAGACACATAGCTGGGAGGCACACTGGGATGAAAGAAATTAAAAAAATCACTCCCCTGTTGGTGAAACTCATTCCCCCAAATCCCACCTCTTCCTCTAGTCACTCTCTCCCTCTTCCCTCCCTTAAACAAGGTGAAGTCTCTCCTCTATTAACCCCCACTCAGTTCATCTTAAGGCCACCACGCCACCATCGCACACCACCACTCCCTCTTGCCATCTCACCCATCTATCCTCTTCTTCACCATAGCCCGCCACGCTGCACCACACTCACTCTTCCTTGGAAGCCCGTGAACTCTATCCACCGAGCCACCATAAAGGAACCATCGAAGCCTGAGCAGGCAACACTCCTAAGACAAAAAAGGAACCACTGCGAGGTCGTGACATCCTCTCCTCCGTAGCGACACCTCCTCCTATCACCGCTCTCTACAACTTAAGTATTTGGAATGTAAGGGTTTGAGATTTCAATAGATTGGTAGTTATTGTTCTGTTTTCATGTTTTTCATTTGGGTAAACATCACTAACCATGGTCTTGAACCTTCGTTGATTGAAGAGCCACATCAACCTCAGAAAATGGTCACCTCTCCAAATACTTGCTACCACTATAATATCTACAAAATATTAGATGGGTTTCATAGAGGAAAAGAAAGAAATAAGGGAATAAAACCATAAAAATAGAACAAGAGGAAATAAGTGAAATAGAGAACTATTATTTGGATGTTAAAGATTAATTTGTTTGCCTACATATTGTGATGGATGGTAGGGTCAATAGATAATATAGGAAAAGGGAATGTTATGGTACCGATTTATTATGGTGTGGCTAAAAGTATATATGAATATTATGGAAGTTCATATGTTTGCAAACAAAGTTAATGAATATTGATTAACTTTTCATCCATCTATTGAAAATGAAAACGTAAATAAAAACAATGAAATAGAGAACCAAAATATTTGTCACTTCAATTTGGCCTCAACTTTACTCTTTTGATGAAATAGTTTGATGACCTTGGGTTTGTGAGTGATGTGAATATTTGGTGAATGCGTAGGTTGCCTAAGTTTTTCAATAAAGAAGGAAGTGGTGCTTGGTTGTTAGCGGCTGTCTAATTAAAGCAATAATTCAATTTTCTTTTGATGTGAAAAAAGTGGTTACTGCCATTGACAACCATGGTTGGAGGGATGGAACTTGTAAGACTATTTAGACACATGAAAAGTTAGGGTGGAGTGGTAATTTGTAACGAGAATGGGGGTAAGTGTTATACGACAAAATTGCAAGGGGTGTTAGTGATATTTACCCTTTTTCATTTGAAGGGTTTGTTCCTTGATGTTAATTGAATGATTTTAATTGATGTTCTTAGTTTGAACCCGTGCCTCTCGCATGCAAAGCGAGCGCTCATTAACTCTAAAACCATATTCTACTTTGATGTTAGTTCCATGAACCTAGACTTTTACATTATAGTTTGGTTGCATTTTGCTCACCTTAGTATAGTAGTATATGTAGTATGTGTCAGTTATCTAAGACTATGAACAATAAATGTAGCCAGGTTATATAACTACTATTGTGCTACTGAATAGTATAAAATTTATTCTTTGGAATTTTGAATATATTTCATTACTGGTTGGGAAGCTTCTGATTTCTTTACCATAATTTCAATTTCCTCTCTTAATTTTCTGATTATATCTTCTGACATAGCCTATAGAGAGATTCATGGTGATGTCTAATTTGTCTATGAGTTTAATATGTACATAAAAGTGCTTGCTAGGACTCTTTATTTAAGCTAAAATAATTTTTGTATAGTTGTTTGCAAATATATCTTGAATGTGAATAATATCAATTTATAGGTGAACCAAATGGGCGAGGGAAAGCAAAAACTAGAGGCTATCATGAAGGTATGTCATGTTTAATTAATTTTTTATTTATACTTTTAATGTTGCCAAACATTAAAAATACACGATCATGTTTTTGTGTATAAAGCTTTATGATCGTGTATTCTAACCTTGGAGATCTTTTCAATTGATAGAGACATCTGACCCAAGTTTGTTCCAATACATGTTGATAATGGTGAGAGTAGTCAATATGCATAGAATAGTTGAAACATAATCTTTTGTATTTGAAAAATAAATTGTGCTTATGCAAGATTGGTTGCCAGATGAAAGAAGTCATAATACGAAGGAGTTAAGTGATATTCCTTTATCGTCTAGTAAGCATGTTGATAAATGCAAGAAGAAGTACATTAAGAAGAATAAGAGAGAGGTATACGTTCAATAAAATAAGTTAAAATTTAGTTGTGATGTTACTTATGTGTTTTTATTTTGATTAGAGTGAGAAGATGAAGCACCATGAGAATGTTGGTTCTAAATCTAAAAAGAAAGGGCCCGCAAGTTCTAGATGGAGACAAGTAAACATGCAAATTTTTTTTTTTTTTTGCTTATGAGTTGTGTATTGATTTTATATTTAGTGTATTTTATCGATAGTGACGTTATAGGACTGAATGTATTCATTTTAATTTCTGTGAAATGCAGGCTGCAATTGACAATAGGTGTTCATCGACTCATCTTAATAGATTGTGCAAGTTGTTTGACGAAATATCAAATTGAAATTGTGAATTTTATGGGGTTTGCCTCGATTTTTCATATCAAAACTTCCCTCGATCGGAGATTGTGCCTGTGAGCTAGTAATGCTAGACTTGACTAGGATGTGCATGTATATAAAGGGTGAACCTATCCGGATTAGCCATGAAGACGTTGGTCTGGTGTTTGATCTATCGGTTCCAGGTATCTTAACCTTCATATTCCACATATTTAATTCAAACTATGTATTTTAACCTTCATATAAAGCTTTGCTCATTCTTGATGTAGCATTTAAGGTTGTGGGAAAAATTTTCTGGAAAGTCAAGAGTTGCACATGAATCTAAGTTATGTCAATTTTGAATGTTGTAACCTTCCCAATAATTATGACGAGAATGCCACTTGGTAGAAGTCAGTTAGCAAAATTGCCTTAGTATATTTGCCAAGTTGTTTCCCAATTTATCTATCTCTTTAATATGTCATCTCTTTTTGAGTCTTTATTATACAATATATTGTTTTTGACTATAACGATTCATATCTTTTGGATGCAATAATAGGACTTAAGATTCCAACTTCTATCACCAAAGAGCAAGAGTCCCTCTTGAAGGAATTCATTGGGGTCAACGATATTCATTGGAGATGATCGCAGGGCACAACTGATGCCTTATTCAAGCGGCCATTCATCCTTTATGTATTGTCTAGATTTTTTTGCCCCACATCAAACCTTAGGCCAAGTCCAAGGTTAATGGGAGCAATCGTTGATGTTGATGATGTGCCTAGGTACAATTGGAGTTTATTCATTATTGAATGGCTCGTAGATCAAATCACAATATACAAGACCAGTCAATACAAGATCAGGAACATAGGCAGTTGGTTGTTCTTCCTCATGGTATGTAATATAACATGTTTGTGTAGTTAAACAAAATAGGCTGTGTATAAGCTTCATATGTATGTATACATTTTTTTAAACTAGGTCCTTGAGTATGTAAAGACAAGCTTCATATTTGTCTATATTTCATTTATGCCTATATATTTGTAGAAACTATGCCTGAGCTTGTAAATTAATTTGTCATTGTATAGATTGTGTATTTTCATCGGCAACCACTTGGAAACATGGGATCGGCATTAGGTCCTCCCTTGGTTTCTTATTGGGACGATTAGAGAGTGCGAAGGAGGATTCACCTTGAAAGGAAAAATATAAAGGTACATAGATAGATGATTAATCTAAAGAAAATACTTTTGGTTTTGATTTATTTAGCAAATAAAAAAAGTTAAGAAGGTCCAAGTGAGTAAGTTCATTTAATAGTGATTGTTATTTAATACGTGGTTATTTTTTCGTAGGGTATATTTTACCGTATCAAGGATCGAGCCAAGCTAGTTGATCCAAACTAGCTGACAGTACATACAAAAGTCAGGTATAATGACATATTTAGTTAGCATTAAGTAATTAATTATCTACTTCTATGACTATTATGATTGTTGAAGCTATCATTTGCAATACTAACTGACATTTACTCGGCTTCTATATTTATATATATACATGTATATAGATTGTTCGAGAGTGGGTGGTGCATCATTTGCACCTGTTTAAGAAATGGATTATGCTATCATAGCTGGCAAATATAATACTTCTTTGGTGCCAAAAATACCAAGCTACAAATTTGATGTGTCCAGTATGGGAACTAACAAGAAGAATCAAGAGAAGACTAGTGAATGCATGGGCAGTAATGAAGAAGCCGATAATGAACAAACGTCTAACAAAAGAGTCATGGATGCACGTGTAGAGTCAGTAACCAAATTTGTTGATGCTAGTACAAGTAACACCTCTCGGATGTTAACTGAAAAAATGAAGCAAAAGTTGTTTGCTTATTTTACAAAAGATCCGAGAGGAAAAGATGATGTCGCCAAAGAGTATGGTTCTCATCTTTTACCCTATTTGGAAATTACAAGGGAACCAAAGTGCAGCCAATGCAGCATATGGTTTAATATATGACTTAATACTATGTATTTGTGTTGTAGGGTGTTAATTAGTATCAACGGCCATTTCGTGGACCGTAGATCCTGCATCAATGAGGCCAAGACATTGGCTACTAAATACATACATAACTCTGCAAAAATAGCTTGTTTAGTTTGTTGTGAGATTTAGGTTGTTTGAAGCTTATATTGACTTATGTTCCCTTATTGTTGATCAGTTTGTGCCATTTGCAAGTATGATATTGAATGATGTGGAGAAGAACAAATGAGATCGTGATATTGCTTGTCTATTTGGTTCATGGTGATGGCATTCACCTATATAAGTTCCGTTCAAATCACATTTGAGATAATATTTTATTTTAAAACATGTTTTTTCCTGTGAATGTAGGATAAAATTACATTTGGTCTCGAGGAGTTCAAGAAAGGCCAACATAATCCATGGGAATGTATACCAAAAGAATTGACCAATCTCCTTTCACACGAGCAACCCATGGGCAAATGCAATTTGGTATTCAGATCTTAACACTATTTAATAAATTTCTTTGTGCTGGGTGTGGTCTCATGTAATGCAATTTGTATGGTTCTTGTAGATATTTGCTCTAGTGGTAATAGAGGGCCATTGGTGGTGTTATGTTCTGACAGAAAAATAAATTGTTTTTGTTAGATTCCATGATTGAAGCCCATGATGGTGATAGATTATTGGTCGACAAGTTTGCGGTATTATTTTTAGATTTAGACAAGTTAATGACCCTTTTTAATTTGTCCATTTAACTTGTCAAATTTTTGTCACCTTGAAAAATGTACTTTGTCCTTGTAGGTTATTCAGTTTCAGGAGCTATTGGTTATTAGACCAAACATTAATGCCAGACCAAGTGAAGTTGGAGCTAGTCCGTGAGCCTTTGCCACAACAAGAGGGGTAAGGACTAATTGGTTTATCAATTAAAATATACTTGTACCTTTAACATGGGAATAGTCGTTCTTACATATTTGTTATTGTATGTTATTTAATCATAAAGCAATGACTGTGGAATTTACATGATCAAATATATGGAGATATGGGATGGTGTCACCAAATATGATGGGGGGCTTACCATGCCTGTGTGGACTAGGGTAAGTCTTCTTTTCAAATTTTCACTTTGAAACATAATTCTCAACTTGTACTAATAGCTACTCAAACGTTAACAATCATTGCAGTTGGATATAACCATATTCCGTTGTGAGCTCCTAGTCTAGTAGGTTGGATGATAGAAATGAATCCAGGGCACATGTCCTCAAACCTGTAAAAGTTTATTGTTTATTGCCCCCTTGTGTGCATGAAGCTGATGCCACCCATTTAATTGCTACCCTAACCATAGATATTCTTGATGAGCAAGTAAAGGATCTGGATACCCTTGAGGATAAACTCCAAGATTTGTTATTTTTCTTTAAATATACATGATAAATAAGTATATAATCATTCACCTTATTGTTTAGCCAATGGCATTGATAACTAGCAATACTAACCATTGATGTTAAGGTCTAGCTGATGCAATTGAGGCTAAGAGAAACCACCCATCACAAGCAATGACCAATTGAAAATGTATGGGAGAAAGTGAAGAGTTGGTGCTAACAATCATGTGGATTCGAATAAGGAAGTTGATGCCATGGAGAACCCACCCTCCACCATAGCTGGGCGAGCTAAAACATTGCCGAGAAGCGAATGGCAGGCCCCATAATCGAAACTCACAGACAAATCAGGAAAAAAAAAAGTAACTTAAGATCCCTACTTCAGGTGTGTGGCATCTACCTTACTTAATACTTTAGCTGAAAAAAAATGATTGACTTTATTAACATAAAAATTAGAAGTTTAAATCCTCAAAACAAGTGAAGGTTAGTTAATGATTTATTGTCCTTGGTAGAATATTTACAAGTGTTGTTAGCCTTGACTTTGTTTTCAACCTTATATTAGTTATGATTTATTGTCCACTCATTGTGTTTAAAGGTGCTTCAAGAACAAGAATTTGCATGTGTGCCAACGTGGTTGTGATTTTTTTAGGAACTATAGATATTTGAGGCCAAGAAGTTCCACATTCAAGAGGTAATTTGTCACACCTAAGCTTCACATGGACAAGTGTATATTTAGATCCAAATTTTCAGGCATTGATGAATGAAGCTATGTTTTGCTCATTGAGTTTCTTAAATTTGTGGATATGGTGGATTGTGTTTTTGATTTTGTTCAGTTTCCAGAATTTTGATTAGTGTGGGGCATTCTTGATTAATGTTGTGCTAATGTAATTGAGCTAATAAATTGCATGGAAATTCTAGTTGATGTAGTATTCCATGGAGGTTTGGAAGATCAATTTATCTAGGATAAGATAACTAGATGTACATTGGTAAAGGATAATAAGATATGGAACTTTTTTTCTGCTATCAATCTAATTCTAGATGTAGTAAGATCTGAATGAACACTTTGGTGGATAAAAAAAAAAACATTTACTTTAGGCTTCATGATGCTGGAACATATCCTTTTGTGTGGTGTTTATAGTTAGAATCCATAGAGTTATTGGGTAATTAGGTAATTTATGTTGTCCTATCACTCTATTTTTCAATTGTGACCTTATTTTCTAAAATTTTAACTTGGAGCATCATCATTTATGGAATCGTATATGGTAAAAAACTCCATGGTTTGAAGCAAATCAAATATATGAATTTGCTAGTGTTGAAATTAGTTGTAATATGCTTTTTTGTTGGAGTTCATTCTGAAAATATTAGTTAATCAAATTTCCAATATTTGATATTGATAATTGATTTTTTTTTATCATACTTTATTTTTGCAATTGAATAATGATTTTGGGGCTATTTAGTGTGTAAATATTGGTTTTTGGTCTAAATTGGATTTTGGGTCTTTAAGTGGAATTAATCATAACTTTTGTTTTAGGTGCCCGATTAAAAGCCAAATTCAACAACAAGGCAGTCATGAAATGCTGGAGCAAAGTTTAGTTAATTAAGTGTCCAGATTGCATGGGACCTAAGCCATTAGTTTTGGTTTTTGTTTGGGCCGGTTTTTGTCCTTTGAACGGTTTATTTTATGTTGGCTTTTAAAGCTGGAAAACGAGGGACTTAAAGAGCGGTTGTCATTCCAACTTTTTAGCATTGTTTATCTGTTCATCTTCTTCATTATTTTTCATTTTTCATTTCTGCCATGGTTGGCTAAGGCGCTAATCGACCAACCCACAAATTGAGTCTCCACGTTAATCTAGAGGACGTTTTTGCCTTATCCTGAGTTTGTTTTTCTTCTTTTCCCTTCTGTGTTTCGATTCTGGATAACTTAAGGGAAGGGGTGTTGAATGTTAGATTTAACATTTAGGCTGATTAATCAAAAGGGGTTTAAAATCAAAACGGGTTTAAGTGGGCATTGTACGTTGAATGAGTGAACACAAGTTTTGATAAAATGCTAGGTGATCGCCTAGTAGCTTCGTTTTTCTAAATGAATGCGGGATTCCGATTTGTTTAGGATCAACCACGAATTCAGTGAGCAATTGTCCAATGACGAATTTTTAGGAACTCAAGTCTAGGTTGGTTGCTTTTTAATTGTTAATTTTGTTTTATCTGTTACCTGTTGCTATCGAAATTGAACAAACCCCCCCTTTTCTTTTCTATTGATAGTTCTGTTAATGGTATTTTCAATTGAGCGAATTGGTTCATTGCGAAATCCTTGGGAAACGATTCAGGTTGCTCTATATTACAAGTTTTACTCTTATTTTATAGCCTGATTAATTTGAGTGAGCTCGACGCCACGTAAATATCCACTAATGGAAACATCTTTCGTGAAGGGTCGTAGGGCATTTAGGTCCCTAAAAGGCATACTAAGGTTGCAAGCACTTATTTGTGGGCACTTGGCTAAGAGACAAGCAATTACTATGTTATGCTCCAGGTACTCAAGACTTTTTGAGAAGTTGCATTTGAGGACTATAAAATACCTAAAGAAAGAGCTAGACAGACAAGTGTCATCATGACTGGTAGGGAACCAAATGTTGCAGGGGATAAGAATGTACAAACTTCTTAGCATTAATGTAATTTCATTATATAATTCATAGATGTGCAGAGAATTATGTAGTATAAGTCTTTAACATGGAATAGTTGATGGTTGTATTCAATATTCCATCTTTTATTGTACTTAGATTCCTATTGCCTTGTTGATAGCGTTAGATTAAGAAAATCTTGTAAAGTGTGCAGGAGCTCTCTACAAATTGTTTGGTTCTGATTTGTGTATAAAGAGAAATGTGGTATTGAGACTTGATTTATCAATCCATATATCCAGGAGTCCTATAAACTAGTTTTCTACCACAAATTTTCATAACTATTCATATCTCTTAGTTTAAACAAAAAACTAGTTGGATACCAACAATTTTAAAACCTCACCAATAAATTGAGAAGGAATCACTGACATATGTCAAACATTTACCATCTTTTATAAAAAAAAATATTTCAAGATAATGAAAAGATATATGTTGTGTACATCATCAATTCATTGATATAAAGGTTATCCAAGTGGCCTCAATGAACTCAATAAAGGGATGAATTGAGTTCTAAAACGTTTTTTTGTTTATCACACTCCAAAACTTTTTATTGTTTATCACACTCTAATTTTTGGGATTGGTAATTGATTATATGAACTAGTATTTGATTACATTGTACAAATTTCCAAAACGATAATGGTCAAGTTGCTGGTAATCGATTACATAATGTGTGTAATCAACTACATATGTTAAAATTTGAAACTAGGGGTCATGTTGGTGGTAATCATTTACATTATGTGTATAATCGATTGCAAGTGTGAAATTTTGAAAACTAGCAATGGTTATGTTTCCAAAACTAAGAATATACCAGCATTTGCTCCAAGTCACCAATGTTTTTATCATGATTCACCAATATTTCTGCATGACTTACCAACGCTTACTAGAACAAAATTTTCTAGTTTTGATCATTTAGGGAGAACTTAAATGTTGTGTGGAGAACTAATTAATCGTTCCAAAGTGAACCTAAGTCCTCTAGAATAGTCCTTACTCTAAAATACCTAAAGGGAAGTTCAACTCCTCTTAGTATTTCCAAAACTGAGAATATACCAATTTTTGGGATACTCACCAACAGTTTTATCAATACTCACTAACATTTCTGCATAGCTTACCAATGCTTACTAGAACAAAATTTTCAGTTTTGATCGTTTAAAGAGAACTTAAATGTTATGTAGAGCACCAATTCATCGTTCCAAGGTGAACCTAAGTCCTCTAGAATAGTCCTCACTCTAAAATACCTAAAGGGAAGTTAAACTCCCTCTTACTATTTCCAAAACCAAGAATATACCAGCTTTTGGGATATTCACCAACAATTTTATTAATATTCACCAACATTTCTGCATGACTTACCAACGTAGACTAGAAAATATTTGTCTAGTTTTGGTCCTTGGGCACAACTTAAATGTTGTGTAAAGCACTAGTTCATCAATCTAAGGGCCCCTGAGTCCTCTATAATAGTTTTCAATGTCAATTTACCCAGAAAACTCAAATCCCATATCAGTCATAGCATCACTGATAGCGACCAGCTTTTAGCATTGGTCACTAACAAATTTAGAAACACATACCAACTTTTATGCACAACTTACCAACAGATACCAGAAAAAGGTTAGACCTATAAAATATTTGTCAATAAAAATGTAACCCATAAAATATTTGAAATCTCTTTGCCTGGGGGGCACACTCTTGATGTTATGCTCAGTATCAATTCACTTTATCATATAATGAAATAGTATTCTAAACATAAATGTATTTTGAATCAATACTTAGAATTTTAACCTATGATTTCTTTATATTGCAAATATTGACCTTCTTATACATAAAGATCAGCTTCTTACAAAATACACCAGTATATTTGATAGTACATGGGAGTATACAAGGACTCACACAAACTTCTACTACCTACGTACATAATTACTAGCAATCATGTGCCGTCAAATAAACCATATATTATATTCCAATATTACTAAAAACAAAAAAAATAATATTTTTCCTTGAACTTCTTCACCCATCAGTATTTGGGGTTTCTTGGTAAATACTCTTGTCCAACACATCTCCACAAAAAATATGATGCACATTTGGATTGTGTTGTATAATAAAGAGGATAATGATGATCCTGTACATTCATACATAGAAAAAAAAAGGTCAGTATAAAATCTATTATAAAGACAACTCCAAAACAAACATAATTAATAAGCAACATACCTTTACAAAAAATACATATTTTAGTGTCATTGTCCATCAAACCTAATATCTGCCACATTATCAAAAAATAAGATACATCCTTTCTCTTAGAAGATCATAAGCCAAACTATTAAACTAAGAAAATATTTCACACCTATTGCATTTTCATCAACCTCCAATTGAAGGATTTGGTCCTCCAACATCCATTGTGAGTAGAGTTGGACCACTATCACTCAATAGATTAGTATATGAGAAATCATGTGCACTTGGAATGGAAAAGCTTTATCATTGATAAACGGTTCACGCCGTATATTTAACTTCTAAACCTTAGGTTTTTGCATGGGTTTTTGATGTGTTATTGAGGAAATTAATAGTGTTTTATGAATTGAACCTCAATGCACGATTTTGAGAAATCAATGTCAATTGCTCCATTTTTATTTTGTGAATAGTTAAATCTTGTTACCATTAACTTGTCTCTGAGTTAGGTTTTTGTGCACAGGAGCATTACATTGAGTGCAAGCATCAAGAGCAGGAGCTGGAATTGAAAGAAGCCACCATTCGGGTAGCGCTGCAACGCTCAAAGAGCACAGATAATTCATCTTGAAGGCGGCCTATTCTGGTGAGCGCAGTGCTCATAGCACAGCGCTCCTGCGATAACTTGATTTTTTGTTGCTGTTTTATTTGGGCCAATCTCTGGGGCCCTTAGAGGGGAAAAAACGAAAAACGCTGAGGAAGGACAATAGGTGGCATCTAGGTTTAGGTTTTAGGAAGATTAGAATTCTCTCTCTCTATTATTCTCTCTCCACTCTCTCTCTAAGCTAGGGTTCCTTCTTTACTGGTTTTAGTTCAATTTTCTGGTGCAATTACTGATTTTATCAACAATCTTGATTGTAAAACTTCTCACATGGAGGAGTAGTTCCCTTACCTTGCACAGAGACAACTGAGATCGGAATTGTTCTTAAGGTTTTCAATTCTTAATAATAGTTCATGGTTGGTTTTTCACCCCTATTGCTTTCTCTTTAAATTTTTAATTGTGTTGATTAATGAGATTGAGGTTTTAAGAGTAGTTGATTGTGTATTCGCTTGTTTGCATGATTTGGATGCCGTTGGGACATTAGGTCGATTGATTTGATTAATTCCAATTGGTAAGGGTTTGAATTAATTCCGCTAGGATTTGGACTACCGCAATTGATAACTAAATTAACATAGGATTATAGGGTCATGATTGTGGTCACTAGTTCTATTGTTAATTGAATCCTTAATGGAAGTACGTTAGTATAACTGTTAAGTAGAATTACGTCATCTCCTATACAAAAATATAGTTGACGTAGGTTGTCACCGCCATGAATTTATCTATTTGAACCGATGATAGAACATCTCTCGATCCAAAGGAAGTCTTTGTGCAGGTAACTTTTGTATTATAATTCTTTCGCTTTAAATTGCTATTAACAATTCTCAAAAACCCCACTTTTGTCATAATCAATTACATTGCTTCCACGCGAGATGACCTGGATCACACCCTGTCTACATTTTGGTGTGATTTAGTTTTCTAAAAGTTTTCTTTTAATTTGTTGTGAGCGGCGACACTCGCACCAAATTTTGGCGCGTTCAAAAGCGGTGTTATTGATTTTTCTTATTTTTATTTATTTTCATTTTTGTTTGTTTTAGTTTATTTTATTTTATTTTTATTCTCTTATTTATTGATTTGTGTTTTTTTAAAAAAAAAATCAATTTCATTTTATTTTTAATTTTATTTATGTATCTTCTCTTTGTTCCTAGTTGTATTTGATTGTTGCAGATAATTAGTTTTATGACCCGTTCCCTTCCTAATTTTCCCATACTCCAAATTAATTAGGAGATTGAGAAAACCGCCAAAAGGCTTAGGAAGGCTGCAAAGGAAAGAGCTAATTTATCTAGCAACCCTTCTTCCTTTTGATACAACTAGGGAACCTAATATTTTTTCTTCTTATTTTCCTGAACTTTCTGATCCTGTTGCTAGTGTTTCAGGTAATATGGGAGAAATTAACAGGACACTAAAGGAGCTTGCTGCTAAGACATGAACTATCAGCCACTGGGGATTGTGTACCCTGAAGAGGGAGGTGACTTTGAGCTGAAATCAGGACTCCTGCACCACTTGCCCAAGTTCCATAGGTTGGCGGAGGACCCGCACAAACACTTGAAGCGTTTCATGTGATCTGTATGACTATGAAGCCTCACGGGGTAACGGAGGAGCAAATCAGCTGAGGGCTTTTCCATTTTCCCTTGAAGAAGCTGCCAAGGATTGATTCTTCTACATCCCCCATGGGACAATTGATAGCTGGGCTGGTATGAAGCGCATCTTCCTGGAGAAATTCTTCCAGCTTCTGAGGCGGCCATCAGGAAGGACATTTGTGGCATTCGGAGGCTACAAGGAGAATCACTTTATGAATATGGGAGAGATTTAAGAGGTTGTGTGCTAGTTGTCCCCAACATCAGATTTCTGAGCAATTGTTAATCCAGTATTTCTATGAGGGATGTTAGTCATGGAGCGGAGTATGATTAATGCTGCTAGTGGGGGTGCATTAGTTGACAAGACCCCTGCGCGCTAGGCTCCTGATTGAGAACATGGCTGAGAACTCCCAGTTGGGTCTAGAGCTGAGGCGGTACCCGTCAGGTGAATGAAGTTTCTCCATGTGAAAGCGGCGGGTAGAAAAACTGGATGAGCTTCCTGGTTCCTGAAGCAGATTGCATTAAACCAAGCTTCTCCAGTTAAGGCGGTACAGGTGTATGGCATTTGTTCCTGTGAATCTCACACTTCCAATATGTGTCCTCAGTAGGAAGATCCTACTTCAGGAGCTGGTAACATATTTCCTGGTAGGCCTCAAAATCAGGGGTGGACAAGGTACAATCCATACAGCAACACTTATAACCCCGGCTGGATAGATCACCCCAACCTTAGGTGGAATAGTGCTCCTCAACAACGGTGAGGAAGTATGTTCCACCAACGGAGGCGGTATGACCAGCCTACATTTCATCCACCACCACCTGTCCCACGCTCCCTAGCCCCCAGCAACCTCCATTACTACCTGTGCCTCCTGCTTCTTCAGAAGCACCATGGCAAGAGATGATGAAGATGATGATTGAGACTTAGAGGAAACAAGAACAAGCCATGCAAGAGATGAGGAATGTGATTCATAGGCTTGAGGGTTCCCAATCTCAGGGAAGTGCATCTACCATTCCCTCTCAGACAATTCCCAACCCCAAGGGGAACGTCTCTGCCATCACTTTGAGGTCTGGTATAGTTTTACCTAAGGTTGTTAGTACTCCAAGCGGGTAGTGGTTGAGAACCAGGAAGAAGGAGTTGTTCAACAAGGGTGCAGTAAGAAAAGCCTCTACCCAGCAGGAAGCGGAAGAGCAAGTGTCAAGACCCATTTCATTGCCCTTCCCAGAGAGTTACAAGGCCCAAGAGGTCTAATGAGTTGGAGTTAGAAAAGGACCTCTTGGAGACATTTAGGAAGGTGGAGGTGAACATTCCCCTATTGGATGCAATTCGGCAAATCCTAAAGTATGCTAAGTTCTTGAAAGACCTATGCACCAACAAGAGGAAGTTGAGAGGCAATGAGGTGGAGAGAATGACTATGGGGGTGAAAGCTTCCTCCCTTATTCAGCCAAGTCCGCTCCTGTAAAGCACAAGGATCCATGTGCGTTCAATGTTCCCTGTACTATTGGGAACTTACACATCAGACAAGCTTTGGTGGATCTTGGGGCCGACATCAGTATCATGCCCCGTTCGGTATATGAGGCCTTAGGTGGAGGAGAGCTAGCACCCACCAGATTGAGAGTTCATTGGCCAAGGAACATTCAGAGTCCAGATGGGATACTTGAGAACGTCCTAGTCCAGGTAAACAATTTAATTTTCCCAACGGATTTTTATGTTTTGGCTATGGAGGATGACACCAGTGCTCCGAGCGTGCATTGATCTTGGGAAGACCTTTTCTAAAACTCCAAGAACCAAGATCGATGTGTACGCGGGTACCTTGTCTTTTGAGTGTAGGGATATGAAGGCTCAGTTTGTCTCTGCTAGATGCCATGAAACACCCACCTGAAGAACATTCTGTTTTTAGCATTGATGTTATCGATTCCTTGATTGATGAGGGTTTTGTTGGCTTGACGGAAATTTTGATGAGCTGTTAGGATTGGTACCAGAGTTTGAATATGTTAACTGTGACGGTACCACCGATCTATGCAAGGAGTGTGCTACTATTGAAGCATCATTGACTGGGCAATATCTTGAGAACATGCAAATCTTTTGGCAATTGATGCCACAAGCCCAGTCATTGATGCACTCAGTAGTACCCTACTTCTGAGATGATTTTGTTTTCTGAGCCCATATTATCGTTTCTTCCATTGGACATGATGATTCTCCTGCTTAGAATTGTTCAAGTCTCCAGGAACAGGTCACAGCTGGTAAGGCAGGTTGAAGCCCTCCCAAACCACCTCAAGTATGCATTTTTGGGGGAGGGTGAAAGGTGGGTCATCATTTCCAATGGCCTCTCTAAAGCCCAAGAAGATAATTTGATTGTGGTTTTGAGGAGGCACAAGAGGGCCATTGGATGGACCTTGGATGATATCACGGATTAGCCCCTCTACTTGCATGCACAGGATATTTCTAGAAGAGGGTGCTAAGCCAATTAGACAACCACGCGGCTCAATCCATTGATTCTAGATGTGGTTAAGAAGGAGGTGACAAGGCTTTTCAGGGATCATCTATCCTATTTCTCGCAGTGAATGGGTGAGCAGGTGCAGGTGGTTCCCAAGAAGTCGGGGATCATCGTGGTGAGGAATGAGAAGGGTGAGTTGGTTCCAACCTGGGTGCAAAACAATTGGAGAGTTTGTATTGATTCCGGAGGCTTAACAGGCCACGGAAAGACCACTACCCCCTGCCTTTCATTGATCAGATGTTGGAAAGGTTGGCAGGGAAGTCTCATTATTGTTTCTTGGATGGATACACGGGTACTTCCATATTCACATTGCCCAGAAACAGGAGAAAACCACCTTCACGTGCCCCTTTGGCACCCATGCTTGGCGAATGCCCTTTGGGCTTTGCAATGCACGGCTACTTTTCAGCGGTACATGATGAGCATCTTTTCTAACTCCTGGAAGAGTGCATGGAGGTATTTATGGACGATTTTACTGTTTTTGGTTCTTCTTTTGATTCTTTCTTGAGTAGCTTAGCTAGAGTGCTAGAGATGTGTTGAGACTAACCTTGTCCTAAATTTTGAAAAATGTCATTTTATGGTGGAACAAGGAATAGTCTTAGGCCATGTAGTCTCTAGCAAGGGTATTGCTATTGATCCTGCTAAGATAGAAGTTATTACCTCTTTCCGTACCCCGCATGTGTGCGGAGATTGATTCTTGGGACATGCAGGTTTTTATAGGAGGTTCATCAAGGATTTCAGCAAGATTGCCCAACCCCTCACCTCCCTGTTGCAAAAGGATGTTGAATTTGTTTTTGATGACAAGTGCATAGAGGCTTTTGAGAGGCTGAAGAAGGCTTTGACTACCACTCCTATCATCCAGCCACCTGGCTGGAGTCAAGCCGTTTGAGCTCATGTGTGATGCTTCGACCATGTAGTGGGCGTTGTGCTTACACAGTGCGAAGGTAAGGTTCCCCATGCTATTTACTATGCTTCTCGCACTTTGTATGCTCACGTCCAATTATACCACTACTAAGAAAGAGCTTCTAGCCATTGTTTTTGCTCTAGATAAATTTCATTCTTACTTGCTAGGCTCTAAAGTGGTGGTATACTCGGACCATGTAGCCTTTAAGTATTTGTTGAAGAAACCAGAAGCTAAGCCTAGGCTCATTAGATGGATGCTACTACTCCAAGAATTTGATTTGGAAATAAAAGATAAAGCTGAAGCTGAAAACTTAGTAGCAGACCATCTAGAGGCTTAAGCATCTAGCCAACAACAACCCTCAATGATAATTTCCTAATGAACGTTAATGAGTGTGTCTGTTGCTCCATGGTATGCTGATATTGTCAACTACTTGGTTGCAAGAGTGGGCCCTTCACATTTTTCTCCAGCTCAATTTGCAAAGCTGAAAAGCGATGCTAAATATTATGTATGGGAAGACCCTTACCTTTGGAAAATTTGCAGTGACCAAGTAGTTAGACGATGTGTTCCTCATGAGGAATTTGAGTCCATACTCCGTTTTTGTCATACTTATGCGAGTGGAGGTCACTTTGGACCCCAACGCACTCCTGGGAAGGTATTGGACTCGGGTTTTTATTGGCCTACCTTGTTTCGAGATGCTTTTAATTTTTGCAAGTCTTGCGAACGGTGCTAGAGGACTGGAAACATCTCTTGGAGGAATGAGATGCCCCAACAACCCATACAATTTTGTGAAGTTTTTGATGTTTGGGGTATTGATTTCATGGGTCCTTTTCCCACTTCCTTTGGCTATGTTTACATCCTCTTGGCTGTGGAATTTCAAAGTGGGTGGAGGCCATCGCCACCGTACTAATGATTCCGCTGTAGTTGTTGCTTTTGTTCATTCTCATATTTTCTAGGTTTGGTATGCCTAAGGCCATTATCAGTGACAGGGACGCATTTTTGCAAGGAGAATGGAAGCTTTACTCCGTAGATACGGGGTTGTTCATAAGGTATCCACGCCTTAACCCCCAAACTAACGGACAAGCTGAAGTGTCTAACCGGGAAATCAAGAGAATCCTGGAGAAACTATTAAGCCCAACAAAAGGACTGGAGTGTGAGATTGGATGATGCTCTCTAGGCTTATCGTACGGCCTACAAGACACCTATCGGGATGAGTCCCTTCCGACTTGTTTTTGGCAAGGCCATTTGATGGAGATGATGCATCGGCATCCTGGGCTGTTAAGCAATGTAACATGGATTTGGGGGAAGGGTAAAGCCAAGTTGCAGCTACAAGAGTTGGAGGAGTTAAGATATGAGGCCTATGAGAACTCTAGGTTGTATAAGGAAAGAACAAAGGTGTTCCATGATAAGAACACCTCAAGAAAAGAGTTCCATGAGGGGCAACTCGTTCTTCTCTACAATTCTCGATTGAAATTGATGCCTGGGAAGTTGAGATCTCTGGATGGCCCTTTCAAGGTCAAGAAGGTACATCCATTAAATGCTGTAGAAATTGAGGACCCCAAGTCCAAGACAATCTTTAAAGTTAATGGGCAACGGTTAAAGGTGTACCATGAAACATTTACGAATCTTGGGGGAGAGATGGAAGTTAAATTGGTGCAAGCTATTTACTCTCCTTAGTGGGGGTTTGAACGTCCAACTTAGGGACGATAAATCAAATCCTGAGTGGGAGACAACCCACAACCTTAATTTCTGCTATTTCACTTTTCTTTATTTTACTTTCTTCGAATTTCATGCTGTCTTTTTGTTAATTGATTTCTGAGTGAAGGTATTACCCAAGTTGTGCATTTCTGAGAGGCGGGTATTTTGTAGAGCAAGCCAGCCCTCGTGCCTAGGCAGCAAGGGCGGACGGTAGCTTGATGAAAAGTCATGGTGTTCTGGTGAGCGCCAGCCTCTGGCTAGCGCTGAGGGCAGATGCTCTCTGAAAAGAAAATCCAGGTATTCTGGTGAGCGGGTCACCCACTCAGAATTTGGTTTTTCAAAAAAAAAAAAAGTGTCATCATCCACTTCTGTGAATAAATAAAACAAGGACTGAATAAACAGGGAAGATGGAACGGTGCTTAAGAAGGGAATGCATGATGAGTAGTTTCCCTAGGATTTATAGTCTGGGTGCATACCTCTACTTTCCTTGAACCTAAGTTACCAAGAGGACTCACCCAGAAAAACCCAAAACCTTTACCCTGGCCTCATTACAACCATCAAAAGACCTCTTGATGCATGTTAATGAATTGACAGATTTGTGGAGATTTAGGAGAAAAGCAAGCCTATGGAAATAACCATCAGTGAATTGTTTGAAAGTTAATTAACCCAAAACATATGAGTGATTAGTGACATACACTCCAGTAAGTCAGTATAGTCATTTTTGCTCAGAGTCACGATTTGGTGGTATTTTTGACTGATTGAAAAAGTGTCATGAGATATGTTAATTAATTCTTTTTATTTCATTTGAGCCATTGTCCATACTATCATTCGCTCATCGTCTCTTTTTCTTTAGGAGTAGTTGTAGTCTATGCATTTTGGGATGCTGTTGTTTAACCATGACTTTGATTGGTTTGATTTTCACATGAGGACATGCGAAAGATTAAGTGTGGGGGAGTTTGATAAACGGCGTTCACGCCGTATATTTAACTTCTAAACCTTAGGTTTTTGCATGGGTTTTTGATGTGTTATTGAGGAAATTAATAGTGTTTTATGAATTGAACCTCAATGCACGATTTTGAGAAATCAATGTCAATTGCTCCATTTTTATTTTGTGAATAGTTAAATCTTGTTACCATTAACTTGTCTCAGATGAGTTAGGTTTTTGTGCACAGGAGCATTACATTGAGTGCAAGCATCAAGGCAGGAGCTGGAATTGAAAGAAGCCACCATTTGGGTGAGCGGTGCTCGGCAAGAGCACAGATAATTCATCTTGAAGGCGGCCTATTCTGTGGCTTCAGCGCTCCTGCGATAACTTGATTTTTTGTTGATGTTTTATTTGGGCCAATCTCTGGGGCCCTTTGGAGGGAAAAAGAATGAAAAAAGAGGAAGAAGGACAGTAGGTGGCATCTAGGTTTAGGTTTTAGGAAGATTAGAACTCTCTCTCTATTATTCTCTCTCCCTCTCTCTCTAGGCTAGGGTTCCTTCTTTACTAGTTTTAGTTCAATTTTCTGGTGCAATTCCTGATTTTATCAACAATCTTGATTGTAAAACTTCTCACATAGAGGAGTAGTTCCCTTACCTTGCAGAGACAACTGAGATCGAAATTGTTCTTGAGGTTTTCAATTCTTAATAACAGTTCATGGTTGGTTTTTCACCCCTATTGCTTTCTCTTTAAATTTTTAATTGCGTTGATTAATGAGATTGAGGTTTTAAGAGTAGTTGATTGTGTATTCGCTTGTTTGCATGATTTGGATGCCGTTGGGACATTAGGTCGATTGATTTGATTAATTCCAATTGGTAAGGGGTTGAATTAATTCCGCTAGGATTTGGACTACCGCAATTGATAACTAAATTAACATAGGATTATAGGGTCATGATTGTGGTCACTAGTTCTATTGTTAATTGAATCCTTAACAGAAGTACGTTAGTATAACTGTTAAGTAGTCGTCTCCTATACAAAAACATAGTTGACGTAGGTTGTCACCGCCATGAATTTATCTATTTGAACCGATGATATAACATCTCTCGATCCAAAGGAAGTCTTTGTGCAGGTAACTTTTGCATTATAATTCTTTCGCTTTAAATTGCTATTAACAATTCTCAAAAACCCCACTTTTGTCATAATCAATTACATTGCTTCCACGCGAGACGACCTGGATCACACCCTGTCTACATTTTGGTGTGATTTAGTTTTCTAAAAGTTTTCTTTTAATTTGTTGCGAGCGGCGACACTCGCACCAATCATTAATAACGATAACCAAATGAAATTGAGAAGACTTCATCAATCAGGCTTGAATATATGGACTTACTTCATAATCCACACAAACCAGTGACACAAAATTGCCTGGTTCAATATTAGGTAATTGTGGATTCAAAAAATTATCTTCTAAATTCGAAACTGCAACATTTTGTTGCAGACAAACACCCATAGACTATTTATCGATAAAAAAAAAAGATAAACAACAATTAAATTTAATAGAGTGGATAAAGTATTAACAAACATATCACTTAGTAGCAATACATAAAGCTAGTAAATGAAAATGTGTCAGAACATTAAACTCCCAAACATTATTACATAACATGCACTATAAATACTACATTCAAAGATTATTACAAATTAAATACAAAGTTAGTGTGCAAACATAACATCACACTTTTATTATTCAACTCTTCAGTACATCCAACCTCGATGGATGACTGTATGCATAAGTTGCTTCCACTTTCATAAGCAATCTCCATGTCAATAGATTCCTGCATCAGGATAATGAAGACTAAGTTCACCATTTGTCTCTAGTTATGGCATTTTGAAACACAACAACTTATACATCAAAGAATAAACTAACGTTAATAAGCTCCTTTTGAACTCTGTTTGTGCCTTTCTTTCTACTTATGTGCACAATCTTCTCAACTTGAGATAGTTTTCTCTTCGAAGGTGGTCTTCCTTTACGTGCTAAATGCAAAGGGCTTCGAATCTCTTCACCTAATTTTGACAATTGTCCCCGACTTGTTTGCAACATCTTTACCAACAGTTGTGAAATTAAAATTGCTTACCAAAGAAGGCAAACATTGCAACTTGGATATAAACCCATCAAGAGTAGCATGAAGGAGATTAGTTGCATCATTGGAATCTGCAACTTGTTCTCTAGCTTCATAGAAATTCTTGCACAATTTATCAAATCTCTCTATTCTTGGCTTCAATTCGGCCACATCATAACTACTCTTTATGTAAGAATGCTTCCGTTTAATCCTTTTGCTCCATCTTGCTAAAATAAACTTAGATGGCAATCCCTTTACTCTTTCAAGTGTAAGCACACATAGGGAATGCCTACAAATTATACCCCTAAACTCAAATAGCAAGCACTGCAGCTTACGTCATGATTTTTGCAATTGAATTTGACCTTGTACGTAGCATCTCTTGGTCCATCATTGACAACAATTTCCTCTAACACATTGTACGTAGCAACTACTCCATCCACAATATTGAGACATGCACCATAGTTCATTTTTCTCTAAATTCAGTTGCACCACTAAACTTTGCATGAGTATACTCCAATTGGAATTGCTTTTCAATGGC
The DNA here is from genome assembly GCA_030441495.1 of Dalbergia oliveri. Taxonomy (NCBI): domain Eukaryota; kingdom Viridiplantae; phylum Streptophyta; class Magnoliopsida; order Fabales; family Fabaceae; genus Dalbergia; species Dalbergia oliveri. The sequence goes on along the minus strand of JAMLFY010000013.1, from coordinate 21,180,510 downwards.
AAAGTTAGAACCATAATGTATAGTTGTGTTCATTGATTGGAAATCAGCCTTTAATTCTTTTTCTCTCTACTCCTAAGAGAGTTGTCATATTGCTTAACAAATTGCAACAGACTTGTCTTTGAGTTGACACACTATAAAAAAAAGTGTGAATTATGGTGGTGAAATTAGGGCGGTTCTTCAAAACCGCCACAATACACAGTAAATTACGGCGGTTTTACTAACCGCCATAATTTCAGCAAGAGAAATGGCGGTTATATTATGGCGGTTCTTTAAAACCGCCACAATGTTCAGTAAATTATGCGCGGTTCAATTAACCGCCATAACTTTAATGAAAGAAATGACCACTTTTTGGGTAAATTATGACGGTTTAGAACCACCGTTATTTACCATTCCTATTTTTATTCATTTTTTTTACTATATTTTAATAAATTAGGGGAAAAAAAGAGCATTCTCACTCTTTAAACTTTTAGTTAATTACAAATAGATACTTTAACTTCTAAATCTTCTAATTAGATGCTTAAACTACACTAATCCTCAAAATTAGTCATTTTATTCAATTTTAAATTTACTATTAGATAGGTGACGTGGTAAAATATCTATTGATATATGTCACAATTTCTTTTATTTTTAAATTTTTTATTTATATTATTTAATATTTGTGAATATATATATGAATAAAAAATTAAAAAATATTAACTAAAATTTTTCTATTCAATGCTCATTAAATGATGATGGAAAGCTCAAATTAAATGTCAATTATTTTAAGAGGATGTGTTATCTCTTGATTTTTTATTAATATTATAATAAAAACAATGAACTAAGGTAAATAGAGCATATTTTGTGCCTTTTTAATTTCAATTGAATTTAGGACTTTTTTTGTTACTACAATTGTAGTTGTATTCCCATGAAAATGGAAACAAAAGTGGAATACTGGATAAAAGTCAAGCAAATTTTTCATTAAACATATATATATATATATATATTATTTTGGAACTTTTAGATTCTAACTCAAATTTTATTATGCTTAGCTATATAGGAACTTTCAAAATTTAAAAAATGACTAGTTTTAAAGGTTGTGTGTTAGTCAAAGGATTTAACTAAAAATTTAAATAAAATAGAAAGAAGAAAAGGAAAAAAAGAAAACATTTTTTTAAAAAAAAATTCAGCCCAGGAAATGAGAATTCTTTTAGAATTAAATCTGAGATAAAAATGAGATCCCAAAAGCTCATGGCTAAATTCAAGATAAAGAGCAAGAAAAAAAAAAAAACTCAACGGGCATTATTTAACAATATTGGAATAAAACACAAAAATAAAAATAAAAAAAACTGAATAACAGTGAAATCTCTCAGTCGCGCCACTCTCCTTTTTTCATTCCTCTCTTTCATTTTCATAGAGAGAACCTTACCTCCCTCTCACAGAGAAAACCTTGCCTCCCTCTCACGGCCTTCCCTCTCCGAACCGCCTTCCCTCTCCCCGTGGACCTTCCCCTCACCACCTCCAAACTCGAGCGCCCGATCGTCAAGGAACTCCCTTCCCCGCCACCGATCGTCAAGTGCCCCCACTCCTTCGTCGCTCTAATTGCCACCCTCAAGCACGCTGCCCTCTCTGGTGATAACAACGGACACCATGTGAGGGTTATTGCGTGCTAGCCACGACTTTGCCGTCCTCTACGGTGCCTGGCTCGCTTCGTCGACGCCGCTCTCGTTCTCGGTGCCCTCGTCTCGCTCCACATCCTCGCCTGGCTCTTCACTGGTTGGTCTTTATACCAAGGTACATCGTCATCTTACGCCTGGTTGCTGTTGAAGTTCACTCACTCACTCACAAAATTTCTCAATCGAAGACAAAGAAGGCAACTACTGCCGCCTAGTCTCACTCACCTACTCAAGTGGACAATGCCTTCCCTAATCCCTAATCCACTTTGACTGCACTCCTCTGAATAGGGCATAAGGCTCTACATAGGTTAGTGTTTTTCACCCACCATCTTCGTGCAGCCCCACTTCAATCTCCGATTTTGCAATTCCTTTATGATTTTAAGATTTTGCAATTCCTTCAGGCCTAAGAGAGTCTCCTCCGAAAATTTGCTACTTGCCAGTGATGGAGTCCCAATTGCCTGCAAGGAGCCTCAATCTGCTTTAATTAAAGCAAAGAATGGAATATAGATGCTCTCGAAGGAAGCTTTAGGTAATTTGGTTGAATTTGTTGAATATATATTCTATATTCACAATTTCTTGTACTTCAAAATTTCATCTACAGAATAGTATTTTAAGTCTTATATTTGATTGAGTTTAACTTTCAACTTTATGAATGTTCTAGAACTATATGCAAACTTAAATGGTAGAGTTTGGTCTATAAGCCAGTGCAATTAGTAATTTATCCCCTATAATTTGACTCACGTTTATAGTTGGATGATTGTGATGCTATTTGCATCACATGTCGTACAATGTATATGATTGTTTCTTTTAATTAGGGGAAAATTGCTACTTTTATTCTTTAGAATCTGATGCTTCAATTTTACTGCCTTAGTTTGATTTCTATGGTGTTTGTTTACTTGGTCATAACTTGTTTGATGTAAGGTCCAAGCCACAAATGCTTATAATGTTCTTAATAAAGGGACTCATTATATTGGAAATTTGAAGTTTAGGTAGTGGCTTTACGTTTCATGCCATTTTTTTTATTATGGAAGGGCTCTACGATTTCATGGCGAAGTCCTTGATGCCTTGTTTTGTTTCAATTCTAGTTACAATTATAATCCGCTATTCCATGAAAAAACCAAGCACATTGAGGATCATAAATACTGCATAACCATGGCACATATGATGGGCTAGGGGTCATTTAATCAAAATATCATATTGTTTCTGCTTCTGTTTGTTTGCTATATGCATTGTTTTGATAGGTCATATGCACATCATAAACCTTCCAATTACCATTCTTTTTGTATGCAGCCATTACAAGCAAAGTAGATAAGTCAGATGAAGAGATTGCATCCCAAGTATTGAAGACACAATTTAGCTCTGCTTCGGAGGTTAGTTTCAGAATAAGGCCTTTAAAATATGGGAAGGTTAATAGTGTACCTCCTTGTGTGGGATGATCCTACTTCTAGAGCTTGGACATAAAACAATAAGGAGTTAACTTCAATTAATTTTTCTATTGTATTTATGGTTTTTCATATTTTTTAGCTGAAATTTCTTGCCATGCCTTGCTGGTTTTATATATCAACAAATTTCAGCTGTAGTGTTTAGCTAATTGAATATCTTTAGCTAAACTTGATTGATTTTTTGTGTAGTGCATCTAATTGACTCATCTTGCTCCATTTGAGGTGAGCTATAGTTCTGATTACTATACATTTTTTCTATGATTTGATTCTTCTATTTTATTAATTTGCATATTATTGAAATTTAAATGTTTTGTATATGTTCAATCTGTTCACATTATCATTTTTGCACATAGTACCTTTTCTTTCTTGTGGTCAATCCTTTTCTGGCAGATGTTGACTCTGATAATTAAAGTTGTAATATCATCTATGTTCAGATAGCTTCACTGGTCATTGAGAGTCTTAGTTAGTGCACTATGCTGATTTTAATTGCCGTTGAAACCAAAGTCTACAGCAAGTATGACCATATCATATTTATTATGCTAAGTGACTTGTTGGCTGATTATGGCACAATTTGTATTGTCTATTGCGATTTCTTCAAATCTATTTGTATTTTGTGAGTAAAGTTAACTTGTTTAGTGATGAAAGCAGGAGCACAAATGTGCTATATGTGCATACATTTGTATAGAGAGATATGTAGCTTCAAATATGACTTTATGTGAAGCATTAACAAGGTTTTTAAATGTATTGTTGAGTTATTAACATTGCAGGTAAAGGAGCATGACAGACATACAAAAAGAGCAAAGAAGAAGAAATGGGTCAATGAAATGAGTGACTCACCTAACCCAACTCTATTGCCAAACCCAAAGGGATTTGACTTCTTAGATAATTTTATATATATATATATATATAAACATATATGTATGATCTTTAATATCTTTTTTCACCATGTAGGTGATAGCCGTTCAATCTTGAAGGTAGAAGTAAAAGGTCAAAAGAAATTGTTCTAAGCTAGAATTTTTGTTCTAACTTGTTGCAGGCTTGATCTTAGATTATTTTAGTAGTGTGTCTGTTTCTTTACCTCTGAATTTTTGTTTTATATTATTTTCTTGTTCTTTAACTTTTCTGTGATTGTATTATAGGAGTCCTTGGTGAAGGAGAATGCTTTGGTCTTCAACATTGTGAGGAAGCTCAGCAGAGATGTCTCCAAGGTGCAAATTACTGGCTTTTCTAATAAGTTATGGATTTTGATTGGAACCTTTTTTTTTTTAGGCACAATAGTTTATGTCTTGAATAATTAACTTGATTAAGCAATTCTATTTAAATTTGGTTTTGTATATTTGATGTGATTGGTGGACTAATGAGGTCTTAATGTAAATGCATGTAGTTGGAGGTTTTCATTAGGACCCTTATGCAATTGCTTGTTATTGTTTTTGTTCCTTCATGTGGCTTACTTAGTTGGAAGGGAGGAACCTGGTGTTCCCTATCTTTGTGAGTCTACTTTGCTTTTTGGGTCTCTTTTTTTTATGTGTTGCTTTGTTGATTGTTGGGAGATATAGGTGTCTTTGTAGATTCGTGTTTGAAGGTCCCTATGTAACTGCGAGATTGATTCTTTGTTTTAAAGTTTAAGACTTTGTTTCTTATATAAGGAGGATTACAATATTGTACATGTGAAGAGAAAATTATTCAAAGCTCAAGAAACAAGAAAAAAAAAAGGTTGTTTGTCATTTAGTGCTTAGTAAACCAGTTATTGTATTCAATATATAGTCTAGATTGTTCTTTTGGGCAAAGAGTTGGATCCAAAAGGTTATAGGATAGGATTTCTGCTGCATATATTTTTCTACTGCTATTTTTTACTACTGGAGTACTGGAATTTTGTCATTATGCAAATAAGTTTCCTTCTGCATATGGTTTTGGTCTGTATCGATGTTTTGCTATTGGTGGTGGTGTTATTTTTGGTCTAGTCTGCTTTGTTTTGATCATTGAAATCAGTTCATACCATTACATTCTTGTCATGTATAGTAGCAACCCCTGTCAAACAAAGGTAGAGAGTTCTGAAGGCATAAATGTCTACCAGAGATGTGGTGTTAGTGTTTTGTCTATTTTTTGTATTTTTGTAGTTTCTTAGCTGCTGGTTTGTATGACTTTTGGCTCCCCTTGTGCGATGTTAGAGTTTGAGCTATTCTCTTATGCTGGACTTTTATACGCTATATTTTATTAGGACATTAATGTTCTTTCTATTGCCTCTATGGATTGGAATAGTGAAAACTCCTCTTGAAGTAATTAAAGCTAGCAGTCATTTTAGTGCTTAAAATGTATTTTGATCCATGTTTGATTATTTTACTTTATTTAATTAGCTTAATATGAAATTGAAGCTAGTTTTATTAAATTATTTTACATGATTATTGGAACTTTTTTTAAAAAAATTGGTGCTACAATTAGGGTGATTTAAAATTATTGTAATAAATAATTTTTTCAAAATATTTCATAGTAAATTACAGCGGTTTCAAATTGTCATATTAAGCAATTTTTCAAAAATATTTCACTGCAAATTGCAACGGTTTCAAACTGTCATAATTAGTACTTTTTAAAAAAAAACCACAAATTACGGCGATTTCAAACCGCTGTAATAAATTTTTTAAAAATATTTTGCTGAAAATTGTGGCGGTTATATATGGTGATTGCGGCGGTTCTAACGCGCCATAATTAACATGAAAAAAGTGGTGGTTGAAAATCGCCACAATTTACTAAGTATAATAAACGTCTTGTTAAGGGAAAATGGGGTAAATCCGTTTCTACCCGTCGTAATTTGCATTGAAAAGCGGCGATTCTAATCGTTGATTGCGGCGCTTTTTTTAACCGCCATAATTTACAGAATAGCATTGGTAATTAGCGATTCCTTGAACCGCCCTTATTGAAAAAAATGGTGGTTGAAAGTGTCCTAATTCCCAAAATAACCGTCGCAATCATCTTTTTTTAGTGACATATCTAAAAAAGCATGAATACTCTCACTTGTTGCGTCTAGCATCAACCCAAAAATCCTTCTTCAGGAAAATTGGAATCCATCTATACCGGTCCTTGTACAATCCACTAAGCCACTCATTTGTTTCCAGCTCAAATTCTTTCAATAATTTCATCAAATTCTTCCTCTATCTCATAAACAGTCGCTTTCATTGTAGACTTTATCTTCTTATATGTCCCATACGAGCTAAGCTTCTCAAGGATATTTCTCATTATATGCCATAAGCACCATCTATGATTAGTCCTGGGCATCACTATCTTAATTGCTTTTTGCATAGCCTTACATTGATCTGTCACAATGGCATTAAGTGGCTTTCCATACATGCATCTCACCCAACACTCAAAAAGCCACACAAAAGACTCGGTATCTTCTAATGAGAGTAAACCACATCTGAGCAACAGGTTTGTCCATGATGATTAACACCAACAAACGTAGCAAAAGGCATTTCGCACTTATTTGTGAGATATGTTGTGACAAAAGTCACAACACCCCCAAATGATTCATATGTAGCCCTACTTCTCACATCGGCCCAAAACACATTTCTTATATGGAACTCATCATCAACATCTATGTCATACACACAATTGGTTCTTTTCCTTCATTCTAGGGAAATAATTTAGCAAGGCTTTGGCATCTCCTTCCTTGCCAATTGCACTACTTTCCTTATGAATATAATTCCTGACATCCGCTCATCAAATGTCAAATTCTCATACCCACCTGCAGCTGGGCAAGAGATTGAAATGTCTTACTAATTCTCACCCCTGCATCATCATTGACATTAATTGCTCTCTTTACATGCATGCTAATGCTCTTGTTCATCCTGAACATCCTTGCTTTTGTAGGACTGAGATCATGAGAGTGGTCTAGAACAACTTTTTTTATGCTTCATTGTCCATTTTCTGTTTCCAGCTGTAATCTTTGCATCACATTTTGCTGCACATGTTGGGAGTGTCTTTAACATTGGGTCTTTTGAATACACGACTTCCTTCCGTGAGCATGCAAGAACCAAATAATATATTTCCCATCAAACCCTCTTTTTGAATTTCGAATCTTCCATCCAGAGCCCATTCTAGAAGCATATGTTTGATAAAATGTCTTAATATCTTCTTTTGTATTAAACTCCATTTCTCCAGTTGGCTCCTTCAATTCAGAATTGATGTTTGAGCCATCAACATGACCTTCAACATCAATATCGATAGTTATATTGTGACTACTTGCTTCCTCCATATTCTTCACCTTAAAAAAAATCTACTAAGCTCGTGCATAAGAGACAATGCATAAAATAGTACCAATAAGAACATATAACATATTGGAGGCTGAGTAATCCATTTAGAAAATACGTGCATAAATAGGCCATAAACAAGAAATATCAATATGTCTCAGTGATATTAAAAAAATCATATAGTTCTTGCAATAGCTAAATTACATATATCAACTTTGCAATCAATTTTTTATTTGACATTCCAACTCATTACTCTGCTGTGTATTCTTCTTTCAGCTGCTAACATTTTATTCTTTTCTAAATTAATGAACTTAAAATCAACTCATGTTAGATTACAAAGCTTGGGAGTGAACGATGATATTTCTTAAGCAGAAAACTAGACACTATATATAGCAATATCTTCCTATTTGACCAAAATAGCCTAATTGCATTACTAATTGATGAAGGAAGCCTAGGGCAGGTAAAGCCACATTGGCGAGGTGACTTCAGATTTTTATGCACTTAGTTGGTAATTAGCTCACAACTCCTGGTAACTTTAGCTCAAAAGGTTGGTAACTTCCTTTGATTGTTAGTAATTCTGTAAAAATTGTTAATCGGCATAGAGTTACCACTCCTAATAACTTTGGATCAAATAGCTATTAAAACAAACTCCTTCATACCACAAATTATTGAATAGATCCAAATATCAAATGATTACGATTGATAATAATCTAAACAATTAATGTGAGCCATCCAACACTATAGTTGATGAACTACAAAAGGTTCATTTTTAGCAAAATATATCAGCACTTGACTTAAATTAACCAAACAAGAAAGAAAGCTCAAATACCTTATTTCTATTTAACTTTGATGTGGAACAAGCCGTGGTAGCCAATGAAAAAGAAGAGTGTAACAGGGAGTTCAACCAAGAGGACTATAGAAGTCCTATCACATGTACACACACTGATTATGCTATCAAAATATAATCAACTCATTAACAAGAAGGTAAAAAAATAGAGCATAGACAATGTAGCCTCAGTAACTAATCCATCTAGTACAAGAGAACCAAAAATAAATAAATACATAAACATAATAAGATATGAAGAATTGATTTTGGTATAATTAGCAATACACACTCATTTGGCTAGTGACATACACGACTATTTAAATAAAGATACAACCTATAAAGTGAAAGCCAAAACAACTATTAAGACATGTAAGGCATGCTCAAACAATGATGCCAGGACAAGTGACATAAAGTTTCTTTTCAAGGTAGGCTAGTTCAACATTGCCTCAAATAAAATGGATCCAAATAACATTTTTTCAAACAACAAAGCTTGGAAAAGTTGCACTAAATTGCTTTCTAGTTGAACATGTAGTATGTCATTTTCATGTGTTTGTAAATGGCCCATCAAGAACGGCAGAAAAGGTAAAAGAGCTAAAATGCCTTAGTCTGGAATTTGTCATTGAACTAATGTATATGTGCACAAACAAACAGATCAAGGGAGACAAAAACGAAAGAGGGGGAATATTTCAGATATCAAGTTGATCTTACCCATCACTGTTGCTATAAATTTTTTTATGAGGAACTTCAAAGCATAGACAAAAATTAACCATGAATCAATAAGAACATATCTATCATTCTTCTTTTACCTCATCAGAAAATAAACGGTGAAGTTCTAAAGCTCTTAGTGCCAACAAGTAATAAGCATCACAAGTAGAAAATCATTTTTCCTTTAGCTGTTGGTAGAATTATTGTTATGTTTAATCAGTGACAAAGTCACATGATTTGTCTCACCAAATCAATAACAGTTAGCGTGCATGGTTAAGGATACATATTGCAGAGGAGGCGGACGACGTCATGGACTTGCGGTTGATAGGGAGCACATCACCGACTTGTGGTGGCTCCCAACCAAACTCGCAGTGGCTCAGATGCCAACTCGCGGTGGCTCTCTCGTCAACTCGTGGTGGCTCGTCGAGGACACCCACTGCTTCCATCACAAAGACCCCTGCCTCCGCTACCTCCGTTGTGGTACCTTCCATCGCAGTGGCTCCGTCATGTACTTTCCATCACGATAGATAAACAAGTGAGTGTGAGATCATAACTTGAGAGCTGAGAGCAAAGAGTTGGGTGACAGGTGAGAGTTGGAGCTGAGAGTGATATTTTTTCTCCTTTCCCTCTTTTCCTTCCCTCCTTTAGCTTTGCTCCTTTTCTTTTTCCAAAGTTTTCTTTCACACGTTTAATCCACCGTGTGCCCTCCCTCATGCATGTCTATGATAGATGCTCCATGAACAGTGTCATATGCGTCGCGTATATGCGTTGCACTCATGCATCAAAATAACGGGACTCGAAACAATTTTAATGGAGGTTAGTTGTTTTTTCAACGATCAGTGGAATATTACATACATCAATTCTTTCTTGTCACAAGCATTGAGAATAATAAAGAGGAGAGACTATTTTCAACAATGACAGGTACCGTTGAAAAAGGATTACATTGACAAATATATTTATTAACACTTTTCTTCAACACTTGTAAAAAGAGAGTCAATAATATAATACCCTTTTTTAACATTTAATGTAGATCGTTAAAAATGCATTGTCAATAATACTAGATTTTCTTTGAGTGTGGTTATGATGTGCGTTATATTATTGTATTAATGAGTAATTTACAAAATATTAATTTCAACATAACTTATGTAAAGATATAGAAAAAAAATTTACAGTATAGAAAATATTAAGATGTCAAACCAAGCAACTAATAAATTATTAATTAAATTTAGTAAAAGAAAGATTTTGAAACCAAAAAAAGGAATTTTTTTTTAGAAAGAAAGAAAAACCGTTATAATAATGATGAGGGATAGGGCCCTTCAGTGGTGTCTCTCACCTCATAGTTGTGCTTGTACAAAAAAACAAATCATTGCCATGAAATATGAAAGAAATTAATTAAGGTCTTGGAAAAATTATTAGGGTTAAATGCATTTTATCCCTTTAAATTTTAAGTCATGTATAATTTAAATCTCAACTTTTTAAAATATACATTATGATCCCTGAACTTTCTGAGCTATGCAAAAAAACTCCCTAATTTTTAAATAATACATTACGACATCCTAAATTTTTTGAACCTTCAAAAACCCCAAAAAAATGTAAGTCATAGTAGGTGTCAGATTGCACATAATAAAAAAATTAGGGGAGCTAATTGCACATAGTATTCACAGAAGGTTACACAAATTAGAAACTTTAGGGAGATTAAGTGTATATAAATCTTAACTTTATTAGTTGTCAAAATTATCCTGAGGGTGTTTTGTCCAGTTTGAAAAGTTCAGAGTGTGGCGATGCATATTTTGAAAAGTTAAGGGGTAAATTGTATATGACCTAAAATTTAGGGGGTAAAATATATCCAAATTATTATTTCAAATGTTTAGTCATTTTTCCTTTTATTTTTGAATTTGTGTTTAACGTTCGACCTGTACACAAGTATGTAACCGTTCACAGCTTTATCTGATCATCTAATGAAAAATGAATAACAATGCAAGCAGTGCAACAAATACTAGTTTTTAGGCCTTGAAATTCTTTTAAAAATGTTTTTTGGGGTAAAGTTGTACTTCAATGAAAAAAAAAAAGTTTGAGACTTGAAGTGGATCTGTCAGTTACTATCCTTTGATTTGAGAAAAAAAATCTGACATAAAATAAGTTTACTTTAGTTATACTTATGTGGATGGGGCCCGTTAGTTAATTCCGTCTGAATGCCTCTGTAATACATCCGTGTCTGTACACGAATCATTATTATTTTGAAATATCAGAGAGAATGGAAAAAGAGATCTTGCAAAGGGAAATAACTATTTTAAAGTGAATCTATATCTAAGATGACAAAAAGGGGTTGTTCACCTTTACCTCCCATTTAGTGTCTGGAACTTACTTTGAAATTGAAACTTAGAATTAATTTGAATTGAATGACCCAATTTTAATTTTCATGTTAGAGTTACGTATAGAATTGAAATTATAATTTTATAATTCAAGTTGATGAAATTGAAAAATAACTAAAATAAACTCTTCATAATTCCTAACATCTACCCTATGAATCATCAATTCTAAAACTTATTAAATATATGTTTCCTTTATTTTTTTTTGTTTATTTTCTAACAATTATGTTACAATTCTATAGTAAATCCAAACATGAAATTTAATATTCTAAATCAATTTCAATTCTAAAATCAATTTCAGCATCCAAACAGATCTTAAGAGTATTAAGTGGAATTTACACATAATAAATGTCATTAATATTAAAGATGTAAAATCTAATACAATGAAAAAATTTATAATTATTAATTACTATATTTTGTTTAGATTAAATCTCCAAGTGGTCTTAACTCACTATCTGAAGAAAAACCACACTAGATCCATTCAATTATTGATTTGATTATCCATTAAGGTCCAAAATGACATATTACTAATGTTTGTCAACAAAGACAATTTTTTATCTTTCCTACCTATGCTTATGTATTATCAAACCCTTAACCTTAGTCATTCTATAGCTCATTCTTTATTTTCACCCATCTTCACCTAAAACAACATCTTTTAGTGTTATCATGAAGCTTAGCGGAGGTATATCAACAATCTAACTAATCATTCTTGCTTTTTCATTAAATATTGAAATAATAAGTTATCAGAGAGCTGACCTACCCTCTTTTATAAAAAGTGGGGACCATAATATGAGACTTTCAAATTCTGATCAATTAAATTCATATCCCCACAATATTAGTTAGGACCAATTTGAGGGTCATATAGTTTACTTTGAGGGTGTGAAATATGAATACCCATATGGGGTGGGATCCATGAGCAAGGTTCACTCCATGCGAGTGTTGCTTCTAAGATATAATTGAGTTTGTACAAGAAAAAATGAGCAAAAGTTCATTATAATAATTGAAATTGTATGCATGTTTAACTTTAGTCTCATAAATTAAAAATTAACAATTTAGTCTTTGAATTTATAAAATTTAATTCAAGTTATAGTTACAGATTAATATTCGCAAAGACTAACTTAACTTATCAAAATAATTAATTTGAATAACTTTTTATAACTTCAGGGATTAATTTGTCAATACCTTGATATTACTATCAAAATGAAGCATGCATGTAATTTAAAAGACCAAAGTGATGAACATTTACTCCAATAAAAAATAAGTATTTTGAAATAAATTAAAGAAAAAGGAAAAAGAGGTCTTGTAGGAGGGAAAAAAAACTCCATTGTATTGAGTTTGTCTCTAAAATGTGAAAGTAATAGTATTCATCTTTAAATCATTTAGTGAAACTCACATATATGATTCACTCTTTTGGTTTAAAGATGGATATCCTCTCATTTTTCACTTTAGAAATAAATTTTAGTTCAACATATCCCTTGTTTTAAAAAAATTATTGTTGTGTTTATTCATTTTCCTTTTGTTACTTTGGTCTTGTGTTTAGCATTTGACCTTTTGTGTACAATTATGTGGCCATTAATAGTTTTATCTTTTTTTTTCCACTTTGAATGAGTATGTCCTCCTTCGATAAGTGAAACACTAATTTTTTAGGATATAGTTAGATGCCGAAATTGGAATCCTTCACAACAATGTTTTTCCATGCACAAATCAAATGCAAAAAACATATGCATAACTTGAATCTCTTCTACTTAGACCAATATCTTGCCGATAAATTAAACGTTTAACTTAGACCACTTGAATCATACGAGTAATTTTTTCACCTGATATTTTAACCGCCGCTAAATACACAAGGTCCTTTTGCGGCGGTTATTCCAGCGGTTGGTCCAAACAGTCACAATGTGGCTTGGCGACGATTGACATGGCGGCGGTTTGAGAACCGCCACTAAATTGCTTTTCCCTAGTAGTGAACGGTGAATGAACTTTTTGGCTTGTATACATTCCTTGTAATTCAATACTACATTACCAAAATGTTCATTTTTATTATTAAAAATATGGCAAATTACAGGGATCTCCCCTAAGGCCCTTTAATATTACACTTACCTTCGTTTAGTTTTTTAAAATTACAGTTACTCCCTTACTACCAAACAAATTTTTAAAATTCCTAAATTATCCTTATAATTTAAAAAAAAAAAAAAACCCACCCACTATTCTTCCCCAACGCACTTACCATCCCCACCCAACATCACCTTCCATCTCAGCCATGAAGTACCGTCGCCTTGAGCACCCTTCCATCAACACATTTCCCTTGTTTTTAATTTTTTCGGTTGTGCCTTTCTCTTGTTTTTTGGGGATGTCGATTTGCAACGAGATAGTCAACCCCCTCCATGGATCCTTCATTCCCCACTTGATCGGCACAATCAACGTAAACCCATATACCCTGCTGACTTGCTCTAATTTTTTTCCCTTCACTCTTCACATTCAAGCGCACACACATACATGAATCGTAACCGGAAAAAAAAAACATATTATATGAAGGTTATGTTCTTCAATGGTGTTGCTGCAGTGGTAGCTCACAGCGGCTGGTGACTTGCAAGTGGTAAGTGCATTGGGGAAGGATGACAGGTGTGTTTTTCTTTTTTAAAATTACTAGCCGTTTGACCCCGTGCAATGCACGTGATATTAAAAAATAATTTATTGGTTATTATTAAAAAGGAATAATAATTTAATTAAATATATACCTTATGGTAAATTGAATATATAAATTAATTTTAAAAATAAGTTAATAGCTAAATAATTAAATAATGAATAAAATATAAAAGTATATTATAAAATTTAATAAATAATTAGTATCATTTCAAAGAAGGATAAATTATGAAACTGAAGTCTTTTTTCAAAAAGTTTTTAATTTTGAAAAATTGAAGGCTTTTCACCCTATAGGTAAATTGATACTTATTCATTATTAATTTATTAATTAATTAATATTAATTATAAAAATAAAAATGGAAGTATCAATAACATATCATAATAACAATAATTATAAACATTTTGGTTATAATCATCAATATAGTTTAACAAATTTTAAACATCATTTGGCTCATTTAGAAAAATGAAAACGTTGACATTGCAAAAAAAATCATAATAGTGAGCAATAACATCAAAATCTTTAAATTAAAACTATTTTCATTTGAAATAGATGATGTCTATTCTAAATTAGATCAATCTTCTCCTATTTAATTATTTTTTACTTCACTATCTCTTTCAAATAGAATCATATATTTATTATATGGTTTTTTAGATAGAATCAAACCAACCCAATAAATAAAAAATATTACGATTCACCAATTTCATCGACTTTAATTTATTATCAGCATTAAATGTAGAGAAATCAAATATTAAATTATATGTTCAAAAATCAAACGCTTAAAAATTAAAATAAAATGATGTTTGAATTAGTAAAGTTATACTGTAAAAAGTTCAAAAAAAATTAATTGAAATATAAAACAAAAGTAAATTTAAATGAGTATAAAATATAAAGTTAATTTATCAAATTACCTCAATTTGATTTTATTTATTCAGCGTAATTATTTTAATCATTGTGTTGTATATATCATCAACTAATTAATTAAAATTGATAATTAATTTAATTTCAATTAATTTACTTTAAATTAATTTGTTTACAAATTAAATATAATATTCATATTAATTGAATAAAATAAAATTTGATTTGATTTACAAATCACTTATATATTTAAAATCTATTATGTAGTTTTTTTTTCTTTCATAATGTTGTTAAGTGGTGTTCAAAATGAATAAGAATAGATATCAATTTAATTTGAGTTTAAATTTGAAATAAAATTAAACCTCATCAATCAAATTTCTTTCTTTACGTGATCATCAATCAAATTTAATATTACCTTAAAACTAAAAATCAAATTTAATGAGATTTATTAAATCACGTGATGCATTATTTTTAAAAGAAATTCAGGATATGAATGATAAAAATATCTAACTTGGTTTTTTAATATTCAATTAGAATACTCACATAAAAATTTGTATTCAATTAGAGCACAAAATTCATCTATAAAATCCTATTCAAAATTGAGACAATAAAATTGTGTAACTAAATTCAAATTAATTAAATCCAAGATTAAAAAAATTTAATACAATAATAGTATATAAAAGCAAAAAATGGAATTGAGTTTTACAACCTTGATTCAAATTTTAAATTAGAAACCCATAATTGAAAACATAATCATAAATATTTTGTAAATTAGATTTTTTATTGAAATATATCAATACATATCGAGACCATTGCATTCCAATAAAATCATTAGTATTGGTAACCAATATATATACATATATAATCTTCATTATTTTAAAAATCTATACCACTAATATTACCTATACTAACCATCAACATATCTTGTAGCTATGTCATTCATATTGTTTTGGCATGAATCCAAAAAAGATTATAATCCTATGCTTCCAAACTTTATTACCATATGGAATTAGTCATATCATTTATAGCCAAATTGATGTCCTTCTTAACTACAATATTCTTCTTGAAACAACTTGTATAATTCAATGTGTTTAACAAAGGATGTTTCTTGATCACATAATTTGTGCCTCTAATCTTGAACTATTTTCAAAGACATGAAACAATAGGTAAAGACAATTCAAATGTAATAATGAACTGTAAAAAAGTAAACACCTAAAATAAAGAAAAATATTAAATATATAACAAAAAATGAGAAATATAAACATAATAATAAAGAGAAAAAATATGTAGAACTGATGGTAGTACAAATTGATGTAAATTAAAATAAGGTGTACTACTTGTCCATATCAATTTTGATGATATTAAAAATTGTCTTTTTCCCATTTCTCTTGATAGAAATAGAACTTTCAATTTTCATAACCTAGGATGTTCCATAAGTGAAGAATTATAATTAACATGAAATTAGTATGACTCATTATTAGAACTAATATGGGAAACTATATTGATAGATTAATTAATATTATATTACTATATAGATTAATACTAATTATATTGTTGTATATAATAAATAGAGGAACATTTTATTAGTTACAAATACAAAAAAAAAGAATTATTATTTGAGTTTGTATTATTGATGAGCCACAAAAAGATAGGTATTGATAGAGTGACTAAGTGATTGTAAGAAATATAAATTATTATGATATTGTTATTATTACAATTATAGATAGATTGTAAAATAATATGCATTAATTTAAAGAAGATTTAAATTTTATATCAGAATATGTGTCGTTAAATGTATTTCTACTTTTGGCAAAAGCAATTTTTTTCTAAAAAATTTAAAATTACCAAAAAATAATACCTGACATTACAATAATTGTTTAATATTCCTAAATATTATATATATATATATATATATATATATATATATATATAGTTAGGTTCAACATTTTTTTGAAGAAATATTTTAGGTGATGATTTGCTTATAAAATTATATGATGCATTATTTGCACATATATTAAAATTTTAATTATAATCAATTAAAATTTTGAATTAGTGGCATATTTTAAAATTCAATTTCAATAACACACCCTAAAGAACATCATAACAACAAATCCAAACAAAATAATCAAAACACATCCAACAAATCAAAACAAAACAATCAAAATACATCCATATCTAATCCAATGAAAATTAATAAAAATCTATATTATATATATAAAAAAAGGTGATAGAAAAATACTATTTACTACATTACACATCATAAGACACATATATCAAAACTCTAACATTGATAGATTTGTTTGAAAATATATATGATAGGAAATATATTGAATAGACAAAACCTTGTAAATTATAGAAGAACGAATCAATTAAAAACAAAAAATAGAAGAGTGAAAAAGTAAATAAAAAGGAATATAACAGCTCAATTGGTACCGTGCTCCTATGCATAAAGGAGGTTGGAAAATAAAAAATATTTAAAAAAAATACATTAATCTTAAAAATTCAAACAATACTGTTTCTTTGCCACAATTGATATAACAATATATAATAAAATAAAAGAATAAAAATTTGCAATGAAAATTAGGAGAGAATGAATAGATTAGAATAATGAAATAGTAGGAAAGAAAAGCAAATTTGGAGAAATGAAGAAAACTCATCTAACCTGAAAAAATATAAGAAATGAATAAACCCGTTTATGAACATGAAGTAATGTTTGATGGCATTGAAGCTGGTATCAAGAACTTAAAAATTCCACAATGACCGTTAGTGAGAGAAGAAAAGTGAGAAAGAGAAAATGAAAGAGATCTTATAAGAATGAATGTAAGAGTTGTAGAATGACAAAAGGTAAATCACAAAATGAAATCAACAATACCACTCATTAACAGTGAAATAAGATAAAAATAAATTAAGACAATAATTGAGGGTGATGAAAAGCAAATAATCATAGAGTCGTTCACATAGAAAATTTCAGAAATTGATGTATTAAGACAAAAATAAAATAAAATAGAATAACTTAACAAATTAAAATAATATTGAGAGGCGCTTGTTACAAAAAATGACATTGCTAAAAATTTATATTGGAAAAATTGAAACTTAGTATTTATTATTGTAGATAAGAAAATACTACACATTGATTTAAAGTTGATATTGAATTTGAAATTTAAATTTTATATTTTTTAATTGATTAATTATATGAATTTTGAAATTTGCTTTCTATTTTTGAAGTAAATAAAGTTGAAAAGAATTATGAAAAAATGACACATGGTATGTAAATGTGGAAAAATAAATTTTATAGACTATAGATTTGAATCTTTCAAAAACTCAATGGGGATATAAAAATACAACTAAATTACAACATAATAGTTCTCTCATATTCAATAGATTTAGAATTTATTTTAGATTTGATTTTTTTAGAAGCTTTAGAAATATTTCCTTATTTAAATATGATTTTGAATTTTGTAATTGATATTTATTATACATGTGAAAATATATGTATTAATTGAATATGATTTTCAATTCGAAATTCAAATTTTGTAATTAATTGTATTCATATTATATGAAATGTTAAATATACCTTTTATTTTGCATAAAAGAGTACCCTTTATTTAAGAAGTAAAAATAATTTTCTAAACAATATAAATTATAAGAAAATGACAAATGGAAAAAAAAATTTAAAAAATCTATTATAATAAATTTTTTTATAATAGTTGTTTCATTTATCTAATTATTTGTTATTATTAATTATTAATACTATAATTATAGTATTTTTAATACTATAATAATATATTTGACTGCCATCTCCTTTATCTTCTTTTTTTTTATCATTTTAAAGTTTAATTTTTTCGATTATAATATTTTGTTTAGCCTTATTTCAATTTCCATTTACAATAAATGCCATAATATTTCATATAGGGTATTTAGGTTGCATTGATGATAGAGAGATATGAAGGTGATTTTTTTAAAAAAAATTAATAATTAAGATTATTTTTTAGCTATTAGCTTTTCTGTCTTCTATATTTGTGTTTTTATATTTTATTTGTTTTGAGATCTCTATGCTGGTACGTGCTATTGTCTCATTTATTTTTATTTATTTTTTAATAATCTTATATGCATAATAAATCAATTTAAGATATAGTACATTAAGTTAATAAAATACAGTTTAAGAATATGCTAACAAAATATTAATAATAAAAAAATATTATAAAAAATAATAGAAAAGGAAAGGTTTAGTGACATTCAAAATAGATAGATCATTATATGTATTATTTAAATGATATATAATAATTATGATTGTGAATTTTTAAAAAATAATTATAGATTAAAGTTATGAAATTTGTTAACCCTAAATTATTCTAGGAATGACACCTGGAAAACTTTTCTCAATATGAATCTGAAATATTAGTATTATAGACGAGGATAATTTAAGAATTTCAAAAATTTGTTTGGTAATAAAAGGATAACTGTAACATTAAAAAATTAGAGGGAATAAATATAATATTAAAAGAATAATATGCCCTTAAAAATATATTACGGCAACGGGGTCTCTGTGTACAATTTCACAACACATGTACAACTCACGTGAGGGTTAAATATTTTCCTTTTTCTCTTGGTGGTTAAATATTTTTCTTTTAAAATATGTCTAATTTCTGCTTCTTTTATAAGATACTCCCGGAATTTACGGTTAACCAAAGCGCATTTTTTGATATCATTTAATGCAATTTCTAAGTCTTCTAAAAAACAATAGATTCTCTCTCATCCAATATTAATTATGGCATCAATTTATATATCACATAGACAAATATATTCACTCAAGAATAATAAATGTCTTAGAGCCTAATAAATTCTTGTTGCAATACTACCCTAAAACCACAAAAAAAAATAAAATTCAGCGCAAGAAAAATAACAATTTTTTTTTTTTTGGGGAGAAGAACAACCTCATCATTTGACGGAACAATTTTCTATAATTTGTTTACTGGGTGCGTTTTTGTAGGGTTCAAAATAAGAATTTTATTTTATACGGATGTACTTGATATTCACAGGGAGTTTATCTATATATTTTTTAAAATTTTCATTTTCAATCAAACACATTAAAATCAATATATTTCAGATTAATTTTAATGAATTGTTTGTGTAAAAGAATTTTTTTCATTGTTCTTCCATCATATATATTTTTATCTGAAAGATTTTTAATATGATAATTGGTTGAACCCAACATTTTTAAATAGGATTTCTATATATATATAAAATAATGTATCAAAATTAAATTATAAATATTTTGGCTTTATATTTTTTCATTTATCTGTATTTTGGCTTTATGTTTAGTTCACATAAAATAAAATATTACTGCATAATGCTATAAAACGGCTCACAGGAACTCATTGGAACGCACCTTGATTAAGAAGCCTCCAATACCATCTGCTTCTACCCAAATTACTCTTATCTCCACCATGGCAAATTCCCCAAACTCATCCCATTCCAACCATGAGAATGGTGAACTTTTGCGTGCACCACCATCACATGCATCATCGTCCAGTGAAGGCGGTAACACCATGACTGAGATAGCAAAATCCATGTTGAGATCTCAGCCTCTGTACGCATATTCTATCAGTGAACGTTGGATGCCAAATAATCAATCCAATCACAACAACAACATTCTCAACATTCTTGATTATCCAACCCTGTACGGTCACAGAGCTCCTCCTCACTTGTCATCACATAAACAGCCAAATTGCCAGGCAAGGCTTGCAACCACGTACCTTGTAGATGCTCCAAACTCAAACCCAGAAGTGCAGGAGATTGAATGTGATGATGGTCGAATCCACAGCCTCCCATGCAAGAAAAATGGGCCTTACACATGCTCAAAGTGCATGCAAGTGTTCCCTACGTCGCAACACTTTGTGGCTCATGCGGCTGCCGATCACTACAAGTATGAGACCAAAGAGCAGAGAAGGAAGAGACAAATCGCCAAGGTCCGAAGGAGGGCACTCAGACTCCAACAGGTAAAGGATATTGGTCTCACATGTGTTCCCATTTTTTATGAGTGGGAGGATGCAGATGCTGCAGTACTTGCAGGAAACAGCTCTGCAGAAAAGTCTGCTAATGGTGGAGGATGTGGTGGTGGCAAGGTAAAAGGAGAAGATTCTGCTGGTGAAGTACATGGCAACGATTCGGTAGTTCCTCCTGGCTTTGAAGGTATCGGCATCAAGAGGGAGGCTTCTCTGCAAAATTAATCAAATCAAATATGTTAAAATCAGTACTGTGTTTTCTAAATGTTGTGGTCATTTATAATTTACAGTGTCGTTTTGTTATGTTTTTATTGGGTACTCCTTTAGTTGCGTATGTTTTTCATGTTTCTTGTGTACTCTAAGAACAATGATCTTTATAATTTCCAGTACTTGTCTTATATATACACATACGAATAGGTGGATCAGGAATTTAAACAAACTAATATTGTACATCAACATACCAACAACAAATGTGGAATCACAATCAATGAAAGCCGGTGTGAAGTAAACAATATCATTTCATTTAATTTTCTACGGGTTGCATTCCTTAATATTATTAATCTAATTTATTTTCTAATTCTATTGTTAGAGTCCAATTTCTCAAAACATTTGCTCTCCATTAATATGGATAACTTCGTATGTCCAATTTCTCAGCACTTGATGCTGCAATCCCGTTAACTTAAAATGTTAATGTAAACTTCCCATAAAGGAAGACCACGAATTCATGCAACTATAAGAAATGACTACAATTTCTACCTACACTTTATATATGTGCTTTTTGGTTTTTGGACAAATGGATTGAAACGGACGAAGCATATGAATAATAAAATGATTGTGAAAGAAGTAATCAAAATAATCTTTCCATTTTTAAATAACAGTTTTTCTAACTATTGCGCACTGATTAAGTATTCAAAAAAGATAGTTTTACATCTACAAATATGTTTTTTTACATTTTCAAAGTGTAAGATCCCGTCGGAATTTTCAAATTTATCTTTTTCTTGAAATCCATAATTAGTGTTCTAATGTTGTTATTGTTTCCATCTCATCTCTTCAAAGTAATTAAACAAGGAGAAAAGTTGGTGTAGAGAAGACACAGTCTCTTCCGACTAGGATATATTTGAATAATACATATTTTAATATTAATATATGTTTTTAAAATAATTTTTTAAGCTTTACTATTTTTTTATCATATTATTATTTTATTTTATTATTTACTTTTACTTAGAATTATTTGTAAAGAAAGGATAATATTTCATATAATGTCATATCAAATACTATAAAATTTCAAATTTATCATACCATAAATCATCTGGCCCTATCATATCATTCTTGTTAAGAAAACTTTGATAGTAAATGTCTATTAATATTTTAATACTATACAGAGTGTTTCACGTACCAATCCATAAAGTATTTCTATTTTCTCTTTGGTTTGTGAGTGTATTCACCATCAGTAGTTGTGCCCAAAGTATAAGATATTAAGTTATATAATATACTACCATGATTTCACTAATACAAATAATTCTAATCTTAAAGTACCAAAAACATTGTTTTACTTATTTACAAATTAGAATTAAATTTAATTATCCGAACATATTCTACTTGTAGTTATCTATATCTATATTATATACCATTATAACTACAGCCAAATAACAAAACAGCAGCTTCGAAATTAGTGCACAATTATTAATATCTACAGTAGCATTTTATTAAAATCATTAATGCTAATTGGGAAAGCCAAACCTAGGTTGGCAACGAAATTCCATCATTTTAGTTCTTTTATGTTGGATGAAAAGAGCAATTTTAGCAAATTTGTCTGTTGGATTAAATATATAAGATTAAAGGAAGAAGGAAAAAAGACTCCATGGCCTATTTAAGAAAGATCCTAAAAACATTTATACTATTATACTATTCTTACTCATTTCTTATGTAGATGGTAAAATAATAAAAGTGTACACAAATCTTTCCAAAATAATATATATTTAAACAAAAGATGTAAGGAACCTTGGTGTGTAAATAACAAGTTTCCAAAAAGCTAAAAGTGACTACTATAAAATGTTCATCATATCCGGGAAGAAGTCGTGCACATTGCCTAGTGCTGATCACTCCCATCAATCAATAATTCCTACCTTCTCCAACCTCATCATCATTGTCGATCCCCTTCCACAATCCTAACTCCATTAGTTAGCTATGACGCCAGCATCCAAAAAGGACAGTAACAGTGCCACACTTGAATTATTAGAAGCTAGCTTGAAGGCATTTAGGGGCAAATTGGAGAAGGCGCAGAGCTGGTCAGAACGGCTTCAGGTTGCTACTTTCGTTGTGACAAAGACCGGAGGCAACAATCTACTGCACGTGGCTGCTCTCCATGGAGCACGTGACATCCTTGGCAAACTGGTTGGTGCGATTGAGGAGCGGACCGACGTTGATGCGATTGAGGAGCAGACCGACGTTGATGCGGGGGAGGCTCTCTCAGCTAAGAATAGCAGAGGGTACACCCCTCTTCATTATGCGGCCTCAAGGGGATCTTTGGAGATGTGTAAAGACATCATCTTGAGGGAAGGTGATCATGCTGGTTTCTTTTACCCTTGATCCATATTCGCAACGACGACGGTGAGACCCCACTCTTCTTGGCTGCTCTTCATGGTCACAAAGAAACCTTTTGTTTTTCTTCCATTGGGTTAACATGAAGTACCCATTCGACGACTTTCCATATGTCCCACCATGGATAAGGAACAATGGAGACACAATCCTGCACTGCACCATTTCCAGAGAATACTTTGGTGAGCACTGATTTCAGTTCAATTCAATGAATGTTCATCATATATACACGTTTGATTCCAAGAATGAATCTTATTTTAAGATTTTACATGACCTGATTATATAGTGCATTTGGATGAGATTTCTTTAGGTAAAAATTACATTTTTCAAAAATAAAAATTATTTTTCAGATATTTGGATAAGTTTTTTAAAATGATCAGAATCTAAAAAAAAATTATCTTTTCAGTATTTTTGTAAAAGATGAAAAAAACAGCTTCTAAAAAAATTTATTTTCAGCTTTTTCATATATATATATATATATATATATGTGTGTGTGTGTGTGTGTGTGTGTGTGTGTGTGACAACTTTTATAGTAAATTTTTTTAAAAAAAATAGATGAAACAAATTCACCTTATGTATTGATTTTTTTTTCGTTAATCAAGGAGGTGAAACCAAATACGGGACCCAAAAAAAAATCTAATTACCAATAAAAATCATCTCATGGCCAAGTCATATATTAAACACAAAGTCGTGAACATCACATAAATTTTGACACACGATTTTATAAATGTTTGTAGAATTTTCTTGTTGCGCATAAGATAAAATATGGTGCACCACACACGCGAGGTTCGATTACATTTACTAAATGTGACTAAATATATTTAAGAGTGTGACGTTTAAATTTAACAGCACTTTAAAGCTTTTGTCCATGGTCAGCAAATGTTGCTAAATGCTTCTTATTTCATTATATTTTAGTTAAATATTATTTGATGCATCTTGTTAAAGTAAAACAATACATATTATTTTGAGAAAATTACACTAATCTCCTTCAAGATTTAGTGTAATTACATTCAATACTATTTTATTTTACAAAATTATTATTGATCTTTTTGGAGGTTCACTCAAATAATACTGGCATTTCCTTATATACTAGTTCATTAATTTAAGTAACAAAAAAATAATATATCGTATATACATAAATATTAATGATAAAATTATAATGTTTTAACAATATTTAACAGATCAGTTAAATAAAATACTTTTTTATCACATGAAAAAAATTTATAATTATAGCTTATGATAAAAAAGTATTATAGTTAATATATATGCCAAATATTATCAAAATATTATAATATTTTATTAATGATTATGTATATATTCCATGTTATCTTTCTTTGTTACTTAAATTATTGAACTAGTATCTAGGAGAGGCTAATATAATTTTAGTGAACCCCATGGAAGGTCGATGATAATTTTAAAAAATAGAGAAATGCTAAATATAATTATATTAAATCTTAGGAGAGGTGAGTGTAAATTACTTTATTATTTTATAATAGAGCCAGCTGCCCAACAGAATGATCAATGTGAAAGATCAATTTGAAGATTTTAGAATAGTGTTGATTAGTTCTAATAATTGATTCAATATTTTTTTTGGATAAAATTTTAAATTTAAATATTTTAAAAGAAAAATAATGACAACAGTAGAACTTTATTTTTATAATAAGTTAACCTGACTCAAATTAATTAAATTAATCGGATTCAATAAATTCTAAATATTGGTAGTTTTAAAATGAAAATATACCATTAACATGACTTATCAATTTTTTTTTGTATACATCGTAATTTTGAAGGTAATATAATATATATATATATATATATATATATATATATATATTGTGTACGGTACAGATTTATCATTTCAAATAATTGGTATGTACAAAGACCCAGACATAGCCGCTTACGCCAATAACACAGGAATCACTCCTCTTAATGCCCTTGCCAATAAGCCTTCCGCCTTCAAAAGTGGCACCCACCTCAACTGGTTTTCCAAAGTCCTATACAGCTGTAAGTATATACTTGTGAAAAATATTTGCATGTTGTTATATTTCCATCCAATGAGTTTTATGTCTAATAGTAAAATGATACTTCACTTGCATTTCGCTTTTTAAATTATTAGACACTCACTCGTAATGTATAAAAAAATATTTTTTTTAACATACAAGTCTTATAGTGTTTTAAGTTAATTTTTAATTAAAGTGTCTCTAAGTGAAAGCCACCAGTATATTTTAATGGTGAAAGATTTGTGTAGTATATATGAGATCTTAAATTTAAACTTCATCTTAAACAATATAATTTCTAAAGTTAAAAAAGGAAAGTGTCCCTATTTATTGCCTTTTGAGTCCATTCTTTACAACCACAAACCATTCCTATTGCTGTACAGATACCCTTGTAGAGCCGCTCAAAAAGTACAGGTGGGGAGAAGAAATTGATTTCCCCTTTGTGGACAGTCCGAAAGAAGAGATTGATAAACCTATTCTCCCAGGAGAATTACGGCACATGCCTCAACACATATGGCATTTTGCGTCGTCATTTGGTTCAAATATGTAAGAATCGAAAACTTCTGAGGTGATCACAGTTTTACGACCTCATCTTTATACACATTTATAGTAAAACTAGTAAGACTTATAAATAAGTGAGTATATCATAAATAAAATTGATGGGTTTTACTTTTATTATGGATGTATATAAAAATGAGATGGTCAAATTGTGTCCATATAATAATTTCTCATAAGAATCTATCCTGTATCAATTTTTACTTTTTATATTAACATTATAGTTCTTGCTCATCCTTCAAAAGTGCTCCAATCATACCCCTCAAAAAAAAAAAAAATACTAACTCAACCAAAATTTATTTCATAAAATAGAACTTGCTTTTAAGGAATTCGGTTAGGGAGGGTTCACATTTAATGCAAGTAAGCACTTTTATGCTTGCAGAGTAGAAATAAGAATAACTCCACCAAGGGTATGTTTACCATGTTTGATACGATATGATATAATAGTATAAAATTTTATAGAATAAATTCAGATAATCTGAAGACTTGATAATATAAATTTTTAAAATTATATAATGTTTGGTATGATTTAGTTATAAAGAAATATTTAATGAACAAAAATAATTTTTATTAATTATTAAAATATAAATTCATAAATATATTGTCATTTGAATATTTATTCATTTAAATAATATTTATAACTTAATTTCTATGTACTGACAGTATAAACTAAGTTTACACTATACTTGGAGAAAAAGACAAGAAATTGCCATGTCATCTAATTAAGTAGTTGCATAAATTCAAATTTAAGACACATGACATGAAAATTTTGCATTCCTATTGAATGATGATGTAAAATTGCTTTAAACTTATACCGTTAGTGCATAGAAAATAAATTGTTATATTTGCTATCATAATTCATTATTTTTCTATACAATTTTTTATTAAATTTTATTTGTTATCTATTTTAATATTTTTAAGCCTATTTATTATTTAAATAAATTGTAAAAATGTTAGATTTATGATAGTATATTTCAGTATATTTCTTATACTTTTTATGATAGTTATTTAAATTTAAATTTAAATATATTAAATTATATTATTTATTTATTCTTTAACCTTTCTTTGTAATTATTTGATCGTATATATTTAAATTTTATTAAGTATTGTTCATTATTTATTCATATATTTATCTATAAAATTAAATTTATATATCACTTTATTTAATCAACAGTCTAAGTTTGAATGTGTTACTTTATATAAATGACATTGTTCAATTTGGATGAGTTTCTTCATTTTAAAAGTTCATTAATTTGTTTCTAATAAAACTAAAAAAATAAAAAGACTATATCACAATCAAACATCATTTTATAGTGAAAGTATTTTTTTATTGCAACAAATAAGCAACTATAAGAATTGAGTAACAAGTTTAATGATCAAAAAATGAATTTGTTAACTCTAAGTGATCTGCTTTGATTTCTAAGGATGCTGACAAAATATTTGACGTTGTTAGATATATTTGGGAATGCAATTTTTCAATAAAAGTTATATTGAAATAACTTTATATGTGTGGATAAAAAGTGTGAATGATTAATAAGAATAGAAAAAAAAATAGTTTTAAGTGTAAAGTTCACCAATAAGTAAAAGTATATTTTTGAAACTTTTGATTATGAGTAGAAAAATATTTTAGAATAATGTTTTGTCCAAATTACCGTAGATATCAAATATCATCTCTTATATAAAATTATTTATTAACTCTTTTTAGTAATTTATTATACAAAAGTGATTTTTAGAATAATTTTTTAAATAATTAAACAAAATATACTACTTTAAAATTATTTATAACTTTATACATTCAAACATAAAATTTTAATTTCAAATAATCGATTATTAAAAAAATGGATAAATGCATTTTACCCTGAACTTTAGATCATGTGCAATTTACATCCTGACTTTTTAAAATGTGCATTGTGACACTTTGAACTTTCAAACTATGCAAAACACCCCTTGGTATAATTTTAGCAACTAATGAGGGTAAGATTTATGTGCACCTAACTCCCTTGATATTTTTAATTTGTGCAACTTGACACATTTGTGAATACTATAAGCAATTAACCCCTTGTTTTTTTATTATGTGTAACTTGATACCTTGCTATAACTTAAAGTTTTGCATGCTTGAAAAGTAGGGTTTTTTGCAAGTTTAAAAAGTTCATGATGTTGTAATGATTGTTTTGAAAAGTCGGGTTATAAATTATACATGATCTAAATTTAGGGGTAAGATGTATTTAGTTCTTAAAAAAATTAAAGGCTATATGTGTAATTAATTGTTGAAATAATTTAATCTGCCAGCTAATCTAAATATAATTAGCATTGTCGTGTTAGTTATTTACTTCGAAGTTTATATATATAATAACTTTAATTTGAATGTAATTATTTAGTTTATTATTTGATGAATATTTTGGTCCCTTTAAGTTTTGGTCTTCCATCACTGTAGGTTTGATTATGATCATCTAAGTTTTATGATGAACGTTTTGGTCCCTTTAAGTTTGATATATACAAGAGGTTTAATGGATAAGTTTGTATAATATATGTTGTTCCCATCAAACAATAGATAAAATTAATTATGGATTTAATTTTGATGTATTAATGGTGTAAAAAAATTTTATAGTGTCATCAAATCATATATCATCACATTGACAATGGTAATTAAGTTTTACTCCTATTACTTGAAAAATCATAAAAATAAAATGATTTGATTGGATATTAATATAATTTTTTTAACAATAGCGCTGTATAAAAATTAACTCTAAAATTGTTAAGTAATGGCTTATATAGTCTATAGACAAGCCCTAAACGCTTTATAAACTTTAGGATGAGTTCGGTAATTCCCATCACATTATCTTGTCTAACAATTATCTGAATCTGACTAAATTTTGTGAATATTGATTTCAATTTCAGTATTGACCGGTAATAAACTGTTGGATTTGGAGAAAACTCTTCGAGAGGCCAAATTACAAGTCTTCCACCAAATTATGCTACGTGGATGGAGTTCTTGAAGTATGCTTTCGGCATTTGCGGTGGCTAACACCCTGATCTTATTCTTCAATGTTTTTAACCTAGTAATAATTTCTATGTTATGTTAGCCTCCAATTTTCTACCCATAATTATTAGCATATGATTGTTCTTGATGGTTCTTAAATTAAAAAAGGCTCACTTTTGGCGTGCCCTGAATTCTGTTATTTGTGTGTCTTGAAGGATCCCTGTATCCTATAGATCAATTTAATCCTGAATATGACATGTTTAACAATAATAAAAAAATTAGATTAGAGTTACCGGAAGGTTTGAGGAAGAAGATAACAGATTCATAAGTTTCTTCTAACCTAACATACAAAACACAAATGTAAGAGATCAGAGATAAATCTAATAGAGAAAGTCAAGAGATTTACTCCTTCTATTCCATAATAAGTTTTCTGTGTCATGGTGTTAATGGGGCAACCATGCACCCTATATATTGGCTAAGAGAAGGGCTTCTCCTTATATTAGTAAAGTGTTGGGTTAAGCCTCCCATCAAGCAAAGCCCACACACAAGAACCCATAAACATATCCATAATAAACAGTGTTTAACAATAATTAGTCCAATAGCAACAATAGTCACAAATCATTGGGCTTAAACAACAAATTATAATTGTTTGACATCAAATTAATTTGGGTCAAAAATTAAATTCATCATTGATTTATGTTGGTCCATAAAATTATTCCAACAATCTCCCACTTAGACAACATAAATCAAAACATTATAAAATAATACCCAAACTAATTTACAATATGTGGGAGTAACAAGATGTTAGAACCGAATAAGCACTTCCAACCAAATGACCCAAAATAGGATAACAAATATCTTAACAATGTAGAAAATCATACTCGAAGGAGTATTGATATCATACATGCAAGATGCTCATTTCCTGGTGACCCAACAAAATTGGTATGTGGGTAAATGGGAATGCACAACAAAATTATACATCAATATGTGATTAAAAAGCAATTTCCAACAAAATGGCCCAACAACCGCCCAAGATGCTAAATGAGATTTAACAAAGCTCAGCACAATAACAAAATGAGACTAGGTCCAAAATGTCTTATAATGTGTTTTATTAACATAAGAGTATGCACAACACCAACCACTACAAATAATAACAACACAACAGCAACAGTAACATCATCAATAGCAACAATAACAACAAAATACGATAATATAAGCATCTAGCCAAGATGCTCTATGAGATTCAATAAAATATCTTAGGATGACATCAAATTAAAATGTGTCTAAAATATTTCAATAATTTGCCATTATACCAATTATATGAATAATTCTTTGCAGGTTTAAATGACAATAACATATGAGGTCACAATAAATATATAGAACTAGCTCCCACTAACCCAAAACACCAAAGATACCTCAATATACTCATACAAGTTATGTAACTAACAATAAACTTTAATGGCTAGCCTTTGGTTAGGGGATCAATAACAATAAGTTTTGTTATAACTCGAGACAGTTTATCTCAACTTGCCAAATTAATCTCGAGATAACAACATAATGATAATAACAGTGTACACTTCTCCCACTAATTCAACACATCAAAATATCATAAATATTCCCATTAGAGGTCACAAAATTTCAAAATACTCTAACGGTACAATAAATAGTAGTGGGATCAGTGATAACTCTATAGTAGAGTACTCAATATAAGTTTGAACTTATTATTATTCTTTCTAGCAACAAAAGTACAAAATAAAGAGATATAAAGTCAGAGTCATTTGTTTATAACAGAATCCTACAAAATTATTTAACATACTCTGCCAAAACAATCTGAGGAGATCATCAATGTCCAATTGACATTGTACAACAAATATCTCCTCTCTGTCATCGCAAACTAATAATCAAACACTCATTTGAGCACAAAAATAAGTTGTTAGAAGAAGCATTTTAAACCTACAAACCAACAGTAAGGACATAACAAAACATAAAGTCTCTGACTCCCACTATAATAAAATTTTAACATTAATGGGAGCAACATCATGAGATAATCCAAGAGACTCAATGATGTCCTTTATATAGGTCGTACACAATACAGCGATGACAGAATAATAATGGAAAGAGAAAACCATACAACAAAATATTATAATGAGCATAAAATTAATTTGGTTTTCTCACGTTCAATTAATTAGGTGATTAATTGAACTAGAGTTCTTGTATTATTGCAATCCCGCAAAGGATCCTGAATCACAATATACAAGACTCTCTAACATGACAGAAAAATAATAACAATAATATAAAATTCTTAAACAATTTAATTGAAATTATTTTCTCTATCATCCAATGATTATGTCAAATAATGTCACGAAGGGTGTGCCCATTATTTGCATAACCCAACAAAATTTGCAATCTAACACAAAAATTATATTAGATAATGTCACACCGAAGGGTATGTCCACTATCTACATAACCCAATAATATTTACAAAAGATTTATAAAATATTGAATTGCTATAAAATTGCCCAACAAATAAATAATTACTCCTAATATTATTCAGGAGTTAATGCTCATACACAGCAAAACCATGCCCTTAGAGCTAGTAAGAGGATCCTGAAAACTCCAAAACCATGATTATCAACTCATTAAGAATTATATCAATAAAGACAAACCAAAGGGAAATTTCATTATCAATTTAACTCTTAATGCCACAATAGTTGTAATATTATTCAAAGACAATGATCTTAAATTAGTCATCACAAGTAAAACAATACAGCCAAAATGAGAGGAAAATAAAAAAATTAAATATATCCAAAAAAATAGTCACAATATCTAAAAGAGGGCACAATAAATAATAAATATAAGACTATGAGCTAAATCCCCTCAAAATAAAACAACATTGACTATAAAATAAAACATAAAGAGATTTTCAAACTCATAATTATTTTCTTGTTTCATAATGGTATATAACGTCACCTCAAAACAACTTTCTCTTTATGTCAAAGGGGATTTTAGTAAAATCAAATAACATTATGACTATAACAAATTTTACGTAAGCAGAAACAACCAAAACTCAATATTTACAAAATCACTATGTGCTATAATATTTTCATATATAATAATTTTGGATTTTCAAAATTAAATCCAATACTAATTCATGCAAGTCCATACAATTCATACAAAATCAAATATTCTCCCATTTGGACTGCATAAATTATATGACAACATTTTACAAAAAAAATTATTCAATATAATATGGGAGAAAAGAATATAATCATGTTTCTAAACTTTATACAAGGGAAAACTCAAAACAATATTAGACCAAATCAAACAATTGTAGTTTTCCATAAAACTACAATACATAATTATATTTTCCCATTGGAACATACTATAAAATATTAAATAAGATAATTCATAATTTTTAAAATTACATAATACACAATTTTCACAAATAGCACTTTATTACAATCGATCCCATGAAGGCGACCTCAAAATTATGAAAGTTGCCCAACAATAGTTTCAAAAGGTTGTAGGACTCAGCATGATATTGTGTAAAATCTAACAACAATTATTTCATAATTAATATGCACAATATTTTATTTCTAAAAGTATGCAAAATATAAAATATTCATAAAAGAATGCCAAAATATTTTAAATAATAACTCTCAAAACAATATTCAGGAGAATATTGTGCATAATAACAATGTTCCAAAATTTATAAAAGAGACATAAACAATACTTTAATAACCAAAATACATCAAATCCGAAAGTGTCTCACTTTTATGCACAAAATTTTCCATATTGGAATTCAATAATGTTTCAAATTTTAATATCATAAAATCTTGAAATTCAAATTAAATAATTTCAAGATACTGAAGTAATAATAAAAAAATTTAAAAAATTTATGTTGGCACATAGCATAATACAATGCTTAAATGGAACATTTCAGAATTCTCATAAAGAATCCCTCATAATAAATTATACAACATTATCAACAAAATAACATTGATCATAATTGCTCTTAGAATGTGATATCACAATTATATGAAAAAAATAGCCAACACAATATATATATATATATAGCTAAGCTATATCAAGTTTGAGAGTATAAATTTAATAATGTGTCAAATAATATCATAACTATACACAAAATATATCTAGCCTAACTTAGGGAACCCATGCACCTGTCATGCTCAATCATCAAGTCAGCCTCTCCAGCAATAGTATAAACCAAGTAGGTTTATGAGCCTTTCACTTAATCAAAATTTATGTTAATATATATGCTCAAAGGAGGCACAAAATCTTTACAATATATAGACAATAAATTAACTCTGGGAGTACATAAAATTTGATATGCCGGATATTTTTTAAATATTCACAAAATGTTGAACTCTAAATTTGAAAGTGCCCCACACCTTTTAACATTATAAAATTTGGAAGGACAAAATAAATAATTCCAGAATACTGAAATAATTAAAAGGTATAAGATTTATTTTCTGACATATAAAACATGATTCAATAGCAAAATAAAATATCTCAGAAATATACATCACAAAATTTTACAATAACAATATAACATAATTTCAATATTCAATAATATGCTCACAATAGAATACAAAATTATTTAATTAACTAAACAATACTAAATCTAAGAGTGTGCTGAACATAATGTGTCAAATAGTGTCAGAAATATATGCAAAAATTTCAAACCAAAAACTTGGAGAGCATCTAATATTTTTAAGCAATTTATGTAGTGAAAAATTCACAATAATTATTTTTGATGCCCAGAAAAATAAATAAAATTCACCAATAATTTTAAAATATCAAAAAACCCTAAAATGAAAAAAAATTGGGCCAAAATAGGCCTCGAATGGGCCCGCACGCGCACACGTGCCTAGTTCATGAGTGGGTGACAAGCCGGGACGTTCATCGTCCCTATAGTCTGGCTGGTTGGTAAGCGACCAAAACCCGAAAGGTCGAGCTCGATTTCTCTCTCAATTGTGTATTATTCTACACGATTCTGGTCCCATTAGAACAACAATACTAAGAGCTACAAAACCCATGTAACTTTGTTTCGAATCATAGCCTCTAGCATCTGAGATAGTTCCGCAAAAAATGGAGTGGGTAGCCTCGGTTTTTCCATGATTTCTTTCTCAATACTTGATGAAAATTCATGATTTTGGTGTCAATAGGTTCGAAATTTCATCATCTATAAAAGCCCTAAGATAATCGAAACAATTTCATACATATATGGCTAGAGGGTTTTCAAATTCGAAATCGGGGTTTATGTTTGAATTCATATTTTTTCAAAATGAAATTCTCTCTATACACTAATCTGTTCCATATGATCTTTATGTTGATTTATTTAGAACATCATCATAAACAAAAGCCATCAATCAATTTCGAATTTAATAGGTTCAAAAACAAAGTCCCCATATTGAGTTCTTTAAGGTCTATAACACAATTTTAATTTCGATTAACACTTACAACAAACGATTCACAGCCATAAGAAAGAATTAAATTGGCTCTGATACCACTTAAAGGAATTTCATATATATCAGATGATATAAACAACAGATGAAATTTTTATATCCCATAGATCAATTTAATCTTGAATATGACATGTTCAACAATAATAAAAAAATTGGATTAAAGTTACCTGGTAGGTTTAGGGAAGAAGATAACAGATTCATAAGCTTCTCCTAACCTGGCATACAAAGCACAGATGTAAGAGATCATAGAGAAATCTAATAGAGAAAGTCAGGAGATTCCTTCTATTCTATAATACGTTTTTTGTGTCATGGTGTCAATGAGATAACTAAGCACCCTATATATTAGCTAGGAGGAGGGCATCTCCTTGTATTAATAAAGTGTTGGGCTAAGCCTCCCTATCACAACAAAGTCCATACACAAGAACTCATAAACATATCCACAATAAACAATGTTTAACAATAATTAGCTCAATAGCAACAATGGTCACAAATCATTGGGCTTAAACAACAAATTATAATTGTTTGACATCAAATTAATTTTGGTCCAAAATTAAATTCATCATTGATTTATATTAGTCCACAAAAAATTATTCCAACATGTCTCTCTTCTGATTTTTCATTTTTCTCTTTTCCTACGTGTATATGCTTATAAGGATACCTTCATCACATAAAATTGGAAAAAAGGAGAAACACGTATGGGGTTCCCAAGTTATGGAAGAGCTTATACCAGAATATTACAAGACAGTTGACCTGAACAAATTAATGCCGGTGGACGATGATAGTTCACCTCCTACTGATGTCGAAAAAGATCAACAAAGCCAACAAGGTAACGTACGATGGATTCAATCCTTAGATAGCGAAGCTAAGTCTCCAATAATATGAATAATCTAATAGTATAATAAAATATTTTATAATCTGAATCGATTATATAAAGAGGGACAAATAAAGGATACATTAGGCATGTTAGCCAAGGGATAATGCACCCCTAACATTCCCATTTTGTTAATAAAAATTTTATTCTTTTCAATTTGACCCTCGATAATTTTTTCTTGTTTTGTTTGGATAATTCGTTTCAACATTTTATTTAACTAGATGTTTGAATATTATATTATATATATATAAAAGATAATGTTGACTCAGATAATTGATTATAATTTTTCAGAAAAATCCCTAGATTAATTCTATAATAAAAAAGGGTTAATGTGCTAATTAAAAAAAAAAAATAAAGTTGACACATAGCAATGAGTTGGATAGCTAGACTAGATATATGGCAAGCATTCATTGAATCATCTAAAAAGGATTACAAACCCCTATATATATATATATATATATATATATATATATATATATATTCTGTATGTACATCATGATTACAAGGAGATCTATTTATAAACCTAGAATAATGATATATCTATTTACAAATCAAATAAATTTACAATTACAATCAATTAGAATCAATATAATCTTTTTTTATTAAATCAATCTAATTTATTATTACAAATCTACATAATATTATACTAATATTCATAATATCAAGCTAATAGAGATAATGATACCATTGTTAAATCTTACATCCACTAAAAGGTCATGTAAATGAGATGATTTGATTGGATGAAGAGTAAAACATTAATGTATAGAATTAAACTCTATTTTTAATAACATAAAAATAAAAAATATATAATTAAATAATAATATAAAGTTTTTTTTTAAACTGATAATGTACAAATTGTTTTCTATTTATTCTTTTCTTTTTTTTGAAAAAAATTGAAACTTTGAATTAGAAACACCAATAATACACGATAATCTGTTTTGAGAGATATATCATATACATATTGGCACCTGGCAGGTGACACGTCAAAGACGGATGGTGTGATAGAAATGGTGGAAAAAATATTGGAAGATATTCCACTGGCCATCCACGAGACCACCAGTGACATGGAGAACATATTGCTAGTGGCAGTGAAGAACGGACAACCCCATGCATGGGAGAACCACCATGCATGGGATAACCTGATACAAGCAGTGGATGTTAAGGGTAACAATGTGTTGCATTTGGCATCACTACAAGAAATTTGCCCCTTTGGCCACACTTTTACATGCTACACTTAAAAAACTGTACCCTTATATTATAATAAGAAACATTTTTAAAGTGTTGCCTTTGTAAAAGGGATTTGGCAACAGATTGTTTTTGTGAGTAGATGGTGATTTATTGTTGTTACTTTCTTCAAGAAATATGCAACTATGAGTATAGGATTCAAGACAGTGTAGTTCACTGACCTAATTCCTTTTTTGCTCTTAATAGATCCATCGTCTGAGGAAGAGTTCTGAAATATGAGTGATGAGTGAGACTTTTTTGCGAAAGATTGTCGAGTATATCTACAATTTTTTATATACATGCAAAGGATAGAAGAAATTCATAATGCATCGAGTCAGGAAGAATATTCTTTGGATTTGTTGTTGCGACTTGCGTTCCCCTGTTTTGCTTCTATACTGACTATATTCTTTGATAACATTTTCCTGTTTTAATTTATCTGTTAGGTTGTTTTTATATATATTTTTTGAAATTAGTCCATTTCTAATTTTAAGGAAACTCTTTTTTTAAAAAAAAAATCTCTAATCTAATTAATTGTATTAAAAAATGTGTTGTTACTATCCGTCTAACATAGAAGATTGGATTTCCAGTGAAATGAGCTTCTCTGAAAATCAAAATATTGATGTCTGATGAGGAGTAAATGTAATTATTGCATTTCTGAGCTCTGTAAAGATGAGCATCTTTTGAGATTGTCAGCGTGTTTGGAATTTGGAAACGCGTTGGATATCATCAAGTGTGTGTCTGCACTCAATTTAGCTAGTCTAAGTGTCTAAGAGCATGTTTGGTTTGGCATTCATCCCACCGAAGTTGTAATATATATCTATATATTGACTTGATCAAAGGGAATCTATATATCTATCTCCATCTTCCATTGACTATCTTAAACATCAAGATTTCATTTCTAGTCCAATAAAGTGACAAGTTTTACTATATGGATACAGAAAATGGAAAAAGTTGCAATATATTTGAATGAGTATGGCAGTTTGGTGCGAGTCTTTGTTTATTTGCAATATGTAAATTTATGGGAAGTACAAAAAAATAGTGATTTTCATTGATGAGCAAACCATGACTAAATTAAAAACATGTGATTTTTCTCACATGAAGTGTGTACTGTATTCTGTACTAATGCAGAAAACTATGATTCTACATGAAGTCCCCTCAATTTTCTTGTCCTTTATGAGAAGTTTCCTGCATTACCATGGCTCTCACTTTCTCTATCAGCTGATTCAGCAATTAATTTGGCTTTCATGTAAAAACCTCAGAAGGAATGTAAGCATCAGTTCTCTATTGCCCTGCCTTAACATTTATTATTTATTTGCTTTGCAGGCAGCTGACACAAAAATCCTTGGATACCTTAGTAGAGATGGATCAGATTTCCATCACCTTTAAGTAGCTCATATGTATGGGTTAATGTGTACAACTTTAAGAGCTGATAGTGAATACTGCCCTTGCTTGTCTTGCCATGCGACTGTTTTTAATTTCTTATATTTTGGGATGATTTTACTTGCAGGCTTGATTTGAAGAGGTGTATGGCCATGTAGAGCTGTTCCTTGCAAGCTTGATTTGGAGTAGAGGAGGACCTTGTAGTTTTAAGAGGTTGTTTATCTTTTTTAGTGTGATTTAATTTTATATTATGAATTTTATTTTGATTATGATTTAGAGTAAATGTGTCATAGTATTTGATTTGGTTTAGAAGAGTTATACTATTTTATTATTATTTTTTTTTATCCGTAGAATCATAATATAGCAACACTTATAGCATGTTACTTTAGGATAAAATAAGTGTTGCTTATTCTTTTGAAATATTATTGGGTTGAGTCAAAGGCAACACTTGATAGGTGTGGCTATAATATTTCTAAAAGTGTTGCTTTATGATATAAAAGTGTTACCTTTATAATTGGCAACACTTGATATGGCAACACACCCAAAAGTGTTGCCATAGTTTAAAAAGTGTAGTTTTTGCCAAAGTCAACATTTTATAAAGCTTCAAGCCACACTTTTAAGGTGTTGCTATAGACAATTTTTCTTGTAGTCCAGCACAGGTGTCACAACCTAGGCCTTGCAGAATTGCTGGCTCTGCCAGGCAAATGCAATGGGATATCAAGTTTTTCGAGGTATAATTAATTTTAATCAGCTTCAGCTAGCATTAAGAACAGATTCTTTACCAGGGTTATTAAAATTGTTCTAGTTGCGATTTTTCAATAGTATTATTTTCGTACCTTTTTCATTGCACCACCCATATATATATATATATATATATATATATACTTTTGGCTGTGTATAATGGAGGTAGTTAATAATTCATCCTTTTTTAAGTTTAAATAAGTTATACTTTCACTACAAAATAAATATATTTTAGTGGCGAATTTTTAGTTAATGTTAGCGGCGGTTTTAACCTCCATCCATGATTTATCCGGCGGTTTTCGAATTTCCCAGAGGTAATTCGTTGAGGAGTATTTTGTGGCGGTTTTTCGTAACCGCTGGTATGACCGGCAGTAAACACCAAATTTTTTGTGGCGGTTTAAACCGCCAGTTAAATGGTTCCTGGAACTACTAAAACTTTTGTTGGTTAACCACACTTTTGAAATGTGGTTACTTGATAAAAATATATGTAAATGCTTTCTTTTTCAGATAAAGGTCCCTGATAACATATTTAATTTTGATTAATTCTTGATTCTATATAGTGTTGGAGTAGTTCGCAACACTAATATTTAAAGTGTTTTTTTATATTTAATTTTGGAATTGATATAGTGACATAACATTAGACGTGATTATCAGGATTAAGGGACAAAAAAAATACTGTAATGTTTTTTATCTATTTACTTTTTTCGATGTAATCTACAAGAAGCTGAAGAGATGTTCTACGGGCATCATATATGCTTTTAAATGTTTGTAAATGATCATTGTTGCTGTCATAACAATTTTTTTTTTCCAAGCAGTTTGTGAAAAGAAATGTACCAAAGAACCTAATATCCCAAACCAACATCGAAGAGGATATCCCATCAGATATCTTTACCAAGAGAGGAAAGCAAATCGTGAAGGATAGCAGTGAATGGCTCAAGAGCACCTCAGAGTCTTGCTCCGTTGTGGCCGCACTCATTGCTGGTGTTTCCTTTGCAACATCATGCACTGTCCCCGGTGGCACCAATGGCGTAACAGGTATGGCTGTGTTACTTCATATATGTGATCTCGAAGTGTTTCTTTTTTTTTTGGGTATAATTAGGTTCACCCTTAAAACAAGGATGAAAATAAATGAAGTACAAATTAAAAAAGGTCAAGAATTATCTTCATTATTCATGACATATAGCAGCAGCAAATGCATAGATAGCACTAGTCAAACGGGATCAGTCCATCAAATTTCCTTCAGCATTCCTTTGATATAACACGTGCCCACAACATACACCAAGCCCGTAAAGTTCAACTATGTGACCTCGAAGTCTGTTTTGGTGTTTATGTTTTTCCATGTTGTGTGTTTTGCTTTGTGTGCTTGTTTCTTTGTGCTATAGTTGTGATCACTCACTAGCGTTTGAGGAGTGATTTATCAATAAATCCGGTTGGTATAACCATAATAGTCAAGATCATAAGTTAATTAATGATAATAATTAATAATTATATAATCATTTAAAAACATTACATGATTTTATGTTTTAATCTTGGTTATTACATAAGATCTAACAATATAGATTTGATCATCTTATTCCACAATAAATCACCTCTCCCACTTAATCTATATACATACTTGGTGCTTTAGTACATTTTGTTATGATGCCTTGTCATTTGTATATGAGATAATTGTACTGCATGCTCCTCTCTTCTAAGAAAGTTCAGAGCTTGTCATCTAATTATTGGGAAAAAAATGGCAAAACAGGTAAATCAACGTTAGAAGGAGAACCGGCATTCGACACTTTTGCCGTAACCTCGTTGATCTCACTTTGCTTCTCTGTCACCGCACTTGTCATGTTCCTCACCATACTAACATCGAGGCAACAACCGAAAGATTACAGATGGGACTTGCCGTTGAAGCTTCTCTTCGGTTTTAGCTTCCTCTTTGCTTCTATTGTGTGCATGTTGTTCTCTTTCTATGCCTCGTACTTCTTTATTCTCAAGGACAGGATCCACAAGTTGCTGTTCATTATTTATGCCGCGACTTGTTTGCCGATGTCGGTTTATGCGGTGGCACAATTTCCGTTGTATTGGGATCTCTTCAGCGCAATAGTTACAAAGGTTCCCGAGTCAGCCCACATAGGACATCTACATATGAGCATTGATGCCGAAGAAGAGACATCAAAGAAATGTATCTGTTCCTGTCCTTGAGTGGTGTGAACAACATGCTATATATCTGTTTATAAGAAGAATAAATTGACTTGTTGAAGATAGTTTTGATGGATATTTGCTTTCGGATTGTTTTTTATTTTTTATTTGTTTGTGATTTGCTGTAATGTTTGTAAGAGAACCGTAAGTGTGTGTTTGTAATAAAAAAATTATAGACGACTTGATTTGTAAGCCAAATTATGTTTGGAATTGAAGAAAAAGAGAAATGAATTCATTTTCAAATTTAATGGAATTATATTCTTTTAAATTTAAAATCTCTTGACTTTGATAGGATTTGCTTGAAAGTCAACCATAGTTAAATTTCAATATAATCAAATCATATTTGTAACGAAATTATTACCAATATTTGAGAGAGAGAGGAGAAGTACGAGAGAGGAAAAGTGAGGTGAGAGAATGAAAGAGATGGAGGGAGATAAGAGAAGAGAGATATGATACTATAAGATTGAATATGTAAAATAAAATTTAATTTATATTCGCTGATATTAAATTTGTACACTCATTATTCATACTATGCTTTTCTCAAAATTTTAAAAAAAAAACACACACACACTCATCTATATTCATACTACTAATGATACCAAAAAAAAAATTCATATTACTAACAAAATAGAAGTTATTACAATGAAAGTTTGTGCAAGTGTTATTTTCTGATATATTTTAAGATTTAATTGACATATATTGAGATTATAAATTTTTTTTATACAATCATCCAATAATATATTATCATATAAGCCGTGATAGTTGACTTTTATACTCACTATTTGAAAAGTCATCCAAATGAAATGTTTTAATTAGACGACGGTATAAAATAGTTTTACATTTTCAGTGCATCAAAATTAAACTCTATCTTTTATTTTTCCAAAATTTATTTTTACTTACTAAAAATAGAAAATACATTTCACAGCTCATATAATATGCTATAAAATTTAATTAGCACAATTTGAATTTCCGAAAATACATGTACGTCGGAGTGAAAATGTTCATGGACTTAGCACAATTTGAGGACAGAGTGAAGCATACTGACACTTTAAAAATATAATACATAAACAACGTGAAGCCTCGAAGAGTGCATGCAAGGAAGCAATTGCCCAACATGCATATCTACGGAAATATAGGAGTGGCTACTATTGGGGTCGAATTTAAAGAGATTATCAATGTTTTGGCATGTTCGGACAGAATATATGGTGGCATGATAAGAGAAAGTTTAATTGTGTTTGACAAGGCAATGTTTCAGAAGTATATAGTCAATTCAACGAGGTGTTTAATATAGGTCAAGGCTCAATGGCGTTTTCTGAAATGAGGTCTTGTAATTCTATTCTGACGAAACGTTTTATATTGCGAAAGAGGTTAATTAGTTTGACGAGGTGGTCACAGAGGCTAGGCTAATGTCCAAAATAAATGTTTGGAATATGATGCCTACCAAACAAGTATTTGTAACGTGATGAAGAGGTTCAGAACTTGAATTCGACTATGGTTGTCGAAGAGGAATTCAAATTTCAAAGAATGGATTTGATATGCTCGTCGCATTATGAAGACTTGTGGGCTAAGAAGAATTTGAAGATAGAAGTGATGCATTCTGACAAGGACATAAAAGCAACGGGAAGCATCAAAGAGTGCATTGTACGTGTAAAACAAATGGATTTAGGGTTTAGGGAAAAGTGGAGTAGGAAGTTACCTGAGGACTTGGTGTAGACATGATGTAGTCTTTTCTTCTCTTGATCTCGTTTCTGTTTCAATTGGAATGAAAGGTGGGATACCTGCAAACACTCCACCAAGGATATCAGTCGTGGTTTAAGATTCTACTGTGTGTATGGTTTAAAAGCACACCTTATTTCATGTTGAACTACCCTTTAAATAGGAAGTCAAGCCACCCATTACCATCATCCTACAATTTCGAAGTGTAGTTAGTGGGCAAAGCGGGGTTGAGCTGCGCCATGGAGATTGTGGGTACGTGTGTCTTAGTTCAAGCTAAGCTCAAAACCCGAGTAGAATGTTTGCTGTGCTGGACAAGTTGCGAGGGGTTCCAGCTTTGGGCTAACATCTTAGGCTTAATTTGTGATATTGGGCCTTGACTTAGGCTCATATTTTGGGCTCAATTCTAGATCGTAACATAATGCATTATTAGCATATAAGGCATATTAGCCGACTTTTATATCCATTTATTGAAAAGTCATTTAAATAAAAGAATTTGATTAGATGAGAAAGCATAAAACATGTGTGTGTGTATAGGCTGTATAATCATATATAGATGATCAGGATTGAAATGGTAATTAGTGATCATTTAATAATAATATGTGATTTTATATTTTAATTTTTACCATTCATGCAAAATCCAACAATCTAAATTTTTTTTTTTTTTTTGGGTTTTCTGGCAGTTTTGAACCACTGCAGAAGGTAATACTGGCAGTTTGCACTGCTGCTGATACCAGTGTCCTTGAACCATTCCATGGCAGTTAGGGAGAACCACTAGAACAACCACCATTGATGTTGGTGTCGCAGCGGTTTTGATAACGGTGACTTGCATGCAATAGACCGTCGCAAAATGGCCACTAGAATTTTTTACCAATTACTGGCGGTTTATTATAATAATTTTTTTTCTAATTTATTGCTTTGTAGCATGGTGGTTAGAAACACTAGTTGG
The DNA here is from genome assembly GCA_030441495.1 of Dalbergia oliveri. Taxonomy (NCBI): domain Eukaryota; kingdom Viridiplantae; phylum Streptophyta; class Magnoliopsida; order Fabales; family Fabaceae; genus Dalbergia; species Dalbergia oliveri. Next base: position 21,137,093 of record JAMLFY010000013.1, on the reverse strand, counting down.
TTTCCTTAGCAATGCTACTCATCAGCAGTCTTGAACAAAGAACACATGAATATAGAAATTTTAAAACTTTTAAGTAAAAACCACATAATGTATCAAATGTCACGTTATAAAATCTTTAATATGTATTTAAACAGATCTTGCTCATAAGAAAAAATTCCATATAAAAAAAATAGTGTCTCAAGTCTATACAAAAGTTAAACAAAGCAAACTTGAGTTTTGATGCATTCATTTTTCACTTTGACTGGAATGATGGTGGTGTTTACCATCATGACCACCTGTCAATAATGTAAACTTTCAAGACACACCAAAACATCCTTGAGGTAAGCATGGCGTGCTTTGTTGTTTGAATTGTTTCCCATGGCAGTAACAGTGACACAACTAGACTATAGTAACTACAAATGAGTGAAAAGCTGTGTTGTATTCTTTACTGTTTGGGGACACCTACTTTTTGATAGAAGGAACTCACTGGAATGATCTGAATTTGCATGGCGGAGGCTGAGAGAAAAAATGAGGGGTTGAGATAAACATGAAAATATAAAATGGATATGTACAGTACAATCTAACTTAACTATGGTTAAATTTTTAATAATTTGAAAAAAAAAAGTAATTCTTTTTTTTATCAAAATCCATGTATTCACTTATGGCAGCAATGATCAATCCCTTAGCCGCCAGAGCTCTGAAGAGGTAAATGACTGGTCACAAAATACGCTTCATTCCCATGAATACGGATTGAACCCCTCACCATATATATAGTTAAAGGATAAGGTGAGCTGCCACCATACCACTTCCGGTGCTTAAAAAGAAATGTAATTTGAAATGTCCTACAATGATTAGGTGGCAACAATTGAATGGATCAGACGGTGCAGGTAAGATTCTCTCGTCACGTTAGTGTGTCATGGTGAAAGTGAAGGTGGGAGAGGAAACAGAGAAAGAGAGGGTGGAAATGACGTGAGGGGAGAAAAGGATTAAAAACAAGAAGAAATTAGAAAAGGTAAAAATCAATCGAATATTAAGAAAAAGGAAAAGTTGTGGAATAAGAAGGTGCACGATGGCAACTAATTAAGGCAATCTCAATGTTTGGTTGGCTTTACTAAACGAGTGTGGAATGAAGATTTGTTTTGTTGAGTGAAACCAACATTACTTTTCTTTTGTGCTGTTATTGCATGAAATTGTAATGCATTGATACCTGATAATGAAAGCATGAAGATATAGGATTTCAGACAAGATTAAAGTTGGTTCATTTGATTAGGAGAAGAAAAGAATTTTGAAGATGTTAAATTAATTTATGGGTCCTTAATCTTTTTGAAAAATTCAATAAGTTTCTGTACTTTACAAATTTATAATTAAGTCCTAACCTCATGAAATGTTTGTTATTAGGTCCATTGATAAGATGAAATGAAATATCATAAGGTGATATTTTAAATACTCTATATTAATTGAGTTGAAGGCTCATGATATGCTACTGAAAACATGAAGACACATAAATGGAAATAGAGTAGAAAATAACCTGACTCACGTTTTATGATTTGGGGAAGTAAAATGTTTATTTCCAAATTTTAGGGATCAAATGATTAATGTCTATAATTTTAAGGAATAAAATCAACACTTACTCAAAAAATAAGAACCACCATACAAAGCCAAATAACAAATAGCCTCTCACTAATTAAATACAAAACATTGACCATTAGAAATTAGAAACTCATACTCCTTACTGTTGTATTTGAATGTTAGAACCCTTGATTTGCAATCAACTAATCTTAAGGTTGTGTTTGGTACATGTACCAGGACAAAGTGAGACAGTAGAGATGGAATGATACTGCAAATAGAAATTGACTATGTTTGATAGTGGTATATACGGCTTAGTAATTGATAAAAAAAATAAAGAAAATTAGGTTATAATTTAATGAAAAAATTGAAAAAAATGAGAAAGACAAAAATGAAATACAAAATATTTAAATGGATAATTTTGAAAAAATAATATTTTAAACCTTTGCCCTAAAGACATGTCTTTAGCATCATCTCTCATCTTTTAGATAGAACATAAATTGACTCAAAAATTATTTTGGAACCAAGACAATTTTGTTGTCTTTGTCTCATTTTCCAAATACATTTAATGTCTCCATATTTTCTATTCCGGACATATATTAAATGCTACCTAAATTATGATATAGATTGAGAGTCAACTCATCTATGGTGGGTGAGACAAATTGATGTGTTTATCACCTCTAATATTAATTACAAAAAATGTCAATTTATTTTCATTGTGTTTTCTTGTTTTCAATATTTACTTTAAAAAAAATTTAAAATAAGAAACATCATGCAAGCAAAGTGATTTCATATAAAAATAAAAATTAGTATTAAAATCTTGAAAAAAAAGTGAAAATTATCTTCTTAAACTAAACATGCCTTTAGAATATGTTAGATTTAAGGAAATGTTATGGTTTGTTTAGTTGCAATCCTTAGATTTAGTGAGTATTTGAAAAAACTGTGGTATTAAAATAATTATTTATATATATATATATATGTTATATAATTATGTAAAATCCAATTTTTTTATGTATTAATTAAAAGTAATTCTAAAGTAGTATATGTTTTGTTTGGATGATATGAAAAGTTGCTTTTATATAATAAATTATTAAAATGAGTATAAAATAATTTATTTATAATATAATATTGAATACTTTGAGTTAAAAGCTAGAATCCAAATATACCCTTATTTTTTCTTCTTCTTAAAGCTAGGATGTGGCCTCGCCCCACTATAAAGTTAAGTAATAATGATAAACTCATCTAACTATTCTTGCTTATTTAGATGGTAAAATAATAAAAGTGTACATAATTCTGGAATTTAAAAAAAAAGTGTACATCCAGATTTTTTTGAAAAAGGGTACATAAATCTTTCCAAACAAAAAATATAAGGAACTTTTAGTCTGATTGCTTTCAGTTTTTATTTTTAATTTTTTAGATTTTATAAAAAAATGTTAAAAAACATGAAAACTATAAAATTTAATATTCAATATTATTTTATAAAATTGTAAAAAATTAAAAATAAAAATAAAAAACTGAGAGCTGAGAACTGAAGTCAAACATGCCTCGGCGTGTAAATAACAAGTTTCCAAAAAGCTAAAAGTGACTACTATAAAATGTTGATCATATCCGAGAAGAAGTCGTGCACATTGCCTAGTGCTGATCACTCCCATCAATCATTGATTCCTACCTTCGCCAACCTTATCATCATTGTCGATCCCCTTCCACAATCCTAACCCCATTAGTTAGCAGCTATGATGCCAGCATCCAAAACAGATAGTTACAATGCCACACGTGATTTACAAGCTAGCTTGGAGGCATTTGTGAAGAAATCGGAGAAGGCGGAGGACTGGTCAGAAAGTATTCGGGCTGCTACTTCCGTTGTGACAAAGACCGGAGGCAACAATCTACTGCACGTGGCTGCTCTCCATGGAGCACGTGACATCCTTAAAGAACTGGTTGGTGCGATTGAGGAGCAGACCGACTTTAAGGGTTGTATGGAGGCTCTCAGAGCTCAGAATAAGAGAGGGTACACCACACCCCTCTTCATTATGCGGCCTCAAGGGGCTCTTTGGAGATGTGTAGAGACATCATCTTGAGGGAAGGTGAGCATGCTGGTTTGTTTTACCCCTTGATCCATATTCGCAACAATGAAGGAGAGACACCACTCTTCTGGGCTGCTGCTCATGGTCACAAAGAAACTTTTTTTTTCCCTCCATATGGTTAACATGATGTCCCCACCAACGGAAGGTACAATTTTCCCATGGATAAGGAACAATGGAGACACAATCCTGCACTGCACCATTTCCAGAGAATACTTTGGTGAACCCTATTCTTCATACACATGTTTGATTCCAGGAACGAATCATCTTATGTTAAGATTTTACACGACCTGTGATTATATGGTGTGTTTGGATGAAATTTCTTTAGGCAAAAATCACATTTTTCAAAAAGAAAAATTAATTTTGGGACATTTGGATTAGTTTTTAAAAGTAATCCAAATCTATATAAAAAAAAAAGAAAAAACTATTTTCAGTATTTTTGTAAAAGCTGAAAAAACAGCATCTAAAAAATTGCACTTTCAATTTTTTCAGTTCTATATAACAAGGTTTACAATCGATTTTTTATTTTTAAAAAGATGAAACAAATGCACCATATGTGTTGATTTTTTTTCTCATTAATCAAGGCGGTGAAACCAAATGCGGGAACCAAAAAATCATCCCATGGCCATGTCATATAAAAAGAGTTAAACATAAAGTCGCGAACACCACTTAAAATTTTTGACTGATCTTATATATGTTTGCAGGCTTTTTTTGTGGTGCATAAGAGTGTGACGTTTGATCACACCACACATTATACATTTGATCACGTTTACTGGATGTGACTAAATGAATTTATGAGTGTGACGTTTAAATTTAACCGCGTTTTTAAGTTTTTGTCCATGCTCGGCAAATGTTGCTGAATGCTTCTTATTTCATTATATTTTAGTTAAATATTATCTAATGTATACCGTTAAAGTAAAACAATACATATTATTTTATAATAGAGCCAGCCGCCCAACAGAATGACCAATGTGAAAGATCAATTTGAAAATTTTAGAATGAGGAATGATACACAATTATCACCATATTTACACCATAAACTTATATCATGCTACTGGACAAAAGTGGTGTATGTATATGGCATGAGATACGACGGAATAATTATGGCAAGCAAAGAAAAGAAAATCGAAAGCAAATAAAAGGAAAAAAAAAGAAAAAAAATCCAACAGAAAACAACATGTGCACATTTGACAGTCCCTCTACCTTTCCCTATCTCGAAACAAAACCACCACAACCCCACCTTTTACACGTTCGAACCGTCTTTTTCTTAACGAATAACACTGGGACAACCCATGGAGAGGTACTTGGCCTTATAAACCCCTTATCCAACAACTCTTATAACCTCTTTCAATTCTCTTAACTCTGCGAGCCATGCGATATAGGGGTGTAGAGATGGGTCTAACTCCTGGCTTAAGCTCTATCCCAAACTCTATTTCTTTCTGGTGGCATACCTGACAAATCATCTGGAAACAGATATGGAAACTCATTAGCCACTGGAACTGTGCCCAAACTAGGTGTCTCTGCCTTTACATCCCTAACAGCTAAAAACCCATAACTACCTCTATCCATCAATCGTAGTGCACTCATAGCTGATATCAAGTTTGTCGGTGTTGAACACCTCGTACCCAGAACATTCTTGGTTCATCACTTGGGACCTTGAATCTCACTACCTTACTATAACAATCTACCAAGGCATGGCATGGGGCTAACCAATCCATACCCAGAATAACGTCAAAGTCAGACATGTCCAACACTATCAAATCTGCTAATGCTTCCATGTGACCAACTTGACTCCGCATGATTTATACACTTCGAACAAGGATGGGCTTTCCCAAAGGTACCCCAACTAAAAATGGCTTTTCAAGATCCTCAGGGATCTTCCCAACCATAAGGCAAAGAACGGGAACACATAAGAATAGTTGGATATCTGGTCAAACAACGTCATGACATTGAAGGAACATACTATTATCATACCTGTTATCACTTCATTTGAAACCTGGACATCCTGGGGTCATAGCGAACAAATGAGGCTGTCCCCATTACCCTAGCCTTTTCCCCCTTCCTCCACCGGGCCCTTCCCAGGCTCCACGTCCTGCGAAGCGATGAAGCCACCCTAGGCTATTGATTGGAGAGACTGAGCTGACATGGAAGGGTGGCTAAACCTTGACTTCAAGCTTTCTGAAATATTGGGCACTTTCCCATATGTGGCGTGGCTGGCCACACACGTAACATACTGAGGAACTAACTAAACACTGACCCTTATGTCTCTTCCGCAAGTTAGGCATACTGGATATGACCTCCATGAACCCTGTCTACTATCCGACTGCCCCCCTTTACTCAAAGTCTCGTGACGCAGCTAGGCATGCCGGGATGGGTTCTGAAGGTTGCCCTACCGACTGACCCCACTACTAGCCCTCCTGATGGTGACCCTTGCTCACACATGCTCTGCTTGAAAAAGAGGCATGAACCTTGGCCTTCTTGTTAGCCTCTGTCATTGCCATACGCTCGCTAAACCGCTCTCAATATCAATCGTGTGTCTACCACTTGAGCATAGTCCATGGTCCCAACGTGAGGCTACAAACTAAGGAACATATCTCTGGGCATACCCTTAACAAAACGTCTCACCCTAGCTGTCTCTGTTGGTATCATGTTAGAGGCGCCTATGCCAGATAAGTGAAATGCTCATCATACTTTGTAACTGTCATGCCTGAGTTAAACGGAATTTCAAGAACTCCTCAATCATTTGTGTCTGCCCTCTTGATATGAACCTTCATATGAAGGCTTCCTTGAACCATTCCCAAGAGGGAGAGTTAGTGGTCCCATGTCTCTATCAGGTCTTGAGACCATAACTCTGCTTGGCCTCTTAGCTGGAAGCCAGCCAACTCCACCGCTCTCTGAAGAACAATGGATGACATTAACTATTTTATCTACCCGCTGAGGAATTCCTAGGGATCCTTAGTTGTCAGACGACCGTTGAAGGTGGGCGGGTCCATTCTCTTGAAAAGCTCCAAGACTCAGTCTTCTGGATCTCTCTGATGGAGGCGCCTGCATAGTTACCTCTAGCTGCCTGGTCATTGATGCAAGTTGTCGCGAATCACAAACAAATTAAAATTTATAAAGTGCTAAGTTGCACCAGAAATATAGTAAAGGGCACAATCTAGGTCATCTTTCAATTAGGCTTCAATACTTAGTTGGGTAGATGGGGGCTTTGAGAATTAAAGCAAATAATCTAAATTGAAATGTAATAGCAATAATAGAGAAGGCACTAGTGCAAGGTATTCTGATGATTGAAAATTTATTATCATTGACCAAATATTAAACCCATTATTGGTGGCTATTGGTAATAAATCATCGACAATTCTACTAGTGATCAATCGACTTCTAGAATTTAATCAATGGAAATAACTAATAAACGACGATCACTAATTTATTTAGAAATCACATCAATTTAATAAACCAATTGCTATAGCCTAACCGTCAATCGTAAAGTTAATTCTAATGTTCTCCCTCAAACATACACCAATAGATATATCAATTTATGCCCAAAGGGTTTCTCTAAATGACGATCGCCAATTTAGTTATTCCAATAAAGATTATAGCAATTACTATAATAATTAAAGGAATAGAAACTGTAGAATATTAAGAAAATCAATGCATTCAATATAAACAAAGGGTCTCAAATGTCATCCCAATCTATCCTAGATCCTATACTAGTAAAGAAATCTACTCCTCTATCTCTAGAAGATTACAACAATGAAGATAAGAGAGAACCTGAAAATAATAGCAACAATCGTTGCCACAATCCCTAAAACAAAACACCTTCACCAATAAAACCCTTAGAGAAAGAAGAGAGAGAAGAGAGATGTTGAGGGAGAATAATAGCAACTAAAGTGGCAGCCTAAACCGAGTAAAAGCTAGGGTAAAAGTCTATAACAATCCTATACATACGCTCTCTAAAATGGGTCAAAGTGGGCCAAAACAAATCACTAGATTGATGTCCCGTGATTGCACCACCACTGGGCGCGGCAGCACTCAACGGAAGCTGAGTCCCAAAATTTGATAGAAGTCTCTTTGCCGAGTGCTAGCACTCACTCGAATGTGAGCTTCTACGGCTTTTATTCCTTTTTGCTCCAAGCTTCTTCAAAAGAGTTCCCAGCCTTATTCTTAACATTTTGCACTTGATCCAAAGTTCTTGTGCTCCAAACCATACTCAAAGAGACAAGTCAAAAGCAACAGGGTGTAATTACAAATTATTCCAAAATCAATGCAAAAGTCAATAATTCTATTAAAATCACACAATGAGGAATAAATCAAAATCCTAATTAATTACATTAATAACACAATAAAAATCATGTAAAAAGCTAAGGTTTGGTAGTAAGATAAGTGACATTAATGCTAGCTCCAAGGTAAGCCAGGACCTTTGTGATGTGCAAGTTCCCAATAGTGCAAGGGATAGTGAATGTGCTTGGATCCTTGCACTTGGGTGGTAGATTGCCCGGCTTGATAATGGAGGAAACATTTACCCCTATAGTCACCTTGTCCTTTCCACTACCTTTAATCTTCCTCGTATTAGTGCACAGATCTTTCAAGAATTTAGCATATTTGGGAATTTGCTTTATTGCATCTAATAGAGGTATGTTCACTTGCACTTTCTTGAAAGTTTCCCAAGTTTCTAGATCAAATTCTGATGTAACTGCTTTCTTGGGATAAATTTTCTAGGGAAAGGCATGAAGGAGTGAAGTCATGGTCTTCAATTGCTTCTATTGAGCGCTAGGGCTGGTTGAGCACTGTGGCACTCACCCAAGGGTGCTTTGGCACCAATCTTTCAACTGATGGTTTTGTGGAGCGCTAGCACTCATCAGAATGCTCTTCAGGCTCATCTTGAGCTTGCTTCTTTTCCTGTATAGGCCCAATCACTTCTGAAATTTTGGTTCCAAACCTCAAAGTAATAGCACAGACATTTTTCCTTGGATTTGGCATGGTCTAGGAAGGTAACTGGAGAGTTGGGTTTGCTGACTCTTGTTTTACTGCATTTGAGTTACCTCCTCTCTTAATTGGGCATTTTCCTTCATAATTTCTTGTATTTGCTCCATCAGCATCTTAATCATCTTAGTCATAGTAGTATCTGAAGATGGAAATGCAGGGAGGCTCCCTGATGAGGTGCCAAATACTTTTATTGAGAAGGTTGGCCCCGTTGTTGAGAATTATTACCTCACTTCAAATTTGAGTGATTCTTCCAGCTGGAATTATATGTGTTTCCAAATGGGAAATCATCTGCTAATTCTGAGGTTGACTCTAGAATGGGCTTATTGATGCTACCTTGGTGGTTGATTCATCTTGTAAGGCGCACATATCTGTGTGATGTTCAGTGGAGGTGCAAATGCCACAGACCATAGTGACCACTAAAGTTGCTGCCTGGCTCACTATCAATTGCTTCATAAGGCCAAAAAGCTACTGTAAAGTCTGGGTCAACAATAGATTCTATGGCTGGCTCACTCCATGAAGGCTTCTAGTAGTTGTGGCTGCCTTGGAACCAAATTGTTGGAAATTGGCAGCCATATTCTCAATGAAAGCACGGGCTTCTTCCAATGTCTTATCCAAGAGCACCCCTCCACTTGCAGCATCAATGATGCACCTATCAACAGGTATAAAACCTTCACAAAAGTATTGGAGGAAGAGTTGCTCTGGAATTTGATGGTTAGGGCAGCTGGCACAGTGGAGCTTGAAACGCTCTCAGTCTCATGGAGAGTCTCATTTGACTAGTAGATTTCAGAGATCTCTTTTCTTATAGAAGCCACTCTAGAGACAAGAAAATACCTTTCCAAGAAAAGCCTTTTCATTCTAGTCTAGTTATTTACAACCCTATCAAGAAGGTTGAAGAACCAATTTTCTCCTGCACTCAGGAAAAGGGGAATGCTCTCAGTTTAACATTATCCACCTCTACCCCACTAGGTCTCATGCCAGAACACACCATATGAAGCTTTTTCAAATGTTGATGAGGGTCTTCTCCATACAGCCCATGGAATTTAGGTAAAGCATGTACTATATGCCCTTTAAGCTCAAAATCATTGTCTAGCCCGGGTACATAATGGCCAAGGGCTGGGTGAAATCAGGAGCAATGAACTCCCTAAGTGTCTTATTCCTTTCTCCCATGTCACCTGTATTACCTAAAACACTAAACAGAGGATTAGAACGTTCAAATGGTTCCGCTTGTTAACGTATTGCTTGTATGTTTCTCAAAGTTTTCTCAATTTCAAAATCAAGAGGTATTAAATTTTCAACAGACGCGAACGCCTCATACAAGGGAATAATTTTTTTTTTTTGCAAAATAAAATAATAGCAAGAAATAAAAAATAGTAAATAAAAAATAAAATAAAATAAAAATTGGAATAAAATAAAAACAAAAAAAATTAAACAACTAAGTTTTAATACCTCATCGGCAATGACACCAAAATTTGATGCGAGTTGTCGCGACTCACAAACAAATTAAAATTTATAAAGTGCTAAGTTGCACTAGAAATGTAGTAAAGGGCACAACCTAGGTTGTCTCTCAAGGAGGCTTCAATACTTAGTTGGGAAGATGGGGGTTTTGGGAATTAAAGCAAATAATCTATATTGAAAGGTAATAGCAATAATAGAGAAGGCACTAGTGCAAGGTATTCCTAGGATTAAAAATTTATTATCATTGACCAAATATTAAACCCATTGGTGGCTATTGGTAATAAATCATCGACAATTCTACTAGTGATCAATCGATCTCTAGAATTTAATCCATGCAAATAACTAATAAACGACGATCGCCAATTTATTTAGAAATCACATCAATTTAATGAACCAATTGTTATAGCCTAACTGCAATTGGAAAGTTAATTCTAATGTTCTCCCTCAAACATAAACCAATAGATCTATCAATTTATGCCGAAAGGGTTTCTCTAAACGATGATCGTCAATTTAGTTATTCCAATAAAGATTATAGCAATCACCACAATAATTAAAGGAATAGAAATTGCAGAACATTCAGAAAACCAATGCATTCAATATAAAACAAAGGGTCTCAAATGTCATCCCAATCCATCCGGAAATCCCTATACTAGTAAAGAAATCTACTCCTCCATCTTTGGAGGATTACAACAATGAAGATAAGAGAAATAGCTTGAAAATAATAGCAACAATCGTTGCCACAATCCCCAAGACAAAACACCTTCACCAATAGAACCCTTTTAGAGAAAGAAGAGAGAGATGTTGAGGGAGAATAATAGCAACTTAAGTGACATCCTACAACTGAGTAAAAGCTAGGGTAAAAGTATATAACAATCCTATATATACTACTCTCTAAAAATGGGTCAAAGTGGACCTAAAATCAGATCACTAGACAGATGTCTTGTGATTGCACCACCTAGGTGCGCAACAGAATGCTAAGTCCCAAAATTTAATGGAAGTCTCTCTCCAGCACTCAGCGCTAAATGAGCGCTCAGCGTCACCGAATGTGAGCTTCTACGGCTTTTATTCTTTTTTGCTCCAAGCTGCTTCAAAGAGTTCACAGCCTTATTCTTAACATTTTGCACTTGATCCAAAGTTCCTGTGCTTAAAACCATACTCAAAGAGATAAGTTAAAAGCAACAAGGCGTAATTACAAATTATTCCAAAATCAATGCAAAAGCCAATAATTCTATTAAAATCACACAATGAGGAATAAATCAAAATCCTAATTAATTACATTAATAACACAATAAAAATCATGCAAAAAACTAAGGTTTGGTAGTAAGATAAGTGACATAAATGCCCCTTATCAGTAATTACATCTGTCAAGTTTGCTACCATTCTTCAAAAGTTCTAAGGTGAGCACTGTCATGGATGCGTGGCTCCTAACGGTGAAAGCCTAAAGGGTGTACAAGTGGCATGGTTACACCTGTGAAAGGGATGACATATAACAAGACCATGAGTGCCAAATAAAGACAAACTCCTGAACCTAGACATGATTGACTCTTTCCTAAAGTTCTCGAATAGCACTACATCAATGCAAATGGACATGCTTCCATTTTCACAGATGTCATGTTATTTGTGGACACTTGCTCCAATAATATGTAGGGAAACCTATTACTCTTATACCACTTTGTCACAACTCGCTTAGAGAATGTGAGACACGTAAGGATTTCGATCCCACGGAAGCCTATGATAACATAACTGTCTTATATGCATAAATAAATCAAATATATTCAAAATATCTCAAGTTTAACTAAATTTCATAATTTTGAAAATGTTTCTAATCATAAATACTGAACATAAAACAGCGTACAATTCATAATTTGGGCCAAAGCTAAACATAATCAAATAAATGACTGAAATTCTGAAAATAGTCAAAACAACATAATACATGTTCGGGGTCTTGTCTACACAATTATTGGAGCACTACTAAATTGACATAACCAATAGTAAGCTCCACTCCAAAGCGAAGCTCACCAAAGAAGTTGTAGCACTACTAGGAAGGATCCTGTGGTGCAACTGGATTTGTAGCTATATCTATATGGGGAGAAAAAGAGAGGGGTGAGTTCATCCAAACTGATGAGTGAATCTCCACTTACAACTCACATGGGACAACAACAAAAAATGCATAACATATACATACAACTAATGTAAAATATTTTATATACAATTACATATAGTTGTACTAAAAACAATAATTTAACTTAATCCATAACAATAACTAGTAGAGAAATAAAAGATATTCTATACATAAATAACTAAGCTGATAGCTAAATATGAGCCAAAGGCTAATCTGATGGGCACCTAACTAGGCCCCATAAATGGACACCACACTAGGTACCTTCCTGTGGGTGAGCTAGTCCTTTAGGGACCACTTGATACCAAGGTTAACGATCAATTTTGCAGCCATTAACTTGCTCTTCTGTTTCTCACTATTTATTGGCAAAAAACTAATAGCAATAAAATTCACTATTCTTACTATTTATACAAAACTAAGATTCATAAAATTTTCTAGCTAATAAATCTAAATCATACATATAACCAGTATAGTCTCATGAGTTTTCTAAAATAATAATTTGTCATGATAACTACAAAATAATTATTTTCTAAAATTTATATAATCCATAAGACATATTTCTTAACATAAATCATTCTAAAATTTCATAAATAATTTATATAATCTGAAAAAAATAATAATAATGACAAAAAATATGGTCATGAGCTTAAACCCACTCACCGTTAGTAGCCAGTGCTTCTACTAACAACTTGACTCTGAGGAGCTAGAATGACACTAGTAATTACAGACAATATAATAAAAACATAAACAATTTGATTTTTTATCACCCAAACTGAGTTTGGGATGGTAAGGAGTAAGAATGTTGAGAAAACCATGCCTAACAGTACCCAAACTCGCAAGGTTATATTAAAAAGGGAGGAACTGAATAAATTCCATGAAAATCATTTACCAAAAGAGATTAATCGAAGAAAATTAAGAGAAACCACGTTTTTATCTCTAGGAAAAATCCTTAAGAGGTTAGGGTTCTTTAAAAAAAAATATTTGAGAATATTATGATGTGCCTAAAATATACTAAAAGTATAAAACAAAAATGAAACTTCAAAGAAAGAAAAGAAAAATAATGGAATTGCAGGTTGTCTTCATTATTCACCTTTATATATATATATATATATATATATATATATATATATGTATATATAATATAATAATTACTAACCCGTGCAGGGGGTTTCCTTAATCTATATATAATAATAATTATTATTATAATATAATATATGCTAACCCGTGCCTCTTGTGCAACACGGTTTGTATTGATATATAATAATAATAATAATACATACGTGCTACACATTTTCTCTTATAATATTATTATAGCGTTCGTGCATACATCTTGTCTTATAATAAAATAATATTAAAATGTCTACTACTTAATAGTAATAGTAATAATAATTCAAATACTAATAAATTTTGTATTTGGGATATTACACAAAGAGGATTCACTTTTATAACTACTTTTTGTGTCTCTTAACTCTATTTAATTTTATTTTAAAGTCCATGAATTTAAATATTTCTTATATTTTTTTATTTCTCATTTCTCACTCACTTCTTCTATTGAAAAAAAATAACTACCTCACCTTAAGCCATTTACAAACAAAAATAAATTTAATAAAATTTAATAATTTTGGTGTCTTTTAACTCTATTTAATTTTATTTTAAAGTCCATGAATTTAAATATTTCCCATATTTTCTGATTTCTCCTTTCTCACTCACTTCTTGTCATGACCGATTTAGGCACGTAACCGGCATGTGAGAAGTTCTATTCCCACATAAGCCTCGTGACCTGAATGCCCTTATATACACAACTGATTATAAAATTATTCAATGTATGTTTTCATAACTAATCTATGTTAAAATTTCATAACTCAAACTCTATAGTTTGTAAATCATAATATAAAACATATATGTATAGAGCTACTCTGATTTGAAGTATCCATAAATACTAAACTTTTCAATATAAACCAAAATAGTGTTATAATATGCAAAAATATAAACATGCTCTATAGTTGGGATCCTGTTTGCATCTATAGGAGCACTCTAGAAAAACTATAAACACTTCACCCAAGTGAAGCTCATCACTGAAACTCTAGTCCTGCTAAGAGGAATCTAGCTGTTCTATTTGTGAAATAGGAGAAATGAGAGGGTGAGTTTTGTGTAAAACTCGGTGGGTGAATCCCCACCTGAAACCCTCTTCATTGGACACTACAAAAACCATGAAATAAATCATAATAACAATGATAGTATAAAGCTTTAAAAATTTTTATACGCGTATACATATCATCAAAATTAAGTTCTTTATAACACGACTCAACAGTATTCTAATAGAGAAACAGAAATCTTTGTATAATAACCTCTGGTTACATCTGGGCGTTACGTCGCCGTCCTTAGTGTACTAATCAATTCTCTATTTACAATTCTCTAATCACATCTAGGCGTTACATATCATCGTTCCCAATGTATCAGTCATTTTCTCTATTTTCTATGGCCCTAGGCTACTTGGTACCAAGGTTAACGGATTAACCCGTTAACACACACCCTGTTTCTCCATAGTTACTATCTAAACTAGTCTATTCATAACTCAAGTAAATCTGAAACTTTTTAAATCTCTAACTACTCTGAGAGTTCTAAATCCCTATAACTCTAATAATTTGACCTTAGCATAACTGTAACTATGAAATCATACATGGTGATTTCAAGTCCATAGAATATGTATCCGCTAACTATTCTAAGTTATATGAAGATTCGTGCTATAAAATCCTTTTATTTCTGAATTTATAGATTTTTTTTCTCATTAATAGTAATGTGGTGCTTTGAGAACTTTGAATCCACCCGATTCTAAAGTCTAACCTTAGCATAACTGTGGCTATGGAATCATGTCCAAAGGATTACCCTTTGTAGATATTTGCGATTCCATACCTCCACAGAGTATGTAGCTGTCAATGTTCTGAATCTCGTGAAGATTTAAGCTCTAAAATCTCTTAAGTGATGATTTAACTCACATTTCAAACTATCAAGCTTTTCATAAACTAGAGAAAACTCAATATCATACTATGAAATTATAAGGTCTAAAACCATATTTCAAAGTCTTTTTCTCTAAGCTTCATATTTGATTATAAAACCATATCTGATTATAAAATCCTATCATATACATAAACCAGTTCAGAATCTATTAAAACAATCATAAAAGTCTCTAACAATTACATATACCATCCATTCTGCATAAAATCAGGTATCACAAACATGGTTCCATTAGTTTATCAAAAACAAGTTTCATGTTTTAAAATCAGGAGCTCTAAAACATATAAACCAACATTAACCTCAAACTTATTAGTAGAAATCTCTAAAATCAAGCAGTAAATAATCTCTTTATGAAAATAATTCTAATGCAAAATATAGAGATCACATATGCGAACCCACTCACCTAGAATAGTGGAATAAATAGGATTGACACCAACAAGACATTGGGAAGCGAAATGGCACCAATATCTCCCATTAAAGCGGTAGAATTCTAGATTAGCCTTTAATATCTCTAAATAACTTTGAATGGAAGAGCACCATGACTAGAAGAATATCAATACTAACCCCAAGAACCATGAAAGATTTGAAGGAAATGGAAGCATAACTGGAAAAATCTCTTACCTTAAAGTCTTATGAATGAAATATTGGAGTTAAAATTGAGAAAAATGGAAGAAAATGGAGTTTGAACGGTGAAGAAAGGTTGGGGATGAAGTTTCTGGCATTTTGGGGGGGGTAGAGGGTCGTGTTTTTGTGGTCTGGAACCCAAAATGAGGGTTTTTATAAAAGTGTTGATCGTCTAGGCGGTAAATGACATGAGATGGTTCCTCCCCTGCCGCATTGCCTTACTCTTTGCCGACCACCTAGGCGGTCATATGGCTGCTGGTGGTCTCCAGGAGGTCAAGTACTCGTTTGTATTAGACTGGGTTGTCTCAATATTCACTTATTTACATTTCTGAATTTTAAGTTAATATTCTCCATTAACTTTAAAATATAAATGTAAATAAGAAAATATCCCATTTGGATTCAAATAAAATATCAGAAAAATTAAAATCCCAACAAATCAGAATCCAAATTTTGGGTTTTAGTTCAAATTCAGATTTCTTACGATGTTACAAACTTATGGACTAAAAACGAAATGGTTAAAGGTTTCATAAAATTCATTAAAAATTATTCTTTAACTTATTTTCCTCTTGAAAACAATTACCGGAACTTTTGGTTTCAAGAAAGTGATTTTATTATATAGCCCTCCAAGGGCGTGTAGGATCCTGACTTAGGGAAATTCAGGATTTGAAACGACAGATAAAGGTAACTGACATCCTTCTTAGTTAGAAATTTTTTTTATAACCTTTTTATTTAAAACTAGGGTATTACACTTCTTTTATTGAAAAAAAAAACTACCTCACCTTAAGCCATTAACAAACAAAAATAAATTTAATAAAATTTAATAATTTATTATTATAGATATATTTAGTTTTATTAATATTTAAAAGATAAAAAATGTGGCTTGACTTGTGCCGATCAAGCCGTAGTTTATTATAAGGCGCTAGCTCGGTACACCGGTAAGTTTGAGTGTACTACACACCAAGGTAGGTCGAAATCTATTGGTATTATTGGTATCCCACCTATGGTTTTAGCACCTTAAACCTTTATGGTTGTACCAACCACAGTGCTTCCTCCTCGTCAGCCCTCAGGCCTCATTGTGAAAACTTGCCACCACCACAAATTATATAAGAGAGACGAACACAGTTCTTGGGGCTTGGAAAGCCTAGCCATATGATCGGCTCCCTTGATTTCCCGCACCTCTCAAATCCAGCATTTTGGCCTTTGGGTCATCCATTGCCGGTAATCCAATGGAATTGCTATGTCCTCGTTACTAGGAATATAAGCACATGGAACCAACCCGTTCCAGCCAACCATTCTGGTGGTAAACTACTTTGACATCAAAGCCAGCAACCAAGATTTCAACAACGCATCTTGCTTCTTCCATTTTTGGAATTATGAGCTCATAGCTCCATTTTCTTGATCCAGCTTAGTCGTATACTTCCTTGGTGTGGACTTTCCAAGAGCATGATCGAGCAAATCATAGCCTTCGATCGCCGCCTCTACTTGTTCCTTCCATGGCAGAAAATTTTCTTCATCAAGCTTCAACGAAATAGGATTTGAGAAGGTTTGCAGTGGAGGTTGTGGTGAACTTTTTGTGATGTGAGAGGTGTCAATGGAACCCCTGGTATGAACCTCTCTAATACCATGCAGGTCTCAGAGACCAAGTTGAGAAAGGGAATGAGTGAGAGAGAGAGTGAGAGAGAAAGCTAAAAGAGAGTTGAGAGTGAATAATGATTCTGATTCAACATGTATAACAGAAACTAATACAAGAGTATTTATAATGGCATGGAATGGTAGCTAACACTAACAACTTAACTGATTTCCTGAAAGCTAACTAACTCTAGTTTATCCTACTCCACCTATAGTTTGGGATAACTCTTTATCAAAAAGTGACCCTTACCTTATTAATAAGCTCTGGGCCAACTCCAAAACTTGCAAAATTCACAACCCAAAACAGAGAATTAAATGGGGTGCAAGCATTTGTGTATGTGTGTGTGTTCTAAAACTTCCACTTTCCAAGGTAGGGAGCCATAAGTACCTCTTTGGAACAAAGTTGATAGGACCCACAAGGCAATGTAAGTGTAAATTAAAGGTGTTCCTGGTGCATGGGTTAAAAAACTTAATAATGACACCTTCTTATATGTTGACAGGTGACTTTGTCAACATCTGGTGATAAATTTATAACCATTTATGATTATATTTAATGGTTAAAATTTATCAACAATCTATCTATTTATTACTATCAAATGGAAAGTCTTACTCTAAGGACTTGCCAATTGTCATCAAATAGCTTACAGGCATTTGAAAACCCTCGCATTCAATTCTATTAAAGAATTGAAGTTAATTTCATACTTTAAAAGTAATTTAAGTGAAAGAATTGAAATTTTATGGGAATCAAAATTTAACAAAACTAAGGAATTGAAATCAGACTCAAATGGGTGTGATAATTGAATTTCAACAAATGAAAATAATAAAATAATCTTATTTAAATATACTATTTTATTCCTAATCTATTAATAAAAGATAAAATAATAAAAATAATTAAATTAATTTATTTTTAGACCCATTTCAAATTACTGAATTAAATGCAATTATTTAATTTATTAACTCATTTTAAATATAAGAATTCAATTCAATTCCATCTTATTATAGATTTTCAAACGCCTCATCAATTTTTTAACAAAAGAAATAAAACACAGCTCAATATTTCCCGCTCAATTTTTTTTAGCAAATGTCCGATGATGAGTGTTGATATGCTCATCAGCATAGTCAACCTATATGATTAGCTAAAAAGATTGCTCTCTGTCAAGTGTTAAAAGAGTAAAGAAAACTTGCAATGTGAAACTTTGTGTGGCTCGATGCAAGCTGCAATCTCATTGCTCAAGGCTTCTAAAAAATAAATCCACTATTTCAGACAAGCCACGCAGAAGCAAAAGAAGAGCCAGCCCCAAATCCAAGAAGCTGTAATTGGTTGAAGTGTGGGAAGGCTGAGTGATTCCAATAGAAACATGTAATAAAAGTAACAAAAACACAACTAGCGCAGGCTCCACGGAGCATCATTTTCAATAAGCATGCTTCTCACTTATTGAGGCAATTATCAGTTTCCAAAATAAATTTTTTGTGTGGGTCAAGGTGAAGCGATGGGAGCATGGATTCATGGTTGTGGGCCGGACTTTTCGCCCTCACTTCTTTTTCAGAGCAAATAAAATTAGAAGAAAAACTCGCCATTGCTCAGAGCAAATCATTGGTTGTGGGGTTGGGAGGGGAGCTCTTGGAAGCCGTGGCAATCGAGGGGAGTTTCCAGACAAAGGGGTAGTTGAACCCTACAGCGATCATGAAGGCAGAGGTGACGGTTTTGCTGGCGGCGGCGTGATGGGAGGAGGGGCTGACGGGGTTGAGCTTGAAACGTGAGTGTGTTGATGAAGTAATAGAGGAAATTTTAGGCGTTAGGTACAGGTAAAGAGGGTGGTTGCTGGGGTGGTGAAACGGTGGTGGCCGACAGTTTGTGACAGTGGCACGGCAGTGGAAACCGCGGAGATGGCGACGCTGTTGACAAAGACATAACTAAAGAAGCTAAAGCCAGATCGACAAGGCCACCTCAAAGTTATCGGTTTGGTAGTAGTAATTCTTTTTTTATAAATTGCACCTCTTTCTTTTTTGAACTCTTTTTGTGTGTTCTATTTAAGTTCTTGCTCATGTTTTTAATGTTTATTATATGTTTTGAACTTAGGGTTTTATTCATTTATCAGACTTTTTTTTTTCTCTAATCTTTCCAGTCTAATGTGTTTTTAATCTTTTATGTTTCTAAATGTTTAAAAGGTATTGTTCAGATGTTTCAAGACGTGTATCCAGCGACAAGGATTGTGGTGGCTGGAAAGGCCAAGGGGGAGCGGGAGAAACAAATGTGGGAAAGAGGCAGCATGCACTTTGTGTCATAAAAAACCCCAATGTTCCAGAAACAGGTAACTACATCTCTTTTTCCTCTTCTCTCTACAATTTCTATTTTGATCCTCTTTTTCTTCAATAGCAGCACCATGCATTTGAAAAAGGTTAGTCAACTTAGGAAGCTATACTTAAACATGATTGTTATTAGCTGAGTTCAAGGATCGTAGAACCAAAAACCCATTCTTTCCCCTTTCTGGTTCGCTCTGAACTATTTTTTTCCCCAGTGGTCGCCTTGAAAGTGTGATTTTGGGTTTTGATTGTGTTCTTGATGTAGCAAAACTCAAGTGCATTGCAGGGGAAATGAAGGTAAATGAATACATGGAGATGCTTTGGTTATTATTAGTCCAGGAATTAATGACCTACTCCTCAATTTTTATGACATTCCAACTAGAAGGTCATATCAGTATTGATGAATATCAAGATTATCTGAAGGACAGACTTCAAATATGTCAAGGTTTACAAAATTGAGAATGGTTTGTTCTAACTTTATTTTGTACTCTTCTGGCATTTTATCATACAAGTTTCAATGAAACAAAAAAGTGCTGTTGTGGAACTGGCTTATTTGAAGTAAGCCTATTTTGTAATGAAATAACACCAGTATGTGGTGATGCTTCAATGTAATTGGGGACAATGTCCATCCAACTGATATATTGCCAAGTACGTAGAAATGAAAGTTCTTCTGTTTGGTAGTCTTTTTAGTTGTTAGAGATTTTTTTTTGGTATGGATTAGTTGTTAGAGATTGATTATTGTTATCCGAATTTTTTGTTATCCTATTTGAGACAATCAAAATGTAGTTGATATATTGTTCATCTTTTTTGGTGTAGTATTCTCAAATAAACTGTTTTTGGGTTGTTTTACTGGAACGAGGGCACCCACTTTGAGCAAGGAGGCAGGAATTACTCTTGAAAATATGTATAATGCGCTTGCACATAACACTTATTTATTTCACAATATCACTTGACCACACATACACTTACTTGTGCTAGAGCACTCTAATTGCTCACTTTTATTTATCACTCGAGCACCTGAAGCTCTACCTTACACACACACTATGCACTATCTCACTACTTATTGCACTCACCAATGCACTAGCTAGACCACTTACTTACATATATATAGGCATGTGAAGTCGATTAGCTCAGTAGCTAGAAACATCTAGCAACAAAATATTTTAATATTTCTTCTAGACCTTTCTTTAGTTTTCTACATTTATTTTGAAACTTCCACCACTTACTAGTGTGGAGCTTCCAATTTTTAGTGATTAATTCTTTATGCATGTAGAAGTTTCTAGATCTAGTATTGGTATTTTTCATTTCTCCCCTCAATACTAGATCTTCCTTGTATGTTCTAGCCTCTACTCTTTCCATGGTCATTGCAGTGTTTGCATACTTCGGATTAGGCTTATTTTCTCTAATGGATCTCCTAAGTGTCGGTTGTTCTATTATTTCTTCATGTTGAACTTCTTCTTGTTGTTCGAGCTCTTCTCATTCCTATTGATGAACTCCAGTTTCCAAGGGCTTTGTGTATGTCTTTCCACCTTGCTTGGACTTGGAGATTGTAGTTCGACACCCTCTTTTTGCTCTCCCATTTTCTCTTCTACCATGCCTTTAATATTTTTAGAGTCGGATAGAATTACCTGTTGTGGCAACCACCAAGAGGAAGTTTCATTGAACATTACATTTCTTGATGTGTAACATTTGCCCGTTGTGGGGTCACAACATCTCCATCCTTTTCTCTGGCTATCGTATCCCACAAAGATGCAGCGAATAACCTTTTTATCCATTTTGCTCCTCAAGTGATCCGAATGAAGACATAGCAAACCCAGCCAAATACCCGAAAGTTACCCTAGGCTTAAGCTTCCATAGCTTTTCGAACGGTGACACGAACCTTTGCTTGGCTTATGGAAGTCGATTGATCACATGTGTTGCAATCTTCATACACTCGGCCAAGAATCTTGGGACATTTTTGGCATGTAGCATGCTCCGACAAATTTCGGCCAAATGGCGATTCTTCCTCTCTACTATGCCATTTTGTTGAGGAGTGTTTGGACACGTTATTTGTCTACGTATTTTACACTCCTTCAAGAACTCACGTGCCCAAGGCGTTCATGCCACAAATCCACTATCTCGTTCTTTCAGTCTTATCTACATAAGCGGATTCTCCTCGACATTACGTAGATTGACTCCAAATGTTGCCCCTTCAATACAGGTGTCCCAATAATTTTCATCTTGTCATATATCTTAACATCCTCTGGGCCAAATACCACATACTTCCCTGACTTTGTTATTTGTGATCCTGAAAGTAAATTTTGCTTCATTCTAGGTACGTAATAAACATTCTCTAGCATATCTGTCGTTCCTCAGCGAGGTAAGATCATTGTTTTCCCAACATGAGTAATTGGAAACCTCGAATTGTCTGCGTCATCACAACTCGATTACCTTTGTACTCTGTAGGCTCTCCAACTTCTCCTTGTCTCCTGCCATTTGATTGGAACATCCTGAATCGATAATCCAATCCCTGTCGTAATCAACACCTGCGGATGAGCTACGAGTGCCGCCTCTATCTTTGGTGACTCCTTCAACTCTTCATCAATTTTGTCAAAACTTACTTCTTCTTCCTGGTAAATATCTTCTTCAACTACTAGTGAAGCGGAAGCGTCCCAATCTTCTTCAATGCCATTTTCTTTTTCCACTAGATGACTTGAGGTTGTAGCGTTGCTCTTTGCCATCTTTTTCTTAAACCAACAATTTCGTGCAAAGTGTCCCCGCTTTCTGCAAATGAAGGCATTATCATCTTTCTTTGCCTTTCCAAGTCAAGAATCTTCTCCTTGCTCATTCTTCGACTTCTCATTCTTGTTATTTGAATTCTTACTAAATTGTGGCTTCCTTCTTCCCGTTCTTCTACCGTGAAGAGTGCTTCCTCTTCACTCTTCACTGATATCCCGCCATTTGTTTGGCTAATGCCTCTTGGTTAGCAAACAAATTTTCTAATTGTAAAAGGGAAGGTTACATAGGCCAACCTTGAATTGCAGCAATAAAGCCTCTATATTCTGGTCTTAACCCATGAATAATAATTCTTTTCATACGTTAATAAGATATTTTCCTATCAGGATCTAGCTCAGAAATTTCTTGGAGAGAGACTTTACCTTGGTGAAATATTGATTGATCGTCAAGTCTCCTTGTGTTGTTGACAAAAGCTCGTTCTCCAATAACTGCAACCTTGTGTTGTTCCTCTTGCAAAACAATGTTGCAAATGTGTTCCATGCTTTCTTCGCGTTGATGCCTTATGTGATTTAGCATTTCGTCTCCACCGTGGTCTTGAGTGCAAACATCGCCTTTCCTGCTTTGATTTTCCACTTTCAGCGCCTCGGCTTCATTTATAGAAAGTGGTGTGATCTTGCTACCACCAACAACCTCCAGAGGTCTTGACCTTGGAGATACGACTCCATACATGTCTGTCATGTATTATAATTCTGGGTGTTGAGCTTCCTAATTCCACCAACCATTTGGATATCTGTCATAGTGACTTGATGAAAATTTTCTTAATACTGCTTTGGTCCAAGACCAATAGCGTACAATCCCGGCTCCAATTTTGCCAGAGCTCCCCAGAATTGATGATCCTCCCACTTGAATCGGTCCCGCCGTCAAGCTCTGATGCCAAATTGTTGAGCAAGGAGGCAGGAATTACTCTTGAAAATATGTATAATGCGCTTGCACATAACACTTATTTATTTCACAATATCACTTGACCACACATACACTTACTTGTGCTAGAGCACTCTAATTGCTCACTTTTATTTATCACTCACTTGAGCACCTGAAGCTCTACCTTACACACACACGATGCACTATCTCACTACTTATTGCACTCACCAATGCGCTAGCTAGACCACTTACTTACATATATATAGGCATGTGAAGTCGGTTAGCTCAGTAGCTAGAAACATCTAGCAACAAAATATTTTAATATTTCTTCTAGGCCTTTCTCTAGTTTTCTACCTTTATTTTCAATTCTTGAAACTTCCACCACTTACTAGTACGGAGCTTCCAACTTTTAGTGATTAATTCTTTATACATGTAGAAGTTTCTAGATCTAGTATTGATATTTTTCACCCACTACCCTCCTCATTTGTTTCTGTTAATTCCAGGTTGGACAAAATCCATATGTTATGTACCATTGTGGTTTAGATTTATATGTCTCTTCAGCAATCGTGGACCCCTGCATTTTGTTGCCAGTAAGACTAAGAGTTTCTTTTCCTAGATGGGTCTAGCTTGCCATATTGCAAAAGTTCATAGTGAGGTAATTGATCAGTAGTGTACAAAACTTGGTTCCATAGTTGGTTTTTTGCTGAGATATAGCCATTTTGCAAAATTTCATATTTGGCTTTTCATTCTATATATTCTCTTTAACTACATTTTACTTTCAAACATCATCTCTCTCTTTTTCACCATTTGCCATAAACTTATGTTCTTCTGGTGTCTGGCTTCAAGATAAATTTGTTTCTCGTGTTAAGGTATCATTAGAACACAATGCCTTGGTACTCAATCAATGCATTGAGGAGATTTATTGGGGCTCTAGCAAACCTGTCATGCTACTAGGACACCCGACACAGTATGGGTGGGCTTGATGCCGCAGCTGCTTTGTCTTTATATATTGGTCTGACTTGAAGAACAAAGCCGCTGGATTGGCATTGGTACAGACTAGAGAGTTCATATGGCGGCACCCCCATAGCTTTTGATATCCTCACATTGTTGACAAAGAAGTCCGAGGGATCATGGAACTTATAGCATGCAAAATAATTAAGGTAACATGTTACTGTGCTAAACAGTTTGTATGTGGACTAGAGTATTAATTTCTAATTTCTAATTTCTAAACCCCGTATTTTCCCCACTATAGTTTGTAACTCACAGGCAATTTCACTTAACTTTAACCTATAAATCACATATTCTTAGACAAAGTTTTATGCCGTTAAAAAGATTATTTCCTTCATCGTTAATAATCACGTACATTGATTGCAAGTAACTTGATTTTTTCCCTCAGGCTATGCCGCTACGCGTGTTGGTGGGTAACAAGAGAATTTGGGACTGTCTAGGGTGCATATCAGACATTAAGGTGAATCATGCACTTTCCTTTGGTTAAAATGCGGCAACGCAAGTGCATATAGATGAAACTTTTAAATAAATATAACCACATTTCTAAAATTAGTTACAAAATAATTTTAGGCATTATATTAATAATATAATTGAAATCTACAATTATTAATACATAATTTTCATATTTTTTATAAGTATTTATAAAAAAATGTAACTAAAATGACCTATTATTTACTGTAATTTCTCCTGTATATATCCAATAACATACACAATATGTTCAAATTTTTTTTGAGTTGAAAAGCTCATACCTGACAATTAAGGGGGGTACAACTCATTTTCAGCAACACAACCTAGCAAAAGACTACAACAGTAGAGGAAAAATAAAGAAAACATTGCATCAGGATATAGCCAGGTTCAGCAACATTAGCTAGCACAACTAACAGCGAAAGGAAATCAAATAGACATTGCAGTAGAACAATACCCTCAGCAGAGAAATTTATATCCACAATTTTCAAATAATAATACTATAACTCTATTTCCATCCAAAACATAGTTTCGTTTACCCCAACCATTTATTTGCTTTCGCGTACAGATACATTAAAAGTTGACATGTGTAAAAATAATAAGATCTGGGTAAATCACGGTGACTTTCAAATATACTCTATCTTTCCTTTATTTGTTTGAATGACATTTACCTCTTATAGATGCACTACATAATATACAATATAAGAGATGACATAGTAGTTATTTCATAAACTTAAAAATTTTTGAGGAAATTTCATAAATAAAAAAAGTTTGTAATAAATTTCACTGAACCTCCAAAAATGGGAAGATGAGTGCAATTCAATCACCCAAATAAAAAAAAAACGGCTCATTGACTTATTTATTTAAGGATTTAATTTTGATACCCTTTGCTTTCCTCTTCTTGGGCCTATGGCCCCTCATGTTACCACAAAAAAAAGTATCTATCCTTATTAATTGAAAAGTTATGCAAATTAAATGAATATATTTGGTTGAATGACTGTATAATTTTTTTTTTTGCATTGTTAGTATATAAAATTAACTTTTTATTTAATAGTTAATAATATTACATCACTGTAAAAATTAATTTGAGTAAATTTTTTGATAATATAATATTATAAATTGAGTCGATTTAAATTAAATTAGTTAGATTTAATGAATTTTAGGTATTAGTAATTTCAAATAGAAATAAGAAAAACTAGCACTCATTTTCTGTTCGTTTTCCAAAACAAGCAAAATATAAAAGTTGTATAAGCTTTTTTTTTTGGGTGTGCTAATAGATCATTTTTATTTATTTTTTAATTAACGAAAACTTTGGGCTGAATTACGAGAAAAAGAGAAATCAGAAATTAATGACGTTGGCGTGTGTCACGTTATTTTGTCAGGGTGAAAGTGAGAGAGGAAACAGAATAAAGAAAGAAAAACAAAAAGTAATAGGGTGGAATATATTTAACGTGATGGGGAGAAAAGGAACAAAGACGAGGAGAAACTTTAAAAAGGTAAAAGCCAATCGAACTAAAAAAGGAAAAGTTGTAGAATAACAGGGTGTACAATGGGAACTAGGCAGCCTCAATTTGGTAGCCTTTAATAAAAGAATATGGGATGAAGATTACTTTTGTGATTTAATTGCAATGCACTCAAAGTATAAAGAAGTTTGATGGATTCATTTAATTATTTAATATCATATATGTAACTATCGTTTTTTTTTATTCTCTACTGAAAAATCATATAAAAAAGAGAGATCTAATTGGATGATAGTATAAAATTCTTTTACAGTCAGTATATCAACATAAAACTCTTAATTTTATTGAGTTGAAACCAACATTACATGACGTCTCCTATGCATTGATAAATAAAAGCATAAAGAAAGATAATTTCAGATAAGATTAAAGTTGTTTCATTTCATTAGGAGAAGAATCTTAATTTTAAAAAGGTTAAACTAATTTAATTTACAGCTAGTCCTGAATCTTTTTGAAAAATTCAATAGGTTTCGGAACTTTAAAAATTTACAATTAAATCCTAAATTCATAAAATATTCCTTATTAGGTCCCTTAACAAGATGAATGAAATATTCTAAGATTATAGTTTAAATATTCTATAATAGTTAAGTTGATAGGTGATATGTTAGCGAAAACATAAAGACACAATAATGAAAGAGAGAACCATTATTTTAGTCTAGGAGATCATATTACTAATAAAATAATTTTTAATTAAAAGAAACTATATTAAACTATGACCCTTTAAAAAAAATTGAAAGCTAAAGTGATCGTTTTACAATGTCAAGTTGCCATAAAATGAGCTATTTTTCCAAATATATGTGTTTTCAAGACTAAAATAATAGTTTTATAGCGTGAATATTGCATAAAACATAAAATGTAATAATTTTTGTTAACAAAAACTGAGCTTAGTTGACTTTTTGTTAAATTTGTCAAGAGAGGTGATACTTTTGAGGGTTACAAATAAATATAATTTCTTTTGAAAACTATTTTAACAGCAATATAATCTTTTAAAGGCTAAAATGATATTCTCCCTCAATCAAAATAGAATAATGACTAACTTAACTCTGATTTTCTATGTAATTTTAGAGACTAAAATATTTATTTTTAAATTTAAGGAATCAAAATGATTTACTGGCATAATTTTAAAATCAACAGTTACCCACAAAATAAGAGCAATCATACAAAGACAAATCACAGAAAGCCTGTCACGAATTAAATGCAAAACATTAACTGTTTGAAATTAGAAACTTCTACTCTCCTTACAGCTGCATTTGAATGTCAGAACCCTTGATTTGCAGTCAACTATCATTAAAATATAGTATAGGTTGAGAACTTCAATCCATTTTTTAAAGGGGGTTTAGATTTTCTAAAGTGATTGAGAATCTAATTTTAGAGAATAAAATGAATATTTTTATTCTTAGATTGATAGAGGAAAAAAGCTTTTATTTTTAACTTTATTAATTTAAAAATAAAATTCTTTCATTTAACTATTTAAAGTGAGGTCTTTAAGATCTAAATCCTAGAAAAATAGATCAACTCATCTTACCTGATTGTTATGCTACCCTACGGTGGGGTGAGACAAACTTATCTGTTTATCATCTCTAATTTTAATTACAAAAAAATGTCAATTTATTTTCACTATGTTTTCTTATTCTCAAGATTTATTTCACAAAATTTTTACAACAAGAAACATCATGAAAACAAAGTGATTTAATATTTAAAAAAAAACAGCCGACAACAGTTTTAGGATAGCTGTAGCAAGCACAAATTAAAACAACTTCCATTAAGGGATAGCTAGAGCCAAAGTCCTGATATTGTGCAAAAGAAAAAGCCACAAACCACCCACACTCTACAATGAAAATCTCCTTTATGTGGTTGTCCATCTATCCCATTTGAGGGCCAACCAATTTATACAAGTGTCAATCACATGTGAAGTCAACCGATTTATCTCTAAAAAAGTGAGGACATTTACGACATTAATTTGACAACAAAGAAAATTAGTAAATAATAATTTGTTATTGTATTTTTGAAAAAAAAAAGTCGTCTTATTTCCATCATGCTTTCTATTCTTGACGATTTTATAAAGGAAATGTTAAAATATATAATGTTTTTAATTAATTAACATCGTGACATTCTTATAATTAACATTGAAAAAAATAAACAATAACAGAAAACGTTTCTTGGAATCAAATATACCTTTTTTTCCCCTTAAAGCTAGGATGTGCCCTGATGATACAATATTGGCATAAATGGGGAATAGTTTCGTTTATATTATAAAGGAGGTGAATTGTAATAGGTAATCTCCCTAAATTCTAGTCTATTTTTCTCTAAATTCTTAGCTGGCTATTCTCTGTCATTTTTATTTTTCTTCTCACATTTTATTATCATATTTTCTCTTCCATATGATGCATGCCCTCGGCTAGCTCCACTATAAAGTTAAGCAATAATGTTAGACTCATAAACTATTTTACCATTCTTACACATTAGTTATTTAGATAGTAAAATACTAAAAATGTACATGTTGGCAAAACTCTTTTCTACTTTCTGTTTCCAATTTTTTTAAAAAATATAATATATAAACAATATAAGGAACTTAGTGTGTAAATAACAAGTTTCTAAAAAGTGAGAAGTTACTACTATAAAATGCACATATACAAGAAGAAACCATGCATATTGCTTGGTGCTTACTATTATCCCTCCCCATTAATTAACTTCTATCTTCTCCAAGCTCATCACCCATCTCCTTCCACAATCCTAACCCCACTATTCAGCTATGGCCTGCATAGGGTTTGGAAGAGAAAAGGACAACAAAAAATTGCAAAAATATTGGGAGGACTTGGAGGGGATGTCCCGTAAGTATAAATATTTTCATGGGGTCCCGATAACAAAATCCGGAGACAATGCACTGCAAGTGGCTGCTATTCATGGTCAAGAAGACCTCCTTGCAAGAATGATTACTGGCATTAAGGGTAAAGTCGCCCGTCATGAATGGCTCGAGGCTCTCTCGCATAATAATAAGAGAGGGGACACCCTTCTTCATCGTGCGGCCTCAAGGGGCTCTTTGAATATGTGCAAGTGCATCCTAAGTGAGAAGCACTTATATCCCTTGGTCCACATTCGCAACAATGAAGGAGAGACACCACTCTTCTTGGCTGCTCTTCATGGTCACAAGGAAAATTTTCTTTACCTGCACTGCGTTAGCAACATGGCCCCAACCCCTAGTGCAAACCCGTGGACAAAGAATGGAGGAGACACAATCCTACATGGAGCCCTTTGGAGAGAATACTTTGGTGAGCCCTAACGTCCATACACGTGTTTGATCACTTTATGTATAAACAATAATGTTATTTTCAAACTTCAAGAGATACACTGTTTCATTTGAACACACACTTTATTATTATTGGATGAGACAGTGGTCTGATTCATTCCTAATCATCAATCTCATCAAATGGTGAACAAGTGAGTGTGTTCAAGTAGGATATCAGTGTGGGATGTATAAATAACATTATTGATGTGTATAAATTTTATTTTAATACAATACCGATCAGTGTAATATATACGGTATTGGATTAAAATAATATATATATATATATATATAGGTGAGAATCTGTTCACATTAGAGTATAAGTCTTGGTATACTTATTATACTAATGAGTCCCTTCAATAACTTTTTATCAGTATAAAATTCCATTAATCCAATTGTTGAATTCAAAGTTCTTACTAAGAAGATTAAATAGATCGAATTTCATATAATTTAAAAATAGTTTGATATTTCATCATGACACTTTATTTTTATAGATAATATATTTTTAAAAATGCAAGTAATTATTAATAATTAGAATACATCCTATTATTGTCCAATTTTTTTGAAAATTAACATGCTTGATCATCGTATAATATTATATAATTCAATGGTCAGAAAAATTAAATTCAATTTTTATGAAAAGTTATTGATGAATATAAGTGTACAATACATACACTAGTATCACCCCAACATTGTAGGTGTACAATTCTTACATAATGTATAAATGAATTCCCCCCCCCCCGGGCACCCCACACACACATATATAAATAAAAGTGTTTAATTTAACTACTCAATACCTCCTTAAGAGTTTTGCAAAATAGAAGCATGTGCGTGATTGATATCTAATAATAAATTATCACATAAATAAAAATGTTTGAAACAAATAATATTATATGATATTCTAACACCGATATCACATCAAAATTAATCTTTCTTTGTGTGTGTGTGCACACTTGTGCGAGTGCATTTATATAAATTAATGATCAATCAATTTCAAGGGAGGTTATTGTAATTATCCCACTTCAAAATGTTCTAAATATTCATAATTCAAAAAGTTCACAGTTTTAATCAAGTGCCATCATCATAAGTTATTAATTTACGTGTGTTCGCGTATGGCACAGATTTATCGTTTCAGATCATTAATCTGTACAGAGATCAAGGGATAGTCTTCGCTGTCAATGAAAAAGGAATCACACCTCTTCATATCCTCGCCCTTAAGCCTTCCTCCTTCAGAAGTGGCATCCACTTGCCTTGGTGTTCCAGACTCCTGTACTACGGTAAGTGTACCTACACATCAATTATCAAGGGTGGCAAAAATTCAATGTCTAATTATAATACTTATGATTTTGTCTGAGTCCATTGTTTAAAAACACAAAACCATTCCTATTACTGTACAGGTACAATTGTAAAGCCGCTTAAGCTTGATGAGCTTCCAATTCGAAGTGAAGCGTCTTCAACTGATGAGCTTCCACCTCCAAGTGATGCGTCTCCAACTGATGAGCTTCCAATTCCAATTGATGCGTCTCCAACTGATGTTTTTCCAATTCCAATCGATGCGTCTCCAACTGATGTTTTTCCAATTCCAATTGATGCGTCTCCAACATGCCACAATATATGTGGCCTTTTGCGAGATGTGGTTCAAAGATGTAAGAATCAATCGCATGTTCTTCCTTTTTTCCCCTTCTTATCACATTTTGATTAAGAGTTTCATTTTAATACATTGACAGTATAAAAGAGTTTTATATTGTCATTCAATCAAATTCATCCTTTTATATGACCTTTCAAATAATGAGTATAGAAATTAACTCTCTCTCTCTCTCTCTATATATATATATTTATTTATTAATGTGATATTATATGATTGGATGTGTAACAATTTTTTATCCTGTCAATATATTAAAGTTAAATCGTGTAATTGTTCATCCTTTAAAAGTGTTTCTAATATAGTAAAAAGAAGTAATTATGATGCAATGCAAGAATAACAAATAGAGTCTAATTTTTACTCGTTGATAGTAAAAAAGTTTTATATTATTATCTAATCAAGTCTATTCATTTGCATGACTTTTTAAACAATGAGAATGAAAATTAGCCATATTTATTGATTTGACAACACATGATTAGATGATTATATAAATATATTTTTTATATTATCAATGCATTAAAATTAAATCCATAAAAATATTTTATACAAATATTAATCATATATTATCACATCAATATAAATGTTTGACACTTACATCGATTGATCTAAATGTCTCACGTACAAATGATTATATATGATGATTGAATGGTATTATAAAGCTCAATTATAGTACCAATATAATATATCAAAATTAATCTTAAAAATACTAACTTATCCAGAATAATTTATTTTGAAGCATTGAAATTTCTTTTGTTTATTTGGAGTATTAGTTGACTTCAAATATGACCGATCAACTCTTGGATGAATAGTTAAGTAATTTCCGTTACGCTATCTTGTCTAACAGTTATCTGAATTTGACTAAATTTTGTGAATTTATATTACGATATCAGTTATGAAGGGTGATGCACTGCCGGGAAGAAACTCGGTTCGAAGCCAATATATTAATCGTCCACCAAATTATCATTACCGATTTTGGGGATGTGGTAACGCCGCGTTCTTATTCTTCAATGTTCTTTTATATATATATATATATATATATATCAATGTTTATGACCTAGTAATTTCTATGTTATGTTTAACCAATTTTCTATCCATAATTATCATATGATTGTTCTTGATGGTTGGTTTTGAATTTGAAAACGCTCACTTTTGACGCGCCCTGAATTCCATTATTTATGCCTCCTTCTTCTGATTTCTTCTTCTTCTTTTTTTTTTTTCCCTGACTATGTTTTTGCTTACAAGGGTTAATGTGCGAGTGGAGGAAGATAATAGAGCAAAGAAAGGATCATAAATGGTGTCTCCAAGTCATGGATGTACTTATAGAAGAATATTCCAGAAATGAAAGTTACGATCCCAAGATCGGGCTCGCTCAAGATGCAGACAAGCCGAAGGAAATGATGATAAATTATGAGTCGAAGATTGCTTCTTCCTCTAATGATGTGAAAAATGGTAATGGAGATCAACAAAACCTGCTAAGTAATTCCTCTCATGTACCAAAAAAAAAAACTACAAGGGAATTAATGATGTATTATATATGGATTCAATCGATAGATATGAACTTAATAAATTTTTGAGTAAAAATCATTGAAAGGTCAATTATATATACTTCAAAAGTTTTGCATTATAACACCTAAGTTCTCAAATCATCAATTACATATACTTGAGTCCTCCAAAGATTTAATGTTATAAAATGTTATAATCCAAATCTTTAAGGACTTGAGTACATATAACTGATCTTTCAAGAACTAATTAGAGTGATAAAACATAAATATTTCAAGAACTGAAGTATAATTCACTCTAAATTATTTTTACAATGTGAAACACACAAATAACAATCATTCTCATTTTTGTTTATAAAAGATCTGTCAATATAAAATAATTTTACACTGTTAGTCAATCATATTTCTTTATTTATAAAATGTTAATGTAATGAGTGATTAAGTCACATACTACTCTCACTTATAATTTTTTTAACATGAATCTCCATACATGAATAATGTCAACCAACAAAAAACAAGGGAGTTGTCATGTCATGTTGGATAGTTATAGAGGCTTAATTTCTATTAAGGATTGACATGACGACTCTTTTAACTTATACTAATCGATAGTATGAAAAATTATTTATATTGTCTTTACATAAAAATTAATCTCTATTTCTTTTTCTTTCGTAACAAACGTTGAATTAGAAATGCAACAATACACGATAATGTCTTGAGTTTCTATTATGTACATTGGCACTTGGCAGGTAAAAAAGTGTCAAAAAATGATGATGATAAAGAAAGACATGAGGAGACCATGACACCATTTCTAACTGCAGTAAAAAATGGTGTGATAGAAATGGTGCGAGAAATCCTAAAAAGGGCTCCAATGAGCATCCATGAAACCACCACAGAGAATAAGAATATATTGCTATTAGCAGCGGAGAACAGACAACCCCACATAATTCAGGAACTGCAGTATCACGATGCATGGCATAGCTTGATAGAAACAGTGGATAATGAAGGCAACAATTTATTGCATTTGGCAGCGCGAGTTTCAAAATCTATGCCTTGGAATATCCCTGGCGCTGCCATGCAAATGCAATGGGAGATCAAGTGGTACCAGGTATAATTTTAATTAGCTTGAACTTGCATTAAGGCTATTGAGGCTATTCTTTAGAAGCAATTGAAATTATGATTTAATTTTACTTTGCTGATCGTGTAAAAAAAAGTATTATCATTGAATTATATATTATTATATCAACAATTATCATTGATTGTAATATCTATTTATTTAAATCGTCGTGTGTATAATAAAATTTAATTGGATAGCAATCGAAAAGTAAATTAATGCACCAACTGTTAAAAATTATACTGGTTAGGAATTTACAATAATACTATTATTGTCACACCTTTTTCATTACATCACTCATATATATTTTCTTTTTAAATAAAATAACCAGAAAAACACAATATGTTTTACATCAATTATTTTCTCAATAAAACAAAGGATTTAATTGCCATTCATTGACAATGTAAATTTTTTTTACATAATCATCCAATTATGTATTGTCACATAAACCATGATAGTTGACTTTTATACCCAATACTTGAAAAGTCATTTAAACTAAATATTTTGATTGGATGATAGTGTAAAACTATTTTATACTGATAGTTTATTAAAATTAAATTCTAAAACAAAACGTAGAGATTATATAATATTGATACACAAGTACCAAACTTCATTAATTAGCATCCTTTAAACTTTATCCTATTGTCAAGCAAGGTATATATGTTTCCCCTTTCTTTATGAGAATTTTTATTGAAGATGATTTTGTTCCTATGATCTATTAATAGTCATTACTCTGTGTTTCGTTTTTTTTTTTTTTGTAAGGTCTATATGTTTCATTTTCTTTAGTTTCCTCCTTTTCCGACTTAAAAAGAGGATAAAAAGATTGTCATTAACAATACTAACATCTAAATAGTGTTATCTCAATAAGGTTGTATACATACATGCAATAGAGACTCACGTGAAATTTTGGTCCTATCACCGAATGCTTTGTATAGTTTTGGATTTCCATAATATCCATTCTTCAAGTAGAAATAACTTCCTCTATAAATAACATGGTGATGATATATGCATAAGAAATACTAGAAAACCCATGTTCCAATTCTATTTCATTAATGAATGCATAAGGAATAATATTGCAATAAATTTGTAGATGCGACTAAGGGAATGTTTGGTTGGAGGATTAAAATCGAATAAATTTTTCATGATTGAGCTTCATATATGTTTTTTACATATGGAGTTCAATAAAAAAAAATTTATCCACATTTTTATTCTTCAACCAAATATACACTAAGGGTATGTTTGGATAGGGGGTAAAAATTTAGAGTAATCTTTTATAGATGAGTTTCATATGTAATTTTACACATAAAGCTTATCCATGAAAAATTTACCCTTAATTTTACTTTTCAACCAAACACACCCTAAGAGAAAAAATTAACTCTATATTATTCAGTAGTAGACACACTAACTTTGTCGACTGTCAGTATCCCCGCTTTCCTTGCACTTATATCATGTAATAGCTAACTTATGTGTGAAGTGTTGACTAGCATAGAATAAAAACTTTCCTCTTATTTATCATCTCTCTCTCTGTCTCTCTCTTATGCAGTATGTGGAAGCAAATATACCAAAGCACCTAATTTTTCGAGGCAACAACAAAGAAGAGATCCCAATTGATATCTTCAACGATACCCACAAAGACCTCGTGAAGGAAGGTTGTGAATGGCTCAAGAGCACCTCAGCGTCTTGCTCTGTTGTGGCCGCACTCATTGCTGGAGTTTCCTTTGCAACATCAAGCAGTGTCCCCGGTGGCACCAATGACCAAACAGGTAAACAGAGGCTGATAGACATGAAAATTAGTGGGGGCTTATGAACCCATTAGTGGGGCAATGCTTATTATATTTGCCCCTTACTCAGGGGTGGAGCTAAATTGATTTTTGAGAGGAGGTCAACATTTAATAGTTAATCTCACATAAAAATCTATATTTTAGTAATTTTTCATCTTATTTAAAAATTAAATAAAAATCATCATCATCATCATATATATATATATATATATATATATATATATATATATGAAAGAAACAAACATTTTACAAGCAAAACTCAAGAGAAATATAGATATTTTACATAGCATAGTATTTACTATAATAGGTTTAAATATATTTTTGGTTCTTGTAAATATAAGTTATTTTGGTTTTTAGTCCCTTTGAAATTTTGTTAGTTTTCAATCTCTAAGTTTTCTAATATTATTTTTTTAATTCTTATCGTTAGTTTGTACCGTTAATTGATGATTCTCATAACAATCAAAAAATTATTTTTAAGATATTTATAAG
The DNA here is from genome assembly GCA_030441495.1 of Dalbergia oliveri. NCBI lineage: Eukaryota > Viridiplantae > Streptophyta > Magnoliopsida > Fabales > Fabaceae > Dalbergia > Dalbergia oliveri. Next base: position 21,100,904 of record JAMLFY010000013.1, on the reverse strand, counting down.
AATAAAAACCAAATTTGTCAATATTTTTAATGATTAAATGTCAAATTGCCTTTAGAGACCTGAATATATAGTGCAAGGATACAAATTTGGAAAAAAGAGGAACCAAAAACAAAAACAAAATATTTAGAGGAACTAAAATCAAAATTACTTATATTTACATGGATCAAAAACATATATAATACTATTTAAATATATAATTAAATAAAAAAACTTGATAAACATTAACGAAATATTTCTTTGTGGGGTTGGGCGGAGCAAACAGGAGCAAATTTAAGAAACATAGTTTTCATAATCGAAACAAATCAACCGATTCGAACTAGAAACCGGTAAATCGGCCATTGATCAAAGTCAATCCGTACTTAAACTAGTCAAAGCCAATCAAATTCAGAGCAAATTGGCCACCTAGGAAATTATGAAATTGCACAAAAATTCCATAGGTGGGGTTCAAACCTCTTTTAGTGATGCACCTCTCCTACGACTAGGTCAACCATATCTTTTAGTTATTATGCCGCATTATTTATATATATTATATATTTAGTTGTGTTAAATTATATTTTATATATTGATTTAATTATATTTGACTCAACCGGTGCAAGTAATCCAGTGACTCGATTCCTTGTTCAAGTCGGTCATAATTGATCTGATTATGAAAACTATATTAAGAAAAATAAACTATATAAAAGAAACTGGAAATTGCTCAAACCCTCCCATAAGCCCTTGCCCTTACCTAATTTTTTTTTGCATGGATCGCCGCAGGTAAACCAAGGTTAGAAGGAGAACCCGCGTTCAACATCTTCGCCATAACATCGTTGGCCTCACTCTGCTTCTCGGTCACCGCGCTCATCATGTTCCTCTCCATTCTCACGTCAAGGCAACAGCCACAAAACTTCAGAAGGGACTTGCCGTTTAAGCTTCTTTTCGGGTTGAGCTTCCTCTTCGTGTCAATTGTTTCCATGCTGGTCTCTTTCTGTGCCGCGTATTTCTTTGTGCTTAATGATAGGTTGCACAACAACGTGGTGTTCATCATTTATGCCGCTACTTGTTTGCCGGTAACGTTTTATGCGGTGGCGCAGTTCCCGTTGTATTGGGATCTCTTGAGAGCAATCCTTATAAATGTTCCAAGGCCAACTCACAAAGGAGGATGAGATAAGAGAAATCTTTTATTTGTTCTTGAGTGGTGTGTGCACGGTATGTTATATATCTATTAACAAGAAAAAATAAATTGAGTTGTTGAAAATGGTGTGGATGGATATTATTTGGTTTTGGAATTTTTTTTTCGGAGATTTGTTGTTGTATTTGTATAAGAACTATGAGAGTGTGTTTGGAATAAAATAAAAATTGGATATCATTTGATTTTTAAATCAATTCTTATGTTTAAAATTGAAAAAAAAAATACAAATTGAGATTGATTTCCCAATCTCACGGAATTCTAATATTTTACTGTTGAAATCCCTTAATTTTTTTATAGGATTTATTTAGAAATGAGATGATTTTAAACTTGAATATTTGACAAAGATTATTTTACCCATTTAAATCTATAATCATTACTCAAGTGCCCATGGTTAATTATAAAATTGGGATTTGGATGATCATAAAGTGAAAACATGAAGGGTTATATGTCTATGGATCATTTGATAGAATCAAAGCACACAATGATTGTTACTGATCCAATGGTGATAAACCATTCACTTTCTCATCACTTTATTGATCTAAGTTTTATTTTTTTTTTTTCCTGTTAAATACTGGAAACACAGACTTTAAAGAACATAGGTTAGGAAATATGAGAGAAACAATCTTTAGCTCTAGGAGGAAGTAGGGGCCGGATAGAAGAGGAGAGATTAAGGATTCACCGCTCAGAATCTTGAATTTTTTTGCATCATTCTCCTATTTTCTTCTTTTGTTTTTCTTTTCTTTTTGAGCCACTACTTGAATCCTTGGCTAGGTGATGCTGCAGTCTAATGTGTATTTACTGTATATGAATTTCCTGTGACTTTGATGTTGGATATTACGGATTGAGTTTTTTGTTTTAATTATTGCAATTTGTGAAGTCTTTGGTGAATTGACATATGATCGAATTAGGAACCTTGAAATCATATGGATTAATATGGATTGGTAAGATTGCTTAATCTCCTTTTTACTAAAGTATGATTAAGAAATTGATATTTTTTTTGTGAGAGGAAGAGAAAGGATATTGAGGATCAATTACATAGAACCATTTCCTTTAATATGTAAGTTCTCTAGTTAAGTACACGATAATTAAATTAATTTATAGAAAAATCAGATGAACCCAGCTCCAACTTTCTTTTGCGCATTTGTTAATTTTATTTTAGTATCTATTTTCTTTTATTTTTAGGTAGTGTATCTTCTTGCTTTAAGTTTTAATTTTTTGGACTTCAGTCGATTCAATATTGTGGCAATCTAAATAAGAATTGTTTTAGTGCAATGATATATGATAAACTTAATTATCATGAGATGATACTCATTTACCGTATTTTACTACTTGAACAATTAGCTACTAGAAGGGAGAGACAGGAAGAGAGATATAATACTATAAAGGTCAATATGTAAAATAATATATAAAACCAAATCAATTCTTCTTTATTTGAATACCAAGCATAACAATTGACTTTTAATTCAATCCAATTCTTATTTTATATAGTTAATCCTAAGCATGGTGTTAATTTATAATTCAATCAATTTAGTTCATTTTTTGTATTATTTTGTTTAAATATATTTTTTGTCCCTATAAATATAGGTCTTTTGGTTTTTATGTTTTTGATCCATGAGCTCTAAATTTAAATAATTATAAATAGATTAGAATATGCAATTAGTCTTTATGAATATTGAAAATTTTATTTTTAATACTAATAAATATCTTAAAAATTTTTGTTTGATTCTTAAAACATCACCACTTAATAGTGTGTGTGTATATATATATATATTATATGGGATGTATCTATTGAGAGGAATAATTTTATATGAGAGTGAAAAGATTAAATCTGAGCCTATAACTATACATGAATAGTTATAATTAAAAGTTATTAAAATGTCACATGATCACTTAAAAAAATCATTCGTCTTTATGTTTTAATCTTAGTCATTAATGCAATATCCAATGACCCAAATTTATTTCTCTCAATCTCATATAAAATTATTTCTCCCACTTGATCATCTCACTATATATATAGGGGATGTATCATATGAAAATGAGATTCTTATATTAGAAATGAAAAAGAAATTTTCAACCATTAGATTAAACTAAACGATTAAAGTTACACTTTAATAATATATAATCATGTGACCTCTTCACATAACTCTACCTTCTAATAAAAAATACTTTCCTAAATCTACTCCTGAGTTTTATTCTCCCTTTAATCTTCTCCTTCTCTGGAATTCCTAATTTAACAAAATTTCTCAAAAGTGACTAACCCAGAGCTACATGATGGATTGACTTTGTTGATGCGCCCTATTTTGACAAAAAATTGACGACCTTTATTTTCAATCCACAATACATGTGTGTTTGAAATTCAATGACAATTGAATGTTTGACCCACTTGCGATGCTGTATCATTATTTGGATTGAGCAGTTTATGAAAGATATATTTTCTTTTCTTTTGTTTTTTTACTTTTTTAATTTGCAGACAACTTATAGGGTCACCTAAGCAATCGAAAATTTATCCACAAAATCACGAAGCACTAGTTTAGGGAATATGTATAAGACGTAAGGGTGGGGTGGTGTTGTGCATCTTGACTTACAGAGCTCGGATGCTGCCCCATCTCTATTATAAGAGTGACTCGATAAGGTGCTTTCTCAGCTAAAGATTTTAAAAAAGAAAACTCTACTGTAAAGATGTGAGTGGTGTCAAATGAAGAGATGACACATTTAGTGAGTTGATTATTGTATTTGAAACAAGAGAACTCTACCATAGGACTTATTGACTAGTGACTATGGTGATGATTATCAAAACAATATCTTCTTCCTCTTCTTATTTTCTGCCAAGAAGACAAACACAACACCAATGCCACACCTCTAGTCCACTGTCGTCGCACAACACGTTGTGCACAGACCTTCGTGATCACGTCGTCATGGGCCGCCGTCGTGGTTGTTGGCAGCCTCTTTTGCTACTACCACCAAGATGGCCCTTGCCACTCTCCGCAAACATGCCTTCATCTTCTGCCTTCCCCAAACCCTCCTCCAATCCTACAAAAACCCTAAACCCCCAACCTCCTCACTCCCAAAACCCCCTCAATCCATGTCGCACCGCCACTACCGATGCTCCCGACGATGTAACACCCTAGAATTTAACCCAATATACTTAAGTCATATTGGAGATAATTACTAGATCGCTATGCTTTTGATTTCATTTACTTGACTCTTTAAAATAGATTAAACAAAAAATAATGGTATTTTTTTATACGCTTTAAAACTGAAATATAGAAACCTTGCATATAACATACATATAAATAACTAGTCACAGAATAAAATATATATATATATATATATATATATATATAATAATTGTATGTAAAGTTCACAGCATAAAATTAACTCCATAATCAATCACATCATAATTATTTAAATAATTAAATAAACAAGTATCATAAGTACTGACTAACAATGGTTCGGACACAAAACATAACCTCAATAAGATAGTAATAAATGAAATGTATTGGATCTATCCTAATAAAATAAAAAATGCTAAGCTAATCTCCTCGCACGTGCTCCAGTGCCTGCACTTGAGCCTTAGGATCCTCACCTGAGACGACTTGGAAATAGAAATAAGATGAGAACTGAAAGCTCTCAGTAGGGGTATTAAGTGTCATTGAAATCGTCCTCAATCGCTTCGGTTTATTATAAAAATGTGAGCATATATTAGCATTTATTTTACATTTTTAATAAGTCTTCAATGCAAATTTAACGTGTCTTTAATTAGAGCATGATCTTTATGTCATGGTTGCAATACTATATTTCATTTATGTATGATAATATAAATGAACATACACACAAATACATATAAAATTATATTCAGTCACATAAGATATGTAGTTTAGTCTTTTTATTTTCTCTATCTTCTTTTATACGTCCCATTCTTTAGTCTCTTTCTCTATATATCTCTTTCTTTATTCACAGTTTAGTCAATCAGTGGGTAATGGGCTCATACCAAAATTTAATCGTCATTGACAAATATAGTGGGGATAAACAAGATATTGGAACGTGGAGATCACCTTTCCTTTCTAGCATGGCCGCTGTTTGAAGATCCACCTTTCCTGCAGGTAACTAAGGACCAAAGAATCACATCAAATATTTAAGATCGCCTTCCCTTCCTAGTACAGCTAGATCAGAAAAAGTCCACTTTCCCCTAAGCTAGTAACTGGGGACCGAAGGGTTATGTCTATCTTTTAATAATTATCACAAGTCTCACTGAATACATACACATAATCTCAATAATTTCATCATTTATAGCAACAATAACATTCAATGTTTCACATAAAATCACTCTTAAATCACATAAGTCACAAAACATACTCACACGATCTAATATTAATAGCGTAGGCGTTATGAATATGATATAATATTTGAGTGATAATCTGTAAAACATACTAACATCTCATGATCTACGAATTTTATGTTTTAAGAGAGAATATACAAAGAATGCAAGAATTGACGTTGATGAGTCTAGAAAATTGATGACTCAGGTACCAAAATGAAAATCGATGACTATGATAAGAATTGAAGTGTATACAAGGCTACATTTAATAATGAACATAGATTCAATAACATTTAAGTAGCAAAGGAAATTTAATAACAATGAAGGTCAAAGGCCAAAATAATAACCTTGAAGTATTTCAAAGGCTACATTTAATAGTAATAACCTTGAAATAGTATGTAGCACAATTTCAATAATGTCAAAGGCCGAAAGAATACATAACGAAGGTCAAGCAATCATTCTACCGCAATTAAATAAATTTTCCTTGAATTGAATAATAATGAAAATCAAGAATAATAACAAAAACCTTTTCACTCTGCGGTATTTAATAATCATTTAAGAGGCATGAAGAAAGAGCTCTTGGGTCATTAAGAAAAATATCAATTGCGGAAAAGGAAACTGGCGTAAATCCGCAAAACTGAATGGCAAACATAGAGCATATATTATTCGATCCGTAATAATGATAAATGATAGGGATGTGTATATGGAATAAGTGATATGGAATCCTACGGATAGTCTTAAATTTTCTGGAAAAAAGCATGATCATTCATATAGGAATTGTAGGCAAGGGAACCTACCTCTTGGCTGACTAAGAAAAATATGCTAAGCTTTCTATTCCAATGAGCTCCACGAGATTGGGAAAAGAGAGGAGAAAATTTTCTGATTTCTTTTTAATGAGAGGAGTAGTGTTTAAAGAGAGATAATAATAATATCATGGTTGTTTGAGTGATCTTAGGGAAATATCCTTTTCTGTTTGGCTGAAAATTTGAAAAGGGTATGGGGTAGTTTTAATTCTAGATTTCAGTTTGGATTGAGTTGTTTCTAGATACATTTTAGTCTAGATTCATTCTAAATTTAAATGTCAAATAATTTTAGAGCTTAATTGATTAATAAAAAAAAAACTAATTTATGGGCGTAAACCAGTTGGTCATAGCTTAGTGGGTTCCTAATAGATCTCCAAGTTCTCAATTTAATTTATGATTTTAATTTATAAAATTATTAACTTCTGATACATTATTATTCTACCCTTATTTTATCATTTTTTCTAAGTTTTAATCTCATTAACTTAGAAACTAACTATAATTCATAGAGCATTTAATTAATCTTACTAATTGTTAATAAAAAAAAATGAGCTAATTATAATAAGGGAAAACTGAGACGTTACGGACGACGCGCCGCACTAACCAGCCCTTGTCAGCGTCCAATCCACGATTATCTAGGAGTACGGCCATTAACAAAAGCGGAAGGCAAGGGAATAGGAGCCATAGGAGGGTTGATGAAATGATGGGTTTGTGGTGGGAGAATACGACAGCAATGGAAGTCTGTACGTGAAAGAGAAAAAAAAAAACTAGAGTTATGGGTTGCAAGGACTATGATGGTCCTTGAACTGGGAAGAACATTTTAAAATCACGTGTTATTAACACAGAGCACATAATATTTTCATTGATCCATAGCACGCCTTTACAATGGAATTTTATTTTAAAAAAAACCTTTACCTGAGAAGGCACCATGAAATAAACTTCCAAATTGATGTCTCATTATAGTAGTTATTACTAAATGGTTTATTAAATGGTACGTATATGTTGCACATATATTACTGTACATTTGTTATAAGAGACTTTTGACATTTATTTCAAGCAAAGTGTTTGAAGAAGTAGTTTCATTACTTAAGTCAAGTTTAACACTTAGAAAATAGTTTTAATTAACATATTCCTTAGTTTTTCCAATTTTATTTTTTCTCTAATTTTTTTTTAATCTTGCAAATCAATTTTTTTTATCTCAATTTCCAGATTTTATATTTACTTTCTTTCATTTTTTTTACTTTCATTATTTTGAAATCATATATTTCATTTTGTAATTTTTTTTATAATTTATGAAATAAAAATAATTCAATAAATGTATAGAAGTAACAATAGATCTCTACCAAAGAAAAAAAAGGTAACAATGGATAAAATTAACATTCAAATTAGGTTTTTGCTCCGTTTTGTTAAATGAAAAAAAATCAATATTTAAATTACATTTTGAGATTTAGTTCCGAAAATGATATGGACTTTTGGCTATATATAGGTATTGTATATAAAAAGTTACAATTTTAGTAACTAAATCAAAGAGATATAAATGTTATACCCAAGTCAGTGCAAAGATCAAGCACAACGCCAAACAAGAAGGGGCCAAGAAAGTTGAAGTCATGTCCTCTCTTTACAGCCCAGAATGTGTAGAGTTAGGGCAATCACCACCACTATAATCGGAATAACTTTCCCTGTATCCAAAACCCAGTCAACCCAGTCTCATCAGAAGAAAGTCAAGGCCACATCACACTACACAATTCTAACTTGGAAAAACAAATGCAACTAAAGCAAACTAAGTTGCATAAGTCCCAAATTATATTAATATTTCTGGGGTTTCTAAAGTATCCTAATAAAATTTAAGAGCATCGATACTCTTTAATTATATGTAATTCACATATTCCACTTACTTAAGTTATTAAGATTTATAAAACTTATGATTGGATCACAGCACCTCATTTTCAAAAAAATGGATCATAGCCGTTGAACATTCAAGGGCATTTGTACCTTTGGAGTACCCAAAAACAACCCTAATATTTCGTTTATGCCAAATATACATGATAATCAACGCCACTTGTGATATTAACTGTTGGTTTTATTCCCACTGCACAAATGGTTTGGGAACTAGGCCTTTTTCTTTTTCGCAATTGAGGCATTTAGGCTAGGTTTGGGTCCTTTTCTTTTGGGCTGTTTGTTGTTTTGGGCTACCTTCTTTTTCTCTTTTTGTGTCTTAGGATTTTAGTAAGTCTTCCTTAAAAATAAAAAATGAAATATCTCAAAAAATAAAAACACAAATATTTTTGTCTGTGCAATAATTAACTATTGTGATTGAGAAGCTGATGTTTCCTTCACCACTTTTTGAATTGTAAGGGTTTACCTGAGTGACTCAATATTGCCTTAAATCCTATGCAAAACAAAATTTTCTCTTTTTAGATCTTTTGGGGTTCTAAAAAAAGGGAAATCTTTTTCACAAATAAAATCAATCAACCCACCCTTTTCTTTTACTAATTAAAATTCATCAAGCACACAAGTATTTTCTACAAGAACGACATGACTTTGAGTTTCTTATTGCACTAAAGAATATGTCGCAGACAACATACTGTCAAGCCAAAATTAATTTTTCTTTAAATTTTATTCCTTTTTTCCCTTTTAATTTGATTTTTGCTTTGTTTCTATAAATAATTATTTTGATTTTTTGGGGGAAAACAAATATTATTAAAACTATAAATTAATGTGCATAATGAGTTCTATGGTAACCATATTTATACAAACATATTAAGGGTGTAATGAGATTAAGTTTTCACCCTTCTTGAATCGTAATCAACTCCAAAACCTGAAGTTATTTTTAAAGACCAATTTTTGTTAAATAAAAGGTTTTCCAATTTAGTCGGAATTAAAGTTGGTGGCGACTCCCTACTTTTAAATTGGTTGTCATTTTCATCGGGGCTCTCTAGGGACGTTGTGATATTTGTGTTAAAAGTGTTGTTGGGAGAGAATATGATTAGTGTAGTGTGGTTAAGGAAATCTTTGAGTTTGAGTACATTGGTGAACCTACAAAATATGTGTGCTATTCAAATGTAAATGGAATAATCCAATGCAACTAATTGGGACACAGACGGCACAAAAATTACAAAATCATTGAAATCAATCACATCAGAAGATATGCAAGTTATGATTCATTTATTATTGCCCAAAATGCTAGATAAGTTAATCATATGTCTTATCCTGGGAAAAGTAGTTCAAACTGGAAGGTTGTAAACAAGACAAAAACAAGAGGTAAGGTTAAAGCAGAGGTATATACTGAATATGTTTATCAAGTGGACAATCAGCCCCTTGAAGGGCGGTAATGGATATAGACAATCCTGAAAATCCTCTTTCTTTGACTATTGAGGAAGTTGACATAATTGAATGCATAAATTACCACCCAATGAGAAATCACAAAGATGAAATAAATGATAGTAGTGATGTTGATGCAGATAATGAACTTCTTCATGATGATCATGAACAACAATAAAGTAATGATGAAAATAACCCTTGACATTTATATTAACTGAGGTGTTAAATATTATATGCAATGATATTTTGAAATAACTCTAAATTTATATATGTGATTATATCTTTTGTGGACTATGCAATTGTTTGAGTATGGCTGGTAAAGGCGGGGCCTGAAAGGTCGATTTACCGCCACCACTTCCCTACCACCATCACCCCTCCCTCAGATGATGCTCACTCCTAGGTATGTTGGCCTTTCACTTCCACCTTATTCCTACTCACATCCCATCCAAAATAGTGACCCCAGCCCCAACCCTACCACTGGCCCAACTCCTAGCCCCAAATCTCATTTGACCCTGCTCCTCATGGGTACAGACATGAGACTCGGACGATAAGCTTCTTGGCCTAGATAGAAGGCCACTCCGCCATATTAGGCCACACGTAAGAGGGGTAAGTGAAAATATGTTTTCTATTATATATTTTAATTTTAAATTGTTTATGAAGTTTAAAATATTGTCATTGCATTTAATTTAGTTTAACTATGTAACAGCTTTGACCCCTTTTAGTAAGGGTAATCACCATATTACGAAGGTTATATAGAGGGTATAACCACCCATGGCCTACCTAACCAACATCCCAAAAAATTTTAAAGAGATGTGGTGGCAAGAGTGGAAAGTAATGCTACAATTTATTCGATTATATTAAAATCATATTTATATTATCTATATACTTCTGATTATTTATATGTTGTAAGTTTTGTATATGTAGAGGTCCTTTTACATCCTACCAAAGCATAAGGCTCCCATCAAGAGGGCTTAGAATATTAGGTCCTCCAAGCGCTTGCGGGACATCTTGATATCCGCAAGGGGCATGTGAGCAGCTCTTGGCTGAATAATGCCACTCTCCACGAGTTATAGGGCCCTTGGGCATCGATCAAACATTCAAGGATAGGTCCCAAAAAGGCAAGACAAACCAGGCCTGAGTGAAAGGTGAGTCACTATACACTGGTGGGTTGAGCACCTAAAGGGACCTGAAAACAGATGGTAACTTTAATATATTTTTATTTAATATATTATTAGCTTACTACATTTGAATTGCATTAAACATTATGTTATTATGATTTTAATGTACATTTCTATGCAGGCTAAGGTGTTAAACCACCCTCTACCTAGGGGAAGTGTTCTAGAGACCCATACCAAAAGGGAGATGGGGGGAGACAAGAGAAGTGTACATCGACTCTTACTCCAAGATGACATGCGTGAGTCTGAATTTGAACCCCTTGGTATTTAACATTCTTCATTCATATGACAATGTATTTTATCTTTTCTTCTCTATAGCGTGCAAGCACAGACCCAATTGGTAGAGGTTAGGTTTGATCCTGATATCCATTCTCCAAATGAGGAGGATATTTGGACTCACGTGTTTGGCGACCCTTGTATGGGATGAGGTATTACCCTGGCAGTAGGTCCCTATCCTCTTGCAGGTTCAAGAGTAGGCAATGGGCTAAGTAGAGTCGAGGAGGAGCCTAGAGAGATTCGATAGTTGAATGGCAGGCAGCAATAAAAGGCCAAGAAAGAAATAAAGTAAATTCTAGAAAGTGCAAAAGAAGATTATGGCAGATGTGATGAGATTCTTCAACAACATAAAGGCCTTAGGATCCTCTCGCAAGAAGCCCAGATGCCATCTCATCCATTACTAAAGGCTCCTCATCTGATAATGATGACAACTCTGACGGGTCAAATGCGACTACGAAGAGGAGGATGAGGATGATGACTTCAACTAGTCCTTTTCTCGCTATTTCTATTAAATTTTGGATATTTTTTTATATCATCGCACTTTGTATTTATTTCATTCTGATACTTTGTTTATTTACCCCATTACTTCATTACTTTGTTTATCTAATTATCATTTCATTACTTCCTTATTTCATATCATTTTAATTGATAATAAAATTATTATATAAATAAAAAAATGAATGAATAAATGTCAAACAATTAGATAGTTTATATAAATTTTTCACATACAACAACGTAATTTGTATCCCAAAAAAATTGAAATAAATGTATTTTTTTAAATAGAAAAACTAAATAAATGTCAAATACCTATCAATAAACCCACCAGTAATAAATAAATAAAATATTTATTTTATTTTAAAAACTCATAGGTAAAGATAGAAAAATTGTCAATTATAAATAAATAAGTATTTTTTATTTTTAAAACTCGTCGCAGAAATAAAAAAATCATCGATAATATTATTTTTTTGACGATACATTGATGCCTTTAATACATGTTTATCAAAAATTTTTTTAATTTTTACCTGTTGGTGACTCATCGTAATATTTTACCAACAAATAAAAAATTGACCACCTGTATCCATAGGTAAGCCCATCGGTTAAAATCAAATTTGTAGGCATACCCATCGATAAACCCGAGGTTCCCATGCAAATCTTATAGTGAGTGAGAGATATAGAGAAAACAAATTTATGTGGGATTGACACATCATCCATTCCACAATCTCCATAACCTTCTTTTACATGCATTGATAGTGTAAAAGTTATCCAATCATGTATTGTCAATCAGTCATATGATAGTTGACTTTTTCACCCACTACTCTACTTGAAAAGTCAGCACATAGAAGATTTTGATTAGTTGATGGTGTAAAAATATTTTTATATTATCAGTGCATCAAGATTAAACTCTAAATATAATTTATTTTCTAAATATAAATATAAATAAAACTTATGTAAATTTATTGAATTGATAATAATCATGAAGTAACTATAAGAATTAAAATGATAATTTTTTTTTATCTAATAAAGATGATTGTATTATAAGATCTATGATTGAAGCCTTATATCTATTATTGAAGTAATATAAGATTAAAAAATTAATAACTAGAAGTTTAATTTCTTAATTATTAATCTTTTTCTATCAACGTAAAATATTATTTATCATTATAGTAAAATTATAAAATATAATTTATTCATTAAATATTAATACAAATGAACTAATGTTTAGTCCATTATTGGTCCAATTTAAATGAAAAATAAGAATAAAAATATTTTCATTGGTTGACATGAGAGACAAAAGCAATTGGATAATATTTAAAAAGGGAATAAAATTATTGGTTGAATAGAAGTGAGAGAACCTTATGAGAAAATCTTAATCAAAGCACCATAAGACACTTAGTCTGATCCAATAAATTTGTGTTATTTGCTAAAAAAAATTACTAAATGAATACCAAGTGTTGGATTGTAGATGTTAATATTAACTATGTTTTACAGTAATAAGTAGATAAAATAATCTTGCCAGTTTGATTGTTTAATATTTATTTTTTAGTTTGTAGCACAATGTAATTTTATCCTAGTTTTTGACTTGTTTGGTCTAATTATTTCTTCTTTTTCAAAACTTGGTTTGAAGTTTAGAATTGGAAAAAAAATTTTGAGTTGGTTTATAATTAAGATTTTATTATACATCAAATTTTATTTTAAAAGTAATGAGATTTAAGTTGACCTAATGCCAATTATTCAAACCCCTTATCATTAGCTCAACCAAAATGATTTATGGCTCGAAAATTTCATCTACAAAATCTTGTGCGACATAGTTGAGCCGTTGAATATCTTGTTTTATTATACCCTCCATTCTTGAATGATTGTTTAGTTTCAAATGCACATTGGAATTAAGGAAATGACCGGGAAAATATCAAAATTAGAAAAAGTTAATAGTTTACAGAATTGTCATTGTTTCTTTTTAATAATCCAATTTTTCCCCTCCTCTACTATATCTCTATCCTCCTTTAATAGTATTTAATAGAGGTATTATTGAAAAAAAAATTTAATGTTACTTAAAATTTTTAAATGGACAATTAATTTTAGGCAAGAAATTTATTTTAAAATGAATAATTATTCAAGGACGGAAAGAATATCTATCATTCAAGTTTAATTTATGATGCAAGAATCCGACTTGTTGCACTTAAATTAGTCTATTTTCATATTGCAAAATGTCGAACCACCCAATATCACTTTTAGCTCAATCTTAATGATTTTAATTAATACCCCGGTCCATAATATAAGTCATTTAAAGTTATACATAGAAAGTAAGGTGATGATTAGATTTTATTGATCTTTTAAAAGAATAAAAGTAAAAGATGAAAATACACTTTATCACTCATTATAAATTATCTATCCATCAAATAACCATACTCACATTCATTCATTCTCAATCATCATAAATATAAGGGTAAAATGGATAATAAATAATTAATGCTTTCATGAAAAATGAAAATGACTTATATCTTGGACTAGACAAAAAAACCAAAAATAACTTATATTATGTGTCGGAGGAAGTACTATTTAATTAATATCAATTTTAATAAAATTACTTTTCAGTTCAAGTTGCTTAATATAAATCATTTTATTTAAAAAAATAAGCTAAAATTAATTCCAATAAAATAATTTTGTGAAAAAGACTTAAGTACATTCTTCGTCCCCAATTTTTATTTTTCTTCAATCCAAACACTTATAAAATTGCTTGCTTTTAGTTCTTGTCACGTATGATTATTGGCTATCATTTATAATTGAATGACATAACCCTTCATTAGTCGATTCAATATTTATTAACATGGACAGTTTAACGTTAGACTAAAACCCAAAGCTAAATAAAAAAAAAATCAAGAATCAAAACAAAAAGTTATTTATTTTTTAGAGAACATATTAAAAATAGAAATCAATTCGATATGGATAGAAGCAAACAAACCAAACAATTTCACTAAACTTTCACCTCAATGACACAATTTAAGGCAAAGTTTTGGTGTGTGGTATGGTACATCTCCCCAAGTATGGTGTACCACACAACACTTTATTTCATGGCCAAGATTTTATGGTCCATCCATATCCCAAACACCCTCAATTAATATATATATATATATATATATATATATATATAGTAGGATTTAATTCCGTTAAATTGGAAAAATTGATAAAATATAAAAGTGAGAGGTTAATTATTTTTGGCTCAATAGCTTCAATTATGAAAACTTGATGGTCAACAAAGACAATAGTGGTTCAAAGATTTATACATTGATTCAACCAGTTTAAACGAGGTTTAATAGAAATGTAATAAAATATATAAACATTTACACATGTGATGAATTATATGTTATAAAATAGGTAAACATATTAAAAATATAAATAGATATTTGATATGTGGAGGACTCAAGTCCCACATTGTTTTAATTATAAGCTTTTTACTTTTTAGACTATTATAAATAAATCAAGTCCCATGTTAGTTAGAGTAAGAAGTTTATAATCTTAGAATAATTATAAGAATAATACTACAAATTCAGAAAAATATATATAGAATCTTTGATAAAAATCATAGTGATAGTTGGATAAAATAAAGTAATATGACCCACAAATTCATCCAAAGACAAATTATTATGCCACATCAAACTGAATACAAAATTTTAGATAAGTTTCGGTTGTGTAACATTATCTTAATTATAAATATTCATGTATTACATTATTTTATACGTATCTTTAGTCTCTTTTTAAGATATTTAATAGTCCTTGTTTTGACTAACTAACCAATATGTATTTTTTACTATTTTTCATCATAGAAGGCTTATTGAATTTGAAAAAATTGAAAATTTCATTTCTAAGTAAGTTGATCGGTCTTAATAGTTCACATTGGTTTTCAACCGATTCATCAGTTTTGACCGGTTTGCATCGATTTAATTTATCGATCTTTGGGTAATGACCAGATTGGACACATGATCGTTACCAGTCCAGTCCAGTCTGACTTGCAAAACATTGGAATATACCAACAAGAGCCGTACGTGTTAGTAACACGAGAATGCATATGATTTTGCTTGCATGCTAAGTTATACAATTATAAAAAAACATTCAATATTTGCCGATTCAACTTGCAGAACATTGGAATATATCGAAAGAAGAGCCATATGTGTTAGTGTGTACACGAGAATGCATATGACTTTGCTTGCATGCCGAGTTATACAATTATAAAAAAACACTCAATATTTGCTGGTCTGACTTGCAAAACATTGGAATACCGAAACAAGAGTCATACATGTTAGTGTGACACATGAGAATGCATATGGACGTTACTTGCATGCCGAGTTATACAATTATACAATTTTCAAAAGCACTCAATATTTGCCGATCCAACTTGTAGAATATTGGCATATACCGAAACAAGATCCGTACATGTTAGTGTGTAATACGAGAATGCATATGTACTTTGCTTGCATGCTGAGTTATACAATTATACAATTATCAAAAGCACTCAATATTCCCAAGTGATAGTGACATAAATACAATTCGGCACATATATAGCCTGCACCTAGTGTTCTTCACTTTGGTCTTTCATAGCGATTAGGAAAAAAAATGCCGAAATGTATTCCCACATGCATTAGAGTTTGTTAGAAATCATTGGAGGCTTCAACTATTTAGCCTAATAAATCTTAAAGTATACATTTTGTGTCATTAATGTTATTTTACTCATTTCTGTAAATAATTTTTTTTTTGGTTAGGGTGAAAAATCTTCACATATATTCCACTTTATAAAAAATAAAGAATATTTTCGAAAAAATAAGATGATGAATATAAAATAATAAAAATTGAATGAAAAACATAAAAAGAAATTGAAATGTTGCTCATTTTCACTTTTTAAGAGCAGAAAGTGTATAATCTGAAACCAAAAGGGATGGTTGTGTGATCAGAACATTCAAGAATGAGAAGATCAATATACTTTAATAATATATATATATATATACACACACACACACACTTAAATATGTATATCCAGTTGCCTATAAATATTAGTTATTTTTGTTTTGATTTCTCTAAATTTTTTGCTTTGGTTTTAGTCCATTTTTTTTTCATTTTTTTGTTTCTAATTATTTGTATATTTCTAAATTTTGGTCCCATAACCAAGTTACAATAAATATTTAGTCATTATAAATATTAAAAGTATTATTTTTATTCTTATAAATACTTTAAAAATACTTGTTTGGTCCTTTTATATATCACTGTTTAACATCAAGTTGTAACATGTATAATGGGGCCAAAATAGCCCAATAAGTAGATTTAGACTTAGTTAAAGGCGGAAACCGTATACATAGGAGTATTAGGAATAGTAATAGTGGACATACATGTGACACACATGTTGATTTTTGAATAATTAAATGAGTCATACCTACGATTTCATTTCATATATTAACTGCGATGGTTTTCTATTGAAAATTCTTGTAATTTGTTTTTTTTTTAAGTGTAACATTACTTTTATTTATAAAAATGTAAGAAAAATTGATTACATTGGTTTTAGTATATATAAAAAATTTAAAATTATGTAACCGTTTTGTATTGATCTAAAATTTTATACACTGTAACATAAGTTTTTATCCCACTAGAGAGTTTCATATAAATTTTTTTTTTCAATTTAAAACTATTCAATTTCATAAGAATTATATTTAAGTTTACATTACTATAAGCCGATCCTTATATATATTAAATATTATTAATAGTTTAATTTTGATGTAATGATGATTGTATAAAAAAGTTTTACATTTATCTTTTAATTATGTATTGTCATATCAATAAAGGTGGTTAACTCTTGCATCCACTATTTAAAATGTCATGTAAATTAAATGAGATTATTTAATTGGATAAAGTGTAAAATATTTGTATATTGTCGGTGAATAGAAATTAAACTCTATTTTTAATTATATATATTAGAAGAATTAAATATTTTTAATAACATAAAAATAAGAAAATATATAATTAAATAATAATGCAATTTTTTTAAACTGATAACGTACAAATTATTATTTTTTATTTATTCTTTCCTTTTTAAAAAAAAAATTGAAACTTTGAATTAGAAACACAATAATACACGATAATATGTTTTGACAAATATTATATACATATTGGCACTTGGCAGGTGTGGAGAAAATGACACCATTGTTAACTGCTGCAAAAAATGGTGTGATAGAAATGGTGAGAAAAATATTGAAAGATGTTCCACTGGCCATCCACGAGACCACCGCAGATATGAAGAATGTATTGCTAGTGGCAGCGGAGAGCAGACAAACCCACATATTTCAGGAACTGGAGAATCACCATGCATGGGAGAACCTGATACAAGCTGCGGATGATAACGATAACAATGTATTGCATTTGGCAGCCAAGTCAGCACAAAGTTCTTGGGGAATTCCTGGCTCTCCCGTGCAAATGCAATGGGAGATTAAGTGGTACGAGGTATAATTTTAATTAGCTTGCACTTACATTAAAAAGATTAAATTTCGAAGAAATTAAAATTAAATTTGATTTTAATGGGCTGACCATATTTCAGTTATGCATTATCATATTTGCAATTATGATTAATTGTCATACTCATTACTTGAAAAAAGATGCATATGAAAAAAATTAATTAGATGACTTTGTAAAATTATTTTATACTATAAATGTTCTAAAATTAAACTCTTAAAATTTAACACCTTTTTCATGACACTACTCATATATTATTTTCTTTTTAAATGATATAACTAGAAAAACACACACTATGCTTTACATGTTTATATTCTCAATAACGCAAGACGTAAAGATTACATATAAATGCTAATACTTGACATACAAGTAATAAAGTTCATTAATTAGCATCCTTCAAACTTTATCCTACTGTTTTTTTTTTCGGTAAATAAACTTTACCCTATTGTTAAGCAAGGTATGTTTCCACTTTCTATATGACATTTCTCGTTGAATTGAAGGTGGTTTTTATCTTTTTGCTTCCGATCCGCTTTTATTAAATATCATTTCTCCGTGTAGTCATTTTAATTTTGCCCCTTTATTACTTACTTAAAAAGAAAAGAAAAAATAATGCTCATTAACAATACTAACAACTAATTAGTGTCATATATCTCAGTAAATAAGGTTGGATAATTAATCAAACAATGGTATTAGGTCCTAATATGCTACAATCTTATGGTTTTTTTGTTTTTTTCATTTTCAAACAGTCTGTGAAAAAAAATGTATCAAGGTACCTAATTTTCCGAACCAACATCGAAGAAAAGACCCCCATGACAGAAGCAAGTAAGTGGCCCAAGAGTACTTCAGACTCTTGCTCTGTTGTGGCCGTACTCGTTGCTGGTGCTTTATTTACAACGTCAAACAATGTTCTTGAGAAATATTTAGGTGTATAAAGAATAAGAAAAATCACTTGTTTTGGTCCATTTATTAATTGATACATAAGTTTTATGGGTTATTATTGTCTCTCACTTCCCTATATTTTTAATACAATAACTGATTTATCAATCAATTGTTGGATTAGAGTAAATATTTTAACTTGCTCGAGCATATAAGAATTTATCTGGTGGCTTCAATGACCAAACAGGTGAACCAACATTACTAAGAGATCCCAAGCTCAGCAATTATGCCATAATCTCGATGACTGGACTTTGTTGCTCAGTCACCTCACTTGTCACGTTCCTTATCGTTAGCACGTCAAAGCAACAACCAAGTGATTTCAAAACGGCCTTGCCGCTTAAGCTATTCTTTGGGTTGAGCTTCCTATTTTTGTCAATTGTTTGCATGTTGGCCTCTTTCAGTGCCTCACTTTTCATGCTGCTTCAGGTAGGATGAGCATGGCGATGCCTCTCATTTATGTGGCTTGCTTGCCGATACCGTCTTGTTTTATGGTGCTTCAGGCACCCGTTTATTGGGATCTCTTCAAGGCAACAATCTCGGCAAGTATTCCAAGGCCAAGACACAGAGAACTGATAGAAGAATGATCTACACACGTTCCTATCACTCAAGAGGAACATAAAACTGATAGAATATCCACAATGTTTGCATATAGAGAGTAATGTAATTCGTACGACTTTGGTAAAACAACTCTCTCTATATATACATATTGTAGATATTCTATATTACTTCTTTTATGTTTGTTCTTTGAGTGGTGTGAACAGCATGCTATACATTTATTGATATGAAAAATAAGTTGAGTTGTTGAAGATGGATTTGATGGATATTTGCCTTTTTTTTATTATTTTGGTGATTTGTTGTATGGTTTGTATAAGAACTGTGAGGGTGTGTTAGCAATAAAAAAAATGGAAATAATTTAATTTGTAAATCTATTCTTGTATCTGAAATTAAAATTAAGAAAAAGAAATGAAGTTTTTGAATTCTAATGTTTCAATTTTGAAATCCCTTGATTTTTCATAAGATCCATTTAGAAATGAATTGATTTGAAGTGCATGCTTGGGCAGGTTACATAACAGTTTTTTTTTCTTCACAAGAATAATCTTGTTTGGGTCCATTTGGGTGTAGAATTAAGCCTGTTTTTGGGTGTTAAAAATACTGTTTTGGGGCAAATAATAAGCCAAAGCTTTTTGTTTTCTCGGACATCTTTTTATTGTAATCTCTGAACATGAAACTCTCAAATATGCAACAACCCTCAACGATTAATACTATGCAACATGAACTAAATAACTTCATACCTATTTTAGTAATTTAACATAAACTAATTATTTTTTAAAATCCAAATAATACAGATAAACTTAAAATATTTTTAAGCTAAAATTCTCAAACATAAAATGATTCTTAAATAAGTGGTTATATAAAAAATAATTATATAAATAAGTGATTATTGAACTAAATACATCTTGTAGCTTTTCCAAATATGCTAAGTTAAGAAAACTATCATTTTGATAAAAAAAAATTATAATGCTAACAAAATGATGCTCTAGAGATGTTTTATTAGCCAATGGTTCCTAAAGATCATTTCGTTTGTCAAATCCATCCGACCGTTGCTCAGCTGTGTTACTGTTAAAGAAAGTGCTTGTGTGGCACTTGAGATGTGACCAACCGAATGAAATGGTGCTTACTCAGGTAAAGATGACATTTTTATCTTCATCTTATAGATTTTATATGACCTAATAATAAATTAGTATATATAAGTGATAAAGTTATTGATATAGTGTGTTAAAGTTAATGTGCATAAAATAATGGAACTTGAAACTAAAAGTTCCTGCTCTGACATTTGCAATACCTATAGCGAAATAGTTTACTTGTTTCTCTCTCTCACCCAGGTTTACAACTTTTTGTGTATAAGTTTATAATTTTTTACATACTGGTTTATAACTTTTTGGAATTTGGTTTCACATTTAATCATAAATTTGGTTACTATGTGTCCTCATTGGTTTACAACTTTTACGTATTGATTTATAACTTTTTACATATTAGTTTACAACTTTTTGAGTATTGATTTACAACATTTCGTAACTTGCATTTACAATTTTTTTACTTCAATTTCTAACAATAACAGCAAATCTCAACTTCTAGTAGAGTTATTTTTAGTTCATTTTTTTGCTAAAAAAATTGAAAAAAAAATCATTTGTATCTTAAGATATAAACCATAAACACATGAAAGATCAAATTTCATGATTTTTGTCAATTTATATTTTAATAGCGTTGATTAAAGTAATTTTGAAAGTAACAGTAAATTAATTTAATTCATAAAGCATTCTTATAATACATATAAAATTCAGAACATTCAATTTTATATTATTATCGTGCATCTTGTTTAATTGTAAATCGGTTTACAACTTTTTGCATACAAGTTTATAACTTTTTGCATCCTGATTTATAACTTTTCTACATATGGTTTCACATTTAATCCTTGACCTGTTTAATATGTGTCCACAATTGGTTTACAACTTTTGTGTACTGATTACAACTTTCTACATACTGATTTATAACTTTTTAGATATTGGTTTACAACATTTCGTAATACACATTTACAATTTTCTTACTCCAATTTCCAATAATAAAAGTAAATCTCAACTTCTAGCAGAGTCATTTTCAGTTTATTTTATTGCTGAAAAAACTAAAAAAATAAGCATCCATGTCTTAAGATATAAATCATTAACACATGAAAAATCAAATTTCAAGATTTTTCTCAACTTATATCTTAATAGCGTTGATTAAAGAATTCAAATTGAAGTAATTTTAAAAGTAATAGTAAATAAATCTAATTCATAAAGCATTTTTATAATACATATAAAATTTGAAAAATTCAATTTTATATTATTATCATGCATCTTGTTTAATTGTAAATCGGTTTATAACTTTTTGTACATGTTTATAACCTTTTGCATGCAGGTTTACAATTTTTTACATATTGATTTACAATTTTTGTTGATTGAATTTTTAAATAATTAGATAAATTATATTTTTACTTAAAAATTTTACCTAATCATATAAAAAATATGAAAAAATAATTTTTTTTAATCAAAATCATACATACAAACAAACTCTTAATCTGAGATGAATAAGAAAAAGGATAAGCAGGTGGTTTAGGCATCAAATTGTCAACTATTATATTTGAGATTAAAAGTTAAAATAATTTTCTAACAAAATACAAAGTGTAACAACTTAAAACACTGTTTATTTTTTTGGTAAAACAAGTTAAAATTAACACTAATATAACAGTATTGAGAGCAACAATTTAATATATTGTTTTTTTATATAAGTTTAATAGTTTAATATATTGTTAATATAGATATCAATAAAATAAAAAATAAACTATTATGGTACAGTTCAATGTATGTTATTATTTCACACGCATTATTTTCAGCACTACACGCTAACAACTTTTTCACTTACACGTGTTAACTTATTATTAAAATCTGTAGGTGCAAACAATGTTATTGATAGGATCAGTAGCAAATAGATGCAGTTGAGTCGGTTAGAGTCTACCAACTGTAGCCAGCTGTCACTAGCCCAAGACACATGCATAATTCAGCTATTGTGTAATCATATATAAACTCAGCTACAGTGTAAAGCATGAACAGTGAATTCATTTCATTCAATACAATTTCTCTCAATTCAGATTTTCTTTCTCTGTTCTCTCTCTTTCACAGAGCTTCTTTATGGTATCAGAGCTTGAAATTGCTCGATCCATGGCGGCCATACCTCCCTCACCGGAGCTTCTCCTCTCTCTTCCACTGCTTCCTCACCAATTTTCACTCCACACACTTTCTCCAACTCAGTTTCCATCAAACTTGATGAAGAAAACTATCTCCGATGGCATCAAGAAGCTGTAGCAACAATCAAAGGTTACAAGCTTCAAAAGCACCTTGATGTGGAGAATATTCCTCGTATGTACAACTCAGATCTAGATGCACAAGAAGGAAATCTCAATCCTGAATTCACAAATTGGGAACAGCAAGATAATCTGCTGTTATCTTGGCTTTTGGCATCTTTGAGCGACTCAATCAAAGCGCAATGGTTGGTTGTGTGTTTGCCTATCAAATTTGGGCAAAACTTGAGAAATTTTTCGCCTTCTTTTACATGAGAACTCGCCTTCTTTTGATAGTGACACCAAATTACGGTTTTGTCGGTCTTTTTGGGCTTTTGCTCCTATTACAGAGATATCAAAATAGAAGAGCTTAGTACCCACTCCACATAGGGCGACTGAACTTAAATGCTAAAACCAAGATGGAAAACAATTTAGACACTGGTTTAAAAATATCATAAAACACGAAAGAAACAATTTTAATCAGGAAACCCACTGGGTCCCACATTAACAGTTTAAAAATGTAAACATCGGAAGTAATCGAGCTGACCCTATCTTAAGAGGATCTCGACTCTTAATTTGATGAGAAAAGAATTCTCAGAGCATTTCCTGGATGTAGGTGAAACACCGACCTATTTTGACAAGTAAAAAAAACTTCATTAGGCCAATATATAGTCATATTAAGCAAGTTGGAAGATAGCATCTTTCCAATAACAATATAATGGACCAAGAATTTCCTATGTAACAAGAAGAATAACACGAGCATTTGAAGTTTTGAAAAGGTCTTGAGTTCTTAAGGGTATTATTTGTGAGTTGGGATTTTAGAGGAGAGGGGAAGGGATGACTTGTAGTGCCTCTCCCTCTCTTCCAAAATCCCAACTTGCAATTTTTGGGCATTGAGATTGTGCAGGGTATGGTAGTGTGTTAATTACATTAAATAATCCTAGGGGTCTGTGTTCAGTCATCTTTAGCCGTATTATAAAATTACAGATCCAAGAGGTGTATAAATCCTATTTACCCTCTGATTATATTTCAGTTCAATCTATCCTACTTTTCTGCACAAATTTGATTTTTTAAGCTACTATCTATCATCGTCTACCACATTAACATTGGAGAACTCTAAGCACCTGAGCTTTGGAGATGCAGAATTGCAGATAATCTTCGCCATTTTTCTATGTTGAAAATTAGCCTAAGTACACAGGAATCACTAAAACCAATATATTTATTACAATGTAGAAATAGATTGTCCATTATAAAAATAAAAGACATCAATCACAATTGCATGTTGAGGGAAAAAAGCGTTAAAACAAAATAATCAGCTTTTTGACAAAGTCATGTAATGAAGATTATTCCTGAAAGATGGTAAGCTCACCTGGTTCACTGTGTGATACTTTTTTGAGGTTCTGCCAGAAATCCCAGGGATTAAGATACACAGCTCCATGAATGATCTGAGTCTGTCAACAAATTTTTTAAAAAAATAGTTACGGTTGTAGAGTCCAGGGGTTCAAAAAGAATTCATGAAAAATTTAACTCCCTAATAGACACAATCTATTGTGTAAGTCATCAGGACAAATACAAAAGTACTAGCTTTAAGCCATCAATTATATTTTGGAACCCCAGATGCATGAGCAAGCTTCAAACATGTAGGTGCCCGCACATTCCACTGAAAGAAACTGTAAAAACTTTGAGTTGTTAGACAAAACTTATAAAACCTATGACATCTTGTTGGAGGAAATGCCTTAGGTTTTAACCATAAATACCTAACACAGATGAACTAACGAAATTCAATGTTACAGGTGAGAATGATGATAGTCCTAATCCCAGATGCCCAGAACTTTGATTTTTGAAAGGATCTTTTCTCCCATTCTTTCTTGCTATTTCATAAACGAAAGTAAAATAGGAAAAGTGGCCCAAATGGTTAAAAGAATTATAAAGAGAATAAAAATTTGTTAGAGTTACAAACCAAAGCAGAAATTAAAATAGAATCCTCATATTTTGTTTCTCAAGAAAATTCATAACATCTTTGTATAATAGCTAGACAGCTGTTAGAAATAAAGTATCTAGTAATATCTCTTTTATATCTTAGAGTATAATATAATATTCCACATCATATATTAGAATATTAAAGAGTATCTTAGATGATCTCTAATGATTGATTTCAACATTTACTTATATTTCATGATTTGTTTCTTTATTTAATTAAGGTTATTATAAATAAGGATTAGTGCTTTGTATTTTGTAACACACCACATTACATCATATCACTACATATCAATATACTATCTTATTAGTCAGAGTCTTTATCCTCTCTTTTCTTGTTTCCTTTTCTAAAACCCACAGTCTCAACAACTATCACCTATTATAACAAATCATGAGTTAATTCCAACTCATTAAAGAACTTATACTTTCAAATGACTTGAACGTAATGTTAAAAACTGTTGAGAAACTAAGAAGGGGGGGGGGAGAGAGAGACATATGGTAATTCGTGTGTCTAAACTATACAACGGAGAATGAAATATATAGGTACTATAATAAACACAGGATGTGTATAAATATATGATTTTCCTAATTACAGATATGATTATCCTAGTTACAGGTAATTATAGATTCTAACAAAAACCAATACAGCAAAACACTCTAGCATCAAATTAGAGATTCACAGTTTCAAGTTTACAACTAAAAACAACCAGCAAACAATCCAGTGAAGAAGGAATCTTTACAAACACAGAAGCATCTAAGGAGTACAATTATTTTGAATTCGCTACATCCCAAAAATATACTTTTGTAATCAATGACGGATCCAGAAAATTTTGATTATGGGGGTAAAACTAATACATAAGCACAATACAAAATGGATTGGACTGTATCTTATTATTTTATCCCATCTAAAATAAATATGGGGTCAAATTTAATAAAACAATGGGGGCAAAAATGTGCATACCTATATAACTACTAAAAGAGTTTTAAAATTTTTGTGGGGGCATAAGCCCCCACCCTAATGCATGTGCATCCATCCCTGTTTGTAATCACTCGAACAAAATAACAAAAAAGGGGAGAAGAGCAGCAAAGAGGGAAACCTTTCATGGTCTATTTAACATTCCCAAATTCATAACTAGACTAAATTAATGATTAAGATGAAAAAGAGGAAAACAATAGAAATTGGACAAGTGTCATTAGAATAATCAAGTGTGTCTAAGAGAAAAATACAAAGAATTATAAAAATGTCATTACTTAGTGGAAATTATGAAAATATATTTACTATATGGAAAAAAAAATTACAAAACTACTCTTGTCTTATTAATAAATGACAAAAATACTATTATTTTATGGAATTAGAAGAATATTACTATCATTATCTAATTATAAAAATAGCATTGTCTTGAATGAAGAAATTACTACATATGTCACTACTTTAATAATCATAACAATACCATTATACTAAACTTTAGACTTGTCACTAAACTAGAATGAATCTAAGCCATTGGATGGAGTTAGTGGATGATTATGTTAAAATAATTAACATGGGATTTCAATTATAAGAATAAAATATAATACATTTGTCATGAGTTGGTTAAACTAAAATATCTTATAATATCATTTATTAAATAAATTATGATAAAACAAAATACAACACACATACATATAATACCATGCATGACAAAGTGCATGAAACAAGGCAAGACTAAATGAAATTCGATATTACAATCCCTTCATGTATGAGCCAAAAATTAGCATCATCATGATAAGAAACAAAATTGATTTGATGAATAAATTTGTGTCATAAAGAACTCTTGATTCCCACTAAAATTGGCACTACACTAGCCACTACTTCTAACATGTTGATTGTGCTTATGACTTAGTGATCTAAAACAATTATTACTCCACCCACAAGAGCATTCAAGAATAATAAATTGAAGCACTAAAACCCCTTCATTACATCTTCAAGTCATGGCCTCTTGGCCTATAAAATGGAGGGAAGTGTGTGAACTCATTGCTCATAACACACTTTTACTAGTCTTCAAGCCTTAAAATTCCCCAAGTGTTCTTTCTCTCTTATTTTTATCTCTATAATTTCATCATATGTTCTTCTCTTCAAAGACTTTTCTTGACCCTCTAAACCTCATCTAAATACTTAAATCCTAAACCCAGACCTTCACTATCCCTCACAAGAGTTGCAATATTTAACTCTAGTGAGAAATATTTTCTTAAGCATTCAAGTTCTAGAGCCAAGATTCAAGGAGAGCCATCCCTAACATCCCCTCCTCTCTATGGATTGACTGTCCCCATAAACTAATACGGGTCTTTTAGCATGCTTTGTCCTCACTCACATGCTTCCTGGGAAAACTTTCAGGAGGTCACCTATATCCCAAAATTACTCCAAGTCAAGCACGCCTAACTATGGAGTTCTTTAGTAATGAGCTACCAAAAAAAATGCATCTTATTGGTATAGGTAGTACAAATCAATTCATATAAGCCCTCCTTAACTTATAGTCTCATACCTACACGTCTCAAGGATCCTTCTCATTCAGGTGTGTAATTGGTTCATTCATATACCCCTCTACTTAGAGGCTTTGCTAGGAGCCACTCCTTGTCCGTGCCTTCTACACGACGATCACTCCCCTCATCAGGGTGTTACACATCCACTCCAAGGACTCTTGCTCAAGCTCAAGGAAGAAGAGAAAGACTCTTTTTAGACCCTACATAAGATGTAGGAGCTTCATCTTTAATTGTTCAAGTATTGTTGGCTTCTAACCTTACCCATGGATAGAGTGCCTCAAGCTTGAGTTATTGTCAAAAGTTTTGAATGATTATTGTAAAATATATTTTTAGATAGCATAATATGTTCTATTATGTTCTGAGTACTTTTATGATGTTATCATACTCAAATATAGCTTAAAAAGATAGTATGTGAAGCTTGATTTAATAAAGGTGACTTAAGACATGAAAACGGTAGGTGTTGGAATTTCTGGCTATTCCTGGCAATAAGCACTTCAAAAAGCAATATTCATAAAATATGAAGTACCTCGAAATGAAAATATTTTTACCACAAACTAGACACATTATAGAACGCTCTCCAAAAGAATTACCTGAAACGAGTTCTCTAGCTCAATATAAATTTTCAAAGTTAAGTTAAAGACTAAAACTTTGAATCCAACCTTTCAGTAGTAAAATAGGTGTAACTCACTCTAGAAAAATGCAAATAGCCTAATTTCAACTTTTGTTGGAAAGCTAATACACAGAGGAACACATCCATATATGCCATGCATAAAGCTTTACACCACGGAAATACATAATAAGAAATAAATTTGTGGGACATGTGCTAAGAGGTCTGGAAATGGGTAACTTTGCAAGGGTATTATGAAATAACCATAAATGTGTTATTAATGAAGTTACCCTTAATGGAAAGGCTGATGAGTTACAAATCTGGAACTACTTTTAGGAGACTGAGATAATAAGTATACAGAAAGTTACAAATTTTCTTGTAAAATATGTCAAAATTATAAATAGAAGATTCAAGTCTTGTAAAGAGAAAGAGTTTTAAGGATTTAAGTTGAAATAAAACTTCAAGAGGAAAAATATGTATATGACACTCATGAGGGAGCTTGAAAATATATAAAGAACCTCTAAATACCCAAGGATAATATTTTAAATTGCATTAATATATTAATGGAATACTAAGAATACAAAGATAACTAAAAGAAAAAGATTTGGTTAGAATTTGTAAGAATGGAAAGAAATACTCCATAATGTGTAAATACTAAGACTTCCATAACCTTTTAAAAACCTTAGGGTACTTGATTTAGTGGCTTCAAATGATGAAATATGACATGGGATTTAGCATGAAAAGTATACTATTTGATATAAGGATGTATATGAGATATTGTATATGTGAATGTATAGTGATGCGTAATGAAATGATGAGGATGAATGAATGATTGTCCATGATTTATTTATGATTACGTGATGATATGCATACATTCATTTTCAAATGAAAATAAAAGTAAAGCCTAGAAAATTGGTAATGAAAGTCAGGAAAAGTGGACTTGAGCTAAACTTATGGCATAACCGTTGAGATTACGGCAATGGAAAGAAAATAAAAGTAAAGTTTAGAAATGTGGACTTAAGCGACTTAACCCCTAAACCGTTGAGACTACGCAATGGAAAGAAAACCAAAAGATTGTGGCGATGGCCACGGTATGAGCTCATTATCCTTTAGGGTGGTCTAAGGCATTGATGCATTCATCCCGTGAGTGATTGGGAAACATGTTAATGAAAGAAAAATGGAATGGAAAAAGAAGATGATGATCATTAAATAAGTAAATGTTGATGCTGAGTAATCATGAAATACATGCATCTCCTAAAATATTATTGCCCATTTTAATTTCATATGACATGCTTGGGTGTATGCTTGATGAAGTACAAAATGATATTTCTATTATTGTTATAAGAAGTAGTTTAAAAACAGCTGCACTTCGGCTAATCACGTTTGCGAAAAGTTTGATAATTGAATCCTTACATGTTCACCTTTTTATAATAAACCCGAAATGACTGGGACAATAATGATGACACTTTTAGTACAAGTAGAAACTCCTGAGAAATCTTGTATTTCTCACTCCTATATTTCTTTTCGTTATCGTTACTAAGATAGACGAGTCCACTTAAAGTAACGAAGCTATAGCTAAGGAAGGAGACAACATGTAAAGATTTCAAACTTTTCAAGAATTAGCACTCCGATTTTTAGTTATGAAGAACAGACCAGTAATAGTAGAATTTATATTGTTATTTATAATAAATTATCACTATAGTATTAAGTAGTATATTCTAGTGTATGTGATAATATTTCTACATTTAGTTTCTTATTCCGCTTATTTAACTTAAGTAAGTGAGCAAAGTAACTTTGATTATCATCTATGCAAGCGCTATGTATTTCACTTCTCGTTAAGGCTTAAGCTTTCAAAAAGTAATTTATATAAAAAAAAATTTCAAAGCATAAATGATAACTAATAGAATCCAAATGCAAACTTAAGCGTAATTGGGTTCTATTAGGTGTTACAGTCTGTCTTGAAAGAGGTGTTGGGAAGGTAATCTGGGTTGGTTGGGTCACAGAGTTTTGCAGTGGATTTAGGCTTCTGTAAGAGTGAAAAGACACAAACTTTATT
The DNA here is from genome assembly GCA_030441495.1 of Dalbergia oliveri. NCBI lineage: Eukaryota > Viridiplantae > Streptophyta > Magnoliopsida > Fabales > Fabaceae > Dalbergia > Dalbergia oliveri. Next base: position 21,070,886 of record JAMLFY010000013.1, on the reverse strand, counting down.
TATTTATTTAGGTGTAATAATATAGTTTTCTTTTTTGGGTCAAAATAGTCTTTTTGTCTTAGTTAAAAAGGGCTTTAAAAAATTATTAGATTTAGCTTATATATTGAACAGGTTACGTCCAAGAATTTTATTTTTTTTAATACAAGGCTAGATACAATCTCTGACCCGGTTCCAAAACTTGACAATCAACCAAAAAAAACAAAAAACTCTTGACAAGCTCTCTAACCTATTTTTACCTTTGTTATTTTTTTAACCAAGTAGTTTTTTCTAGTTTTTTTTTTCAACAATAAAAAACACAAGTAGTTTTTATTTTTTTGAACGTGTTTAATCAAGTAAGTTGAAGCCTAATTTTTAAATATTTTAAAAATAAAATTAACTTATTTATTATTATTTCTTTGTTTAATGAAAGTTTTATAATATCTAGAGTGATAAATTATGCAATTTAATACAATATTTTTATTTCAAGTTTAATTTTGATACACAACAATGTAAAACTCTCAAATACACTACTTGAAAGATGATACCAATGAAATTATTTGATTGGATAATAATATAAAAAATATATATTATTAATACATCAAAACTAAACTCTTTAATTGTTATATAGTATTGTCATTGCATACCCAACCAAAAAAAAAGAAAAGAAAAGGACCACCTGTGGATATTTAGTGGTATGACCACCATATGCCTCTCCATCACTTTTAATTCCTTTTCCTTTCCCCATCCCTTCCAGCAACATACGCCCCCTTTCTTTCTTTCTTCCCCTTTCTTCTCTTCTTCCTCTGATGACTCTCTCTTTCTCACCTTCATTCCATTTTTCTTCTTTTTCTTTTCTTCTCACCTTCACCAATCATCACAACCACATTCATCAATAGTATTTAATAGTGCTATTATTGAAAAAAAGAATTAATGTTACTTAAATTTTTTAAATGGATAATTAATTCTAGGCAATTTTTTTCAAATAAACAATTATTCAAGGACAAAGAGAATATTTATCATTCACACGTTTAATTTATGATGCAAGAATTGATTGGTTGCACTTGAATTAGTCTATTTTCGTATTGCAAAATGTCGAGCTATCCAACGCCACTCTTAGCTCAATCTTAATGACTTTAATTAATACTCCCTCAATCCATAATATAAGTCGTTTAAGGTTACACAGGAATTAAACTGATGATTGAATTTCGTTGATCTTTTAAAAAAATAAAAATAAAGGTAAAAATACCCTTTATCATTCATCATAAATTATCTCTTCATTTAATAATCATATTCACATTCATTCATTCTCACCCATTATAAATATAGAGATAAAATGGACAATAACTAATTAATGCTTTCTTAAAAAATGAAAACGACTTATATCTTGGACTAGAAAAAAAATCCAAAAACAACTTATATTATGTACCGAAGGAAGTACAATTTAAATAATATCAATTTTAATAAAATCACTTTTCAATTCAAATTACTTAATATAAATCATTTTATTTAAAAAATATTTCAGCTAAAATTAATTCTAATAAAATAATTTTGTCAAAAGAAGAAATAAATACATTCTTTGTCCCCAATTTTTATTTTTCTTAAATCCAAACATTTATAAAATTATTTTCTTTTAGTCCTTGTCACGTATAATTATTGGCTATCATTTATAATCGAATGACATAACCATTCATTAGTTGATTCAATCATAGTTTTTAAACTAAATGATTGACTTGGCCAAGGCACTGCGTCACTAGGTCAACTCGTGGTCATTGGTTGAACCGAATTTAATTAATTTAATATATAAAAATATAATTTAATATAAATAGATATAATATATATATATATATATATATATATATATATATATATTATTAGTACAAAATAACGCACAATTCAAGTTGGCACAATGGTTGAGCACTCCCCTTTCATTCCAATTGGTGGGATTCGATCCCACTTGTTGGAATTTTGGCATTTTTTCCAAAATTTCAGGTGGGTGGCTCTTGGCTTGCCACATAGCCGATTCACTCACTAGTTTTATAGCTGGTTCAATTAGAGTTTGATCGGCTTTTGACCGGTTTATTGCGAAACCCATCCAATTATCAAACTTGATCAGTGTAATTCATCAGTTTTGGTCCAAATCGGCCGGTATAGTTTAATGATAGACTAAAACCCTAAGCTAAATTTTAAAAAATATCAATAATCAAAATAAAAACTTATTTATTTTCCAGAGAACATACTAAAAAAAGAAATCAATTAAAAATGGATAGAAGTAAAAAAAGTGCAAACAATTTCACTAAACTTTCACCTCAATGACATAATTTAAGGCAAAGTTTTGGTGTGTGTTGTGGTACACCTCCCCAAGTATGGTGTACCACACAGCACTTCATTTGATGACCAAGATTTTATGGTTCATCCATATCCCAAACACCCTCAATGTATATATAATAGTAGGACTTAAAAGTTAATAAAATATAAAAGTGAGAGGTTAATCATTTTTGGCTAAATAGCTTCAATTGTGAAAATTGGACGGCCATCAAACACGATAGTGGTTCAAAGATTTATATATTGGTTCAACTAGTTTAACCAAAGGTTCAATAGAAATGTAATAAAATATATAAACATATACACATATGATGAATTATATGTTATAAAATTGGTAAACATATTAAAAATATAAATAGAGAGATTGATACGTGGAGGACTCAAGTCCCACATTATTTAAATTATAAGCTTTTTACTCTTTAAACTATTATAAATAACTCAAGTCCCATGTTACTTAGAGTAAGAAGTTTATACTCTTAGGATAATTATAAGAGTAATGCTACACAATATTCAGAAAAATATGTATAGAATCTTTGACAAAAATATAGTGATCATTGAATATAATAAAGTGGTATGACCTACCAATTCATCCAAAGACAAATTATTATGCCACATAATTCTAAATACAAAATTTTGTCTAAGTTTCTGCATATGTAACATTATCCTAATTATAAATATTCATGTATTACATTATTTTCTCTTTTGTTTCTTTTTATGATATTTAATTGTCCTTGTTTTGACTAACTAACCAATATGTATTTTTTACTACTTTCATCATAGAAAGCTTATTGAATTTGAAAAAAATTGAAAATTTCATTTTTAAGTAAGTTGATCGGTCTACAACTGATTCACATTTTTTCCAAGTTTATCGATTTTTGATTGGTTTGCATTGATTTATCAATCTTTGGGAAATGATCGAACGGCCATAGGATTAGTTACCAGTCCAACCATAGGGCTGGCTAGTCTAGTCTGACTTGCAGAACATTGGAATATACAGAAACAAGAGTCGTACATGTTAGTGTGTAACATCAGAATGCATATAACTTTGCTTGCATCCTGACTTGTGCAATTATACAATTGTCAAAAGCACTCAATATTCACCAATTTGGCTTGCAGAACATTGGAATATATTGAAACAAGAGCCGTTCGTGTTAGTGTGTAACACAACAATGCATATGACTTTGCTAGCATGTTGAGTTACACAATTATACAATTTTCAAAAGCACTCAATATTCACCAATCCGACTTGCAGAATATTGGGATGTACTGAAACAAGAGTCATACATGTTAGTGTGTAACATGAGAATGTATATGACTTTGCTTGCATGCTGAGTTATACAATTATACAATTGTTAAAAGCACTCAATATTTGCTGGTCCAACTTGCATAGCATTGGAATATACCGAAACAAGAGCTGTAAATGTTAGTGTGTAACATGAGAATGCATATGTACTTTGCTTGCATGCTAAGTTATACAATTATATAATTATCAAAACCACTCAATATTCCCAAGTGATAGTGACATAAATACAATTCAGCACATACATAGCCTGCGCCTAGTGTTCTTCACTTTGGTCTTTCATAGTGATAGAAAAAAAAATGCCGAAACAGATTTCCACATCCATTACACTATGCTAGAAATTGTTGGGGGCACCAACTATTTCACCTAATAAATCTTAAATCGTGCATTATGTATCATCAATGTTATTTTACTCATTTCTGTAAATAACTTTTTTTTGGTTAGGGTGAAAAATTCTCACATATATTTCACTTTATAAAAAATAAAGAATATTTTGAAAAAAAAAGATGATAAATATAAAATAATAAAAATTGAATGAAAAACATAAAAAGAAATTGAAGTGTTGCGCATTTCACTTTTTAAGAGAAGAAAGTGTATATTCTGACACTAAAAGAGATGGTTGTGTGATTAGAACATTCAAGAACGAGAAGATCAATTTACTTTAATAATAAATAAATTTTGGACTTAAATATGTATATTCAGTCACCTATAAATATTAGTTATTTTTGCTTTGATTCCTCTAAATTTTTTGCTTTGGCTTTAGACATTTTTTTCATTTCTTTCTTTCTAATTCTTCGTATATTTCTAAATTTTGGTCCCTATAAGTAAGTTAAAATATGTATTTAATTATTATAAATATTAAAAGTATTATTTTTATTCTTATAAATACTTTAAAAATACTTATTTGATCCTTTTATATATCACTGTTTAACATCAAGTAGTAACATGTATAATGGGGCCAAAATACCCCAATTAGTTTAGTTAAAGGAGGAAATACTATAAATAGGAATAGTGATAGTGGACATACGTGTGAATTGTGATTTGAGTTTTTCCTTGAAAGTTTCTTTTCTTTTATGAATATTTCATGTTTTCCCTGTCTGAAATTCTTTCTTATTCTTCATATTCTCTCTAATTCTACAACTCCTATTTCCAATCTCTATACTGTCACAAGTCTACGAGAAAAGGACCAAAATCATGATAATAGAAAAAAGAGGGACTAATAAAATTGAAGTAAAAATTGTAGAATGACCAAAATCAAAACAATTAATATTTACCATGATTAAAATATTGTTTAAATCTATTTTTTTCAAACAATCATTCAATGAAAATAAAAAGAGTTAGGCGTGATATATAATATTAGGGATCAAAGGACCTATATGTCAGCATCCTCGAGTACTCCTACAGATCACAGGACAACCATATTAGCAATCACACTACTTTTGTGACAAACACAGAAATTAAAGATGAATAAAATAATAACTTTAGAGCAAATACTCAAGTAGAATTGCAAACGAAAAGGTAAAAAAGAAAAGGGGGACTATTCTTCAAGAATACATATCAAACTACTTCCCAATCTGTTTCGAATATGATACTTTAAACTGTCAGCATCACTCAATTCTTTTCTCTCCCTCTCAAATAGTTATCACAGACTCAAAACACTTCCTATAAAAGAAAAGAGCTAAAGATGAGAGTATATTAAAAGCATTCAAAAGTATATTAATACCAATCAAAAGTTTCTTCAGCCATACCTAATGCTACTCCAGATTAAAAAAAAAACAGTTAAGACGGATCAATTAAGAATACACGTCCCTTAGCTAGCCTTGTCCTTCTAGTATATTATCATTGATAATTAAGCATACTTGGATGAAACATTCACTAGTAGATCAAAAGTTATAGCTGTTAATAATTGTGTAAATCTATTTTTTAATGGTAACATTGGTCAAATAAAGCCAATAATATCCTCCAATGTTAGCCCATGGATTCAAACCACTGATCTTGCTTTGATACCACATGTTTGGATCTAGCACTTATTTCTAGATTAAAAGTTATAGCTACTAATTAGTAAAGGAGCAACTTTATTTCTTTAATGGTTTTGGGAATCACATCAAATTTAAAGAAAATAAATATGTTAGGTTTACTATTTTGATGATGAATATTTAAATGATGACATACATATTATTCATTAATATATTTAAATAATTATAATAATTGTCTTTTGATAGAGCTAATTATGTGAATCATTTGTGATAGATGATTTATTTCATGTGATTTAAATTTGCATTTCAAATTTAATTTGGTTGCTATAGATGTAATTATTTCGAATTTCATGACATGATTATGAGCTCCTTTGGATAAGCTTCTAGGAGGAAAAAAAAAGCACTTCTTTTGATTTTTTTTTTAAAAGTACTTCTAGAATTATTCTTGTTTGTGCTTCTCAAGAGAAGCATGAGTAGAAAATAATCAATTTTTTTGCTTTTTTAAGTAGCTCCCTACATGCTTTTGGTAAAATAGAAGTAGAAGAGAAAAAATATTCTTTATTGATTTTTGAAATTGTTTAGATTCCAAATTTATTATTATAAAATTTATAAAAAGATAAAAAATAACCTTCCACTAAATCACTTTCATTGCTCACCATATTTTCACTATCATAGTCGTAATAATTTAATTGTTTCGCATTAAATTTTATTTTGTGAGTATATTATTTTATAATTCAATAAACCTAACCAATAACAATATATATATATATATATACATAATTAGTTTAATGCACAATAAATATTACAAAACATAAATAAATATAAAATATTAAATAATTGATTTCACTTTATTTAACTTTTTTTATTAATTATACTTAGTTAAAAATAAAAAAGAAATAAAAGGTTTTATATTAAAAAAAGTTAATGTGCAAAAAATATTGAAAAACTCAAACATCTTTCTTAGAAAATAAATTTTCGTACTGTTAATTGTAATCTTACTTAAAAATAGTACTTCTACATCTACTTTATCTAAATAGTTTAACAATTTCTAATTCTAATAAAAAATACTTCTACAATTACATCCAAATATATAAGTTTTTTTTGCTTCTACTTCTACTTCTGAAATTGAAGGGTACTTTTTCTCCCAAAATTTTAACCAAATGAGCCCTATATTTGTAATCTTATTTGATGTGGATATTATTTTTTTCATGAAAAAATATTGACAGATTATTTTTTCTATTTAATTTATAAATATGTAGTTTTGTGATATTAAATTATATTATTCTTTTCCTGATATTAGTTATAGAAATATAATACCTTGTGTACACGTATTAGTAGACAAGTTCGTAAAACCTTAGGGTCATCAGAACCCACCAACATTGCCAGGAAGCCCTAGAGATTTGGATGACCCATTTCTAGGTTTGGTGTTCCTGTCATTACTATAACGGCCTAGGACTGCTATAGCGGTTAGATATGTGAATAGGGGGTTCTGCACTCCGTTGACCACTATACCATTATAGCGGTCATGTGTGGCTCTATTGGGGAGCGAGTAGCGGCTTGACCGCCATAGCGGTCACCCTGGGGCAGGAATGTCAAAACGATACCATTCCGTTTAATGAAGCCATCTACCCCTTTTTAAACCCGTAACTTGGGCTCCTACTCCTCATATATGAAAATCCCCACACCCAAACAGATTTCTCTCTTCCTCTCTAATCTAACCCCAAATCCTTCTTCCCAAGATCAAAGGTAAGTGATTATTACTTGTTTATGTTAGTTTTCTCCATTTTCTTCCTCCCTAGGTTATGGGTTCTATTATTCTTCATTGTTGTCAAGTGGAGGTGCTTCTCCAATGTTGTTAGAGTTGTTTTAGGGTAATCTAGGTGTACCTATAGATCATTGATGAGTTTCATGGTTGTTATAATAAATATTGGTGTCATTCCTCCTCTCAGAAGCTCTCGTGGTGTTCGTTCTTCACCTTTCACCCCTCTAGGAGAGTGGGTTTGATCTCATGGTCTTATTTGATCATTCTATAATTATTTCTAGCACTATAGAGTATTTAGATATTAGAAATCATGTTTTCACATAATATGATTTTATGCAAAATATGCAAGAGATAGAAAAAAAAATGTTTTCTTTGAAATGATACATGAAAATTTATGATTTGAAAAATGCATAGGACCATAATTGCTCTATAAATGTTTTATATGATTTAACTCATGATTTTGATTTGTTTATGAGAGTACGAAATTGTTATGAGTAATGAAATGAAAATTTAAGCTTTATGTTTATTCATGGGAACTACAGCATATTGAACTTAGAATTGGTAGAACTCCCTTTTCATGACTTAGTATGGATTTAGAATAGGGAATTATTGAGTGGAATAGAGTTGTGAGTTAACGGCAGTTATTCGTTAACTTTGGTATACCAAGGCCCGCAAGGGGCACTTATCCACATCTTAGATAAATCCACGAAGGATGCGATTCCATTGGGACCATTAAAATCTCAGCTAGGTGTTCTTGTTTATGAGGAACTGACACCACCCTTTTCAATTCATGGATAGTCTATTCTTTTTTGTAATTTCTTGAGAAATGGAAATGATTTAAGACCTTAACAAATTTTAATGTAGCTATTATGTATTATACTTGAAATGATTTACAATTGTTGCATTATTATTTATGTATTTTCCTTCTTGTCCCATGTACAAGTGGGTGATGATCCACTCATTGAGTTTTATGATAAAACTCACCTCTTTCCCTTTTTCCTCAGATATAGGTGCTGCCTTGGATCCTTCACCTCCACTCCATCAACAATAGTATATTTTCAGCTTGGTGAGCTTCACATTGCCATAAAGTGTTATGTCTTTTGATAGAGAGTGCTCCATGGTATGCCCCAAACTACATGCATGCATGATTTTGCTTTTTGATAAATCATGACATTTATTTGTATTTAAAAGTTTATAGTTTCATGATTCTTTTGTAAAAGAGCAACTCAACATATTTTATATATCATTCCAAGTGTCATTGATGATATATGGAAAGAGTTACTCAAGAATTATTAGCATTATCATGTTTTGGGAATTTGTAAGATAATATGGATTATTTAAAATAGTTCTTGCGAATAAAACATGCATATAGTATGACATAGCGATCACGAGACTTACGTAAGAATGAGATTCCTCACGTGCCAGTCATGATTCAAATCAGGTCGTGACAAGAAATTATCTCATTATTTATTTAATTTGGAAAAACAATTTTTTGAAGGAGAAAATCAAGCTCCAAGTGATCATAAAACTGAAATCTTGATGATTGAGCACATAAGGAAGAAACAACAACTATTTAAATGACTAACATGATAAGAAAAAAACATCAACTACTATGTTGAAAAATAGGAACACAAATTGCCATGTGAGAAAATCTTTGGTCTGAAAGAAAGCCATAATATCCTCTAACCAAGGGGTGTAAGTGGATTAGACCAATCTGATGAATTGATGATAAATCCAAACCAATCTGATTAGATTAGTTTGGTTCAAATGATCATCAAAAGTGGTTCAGATCTAATTATAACCAATCACATATTGGTTTGGTCATTAGATTTGCAACTCCCAACTCAAGATGCAACCAAACTAATCAAAATAATTTCTTTTGTGTTAAATTGTAGGAAGTAAATGAAGTGCTCAAAATTGTGAAATGGATTTGGAGATGACAAGCTTCTTTTATGTCTCTTAGATTGTCTTCAATTTATAATTTGTGTTTGAGGCTTTATAGACATATATTATGAATTGTGTTGTGTAATTCTTTTAGTGTGGAATTATTGTAATATTAGAATTGTGTTGTTTGGGTACTATGTTGTGATGTTTTACAACTTTACTTATATAAAATTTTGATATTTTACAAATTATAGTATTTTTTATTATTTTTGGGAAAAAATTGAAAAATAAATAGATAAATCTAATTACCCAATTCAAACTAATCCAAACTCAATCGAATCAGTTTGGTTTGGATTTTGAAAAAAAAAAGAATTTGAACTAATTTGAATCAATTAAAAAGTGATTAGTTTGGATTTATTTTTCAACCAAATTCAATCCGGACCAACTTTTTAACACCCTATCTTTGACAGCTAGTAAACATCAATGGCTCATTATAAAGTTACATGAAGAACAGAGAATAAGATATGATCTCCTATCAAAAATAAAAATAAAAATTGAGAATGTCTTGTTCATCAACTTGTTAGCTTCACTTGCTTATCTACTAGAGTCTAGAGAGACACTATTGCTATAAATATTGTACTTCATTCAAAATGGGATCTTTTCCTTGAGAGTTATTTTACTCTATTTTGCTTAATATAGGGGGAGATTTTGTGGTGTCCTTATGAGAAAGAAACTAGGACATACTTTATAGCATAGAGAGGTTTTGTGGTGTTTATGAGAGAAAGAAACCACGGGCATGTATACTCCACTTGGTGAAATGCACTGCAATCCGCCTTTATTTGTCTAAGCCAAGTAATATTGATCTCTTCTAACGCACTATATATGTAAGAGATAACGATGTAATGATTTTAGAAGTAAGAAATTTTTGAGTAAATTTTATAAATAAAAAATAGTTGGATGAATTCCATCAAATTTTGAAAAAAGATAAATGATTGTAATTCATCCAAATTAAAAAATGACTCAACTCAGTTATTTATTTAATAATTAATAATATTATATCATTGTCAAAATTTAATTTGAGTAAAATTTTTTATATATAACATTATAAATTGACTTTATTTAAATTAAATTAGTTAGATTTAATGAATTTTAGAACTCATTAATTTAAAATAAAAATAAGAAAATAAGAAAAAATAACACTCAATCTACATTCGTTTTCCTTTTTTTTTTTTTGGTACGCTCATATTACATTCGTTTTCCTAAACAAACAAAACATAAATATGGTCTAACTTATTTTTGGTGTGCATTTATATCATTTTTTAAGAGAAAATTATATCAATCTCCTCTGAGATTTAGTAAAATTACACTCAATATCCCTTTGTTTTACAAAACTATCATTAATCTCCTTTAAGGTTCACTAAAATTACACTGATCTTCCTTGTATATACTAGTTTGTTAATTTAAGTCACAAAGAAAGATAATATGTGATATATACATAATTATTAATGATGAAATTATAATATTTTAGTAATATTTAACATATATATTAACTAAAATACCTTTTTTTATATCATAAATTATAATTATAAGTTTTTTACATGTGATTAAAAAGTATTTTATTGAATTAGTGACATGTTAAATATTATCAAAATATTATAATTTTTATTAATAATTATGTATATGTTCTATGTTATTTTTTTTTATTTAAATTAATGAATTAGTTTCTATAGGAAATATCAGTGTAATTTTAATAAATCTAAAAAAAAATTAATGATAATTTTATAAAATGAAAAAGTATTGAATATAATTATATTGAAGCTCAAAAAAAGTGAAAATTACTTTTTTTTTTTTAAATCAACGAAAATTTTGGTCTCAATTAATGTCGTTGGCGTGTGTCATGTTATCGCGTCATGGTGAAAGTGAAAGTGGGAGATAACAGAAAAAGAGGGTGGGAATGACGTGATGGGACAGAAAAGTAATAAAAAAAGGAGAAATTAGAAAAGGTGAAAATCAATCGAACATAAAAAATGGAAAAGTTGTGGAATAAGAGGGTGTACGGTAGGAACTAAGGCAGTCTCAATTTTTGGTCGGCTTTACTAAACGAGTATGGAACTAGGATTTGTTGCGTTGAGTTGAAACCAACATTATTTTCTTTTGTGCTATTATTACACGACATCGTCTATGCATTGATAATGCAAGCATAAAGATACAGGATTTCAGATAAGATTAAACTTGGTTCATTTCATTAGAAGAAGAAAGGAATTTTGAAAATGTTAAGTAATTTATGGGTCGTTAATCTTTTTGAAGAATTCAATAAGTTTCTATACTTTAAAAATTTATAACTAAGTCCTAAACTTACGAAATGTTTGTTATTAGGTCCACCGACAAGATGAAATGAATTATTCTAAGGTGATATTTTAAATATTCTATAATAATTAAGTTGAAGGTCATGATATGCTAGTGAAAACATGAAGACACATAATGGAAATAGAGTAGAAAATAACCTGAATCATGTTTCATACTTTCAAGAGCTAAAATGTTTATTTCTAAATTTCATGGATCAAAGTGGTTCATGTCTATAATTTTAAGGAATAAAATCAACAATTAGTCACAAAAATAAGAACCACCATACAAAGCCAAATAACAAATAGCCTATCACCAATTAAATACAAAACATTAACTATTTGAAATTAGAAAGTCATACTCCTTACTGTTGCATTTGAATGTCAGAAACCTTGATTTGCAGTCAACTAATCTTAAGACTGCGTTTAGTACTTGTACCAGGGAAAAAAGGACAGAGATAGTGAGATAATCTAGATGGAGATGATGTTGTAAATAGAGGCGGGACTATGTTTGGTAGTATTATATATGACATAGTTATTGATAAAAAGATAAAAAAGATTGAGTTATAATTTGATAAAAAATTAAAAAATAAGAAGGGCCAAAATGAGAAATATAAACTATTGAAATGGATATTCTTAGCAAAAAATATTTTAAACCATTGCCTGAGAGATATGTCTTTAGCTTCATTCCCAACATAAATTAGCTCAAAAATTATCTTAGAATAAAGATAATTCTTAGATTTTTATTTTTATTCCATTCTTCAAATACATTTATGTCCTCAATATCTATGTATTTTGGCATTAAAGTAATTATTTTTCTCTATAGCTCTGGCAACACTAGTTATTTTATAGCCAAGACTGGAACTCAAGACTTCTAGTATTAAGGAGAAGGAGTATCAACCACTCCAACCAACTATGTTTTGCTAGTGTAATTATATATATAATCAATTAATTAAGTAAAATCTAGTATTTTTTGGGATGTATGTATTAATTAAAAGTAATTGTAAAGTAGTATATGTTTTGTTTGGATGATATGAAAAATTGTTTTTATATAATAAATTACTAAAATGAGTATAAAATAATTTATTTATAATATAAGTTGTGCCCAAAGTGAAGGAAGACCAAGAATTCATACAACTATACAATTTATTTATAACATAAGTTGTACAACTTCCCATGAAGGAAGACCACGAATTCATACAACTATACAAAATGAATGCTATTTCTAGCTACACTTTATATATGTGCTTTTTGGTTTTTGGACTAATGGATTGAAAGGGAGGAAGCATATGAATAATAAAATGATTGTGAAAGAATTAATGAAAACGATCTTTCCATTTTAAAATAGCAGTTTTTCTAACTATTGCACACTGATTAAGTGTTCAAAAAAGATAATTTTTAAATTTACAAATATGTTTTTTACATTTTCAAAGTGGAAGGTTCCGTTAGATTTTTAAATTTACCTTTTTCTTGAAATCCATAATTAATGTTCTAATGTTGTTATTGTTTCCCATCTCATCTCTTCAAAGTAATTAAACAGGGGAAAAATTGGTGTAGAGAAGACACAACCTCTTCCAATTAGAATATATTTGAATAATAAATATTTTAATATTAATATATGTTTTAAAAATAATTTTTTAACCTTTACAAATTTTTTATCATATTATTATTTTATTTTATTATTTACTTTTACTTAGAATTATTTGTAAAGAAAGGATAAATGTTTCATACAATATTATATCAAACATTATAAAATTTTAAATTTATCATACCATAAATTTTAAATTTTAATTGCAAAAGCCAAACCTTGGTTGGCAATAAAATTTCCATCATTTTAGTTCTTTTTATGTTGGATAAAAAGTGCAATTTCAACAAATTTGTCCATTCGATTAAATATGCAAGATTAAAGAAAGAAGGAAGAAGGACCATCATTGTACGAAGCCCATTTAAGAAAGATCATAAAAACATGTATATTATTATGGAGGATTCTAATATCGGGAGGAGGAAGTTGTGGAGTATGATTGGGAGGGTAAGGTAGTGGAAATATAGAAGAGTGAGAGACATATTTGAAATTATAAAAGAATGATATTTAATTTTATGGAGCATTTTATGATGGTCCAGGTTGAGTTTGGGACCATCATGGTCCTTGAATTTTAGGCTTTTGGATTCAATTTTGAAGGTTGTGATTAAAAGGTTTTACTCAATGAAAAATAATTATAAAATAATTTATTTTTATATTTTGATATTTCTTTGAAGACAGTTTTATGTATTTTGGCTATTATATCCTTTCTATGTTTTCTAATTTTCTGTACTGCCATTTTATCCCTCAACACACCACCATCCCTTCCAAGAGAACACCCTGCCGCTTCGTCCACCTCCCCCACCCCACACACCGTTGCCGCTAGCTGCCTCCCTTGCCAGTGACCATGGCACCACTACCTTCATCATTTTACCGCCATGGCCACATCCTCCCTTCCCCCATATATGAGTGCTGCCACGTCTAATTAATACATGGTGGTAATCCTTTTGATAGTCATGTACGTTAATCTTCTCTAACCTTGCAGCTATGTATAATGATGCCAACGCATTGTTCAAGCAAAACAAAACTTTGCAATCTCGCCATCATGTATAGTTGAGAAGGCTAGCTGGTTGGTTTGAATAAAAAGAGAAGTTGTGCTGTGTAGAAGTTGCAGAGGCCAACAATATGCATTCAGCCTCCTTGATAGTGTGCCATTTTGTTGTTGTAAACTATAAGTATTTCAGGTGTGAGGTCTATAGGTGAGAAGGATCTATGGGTGAGGGGAGGCATGAGCCAACAGTCATGGTGTGGCCGGCTGGAGTTAAAATTGCAACAGAGAGACAGAGATTGACGAGAGAGAATGTGAGGATAAAAATGTAAATTTACTAATTCTTAAATTATTATACTGCAAAGGTTAACATCCCCACTGTCATTTTATTAAACCTATTAGCACTAATCGCAAAAGTAAATCTGGGTGGCCAACTTAATTTCATGCATTTTACTTCTTCCTATATTGGGTGACTTGTGCAATTTCACCAAACTTGTCCATACCTTAGATGTACAACGCATTATAGGTAGAAGGAGGAAGGACCATCAAGGTCCATGCTCATGTTAGAAAGACGCTACTATTGTACTATTCTTACACATTTCTTATTTAGAGGGTAAAATAATAAAAGTGTACCTAAATCTTTTCAAAATAATATATATTAAAAAACAAAAGATATAGGGTACCTTAGTGTGTAGATAACAAGTTTCCAAAAAGCTAAAAGTGACTACTATAAAATGTTGATCATATCCGAGAAGAAGTCGTGCACATTGCCTAGTGCTGATCACTCCATCAATCATATATAATTCCTGTCTTCTCGATCCAACCTCATCATCAGTATCGATCCCCTTCCACAATCTTAATCCCATTGGTTAGCTATGATGCCAGCAACCAAAACAGATAGTTGCTATGCCACACCTGATTTACAAGATAGGTTGAAGGCATTTGTGGAGAAATTGGAGAAGGCGGAGGACAGGTCAGAAAGTATTCGGGTTGCTACTTCCGTTGTGACAAAGACCGGAGGCAACAATCTACTGCACGTGGCCGCTCTCCATGGATCTACTCACATCCTTGAAAAAGTGGTTGATGCGATTAAGCAGCAGACCGACTTTGATGCGATTTCGGTTGATGCGATTGAGGAGCAGACCGACATTGATGCGATTCAGGAGCGGACCGACTTTTTGGCCCTCTCAGCTCAGAATAAGAGGGTACACCCCTCTTCATTATGCGGCCTCAAGGGGCTCTTTGGAGATGTGTAAAGACATCATCTCGAGGGAAGGTGATTATGCTGGTTTCTTTTACCCCTTGATCCATATTCGCAACAACGAAGGAGAGACCCCACTCTTCTTGGCTGCTCTTCATGGTCACAGAGAAACTTTTTTTTTCCTCCATAGGGTTAACATGATGTCCCCACCACCCCAAGGTACAATTTTCCCATGGATAAGGAAAAATGGAGACACAATCCTGCACTGCACCATTTCCAGAGAATACTTTGGTGAGCACTGATTTCAGTTCAATTCAATTCATATTCATCATGCTTTTAAGCTTTTGTCCATGCTTAGCAAATGTTGCTAAATGCTTCTTATTTCATTATATTTTTAGTTAAATATTATTTGATGCATATTGTTAAAGTAAAACAATACATATTATTTTATAATAGAGCCAGCCGCCTAGCAGAATGAGCAATGTGAAGATCAATTTGAAGATTTTGTAATAGTGTTGATTAGTTCTAATAGTTTATTCAATATTTATTTTTCTTGGATAAAATTTTAAATTTACATATTATAAAAGAAAAATAATAACAACAGTAGAAGAACTTTACTTTTATAATAATAAGTTAATCTAACTCAAATTAATTAAATTAATCGAATTCAATAAATTCTAAATATTGGTAGTTTTTAGAAAGAAAACATATCATTAACACGCATGACTCAAAAAGAAAATTTATACATCATAATTTTAAAGATAATAAATTATTAATTTACACATTTAATTTGTGTATGGTACAGATTTATCATTTCAAATAGTTGATATGTACAAAGACCAACACATAGCCACTGCCGCCAATGAAAGAGGAATCACTCCTCTTCATGTCCTTGCCAATAAGCCTTCCGCCTTCAAAAGTGGCACCCCCTTCAACTGGTTTTCCGAAGTCCTATACAACTGTAAGTATATACTTATGAAAAATATATGCATGATTGTTATACTTTCTTCCAATGAATTTTATATCTAATAATACTTCACTTACATATAGCTTCTTAAATTACTATACACTCACTCTTAATGTATAAAAGATAATATTTTTAACATGCAAGTCTTATAGTGTTTTAAGTTCATTTTTAATTAAAGTGTTTCTAAGTAAAAAGGCACTAGGATTGGTATATTAATCATGAAGAGTTTGGATAATATATATGAAACTCTAGATTCAAATCTTATTTTCATCGATATAATTTCTAAAATAAAAAAGTGTCCTAATTATTACCTTTTGAGTCCATTCCTTACAACCAGAAACCATTCCTATTGTTGTACAGATACCACTGTAGAGCCGCTCAAAAAGTACAGTTCGATAGAAGAAATTGAGTTCCACTTTCAGGACAGTCCGACAGAAGAGGTTCATAAGACTATTCTCCCAGAGAATTACGGCACATGCCTCAATATATATGGCATTTTGCGTCGTCGCGTGGTTCAAAGATGTAAGAATCGAAAAATTCCTAGGCGATAGCAATTTCACCACCTCATTTATATATATATTTATAATAAAGTTAGAAAGACTGATAAATAAGTGGGTATATCATAAATAAAATTGATGAGTCCCTCTTTTATTGTAAATATGTATAACGATGAGATAATAAAATTGTATCTATATAAAAATATCTATAAGAATCTATCCTGTATCAAGTTTTATTTTTTATATTAACATTATAGTTCTTGCTCGTCCTTCAAAAGTGCTCCAATCATATACCAAATATAATAATAATACTAACTCAACCAAAATTTATTTCATAAAATAGAACTTGCTTTTAAGGAATTCGGTTAGGGAGGGTTCACATTCAATATAACTAAGCACTTTTAAGCTTGCAGAATAGAAATATGAATAACTCCACCAAGGATACGTTTATCATGTTTGATACGACAAGATATAACTGTATAAAACTATATAGAATAAATTCAGATAATTTGAAGGCTTGATAATATAAACTTTTAATAATATTATATAATATTTAATATGATTTACATATAAAGAAATATTTAATGAATAAAAATAACAAATTTTATTAATTATTAAAATATAAATTCATAAATATATTGTCTTTTGAATATCGGTTAATTTAAATTATATTTATAATTTAATTTCTATACACTAATAGTATAAAATAAGTTTACATTGTACTCAAATAAAAATGCAAGAAATTGCCATGTCATTTTAGGTTGCCGCATAAATTCAAATTTAAAACATATGACATGAAAATTTTTTCCATTCCTATTGGATGATTATATAAAATTGTTTTACACTTTCATTGATAGTAGATAGAAAATAAACTTTTATATTTGTTATCATTATTCATTATTCTTACTATTTAATTTTTTATTAAATATTATTTGTTATCTATTTAAATATTTTTCATACCTATTTATTATTTAATTTAAATAAATTATAAAAATGTTCGATACTCTCTTTCTTTTACATATTTTAGTATATTTCTTATATATTTTATGACAGTTATTTAAATTTAAATTTAAAAATATTAAATTATATTACTTATTTATTCTCTAACCTTTCTTTAAAATTATTTCATCGTATATATTTGAATTTTTATTAAATATTATTTATTATTCATATATTTATCTACAAAATTATATTTATATATCACTTTATTTAATCAACAGTCTAAGTTTGAACGTGTTACTTTATATAAATAACATTGTTCAATTTGGATGAGTTTCTTCAATTTAAAAGTTCATTAATTTATTTTTAATGAAAAATAAAAATAAAAAGACTATATCACAGTCAAACATCATTTTAAAGTGAAAATATTTTTTTATTGCAATAAATAAACAACTGTAAGAATTGAGTAACAATTTTAATGATCAAACAATGAATTTATTAACTCTAAGTGATTTCCTTTGATTTCTAATGATGCTGACAAAATATTTGACATTGTTAGATATATTTGGGAATACAATTTTTTTTATAATAAAAGTTATATTGAAGTAACTTTATATGTGTGGATAAAAAGTGTGAATTATTAATAAGAATAAAACAAAAACTATTTTTAAGTGTAAAGTTCACGTATAAGTAAAAGCATATTTTTGAAACTTTTGATTATGAGTAGAAAAAATATTTTAGAATAATATTTTTGTCCAAATTACCATAGATATCAAATATCATCTTTTATATAAAATTATTTATTATCTCTTTTTAGTAATTTATTATAAAAAATTAATTTTTTAAATAATCTAAATAAAAGATACTATTTTAAAATTATTTTTAAGTTTGCAGATTCAAACATAAAATTTTGCTTTTCAAATAATTGATCATTAAAAAAATTAAAAGCTATATGTATAATTAATTGTTGAAATAATTTAATCTGCCAGCTAATGTAAATACAATTAGCATTGTCGTGTTAGTTATTTACTTCAAATTATATATATATATATATATATATATATATAACTTTAATTTGAATATAATTATTTAGTTTATTCTTTGATGAATATTGTGGTTCCCCTTCAGTTTTGGTCTTCCATCACTGTAGGTTTGATTATGATCATCTAATTATTATGATGAACATTTTGGTCTCCTTTAAGTTTGACATATACAAGAGGTTTGATAGATAAGTTTGTACTATACAATTATGTATTGTTCACACCATTTAACTTTAATGTATCAATAATGTAAAATTTGTTTATGTTAGCATCCAATTATGTGTTATCATATTAATAATGGTGATCAAATCTTACACTCATTATTTAAAAAGTCATGAAAAATGATGAGATAGTTTGATTGAATATTAGTATAACATTTTTTAATATTGTCGGTGTATAGAAATTAATTTTAAAATTATTACGTAATGGCTTATATAGTATATAGACAAGCCTAAATGTTTTATAATCTTCGGGATGAATTAGGTAATTCCCATCACGTTATCTTGTCCAACAATTATCTGAATCTGACTGAGTTTTGTGAATATTGATTTCAATATCAGTATTGACGGGTAATACACTGTTGGATTTGGAGAAAACTCACCTAGAGGCCAAATTACAAGTCTTCCACCCTTGAAGTATGTTTTCGGCATTTGCGGTGGGTAACACCTCGATCGTTTTCTTCAATGTTTTTAACCTAGCAGTAATTTCTATGTCATGTTAGCCCTCCAATTTTCTATCCATAATTATTAGCATGATTGTTCTTGATGGTTCTTAAATTAAAAAAGGCTCACTTTTGGCATGCCTTGAATTCTGTTATTTATGTCTCTCTCTTCTGATTTTTCATTTTTCTCTTTTCCAATGTGCATATGCTTATAAGGGTACCTTCATCACATAAAATTGAAAAAAAAGAAACATGTATGGGCTTCCCAAGTTATGGAAGAGCTTATACCAGAATATTACAAGACAGATGACCAGAACGAACTAATGTCGATTTACGATGATATTTCATCTTCTACTGATGATGTGAAAAAAGATCAACAAAGCCAACAAGGTAACATACGATGGATTCAATCCTTAGATAGTGAAGCTAAGTCTCCAATAATATGGATAATCTAATAGTATAATAAAGTATTTTATAATATGAATCGATTATATAAAGAGAGAAAGAGGCTATATTAGGCATGTTAACCAAGGGGATAATGCTGCCCCCCCCTAGCATTTCTAGTTTGGTAATAAAATTTTTTATTGTTTAAAATTTGACCCTCGATAATTTGAAAGAATTAGACACTTATTAATAAAAATGTCATCAAATAGTTATTATTTGTAGGAGGATGTTAGAGAGATAGAATTTTTACACGAGTCTATTAGTTAGAATAATGTGACATATGTTGATTTTTGAATAATTAAATGAGTCATACCTACCACTTCATTTCATATATTAACTACGATGGTTTTCTTCTGAAAATTCTTGTAATTTTTTTTTAAGTGTAACATTAGTTTTATTTATAAAATTTTAAGAAATATTTATTACACTGATTTTATTATATATAAAAAATTTAAAATTATGTAACCATTTTGTATTGATGTAAAATTTTATACACTGTAACATAAATTTTTATTCCACTAGAGAGTTTCATATAAAAAAAATTCCAATTTGAAACTATTCACATGCGTAAGAACTATATTTAAGTTACATTACTATAAGCCGATCCTTATATATGTTAAATATATATTTTTAATAGTTTAATTTTCATGTACTGACATGTAAAATTTTTTTATACTTATCGTCTAATCATATATTGTCATGTCAATAAAAGTGATTAAATTTCACATTCACTATTTAAAAAGTCATGTAAATTAAATGAGATAATTTAATTGAATGGAGTAATTTTTTTTTTTTTTACATTATCAGTGTATAAAAATTAAATTCTATTTTTAATTATTATATATATATATATATTAGAAGAATTAAATATTTTTAATAACATAAAAATAGGAAAATATATAATTAAATAATAATGAAATTTTTTTAAACTGATAAATTATAAAATTATTTTTTATTTATTCTTTCCTTTTTAAAAAAAAATTGAAACTTTCAATTAGAAACACAGTAATACACGATAATATGTCTTGAGAAATATTATATACATATTGGCACTTGGCAGGTGTGGAGAAAATGACACCATTGTTAACTGCTGCAAAAAATGGTGTGATAGAAATGGTGACAAAAATATTGAAAGATGCTCCACTGGCCATCCACGAGACCACCGCCGACATGAAGAACATATTGCTAGTGGCAGTGAAGAACAGACAACCCCGCATATTTCTGGAACTGAAGAATCACTATGCAAAGGAGAACCTGATACAAGCGGTGGATGATGAGGGTAACAATGTGTTGCATTTGGCGGCACAGGGGTCACGATTTAGACCTTGGAGAATTGCTGGCTCTGCCCTGCAAATGCAATGGGATATTAAGTTTTACGAGGTATAATTAATTTTTTAAGTGAGGTATAATTGTTTTTAATCAGCTTGAGCTAGCATTAAGAAGAGATTCTTTATTAGGGTTATTAAAATTATCCTAGTTGCGGTTTTACAATAGTATTATTTTCACATCCTTTTCATTTTATAGATATATAAATTTTGGCTATGTGTAATGTAGGTAGTTATTAGTCATACTTTTTTAAGTTTAAATAAGTTATACTTTAGTTGTTAGTTATGATGTAAATCATTTTCATCACCTTTTAATTTGTTCGATTTGAACTTATGATGTAATCTTGCTATTCTTTTTGAGAGTTTAACATTTTATAATTATCAGAAAAAATGAACAATACTAATTAACAACTAATTAATCTTATATTAGTAAATAAGGGGTGTATATATCATATATGAATCAAATAATGGAATTAGGACATATCATGAATTATATTTATATACTTTTAAATGTTCGTAGAGTGATCAGTGTTGTTCTTGTAACAATTTTTTTTTTTCTCTTTTTCCTTCCCAAGTAGTTTGTGAAAAGAAATGTACCAGATAACTTAATATTCCAAACCAACAACAAAGAGGAGATCCCATCAGATATCTTTACCAAGAGCCGCAAGCAAATCGTGAAGGATAGCAGTGAATGGCTCAAGAGCACCTCAGAGTCTTGCTCCGTTGTGGCGGCACTCATCGCTGGTGTTTCCTTTGCAACATCATACAGTGTCCCCGGTGGCAACAGCGCAACAGGTATGGCTGTGTTACCGATGGAAAAATAAATCACTTTCCGTCTTGAACTCTAGATAGAGAAATAAAATAGAAACTTAATCATAATACAAGAATTTAACGTGAAAACTCAAATTTGGAAGAAAAAAAACGGCCATTGTCAAAAGACAACCAAGAATAACACTATGTGAAAATTTTTACAACATATAGACTTTACTCTCAAACATCCTATTGGCCCCCAGGATACCCACACTCTCCAAAGCAAATATTTAAACTACATCTCATAATACTCTAAAACAAGAGTATAAGAAAGAAAAGTCTATACAAACTTAAAGTATTTGACTAGTGTATTTGAA
Organism: Dalbergia oliveri; assembly: GCA_030441495.1. Taxonomy (NCBI): domain Eukaryota; kingdom Viridiplantae; phylum Streptophyta; class Magnoliopsida; order Fabales; family Fabaceae; genus Dalbergia; species Dalbergia oliveri. The sequence continues at coordinate 21,048,553 of JAMLFY010000013.1, read as the reverse complement.
ATGGAAAACTTAGATTCATATATATAGCTTTGCAACTCCTCCACCTTAATTCTTAATAATATGGAATTTCTTCCCAACTCAATTTCAATCAAAATCCTAACAGTTACTTCATATATGTGATCTCGAAGTGTTCTTTTGGGTATAATTAGGTTCATCCTTAAAACAAGGATGAAAATAAATGAAGTACAAATTAAAAAAGGCCATTAAAAGCTGACAGTCACTATTCATGGCAGCAAGTACATAGATATGGCAGCAGCAAATGCATAGATGGTACTAGTCAATCGGGATCAGTCCATCAAATTTCCTTCAGCATTCCTTTGATATAACACACGCCGACAACATACACCAAGCCCCTAAAGTTCAACTGTGACCTCCAAGTCTGTTTTGGTATTTATGTTTTTCGATGTTCTGTGTTTTGCTCTGTGTGCTTGTTTCTTTGTGCTATAGTTGTGATCACTCACTAGCGTTTGAGGAGTGGTTTATCAATAAATCAGGTCCATATCACTATAATGGTCAGAATTGAGGTAATTAATGATAATAATTAATGGTTATATAATCAATCAAAAATATTATATGATTTCATGTTTTAATTTTAATCATTTACGTAAGATCTAACAATTTAGATTTAATCATCTTATTCTTACAATAAATCATTTCTCCCACATGTTTATATATATATATATATATATATATATATATATATTTTTTTGCTTGCTCCTCAGAGCTTATCATCTAATTATTGGGGGAAAAAATTGACAAAACAGGTAAACCAACGTTAGAAGGAGAACCTGCATTCGACGCTTTTGCCATAACTTCGTTGATCTCACTTTGCTTCTCTGTCACGGCACTTGTCATGTTCCTCGCCATACTAACATCGAGGCAACAACCAAAAGATTACAGAAGGGACTTGCCGTTGAAGCTTCTCTTCGGGTTAAGCTTCCTCTTTGCTTCTATTGTTTGCATGTTGTTCTCTTTCTATGCCTCGTACTTCTTTATTCTCAAGGACAGGATGCACAAGTTGCTGTTCATTATTTATGCCGCGACTTGTTTGCCGATGTCGGTTTATGCGGTGGCACAATTTCCGTTGTATTGGGATCTCTTCAGCGCAATAGTTACAAAGGTTCCCGAGTCAGCCCACATAGGACATCTACATATGAGCAATGATGCCGAAGAAGAGACATCAAAGAAATGTATCTGTTCCTGTCCATCAGAGAAATGAATCTGTTCCTGTACTTGAGTGGTGTGAACGACATGCTATATATCTGTTTATAAGAAGAATAAATTGAGTTGTTGAAGATGGTTTTGATGGATATTTGCTTTCGGATTTTTTTTTTTTATTTGTGATTTGCTATAAGGTTTGTAGGAGAACCGTAAATGTGTGTTTGTAATAAAAAAATTATAGACGATTTGATTTGCAAGCCAAATTATGTTTGGAATTGAAGAAAAAGAGCAATGAATTGATTTTCAAATTTAATGGTTTATATTCTTTTAAATTTAAAATCTCTTGACTTTGATAGGATTTTCTTGAAAATCAACCATAGTTAAATTTAAATATAGTCAAATCATATTTGTAACGAAATTATTACCAACACACACACGCACACATATATATATATATATAGAGAGAGAGAGAGAGAGAGAGATGAGATAAGAGAGATATGATATTATAAAATTGAATATGTAAAATAAAATTTAATTTATATTTGTTGATTGTAAGGTATAAGATCTATGATACAGATGAAGGAGCAATGCTCTGAGTAGTGAGAAAGAGTGTAAGAGTGCAAGAATGGAGTTATAATTTTCATTCACAGTGAATTCACAAGTGGTATATGATGAGGCTTATATACACACGCCTAGATATCTTCTTCTATACTAGTAATGCAGAGAGATTAGTAACAAACTAACAGAATGGTTAATAATTGAATCTAACTAACTAACTCTAGTTTGTTTTGTTACAAGTCAAGTCATCCTTTATCCCTTACGTTCCCTCAAACATGAGGTTGCTGAATCAACAAACCTGAGTTTGTCCCTAAATGCTAGAAAGGAGGAGCAGACAATGGTTTGGTGAGGACATTAGCAATCTGAATATGAAAAGGATGGTGCTGAACAAACATTGCCTTATGTACCACCTTATCCCTTACAAAGTGTAGGTCTAGCTCAAAGTGTTTGGCTTGAGTTTTCCAAAGTGCAAGGACTGGTAGAGTGATTTGGGCATAACATTAATGCCAGCTCCAAGGTCATTAGGGCTCTCATGATATGCAAGTTCCCAATGGTACAAGGAACATAGAATGTGTCCGGGTCCTTACACTTGTTTGGTAGGTTTCTTGGCTTGATAATGGAGGAAGCATTTAGCCCCATAGTCACCTTATCCTCCCACCTGCCCTTAATCTTCCTTCTATTGGTGCACAGATCCTTAAAATTTTTTGCAAACTTGGGAATTGGTTTGATTGTATCTAATAGGAGTATGTTTACTTGCATCTTTTTAAAGGTTTCCCAAGTTTCAGAATCCAATTTGATACAGTAGATTTTCTAGGTTGGATCCTTTGTGGTAATGGCAGTGAAGGGTGGAATTATGGCGCTAGCAACTTTGAGTGCTACAATGCTGTTTGAGCACTGTGGCACTCACTAGAATGATCCTCTTGGAGCTCTTCTCTTTCTAGAACATCATCGACCTGGAGACCTCTGGCGGTCAACAGAATCTCTTTCGGGCCTCTATGTCTCCTTATTTTCATTTTCTTCAGGCCTAATCACTTCTGGACTTTTTGTGCTAGCCTTAGAGTGATTGCACATACATTTCCTCTTAGATTAGGCACTGTTTGAAAGGGCAACTGGGAGCTGGGTCTCCGGCTTTACTATTTTTCATCTTATTCACCTCCTCTCACCTGGCCATTTTCTCTTCTAATTTCCTGCATTTGCTCCACCATTATTTTCATTATCTCAGTCATAGTAGAATCTGAAGAAGGATGTGTAGGAAGCATCGGCTCTGATGCAATGCCAATACTTTCCTGGGAAGGTTTGCCTTGTTGTGAATTATTTTCCCACTTCAAATTGGGGTGATTCTTCCAGCTGGAGTTATATGTGTTCCCAAATGGGAACTGGCTTGCCTGATTTTGAGGTGGGTTCTGGAAGGGGTATGTTGCCTTTACCCAAGTGGTTGAGTCATCTTGCAATGTTGGGACATATCAATGCGATGATCATTTGAAGTACATATGTCAGACCCTAGAAACCACTAGAGTTGCTATTTGGCTCACCATTAAGTCTTGCGTAAGGCCAAAAAGTTCCTTAAAGTCTGGACCAACAATGGATTCTCTAGTTGGCTCACTTCATGAAGGCCTCTAGTAATTGTGGTTGCCCTGGAACTAAATTGCTGAAATTTGGCAGCCATATTCTCAATTAAAGCACAAGCTTCTTCCAATGTCTTATCCAAGAGCGCCCATCCGCTTGAGTATCAATCATGCACCTATCAGGAGGTACAAGACCTTCATAAAAGTATTGGATGAGGAGTTGTTCTGAAATTTGATAGTTAGGGCAGCTAGCATAGAGGAGCTTGAAGCGCTCCTAGTACTCATGGAGAGTCTCATCTGACAGAATCTAGAGATCTTTCTTGATAGAAGTCACACTATAGGTAGGAAAATATCTCTCCAAGAAAAGCCTCTTCATTCCAGTCCAGTATTTACAACCCCATCAGAAAGGTTGAAGAACCAATTTCTATTGCGCCCTCAAAGGAAAAGAGGAATGCTCTCAGTTTAACATCATCCACATCTATCCCATTGAGTCTCATGCTGGAACATACCATATGAAGCTTCTTCAAGTGCTAATAGGGGTCTTCTCCAGGACAACCCATGGAATTTAGGTAAAGTATGTACCATATGAAGCTCAAAATCATTCTTTAGCCTGGGGTATGTAATAGCCAAGGCATGGGTGAAATTAGGAGTAGTGAGCTTCCTAGTATCCTATTCCTATCTCCCATGTCACTTGTATTACCTGAAACACTAAACAGAGGATTAGAACACTCAAATGGTTTCGCTTGTTGACGCTTTACCTGTCGATTTTTCTAGAGTTTTCTCAATTTCAAAATCAAGAGGTATCAAATTTTCAGCAACAAGGAACACCTCATATAAGGTAACAATTTTTTTTTTTTTGGTAGAATAGAATACAAGAAATAAAGAACAGTAAATAAAGAAAAACAAAATAAAATAAAAATCGAATAAAATAAAAACAGAAAAATTAAACAACTAAGTTTTAATGCCTCCTCAACGGCGTCAAAATTTGATGCGAGCTGTCGCAACTCACAAAACAAATTAAAATTTATAAAGTGCTAAGTTACGCCAAAAATATAGTAAAGGGTACAACCTAAGTCGTCTCAGAGACTTCAATACTAGTTGGGAAGATGGGGATTTTGAGAATTAAAGTAAACTATTTAAATTGAAAGATAATAGTAGCAATAGGGAAGACACTAGTGCAATGTAATCCTACGATTGGAAATTAATTATCATTGACCAAACATTGAATCCATTAGTAGCTATTAGTAACAAATTACTGACAATTATACTAGTGATCAATTGACCTCTAGAATTTGGTCAATACAAATTACTAATAAATGATATCTCAATTTATTTAGAAATCATATTAATTTAATGAACCAACTTTAGCCCAACTGCCAATCGAAAAATTAATTCTAATATTCTCCTCAAATATAAATCAATAGCTCTATCAGTTACGCCCAAAAGGTTTCCCTAACAACAATCGCCAATTTAGTTATTCCAATAAAGATTATAGCAATCAACACAATAATTATAGGAATAGAAACTCAGAACATTAAAAAACTAATGCATTCAATATAAACAAAGGGTCTCAAATGTTATCCCAATCCATCCGAAAATTCCTACACTAGTAAAGAAATCTACTCCTCCATCTGGAAGATTACAACAATGAAGATAAGAGAACTTGAAAAAAATAGCAACAATTCTTGCCATAATCTCCAAGACAAAACACCTTCACTAATGAGATCCCTAAGAGATAGAGAAGAAGAGAGAGAAATGTAGGAAGAGAATAATAGCAACCTAAAGTATATATTTGAAAATGAGTCAAAAGCTAGGGTAAAAGTTTGTAACAATTCTATATATAATACTCTAAAAATGGGCCAAATTGGGCCCAAAAACTTATCACTAAACTAATGTCTGGTGAATTTGATGTCCCATTAAGTCCTAGAATTTGATGGAAGTCTCTCCCAAGTGCTTAGCGCTCCAGAGTGACTTTTATTCCTTTTTGCTCCAAGCTTCTTCCAAAGAATTCTCAGCCTTGTCTTGACATTTTGCACTTGTCCGAGTCTTTTTGTAAATAAGAAAAAAAATAAAAATAACAAAATAAAATCTTTTTTACATTAGTTTTTTTTTTCTTTTCCTTTTTTGGTTAGCATCAAATCTTTTAAATTAGTTTAGTCAGCATCTATTTAAATAAGTATCCTTTTTTTTTTATCTCAATCAGATTAGTTTTAATTGCAATCAAATCGCATTTGCACCGTCAACATTGATCAAAATCATTTCACAATCTATGCATTAATTTCTGTTTTGTGTACAAATAGACCAGCCCATCACAACACAAAGGGGCAGGCAACGCGACATTATCATCCCAAAACCCTCACAACCACAACCACAACCCTTTCATCAATCATTGTGAACCATCATCCATACGACCTAAAAATAACCAAGCATCACCCCCTTACCTTCCTCTAGAAAACCATCATCATATCCGGACCACTATCATCCTTCACAAGCCCCATCTTGCCAAACTATAACCATTCAACACCATCAATTACCCCATAACCTTCATCCTCCATAGCCAAATTTCAACATCACCTTATCCTTCACCTGAGTAAACCAAAACCATAGCCAAATGACCAATAGGAATAAGCATTAGATTCATATCCAACCACCAAAAATCCAACCAAAGACTCAATCTTCATCATCAAATCATAATCACAGCCACAAAAAAAGGAGTTGAAATAAAAGGAAAATTGCCCTTACCTCGCCAAACATCTACATTAGTCTTCCTCACCACCACCCCCATAGTGCCCAGTCGCTCTCACGAACCCTCTCCACGCATTTGTCTTGGCGTCGCACTTGCAGACCCTCTATGCGAAGCTTGTTGCTCTACACCTCCACCCGCACCAGCCCAGCAGCATCGCCGCGCCAACCACCGCGAAGACCAGGAGAACCCAAGCTCGAAAAACTTCGTGAAGCTAGCTGAGGAAGCGGTGCTCTCCTCCACATCCAAAGACCACCGACGTGGCCGATCCATCGCTTCCGTCCTTCACGCCATGGCTCCGAGAGGAGCCACCGCAACCCTCCGCACTTCCATAGCCCACGAGCTCCCTTGTCCTGGTGGTTCTCTTGCGTTCGCCTCCATTAACATATGATCTCAGTTGCTTTTGGTTTACTGCAATAAGGGAATTGAGGATTAGAGTCCTATTTTCAATTCAGGTCACATTCTAGTCTTTTTATCAGTCTTATTAATATGATTTGGGAGTTAGGATTTGAGGTATTTGGGCTAGTCAAGTTTGGGACCTTTTTCTTCTTTTTATATTTCATTTAATTGCTTTTGGGCTAGTTAGTTTAGTGGTGTCTTTGCAAGGTCTTTAACATTGGGTCCTTTTATTTCATTTGTGTCTTGTTTCTTTAGTTAGGCCTTTTTCTTTAAAAAAATAAAAAATAAATAAAAATGATAATAATAATAAAAATAAAAAATAAAAAAATAAAATGTTTTATCCACACAACAATTAATAGTTGTGATTGAGAGATGGATGCCTCCTTCATGTTACTATCACTGTAAGGATTTATTGAATAACTTGGTGCTAACTTGAATCCCGCACAAAATCGGAATTCTCGTTAATTAATTATTAGTCAAAAGTCCAGTTTCAAAATTAAAATTAATCAACACATTTCCATTTCTCAATTAAAATCCATCAATACACAATCATTTTCTCCAACGACGTGGTTTTGAGTTCCTCATTGCACTAGAGGATACGTCGGCGTAGCCAAAACTATCAAGCCAAAATTAATTTTTCATTAAGTCCTATTCTCTTTTAATTTTTATTCCTTTCTTTAACTTTATTTTATTTTATTTCTGTATATTTATTATGATTTTTGGGGAAAAATAAATATTATTAAAGTTATAATTAATTTGCATAATGAGTTCTAGGGTAAGGTATTTATCGGATACATTAGGGTGCAGTTGGATTAAGTTTTGATGGGTTGCATTTTTGCACCCATTCTACTTCGTAACTCTGAACAATTTGCATTTGATTTGTATTTAATTGATGTTTTTAAACATTGAGTTTGCATTTGGTCCTCAACATGTGTTAGTAAATGACTCTGGAGTTTTTAATATAATTTTTAGTGAATTTTTACATGAAAGTTCCCCAATGTTTTTAATTTCTTGTTTGAGTTTTTATTATAGGGGACTTCTAACTTGGTACATTAAAGCAAGAGTTGAGGATTCGGCAACACTGTCCGCCCAGGCGATGGAAGCACCGTCCAGGCTATGGTCAGAAAGGGCAAGTCTGGAAGTCTTCAGAAGACCGCCCCGGTCTGTGACCGCCCGGGCGTGATGACCGCCCGGCGTGATGACGCCCAGGCGGTCTGTCGCGCCAGGCGGTGGTCAGAAGAGTGTTGTATTTCGGGAGACCGCCCAGGCGGTCAGAGTGTTTGGGGCGTGAACTTAAGCCAAGACAGCGTTCTGAAGGTTTGGCTTCTCTTTAGGTTTTGGTTTTGACGACGGGACGGGCTCTCTCTAGACTAGACACACTCTCTCTCTCTCTCTCTCTCTCTCTCTCTAGATTAGGTTTTAGTATTACATTTCAGTGGAATTTCCATCAATTTGGTAATAAAAAAAAAGGGCTTTCCTATCTTTGATTGGGAGACTCTTTCCATGGAGGAGTAATTCCCTTGCCTTGCAGAGACAACTGAAGATCAATTGTTCTTGAGGTTTTCAATTCTAAATGTCATTCATGGTTGTTTTTCTTTCACCCCTATTGCTTTCTCTTTTAAATTTTAATTGCGTTGATTAATGTGATTGAGGTTTTAAGAGTAGTTGATTGTGTATTCGTTTGTTTGCATAATTTGGATGCCTTTGGGATATTAGATCGATTGATTTGATTAATTCCAATTGGTAAGGGGTTGAATTAATTCGTTAGAATTTGGACTCCGCAATTGATAACTAAATTAACATAGGATTATAAGGTCATGATTGTGGTCATTAGTTCTATTGTTAGTTGAATCCTTAACGGAAGTACGTTAGTATAACTGTTAAGTAGAATTGCGTCGCCTTTTATACAAAAGTGTAGTTGACGTAGGCTGTCACCACCATGAATTTATCTATTTGAACCCTGATAGAACATTTCTTGATCTAAAGGAAGTCTTTGTGCAGGTAACTTTACATTACAATTCTTTCACTTTGAATTGCTAGTAACGATTCTCAAAACCCCACTTTTGTCAAAATCAATTACATTGTTTCCACGTGAGACGACTCGGATTACACTATAACTACATTTTTGGTGTATTTCGGTGATTGGAAAATTATTTTAATTTGTTGCGAGCGGCGACACTCGTACCAAATTTTGGCGCCGTGCCGGGATTCAGTGTATTTGATTTTTCTTATTTTTATTTATTTTCATTTTTATTTATATTTGTTTTATTTTATTTCTTTCTTTTATTTATCGATTTGTGTTTTATCGTTAAAAAAAAATATATATTTCAGTTCTATTTTATTTTTAATTTTATTTATTTACTTTTCCTTTGTTCCGTTGTATTTGATTGTTGTTGGTGAATTAGTTTTATGACCCGTTCCCTTCCTAATTTTCCCATACTCCCAATTAATCAGGAGATTGAGAAAAGCAAAAGGCTTAGGAAGGCTGCAAGGAAAGAGCTAATTTGTCTAGCAACCCTTCTTCCTCTTCTGATACAACTAGAGGAGCTAATAATTTTTCGTTTTCTTTCCTGAACTTTTTGATCCTCCTGTTATGTTTCAGGCGACATGGGAGAGGTTAACAGAACTTTAAAGGAACTTGCAGCCCAGACCTGAATTATCAACTACTAGGGATTGTCTACCCCGAACAGGGAGGTGATTTTGAGCTGAAGTCAGGACTCCTGCACCACCTGCCCAAGTTTCATGGGTTGGCGGGAGGACCGCACAAACACTTGAAGCAGTTCCATGTGATCTGTATGACTATGAAGCCTCAGGGGTAACGGAACAAATCAAGAAAGCTTTTCGTTTTCCCTTGAAGGAGCTGCAAACTGGTTCTTCTACAACTATAAGAATTGAGTAACAATTTTAATGATCAAACAATTAATTTATTAACTCTAAGTGATTTGCTTTGATTTCTAATGATGCTGACAAAATATTTGACATTGTTAGATATATTTGGGAATACAATTTTTTTTATAATAAAAGTTATATTGAAGTAACTTTATATGTGTGGATAAAAGTGTGAATGATTAATAAGAATAAAACAAAAACTATTTTTAAGTGTAAAGTTCACGTATAAGTAAAAGCATATTTTTGAAACTTTTGATTATGAGTAGAAAAATATTTTAGAATAATGTTTTTGTCCAAATTACCATAGATATCAAATATAATCTCTTATATAAAATTATTTATTATCTCTTTTTAGTAATTTATTATACAAAATTAATTTTTTAAATAATCTAAATAAAACATACTATTTTAAAATTATTTTTAAGTTTGCACATTCAAACATAAAATTTTGCTTTTCAAATAATTGATCATTAAAAAAATTAAAAGCTATATGTATAATTAATCGTTGAAATAATTTAATCTGCCAGCTAATGTAAATACAATTAGCATTGTCGTGTTAGTTATTTACTTCAAATTATATATATATATATATAATAACTTTAATTTGAATATAATTATTTAGTTTATTATTTGATGAATATTGTGGTTCCCCTTCAGTTTTGGTCTTCCATCACTGTAGGTTTGATTATGATCATCTAATTTTTATGATGAACATTTTGGTCCCCTTTTAAGTCTGACATATACAAGAGATTTAAAGGATAAGTTTCTACAATATGTATTATTCACACCAACTAATAGATAAAATTATGAGTTTAATTTTAATATATCAAAAGTGTAAAACATTTTTAAATTAATATCCAATCATATATTGTCATATTAATAATAGTGATTAAGTCTTACACTCACTACTTGAAAAGTTATGAAAATGAGATGGTTTGATTAGATATTAATATAATTTTTTTAACACTATTAGTGTATAGAAATCAGCTCTAAAATTATTACCTAATGGCTTATATAGTATATAGACAAGCCCTAAATGTTTTATAAACGTCAGGATGAATTAGGTATAGTAATTCCCATCACATTATCTTGTCTAACAATTATCTGAATCTGACTGAATTTTGTGAATATTGATTTCAGTTTCAGTATTGGATTTGGAGAGAAACTCTTCTAGAGGCCAATTTACAAGTCTTCCACCAAATTATGCTACATGGATGGAGTTCTTGAAGTATGCTTATAAGGATACCTTCATCACATAAAATCGGAAAAATAGAAACATGTATGGGCTTCCCAACTTATGGATGAGCTTATACCAGAATATTACAAGACAGTTCCGAGACAGTTCTTGACCAGAACGAACTAATGTCAATGAACAATGATATTTCACCTTCTACGGATGTGAAAAAAGATCAACAAAGCCAACAAGGTAACGTACGATGGATTCAATCCTTAGATAGTGAAGTTAAGTCTCCAATAACATGGATAATCTAATAGTATAATAAAGTATTTTATAATATGAATCGATTATATAAAGAGAGGCTATATTAGGCATGTTAACTAAGGGGATAATGCTCCCCCCTAACATTCCTATTTTGGTAATAAATTTTTTTATTATTTAAAATTTGACCCTCGATAATTTGAAAGAATTAGACACTTATTAATAAAAATGTCATCAAATAGTTATTATTTGTAGGAGGATGTTAGAGAGTTAGAATTTTTACACGAGTCTATTAGTTAGAATAATGTGACACATATGTTGATTTTTGAATAATTAAATGAGTCATACCTACCACTGCATTTCATATATTAACTACGATGGTTTTCTTCTGAAAATTCTTGTAATTTGTTTTTTTTTTAAGTGTAACATTACTTTTATTTATAAAAATTTAAGAAATATTTATTACATTCATTTTAGTATATATAAAAAATTTAAAATTATGTAACCATTTTGTATTGATGTAAAATTTTATACACAGTAACATAATTTTTTATTCCACTAGAGAGTTTCATATAAAAAATAACATGCAATTTAAAACTATTCAAATGCGTAATAATTATATTTAAGTTACATTACTATAAGCCGATCCATATACATGTTAAATATATATTTTTAATAGTTTAATTTTGATGTAGTGGCCGTAAAAAAAATTTATATTTATTATCCAATTATATATTGTCACGTCAATAAAGATGGTTAACTCATACCCACTATTTAAAAAGTCATATAAATTAAATGGGATAATTTGATTTGATGGATTATTGTAAAATAATTTTACATTGTCAGTGTATGGAAATTAAACTCTATCTTTAATTATATATATTTGAAGAATTAAATATTTTTAATAACATAAAAATAAGAAAATATACAATTAAATAATAATGCAATTTTTTTAAACTGATAACGTACAAAATTATTATTTTTTAATTATTCTTTCCTTTTTAAAAAAAAATTGAAACTTTGAATTAGAAACACAATAATACACGATAATATGTTTTGACAAATATTGTATACATATTGGCACTTGGCAGGTGTGGAGAAAATGACACCATTGTTAACTGCTGCAAAAAATGGTGTGATAGAAATGGTGAGAAAAATATTGAAAGATGCTCCACTGGCCATCCACGAGACCACCGCAGATATGAAGAATGTATTGCTAGTGGCAGCGGAGAGCAGACAAACCCACATATTTCAGGAACTGAAGAATCACCATGCATGGGACAACCTGATACAAGTTGTGGATGATAAGGGTAACAATGTGTTGCATTTGGCGGCACAGGTCAGCACAAAGTTCTTGGGGAATTCCTGGCTCTGCCACGCAAATGCAATGGGAGATTAAGTGGTACCAGGTATAATTTTAATTAGCTTGCACTTGCATTAAAAAGATTAAATTTAGAAGAAATTAAAATTAAGATTTGATTTTAATGGGCTGACCATAATTCAATTATGCATTATCATATTTGCAATTATGATTAATTGTCATACTCATTACTTGAAAAAAGATGCATATGAAAAAAATTAATTAGATGACCTTGTAAAATAATTTTATACTATAAATGTATTAAAATTATACTCTTAATTTAACACCTTTTTCATGACAGTACTCATATTATTTTCTTTTAAAATTAGAAAACACACACTATGCTTTACATCTTTATATATATTCTCAATACACGCAAGACGTAAAGATTATATATAAATGTTAATACTTGACATACAAGTAACAAGGTTCATTAATTAGCATCCTTCAAACTTTATCCGATTGTTTTTTTTTCGGTACATAAACTTTAACCTACTGTTGTTAAGCAAGGTATGTTTCCACTTTCTATATGACATTCCTTGTTGAATTGAAGGTGGTTTTTATCTTTTTGCTTCTGATCCGCTTTTATTAAATATCATTTATCCGTGTAGTCATTTTAATTTTGCCCACTTACTTAAAAAGAGAAGAAAAAATAATGCTCATTAACAATACTAACAACTAATTAGTCTCATATATCTCGCTAAATAAGGTTGGATATATTAACCAAACAATGGTATATATATTAGCTCCTAATATGCTACAATCTTATGGTTTTTTGTTTTTTTCATTTTCAAACAGTCTGTGAAAGAAAAAGTATCAAGGTACCTAATTGTCCAAACCAACATCGAAGAAAAGACCCCAGGTGAGATCTTCATCGAGAGCCACAAGGCCCTCATGACAGAAGCAAGTGAGTGGCTCAAGATACCTCAGACTCTTGCTCTGTTGTGGCCGTACTCGTTGCTTGTGCTTTATTTACAACATCAAGCAATGTTCCTGGTGGCTTCAACGACCAAACAGGCGAACCAATATTATTAAGAGATCCCAAGTTCAGCAATTATTCCATAATCTCGACGACTGGACTTTGTTGCTCAGTCACCTCACTTGCCACGTTCCTTATCGTTAGCACGTCAAAGCAACAACTAAGTGATTTCAAAACGGCCTTAAGCTGTTCTTTGGGTTGACCTTCCTATTTTTGTCAATTGTTTGCATGTTGGCCTCTTTCAGTGCCTCACTTTTAATGCTGCTTCAGGGTAGGATGAGCATGGCGATGCCTCTCATTTATGTGGCTTGCTTGCCGATACCGTCTTGTTTTATGGTGCTTCAGGCACCCGTTTATGGGATCTCTTCAAGGCAACAATCTCGGCAAGTATTCCAAGGCCAAGACGCAGAGAACTGATAGAAGAATGATCTACACACGTTCCTCTCACTCAAGAGCAACATAAAACTGATAGAATATCCACAATGTTTGCATATAGAGAGTAATGTTATTCGTACCACTTTGGTAAAACAACCTCTCTATATGTACATATTGTAGATATTCTATATTACTTCTTCTATGTTTGTTCTTTGAGTTGTGTGAACATGTTATACATTTATTGATATGAAAAATAAGTTGAGTTGTTAAAGATGGATTTGATGGATATTTGCTTTTGCTTTTTTTTTATTATTTTGGTGATTTGTTGTATGGTTTGTATGAGAACTGTGAGGGTGTGTTAGCAATAAAAAAAATGGAAATAATTTAATTTGTAAATCTATTATTGTGTCCGAAATTAAAATTAACAAAAACAAATGAATTGTTTTTGAATTCTAAAGTTTCAATTTTGAAATCCCTTGATTTTTTATAGGATCCATTCAGAAATGAATTGATTTGAAGAGCATTGTTTGGGAAGGTTGCATAACAGTTTTTATTTATTCACAAGAATAATCTTGTTTGGGTCCATTTGGGTGTAGAATTAAACCTGTTTTTGGGTGGAGCAAAATAAATGTTTGGGGCACATACTAAGCCAAAGCTTTTTGTTTTGTCGGACATCTTTTTATTGTAATCTCTGAACATGAAACTCTCAAATATGCAACAACCCTCAACGATTAATACTATGTAACATGAACTAAATAACTTCATACCTATTTTAGTAACTTAACATAAAAAAATTATTTTTTAAATCCAAATAATACAGATAAACTTAAAATATTTTTAAGCTAAAATTCTCAAACATAAGTTGATTCTTAAGTAAGTAATTATATAAAAAATAATTATATAAATAAGTGATTATTGAAATAAGTACATCTTGTAGCTTTTTCAAATATGCTAAGAAAACTACGACTTTGTTCTTCAAAAGATTATAATGTATCATTTCGTTTGTCAAATCCATCCAACCATCACTGGGCTGTGTTACTGTTAAAGAAAGTGCTTGTGTGGCACTTGATATGTGACCAAGTTAATGAAATGGGCCCACGTAGCTCAATTACAAAAATTAACTTAGCTAGTAGTAAAAAGTATAAATAAAGACTTCAGGTAATGGAAGTGAAATGTAAAATGTAACATTCTCCCAATCTTATATTCTCTCTACTCTCCTATCCCCTATCTCCGTAATTTCTTATACTTTTCAATGATGCTTTCGTTCAACCAAAAAAACAATGTGCTTTCATTGAGAAGCTCAACCTCAATCACGGACAATTATTTTCGAGAGTTTGTGGGTCACTCTCACCGAATTCATGCAAGTCATCCTACTACATTGGTGCATCATTTTATCAATGGATTCAAAAATAATATTCATAGAGGACTAATATTCGACTCCTCAATCTCCTCCCTGTGCATTTTATTGGGCAAAATATTATGAGGAACGAATTGCAATAGCAGATCAGCATCATCAACAATCATAGATCCAGATTGATCAACACACAACAACAGTTATTCAGCAATCCAGAAATCCAACTTCAGATCCAGAAATCAGGGACGGTTCAAAAATCAAGCGATCAAGCAACCACAGATCAAGATGATTTAGATTCAACATCAGAAATAACAAATCACGATGAAGATTCAGATTCAGATTCAGATGCAAAGGAATAATTCTGTAATCAAGAAGAAGCAACATCAGATCTGAACAATTACATCACGAAAGCAACCAAAATCACAGAGGATGGAGAAGGAGGAAGCCTCGTTGACCGAGCGGCGACATCTCCGGCGTCAAGTAGAGCTTTCTCGGTAGATCTGAGCAGCGATGACCCACCGCCCTCGCACCACCACCTCCATTCCGTCCGTCGCGAGCAGAGCTTCTTCGGCCTCCAGATCTGCAAGTTCAACGGCCTCCTACGGTAGAACCCAATCAAAAGTCTAAATCCTGGATCCTAGAATCAGTTCAGTCAAAACATTCATTAGTCTCTTAAAAAAAGGAACAAAGAAACTTTCTTCATGCTCATCCCATCATCGATGCACCATCTAGTAACTTGATACATGATAGACTTGTCCACAAGGATTATTAGACGGGAAACAATCATATGCTTGTGGTCAGGACGGATCTACTTGTATAGTAAAGGTGCCATATGCGTCCACCAAAGTTTTAAAATTTTATAGAAGTGTATAGATAAATGTATATTTATTCCATTATATTATTAAATTTTACTCTACATTATAATAAAAGTTATATGAAATATTATCTTATATTTATTTAATATCTTTATTTCCATTATTAAAATTTTCTGGATCCTACTGGTGGAGGAAGAACTTCCAGGAACGTAAACCACCTTTCGATGTTTGCGTGAACCTACGCAACAGTTAGCACATGTGTCTAATGGTTTCTATGCTTATAGTCCTAGAGGAACATACAAATTTTTTTTACGTTTCTTTAATGTAATGAATAATGTGACACTATTACAACATTGATTGTGTACAATATGAAACAAACTGTGTCAAAGACATGATTTTTTCCCCATTTGGTCCGTAACTTGAACGGCACCATTTTAAGCTAATAAATAAATAAATAAATAAATAATTTTTCTGGAGCATTGGTTAGGAGTTCCAAAAGATACAATTTTATAAACTTTTCAACGGACTGCATACTTTGAAAACTCAAAAAGCGCACTCTTCAATCTAAGTACACTGGTTAAAAAAATCCATGTTGCCAATTAGCTATGCTGCATTACGTTCAACATGTTGACAATTCCATCAAGATGACTGAACTTAAATGCTAAAACCAAGATGGAAAACAATTTAGACACTGGTTTGAAAGTAATTAAAAATATCACAAAACACAAAAGAAACAATTTTAATCAGGAAACTCACTGGCTCCCAAATTAACAGACCGCGCCCTAGCCGCAAAGCCCAGATATTTGAAAAACTGCAAGGATAAGAAAATATTATGACAAGAAAACAACTGCACCATGGGAGAAGACTGGATATCATGACATAATAAAAATGTAAGCATCGGAAGTAAACGAGCTGACCCTATCTTAAGAGGATCTCGACTCTTAATTTTATGAGAAAAGAATTCTTCAGAGCATTTCCAGGATGTAGGTGACACTCTGAACTATATTGACAAGTAAAAAAACTTCATTAGGTCAATATATAGCCATATTAAGCAAGTTGGAAGATAGCATCTTTCCAATAACAATATAATGGACCAAGAATTTCCTATGTAACAAGAAGAATAACACAAGCATTTGAAGTTTTGAAAAAGTCTTGAGTTCTTAAGGGTATGTTTGTGCCTCTCCCTCCCTTCCAAAATCCCAACTCGCAATATTTGGGCATTGAGATTGTAGTGTGTTAATGACATTAAATAATCCTAGGGGTTTGTGTTCAGCCATCTTTAGCCGTATTATAAAATTACAGATCCAAGAGGTGTATAAATCCTATTTACCCTCTGATTATATTTCAGTTCATTCTATCCTACTTTTCTGCACAAATTTGATTTTTTAAGCTACTGTCTATCATCGTCTACCACATTAACATTGGAGAACTCTAAGCACCTGAGCTTTGTAGATGCAGAATTGCAGATAATCTTTGCCATTTTTCTATGTTGAAAATTAGCCTAAGTATACAGGAATCATTAAAACCAATTGTCCATTATAAAAATAAAAGACATCAATCACAATTGCATGTTGAGGGAAAAAAGGGTTAAAACAAAATAATCAGCTTTTTGACAAAGTCATGTAATGAAGATTATTCTTGAAAGATGGTATCATGCTCACCTGGTTCACTGTGTGATACATTTTTGGGGTTCTGCCAGAAATCCCAGGGATTAAGATACACAGCTCCATCAATGATGTGAGTCTGTCAACAAATTTCTAAAGAAAATAGTTACGGTTGTAGAGTCTAGGGGTACAAAAAGAATTCATGAAAATTTAACTCCTTAATAGACACAATCTGTTGTGTAAGTCGCCACAACAAATACAAAAGTCCTAGCTGTAAGCCATCAATCATATTTTGGAACCCCAGATGCATGAGCAAGCTTCAAACATGTAGGTGCCTGCACATTCCACTCAAAGAAACTGTAAAAACTAAAAACTTTTGAGTTGTCAGACAAAACAAAAATTATAAAACCTATGACATCTTGTTGGAGGAAATGCCTCAGGTTTTAACCATAAATACCTAAAACAGATGAACTAACGAAATTCAATGTTACAGGTGAGAATGATGATAGTCCTAACTTAGATGCCCAGAACTTTGATATTTCAAAGCATCTTTTGTCCCATTCTTTCTTGCTATTTCATAAATGCAAGTAAAATAGGAAAAGTAGCCCAAATCGTTAAAAGAATTATAAAGAGAATAAAAATTTGTTAGAGTTCAAACCACAGCAGAAAAAAGAATCCTCAGATTTCGTTTCTCAAGAAAATTCATAACATCTTTGTATAATAGCAAGACAGTTGTTAGAAATAAAGTATATAGTAATATTTCTATTATATCTTAGAGTATAATATAATATTTCACATCATATAGAATATTAAAGAGTATCTTAGATGATCTCTAAGGATTGATTTCAACATTTACTTATATTTCATGATTTGTTTCTTTATGCATTAGTGCTTTGTATTTTGTAACACACTCATTACATCATATCACAGCATATCAATATACTATCTTATTAGTCAGAGTCTTTATCCTCTCTTTTCTTGTTTCCTTTTCTAAAATCCACGGTCAACAACTATCACCTATTATAACAAATCATGAGCTAATTCCAACTCATTAAACAACTTATACTTTCAAATGACTTGAATCTAATGTTAGAAACTGTTGAGGAACAAAGAGAGAGAGAGAGAGAGATATTGCAATCCATGTGTCTAAACTACACAACAGAAAATGAAATATATATCCACTATAATAAACACAGGATATTTATAAATATATGATTTTTTCAATTACAGATATGATTATCCTAGTTACAGGTAATTACATATTCTAACAAAAACCAATACAGCAGAACACTCTAGCATCAAATTAGAGATTCACAGTTGCGAGTTTACAAACTTAAAACAACCAGCAAAAAAATCCAGTGAAGATGGAATCTTTACAAACACAGAAGCATCTAAGGAGTGCAGTTATTTTGAATTTGCTATTGTAATCACTCTACCCAAAAAAAAAAAAAGGGAAGAAAAGCAGTAAAGAGGGAAACCTTTCATGGTCTGTCCTGGAAGAGAGTTGGTGGACAATCTGGGTTGGTTGGGTCACAAAGTTTTGCAGTAGATTCAGGCTTCTGAGAGTGAAGAGACACAAATTTTTTTTATTTATTTAGGTGTAATAATATAGTTTTCTTTTTTGGGTCAAAATAATTTTTTTCTTCATAAAATAGTGTTTAGGGTTTAGGGTTACATCCAAGACTTTTATTTTTTCCAATACAAGGCTAGATACAATATGTGACCCGGGTCCAAAACTCTTAACAATCAACCAAAAAAAAAACTCTTGACAAGCTTTCTAACCTATTTTTACCTTTGTTATTTTCTTAATCACGTAGTTTTTTCTAGTTTTTTTCTAACAAAAAAAGACACAAGTAGTTTTTTTTTTTTTTGAACGTGTTTAACCAAGTAAGTTGAAGCCTAATTGTTTAAATATTTTAAAAATAAAATTAACTTATTTATTATTGTTTGTTTGTTTAATGAAAGTTTTATAATATCTAGAGTAATAAATTATGCAATTTAATACAATATTTTTATTTCAAGTTTAAGTTTGACACATAACAATGTAAAACTCTCAAATCCATTACTTGAAAGATGCAAATGAAACTATATGATTGGATAATAATATATATAAAAAAGTATACTATTAATACATCAAATCTAAACTCTTTAATTGTTATATAGTATTGTCATTGTGATACCCAGCCAAAAAAAGGGAAAAGGACCACATGTGGACATGGAGTGGTATGACCACCATATGCCTCTCCATCACTTTTTATTTCTTTTCCTTTCTCCTTCCCTCCCTGCAACATTAGCCCTCTTTATCTCTTTCCCCTCTTCTCTTCTCTTCTCTTCTTCCTCTTGTGACTCTCTCTTTCTCACCTTCCTTCCATTTTTCTTCTTTTTCTTTTCTTCTCACCTTCACCAATCATCACCACCACATTCATTAATACTATTTAATAATAGTATTATTGAAAAAATTAATATTACTTAAATTTTTGAAATGGATAATTAATTCTAGACAAATTCTTTTAAATGAACAATTATTCAAGGATGGAGAGAATATCTATCGTTCACGTTTACTTTATGATGCAAGAATCCGATTGGTTGCACTTGAATTAGTCTATTTTTGTATTGCAAAATGTCGAGCTATCCAACGCCACTCTTAGCTCAATCTTAATGGCTTTAATTAATGCTCCATCAATCAATAATATAAGTTGTTTAAGGTTACACAAGAATTAAAGTAATGATTAGATTTCATTGATCTTTTAAAAGAATAAAAGTAAAAGGTAAAAATACCATTTATCACTCATTATAAATTATCTCTTCATTTAATAATCATACTTACATTCATTCATTCTCACACATCATAAATATAGAGATAAAATGGACAATAAATAATTAATGTTTTCTTGAAAAATGAAAACGACTTATATCTTGAACTTGAAAAAAAATCCAAAACAATTTATATTATGTATCGAGAGAGTACTATTTAAATAATATCAATTTTAATGAAATCACTTTTCAATTCAAATAACTTAATATAAATCATTTTATTTCAAAAATATTTCAGCTAAAATTAATTCTAATAAAATAATTTTGTCAAAAGAAGACTTAAATACATTCTTCGTCCCCAATTTTTATTTTTCTTCAATCCAAACATTTATAAAATTATTTGCTTTTAGTTCTTGTCACGTATGATTATTAACTATCATTTATAATTGAATGACATAACCCTTCATTAGTCGATTCAATCATAGTTTTCAGAACTGGACCAATGATTGACTTGGCCAAAGCACTAGGTCACTGGATCAACTGGTGGGTCATTGGTTGACAATTTAATTAATTTAATATATAAAAATACAATTTAATGTAAACAAATATATAATATATATAATTATTATTACAAAATAAAACACAATTCAAGTTTGCATGGTGGTTAAGCACTCCCCTTCCATTCCAATGGGCGGGATTCGATCCCACTTGTTGGAATTTTGGCATTTTTTCCAAAATTTCAAGTGGGTGGCTCTTGGAATGCAACGTGGCCGATTCACTCACCGCTTTATGGTTTACCCAGTTTGATTGGTTTATTGCGAACCAACCAATTATCAAACCGAACTTGACCATGTAGTTCACCATTTTGGTCCAAATTGAAGGTCTGGTTTAACAATAAACTAAAACCCAAAGCTAAATTTAAAAAATTAAGAATCAAAACAAAAACTTATTTATTTTTCAAAGAACATATTAAAAATAGAAATCTATTCAATATGGATAGAAGCACAAAGTGCAAACAATTTCACTAAACTTCCACCTCAATGACATAATTTAAGGCAAAGTTTTGGTGTGTGTTGTGGTACACCTCCCCAAGTATGGTACCACACAGCACTTCATTTGATGACCAAGATTTTATGGTCCATCCATATCCCAAACACCCTCAATGTATATATAATAGTAGGATTTAATTCCTTTAAATTGAAAAAGTTGATAAAATGCAAAAGTGATGGGTTAATCATTGTTAGCTCAATAGCTTCAATTATGAAAATTAACGGCCATCAAACACGATAGTGGTTCAAAGATTTATATATTGGTTCAACAGTTTAATCGAAGGTTCAATAGAAATGTAATAAAATATATAAACATATACACATATAATGAATTATATATAATAAAATAGGTTAACATATTAAAAATATAAATAGAGATTTGATCGTGGAGGACTCAAGTCCCACATTGTTTAAATTATAAGCTTTTTACTCTTTAGACTATTATGAATAACTCAAGTTCTATGTTAATTAGAGTAAGAAGTTTATACTCTTAGGATAATTATAAGAGTAATGTTACACATTCAGAAAAATATATATAGAATCGTTGACAAAAATTGGTGATCATTGGATAAAATAATATGGTATAACCCACTAATTCATCCAAAAACAAATTATTATGCCATATCATTCCGAATACAAAATTTTTGTATAAGTTTCTGCTTGTGTAACATTATCCTAATTATAAATATTCATGTATTATATTATTTTATACTTATCTTTAGTTTCTTTTTAAGATATTTAATTGTCCTTGTTTTGACTAACTAACCAATATGTATTTTTTACTACTTTTCATCATAGAAGGCTTATTGAATTTAAAAAAAAATTGAAAATTTCATTTTTAAGTAAGTTGATTGGCCTGCAACTTATTCACATTGGCTTTCAGCCATTTCATCAATTTTTGACTGGTTTGCATCGATTTGTCAATTTTGGGTAATGATCGACCACAAGATCAGTGACCAGTCCCAATTAGGGCTGTCTCTGCGACTTACAAAACATTGGAATATATAGAAACAAGAGTCATACGTGTTAGTGTGTAACATGAGAATACATATGACTTTGCTTGCATGCTGAGTCATGCAATTATACAATTATCAAAAGCACTCAATATTCGCGGTCTAACTTGCAAAACATTGGAATATACCGAAACAAGAGCCGTACGTGTTAGTGTGTAACACGACAATGCATATGATTTTGCTAGCATGTAGATAGAGATGTCAAAATGGGCCGGCCCCCAAAAGCCCGTAAAATGGGCGGGCGGGTTAAGAAAATAAAATGAGCTGAAATAGTTAAGAATTAACCATTTAGGACGGTTCAGTTGCGGGTAGCTGTCAAAAAATTAAAAGAAATTCAAAAAAATTTTTTTGTTTTGATGAATTTTTTAAAAAAAATATTTAAAAAAATATTTTTATTTATGTATACCCAATTTTTAAAGGTTCATAACAATTATACACTAACTTTGACTAAAAAATGTTATTGTTAATAGTGTTATTTGTGAGTTATGACACTTTTTTATTTTTAAGTTTTAACTTTGAGTGAATAATATCAACTATATAGTGATACTATATTGGTAAATGTATATATTTCTTACTTTTTTCTTTTTTAGTCATATATTTCTTACTTTTTTATTAATAAATTATGAATTTTTTTTAAAAAATACAAAAGTCTTGCCGCAAGCAAGCCCGCCCAACCGCCTAAACCCGAGGTTAAGCTTAAGCGGGTGAAATTTTTCTTAACTTCAACCCTGCAAAAAAATGGTGGGTTTGGCGACAACAGCGCTTGACCCGTTTGACATCTCTACATGTAGAGTTATACAATTATCAAAAGCACTCAATATTTGCCGATCTAACTTGAAGACATAGGAACGTACCAAAACAAGAGTCATATGTGTTAGTGTGTAACACGAGAATGCATATGTCGTTGCTTGCATGCTGTGTTATATAATTATACAATTATCAAAAGCACTCAATATTCGTTAGTCCAACTTGTAGAACATTGAAATATACCGAAACAAGAGCCGTACATGTTAGTATGTAACACGAGAATGCATATTGGATGCTGAGTTATACAATTATCAAAGCACTCAATATTCCCAAGTGGTAGTGACATAAATACAATGCAGCACATATATAGCCTGCGCCTAGTGTTCTTCACTTTGGCCTTTCATAGCAATAGGAAAAAAAATGCCAAACAAATTCCAACGTGCATTACACTATGTTAGAAATTGTTGGAGGCACCAACTATTTCGCCTAATAAATCTTAAATTGTGCATTTTGTATCATTAATATTATTTTGCTCATGCCAATAAATAAATTTTTTTTTGGTTAGGGTGAAAAATCGTCACATATATTTCACTTTATAAAAAATAAAAATATTTTGAAAAAAAATAAGATGATAAATACAAAATAATAAAAATTGAATGAAAAACAAAAAAAGAAATTGAAGTGTTGCGCATTTTCACTTTTTAAGAGAAGAATGTATATATTCTAACACTAAAAGAGATGGTTGTGTGATAAGAATATTCAAGAATGAAAAGATCAATTTACTTTAATAATAAATATATTTTTGACTTAAATATGTATATTCAGTCACCTATAAATATTAGTTATTTTTGTTTTGATTCCTCTAAATTTTTTACTTTGGTTTTAGAACATTTTTTTTACATTTCTTTCTTTCTAATTCTTCATATATTTCTAAGTTTTGGTCCCTATAAGTAGGTTAAAATATGTATTTAATTATTATAAATATTAAAAATATTATTTTTATTCCTATAAATACTTTGAAAATACTTAGTTGATCCTTGTATATATCACTGTTTAACATCAAGTAGTAACATGTATAATGGGCCTAAAATAGCCCAATTAGTAGATTTAGACTTGGTTAAAGGAGAAAATAGTATAAATAGAAATATTAGGAATAGTAATAGTGGACATATGTGTGAATTGTGATTTGAGTTTTTCCTTGAAAGTTTCTCTTTTATGAATATTTCATGTTTTACCTATCTGAAATTCCTTCTTATTCTTCATATTCTCTGTAATTCTACAACTCTTATTTCCAATCCCTATACTGTTACAAGTCCACGCGAAAAGGACCAAAATCATGATAATAGAAAAAAGAGGGACTAAATTTGAAGTAAAAATTGTAGAATGATCAAAATCAAAACGATTAATATTTACCATGATTAAAGTCATGTTTAAATCTATATTTTTTTAAACAATCATTCAACGACAATAAAAGAGTTAGGCGTGATATATAATATTAGGGATTAAAGGAGCTATATGTCAGCATCCTCGAGTACTCCTATAGATCACAGGACAACCATATTCGTAATCACACTACTTTTGTGACAAACACAGAAATTAAAGATGAATAAAATAATAACTTTAGAGCAAATACTCAAGTAGAATTGCAAACGAAAGGGTTAAAAAAAGGACTATATTCTTCAAGAATGCATATCAAATTATGTACTTCCCAATCTGTTTCGAATAAGATACTTTAAACTGTCATCACTCAAAAGAGCTAAAGATGGGATTATATTTATATTAAAAGCATTCAAAAGTATATTAATACCATTCAAAAGTTTCTTCAGCCATACCTAATGCTACTTCAGATTAAAAAAGAAAACAGTTAAAACGGATCTGTTAAGAATACACGTCCCTTATTAGCTGGCCTTGTCCTTCTAGTATATTATCATTGATAATTAACCATACTTGGATGAAACGTTTAGATCAAAAGTTATAACTATCAATAAGGGTGTAATTCTATTTTTTTAATGGTAACATTGGTCAAATAAAGCTAACAATATCCTCCATGTTAGCCCAAGGATTCAAATCAATGACCTTACTTTGATACCACATGTTTGGATCAAGCACTTATTTCTAAGTTAAAAGTTATAACTGTTAATTAGAAGGCAATAACTTTATTTCTTTAAAAGTTTTTGGAATCGCATCAAATTTAAAGAAAAGGAATATGTTAGGTATAGTATTTTGATGATGAATATTTAAATGATGACATACGATTATTCATTAATATATTTAAATAATTATAATAATCGTTATTTGATAGAGCTAATTATGTGAATAATTTGCAATAGCTGATTTATTTCTTATGATTTAAATTTGCATTTCAAATTTAATTTGATTAATATAGATGTAATTTATAATACTAATATTTCAAACTCATTTTAGGAAAAGTTTTACAGATGTAACTCATAGAGCAACTTATAGCCCATGATTTTTATAATCTTGATCATTAATTATTTTGCTATAAAAATCACCTTAATATCTATTTCATTAATACAACATAAATATTTCACATTAAATATTGAATTTGAAACCATTATAATTCTTAATTTAAATGATATAATTGATCAAAATATGTCAATCTAAATTATTTAACATTAAAAATGGATATTCGCATGATACATATCTTTTTCTATTTTCTTTATAATATCTTTTCATTTTTTTCAATTAAATCATGTTTTCCATATTAATTATAAAATTTTAAATTTTATATTCACCTTGATGTTTTGAATTTTGGATTCAATAGACTACTTAATTTCTATTACACAACAAACCAAAATCCAATCAAATTAATGCAAAAACAAAAATGGAAACAAAATTATTGCTACCAAGAAAGGTATTATAATCGAAGTATAAACCCATTAAATTACTCCTAAAATCTTAACATATTCATTGCTACAAAAGATGACCACTTATACTAATTGAAATTAAAACTCTTAACTTCTCTTAGAATCTACAATATTAATTTGTTACTGAGATTCTCTGTAAAGCTTTAGTGTGAAATGCTAACACCTCATTTCATTTCTCCTCTCTATTCAACTTTCTTTTCTTCCATTCTTTCTCTTATATTTTCATATTTTTCATTTCTCTTTGTTCATTATCTATTAGTTCTCTCAAAATACATTAATTTACTTCATCTTTTAATTTTCTTCTTCTGGTTTTTATTAAGGAATAAGAATTTGTAGGTTAGAAAATTCAAATGTTCTACCATTCTTCTTTGAGGCTCTTTTCTTCTTTGTAAGATTTCTTTTTTTTTTACAACATTTTTTATGTTTGTTTAGTATTTTTAATTTGTATATATATTTTATACATTTAAATGTTTCCTCAATGAAATAAAGATTTGATTTTTTTAAGTTCTCTTAAAATAAACCAATTTATTTATCCTTTTCATTTTCATTGTTTATATCCAATTTATTTCTACCTTTCTTCTTTGTAATTTTTTTTGGTTTTGTATAGAGATTTAAGTTTATTTAGTCTTTTACTTTGTGTATATATCTTAATAGTCTTTTTCTATGTTTTGTGCAGAAGACAACCACTAGATTGTATACTCAACCACATATTGTTCAATCCTTTGTGTCAAAAGTAATTGCATTTTTCATAAATAATTTAATAAAAATTTTATTGAATTTGAGATTAATTTTATTGTTGCATAAATGAGTATTAATGATTTTATAATTTTTTTTCTTTTCAAAATTTGAAGTCACAATTAAGTAAAGGAGATGCTATTGATGGATTATCGCAATTGGTTATTTCACTAAACTTAAGGTGGTAAAAATTAAAGACTATGAATGATTGAAGATTGTGTTTGTTTTTACTTCTATTTTTACCTTTGATTTTGTTTTGCTCATTTATTTGGCAGAACATTTATATGAAAGGGAATTATGTATTTTTGTCGAGAACAATATTTTTTAGAGTAGTTAGATGCACAACCAAGTTAGTTGATGATTCCAATAACAATATTAGACAAAATACATCAGCTAATTTTCATTAGAATTTATTTAGTTTGTTCCACCTTCTTTAATTTATTTATTATTTTGTAAGATTTAAAGATTGTTGAATTCAATATATACATAGCCATTGAATTATAATTTCAATTCCATTTACAAACACTAATTATGGACAGTGAATAATATTTTGGAACAAAATTATATTTTTATTTAAAATTTTTATTGTGCATTAACGTTGTACAAATTACACGTTAACTATTATTTTTTTATTTTGATATGAATCAAATATACTGATATATGTATAGCTATTGATTGATTTTTCTTCCAATATACGCATTTATTGTTCCCTTTTCTTTTCTCATGCTAAAACTTTTAATTAATTGATAAAATTTAAAATATTATTTTTGTATCCATATGAATCCATATTTATTTGTGTTTGTTTTTTAAGGTATAATCATTATTAATATATTATTTTATTTAGAAAAATATAATTATTGATAGATTGTTGATTTTATTTTCCAAATCTCCACCTAACTATTTAAGTGACAAATTTCATTTTCTAATTCATAAAAGCTAATATTACACACACACCAAAAAAATAGAAACAGCAAAAATTAATAATAAATGATATTATTTTCTTTTTTTATAAGCCTAATATTATAACCATTAATTGATACTAATATCCATATCAATCAATAATGTGTACATACTAATAGTATTATTATCCTTTTCGTTACCATTTTTAATTTTTTTTAATAAATCCATCAATACATATAGGGATTTAAATCTCCACAAAAAATAAGAAATGAGAACCCATGGGATGAGATGGAGACAAGAGAAAATTCTAAATGAGGATAAGATTGAGAGAAAGTTTCTAATTTCAAATCTATAGTTTTTGAAAATCATATATATATATATATATATATATATATATATATATATGTCACTATGCCATATTTAATTTTTTGAAACTTAAACATTTCAATTTATCAATTCCACATTGTTTCTTTTTTTTAAAAAAAAACTTAAATTTTTAAAAATTAAAATATTTTTAAAAAATCAATTCTAATTTACACTTCTTTGATAATGATACTAATTATTCATTAATTTTTCAAAAAATTAAATAAATACAATACTTTTATAGTTGAAAATAATTATGTAATTGATATACTACTTCAATAATTGAGATGACATAAATTAGAATTATATATATATTTTACTAATTATAACATATTAATTATAATATATATTTCAAAACTTTTAATTTACTAAAAGGATATATAAGGAGAGGATGTGTAATTGAAATTACATAAATTAAATTTATTCATTAATTTTTTATTAATTAGAACATATATTTTTATGTGTTTATAAATTAAATACTTTAATTTACTAAAAAAGTTGTAAATGACTAGAGATGACAAGAAAAAATAAATGAAAATGGATACACACATGGATTACCCACAATAATGGAATGAGAATGAGGACATATATTGTCTTCTTGGGATGGCTAACAGAGGAAGGTTCCCATTTGTTAAACAGGAGAAATAGGATAACACACTCTCATTTATTCAATTATATTTGTTAGATTTGCATTATGATGTTTTTTTAATTTTAATTTGAATTATGTTGTATTAGTAGTATTTGTTACTATAGATATTTATGTTTTGAATTTCAAAATATTTTTAATTTTTCTCTTTTTGAAAATTTTTAATAAACCCATGAATACCTATAAGGTATATTTGTGAGTTTGGATTTTAGAAAAAAGGAGGGGATAGGAAGATTTATAGTGTAAAGTTACATTACAAGCCTTTCCTTCCCTCTAAAACCCAAACTCACAAACATACCCATAGGGATTCAAATCCATAGGTAGAGGAATTAGGACCTGATGGGAATGGAAATAGGGATGGGATTTGAGCAAAATTCCATATCAACTGGGTGTGAGACATGTTCCATTTATCATGGATACCTATTGTCATTCCTATAAATGACTCATGATATAATTAAATTATCCACTTATTCTCTTTCATTTTTTAACAATTTCAACTTTCGAAATGTACAAAATATTCATAAAAAGAACTTTTATTATTAGTTATAAGTCATCTATTGAGATTTTTTTAACCTTATAAACATGATATTTGAAGTCAGATATAAAATAGAATAACACATTTTTTTTATTTGTTTAAGTATTTAATTATTAACTTATTTTCAAAATAAATTTATATATTCAATTGTCTATAAAAAAATATTTAAATAAATTATTATTTGTTTGCCTTAATAGTCAACAAGCTATTTTTTATTATTATCCTGTCAAATGCATAGGTCAAACAACAGTTATTTCTAATTTCATGACATGATTATGAGCTCCTTTAGATAAGCTTCTAGGAGGAAAAAAAGGCACTTCTTTCAATTTTTTTAAAAGTACTTCTAGAATTATTTAGCATGTTTGTTTGTGCTTCTCAAGAGAAGCAGAAGCAAAAAATAATCAATTTCTTTGCCTTTTTCATAAGTAGCCCCTTACATGCTTCTGTGTAAGCATAAGCAGTAGAAGAAAAAACTTTTTGTTGATTTTTGAAATTATTTAGATTTCAAATTTATTATCACAAAATTTATGAAAAGATAAAAAATAACCTTCCACTAAGTCACTCTCATCGCTCACCATATTTTCACTATCACGCGTAATAATTTAATTGTTCTGCTTTACATTTTATTTTGAGCGTATATTATTTTATAATTCAATAAAAACATTACCCAATAACAATATATATATATAATTAGTTTAATACATAATAAATATTACATAACATAAACAAATATAAAATATTAAATAATTGATTTCATTTTATTTAACTTTTTTATTAATTATATTTAGTTAAAAATAAAAAAGAAATAAAAATTTTTATATTAAAAAAGTTAATGTGCAAAAAATATTGAAAAACCCAAACATCTTTCTTAGAAAGTAAATTTTCATACTGTAAATTGTAATTTTACTCAAAAATAGTACTTCTATATCTACTTTATCGAAATAGTTTAACAATTTCTAATTCTAATAAAAAGTACTTCTATAATTACATCCAAGCATATAAAAAAATTTTGTTTTTGCTTTTGCTTTTGGTTCTACTTCTGCTTTTGAAGAATCTGAAGAAGTACTTTATTTTCCCAAATTTTAACCAAATGAGCCTTATATTTGTAATCTTATTTGATGTGGATATTATTTTTTTCATGAGAAAATATTGACAGATTATTTTTTCTATTTAATTTGTAAATATTTATTTTTGTGATATTAAATTATACCATATGTTTACTTATATTAGTTGTAGAAATCATCTCAATATTTATTTAATTTAGAAAAACATTTTTTTAAGGAGAAAATCAAGCTACAATGGTCATAAAACTAAAATCTTGATGATTGAGCACATAATGGAAAACAACAACTATTTAAACGACTAACATGACAAGAAAAAAACATCAACTGCAATCCTAAAAATAGGAACACAAAAATTGCCATGTGAGCAAATCTTTGGTATGAAAGAAAGCCATAATATCCTTTAACCAAGGGGTGTAAGTGGATTAGACCAACCCAATAAATCTGATGATAAATCCAAACCAATCCGATTAAATTGGTCTGGTTCCAAGATCATCGAATCAATCAATTCATATTCAATTATAACCAATCATGCATTGGTTCGGTCATTAGATTTGTAACTCCCAACCAGATGCAATGCAAACCAATCAAAATAATTTCTTTTGTGTTAAATTGTAGGAAGTAAATGAAGTGCTCAAAATTGCGAAATGGATATTGGGATGACAAGCTTCTTTTATGTCTCTTCTGAATGTCTTCAATTTACAATTTGTGTTTGAGGCTTTATGGACATATAATATAAATTGTGTTGTGGAATGCTTTTTGTGTGGAATTATTATTGTAATATTAGAATTGTGTTGTTTGGATACCATGTTGTGATGTTTACAACTTTACTTATATAAAATTTTGATATTTTACAAATTATAGTATTTTTTATTATTTTTAGGAAAAAATAGAAAAAATAAACAGATAAATCTAATAACCTGATTCGAACTAATCCGAACTAATAAACCACTAGCTAGGCTCGTATTTTAGGCAGACAGAAATGGTTCAATGGTCGTTTCACGATATGAATATCAACTTCCACGACAAAAACAAAAATGTGCAATGGCAATTCAATGTTGTGGAGCTTCACATTGGATAATGACCCAGAAGGAAAAGAAGGAATGGCATTGAATGGGGTCCATGAGAAAGAAAAGAGATCATGCGTTGATAAAAGAAAAAGGGGTCTTGTTGGCTGTGATTTTATCAATTATAGTTCTAGAAGTAGAAGTATGACTATATTTCTTATTTCCTATTTATACATGCATACTCATATAAATAGTCGGTTTTTTATTTTTTGTTCAAATATAAATAGTCGTTGAGTTAGTGAATAGTGATGCATTATTATTCATGAGGCTTTTTTTTATATTATTTTTTGTCAACTATTACATGAAGAATAGTGTAACATCAGGTGTACAAGTGTCAGGAGATAAGTTTCATACCTTAGGGTCCCTCGAGACTCGCCCATATAGTTGGGATGGCCCCAACGCAAGAAACCATGTTGCATGTAGGTTCTCCAGAATTATGAGAGCAGGCTCGTCGCAGTGAGGGGGAAGGCTCACTATAACAAGAACTCTCAATGCCACACATGCAAAATAATATAGTTTCGATAAGCGATCCGCAACCCTTTAAAACCCTCATTTTCAGGTTCTTTCTCTTATAAACCGAAACTTTCCCTTCTAAACACTCTTGCAACCCCTTTCTCTCAATCTAACCCCAATCTTTCTCCTTCCAAGATCAAAGGTAAGGGTTTTGTTAGTTTTGCTATCTTCTTCCTCTCTTTTTTGTATTCTATGGTTTGGGTTGTTATTGTCCTCTATTATTGTCAAGTGGGGGTACTTCCCCAATGTTATTAGAGTTGATCTAGGGTCTTTTGGAGATGCCCGTAGATTGTTTATAAGTCTTTGTTGCTCTATGCCAGTTGTTGGTGTCATTCCAAGCTTCAAGAGGTCAAGTTGGTGGTACTCACATACTCTCAACCCAAACGGTGAGTGGATTCAAACTCATCACCTTATTTTTAGTCATTGCAAGTATGTTTTATGTATGATAATTGTTAAATATGATATTAGAGATGAAAGTATGAATATATATGATTTTTTCAAGCTATGGCAAAGATAATGATTTTGAATATAGCATGAAAATGTAATTTAGAAAACCATGGGACCATGATTGATATATTGTATGTTATGAAAATGTTTTATGTGCTCAAGTCTAAGAGATTTATTGCAAGAATATATAATTTAACAAAATGTTGTTATTTTATCAAACATATTTTAAGAGTTTATGATATTTTTATGCTTCAAGATTTGAGAGTTCAAAGTATGATTTTAGAGTACCAATTAAGATATTTTGGCAAGAATATCAAAGAGAGTATGACGTAGTTTCATAAATAGAGATGTTATTTTAATGTCAAGTTTTTATGATTATGAACCTTTCCATTTCAAAGTATGACATTAAAGTTATTAAGTTATGAAAAGATATTAGCTGAGAAGTAAGATTTTAAAAATTCAGTTTTTATGATACTTAGAAGTATGGAATTCAATATGATTCGTAGCAACTCTAGATACATATTATGTGAACTTAAAATCGAAATGCCTGCAGTAGGTGATCCATTGGACATGATTTCAGTTACAGTTATGCTAAAGTCAGATTGTTAGAGTTATATAAGTCCAAAGCTTTCAGAATTTCAAGAGTTTCATATTTAAATGATTTTATATATATATATATATATATATATATATTAGAGATTTTGTGATTTCAATAGTAGAGTAATTATATGATAAGAGTTTTAAACCCAGAAAATGGCCTAGAATAGAGTTTTAGAGAAATAATTTGTTTATGATTTTGAGACTAAATGGTAGTTATAGAAAAACAACAGTGAGTTAACGTTGGAAAAATGATCGTTAACCTTAGTACCAAATTGTTCTTAGAGGCAATCTCAGAGCGGAGATTTAGCCTAGTTAGGTGTCCAATTTGGATCCTTGAGGGATCCTGAGATCAGAAATTGTTTGCCATAGTTGACATGCATAGCTAGAGAATGTGTTATTATGTAATGCATAACTAAAGATCTATGTTCTCTATTAGAGTACCTTTATTCATGTTTTTAGAGATTATTGATGTTTTCGAGAAATATTGATTTTAAGCTATTATGTATATGTATGTAAAATGGTTCTCAATAGATTATGAATTTAGAAATGCTTTTCTATGAACTTATAAATTCAGAGACATCTTTTTCTATATAGTTATGCTTATAAATATCAAATGGTTTATTATTGCTACATGCATATTACATTATATATATTTCTTGGTTGTCTCATGTGGGTAATGGGTAAGAATTCACTCACAGTTTGTTGTCTCACCCTTTCTCCCTTTCCTCTCATAGTTGGCATACAAGACCGTTTTGTCACCGCTTCAGCGATAACTGTTCTTTAGTGAGTCTTACTTTCAAGTAAGGCTTAGTTTAGAGTCTTGTTAGAGAGAGTGCTATAGTAGATGTGCAGGTAAGATCCAAGCCATACATTACTTTCAGATTATGTATTTAATTTCAGTGTTAAAAACAATTATGTATATGCTTTCAGTTTCAAGTATGGATTTGAAATTGTAGAGATTGATTAGAGTTTATGTAACAAATCATAGATGTATTTGTGATTTAGTTTTCAAATACTAAACAAAATTTCAGATTTTGATCTAGATGTTACAGAGCTATATATATATGTATATATATGTTAATGTTTTCAGTTTTATGAATTTAAATATTGCGTTTTAAATAGGGAAATGAATGTTGGTTTAGAAGGGAATCATATTTTAAGTATTATATTATGACAATTTATGCATTTAGAGAGTCACGTCACCCAGGAAAGCTTACGTGGGTATGGGATTTCTCACATATCGATCACGTTCCCAAGTTAGGTCGTGACAAATAGAGAAAAAGATATCATCTCCTATCAAAAAAAAAAAAAAAAAAATTTGAAAATGTCTTATTCATCAACTTGTTAGCTTCACTTGCTTGTTACTAGAGTCTAGAGAGAAACTACTGTTATAAATGTTGTACTTCATTCAAAAGAGGATCTTTTCCTTCAGTGATTTTTTACTTATTTCGCTTAATACAGGGGGAGATTTTGTGGTGTCCTTATGAGAAAGAAACTATGGACATACTTCATAGTTGAGAGAGGTTTTGTGGTGTTTATGAGAGAAAGAAACCATGCGCACGTATACTCCACTTGGTGAAATGCACTCCAATCCACCTCTATTTGTCCCTAATACCAACCTTTTAACGCACTATATAATGTGCAATATAGGAGATAACGGTGTAATGATTTTAGAAGTATGAAATATCTGAGTAAATTTTACAAATAAAAAATAGTTGGATGAATTTCATCAAATCTTGAAAAAGAATAAATATGTGTAATTTATCCAAATAAAAAAATAACTCATAGACTAGTTATTTATTTAATAATTAATAATATTACATCATTGTCAAAATTTAATTTGAGTAAAAAATTTTATATATAATATTATAAATTGACTCTATTTAAATTAAATTAGTTAGATTTAATGAATTTTAGAACTTAATAATCTAAAATAAAAATAAGAAAAAATAACACTCATTATCATTTGTTTTCCTTTTTTTATTTTGGCGCGCTCATATTATGTTCGTTTTCCTAAACAAACAAAACATAAATATGGTATAAGTTATTTTTGGTGTGCATTTAGATAATTTTTTTTAACCAACGAAAATTTTGGTCTCAATTAATGTCGTTGGCGTGTGTCACGTTATCGCGTCATGGTGAAAGTGAAAGTGGGAGAGTAACAGTAAAAGAGGGTGGAAATGGCGTGATGGGGCAGAAAAGGAATAAAATCAAGGAGACATTAGGAAAGGTAAAAATCAATCGAACATAAAAAGGGGAAAAGTTGTGGAATAAGCGGGTGTACGATGGGAACTAAGGCAGTCTCAATTTTTGGTAGGCTTTACTAAACGAGTATGGAACTAAGATTTGTTGTGTTGAGTTGAAACCAACATTATTTTCTTTTGTGCTATTATTACATGACATTGTCTATGCATTGATAATTCAAGCATAAAGATATAGGATTTCAGATAAGATTAAAGTTGGTTCATTTCATTAGAAGAAGAAAGGAATTTTGAAAATGTTAATTAATTTATAGGTCGTTAATCTTTTTGAAGAATTCAATAAGTTTCTATACTTTAAAAATTTATAATTAAGTCCTAAACTTACGAAATGTTTGTTATTAGGTCCATTGACAAGATGAAATGAATTATTCTAAGGTGATATTTA
Organism: Dalbergia oliveri; assembly: GCA_030441495.1. NCBI lineage: Eukaryota > Viridiplantae > Streptophyta > Magnoliopsida > Fabales > Fabaceae > Dalbergia > Dalbergia oliveri. Next base: position 21,013,349 of record JAMLFY010000013.1, on the reverse strand, counting down.
AATATTCTATAATAATTAAGTTGAAGGTCATGATATGCTAGTGAAAACATGAAGACACATAATGGAAATAGAGTAGAAAATAACCTGAATCATGTTTCATACTTTCAAGAAATAAAATGTTTATTTCTAAATTTCATAGATCAAAGTGGTTCATGTCTATAATTTTAAGGAATAAAATCAACAATTAGTCACAAAAATAAGAACCACCATACAAAGCCAAATAACAAATAGCCTATCACCAATTAAATACAAAACATTAACTATTTGAAATTAGAAACTTATACTCCTTTTTGCATTGATTGTCAGAAACCTTGATTTGCAGTCAACTAATCTTAAGACTGCGTTTAGTACTTGTACCAAGAAAAAAGGACAGAAACAATGAGATAATCTAGATGGAGATATTGTAAATAGAGGCGGGACTATATTTGGTAGTATTATATATGACATAGTTATTGATAAAAAGATAAAAAATATTGAGTTATAATTTGATAAAAAATTAAAAAATAAGAAGGGCAAAATGAAAAATATAAAATGCTGAAATGGATATTCTTAGCAAAAAATATTTTAACCTTTGCCTGAGAGGTATGTCATTAGCTTCATCCCTTCTCTTTGACAACATAAATTAACTAAAAATTATCTTAGAATAAAATAATTCTTAGATTTTTATTTTTATCTCATTCTCCAATACATTTCTGTCCTCAATATCTATGTATTTTGGCATTAAAGTAATTATTTTTCTCTATAGCTCTGTCAACACTAGTTATTTTATAGCCAAACTGGAACTCAAAAACTCTAGTATTAAGGGGAAGGAGTATCAACCACTCCAACCAACTATGTTTTGCTAGTGTAATTATATATATAATCAATTAATTAAGTAAAACTCAGTATTTTTTTGGATGTATGTATTAATTAAAAGTAATTGTAAAGTAGTATATGTTTTGTTTGGATGATATGAAAAATTGTTTTTATATAGTAAATTACTAAAATGAGTATAAAATAATTTATTTATAATATAAGTTGTGCCCAAAGTGAAGGACGACCACGAATTCATACAACTATAAAAAATAAATGCTATTTCTACCTGCACTTAATATATGTGCTTTTTGGTTTTTGGACAAATGGACTGAAAGGGAGGAAGTATATGAATAATAAAATGATTGTGAAAGAATTAATGAAAACGATCTTTCCATTTTAAAATAACAGTTTTTCTAACTATTGCACACTGATTAAGTGTTCAAAAAAGATAATTTTTAAATTTACAAATATGTTTTTTACATTTTCAAAGTGGAAGGTTCCGTTAGAATTTTCAAATTTACCTTTTTCTTGAAATCTATAATTAATGTTCTAATGTTGTTATTGTTTCCCATCTCATCTCTTCAAAGTAATTAAGTCAGGGGAAAAGTTGGAGTAGAGAAGACACAACCTCTTCCAATTGGGATATATTTGAATAATACATATTTTAATATTAATATATGTTTTAAAAATAATTTTTTAAGCTTTAGCAATTTTTTTTATCATATTATTATTTTATTTTATTATTTACTTTTACTTAGAATTATTTGTAAAGAAAGGATAAATGTTTCATACAATATTATGTCAAACATTATAAAATTTTAAATTTATCATACCATATACATCGCCTTACCATATCAATCATGTCAAGCCTTTGATAGTATAAGGTCTATCAACATTTTAATACTATATAGAGTGTTTTATATACCAATGCATAAAGTATTTTGATTTTCTTTTTGATTTGTGGGTGTATTCACCATAGATAGCTGTGTCCAAAGTATAAGATGTTAAGTTATATAATATACTAACATAACTTCACTATTACAAATAATTCTAATCTTAAATTACCAAAATAAAATCATCATTGTTTTAGTTATTTATAAATTAGAATTAAATATTATTATCTGAACATTTCTACTTGCAATTATTTATGTCTATATTATATACCAATTATAACTACAACCAAATAACAAAATGATAGCTTCGAAATTAGTGTACAATTATCCGCACTAGCATTTTGTTAAAACCATTAATGCTAATTGCAAAAGCCAAACCTTGGTTGGCAACGAAATTTCCATCATTTTAGTTCTTTTTATGTTGCATGAAAAGTGCAGTTTCAACAAATTTGTCCATTCAATTAAATATGCAAGATTAAAGGAAGAAGGAAGAAGGACCATCATGGTCCGGAGCCCATTTAAGAAAGATCCTAAAAACATATATACTATTATGGAGGATTCTAATATGGGGAGGAGGAAGTTGTGGAGTATGATGGGAAGGGTAAGGTAGTGGAAATATAGAAGAGTGAGAGGCACATTTGAAATTATAAAAGAATGATACTTAGTTTTATGGAGCATTTTATGATGGTCCAGGTTGAGTTTGGGACAATCATGGTCCTTGAATTTTAGGCTTTTGGATTCAATTTTGAAGGTTGTGATTAAAAGGTTTTACTCAATGAAAAATAATTATAAAATAATTTATTTTTATATTTTAATATTTCTTTGAAAACAGTTTTATGTATTTTGGCTATTATATCCTCTCTATGTTTTCTAATTTTCTGTTCTGCCATTTTATCCCTCGACACACCACTATCCCTTCCAAGAGAACACCCCGCCGCCTCGTCCACCTCCCCCGACCACACACCGTTGCCGCTAGCTGCGTCCCTTGCCGGCGACCATGGCACGTACGTTAATCTTCTCTAACATTGCAGCTATGTATAATGATGCCAACGCATTGTTCAAGCAAAACAAAACTTTGCCATCTCGCCATCATGTATAGTTGAGAGGCCGGCTGGAGTTAAAATTGCAACAGAGAGACACAGATTGACGAGAGAGAATGTGAGGATAAAAATGTAAATTTACTAATTCTTAAATTATTATACTGCAAAGGTTAACATCCCCACTGTCATTTTATTAAACCTATTAGCACTAATCGCAAAAGTAAATCTGGGTGGCCAACTTAATTTCATGCATTTTACTTCTTCCTATATTGGGTGACTTGTGCAATTTCACCAAACTTGTCCATACCTTAGATGTACAACGCATTATAGGTAGAAGGAGGAAGGACCATCAAGGTCCATGCTCATGTTAGAAAGACGCTACTATTGTACTATTCTTACACATTTCTTATTTAGATGGTAAAATAATAAAAGTGTACCTAAATCTTTTCAAAATAATATATATAAAAAACAAAAGATACAAGGAACCTTGTGCGTAGATAACAAGTTTCCAAAAAGCTAGAAGTGACTACTATAAAATGTTGATCATATCCGAGAAGAAGTCGTGCACATTGCCTAGTGCTGATCACTCCCATCAATCATAATTCCTATCTTCTCACTCCACCCTCATCATCATTATCGATCCCCTTCCACAATCCTAATCCCATTAGTTAGCTATGCCTATGATGCCAGCATCTTACAATGCCACACTTGATTTACCAGCTAGGTTGAAGGCATTTATGGAGAAATTGGAGAAGGCGGAGGACAGGTCAGAAAGTATTCGGGTTGCTACTTCCGTTGTGACAAAGACCGGAGGCAACAATCTACTGCACGTGGCTGCTGTCCATGGAGCACGTGACATCCTTGAAAAAGTGGTTGATGCGATTACGCAGCAGACCGACTTTGATGGTTGTATGGAGGCCCTCTCAGCTCAGAATGACGGAGGGTACACCCCTCTTCATTATGCGGCCACAAGGGGCTTTTTGGAGATGTGTAAAGACATCATCTCGAGGGAAGGTGGTTATGCTGGTTTCTTTTACCCCTTGATCTATATTCGCAACAACGAAGGAGAGACACCACTCTTCTTGGCTGCTCTTCATGGTCACAGAGAAACTTTTTTTTTCCTCCATAGGGTTAACATGATGTCCCCACCAACCGAAGATACAATTTTCCCATGGATAAGGAAAAATGGAGACACAATCCTGCACTGCACCATCTCCGGAGAATACTTTGGTGAGCACTGATTTCAGTTCAATTCAATGAATATTCATCATACTCGTGTTTGATTTTGGAAATAGATCATCTTATGTGAAGATTTTACATGACCTGTGGTTATACAGCGCATTTGGATGAGATTTCTTTTAGGTAAAAATCACATTTTTCAAAAATAAAAATTATTTTTGGGATATTTTTGGATAAGTTCTTTAAAGTAATCAAAATCTAAAACAACTGTTTTCAGTATTTTTATAAAAGCTGAAAAAAGCGGCTTCTAAAAAAACATATTTTCAGCTTTTTCAGTTACGTATAACAAGTTTTATAATCAATTTTTTTTAAAAGATAAAACAAATGCACCCTATGCTAACAGCATAACAGTGATGAGTTGAAAGAGAATAAACGAGAGATTTTTTCATTAACCAAGGAGGTGAAACAAATACGGGACCCAAAAAAATCTATTTACCGGTAAAAATCATCCCATGGCCAAGTCATATAAAAAGAGTTAAACACAAAGTCGTGAACATTACATAAATTTTGACAGACGACCTTATATATGTTTGGAGGCTTTTCTTGTGGTGTATAAAATAAAATATGGGGCACCACACGCTAGACATTTGATCACATTTACTGAATGTGACAAAATAATGTATTTAAGAGTGTGACGTTTAAATTTAGCCGCACTTTTAAGCTTTTGTCCATGCTTAGCAAATGTTGCTAAATGCTTCTTATTTCATTATATTTTAGTTAAATATTATTTGATGCATATTGTTAAAGTAAAACAATACATATTATTTTATAATAGAGCAATGACCAATGTGAAGATCAATCTGAAGATTTTGGAATAGTGTTGATTAGATGTAATAGATGATTCAATATTTATTTTTCTTGGATAAAATTTTAAATTTAAATATTATAAAAGAAAAATAATAACAACAGTAGAAGAACTTTACTTTTATAATAAGTTAATCTAACTCAAATTAATTAAATTTATCGAATTCAATAAATTCTACATACTGGTAGCTTTAAAAAGAAAATATACCATTAACATGACTTATCAAAAAAAATTTATACATCATAATTTTAAAGATAATAAATTATTAATTTACACATTTAATTTGTGTATGGTGCAGATTTATCACTTCAAATAATTGATATGTACAAAGACCAACAAATAGCCACTGTCGTCAATGAAAGAGGAATCACTCCTCTTCATGTCCTTGCCACTAAGCCTTCCGCCTTCAAAAGTGGCACCCCCTTCAACTGGTTTTCGAAAGTCCTATACAGCTGTAAGTATATACTTATGAAAAATATTTGCATGTTGTTATACTTTACTTCCAATGAATTTTATATCTAATAGTAAAATGATACTTCACTTACATATAGCTTCTTAAATTATTATACACTCACTCTTAATGTTAAAAAATAATATTTTTAACATACAAGTCTTATAGTGTTTTAAGTTAATTTTTAATTAAAGTGTTTCTAAGTAAAAAGGCACTAGGATTAGTATAATCATGAAGAATTTGAATAATATCTATAAATTTTAGATTTAAATTTTATTACAATTAATATAATTTTTAAATAAAAAAGTGTCCTAATTATTGGCTTTTGAGTCCATTCCTTACAACCACAAACCATTCCTATTGTTGTACAGATACCACTGTAGAGCAGCACAAAAGGTACAGTTCGATAGAAGAAATTGAGTTCCACTTTCGGACAATCGGACCGAAGAGGTTCATGAGACTATTATCCCGAAGAATTACGGCACATGCCTCAATATATATGGCATTTTGCGTCGTCATGTCTTCGATGTAAGAATCGAAAAATTCTTAGTTGATCACATTTTAAAATTTTACCATCTCATTAATATATATATATATATGCTAAAGTTAGTAAAATTTATAAATAACTGAATATATCATAAATAAAATTGATGGTCCCTCTTTGATTGTGAATGTGTATAATAATGAGATAATAAAATTGTATGCATATAAAAATATCTCATAAGAATCTATCCTGTATCAATTTTTATTTTTTATATTAACATTATAGTTCTTGCTCGTCCTTCAAAAGTGCTCCAATCATACCCAAAAATAATAATAATACTAACTCAACCAAAATTTATTTCATAAAATAGAACTTGCTTTTAAGGAATTCGGTTAGGGAGGGTTCACATTTAATATAACTAAGCACTTTTAAGCTTGCAGAACAGAAATAATAATGACTCCACGAAGGGTTTGTCATGTTTGATACGATATAGATATAATAGTATAAAACTTTATAAATAAATTCAGATAATATGAAGACTTGATAATATAAACTTTTAATAATATTATATAATATTTAATATGATTTACATATAATGAAATATTTAATGAACAAAAATAATAAATTTTATTAACTATTAAAATATAAAGTCATAAATATATTGTCATTTGAATATTTGTTAATTTAAATTATATTTATAATTTAATTTCTATGCAGTAATAATATAAAATAAGTTTATATTATACTCAAATAAAAAGGCAAGAAATTGCCATTTCATTTTGGGTAGTTGCATAAATTCAAATTTAAAACACATGATATGAAATTTCTTTGCATTCCTATTGCATGATGATATAAAATTGCTTTACACTTACATTGTTAGTACATAGAAAATAAACTCTTATATTTGTTGTCATTATTCATTATTTTGCTTACCTGCTCATATTATTTATATAAATTACAAAAATGCTAGATACTCTGTTTCTTTTACATATTTTAGCATCTTTCTTATACTTTTTATGATAGTTATTTAAATTTAAATTTGAAAATATTAAATTATATTATTTATTTATTCTTTAACCTTTCTTTAAAATTATTTCATCATATATATTTGAACTTTTATTCAATATTATTTATCATTTATTCATATATTTATCTATAAAATTAAATTTATATATCACATTATTTAATCAATTGTCTAAGTTTGAATGTTACTTTATATAAATAACATTGTTCAATTTGGATGAGTTTCTTCAATTTAAAAGTTCATTAATTTATTTTTAATGAAGCATAAAAATAAAAAGATTATATCACAATCAAACATCATTTTATAATGATGAAAATATTTTTATTGCAACAAATAAACAACTATAAGAATTGAGTAACAAGTTTAATGATCAAACAATGAATTTAATTTGTTAACTCTACGTGATTTGCTTTGATTTTTAAGGATGCTGACAAAATATTTGACATTGTTAGATATATTTGGGAATGCAATTATTTTTTAATAAAAGTTATATTGAAGTAACTTTATATGCGTGGATAAAAAGTGTGAATGATTAATAAGAATTAAAAAAAATATTTTTAAGTGCAAAGTTCACCTATAAGTAAAAGCATATTTTTTAAACTTTTGATTATGAGTAGAAAAAATATTTTAGAATAATGTTTTTGTCCAAATTACCATAGATATCAAATATCATCTTTATATAAAATTATTTATTATCTCTTTTTAGTAATTTATTATACAAAAGTAATTTTTTACATAATCTAAATAAAACATACTATTTTAAAATTATTTTTTAAGTTTGCACATTCAAACATAAAATTTTGATTTTCAAATAATCGATCATTCAAATAATTAGAAGCTATATGTGTAATTAATTGTTGAAATAATTTAATCTGCCAGCTAATCTAAATACAATTAGCATTATTGTGTTAGTTATTTATTTCAAATTATATATATATATATAATTATTTAGTTTATTATTTGATGAATATTTTGGTTCCCTTTAAGTTTTGGTCTTTCATCACTGTAGGTTTGATTATGATCATCTAATTTTTATGATGAACATTTTGGTCCCTTTAAGTTTGACATATACAAGAGATTTAATGGATAAGTTTCTAAAATATGTATTATTCGCACCAAATAATAAATAAAATTATGAGTTAATTTTAATGTATCAATAGTGTAAAATTTTTTACATTAATATTCAATTATATATTGTCATATTAACAATAGTGGTTAAGTATTACACTCACTACTTGAAAAGTCATGAAAATGAGATGGTTTGATTGGATATTAACATAATTTTTTTTAACACTATTAGTGTATAGAAATCAGCTCTAAAATTATTACATAATGGCTTATATAGTATATAGACAAGTCCTAAATGTATTATAAACGTCAGGATGAATTAGGTATAGTAATTCCCATCACATTATCTTGTCTAACAATTATCTGAATCTGACTGAATTTTGTGAATATTGATTCCAGTTTCAGTATTGGATTTGGAGAGAAACTCTTCTAGAGGCCAAATTACAAGTCTTCCACCAAATTATGCAACATGGATGGAGTTCTTGAAGTATGCTTTCTGCATTTGCGGTGGGTATGGTGGGTATCACCCCGATCTCATTCTTCAATGTTTTGAACCTAGTAGTAATTTCTATGTTACGTTAGCCCTCCAATTTTCTATCCATAATTATTAGCGTGTGATTGTTCTTGACGGTTCTTAAATTAAAAAAGGCTCACTTTTGGCATGCCCTGGATTCTGTTATTTATGTCTCTCTCTCTGATTTTTCATTTTCCTCTTCTCCTTTGTGCATATATGCTTATAAGGATACCTTCATCACATAAAATCGGAAAAAGAAAACATGTATGGGCTTCCCAAATTATGGATGAGCTTATACCAGAATATTACAAGACAGTTCCCGAGACAGCTCTTGACCAAACGAACTAATGTCGGTGAACAATGATATTTCACCTTCTACGGATGTGAAAAAAGATCAATAAAGCCAACAAGGTAACGTACGATGGATTCAATCCTTAGATAGTGAAGTTAAGTCTCCAATAACATGGATAATCTAATACTATAATAAAGTATTTTATAATATGAATCGATTATATAAAGATGCAGAGAGGCTACATTAGGCATGTTAGCCAAGGGATAATGCCCTTATAACATTCCTATTTTGTTAATAAAATTTTTTATTCTTTAAAATTTGACCCTCGATAATTTTTTTTTTCTTGTTTTATTTGGATAATTTGTATCAACATTTCATTTAACTAGATGTTTAAACATCATATATATATATATATATATATATATATATATATATACATGTGTGTGTATTTTCTTAAATTTTGATGTAAAACATTTATTTTTTTATATATGATGATTTTTATTTAAATTTTTAAATAAGAATAAAAATGATATCATATATATTCTTTATATATGTAAAATTAATTATTAAGACCTTTGGCTCCACCTTTAAAGAGCCATGGCACCTATATATTGGACACACTTAATTAAATTTAGAGTTTAATATTCCATATAATGATAGTATAAAATTTTTTTATTCTATCATCCAATTGAATTATCCTATTTGTATGACTTTTCAAGTAATGAGTGTAAGACATAATCACTTTTATTAATGTGACAATATATGATTGAATAACAGTATAAATAGATTTTACACCATCAATACATAACAATTAAACCATTTAATTTAACTGACTTTTGAAATAATATAATAATTTTCATCGATAATATTATTATTACTACTAATCATTTGTCCCGAATTTGAAAAGAATATGGACACTTATTAATAAAAATTTCATCAAATAGTTATTATTTGTAGGAGAATGTTAGAGAGCTAGAAATTTTACACGAATTTATTAGTTAGAATAATGAGACACATATGTTGATTTTTGAATAATTAAATGAGTCATACGTACCATTGCATTTCATATATTAACTACGGTTGTTTTCTTTTGAAAATTCTTGTAATTTGTTTTTTCTAAGTGTAACATTACTTTTATTTATAAAAATTTAAGAAATATTTATTACATTGATTTTAGTATGTATAAAAAATTTAAAATTATGTAACCGTTTTGTATTGATGTAAAATTTTATACACTGTAACATAAATTTTTATTCCACTAGAGAGGTTCATATAAAAAAAAAACTTTTCCAATTTAAAACTATTCAATTGCATAAGAATTATATTTAACTTACATAACTACAAGCATTAACTATTTTTAATAGTTTAATTTTGATGCAATAATGATCTTTAAAAGTTTTATATTTATCTTTCAATTATCTATTATCACATTAATAAAGGTGATTAAATCTCATACTCAGTATTTAAAATGTTACGAAATTAAATGAGATTATTTGATTGGATGAAGTGTAACATATTTTTACATTGTTGGTGAATAGAAATTAAATTCTATTTTTAATTATATATATATCAAAAGAATTAAATATTTTAATAACATATAAATAAGAAAATATATAATTAAATAATAATATAATTTTTTCAAACTGATAATTTACAGAATTATTTTTTATTTATTCTTTCCTTTTTTAAAAGAATTGAAATTTTGAATTAGAAACACAATAATACACGATAATATGTTTTGAGAAATATTATATACATATTGGCACTTGGCAGGTGACACGTCAGGAACGGATAATGGGAAGATAATGACACCATTGTTGACTGCTGCAAAAAATGGTGTGATAGAAATGGTGAGAAAAATATTGAAACATGTTCCACAGGCCATTTACGAGACAACTGCAGACATGAACATATTGCTAGTGGCAGTGAAGAACAAACAACCCCACATATTTCAGGAACTGGAGAACAACCATGCAAAGGAGTACCTGATACAAGCAGTGGATGACAAGCGTAACAATGTGTTGCATTTGGCAGCACAGGTGTCACAAATTAGGCCTTGGAGAATTGCTGGCTCTGCCATGCAAATGCAATGGGATATTAAGTTTTCGAGGTATAATTAATTTTAATCAGCTTCAGTTAGCATTAAGAAGAATTCTTTATTAGGGTTATTAAAATTATTCTAGTTGCGATTTTTCAGTAGTATTATTTTCGCACCTTTTTCATTCCACCACCTATATATATATATTAAGCTTTTGGCTATGCATAATGGAGGTAGTTAATAAGTCATACTTTTTTAAGTTTAAATAAGTTATACTTTCACTACAAAATAAATATATTTTAGTGGCGGATTTTAGTTAATGTTAGCAGCGGTTTTAACCTCCGCCCCTGATTTATCCGGCGGTTTTTGAATTTGCCATGGGAAATTTGAGAAATATTTTGTGGCGGTTTTTCATAACAGCCGGTATAATCGCCAGTAAACACCAAATGTTTTTGTGGAACTACAAACTTTTACTGGCTAACCACACTTGTGGTTAGTTGACATTTCTTATGTTGCTAAAAATGCATGTAAATGCTTTCTTTTCATTAAAAAAAAAGGTCCCTTATAACATTTTTAGATGAAAAAGAGTTAATAGATAAAAAAAAAATACAGTATTTGTTTTTTGTTCCTTAATCCTCATATCCACATCTAATACCATGTCACTATATATATATATATCAATTCCAAAATTAAATATGAAAAAACACTTTAAATATTAGTAATACGAACTACTCCAACTCCAACACTATATAGAATCAAGAATTAATCAAAATCCAAAGTTATGAAACTAATCAATGACAATGAGACAAACACTTAGTGTTTCTCTAATTAAAATCAACAAGGATGTAGAATATCATTGATATCCTTAGAAACTGATTATTCAAAAACATTTACATTTTCACCCTATAATTACATTTTAAACAACCCAGTCTATTTCCGTAAGTACGTAATCTACAAGAAGCCGAAGAGATGTTCTACGGGCTTCATATATACTTTTAAACGTTCGTAGAGTGATCATTGCTGCTGTCATAACAATTGTTTTTCTTTTCCAAGCAGTTTGTGAAAAGAAATGTACCAAAGCACTTAATATTCCAAACCAACAACAAAGAGGAGATGCCATCAGATATCTTTACCAAGAGCCGCAAGCAAATGATGAAGGATAGCAGTGAATGGCTCAAGAGCACCTCAGAGTCTTGCTCCGTTGTGGCCGCACTCATTGCTGGTGTTTCCTTTGCAACATCATGCACTGTCCCCGGTGGCAACAATGGGGAAACAGGTATGGCTGTGTAACTTCATATATGTGATCTCGAAGTGTTTCTTTTTCTTTTTTTGGTATAATTAGGTTCATCCTTAAAACAAGGATGAAAATAAATGAAGTACAAATTTAAAAAGGTCATTAAAAGCTGACAGTCACTATTCATGACAGCAAGAACATAGATATAGCAGCAGCAAATGCACAGATGGCACTAGTCAATCGGGATAAGTCCATCAAATTTCCTTCAGCATTCCTTTGATATAACACACACCCACAACATACACCAAGCCCCTAAAGTTCAACTATGTGACCTCGAAGTGTGTTTTGGTGTTTGTGTTTTTCCATGTTCTGTGTTTTGCTTTGTGTGTGCTTGTTTCTTTGTGCTATAGTTGTGATCACTCACTAGCGTTTGTGGAGTGGTTATCAATGAATCTAGTCCATATAACTATAATGTTCAAAATCAAAAGTTAATCAATGGTAATAATTAATAATTATATGATCATTTAAAAATATTATATAATTTTATATTTTAATCTTAATCATTTATATAAAATTTAATAATTTGGATTTGATCATCTTACTCATAATAAATCACTCATCTCACTTTATATATATATATATACTGTTGAATAACATTTTATTAGTATAAATTTTTACAAAATCCACTGTTAGATTAGAAGCTCATATCGTATAATCAAGTCTATAAAATTTCAAATTAATTTAAAATTATTTGACATAATTTTTATATACATAAAAAATCAACGTAATATATATATATATATATACTCAAAATAAACAAAAATAAGAGTTACAAGATTGCATTGCTATTAATGTTCAATTTGTATGAAATTTGACACAATAATTTTTATGATAGATAATTGTAATTCAATAGTTGATCAATAAAAAATAATTTTATTAAAAGTTATAAGTAGAGTAATTTGATCCTAACCCTTATGTGTGTGTGTGTGATGATGCCTTGTCATTTGTATCTATGAGATAATTGTACTGCATGCTCCTCTCTTCTAGGAAAGTTCACAGCTTATCACCTAATTATTGGGGGAAAAATGACAAAACAGGTAAACCAACGTTAGAAGGAGAACCCACATTCGACGCTTTTGCCATAACCTCGTTGATCTCGCTTTGCTCCTCTGTCACCGCACTTGTCATGTTCCTGGCCATACTAGCATCGAGGAACCAACCAAAAGATTACAGAAGGGACTTGCCGTTGAAGCTTCTCGTCGGGTTAAGCTTCCTCGTTGCTTCTATTGTTTGCATGTTGTTCTCTTTCTATGCCGCGTACTGCTCTATGCTCAAGGACAGGATCCACGACGTGCTGTTCATTATTTATACCGCGACTTGTTTGCCGATGTCGGTTTATGCGGTGGCACAATTTCCGTTATATTGGGATCTCTTCCGAGCAACAGTTACAAAGGTTCCCGAGTCAGCCCACATAGGAGATCTACATATGAGCATTGATGCAGAAGAAGAGACATCAAAGAAATGTATCTGTTCCTGTCCATCAGAGAAATGCATCTGTTCCTGTCCTTGAGTGGTGTGAACGACATGCTATATATCTGTTTATAAGAAGAATAAATTGAGTTGTTGAAGATGGTTTTGATGGATATTTGCTTTCGGATTGTTTTTTATTTTTTTATTTGTTTGTGATTTGCTATCAGGTTTGTAAGAGAACCGTAAGTGTGCGTTTGTAATAAAAAATTTATGGACGATTTGATTTGTAAGCCAAATTATGTGTTTGGAATTGAAGAAAAAGAGCAATGAGTTGATTTTCAAATTTAAACTCTCTTGACTTTGATAGGATTTGGTTGAAAATGAACCATAGTTAAATTAAATGTAATCAAATCATATTTGAAACAAATTTACCAATATTAGAGAGAGAGAGAGAGAGAGGAGAAGATAAGAGGGATAGATAGGTGAGAGAATGAAGAGATGGAGGGAGATCAGAGAAGATATGATATTATGAGGGTGAATATATATGTAAAATTTAATTTGTATTCACTGATATTAAATTTATACACTCATCATTCATACTCTCTTTTTCTCAAAAAAAAAAAAAAAAACCACACGCACACATCTATATTAATATTACTGATATGATAGAAGATATTACAACGAAAATTTGTGCTGTTTTCTGATATCTTTTAGGATTTAATTGTCACTATATACTGAAGGTATAAAATTTTTTATATAATCATCCAATTACGTATTATCACATAAGTTATGATATTTGATTTTTACACCATTACTTGAAAAGTCATCCAAAGAAATATTTTGATTGAACAATGTTATAAAACAGTTTTACATTGTTGGTTCATCAAAATTAAACTCGATCTTTTATTTTTTCAAAATTTACTTTTACTTACTAAAAATAGAAAATACATTTCACAGCTCATATAATATGCTATAAAATTTAATTAGTACATTTTGAATTTCCGAAAATACATGTACGTTGGTGTGAAAAGGTTCATGGACTTGGCACAATTTGAGGACAGAGTGAAGCATTCTGACAGTTTAAGAATAGAATATTTAAACAACGTGAACCGTCGAAGAGTGCATGCAAACAAGCAATTGCCCAACATGCATGTCTACGGAAATATAGGAGTGCCTACTATTGGGGTCGAATTTAGAGAGATTATTAATGTTTTGGCATGTTCGGACAGAATATACGGTGGCATGATAATAGAAAGTTTAATTGTGCTTGAGAAGGCCATGTTTCAGAAGTAAATAGTCGATTCAACGAGGTGTTTAATATAGGTCAATGTTCAATGGCTTTTTCTGAAATGAGGCCTTGTAATTCTATTATGACGAAATGTTTTATATTGCGAAAGAGGTTAATTAGTTTGACGAGGTGGTCAAAGACAAAGAGGCTAATGTCCAAAATAAATGTTTGAAATGTGATGCCTACTAAACAAGGATTGCGATGTGATGAAGAGGTTCAGAACTTGAATTCAAATTTCAAAGAATGGATTTGATAAGCTCGTCGCATTATGAAGACTTGTGGGCTAAGAAGAATTTGAAGATAGAAGTGATGCACTCTGACAAGGACATAAAAGCAACGTGAAGCATCAAAGAGTGCATTGTACGGGTAAAACAAATGGATTTACTCTCTGCGTAGTGTAACCCTTTTTTTTTTGTTTTACAAAGTTGTCAAATAATCTGTTACAGAGTAGTGTGGTAGGAAGTTACCAAAGGACTTGGTGTAGACACGATGTAACATTTTCTTCTCTTGATCTCATTTTTGCTTCGATTGGGATGGGAGGTGGGGTATTTACAAGCATTCCACCAAATAGATCAGTGATGGCTTAAGGTTCTGTTGTGTGTATGGTTTAAAAACACACCTTGTTTCATGTTGAACTACCCTTTAAATAGGAAGTCAAGCCACCCGTTACCACCATCCTATAATCTCAAAGTGTAGTTAGTGGGCAAAGGGGGGTTGAGCTGCATCGTGGAGATCGTGGGTATGTGAGTCTTTGTTCAAGCTAAGATCGAAACTTGGGAGAACGTCTGCTGTGCTGGACAAGCTGCTAGGGATTCTGACATTGGGCTAATATCTTAGGCTTAATCTGTGATATTAGGCCTCAAATTGGGCTCGGGCTCAATATTAGGTCGTAATATAACGCATTAGAACATAAATCATATTAGTTGATTTTTATATTCCCTTATTAAAAAGTCATTCAAATAGAATAATTTGATTAGATGAGAAAGCATAAAATATGTGTGTATATAATAGGGGATGACTCTAGTGAAAGGAGTCATTTACTATGAGTGAAACAAGTAAATCTTATAATCATATATGTATAATCAATATTAAAATGGTAATTAATTATCATGTGATCATTTAATAATAACATGTGATTTTTTGTTTCAATTTTTACCATTCATGCAAAATCCAACAACCCAAATTTACTCTTCTCATTCTCACAATAAACTACCTCTATAACTTGATATATATATCACTACCAAAAAAAGTGCACTTGGTGGCTGATTTTTTTTTTTTGGGCTTTTCGCAATTTCAAACCACTGCAAAAGGTAATAGTGGCAGTTTGCAAACTGCTAGGGATACCGACATCCTTAAACCATTCCATGGCAGTTTGGGAGAACCACTAGAACAGCCACCATTGATGTTGGTGTCACAACAGTTTTGATAACGGTGATTTGCATGCAATAGACTGCTGCAAAATGGCCACTAGAATTTTTGACCAATTACTGACGGTTTATTATAATAATTTGTTTTCTAAAATATTGCTTTGCAGCATGGCAGTTAGAAACACTAGTTGGTTTCCTTAGCAATGCTACTCATCAGCAGTCTTGATCAAAGAACACATGAATACAGAAATTTTAAAACTTTTAATTAAAAACCACATAATGTATAAAATGTCACATTATAAAATCTTTAATAAGTATTTAAACAGATCTTGCACATAAGAAAAAAATTCAATATAAAAAAGTGTCTCAAGCCTATACAAATGTTAAACAAAGCAACCTCAAGCTTTGATGCATTCATTTTTCACTTTGACTGGAATAATTCTGGTGTTGACCATCATGACTACCTATCAATGTAAACTACCGGGAAACTTGAAACTGAATTTAACAAGTGGCTGGTTGGTTTTTCAGCTTTATCAATTGATCCAATTCAGTTTTGATAACACTGGTGGATTGTATCACAAGCCAATTAAAACTTCCAATTCTACTAAATTTTGCATCTACCTTTTGATCTCTCCCAATCCGAATAAATTTCCTTTTCAATTTTGGCCTTATGTTAGTGTAGGGCTATAACATAATCACCAACTTGCACGATGACTCGACTTTCATCACTATACTTAAAACTACCTAATAACTTCTAGTACTATATCTTTTGTTTTTAAAATTATAACTCAAAAATAAAACTACAATATGCAATAAAAATAAATATTATTTTGGTAAAAATAAGATAATAAAATAAAATACTAGAGATTTCATGAAAAATTAGGGATGGGAAAATAGGCTAACCCATCAACTTGCCCCTTTTTTTATGAGGCAAGTTAACACTTTCAACCCAAATAACTAAAATAGGTCAACAACCCCGCTCCATTTCATGGCTAGCTCGCAACTTGCGCCACCGGGTTTGCCACCCCTATGAAAAATGTAAAGATAAATTGAAGTACGGTACCTTTTCATCTTTTAGAAGAGGGAAATGTATATGCTAAAATTAAAAAGGAAAGTCATCTATGATGATAAGAGCATTTCTTAAGAAATGGAAGTGTAATTCACTCTAACTATAAATATATTTTTTAGCACAGTTTTAGATCGGCTTGGTGATTGATTAGGACAAGGCACCGAGTTATTGGGTCACTTCAATCAGGAGATAACTGGTTCAATAGAATATAATTAAATTAATATATAGAATACAATTTAATGCCACTTAATGTGTGTGTGTGTGTGTCTATATATATATATATATATATATATATATATATATATATATATATATATATATATATATATATATATATATATATATATATATATATATATATATATATATATATATATATATATATATATATGCCACATAAATACCGAACAACGTGGCTGGCACAGTGGCAAAGGAGCTTATACGTGCTTTGATGAAGAGGGTTCGAATCTTGACAAAAATTCCCTCACGCTAGTTCCATGGCTAGCCTGGTTGCAATGGACCAGCCGTGTAGTTCACTTACCAGTTCAACAAAAACTGTCCAGTTGACCCCAATTTTGACCATGGTTGACCAGTTCATTTGCATAATCAGTTCGATCACAAAATGAGCCAATCCAGTTTTTTAAAACTAAGTTTTTGAACAATTTTCATTCAATGACAATAAAAGGAGTTATGTGTAACAATGTGGGTTGTCAATGTGGCAGATACTTTGATTCCTTAACCAGACCTCTCAGTCTAGTTCTAATGAAAAAAATTCTAGTTAGAAGACACTTATCTCCTTTAACATTTCATTAGTAAGGTTGGACTGAATTAATTGTAGGGTTTCTAATAATACGGTCTGGACACTAGTGGGATCCATTGGAAAAAATGTGATGCATGATAACATTAGAGATTAAATTAGGAGCTAGATCGATCTCAACATCCCAAGTATTCATATAGATAGATCATACGACAACCAAATCAGCAATCACATTACTTTTATGATAAACACAAAGAAAGACGAATAAAATAACTAAGAACTTTAAAACAAAGTATGCTAAAGTAAAATTGCAAACTAAGGGAAAAATAAACTTGACTATTCTTTAAGAAATATATTAAATTTCGTCCCAATCTATGTCGAATATGATTTTAAACTCATATATAGTTAAGGTCGTTGAGCCAATTGTTTTTATTTTATTTTTTTCCAGTAGCTATGATAGACTCAAAAGACACTTCCTATAAAAGAAAGGGCCTAAAGATGAAAGAGTATATCAAAAGCATCCAAAAGCATATTAAGAGTATTCAACTCTAGATATAGATGATTCCATTTCAGCCACACCGAATGCTAGTCTCCATTAAAATAATAATAATAATAATAATAAATTAATTAAAACTGTTTTGCAAAGAGCTCACATCTACTCCCTTCCCTTGTATCCACCTCCAATAAACTCTACCTTCATAATATATTTCCCATAGCCTTGTCCTTGTAGTATATTATCATTGATCTTCAATTAAGCCTACACACCATTAATTAGCAGCTCCCCATTAAGCATAAAAAACTCCAAACATTAATTTATACACTTTAATTTCCTTCCATGATTACACACCCATTTCAGCAGTCACTTCAAAAGATAATATCATCAAACCAAATGCAGCCATCTACATAGTTTGTCCCTAAACAGTACAAAATTTAGGCAAGGCAAGGCAAGGCAAAGGCTGTAATGCTCTTTATAAAGTAGTCCATTCGAAGCTCCTTGGACTTTCACCTAGTAATAGAGGTTAGAAAGAGATTGAGCCAGTAAACAACACATTGTAAACTTGCTATTTTTATCACCCACCCACTCATCCATTTACTTTAAAAAAAGAAGAAGAAGAAGAAGAAGAAGAAGTCTAATCCCGCATTTAATTTACTTACTTGCCTATCCCAATTTTCGCCAAATAACCCACTTGTTTGGTTCTTCTCCTCTAAAGCTGCAAGTGATATATTCTGGAGATGATAGATCATAGGCGGTGACTGTGGACTTCCGCCGTTGTGAACTCTATTCGTGTGGATATCTCAAATGACATAAATGTCTCAAATAACAACAAACCTCTCACATGCCAATCACTACTCACTAACAAAATCAACCACATTCATTACGCAATTGAAATAATAGATCACCAAGTCAATTCATCATTTGCACAAATTCCAATAAGAAACTATAACAAAATAATCACAAATTCAATTAATAACTCGTGTCATTTTCCAACCTTCGTTAGGGATTGAAACAAATTGTTCCTGTCAAAGGTTATCTGTCCACAAGTTTCTACTCATTCACCTTCCAAAAACAAGCTTTCCAACTATCTACCCATTTTTCATACTCAACAAAGCTATTTCACGTACGAAAGCACAACAACTCAACTCCACCGCCTAGCTTCTTGCCCTCGAGTCATCAAATGTTTCGGCCATGACTCCATCTTCGAAAACGGCAAAGTGTTTTACAACCTCTTCCTTCAATACACTTCTGGTGGAATCCTCGCCTACCAGCTCAAGAACCAAGATGGAAGGTTCCTTGAATCCCAGATTCAATGATACACCAGGTGGTTTTTCTTTTTTCTTTTGTTTGTTTGTTTGTTTTAATTGGGGATGGGGTTTGGTCAAGTTGATCATGGAAATTGTTAATTCAAAATGATATACCAGACTACAGGTCTCCAAATCTCAACCAGTGGCACTATAAAAGGCACATATCAACGCATAGATAGATTCTCTATTGTGGGCCAAGGTGTGTGGCACACTACTTGGCACGGTGTTTTGAGAATTCTCCTTTAGGAGGGAAAGTTTTATGCCATTGGAATTAAAAGTCATTACTTCCTTCATCATCTAACAATCACTTACATTGATTGCAAGTAAGCTGATGTTTCTTTTTCTTTAGAATATGCTGAAACTAGAGCCGTATGTGTTGGTGTGTAACACGAAAAATGCATATGGCTTTGCTTGCATGGTAATTATACATAATAGACTAATATTCTGAAAATTTGGAATCAAAGCCGAGATTAGAGTGTGTATATGATTATGTAGTTGATATTAGGAGTTACTTGATTTAGTTAGGAGTTAGTTCATTGTTAGTTACATTTACTACACTCTATAAGGGTGAACTCCACTTGTATTATCACATCTTCTCATTTTATCACATTAATAAAAATTTTTATCTTCTATCTATAGTTTTTTCTTGCTCTTCCATGAAATTTAATTTAATAGCCAGCGACCAAGAACCAATTTTTTGAACAGTTTGAACATAGCAAATAAATCAAATCTTCAAAAATTGGTCGAAATATGTGAATCAGCCAAAAACCGGTGTAAATGAGTAAAACGATAAACTTAATTATTTAAAAATGAAAATTTCAATTTGTTTTTCAAATTCAACAACCATTTTATGATAAAGATATAAAAAATGCAAATTGGTTAGCCAAATCAAGGACTATTAAACCTCTAAATCTCATAAGAGCCTAAAAATAAATATAGAATAATGTGATAGGGGAATATTTATGATTATCCTAAGAGAAAAAATTGCTACTCTAAGTAATATGAGACTTTAGTTATTTATAATAGTCTAAAAAGTGAAAAACTTATAATTTAAACAACATGAGACTTGAGTGTGCTCCATAATTCAACTCCTTATTTACATTTTTAATACTTTTTATTTATTTTATAACATATAATTCATCGTATGTATATATGCTTTTATATATTTTATTATACTAACCTCCTATCGGATAAGCTAATGAGGTAATTATATTTCAACACTGATGTGGGTATGAAAGGAGTGATAGAGAGATAAATTGAGAGGAAAAAAAAAGTAGTGGGACTCCTGTATTTTGTAAATATGACATTTGGGTGTTTGAGAATGTTGGGTGCTAGAATAGCAAAGTTGAACTAATCAAATTTTTAATTAGTGTTGTGTTCCATTCGATGGGTCTGGTTTTTTGAACTTGTAACACACTAACTATTCTAAAGCACTCAATATGCCGAAGTGACGGTGGCATAAATACATATATCTTCATTTTCACTACATGCCAGAAACAAAATAATCTCATGAGCAGAAATAGGAAAAAAGAAACATTTTTCCAACTCATAATTTAGACACTTTTTTAAGTTCTCAATTTAGACAGTGTTTTAGATACTTAACAATTAATGTACAAGTAACTAAGATTTTCGTTACATTTTTTTGAATGTGCTAAAGTAGTTACATTGCATGATTCGTCAATAAACTAACTGAATTTTTGCTTATTAACTCATGATTTCTATATCTTTCCACAATTAGATTCACCAGCAATATAACAAAAATCCTTAATTAGCTAGTAATACATAATTCTCATGTCAAGAAAATGTGTACCAATAACTAACCTAACTCAAATCATAATAGTGAATCGATTTGGCTATGTTAGTCGGGTGAGACCTGAAATTAATTACCATGCAAAGATATATATACATATATAATTAATAAACAAAATGAGGACTATATAATGCAAAGGGACTGAGCCTAATACTTAGTCCTTTTGGTAGAGATGGAAGTATCTACTAGTAGTATTGTTCCTTGCTAAGATGTTTCCTTTGACATTTTGGACTCCCCTGATGATGTCGATCAATGAGAAACAATATTTTTGCTTATGATTTCAGGCATTGTTTAATTAGCGATTTAATTATTAATGTATAAATAACTGAGAATTTAAATTTTATTTATGATAAAATAATTAATAATAAATGTGAAATTCATTTTCGAATTCACTAGCTTAGCCCCAACCTCGCAAATTTGGGCTTGTGTCTTAGATTGAACAGATCCTAAGCGAGTGTTTGGTTTAAGAATTAAGAGAAAATACTTTTATTTCATATTTTAATATTAATTGAAAAAAACACCTTATTTTCATCATGTTTCCTATTCTAGAGGATTTTATAAAGAAAAGGTTAAAAAAATTTAATTAATTTTTTGTTACAAAATAGCTAATTCAATAAAACAATAAACGGCATGAAAATAATGTGACAATTTTATATTTAATACTAAAATACGAAATAATAATGGAAAATGTTTCCTAGAATCAAAATATATCTGCAGGTGAAGCTCCGCATAGATGGTAAATGTTTGACCTTGCATAAATGGCACTGGGGAGTGTTGTGTGCCAACTCTAGGGGTACTCGCAGAATCCTAAGTCCCTCCCACCCCCTCAAATAAAAAAAAAATTATCCTTAATAGGATAGGACGTGCCGCAGGCTCGGGTAAGTTAATCAATGTCATGGCTTGACTTGGATTGTGACTAACGATACTATCTCATCCAAGCCCTTTGATAACTGAGTCACTCTATATACATAAAACTTAAATCATAAAATCCATTTTCAAACATAAATTCATATCTAACATAAATCAATTTCTCTTTGAAGTCTAAACGTCATAATTAGTTTTATAATCAGATTCTGAAATCCATAGTCATAATACAATATATATTGAATTACTCTCTCTCAATTTTAAAACCATGAAAGTTATAATCACGCAATCACAATACAATCTAATTCATGATAAAACAAAATGCAAAATAAAAATCCATGAATGCATGTAGTCCAGGATCCTACCGTCATTTCACTGAGCATTCTACCAAAAAGGACCCAAAATAGTTCACGCAACGAGAAGCTCACCAATTGGAATAGGCTACGCGAGGGAGAAGAGGAGGTGAGCTATACCTATCTGTAGAAAGTAAGAAAGGGGTGAGTTTTATTACAAAATTCAGTAAGTGAATTCTCACCCATAACCCCTTTCATGGGCAACAACCAAGATGCATAAAAGTCATAATAATACTAATAGCAATAATAATAATAATAATAAAATAAATTCTCAAACTCTTACTAACGATCCCATATATATAACATATAAAACGAAGCTTTAAGCTCCTTTAAGTCGTAATCAATAATGCTCTGAACTTGATAAACATATATCAGGATAATAATAATGAATATAATAATAATAGTTGTCATTAAACTTTCTTGTTCATGTGGTCCCTCGTGGACAAGCTGGGCACCTAACTAGGTCCCGTTTTCTGAAATTTGCCACCATGGCTGTTTCATAATATTGCCTCCATAGTTGCTTATTATATTGCCTCCTCAGCTTCTAGGTTTGCCTCCAAGCTGTTTATATATTGCCTCCATGGCTTTTCATAATATTTGCCTCCATTGCTTTATACTATTGCCTCCATGGTGTCTAAATACTAATCATCATACATAACTTAACTAAATAATTAAAACAATAATCCTGAAAGGTGAGTATTCTGTCCCTCAAACACGAGCCTTTAAATTATTAGTACTTTGAAAGTTCTGAACTCAAACAATTCTAACAATAACTTTAGCATAACTTGCTGAAATCATGCCCAATGGATCACTCGCTTGTAGGCAAATTTCAAGCCCACATAATATGTATCTTACAATTGTTATGAATCATATTGAATTTTGTATCTCTTGGTACCATAAAATTGAAATTATAGATTCATATCGTATGTTAAAATATTGTCATATACTTGATATTGTAAAATCATAGCTAAAAAACACTGGAGTTTATAATCATAACACTTGAAAATCATATAACATATTTATTCAAAAGCTAAATCATACCTTGTTCCATATATATTCATTTTCCCTAAAACTCTTTACTACGCTCTTCTCCGTGTAAACTCTATCATATAATTATCCTACTCTAAAAAATCATTTTAGCAACAATGGTCCCATAAATTCTAGAAATATGGTTTCATGTTCTTTGAAAACCATAATTTTATTGGCTTAACAAAATCATCACTAACCTCCAATCTTTTCTAAAGTCTCAAATAATACATTTTATGATAACTGAAATCTATGATTTTGTAAACTTGACATAATTAACATGTATCTAAAATCTCTTTGAAATATGCTCTAACATTATATATTATGCCACAATATGAGGAAAAATAACTCTAATGACCGAAGGTAATAGGATTGAACCTACTTATCGTTAGAAGTTGAGAGTATATGGGCACCACCAACTTGATCTTGGGAGCTTGGAATGACACTAACAATTGTTATAGAGCAACCACAACTCTAGATTAAACTCTAATCACATTTAGAGAGCTTTAATCTAACTCTAACAACATTGGGGGAGCACCCACTTGACAACAAGGGAGAAACAACGAAGCCTAAACCATGGAACGTGAAAAGGAAAGGAAGGAGATAGCAAAATCCATGAAATCTCTTACCTTTGATCTTTGGAGAAGGAGGAATGGGGTTAGACTGAATGAGGAAGAGAAGAGATGTTTGGGAGAGGAAGGGTTTCGAATTTGGGGTTGAAACCCCGAGTATGGGTGTTTTATAAGGGTTGGGGCTCATTTATCAAAACTACGTCGTTTTACACCGTGCTAACATTAGGCACGTTCGCTCAGCGAACCTAGAGACGCAATCACTCACTTAGCAAATATCTCGCTCAGCGAGACTCCTGCCTTGCTCTGAGCGAGTCTGTTCTAGAATCATACAACAACAGCACCCAATTGCATCTGGATTGTCTCAAAGCTCATTTATTTTAAGTTAAATAATTTATTTTACTTCCCA
This sequence comes from Dalbergia oliveri, assembly GCA_030441495.1. NCBI lineage: Eukaryota > Viridiplantae > Streptophyta > Magnoliopsida > Fabales > Fabaceae > Dalbergia > Dalbergia oliveri. The sequence goes on along the minus strand of JAMLFY010000013.1, from coordinate 20,988,687 downwards.
TTAACTTTAAAACATAAATGTAAATAAGAAAATATCCCTAATTTGGATTTAAATAAAATATCAAAAAAATTCAAAGTCTCAACTATTTAAAATCCAAATTTTGGATTTTAGTTCAAATCCAAAATCCTCACGGTTTTCTAAACTTGTGGTCCAAAAACGAAACATGTAAAGGTTTCATAAAAATCATTAAAAATCGCTCTTCAACTTGTTTTCCCTCTAGGAACAATTATCAGGACTTTTGATCATAAAAATGTTACTCTAACATATAGCCCTCCAAGGAGGTATAAGATCCAAGATTTAGTGAAGTTAACCCAACGATGGTCCAAGGGACCCTAAGGCCGTATAGACCTCCTCCTGACACTTGTACACTGGGTATTACAATTAATAATGTTAGATTCATGTCTATATATCTTACTATTCTTACATATTTCTAACTAAACGGTAAAAGAATAAAGAATTTAATTTAAATGTACTAATAATGTAAAATTTTTTGACATTATAATTCAATCAAATTCTCTATGTGTATAACTTTTTAGTAGAATGAAAGTTAAATTTATTTTGTTAATATTGTAATATGTGATTGAATGACTATATAAAAGAGGCTTACAATATAGACGCACCAAAATTGAACTCATTAAAAAGGGGTTTTGCTAACGAGGGTAATGGTTAAGAATACTAAAAGAAATAAATTTCAAAACTTTGTTGTGGGTCCATTGCTTTGAAAATATAATGACTTACTTGGTTTCAATTTTTAATTTTTAGTTTTCTAAATTTTAGGATTTTATTAAGGAAAAACTGAAAATAAAAATTGAAAACTAAATTTTTTGTCGTTTTAGTTTGAATTTCTAGTTTTCAGTTTTGAATTTTTCAGATTTTATGAAGGAAAAAAATGAAAATTCTAAAAGTTCACATTCCAGTTTTCAATTTTTATTTCCATTTTTTAAAATTTTCTTTACAAAAAAAAACTAAAAACTGAAAGTTCGAACCAAACAAGCCTTAGTTTTCACAATTGTTAGTATTTCCATCACAAAATCTGAAAAAATGAAAATAAAAACTAGAAACTAAAACTCAGTTTTTAATTTTTCAATTTTTAGAATTTTACAAAAAAAATATTCAAAACTAAAAATAAAAAATGAAACTAAACAGACCTTAAACATCTTTCCAATGCTAATATTTCTTTTTTTAACTCTATACACCGGTTAAAAAAAAAAGTGCGCACATTTCAACATAACTCTTTTCTACTCTGTGTCGAAAATAAAAATAAAATATAAACAAAAAAAGGACTTTAGTCTGTAAATAACAAGTTTCCAAAAAGTGAAGAGTACGTGATCTCACCATCGATCATCTCCTATGTATATATAGATAATCCTACTAGTTAGCTATGGCCCTCAAAGGGTGGGTGTGGGGAAGAAATAAGGTCAACTGAAAAATTATGTGATGAGGCATGCAGCATCTTCAGATTTGCAAGCGCACATGATATCGAAAACTGGAGACAATGCAGTGCACGTGGCTGCTTTTCATGGTTTAAAAGACATCCTTGATCAACTGGTTGGTGTGATTAAGAATAAGACCAACAATGAGGGATGCACGAGGATTCTCTCAGCTCGGAACAAGAGAGGGCTCACCCTCTTCATCATATGGGGCTCTTTGAATATGTGCAAGTGCATCATAAGTCATGAGTACTTCTTGCCCCTGGTCCATATCGCAACAATCGAGGAGAGACACGGTCACAAAGAAACTTTTTATTTCCTCCATTCCGCTAGCATCAGGTCCCCAAGCCCAAGTTCAAGCCCATCGACAAGGACAAGTGATGGAGACACAATTCTGCACTCCACCATTTCTAGAGAAGACTTTGGTAATCCATCAGCACTCAATACTGATTTCAATTTCAGTTTAGGTGAAGGATAATTTAATCCTACACTAGTTTTGAACCATTGGATAATCCTATAATATTTCTCATAAAATTACCAAATAGTCCTTACATTGTCTTCTCTAACAATTTTCTGTGATTCAAAAATGCTATGCCACCGCCCTCATCACTCATCTCTACAAGAACACTGTCAATGTACTCTACCATCTCTATCTCTTTCGATCCTGACTCAGCCTCGGCCACCTCTCACCACTGCAACCACCACTTCCCTACACCACCGGTCGCCGACCAAATATATTGTAACCCAATCGACGAATCAAAAAACAAAAACTCTTTCTATATATATATATATATTATTCACACCACACACAAACACAAAACGGTGACGACACAAAGGAAACAAAAAGGTTTTGACAAAAAGGCATTTTCTTCAGTTGCATCGCGCTATAATTATATTAGTAACCCATTTTAGATTCTTACGAAAAGCACACAACTTTGTGTTTCCTATAAACTTCTTTACATACCCTTTTGAACAGTGACAAGGATTTTGAGAATGGTTGGTTATTTCTCTCTTTGAAAAACTTGAAAAAAGTTTTTTTTTTCTCATGTGGGTTTTTGTTTTTTAATTATTTTCAATTTTTTTTAAAAAAGAAAGCTTGAAAAGTTTTGGTTTTGATTTTAGGGTGGTGTTTCTAATAAGAAAAGAAGGTGGGGTGTGGAATCTTGGTATTTGTTGCTAATTAGAGATATTAGCTAGTCTTAGTGGAATTCAGGTGGTACCTGAAGGATCTGGTGTTGCCAAGTTCAATTTGAGAAGAGGGAACGGTTCAGCCCATAGAGTTAGGCACTAGGTTTTTGTGGATACGTTGTCAGGTGCTATTGCTTGCCTTTGTGGGATGTATATGAATGACTGGTGGACATGAGTGAGTTAATGTTTAACATATTGGACATATATTCAGTTGCTATTCCTTGTTGTTCACTTTTGAATTTGAGTCTTCTTGGAGAAAAATTGCTAAAAAAATTAAAGGAAGGGTTTTATTCCATTGGAAAAGGAACGAGACTGAGTGAAAGTGAGTGAGAAATTGATGATGGTGGCGCCTGTAGAGTGATCGTGAGTAGTGGTGAATGGGTGAGGAGATGATTAATTGGTGGTGAATGGGGGTAATTTTGTCTTTTAAGAGTTATTATTTTTCATTTAAAACATTATTATCATATTTTTATTGCATATAATTATTAAATTTTTAGATCTGATCCACTGAAATATCATCAAATGGTAGAGAATAGAACACCATATAATGGTCCAAGAGAGGGTAGGACCAAATTATCAACCACCTTCAATTTAATTAAATATTATTCATACAGGTGTTTAATCTATCTATATTCATGCATGTATTAGATTCATCCAATGCGGAAATTTAACATGACCTAGTCATGTGAAATCTTTCACGTTAGAGGCTCAATCTTTATCAGGAATTAAATATGTTTTTGGTTCTCTATAGATAATAAGTGAATTTTGATTTTTGTCTTTGTTAAAAAAAAACTTGGTTTCGGTCCAAATACTTCACTATTTGGTGGTACTCTTTGTTGTTAGCCTGTTTTTTGGTTAAATATTAAACTGACATACACAAGACCACTTCATTCAATCCAATAAGTCAGCTAGTAATTATACATGACACATGATAATCCTATGTGCTAGGTAGAGTTTTAACATGTTCGATTATGATGTGTCTCGTAGAATTATTGTCTAACATGTAAGGTTGAACAATGTAATATTCCATTAGCTAATTGATGCATATTATATGAAAAATTATATTATACTTATATATATATTATTTGATACATATAGCTAAAGTAAAGCCATATATTTTATGAGAAAATATATATAATTAGCTTAAAAAACAAATAATTTGATCATCATTGCCAATACTTAACTAGTTAAGTTGGCTACTTGATTGCCTTAAATAGGATTTTAAATTTAAATATCATTATAAAAAAAAATTAATAATAGAAAAACATTTCTATTAAGGTGTGTTTGGTGAGGGATAAAAATGAAGGTAAAATTATATGATTGAGCTCCATGTATAAATATTACATATGAATCAACTCAACCTTATAATTTTTACCTCATTTTCCAACCAAACATGCCCTTATAATAAATTAATTAACACAAGTAAGATTAATTGAGTCTAATAAATTCTAAATACTAGTAGTTTAAAAATAATTGGACCACTATCATAAATTATGAATCGGCAATGCTATATGTGACGAAAAAATTATCGTAAAAAATGTGCAAATACAAAATGAGCGTTGATTATTATTTTTCATCTCCACAATTAAAAAGAATAAAATATGAAAATACAAAAACAACGCTTCATATTATTGGCAGAGCAGTTCGCACCACGCTATTTTGCATTGTATATTATTTTTATTATTCATTTACATATATTTGTGTATGGCACAGATTAAAGTGGAAGTGGAGAGACACCTCTTCTTCATGTCCTTGCCCATATGCCGGCCGCCTTCAAAAGTGGCTCCTTCTTCCGACCGTTTTCACCATATTATCTCCTATACCAGTGTAAGTGTGTTTATATATATATTATATTCCTGAGAATTTTAGTGATATTTTGCCCCTGTGAAGGGTGGAAAATTAAATATCAATGTCTCATTATAATACTTAGATTTTCTCTGAGTCCGTTGCTTACAGCCACAAGCCATTCCTATTACTTTATAGGTATAACTGTAAAGCAGCACAAGACTGATGCTTTGCCTCCATTGATTGGGTACGCCATGATTCAAAGAAACTTTTTTTTGACGTAAAGGAAGATTTTATTAAGAGATAAGTCTAATGATTCTCACCAAACGAAAAATATATTCTAAATCTAAATTAAGTATGTAAGAAATAACTATATTCAGACTTATTATAATCACAATTTTTTATTTTCAAATTTTATTGGTTGACAATTTAAAATTAAAGTGTCTTAAATTATTTTACGTTAAAAATTATTATTATTATTTTTTAGCATACCAGTCTTATGAGGTTTTATGTTAATATTTAATCAAAGTATTCAGCATCGTATCTCCTAATTATAATATGATTGCCTTTTGAGAGGAGTGACAATATTGTCACTCCTATTTTAGTAGTTTTTATTTGATTTCTCCAAAATGTCCTTCCATTCACTTTCAATTGAAAAATAATTTAACAAAAAAATCATCATATGTTACTGTTGTAATTTTATGTTATCATTCTTCGATTAATTCTAGTTTAATCATTTATAAATATTTGATATTTATCTTTGTTTAAAATTTTATAGGATAGCTAAATGATACGAGTAATTACAATCCTTTAGATCTAACTATTAATATATTTTAAAATCTTGACTACTAACTATTTGAAGAAGGTTGCAGTGACCACTTTTTTTTTAAATATTAAATAAAAATGAATAATAACAAAGGTCTATTAATAAATTATAATTTTCATCATATGCGTATATGTTATTTAATATATAGTGTTTACATAATTAAATAATTAAAAAATCCAATAAATGCTAGTGACAAATCATATTTTGCTAAAGTTTTTTATTTGTTATTGTTTCTTAAAAATTAAAGACAATGAATTGGTTATTAATCATAAAAGGAGTTTAAGAATTTTTGTTTTTTTGGTTTTTTACCGCACACTATATATCACTAACACTAATGTATTATAAAGGCTAAATTATTAATTTCTGTTAACTAAAAAATATTTTTCACATTCCTAAATATTCCTAAATAAATTAACAATCACAAATAAAAATTGAACATGTATTGATAAATATAAGTGATTGTACATAATGACTGAGTAATTATCATGATTGTTATTCATTTTACTTGTTATTATTATTTACTTTTAAATATTAGTTTATTGTTACATATTTATGTAACTATTGTATTAAAAATATTTCAATAAAGTAAACTAGTGCGTAAATATAAGTATTTTACGGTGTTGTTGGTTACGTAAATATAAGCATTTTCTAATCCTTTTGAAACAAATTATTACGTAAATATATTGGAAAATAATTTTTATAATTATTACCTATCTACTATTATAATATTTGAAAGTCATTTCATAGAAACTATTACACGTGTCTTTCATACAAAGCTTTAAGGTATACAGATTTTTCAACATTTATTTCTACAGATTTTTTTAACTTAATTTACAATTTAATTATTGATTATTAATAAAGTCAAATATTACAATATTTAAATAATCAAATATTACAATCATTAAAGATTATAATTTGCATTAGGAGAGGATTTATATCAATAAAATTATGATTTTCAATTAAAATTAAGAATCATTAATAGCCTCACATTGTGAGGGTAATACAAAAAAAAAAAAAATATTTTCAAAACAAATAACTTTTAAGATCAGCATATTTTTAAGCTCTAAAAAGGCAGGTCAAATTGTTAACGAATTACTAATTGATTGATTTTGATATTATAATAATTTAAAATTCAATTTTTACCAAATTTATTCTTAATCAAATATTTAACTAATTATCTACTAATATAATCTATTATTATAATATCTAGAGTCATTTCATAAAAACTATTACACGTTTCATATAGATTTAGAATACACGTGTCATTCATATAGTTATTTAGGGTACACTTTTCTCAACATTCATGTCTATAATTTTTTTTAAACTTTAATTTACAATTTAATTATTAATTGTTAATAAAATCAAATATTACATCATTAAAGATTACTTGAATCAATAAAATTAGAATCGTTACTATTACGATCTACAATTAAAATTAAGAATCATTAAGAATGAAAAAAATATAAAATTAAGAATCACTAAAAATGAATTAGATATAAATGTATTGGGGTGATAAATATGAATGGTGCTCATTCCAACAAAAAATCGTATGATATGAAAAAATAAAAAAAGGGAATGCCTTCATCATGATATGCCTTTCACTTTTCCAGGAGAAGTCATTGTTTGACATCTTCTATTTGTTTGGATGCACTAAAAGATATATCTATCTACTTGCTACCCTATTTAATTTGCTGCAACTTGAACATTCCAACCTATCAATTCCATAATTTTTTCATACTAATTTTTTGAAAAAAAACCTTCAATTTTTCAATATTAAAATATTTTTAAAAAATCAGTTCCACAATTTAAAATTCTTTGATAATGATACTAAAAAAATTAATAAATATTTACATTATTTTTATTGAAAATAATATTGTAATTGATATACTACTCTTATAATTGAGATGGTGTAAATTAGGATTATATATGATTTTTACTAATTATTACATGTTAATTATAACATATATTCTAAAATTGATATTTTAATTTATTAAAAGAATATACAAGGAAATGATATGTAATTGAAATCACAAAAATTAAATTTATTTATTATTTTTATTAATTAGAAAATATATTTTGATGTTTTTTATAAATTAAATATTTTAATTTACTAAAAAGATATAAATGGCTAGGGATGATAAAAAAATGTTGAAAGTGGGTATACACAAGAATTACCCACAATGGGAATGAGATTGGGGATATATTTTGTCTTTTTAGGAACGATCGATGAGGGTGAAGCTCGTTTATTAAATGAGATAGGGATAAGGATAACACACCTTCATTTTTTTCAATTATCTTTACTAGATTTGCATTATATATAAATTTTTAATTTTAATTTGGATTATGTTGCATTAATAGTGTTTGTTATTATGGATATTTATGTTTTAAATTGTAAAATATTTTTAAAGTTTTTCTCCTTTTGAAATTTGTTAATAAACCCCTTAATACCGTAGATTCAAAATCCCCTGAAACTAGGAAATTGGAACCTGAAGGGAATGAAATAAGACAAAATTCTCAACGATGATAGGAGGTGTGAGACATGTCTCTTTTTTCATAAATACAAATTGTTATCCCTATAAATGGCTCATAATATAGTAAAATTATCCAATTATTCTCTTTCTTTATTTAACAATTTCAACTTTCAAAATGTATAAAACTTTCATAAAACAGACATTTTATTGTTAGTTATATAGGTCATCTATCGAGATGTTTTCAACCTTATAAATATAATATTCAAAATAAGATATAAAATAGAATGCCACATTTATATTTTTTATTTATTTAATTATTTAACTATTAAATTAATTTTAAAATAAATTTATATACTCAATTTTCTATAAGATATATTTAAATAAATTATCATTTATTTTCTATAATAATAAAGAAACTATTTTTTATTATTTCCCATGCATCGCATGGGTCAAATGACTAGTTAAATATATGTACGTACTGGCATATGTGAAATCCGCAATAATTTTACAAGGATAAGAAAATTATATTAGAGGTAAGAATTTTAATAATTGAATAAATTTTTTATTAAATTAACAATAATAAACTTATATAAAATTATAATTGATCATACAACTAAAGTTAAACTATTAATTATCTTAGGTGATAAAGAAAAGCAAGGAGGATATTTTAGGATAATCAAATAAAGGCCACTAAAATAGGAATGGCAATAGCCACTCACCCTTTTGAGTTCATTGTTTACTATAAAGCATAGACACTAATACTGACACTTAACACAGTAACGCGTCAAACTAAAAAAATTACAAAATATATACACATATATATATATATATATATATATTATTTTTTATTTTGTTGTATGATTTTTTTGGTCTGATTTGTTTGTTGTGTTTGTATAATTTTTTTATCTAATTAATTATTCTTTTTTTATCAACTAAAGAATTTTCAAAATAACTTAACTAGTTTTTTTTGTGTCCAGGAGGTGAAGCTAAAAAAATTATTTTTTTATTGAAGCATATGAACATGTGTTAAACACGTGTGTGTGTATTGTGTGAGTGTTGGTATCTAAAATGTGTCTGATATATAGACACACCACCAAGTCGATGCATCCATGCTTTATAGATTGTTGGCAACCACAAACGATTCCTATCATGTACATGTACAAATGTTGAGCCGCCCCAAATTGACGTGCCTGCAACTGAGTTCCGATCTGTGGAGATTGTGGAGATGGACATTAAGACGAAAACACGTACACATTTTGAGTTCTTCAAGAATGTTTTCAACTACTGGGAATGGCGATTTAGTAACGCCACGATCTTATTCTTCAGTGTCTTTCCCCTAGTAATTTCTATGTAATGTTAGCCTTAGACCTCCAATTTTCTATTCATAATTATCATATGATAGTTCTTGATGGTTGGTTTTAAATTTAAGGATTTTGCTTAGGAGTGGCCTGCATAAGACACTTGTTAAAGTTTTAAAAGTAAAAATTTTATAATTGAAAATGAAATTTTTTAAGCTTTCAATACATTAAATATATTTAAAATTGTTATGTTCTCCACTTTTAGCGTGTTCTCAATTCCGTTATTTTTTTCCTACTATGTTTATGCTTATAAGGATTATTGGCCTGGATGACGAAGATAAAAAGGGAAAAAAAAATACACGTATGGTGTTCCCAAGCCATGGATATGATTATTAAAGAATATTACAAAAATTTGGGAAGTGCTAGTGAAGATCAACAAAACCAACAAGGTAACTCTTATTTTCTGTAAAAAATTAGTGATTTTTTTTTCCTCAAAGTGTAGCATTTAATATTGATTTTGATAAACACAATAATGTATTAAACGATTTCGTATTAATGTAAAATTTCATAGACTGCTAGCATATAAATTTTTATTCCACTAGTGGGGTTTGTAAAAACATTTTTCAATTAAAATAATTTTAATGGTATAAAAATCATATTTTATTTATATTAGTGTAAGTTGATTGCTTTTCCTCTTAAATACATATATATATATATATATATATATATATATAACTATTATAAGAATTAAATATTTTAATAATATAAATATATAAAAATACATAATTGAATAACAATAATGTAAAAGAGATTTTTAATTGGTAATGCGCAAAAGCTATATTTTAGTTTTTGAAGGACGGTTGAAATAGAAATGCAATGGTACACGATAGTGTTTTGAGAAATATTATGTACATTGGCACACTTGGCAGCCAAAAAAGATGTGGAGTCACCATTGTTAACCGCGGCAAAAAATGGTGCGATAGAAATGGTGACAAAAATCCTTGATATTGCTCCATTGGCCTTCCACGAAGCCACCACAGAGAAGAGGAATATATTGCAAGTGGCGGTGGAACAGACAACCCCGCATATTTAAGGAACTGAAGTATCTTGATGTATGGGGCACCTTGGTACAACAAATGGATAATCAAGATAACAATATTCTGCATATGGCAGCACAGGCCTCAACATATAGGCCTTGGCAAATCCCTGGCTCTGCCATGCAAATGCAATGGGAGATTAAGTGGTATGAGGTATAATTTTTAACTACCTTGAGCTTGTATAAGAGTTTAATTGTGATCACCCCGGTTATCACTCAATTAAATCTTTCTATTTGAATGATATTTTAAGTAATAAGTATGAGAGTCACTATATTTACTAATATAATAGAACATAATAGAATGATAATGTAAAAATTAAATCCTTCTAATTATTCTAGTCATGAATATACATTAATAATATTTTCACACCTTTTTTCATTACACCACTCATATACTATTTCTTTTTTCAAAAGAATAATAGGGTTGAATATATTTTTAGTTCCTAAAAATAAGTAAGTTTTGATTATATATATATATATATATATTAGTCATGCTCCAAACATTTCTAAAACTATTTGATTTTAGTCCATGCAATTATCCTATTTTTATAAATGTTGAGCTAACCAGGAGAAAATCACATTATCCAATCTCATATAGTAGTCACTAGTTGTATGTGGCATATCATGATCCTATGGTTCAAAATCTCACCTAATAACCCATTAGCCCTAACCCTTAACCTATCGTATAACCCTAATAACTCATTTTGCAGTAAGACTTTGACACATATGACCATGATATTTGTCATGTACAACTAGTGGCTACTTGGATAACATGGTTTTTGGTTCGCTGTAAGCATTTAATATAGACAGACTACTAAGATTACAACCAAACAATTTTGAAAATATTTAGCCCAAAACATTTTTTTTTCAAGACCAAAACTAAAACTCGGTTATTCTTCAAGGACAAAAACATATTTAAAGCTAATTAATATAACAAGACCAACAAAAAAACAAAATCTAAACAAAGCAAAACGTAAAGATTATGTGTAAGTATCGATATCCAAGTGCAAAGCAAGCATGTTTCCCCTTTACTTTCTTTATGAGATTTCTTGTTGAAGATGGAATTTTCTTTTTTGCTTCCTATTTCTTTCTCTTTCTTTTCTCTCTTTTGGGTATATGCTTTCCTTTTTATTTACCGTCAATGTGTTGTTATTTTAGTTTCCTCCAACCACATGATCGAGTGAGGTAGTAAAAGTCCTGTCATTTCTTAATCAATGTGTTGAGGATTTGATCCTTACCCTAAGAATGGAGGTTTTAAAAACTGGTTGTTACCTTTAAATAAGCCTACAGTTGCAAGAGGATTAGTCACTATGTCTATTAGTGGAAACCCTAGGAATACCCAAAATATTTTAGTTTCCTCTTTTGCCTACTTAAAAATAGAGAGGGGTTGGGGGTAGCACAAATGGTTGATGCCTCTGCCTCTGTACAAATTGCAATACAAATGATCATGTTTGAGTCGTGTAATAGTAGAATCCAACATTCCATGTGGTTGTCCCACCCTTTCCCCCACATGGGATAACCCCCTACCCCTATCACCAAGGATAGAGAGAGGGAGGGAGAGAAAGAGAGAGAGAACTACTAGATATGCTGTCATTTTAGGATGTGTTTGGTTTTAGAAAATATTTTTCAGTTTTAGTTAAGAAAATACTAAAAATTGTAAAAACTACAAAATTCAATTTTTAATTTTCATTTCTAATTTTCAATATTTCCTTCATAAAATCCTAAAAATAGTAAACCTGAAAATGAAAATTGAAAAATGATTTCCAAAACCAAACACATCTTTAGTTTCCTCCTTTTTTCCATTTTATTATTAACTTTCTTACTTCTTTCCCCCTTTTCTTTTCAAGTAGTTTGTGAAAGAGCATGCACCAAAGTATCTATCTGTCCAAAAAAAGAAGGAAAGACGCCAGGTGAAATCTTCGACTATACCCACAAAGACCTCGTGAAGGAAGGTTGTGAATGGCTCAAGAGCGCCTCAGAGTCTTGCTCTGTTGTGGCCTCACTCATTGCTGGTGTTTCCTTTGCAACATCAAGCAGTGTCCCTGGTATCACCGACGACCAAACAGGTAAACCAAGGTTGGAAGGAGAACCCGCGTTCAATCGTTACGCCGTAACCTTGTCGGCCTCACTTTGTTTCTCTGTTACTGCACTTGTCATGCTCCTTGCCATACTTAATCGAGGCAACAAGCAACAGATTTCAGAAGGGACTTGCCATCTAAGCTTCTCTTCGGGTTGAGCTTCCTCTTTGTGTCAATTGTTTCCATGCTAGTCTCTTTTTGTGCTGCATATTTCTTTGTGCTTAAGGATAGGATGCATGGCGTGGGGTTCATCATTTATGCCGCGACTTGTTTTCCGCTGTCGTTTTATGCAGCAGCGCAGTTCCCATTATATTGGGATCTCTTGAGAGCAATCTGTAGAGATGTTCCAAGGCCAATCTCCTACGGAGGATAATCTATATATGAGAAATGGTGTTTGTACCACTCAAGAATAGACATAAAAGAAGTAATATATATAAGGTATACCTTCTGTTACTGCTTTTACTTCTGTTCTTCAGTGGTGTGCACGACATGCTATATGCCTATTGACATGAAAAATAAATTCAGTTGTTTAAGCTTACCTAGATGGATATTTGCTTTTGGACTTGTTTCGGTGATTTGCTGTAAGGTTTAGAACTGTGCAAGTGTGTTTGTAATTAATTAAAATGGAGATTATCTGATTTGTAATCAAATATGTGTTTGGAATTGAAAACAAACAAAAAACTTGTTTTCAATTAATAATCCCTGGAATTCTAATATTTCATTTTTGAAATCCCTGAACTTTTGATAGGATTTGTTTGGGAACAAATTTTTAAATATTTGAAAAAGAGAATTTTGAATTTACAATCTCTCATCAAATCATATTAGTAACAAAATTACTATTACTAATATTTTAGAGTTGAGAAGTGAGAGAGAAGGGGAGAGAGAAAGAAAGGAAGAGGAAGGGGCAGAAAGAGAAGGGGGGTGACATAGTGATATTATTAAGGGAAAACGTGTGAAATAATACAATCAAATCAGATAAACTCTTATTTAATTGAATTCTGACCATAATAGTTTATTTTAACTCAATTAAATTCTTATTTTATATAAATTTTCAAACAAGATATTTAATTTATAATTCAATTTTATTCTATTTATTTTCTGGTTTCTTTTATTCCAAACACCTGACTAAGATGGTAATGCACAACTGTGTTTAAAAACTAAAGAAGTGAGAAAGGAGAAAAGAAAACCATGACGGACAGTTGGCTTGGTTCATAGCAAGATGCCATGGAGGTCAATCGATGCTCTCTTTTCTGAGTTCTATCGCAGCTAAAGTGTTGAAAACTAAAAAACACGAAGATAAAATATGATACCAATAAGATCCGACACTAATATGGGAAAATTATAAAATTTAAGAGGTAGAGATACGTGTATAAATATACTAATTATATATTAAATTTATTAAATTTAAGATGATATTATCAATTTACTTGGCTCTTTTTATAACTATCTCAAATATATAAATATATATATATATATATATATATAGACAAACTGATTTGTAAGACCACCCCAAAAATTGACACATCTTTGAAATATCGGAGTATCAATATTTATCAGACATAATATTTCCTACATATCGCACACAATGGAATGATGAAATATCAGTACAACATAGATTGAAATACCGTATATCATTTTGTGCGGATGTTTTATTTGTGCCCATAAACATATAATTGATATTTGCACCATAATTTAGGATAAAAATCATTAGGCAATAATTACTAATCATTTTTAATAATTGCCCATATGTCTACATATTGTTAACACTTTGCACAACATGATTACCAGAACACATTCAATTTTTCTCATTTCTTTCCACGAGCCTGAACCTTTTGCTGTCCTCATTGCGCCTCTTAGCTTTCGTTGTTGGGATCTTAAAACTTTTTATAGCCTTAATTACCATTTGAAAATTTTCCCCACCTCTCTTTCATCCCTAAGCCGTTTTGGCTCTTATCTTCTGTGTTTTCCCATTTGTTTTCCCGTGGTTTCTTCACTTCTCCCAACTACCACCACTGCCAGCGACTTTTCAAGCCACTGTTTTGACCAGCCGCTGCCATCACCTGGTTCGCCTCCCTCAAATCGGCCGACTCACCAAAGCCTAGCCTGAACCACCGTTGCACTCGCCTACACGCATGCTGTCTCTTTCTTCTGCACATAACAGCATCTTCCCTGCCACTCTTTTAGCTCTAGCTGTCGCCAACCACCCTAGACTTACCTCCGGCCTCCTTTCACTCAACAAAACTCTGAATTGGAACCATCTTTTTACAAAACTCAGACAATGGCCAAGATAGCAACACTGGCACATCTCTGGTGTTGAAATTGTGAATTCTAGATAGAGAAGGAAGAAAAGAGAGAATAACAATTCTTAATAATACGGAAATATATTTATATTTTATATTCAAATATTACGTGGTGTGATTCAAAATACAAAACATCAATCCCTATTTATAACAATACTATAATAGCAACGCAACCAAACAAGAACAGCAAGGTAGCAAGATATACTGGGTATATATGACTGTGAATAGAAATGAAATCTGTAATGCAAATACAGGAGAAGGAGTTGAGCACTGAGTAGCTCACTCACTCCAAGCCCAAACCAGAATAATACCTGAATGCCCCAACCCTCCCCATACAATGCAACAAATACTACCTTTCCCTTAACAACCCACGTGACGCACCCTCACTACACCCTCTCCTAAAAACCGTTAAGTCCCTCCACTCCCTAAGGTCCCACTAGAGTTAGTTACATTTCCTGATTCATTCAGCACCCCCATCCCCATACTACCTCTATATTTCTTTCTCTTATAAACTTTCAGCACACCAGGTATTTTGTCTCTAACATACTATAATCCCAATCCTTGGTGAATAAAAAAAATTCATGAAATACAAGAAAATATATAAATTACTCTAAGAAATCATCTAATGTATTTTTATATTCTAAGATATAACATGAATATTATATGATATTCTAAAATACATTGAAAATATTCTTATACTCTTTCTTTATTTCTACCAATCCTCAAGTTAAATCTTACTAAACTTTAAATTTGTTACAATTAAATAACTAAAAATAAAAAATTATAACGAGCCAGACACTAAAAGTCTGCCCTAAGAATATATTTGAGAGTTTGGAATTAGAGGGAAGGGAGGGGAGAAGGCTTGTAGTGTAAGATTTTAAAATTCTACACTATAAACCCTTCCCTCTGCTCCTTTCCCCTCCAAATTACAAATTCACAAACATACCCTAAAAGAACAAGAAAGCAATGCAGGTAATTCCATATAGACATTAAGACCTAAAGCCTTATTATGACCATTTTTGGCCATGCCATCATCACTAGACTTAGCCTCCCCATAAATGTGGCAGACAGACACCTCCCAATTCCATTGCAAAGCTACAGATACGGCTTGAACCACAGTATAACAAGGGTGAGCAATAGCCACTCCTCGAATGAGTTGGATCTAGAGGTAAAAATAGGTTAGGTAAGGCTATGTTTTGGTTTAAATAAATTTGGTTTGTATTATCAAAAAGTAGCATGAGCTTAGACTTATTATTTTATATAAGTCTTTTTTATGGCCTTAGTTTGGCCTTTCTGACCTAACCTGAAAACCTATATAGTACTTGATTATAAAATTTTTAGAAAGACCAAAATGCCTACTCTTCAACTAAAGAGTAAATAACCATTTTGCTACTTACATTCTTCATTTTATATCAATTTAGTCCCAACATTTCTAATTTTGACATTAATTTAATCATTATATTACTTTCCACTCATTTTCAAATACATTCAAAGTTAGTATAGATCCAACAGTGACTAGAAAAAATATTGTTTAAATCAAATTGATGTCAAACTTAGAAATATTAGGACTAAATTTAAAATATTGTGACTAAATTGATGTCAAAAATTTTGTTTAAATCAAATTGATGTCAAACTTAGAAATATTAGGACTAAATTTATGAAGAAAAAAATGGTTACAACCAAACTGATGTAAAATAAAAAAAAATTAGAATGATTAAAAATACATATTTTAATAAGCTAAAAGACTTCTTCAATACGTTAAAAAGTCTAATTGTTAAATAGATTAAGGCTTGGTTTATTATTGTTGTGACTTTTGGAGTGTTGCTGAGCTCTTTGGGCTCTCAAAATGCTGCTCTTAAAATGTCATAATAATATTGTTCGATAAGATAATGGAAAAGTTTCTTTCAACAAGAAAAAGCCACAATAATAATGTTTGATAAATACACAATAAAATCCAAAATGACAATAATAGATATAAATATTGAAGATTATAATTTATACATTTATCATTAATTAAAATAAGGTCATATTAGTCTTTTAAATTTCAGAGATTAGAGCTAGCTTTGAAAACCACTCCATGAGGTGCTCTAAAACACTAACAGGCCATTTAATGGCTTTCAAAAGCAGAGAGCAAAAGCATCATAGTCTTTTGGTTAACCAAATAGGAAAATTTGACTTATGTTTTTCATAAGTCAAAACACCTATATGAAGAACATTACTGCATTCAACAGCAAATTATTATTAGATTTTTTAAAATAATAATAATAATAATAATATGGCAGTCTGTTATGCCTAATAAACTAATTTCATTGCATGTAGTCTTACTTGTTTTGAAAAGTATTGGTGTAACTTGTTTAATAAATAAGTTTGGTCAAAGTAGCCTTGATGCGACTAAGCCCCTGACATGCAATCTAACCTATTTTCAACCCTAATTAGAACAACACACGTGGAATATATATATATAAAAGAGAGTGAGAGAGAACTTATCTTCAAAATAATACAGCCTCACAGGTCTGCAGAACATGTTTTAAAAAGTTGGGAAACTGATAAAATAATTAATGGGAATTAACTAATTTAATAACCTACTTTGAGCTGGTTTGGATGATCTTTTAAAAAAAGAAAACAAAAAATTTTAATTAATCTTTTTAAATAAAATCTATAGAAAAAGTAAAAGTTATTTTACGTTTGAATATAATATCAATTTATATTTAGATATAATATTAAAATATATATTTTCAGAAAATAGATCATGTTATACTTTTTTTAGTAATTCTGTTTTACTAAAAAAGTTTTACACAAACATATAAAAAATAAAAATATCATACTTTTCAATAACAAAAAAAAGATTTTTTTTCTAGCAAAATGATGGCACACAAACAAGCATTTTAACCTAATTGACCTAGTAACTTAACTAATCTTAGCCATTCCTCAAATATGACCACAACATACCCCCACACACTTTAGACACCCGTTGCAGCCAGACCGAGGAGAGGAGAGGAGAGTGAGCTCATCCTCATCTATTTGCACTGTGTATCTTATTGTGCCCTTCTTCGCACGCCATCACCTGTTTCTGTTGACTGGCCTAGTGATAGAAGACACAGGACCTTGACCATAATTTAATCAGTTAAATCTAATCATAGACTCGTTTCCTGTATGGCCTTACCTATTGGCATATTTCAAATAAGTAAGAAGGTGGCACAAAAATTCACCTGAGAATGAATAATTTCATGTGTATGACACAAGTCATTCCTCAACAAATCATCCTCTTGGGGGAGGTTGGAAATAGGGATGCTGCAAAGCCTCATCAACGCTTAGCCGATCCTCCTACAATTTTAACACAAGCCTTCATTAGATACAGCAGAACCCAATCAAAAATCTAAACCCGAAATCCTAGACTCATAAGTTGGATTACAGTTTAGTCAGAACATTCTTTAGTCTCCTATAAAAAAAAGGAACAAAGAAACCTTCTTCATGGTCATCTCATCATCGATGCACTATTTAGTAACTTGATAGATGATAGACTTGTCCACAAGGATAATTAGATGTGGAAAAAATCTTATGATGGTGGAGGAAGAACATCCAGGAACATCGACCACCTTTTGATGTTTGCGCGGTACCCACACAACAGTTTGCACATGTATCTAATGGTTGCTATGCTTCTAGTCCTAGAGGAACGTACAACAAATTTGTACTTTTCTTTAAAGTAATGAATAATGAGAGACTGTTACCAACATGGACTGTGTACTATACGAAACAAATTCTGTATCAATGACAAGTGATTTTTTCCCCATTTGGTCCGTAACTGAGTAACTCAAACGGCACAATTTTCAGTTAAAATATAAATAATAAATACATAAAAACATAAAAAATACATTTTGCTTCCTTCACAGGGAAGTTGTTCAGTAGGATCAACACACAATCCATGTTGCCAATTAGCCATGCCACATTACGTTCAACATTCCAAGTTGACTGACAGATTGGTGTAGGAACGAACATGAAGCAAATGTGTTTAACTTTCAGAGGCTAGAGTGATAAATTTGAATGCTAGAGTCAAATGAGAAATTCTTGAATAGTGACACCAAATTACGGATTGTCAGTCTTTATATAATGACAACTATTGTAAATGGCCTCCCTCCCAAGCTAGACTTTTGCTCCTATTACAGAGATTTCAAAATAGAAGAGTTCAGTCCCACTCCACATAGGGCGACTGAACTTAAATGCTAAAACCAAGATGGCAAACAATTTAGACACTGCTTTGAAAGTAATTAAAGAGATCACAAAATACAAAAGGAACAATTTTAATCAGGAAACTCACTGGGTCCCACATTAACAGATCGCACTAGCCGCAAAGCCCAGATATTTGAAAATCTGCAAGGATAAAAAAATATTATGACAAGAAAACAACTGTAAGATGGGAGAAGACTGGATATCATGACATGATAAAAATGTTAAGCATCAGAAGTAAATGAGCTAACCCTATCTTAAGAGGATCTCGATTCTTAATTTGACGAGAAAAGAATTCTTCAGAACATTTCCAAGATGCAGGTGAAACTCCGGCCTACATTGACAAGTACAAAAACTTCATCAGGTCAATATATATTCATACTAAGCAAGTTGGAAGATAGCATCTTTCCAACAACAATATAATGGACCAAGAATTTCCTATGTAACAAGAAGGATAAGACGAGCATTTGAAAATTTAAAAGGGTCTACAGTTCTTAAGGTTATTTGGGATTGAGATTGCGCAGGGCAGGTAGTGTGTTAATTACATTAAATAATCCTAGGGATTTGTGTCCAGCCATCGTTAGCCGTATTATAAAATTACAGATGCAAGAGGTATATAAATCCTATTTACCCTCTGATTATATTTCAATTCAATAAATCCTACTTTTCTGCACAAATTTGATTTTTTAAGCCACTGTCTATCATCTTCTACCACATCAAGACTGGAGAACTCTAAACACCTGAGCTTTGTAGATGCAGAATTGCAGATAATCTTCACCATTTTTCTATGTTGAAAATTAGTCTAAGTATAGAGGAATCACTAAAACCAAT